>JASDDO010000006.1:365022596-367422596 GCA_030015575.1 Agapanthus africanus
AGAACTACATTTCTTAAGAATTGTGATTTGACAGTGCCAGTGCTCTTTCGCTATCTTCTTAGATTAAGATTCTAAAAGTTATGTACGATACACCAGCCCGAAATCAATCGTATGCTCTGCACTACTCTACACTACTTCACCCACGTATATACCTCCGTGGGAAAAGTAGTGGGGGCATTTGTTCCCGTCTAAAATTTCTACGCAAAAGAGCCCAAAATATTAAATGACAACAATACGCTTAAGAAAATGCAAACCAGTATTTTCTGGGCTGTATTTTGCCAAACTCCCGAATGAGAATCAGATAAATTCTAATGACATCAAAAGCGTCTCGAAAAGTCTTTCGATTTGAAATATTACGGCCTCATAACTCTTCCGGAATCAAAAGTTATGAGCAAACGTGCTACATGGAGGATACATCTTTAATCCCATCGGGAAAAAGAGAAATCCCTTTTTTACCACTCCCCTATAAATAAAATGGGAGACCTCTCAAAAAGAAAGAAAGAAAAGGATAGAGAATTCGTCCTCACAGAAACCATTGCTTATTTTTGAAAGCCATTGCTTTCCTTAGGCATACATGTCCCCCAGTGCACATATGCACAAGCTCAGGTGTGATGCGCACCAGGTGCAGCACACGTGATTTGTCCTCACAGAAGCCATTGCTTCTTTTGGAAGTCATTACTTTCCTTAGGCATACGTGCCTCCCAGTGCGCATATGCGCAAGCATAGGTGTGATGCTCACCATGTGCATCGTACGTGTTCCGGTGAGATGCGTGCATGTGCGCCGATGCTATACACGCAGGTGCGCCGATGCTACACACGCACGTGCGACACAACGTGCGCCGGCATCAAGTGCAACATGTGTGACGCACGTGCGCCAAGCATAAAGAATCCTTTCCGGCATCTCTGAAGATACTTCTCCAACATGTTCTCTGATGAACGAGACTGTTTTAAGGGTACATCCCTCCACACTTTCGATATACGGGGCTGTAATTTCTCAGCGTCTTTGGAAAGGTGGTGGGTCCCAACGACCAATAATCCCTCCATCATCTTCCCTTTGAAGCTCAGGCTTCACCAAATAAAAGCATACGTTTCACCTGAAAGCTTAAGCTTTCCTCAATAAGCGCACCCTATGCAATTGTGCAAGGGTACAAACGCCCAATGATGCTCTCCAAATACGTATGTGCAATGCACGTGAATCCAAAAGAACGAAAGGACATCCGTTTGAAGCTTTTGCTTCATTGAAAGGGTTTGCTCTCTCGAAAGTCAACAACTTTCCACATATATGCGCACATCATATATATGCGCACCCCATATAAACGCACGTGATATACAAGTGCGTGCAAGCTGAAAGCATTCTCTATAAAGATGTGCGCAATACGCGATATGCACGTACGCAAAGCAAGTGCGCAACCACGTGATATGCACATGCGCAACCCCCATGACTGATAGCAAGTGCACAACCACATGATATGCACGTGCGCAACCCCCACCATAAGAGATGCGCATCATGTGATATGCACGTGTTGCAGTCCCCGATCACAAACAAATGCGCAACCCACATGATATTGACGTGCACACCCTCATTAAAGATGATACATGTACATACGCATTTTACATGTATATGCGCATATGGATAGCAAGCTTTTGCTTAAGTACTTAGTTAAAATAAACTAAGTATAGAAACTTTTTGTTTCTCATATATGATCCATTGATCAACATATCAATGATAGTCCACCCATATTGATCTTAGTCTCATATACGACTAATGATCGTTCATCATATTGATCTTAATCTCATATACGACTAATGATCTTTCAACTATGTCATCCAAATTGAACTTAATCGGATATATGACTAATGATCTTTCATCCATGATATCTATATTGAGCTTAGTCGGATATATGACTAATGACTAATGATCTTTCATCCATTGATCTTAGTCTCATATAAGACCAACAATTCTCAATTCTGACCCGATCTCCTCCCTTATATATCGGATTTGGTACAAGAGTATATCTTTCCACACTTCTGATATACGGCGTTGTAATTCTTCAACGTCTTCAGAAAGGTGGCAGGTCCCAACAACCAACAACTCCATCATCGTCCCTACTTGATTAAAGATATGAAATTTCATCAAGACAGGGAATGCCTTATGCATCCCATATAGATGCGCACCCTTATATCGATATACCCTACATTGATGCACTTCCATATTGATGTGCATACCTCATATTGATACGCATCACATATAGACGTGCAAATCATATTGAGCTCCGACTTTATACATATATGTATATGTATATCTTTGAAGGAAATATAAATGCCTTCAAATTAGATCGCACCTCAATATTAGGTGCATCCCATGTTACCATTTTTCACTTCACCATGTGATATATACATGTGCGTAAGATGAAAGATGGACCAAATGTCCCTAAACTAATAATGGACCGTGATGTCCTTAAACTAATATATGTTTGGCCCTACGGCAGGTCTTCATATTGATCCCCGTATACAATCCACGGGCATAAACAAGTCATATTCCATCCATATCTTCCATGAACCGCAATGTTCTTAAACTAATATATTTAAGCCTATATGCTCATTGTTCCTAAGTCGATCTTAGTCTCATATATGACTAACGATCCTTAAATCAAACCAATATATCTCTTGAACTAATAGACCTCATTTATATGAGATCTACATTCTAAGTTCAAAACCCCAAATCTAATATACGGATTTGGACTAATCCGCGTCCTATGGGCGACAACATAAACTAGTCTCGGTATACAATCCACGGGCAAGCATAATAAACAATATATATAACATGACATGAACTAAACTACTGGAGCAGGTGAAGGTTGTTATCGCAACGCGATAGCGTAATTAACTGCAGGGGTTTGCGCCTGTAGGGAAGAGGGTCCCCATAATCAAAAACCTCTCAAAGAGGGAGAATCTGATAAGTCTGCTAAAATGGTCGCATCCTTCCAAACCTCCGACATACGATACCATAAATCAACTTGGTATTTTTGGAGAGGTGGATGGATATGTTCCAAATAGTATCTGCCCCCAAATTCAGGCAAAACGTCCTATTCCAGTTCGTCTCTATTTTCGGCGGTAAACATATACCTATCGTCAGATAGCAGTTCTCTGGTAACATGAGTATAGGTAGTCTGTTGACCTGCGATCATCATTTTTCTCTTGTGAGTTTCTACTGTACTTAGATTACGACCCTATCACGACTCTACTAAGTCATGTGAACAAGTTTTAGTTAGGTACAGTCCTGAGCCACATGGAGTTAATGAGCGATCAGAAAGGATCCATCTCTCCAGGTATAAAAAGTCGATGTCGCGCTGTGTTCGGTTGGCTATCACCATAAATCTCTGGTCAGGGTGGATGAGATTTACCGATAGAAGATCAGTAGTTTCTCGGTAGGTGATGAGCTTGACACCGGCACGACTTATCGGGTTATTAGGGCTCTAACGTTATCCAACTCCTAGACCCGGTATGCGATACTCTTAGACGAAGAGACCGAATTGTACCGAGAGTGTCACATACAGGCTCGGTAGGGGTACGGATGAGCTTGCTTGTCGATCTTTCTTTCGTTCAATATCTGGATAGCCGTTGCGTACAGCTAGTGCCACTAACGTGCTTATGGTTAAACCCACTACCAGCTTATTGTTGAGTCTTTAGAGTCTCACATAGAGGGTTTCCCGGTTCAGGCGAAACGATATAGTGTGCGTATTTTGATACGTACGAAGGTTCGATTAAATACGTGTATTTAGTACATGTACTTTAATTGGACATTTTGATAATACTAGCAGATTTGAAAGATAGCCTGGTTGATCACATATGTGATATACGAGCCAGTATTATATCTCTCATTTTCTCGCTTTTGGGTATTTGTATTTTGATACGAATACGGTAATTATACGAATACTAGTATTTGTACGAATACGGGTATTTGTATCTCAATATGAATACGGGTGTTGTATCTCGATGCTAATATGGTATTTGTATCTAAAATACGAATACGGGTGTATGTGTATTGGATACACACACACACACACACACACATATACATACATCATGATAAATATCTCTTTAGTTTTCTATTTGGAGATTTATGGAGAAGAGTGTAGGTTTATGACTCACTTTATGAGCCATTTGCAAACATCCTTCTCTCCACAAAAAGAAAAGAAATGAGAGGAAAAGAGAGAAGGCTTAGTTTTATTCCTATCTTCTTTCGCTCTCTCTAGGTTTTTTCTTGAGCTTCAAAAAGAAAAGAAAGAGAGCAAAAGTAAGTGTGTTCTTTACTACTACATCACTTACATTCCATTTCTAGTAAGCTTGGTGTGTGAGTTGCTTCACTTGACATCTTAGTGTGAAGCTGGAGCTTGATATCAAATTCTCTCGGATGAATCATCTTCGGCAAGGTCGATCGGCTTGCAAGTTTGTTCCCGATGACTTCGGAGCCTAGCTAGAGTCCATGGAGACTCGTAGGGGTCTTCCATAATTGGATGGACACGCTACAAAGGCGGTTAGCCCCATAACCTTATATGTTTGCTTTGCTAGTTTTGTGTTTGTAATCTATTCCGGGGTTTTGCTCGCTAGTACATGCATAAAAGTTTTTCTTTTCACTTCCGCCTTGGCCGCAAGTCTTGCGGTGCGAGCACTAGCGACCTAGCAATTGATTCCAACATTATAATGTAACAAGCTTTATGATGCTGTTGTGAGATTTGTTAATATAATGTGAGAGTTTTTAATTATAATTTGCAGTGTGATTGTGTATAATTTCAGAACATAATGAAATTTATATCCCTTTTGTTTAAATTTTAAATTTTTTCCTTACAATATTTCTTTGTTGAAGGTTACTTTCGAACTAAATTTTAAAAATAATATTATTCAGTTGAAAATATGCAGGAATATGGAAAAAAAACACAGGATCACTATGGTAAGAAGAGCTAAATGATGTATCCCAGCCTATCAAGTTAATAAAATTATCTTTCATTGAGACGACTCATTACAATTTGAGCTGGCTCGAACCCTTTTCTTTGAGACGGCTTAGTCTTTTTAAGCTGGCTCAAAATATGTCTGGAAAGCTATATTCTTCTCTGGCTCACAGTCTTTTTGAGCCAGCTCAAAATATTGCTTGAAAAGCTGTAATTTTTCTCTATATCTTTGAGACGGCTCCAAAAAAGTTTTTAGGTATAGGACATGTTTGGTATCTTTTCCTTTAAAAGTACAATTTTAGTTTCAAAAGAGATTTTAGAAGCTCAAAACATCCAACCAAACGGGCTCTAACTCACAAATCACACTGCAATTATAATTAACGTATCCAAACAACAAAAAGATATTATGGATTTGGGTTTTAAGCCAAATAATATATCCAAACAACAAAAAGATGCTAAATTAGGGAAAATAAGGAGTTAGGGTTTCGGTTTTAGGGATCTCACCTTGATTTCTTCAAATCGACCGACCAAATCGATAATCTTTATGTTCAATTCTTCCAGATCGCCGACCAAACAAGTCCTCGCGTGCTATGGTTCACAAGATCGCTCTAGTTCGAAGAAATCGACGTCGAAAGAGCTAAAATCTTCATTAGGTTTTTCCCCTTTCTGTTTCGTAGCTGAGAACTCCTTTCCCTTTTCGTTGCGTAGATCAGAACCCCTTTTGAAACATATAAGGGTATTTTGGTCATTTCACATTATAATTAAAAGACATGGTGGGGGGCTAGGGGGGGGGGTCAGGGGGGGGTGAACAGGGAGGGGGGGGGGGGGGGTAGGGGTAGTCTTAGTGGGGTAATTTGGGGGTTCTGTGATAGGAATTTTCTACAATGTGGTTTTGGGATTATAGGCTAAAGTATGATGGTTTTGCTGAAATTTCCCAAAATTAAATAATTTGAAGTATCCTTAGGGTTAGAGAGATTCTGTTTTCTGTTCTTTATTTGGATGCAACAGTGTTCCGGAATCAAACTGGTGGCCTTTTTTTTTGAAGTAAATTCTTCGAGCTGTGCTTAAATGATGGATCTTGGTTTATTTTCTGGAGTTGGATTGAGTACTCTAAACAGGGGAGTATATGTATCTCTTTAATAAAGGGTTTTTTCGAAATAGGGTGAATATATATTAAAATTATTAAAATAATATAATTTAAATTATATTTAGCAGAATAGGACGGTTTATTAAAGACGGGATCTCATAACCCGCCTTATCAGGCCCTACCCCGCCTATGCCATGAAGAGAGCGGGTTCCTAGAACCCACCCCCACCCATACAATGAAGAGGGTGGATTCCTAGAACCCGCCCTCTTCATGGGCATGGGTACGGGCGGGTTCCTAGAACCCGCCTAAGAATTTTTAAAATTTTTAAAAATTAAAATAAATCAAAAAATAATTTTAAAATTCTCCATTTAAAAAACCGAATAAATAATAATATGAATAAATAATAAGATTGTTGTTTTTGTTACAGACATAGTAACAAGAGTTATTACAGTTTATATAGAAGTAATTCAATATTTAAATCATACTATAAATATGAATCTTGTATACACTTCATTAACAAAATGAATCCATCAAAAGAATTGGACACTTTGATGCCCATTTGTAAAAGTATACAATTATCGCTTTTCAATTCCCTTTCCCTTTCCCTTTCCCAATCCGAGGAGGCTTGACATAAGCCTATGCCTCTTGGGATGACTGGACGACCCTCCTGTATTTTGGGTATATGGCGGCGGCGGCGGCGGATCTTCTGCTTCGTCTTCAGTATCGTCTTGGACAGTCTGTTGTTTCGCAAGTCCTGAATGTGGGACATGTATCGAATATATGCGGCCTCCCAACAATTGTATGTAGGACGATAGATCTGTCTCCCAACTGGACTGTTGCTGCGAAGAACCTGTCCCGGTTTTATGCTGCTACTATTGCACAAAACCTGGACCCTAAAGCTGCGCAAAACCTGTTCCCCAAGATTGTTGTTGTTGCGCAAAGCCTGACCCCCAAGACAGCTATTGTTGCGCAAAACATGTCCCCCAAGACTGTCGTTGCTCCGGTTGTTGCGCTTGTTCAATATGCCAGGGTTGCTACTAAAAGTATGGTGATCCGAACTACTGATCCCGCTGCTCTGGATCTGCCTGATGCTGCGGCTCTGGTTCCGGCTCATGCTGTGGCTCTGGTGCCGGCTCATACTGCGGCTTTAGCGATGGCGATAAATGTGGAAGCATATGATATGAACTGAATATACCGCCAATATACGAGTCTACAGTAGAAAATAAAGCCTGAGTATCTGGACCAGCATCAGTCGGATATGGATCTTGTATCAATGATTGTATATGATGCAACCCACGAGCCTGCCGTTACATTAAAAATAAAATATAATTATTGACTTATACCGCCGGATGTTAAAAACTAATTTAATTTAAAAAAATTTAACTTACCATTTCTCGTTCCACGTAGCCTCTAGACTCGTACTGCCGGATGTTTGGAAAGTCGTTAGGAGAGCAGAAAGATATCTTACAGTGACACGCTTAAACCATTGTAGATATATTTTTGTAGCTTCGGTAGTTGTTTGGTCACCTATTTGCTGTAAGGCAATATTACGCTGCCTGTCTTCCCATCTCAGCAAATATTGATGATGATGCTCCCTCCAATGACGCTCCCCCTTTCCTCCTCGCATGTCTCCCTCTATTGTCATCTACTAAACTATTGCAACACTCGATCCGGTAGGTGCATGAACACGATATTAATGCATAGTAGTAGGCATCGAGCCCGTCAAACCGGCTCTCTTTCGATACAGATGTCGGATAATCATTGCAGACGATCTACTGTATAAGGCGTCCACGTGAACTGTGCAAATAATATAGTACAAAAATTGTAATGAAGCTAAATTAAATTTTTTAAACAAAGTTAATTGCCTAATGTATGGTTACCTGAGTCATCTCCATGCGATCCAACTCATCTCTATAATATTTAAGTACTCGACGATGAGCCTTATAAGATTTATTGCCACTCCACCAAGAGCCGAGAGGCTTTCCAGGGGTATCCACGGCAGAAATATGAATGTAATCTGGTCTTCCCATACACATGTGCTCCCCTGACCAAATCTATATATAAAGTGTCATAACATTAGAAAGAACCAATATTACAATTTTACAAATGCCAAGCTATTAAAAAATATTATGTACCTGAAATAATGTAATGCAGCCATAAATTTTATTTTTCGTAGAAGCACATACCTTATCTAGTTCCTTGTAAAGATAGGCCAGGACCCCTGCTCCCCAAGCATGCTGGCCACACACATCAAAGTCCGTAAGAAACCCAAGATATAAAGGATGGACATGTGTTACCGATTGGTCCGGCATCAATCAAGAACCGATCATATACAGAATGTAGGCACGTGCATGTCTATCCAAGACATCATCGGTAGTTTCATCAGGGATATTAGTAAATGTATCTTTGAGCCAGTTTAAACTGATCTTATACCCCTTAGTATACCCTCCAGGTACCTGAATTTTTCAATTAATTGTTAATTAATATCACTGTAACATACTTAAACTTTTTATTTAAAAAATTATAAATTATACCTGTCCGAGAGCAGAATCAATATATGTATCCCAATATGGGTCCTCGGTTTCTGGACCTACAATTGTACCTTCAATTAATCCAAGTCCATTCACCCGTAAACCGAGTAAAAGGCCAATATCCTAGAGTGTGATAGTGGTATCACCCCATCTAAGATGAAAAGTGTGAGTCTCTTTTGTCCAACGCTCAACAAGAGAGCTAACGAGACTGTGGTCGAGTTGGATATGACGAAGTAATGAAGCTTCATAAAATCCGGCTCTTCGAATCCACTCGATTATACGATAATCCATAACTTGCCACTTGTCAGAACTATGACTGACCGCTGTAAGATTATCTCCATCCTACAAGATTTATTCATATTATTTTCAAATATTAGAATTAAATGAAATGGGCAATTGAAACAAATTTAATAAGTTTTGAATCTTTCCTCCCTGTATAATATACTGAAAGATCTATGCTCGTTTTGATTTACGAGCAGTGATTTATCGAATGGTTGATTCTCCATTGAAATATTTTTGAAATTACAATTACTTGAAAATTGGGAAAGTTGGTGGGTATAGAAGAAGGTTTGGACAGAGATAATGAAAATCAGAATGAAGAATTTGGGTTTTATAAAGCAAGGAGAACGTGTTCCAAGAACCCGCCCTCACCTTTGCCCACAGAAAGCTTTTATTTTTTCTTAAAACAAAATCTCATGTGTTGTCAAATCTTCCTTTCAAAAAGGAGATGTGATAATGATGGAGTTTTTGTTTGTTTTAAAAAATAATCTATACCCATGTGTTGTCACGTCTTCCTTTTCGAAAGGGAGATATGATAATATGAAACTTTGTTTGTTTTAAAAAATGGAGATGTGATAATGCTGGAGTTTTTGTTTGTTTTAAAATAGATAGGTTTTGTTTTTTGATAGAAAATTTAAAAATTCAGATCTACATAAGCTTATGTACAAAACCGGTGAAGCGTCTGACCCTAATGTTCATGACATGTACATGACGAAAATTGGAGAAATGAGTCAAGCAGCGAAAACATGGTTAGATGAGTATCCAGTACGCATGTGGACACAAGCACATGATAATGGATGCAGATATCTACTAATGACCACTAATATGTCTGAAATCTTCAACGGGGTCTTTAAAGGTGTTAGAGGCTTACCGATACAGGGGTTGATTGTTCGAACCTTTTTCAGAGTGAATACTTATTTTGTGCAAAGAAAGGAAAAGTCTTTGGTAATGGAGACTCCTCTCACCGCGTATTATGAAGATATATTCTGGAAAAGAGAGCGCAGATTACAATACTATAGATCTGAAAGGTTTGACACAGCAGAGTTTCAAGTTATGGGGAGTAATGAGAATCAATATACCGTAAATTTTAGAGATGAAGGGCTCTCTTCATGCACATGCGGTGTTTTCCAGCAACAACATTTACCTTGTGCCCACGCAATTGCTGCTGCGAGCAGCATGCATAACTCACATTACAATTTTGCTTCTCGTTACTATACAGTTTCCAATTATCAAGACGCATACGATCCAAAATTTCATCCTATATCAGACAGTCACTATTGGCGCTATTATACTGGGAATAGACAAACACCGACTGTATTACCACCAGACAAAAATATAGGAACCGGAAGACCTAAAGTGCGTCAAGATCGAATGACAATGGATGTTGATCCTCAGCAAAGGCATGGCAGATATAGCCTATGCAAACAACCAGGTCGTTATAGGACCAGATATCCAGGACAGTCAACAGAGGCGGGACCTTCGAGATCGTGACAAGTGCACTGGTGGAAAATCAGTTAGCGCTTGTAAAGAAACTTGTTCAATTTACATTTTAGTATTATATGATTTTTTTTGTATTATTATTTTGATGGATTCATTTTATGGATGGGGGTGGGTTTTAGGAACCTGCCCTCTTCATTGTATGGGTGGGGGCGGGTTCTAGGAACCCGCTCTCTTCATGGGCTTGAGCGGACGGGGAACCGTCCTATTCTGCTAAATATAATTTAAATTATATTATTTTAATAATTTTAATATATATTCACCCTATTTCGAAAAAAACCCTTTAATAAATTCTCTAACTTGATGATTTCCTCTTGCTGAAGAACGGCCGTTTTTCACCCACCGGGTGAGCATTGACTTTGAGGTGCATTGGGAGGGGTATTAAATAGACTACAGGGTTGACAATCAGTCAACCAAGTGAGTAATTGTTTAAGGTTAACAAAGTGAGTAGTTGAGTATCGGTTACCATTTTTGTAAACAAATCACTAATTCAGCAGCTAGGTAGTCTATGTGATATCTATTGGATTGGTAAGTTAAGCACTTTTCCTCATTTACTATACATCCTGAAGAATTAGGATTTTCTTTGATTATTTTTTCAGCAGGATAAATTTTATAAAGCCCCATTGATATTTCATGATTTTATTTAGGTGCTACCATTGAACTCTAAAAAATTTCATAAACCTTCTTGAATGATATATATTTTTTTGTTGCTGAAATGAAGGGTATTTTTGTCAGAACACTACACTTTATTTTGGGGCTAATTAGTCCATGCATAAGGACCGGTCCTTCGAGGGTTATTCTGTTCATACAAACAAGTTAATCGAAACTATCATTTCTAGACAACATCACCAATTTAGTAGAGGTTCATGACATTTTTAAAGCTCAGTGGTGTTGTTGCAAAAACTTCAAAAGTTAGATGGTGCTTTATAAAATTCACCATTTTTAGTGTGACAACTCTAAATTCTGTGTACATAAAATTCATTTAAAGTTAATGTACAATTGGGGTATTTACAATTCTTGTGAATGCTATAAGTATTTGTTTTGATTTAGAACAGTAAGAAAGCACTTGTAGCACATTGGTAAAGCCTTGCACTACTGTGACGTAGCCCCTGTGATCGAATCCGCCCGCTACATTATCTTTTTAATTATTTTTCTTTTAACCTTTTAGAAGCCCAAGAGTCTACACGTGCAACACACGTAATAGGATAAGTTACAGAATAATCAAACATGTTAAATAGGCTAGTTGAAGTATCAGGGACACGTGGCCCCAATCCGAGGCCCCGTCTCCATGATCCGACCGGCGAGATTGCATCTCGGTCCTGCGCCGCCGGTTTAGTTGTAGCCAAATGCAAGTTTTCTTTAACCCTAGCACCCCTTGGACTCCCCCATAACTCCAGTATTATTTGTTTTTTCTGCACATTTACAGAGCACAATAAAATAAATATTTAAACCTATTTTTATTACAAATTTTAATTTACCCATTCACTACACTAAACCTTACCTTTTTCTATAAATACCACCACTCATATCACCCCAACCCACTCATAAATCCCTGCCAAAACTCTCAAGAATTCCCAAGTCTCTATATTGTGCAAGTGAAGTTAGCGAAGGGCGAAACTCCGACAACGATATGAGGAGTTTTCGGCGACGAAACGACGCCCCGAAGGTCTATTTAGGACCCCTTTTCTCCCCTCTTGACCCCAAACCAGTAAGTCACATTTCCCCTTCTCATCTTATTCTTTAAAAAGTTTCATTTCCAAAACCCGACGGAAGCGGAGTTAGTCCGATTTTCGATTCGGTTTTTTTTTAAAACTACACTTTTCTTTAATAAAATAAAACCATATTCTCATATGTTGATTAATAAATATTAACAAACTCAATAAAACAAGTTTCACATCAAAATAATCTTTTTTGTAACATTTATCGCATTTTTCCATAAAAATACCACAAAATATTTATTTCGACATTATAACTTTATTTCCTTGCTATACCTATAGATAGTTCACGAGGTAATGACCTACCTTATCACAACATACATCTCTATCATAACACGATCGATTTTGGGATAATAGAATACGGGAAATACGACTTTAAAAATAAATACCCTAAACTTATAAAACCGTTTTCTATAAAAAGATGTATAAACAATTTCCATGCAAATGCGTCTCTACAACCCATTTTGGGGACCCCGTTCGGGATGGTGCGGATTATTGCACATCCTCGGGCTTAGTAGAGCGAGGTGCAGACCTCCGCAAGGAGCATTCGATCTCGATGGAATTTTATACATTTTTCTTTAGAAAATGAAATTTCTACAAGAAAATAAATAAATTATTTTAATTAAATATCCATATATTTATTATCAAAATATCTATTTCGATTATATAAATATTCCAAGTTTTTCTAAATCAAAGGAATCCCTATTACATGAAAATACCATCCAAATACAACACAAGTACAACATTTCAAGAAAATACCACATACTATGGAAACTAGGTTCTATTTACTAGAAATTGCACATTTGTAAAATACACATCTATGAAAACTATAAAGACGATAATTAAATGCTTGAGGAGTATTTTGAAATTGTACCAAAACTATTTTTACATAAAACCCCCATCAAGTTATACTAAATTACAATAAGGACCCTAGTAAACATAGGTTTAAGCGGGACCAGTCTCTTGAGCCTCAGGGAGCCGGAGATATGGGTGCATGCCTATCTAAGGTAGACAACCTAACAAACGGTGTTATCAATACGGTAATTGTCTTGGAATAAAACACAAATCCTGCCGTCCATGTGCAGCAGTTACCGATAACATCAAAACCTAATTCAAGACTTCAATTTCTTTTCTAATTGTCTGACTCGGACTGGGTCTAAATATAATCAATCTGACTTGAATATGATTCAAGTATAAAACCACAATCTATTCAATCTATACAACTTGACCGAACCGAACCATGGATATACTCCATTTACATGTCCATCCATTATATCCGTTCCATTACTGATATCATGGTTTCGGCAAGTCGTCTATCTATACAATTACAATACAAGACAAAACAATACAACAATACAATCAAGACATCGCGGGGTTTATAAGGGATAGATTGGTACAGAAGGTGTTAAAAGTGGCACGAGACTGCAACCATAAGACACCTAACCTGAATCTCCATTGTCGTTGTACCGTGGCTGAACGGTTCCTTGTACTCCGTATACCTTAGTCTCCGGGATAGTGAGACTCCTCTCGTATACACTGGAATTTCTATACTAAGCTACAAACAACAGCATTAACAATATAATACAACTTTAAAAGTTACGTTCTCCTTCTGTCTATTCTGTCTCTTCTTGCTTTTGGGACTTACCGAGCGATTGCTCGCTGACGACATTCCTTTTCTTCTTTCTTTGGAATGTTGTCAGGTGGATCGGACCTTCTGGAGACAGAGCCCACCAGCGAGGATTTGGATCAGCTAGCCTTTGACCTGGAGCTCTAGTTTACTTGTACATTTCATTTTCATTTCAGTTATGCCATTGTTTAGGCATTGCTTTCATTCCATGTATTTACATTTCAGTTGTATTGTAAAAAGAATGTTAATAAATAAAGTTGATGTTCATTTACATCTTGTCTCTTGTGTACTTTTATTTTATATTGCTTAGATACGCTTAACGTGTTTACTTCTGAGTAAATACGTAGCGGGCCTCGCCACGTCTCCTTCCTGTACACTGGGAAGCAGGGCGTGACAAGTTTTGTTGGTGGCCCATACAGGTCAGCTCTGCGTTGACAACCTAAGCAATATAACATAAGAATCAGCAACTGAAAACATTCTTTACAATTCAAATTCTTTGAATCTTCCAATTTCATATATTTGTAAATCTATCTTAACCCAAATTTTTCTTTCAAGATTATGGATTCCCCAAACAACACCAACACCAACTTCAACAACACTCCACCATCACTACCGATTACACCTGTCATCGCTGCTCCGATCAATGAGCAGACGGTACTGCTTGAGGCGATCTGCAGCCTCCTGGAGGGACAGCAGCAACAAACTGCTATATTGATGAACCATCCCGAGGCACAAGCACCTAGGGTGAAGCAATTCAGGGCCTTGCACCCCAAGCAGTTCGCCTGAAAAGTGAGCCCTTAGAAGCAGAGAAATAGGCTCAAAGTATTGAGGATGACCTGGCAGTAGCACAAGTGCCAAAAGTCGCTTGGGTTCGAGTTGCAAAGATGCAGCTCACTGATAATACACGGGTTTGGTGGAAGGCGGAAGAAAGTCGTCTGACCCAACCGATCGAATGGAGGACTTTCCGTGATATGTTTGACGCAAAGTACTTTTCCGAGACTGGCAGATTTGACATGGAAAAGCAGTTCATCCACCTACAACAGGGTTCAATATAGACCAAATCAATGGATGAGTACGATGCTTAGTTTATCATGCTCAGTCGGTAAGATACGTCTCAATATTTCGATTTTTAAAATGTCACATACTACACAGCTAACACAATGCCTTAACAGATTTGCAGCACGCCTGATACCGACAGATGAGATCAGAGCCCGACGATTTCAACAAGGATTAGATCTGGAGATCCAGGCTGCATTAGCCACAGGAGATTTTCCGACCCACGAATCGGCTCTGAAAGCTTCCCGCCGTTATGAGCCAGTGGTGAAGATGAGGGGCAGACCTCAGTCTGCCGGGATGAAGCGCCCTGCCAACCAGATGGCAGGAGGAGCCTTTTCAAGGCCATTATTTATGCCCAGGAGACCGGGAGTACCAAACAACCGGCCTAGCCCAGCCTTTTGCACCTATTGCAGGAGGGAAGGGCATCTGATGAAAGATTGTCGGCGAGCAAATCGCCTTTGGTTAGTCTGTGGCTCAGCTACTCATGATATTGGGTCTTATCCTCGTAGACAAAACCCATATACTGCACCCAGGCCAGCAATCACATACCCGCAGCACCCAGCCATCCAGGCACCTGCTCCGAGACTTGCACTACCTGCTCCACCTCCTCGTGGACCGACTGCATCTCCTCTTTATCAGTTCCATCAAGCTCAATGGAACCCACCTCAAGGACCAAGGAATGGACAGAGGAATGCTCCTCCAGCAAGGAGGAATGTGCCGAGGCGACAGGCTTTCACTATGACTGTGGAAAAGGCTAAAGCCACCGGCCAAATCATCACTGATAACCCTTCTCTTTCAAATTCTCTTTCAGTAGACATACATCTTTTCCCTATACCTAAAACATATCCCACATATAACGTAGGTACAATCTTAGTAGCCTCACTTCCTGCACTCGCACTATTCGATACTGGAGCATCTCATTGCTTTATGTCGCAACGGTTCATCCGAACTCATGCGATTCCCGTCACACCGCTTGTATCCAGCTGGAATATCAGTTCAGGGAACGTCCTTCTAAAGGCAACAATGGGATACAGCCTGTGTCCAATGGTCGTCTGCAGCAGAGAATTCTATGTTGACTTTAAGGTGCTGGACATACCGAATTTCGATGTGGTTCTAGGTATGGATTGGCTCGGAACATTCTATGCTACCATTGACTGTCGTCAAAGGAGGGTAGTATTTGAGATTCCAGAGCATCCGGTCTTTTATTTCAAAAGTGGAGACCATACCCTGGAGCCAAGTACTTACAAGACGAAACCAAAAAAGGCAGTGATTGCTGCAATTCCAAATGGGGGAAAGAACTGCTAGTTATATGTATGCCCTAGAGGCCATTATTATACATGTGATGTATATTATAATGGATGCTTGGACATATATAGGGAGGACTTTCTTGCTCGACATGATAGTATGCTATCTGGTTGCTCTTTATCTTAACTTGTACACTTATTGTCTCTTTGATTACATGTTGATAAAGCCCTTAGGATGTGTACTTGACTACCAGGATTATGATGCAGGTCATACTTGTGGGGCAAGGGTAGTCGGTAAGTGCATCCTTCGATTGCTCCTAGTCGTGGGAGTATCGAGACGGGGCATCGATATTCCAGAGTAGACTAGCGTATACGCTTCTTGACCCATATGATGGGCGATGGATGATTAATTGTTTAGTTTTTGCGTGCGTGCGCTTTTAAAATCAAAGTTAAGAATGCCGCAATCAATAACGGTGTCGCTTGGTAGTTAACCAGTTGAGTACGGGTCGGTCCACAGGGAGATGGATTCCTTTTCTTTATGTTCTAATGAGTTAATCCGATCAAGTCGGGTTTTGTTTTACGATCTAAGAATGAGATTAAATTGATTAAAAGGCTTGCTAGGGTTAGGATTAGGCTAATTCAAAAAAGGGATTCTTCTCGCTTCTATCAATGCCCTAATTAAGAATATAGGTGTTAGGGTAATAGTCAACAACGGGGATTAGCACGACCAGGAAGAAACTAAGTTTCTTCCCTTTGGTCCTTGTCCGTCCGTTCTTGACTCTTAGCCCTAACCTCTGGTTAATTCAATCACAACCGGTCTAACTAGAGAATCACCACTATCTTGTAGGATAGGGTGCCATAGTAAGCGATGTGTGGTTGATTTAAAGAGAGTCTTTTAAATAAAATTATTTGGGCAAAGAAAGGAGGGAGAGAGATTTCCTTCTCTCAAACCTTCTCTATCCTAACCCTAACAAGTGAAGAATTACTCACTCATTAGGGATGAAATTCATTTTTATAATTTTCTTTTAATAACCTAATTAACTTGCAGATAAATAAAGACAGATAAAAAATTGCAGAAAAATAAAATTCGGATAAAAAGAATGCGAGATAAAAAATACCTTTATTGATGACCTCTTGACGATTACAAGGAAATTAAAATTTAATCTAGAAAATAAAAAGAGGCATCTCAAAAGAGGCACCCAAAAGAGGCACACTAGAAAAGGCACACCTCAAAAGAGGCTGTAGGCTTTCCTATTTATAGATAGGAGAAACCCTAGGGTTTACAGCTGATCCACATCAGAATTTACAATACTGCCCTAAGAAAGTCGGGCCAAAGCACCGACACCACCGACAATTTGCACCGACACGTGCACTGCACGGCCGTGGAACCGCGGCAGGAAGCCTTGTTTGGCCGCGGTTCCGCTGCCATCTTGAAGGATCTCTGGCTCGTTTTCTCAGGTTTGCTTCATGTTGCTTTTTACTTCTGTTTTCTTCACTTAGTTACTCAGAGTCTCTTCCATTTTCTTCCAGATTTCCAACAGTACAGAATTATGTGGACTTTTACCGTAAGCTTCGCGTTGAAGTCTTGAATCTTGTGCTGCCCTCTTACTTTGTGCATTGAATTGTTCATTGATCGTTGTTTGTTCCTTAAACTGGTAGGCGGCATCATACAGATTCATCTACTTGTTGGTCGTAGTCTCACATTTGTAGCGTCTTTTCCTGAATTTCACTATATTGTTCTGAGAACCTGTAACCTGCAACTATTTAGCAGACATGGATCAAAAGCACCTATTTATTTGCAATATGATTAAGAATGGGGAATATAATAATGCAAAATTCTGATATGAACAAATACCCCCAAACTTATCTTTTGCTCGTCCCGAGCAAATCCAATTTATTCTCGAAAAAATCCTAATCTCACTTTCGCAGGGAATCGCGATTGCACTGAGCTCGTGCAACAAGTCGTTAAACCTCTAGGTGTCTCTAGTAGGAGGAGTGTTGTCTCCTGAGGGTTTTCAGCAGATACTACCCACAAAATCCGATCAATTTGGCCTGTTGATTTTTATTCTTCAATTCGGTATTTTAGCAAGAAATTCTATTATTTTCAACTTAGAAATCATCAACCCGTATTTTTCACACTCACTTATCATTTAACTTAAGATCGTATATGTTTTGAAAATTTATAAAGCTTTCAGCATCACTTGAATTTTCCTTCTAAGATTCCATCTCAACTTCGGAATTTTTATCATCTCTACTGAAGGTATAAGCCCTATCTTTCATTCCTATCTCTCATCCAAACCCCAATCATATATCCCTACGTATGTGTATATATCACCCCTACACTTGAAAATTCAATTCAAGCTATTATACTCTTGTCCATCGTCCAAACTACTTTTAGTTGGTGAATTTTAGATGAAATTGCTCACACATCTTTCATGCGACCATTAATACTTCTTGAGGTACTAACGACCGATTACAAAATGTGTTCGCGCATTTAGGCGTAATTCCTCGTCTTGTAATACCTAAGGCTTTAGCAGTGACTCCCAAACCAGTTGGTCTAAGGCACTAGGTGATAAAGCACCCTCGCTAAATTTTTTTTTATTTTACGCAGTCTTAAGTAATTACAAAACCAGTGTTCATTTTTTTTATATCTCTTATTTCACACTTATTCTTTAATTTTTTTTCTCATACTAAGGATTTTAGACAAGAGCATTTCAAGATATTCTCTACTATCCCAAGTTTCAAGGTGCGTGTATGTGTGGGGTGTAGGGTATATATTTTCAAAATTTAGACTAAAGGTTCGCAATTATTTTTCAGACTTATACTTCAATAAAAATTTCAATACTTTTCCCTTATTTTGACTTAGCCGAAGAACTGAACACAAAATTTGCCTATTTCTAAATAAACTGCAATGACATATATTTTCTATAGTTAAACTTTAAGAAAGGTTATTTTTAGGGTTTTTAATTTACTAAGTTTAGGATCTAGTTTTTCCTAACTATTCAACCGTCATGTTGAACTTAAGTCAAATATGGCCAAAATTGAACTTTTCAATTTTTATAATTTTTAAATTTTTTTTTATTTTTATGGATTTTAAAATAAGTATGCAAATGCAAAAATATACACATGAATGCGAAAGAAGAAAGCTTACCAAGCATACCCCCAAACTTAAACTTGACAGTGTCCTCATTGTCAGGCTACACCAAGAGGGTCAAAATTGTCGGCACTCCCCTGTTTTTTTATTTATTTATTGTTAACAGAAAAAGAAAACAAAATATATATACAAAAAGGTCCCCCCCAAACTTAAGTGAAACAGTGTTTCTACTGTTTAAGCGTTAAAGTTCAGAGTTAAGGGGGAAAAAACACAGTATCAAGCAATACAAGGCCTTACGCAGGCCAAAGATTAGCACCAACCATTCAAAAATTTTATCGTTATAATGGTGTGGTTGGTGAAAGAATGGAGTGTAGAGAAAAGAAATGAGAAACACACGGGACCATGTGGAGATAGAAGCAGTATACAGTCTCGGCGGAGGAGAAGAATAGCGGAAGGGAAAAAGAAATGGTGGTGGTTCGACTTCTTCAGGCAGGGGTTGATTAATCACAAAATCGGTGTCGTTTAGGAATGCAAGTTCGTCAGCAAAAAGCTCTTCAAAACTCTTATCGATGTAATTGAACATTTTGCTGTCAGTAAGTTTTGTGCCAGAATTTATCATAATTGATTTGTCAAAAATTATGGAGGTAGGAGACTCGAAAAACTGATCTACCTCATTTTCAAAAGTATCCAAATCAAGTTGGCTTTCTGGAATGATCAAATTTGAATTATCGGATTGTGATTCATCATCACTTACTGAAATTATAGGAAGAATAGAAGAGAAACCTGAGAAAGTGGGAGAAAAAAGTTGAATACGAACTTGAGGGTGGAGATGGAGTGTATAAATTAGCACAATTTGTAATGACCGATGTGTAAAAAGCGATTGTGCTAATCTATCAACCCACTGAGAAATGAGGTCAAATCCCTCAAGATTCATGAGAAAACATGGGTACGTCGAACTTGGTAAAGCAGACATTGAAAATAAAAGGGATACGGTTTCTTGCGCGGTCGGAACGACAGAAAGGATGAAGGAGATTGATTTAGGAAGTGTAACAGTTAAAGGTTTAGGAGGATGAATTGGAAAATCCGACTCATCAAACAAAACTGGTTCATCCTCAATACTCTCCTTAAAATTTAGCTTATCCATGCAATTCTCATCAAATTCAAGACGCATATGAAGTTCGGGACAAACATTTAATGTCTCGGGATGATGAATTGGAAAGAAAAACTCATCTAAATTTGTGGGTTCATCATCTAAAATATTCCCAGCGTCAATATTCTCGATCAAGTGAAAATTAAATTTCTCAGACACCTCATCAAAAGCATGGATATCAATTAATTCAGGTTCTAGAGTGAAAGTGTAGAGGTCAAAAGGATTGGGTGTGGGTTCACTCGAAAGGGACCCTTCACAATCTGGAAAATCAAACACTACAAAGTCGCACAACTCATTAAACGTTTTATCTTCAACTGGTGAATCATTTGGAATACTTGATAGACATTCAAAACCGGAATTGTGGGATTCAATTGGGGATGGGTAGGTTTGATTTGGAAGGGTGCACAGCTCACTCTCTCCACTCAAATTCTCAATCTGTTCAACCGCCTCATCATACATCGGAAAATTTGGAGCTAGTTGGAAACTGGCTACCGGGTCATTAGGTTGTAATAGGGCGGCCATGGACGCATTCAAATCCATTATCTGTTGTCTTGACGCTACCATAAATTCTTCCAACGACTGTTCCAGACTAGACATGGGTTGTGAAGGGGTTTTAGTAAAATATTCAAAGTTGTTTGGATACTGGAAACTCCCAAATGGTTGTGTAGAAGCAATGTCTAGGGAAGGTACGAAAGTCGGGTAGAACTGGTAGGAATTGAATGGTTGGACAGGAGTAGGATCAACATTTGGATAAAAAGGTGAATGGACTTGTTGATCCCAAGAACTGAAAGTATTGAAAGGAGTGAAAGATCGGTTACGAGATTATTCAATATGTTCAGCAATAGACATGGGTTTCGGAGTTACAACAGGACTCGAAAAAGGAGTATCAACGTAAGAAGGTGGTGAAGCTTGAAATGGTAGATACAAAGTGGATTGCGGAGTCCAACTGTTCTCCTAGACGCGTCTATTCGATCTTTCAAAGAAATTTTGGGCATGGAGGGGTCGTCCGAAATTCGACCAAAACAATGAGCATAGGAAGTAATGTCTGGTTGAAGGTACCAAAATTCGGTAAGAGTTTTGCGATGTGGGGTACCCATGATGTGAGAAAGGAGAAGAAAAAGAATATGATGATTTTTTATTATTATTTTTTTTTAATTTTTTTTTATTTAAAAAAAATTGTTTGTTTTTGGAGTTTTGAAATTTTTGAAAGTGTTCTTTTTTTTCTAGAAAGAGTTTTGCAAAAATTTGTACGGAACTACGGCACAATTTCAAACAATCACAATTTATACATGCACAATCAAGCTTAGAGCTAGGGTCTCCTAAGTCAACTAGACTGCTCCTAATTGTTCCGCGACAAGTTGTGAGACATCCCTTAAATCGCCTCTTCACCGCCAATTGTGGCCAGGTAAGCACAAGTGAAGAAAGGAGGGATCCGCTCACGAATCACCGTGAGACGGGCCTTTTAAAATTACCTTTCTCACTTGTCTAGCCTAGGCACCACAAAGTCAAGTTTAGATAAACGACCGATTGCTCACAACCTTCCTCTGTCATAATGAGCACGACAGTTCTTAGTTGGCTGAGTCTAAATATTTTTTAATTAATTCAAGGGTGATGCATATGCTTTTTAATGATTTTTGGGGTCTTAGGAAGGGTAATGAAATCCCCACCCAATCTGGATTGGTGTTATAGCCCCTTAAAAGTCCGTTTTAAAAATGCAAAGCAGCAAACACACAAAAATCCAAAACACTTGCCAAAATTTTTTTTTCTTTATTTAGCAGCGCAAAGAATCCTGCACAAAAACAATTTATTGGAAAGGGAGAAAGATTTTGCGCAAAGAACCCTGCAGGAAAAATTTTCAGTGGGGCTCAGGGTAGGAGAGGGGACAAAAATACTTACAGAAAATTTTGGGGTGCTGACATCCGCAGTTGACCGCGGTTCCGTGGTCAAACGCTTGAATCCGCCGCGATTCTGCGGTGGTTAAGTTGGTTTGGATCTCCAAAATTTTTCTGTTGTCTGTTGTGATTTTCCTATGTCTGTTCAAATCTTCTGTTTGTTGATTTGTTCACTTGCTTTTTCCAGATCTGAATCAGTCCATCTTCTTTTCCTGCGCAATTCACACAATACCTCTCAAAAAGAACAAGATGAATATTTTATTTTATTTTATTTTATTTATTTATTTTGTTTTATAAAAATTCAATTTTTATAATTTTTATAATTTTTAAATTTTTTATTTTTTAACCCGAAATTACACAAAGAAAGAGACTACCGTCTCCCCAGCAACGGCGCCATTTGGTTGATCGTTCTTTTGCGTGCGTGCGCTTTTAAAATCAAAGTTAAGAATACCGCAATCAATAACGGTGTCGCTTGGTAGCTAGCCGGTTGAGCATGGGTCGGTCCACAGGGAGATGAATTCCTTTTCTTTATGTTCTAACGAGTTAATCTGATCAAGTCGGGTTTTGTTTTACGATCTAAGAATGAGATTAAATTGATTAAAAGGCTTGCTAGGGTTAGGATTAGGCTAATTCGAAAAAGGGATTCTTCTCGCTTCTATCAATGCCCTAATTAAGAATATAGGTGTTAGGGTAATAGTCAACAACGGGGATTAGCACGACCAGGAAGAAACTAAGTTTCTTCCCTTTGGTCCTTGTCCGTCCGTTTTTGGCCCTTAGCTCTAACCTCTGGTTAATTCAACCACAACCGGTCTAATTATGGAATCACCGCTATCTTGTAGGATATGGTGCCGTAGTGAGCGGTGTGTGGTTGATTTAAAAAGAGTCCTTTAAATAAAATTATTCGGGCAAAGAAAGGAGGGGGAGAGATTTCCTTCTCTCAAACCTTCCCTATCCTAACCCTAACAAGTGAGGAATTACTCACTCATTAGGGATGAAATTCATTTTTATAATTTTCTTTTAATAACCTAATTAACTTGCAGATAAATAAAGGCAGATAAAAAATTGCAGAAAAATAAAATTCGGATAAAAAGAATGCGAGATAAAAATACCTTTATTGATGACCTCTTGACGATTACAAGGAAATTAAAATTTAATCTAGAAAATAAAAAGAGGCATCTCAAAAGAGGCACCCAAAAGAGGCACACCTCAAAAGAGATTGTAGGCTTTCCTATTTAAAGATAGGAGAAATCCTAGGGTTTACATCTGATCCACATCTGAATTTACAATACTACCCTAAGAAAGCCGGGTCAAAGCACCGACACCACCGACAATTTGCACCGACACGTGCACTGCATGGCCGCGGAACCGCGGCAGGAAGCCTTGTTTGGCCGCGGTTCCGTGGCCATTTTGAGGGATCTCTGGCTCGTTTTCTCAGGTTTGCTTCATGTTGCTTTTTACTTCTGTTTTCTTCACTTGGTTCCTCAGAGTCTCTTCTATTTTCTTCCAGATTTCCAACAGTGTAGAATTATGTGAACTTTTACCGTAAGTTTCGCGTTGAAGTCTTGAATCTTGTGCTGCCCTCTTACTTTGTGCATTGAACTGTTCATTGATCGTTGTTTGTTCCTTAAACTGGTAGGCGGCATCATACAGATTCATCTACTTGTCGGTCGTAGTCTCACATTTGTAGCGTCTTTTCCTGAATTTCACTGTATTGTTCTGAGAACCTGTAACCTGCAACTATTTAGCCGACAAGGATCAAAAGCGCCTATTTATTTGCAATATGATTAAGAATGGGGAATATAATAATGCAAAATTCTGATATGAACAATGATCCCACATCCATTGATGTTTGACATCAAAGATGGTATACGGGGGCTTAGTAGAGACTGGGTACACTGAACGGACTCGCCGAGAACTCCAAAATGGTATTATACCTCACGTTAGATGGCAGTTCTCCGGTGACACCGGTACAGGTTAGTCTGTCGACCCGAGATCGTCATAGAGTCTTGTGTGATTCCCACTGTTCTTTGATTTCCACGTTACCACGTTCAAGAGATCATGCAAAACGGTGGTTTTTGGGTACAGTCCCGAGTCATATGGAGGCAATGAGCGATAGGAGGGGATTTCGTTTCTCCCGGTATTGGGGGTTGATGTTGCGCTATGCTTGATTGGCCATAACAGGAAATCCCTGGCTAGGGTTGCTGAGATTTACTGGTAAGTGTTATCAGTAGTTTCTCGAACCGTTATGGGCCTCACATCGGCATGACTTATCAGGCTATTGGGGTCTGATGTTTACCACCCCTCAGGCTGAGATATGCGACATATCTTACGAAGAGACCGGACTGTACGGTAGTGTTACTGATTGGATTCTGTTTCCTGATTTAAAATCAGGAAGCTTCTGTGAAAAGCTTCAGAAGAGGGTCATGTGCTTACACGTGACTAGCGGTCACGTGTTCGCACGTGACACCTGAACGCATCATTCAAGCAAGTTCAGTCTCCTGACAAAGTCGAAGAAAAGGGAGCTTCAGGAAGGGTCACGTGCTCCCACGTGATCAAGGTCACGTGTCGGCACGTGACATTTAAATTCAAGCAGCAAAGGCGCACATTGGTTCCCTGATCAAGTCAAGGAAAAGAGCTTCAGAAAAGGTCACGTGCCCTCACGTGACCAGAGTCACGTGTTGACACGTGACGTTCAAGACAGCAGACCCGTTCTCCCGTTGAACCAAAGAAAGAGAGTTCAAACAAGGGTCACGTGCTCACACGTGACCAGGGGTCACGTGGTAGCACGTGATGTTTAAGCAGCAATCAGAAGACGCAGCGCAGAAGGCTCATTCCAAAGGGGGTCACGTGCTCACACGTGACCATGGGTCACGTGGTCACACGTGACCGGCTTTCAAAGCCCATTTTTGACGACAGAATTAAATTCTGAAAGAAATTCGAATCTTTCCAAAGGAAAGTAATTATTTGGGACCAATCAAATTAAAGATTCAGAGATGATTAAATATCATCTATCTATGGAAAATCTCGGGTTTGGAAAGATTTCCCCCTTAAATCTAACCAAAATAACAAAGGAGAATCTCTGGATTCAAGATCCAATGGTGAATAAAATTCACCTGATAATCCAAAGGCCCAAAATGAATAATGGACGAAAATCAAATCTCAATGAAGATTCGTCAAAAAACGGATTGATGCGGCTGCTTCTCCTATAAATAAGAGCCAAGGGACACAAAAAAGATATACATACGCAGAGAAGAAAAGAGAGAAGGAGAAGAGCTTTGATACTCAGATCTTCTGCAAAAACCCTAGGTAAGAAAGGGAAAGACATTGGAAAGAAAGAGAATTTAATTCTCAACAGAGTTTAACTCTGATATGTAAAAACAGAAGAACATATTTCTTCTCTCTTTGATAGAGGATCTGCAAAGCGCACATCTCCCCTTAAGGTTGAGAATTTAATTCTCAATGGGTCGAGATCCTGCCATGCAGATCCAAAACATAGAGAAGGAATGCAAGCTCGAGAATTTAATTCTCACAGAACTATAGGAATTTAATTCCTCCAAAATAAAAGTTAGGGCTGGACCCTATATCATGGGAATTTAATTCCTTCAGAACAAAAGAAGAAACAGGGTTTAACCCTAAGTAAAAAACCAGTTCTGTTGAAACATCAGGAATTCATCCCCTTAATCATAATTTAACAGAGGATGGAAGTTTAAACTCTTTAAGAAACTTTTATTAGGGTTTAACCCTATTCAGCCCCTCGCATATATGAGGAATTTAATTCCTACAGAAAATTCAGAGTTAAACTCTATTCGAGAAAAAACAAAGTCTTCGAAAGGAAGTAGGAATTTAATTCCTCTGAAAATCTACAGCTCGAGGAATTTAATTCCTGAAAAAGATTAACAAAGACTCCAAACAAAATACATGAAGGCAGGGTCACGTGCCACCACGTGACCCCCTCAAGAGATATACAGAAAGCCCCTTGAAACAACACCCCACGTGACCCACGTGACCCTTGACAGAGGCTCTGATACATAGGCATATGAATGCCCGTCACGTGATGGCACGTGATGCCCTGAAAGATGTAGCAATGTCAGCAGAACAAACGAAGGGAGGGCGCTCTCACGTGCTGCCACGTGACCCCTCTTGCCTTAGTGTTTAACACTAAATTAAAACTCTTAAACCCAGTGTTAAAACACTGTTGGGCCTTAGCATTCAACGCTGATTAAAAAGCTTTATTTGCAGTATTCAACACTGATCTGTTTTAGTGTTTAACACTAATTTGAAAAGCCTTGTCGCTGGTGTTTAACACCAACTATCTCTTAGTGTTAAACACTAACTTGTCAACCTCATTCCCAGTGTTCAACACTGATTGCTCTGTAGTGTTTAACACTAGGTTTTGGCCCAATTGGCTAAAGGGATAGAGGCAAAGCCTCTCCCTCAATGAACCAACAAGAAGTCAATATTCCAGACCTGACTGGACTTAGCCCAAGTTGGCCATAAGTCCTCAATTTGTGATTAACTGGGCTAATGGGCTCATAACATAATTAATTAGTCTTGACCCCAAATTGGGTCAGGGACTATTCAAGCCGTTCCGGTTCTAGGGTACATCTCTTCACTCCTTTGATACTTGGCATTGTAATCCCTCAATGTCTTCAAAGAGGTGACGGGTCCCGATGACCATTCATGATATGGACTGTGGGGTCCTTAAACCCATGCCTAATGCAAAATTCCTGGTTACGTGGAACACGGATAATGTCACTCTTTGACCCCGTGGGAAACGTCCAGAGCGGATCCTGGTCCTCGCAGAGCACGGCAGTGAACCCGTGTGAAGCATCCAGAGCGGAGCCTGGTCCTCGCTAAGCACGGCAGTGAACCCGTGTGAAGCATCCAGAGCACATACAGGACTGTGGAGTCCTTAAACCCACGGACTACGACGTCCTTAACCTTGACCGAGATGTCTTAAAACTAACAACGGACCGCAATGTCCTTAAACTACCCACGGACCGCAATGTCCTTAAACTACCCATGGACCGCAACGTCCCTAAACTAGAACAATAGAGCCCTTTCCTATGCTCTTTTGTTGGACCTAAACGGCCCCGTTTAAGTTGATCTTAGCCTTGAAGATGGCTAACGCGTCCTTAAACCCTCAAACATACTGGACTACGAATCCCCCAAATTAACTTCGGCTCAAGGGTACATCTCTGAACTCCTCTGACATCTGTCGTTGTAATCCTTCAACGTCGTCAGAGAGGTGATGGGTCCCGACAGCCATACAGACGATGGACCATTATGTCCCCTAAACTGGAACATTAGAGTCCAAACACTCTTCTGTCGGATCTAAACGATCCCGTTAAGTTGATCTTAGTCACAAAATTAGACTAACGTATCCTTAACAAACGTTTGAGTTGATCTTAGCCTCGAGTAGGGCTGACGTATCCTCAAACCAAAACCCCCCCCCAAAACCAAATTTAAGATAATGCGGATTTGGGCTAGTCCACGCCCTACGGGCGACGACATAACTCAGTCTCCGTAAACAATCCACGGGCAATAAAACAAACACCCACGACACGAAGTGACCATCTGGAGAAGGAGAAAGTTGTTACCGCAATGCGGTAGCGTAATTAACTGCAGGGGCTTGCGCCTGCAGGGAAGAGCGTCCCCACAATCAAAAACCCCTCAAACGAGGGGGAATCTGACGAAGTCTGCTACATCGGTCGCATCCGTTTAAACCTTCGATATATGGTGCCATAAATCAACTTGGCATCTTCGGAGAGGTGGACGGATAGCACCAACTAGCATCTGCCCCGAACCTAACGCCTCAGACGTCCCGACGTCCCGGCCGCCGTTCGGAGGGGAACAGATTCTGGCACGCCCGGTGGGACCTTTTCCTCTTTCCACTCCGCACTTCGTGTGTCGTGACTCGCGAACCAATCGCGGTTCGCCAATGGTTGCCCTTGGGTTTCAAGATACTAAGAATTGGCGTCTTGCTTATTGCAGAAAGCAAAGGATCGATGGCTTCTACTTCCATGAAATTCTCCAACTGCTCAGGCTGCAATTGCAGCCAACGCTCTGCCTCGCCAGGAGGTATAGCCTACGGACCCCAAGCTGCTTCGCTATTCACAATGCCCGTGGAACAGGTCACTCGCGCCACCACAGGATTGTTCTTTGGGACCATGCTCCCACCTACAAACTTCACCGCTCCAGCGCTGACAACGGAAGCTCTCAAGAAGTCGTTCTTTGATCGTCTTACCCCTGCCGCGGCTCCTCTCAACGAGTCGCCCAACGTCAACGCCTCGGTCTTCTCTAGATTGGGCCAAAAATCCTGCGAACCCATCATGGGACCTACAATCTCAGAGAAGGCTGCTTCTAAGAAGGTGCCCGCTCCTGCCCCCGAAGTCGTCAAGGCAGCTTCTCCGGCTAAAAGGTCGGTCTTTACGAGATTAACGGCTTCAGTTCCCGCTCCTACTGCCCAAAGGACATCGGTCTTTGACAGGCTAATGCCAACTGCGACCCCCCACCCAGACAGGGGGCAAGACGAAACCATTCTTACCGCTGACCCTACACCGTCCGCTCGACACGCTCGACGTCGCCATTGGCGCCGAGTAAGGAAGGCTGGGGGCAACTCCCCCTCCGGGTTGACTCCATCGGCCTCGATGGCAGAGGTTAATGCTGCTGTTCCAACTGGGAACAGCTTTGAAATGCTAAATAAGGTGCAAAGGAATTCTCCTACGGTAGTGCTGAAGAGGTCTCCTCCCTCATTAAAAAAGGTTGTCGAAATAAAACCCGAACAACCCCGATCTCCTCAACGGCTGTCTTCCAAAATCTATAAGGTTTGGCGGCAGGCACGGGACTCGATCATCGATCCAAACTTCTCTCGCCAACACAAGAAGCTGAAAATCCAACCGGAAGCTGGTCACCAGGCTAAACCCCAAAAGGCTGTCTGGACGCCCACCTCAACGGCCCCCTCAACCTCCATGGCTCATAAAAGGAGGAGGCCACAGAAAACCCCACAGCATGCAACGACGGCTAAAAGCACTGAGCCCAGACGCCCTAAGTCTGGGAGCATGGTGGTGCACACTGTTTACATGGCCTCTGGAAAAGAGGAAAGCCGCACTTCTACGGGCCACCGACCGCTAACCCGATCCGTGACGAAAGCCCAGGAGCAGCAACAAAAGCTTCAGGAAATGATGGATGCTATGGCCGCACTTACCGGGCCAAAAGAAAACCCAGAAACGTCCTCAGACGCGCGCCAGGAGGAAGAAACCGATGCTGAATTCCTTCGCCGGACACTGGAGAAAAGGGATAAAGAGGCTGCTGAACAAGCGGCCAATATACAACGGATGGGCCTCCTCTTCCAAGATGTGATAGGAATGATGATCCAGCAGGACTTACCCGCCGAGGATCCCCCAATCGTTCTTGAAGACGACCGAGGAGAGACGTCAAATCCACCACCAGCCCTCTCAACGGCCAAGGAGGAGGCAATCTCTAAGGCTGACTTGGCCGACTACATAGCCCAGCAGATCCGGGTTCATCACGCGACTGAGGCAGCTGGTCAAGTCGTGAAAACGGGGCGGCCGTATCCGAGCTGGTACGACCAAATCAAATACCCGCAAGGCTATACGATACCAAAATTCCACGTGTATAAGGGGACCGGCAATCCCCATCAACATGTCGCCCAGTTCCGGGCCCTCTGCGGTAACACCGGCGGTGATGATAAACTGTTGCTCCGCCAGTTCGTGGGCAGCCTATCGGAAACTGCGTTCGAATGGTATTCAGAACTCCCGAACGATTCTATCAAAACGTTCGCTGAAATGGAGCTGTTGTTCACTCAGCGATTCGCAAGTGCCAGCGAACGCACTCCAATAACTGCACTGATTAACGCCAGGGTAAAACCGGGCGAAACCTGGGTCCAGTACGCCATACGCTGGCGGAACTTGTGGTCGAGATGTGAGCAACGCATTGAGGAAGCACCTGCGGTGGGCATGTTCGTGGGAACTCTAGACCCTCACGCAACTATCTCCCAGTTTATGATGTTCTTTAAGCCAACCATATTCCAGGCTTTGATCGACAAGTTGGCTCAGATGGACCAGATGGGTCATAGACCACCTTCCCCGAAGTCGGAACCTCGGAATGACAAGGGTAAAGGGAGGGCAACCTTTGTTGCGAATGCCCAGCAGCAACCTAACGCCCCGAAACCGGCAGATCAACTCGAGGAAAGGCGTCGGTATTATAATGAGAAGATGAAGCGTCCCTACTCGTTCCCACGGGACAAGACGAAACGGCTATTCGAGCTGGCAATACGCAACAGACTTATAAACCTACCAAATCCAAGGCGACCGCCGCAATCCACCGAAGTGAATAACCCTAACTATTGCCCTTACCATCAAACGGTAGGCCATCCGATTGAAGATTGCTTCGTCTTCAAAGGATGGATTGAAGACCAGTACCTCCAGGGGAAGTTTGTACTGTCCGAAAAGTGGAAGGTGAACCCCCCACAGCCGCATGCTCCTAGGAAAGCGGATACACCGGGGGCAACATGTTCTTTTATTGAAGAAGCTCCATGGGAGGTCGTGCTATCAACTAAAACCAGAAGAATGCTGAGAGACCTTCATGCGTGCCCTGCGATCGAATGGAAGGACCCTCTTGAACCTCAAATTATCGAAGGGATGCTAAGGCGCCGCCCGACTACAAAGACTCACGATAAGAGCCCAGATACTCACGCCCAATCGTCAAAATCTTCAAAGAAAAAGAAGAAGAAATCCAAGAAGTCCGTGAAGCCTGGAAAAGAGCACACGAACTTGCAGAAGCAAATCGACGCACTGGAAGAGTACAATCAAAAAGCGCGAACCCCTGTCACACTGCAAGAGTTCCTCAACCACATCTTTCAAGAAGAAGATGATGGAGAAAGCTCGTCGGATGAATCCGAAGGATATGTGGCGAGTTGTAACGTAATCTCCCATTCGTTTACCGATGATGGGAAAACTCCTGGCATTGAAAAGCTGGAGACAGAGCCTGTACCAGAGCGTGCATGGCCAACAGATGAAATGATCGACGCTTTTCTAGACGAGATTCGTCTAAAATGTAAAGCGGACCAGGAGCGTGAGATGACCACGTCGGAAGGAGCCAAATGCGGGCAACTGAACGAAAGAGTTGAACTACCCCTGCCAGAGCGTAAGGCATCTGAAGTAGACAAGAAGATATTCAAGACGAGAAAAAGGTTTGCCAAAGCCATGTCAATGGGAATGAAGCTACCACCCTCGGAAGGAAACACACACGATGGGGTAGAGACGCACCCTGACTATTGCACATATCATCGGAGAATATCACATCCCACGAAGGAGTGTGACGCCTTTAATATATGGTGGCAAGGATATGTTGCTCGTCGGCAACATGTTAAGCGCATGAAACGCAAGAGCCGTCGGGAGCGAAAAAGTACTATCGATGGGCACGACAGAACGACTGGCAACTGTTACATGGTTAACGCCAGGGGGTCACAAGTTCTCACCTTTGGGAGCGACTCTGACGAAGAAATGGCTCTGGGCCCTCTCTTTAAAGAATCCGTTTTGGGGAAAGAAGAAGAATCGGAGGCCTGCGAGAACATTCAGCTGCGCAATCGCACACTCCCAGAAAAGAATCTCGGGCCCGGGAATAGAAGGGATAAGGAAAAGGAAAAGGTCTCTGAAGATATCACTTTAGATGACCAAGTCATGACGGAGCTGGCTGCCAAAGACCCTCCTAGGAAGAGTAAAGTGGACTATAACATCCTCGCGCACCTAAGGAAGCTGCCTTCTCAGCTTAGCATTCTCGATGCCCTCCTACTATCAAAAGAAGCGCAAGACTCACTAATTAAGGCGTTACAAGAACCTGAGCAATTCCAAGCCTTCCTCGCCACTGAAAAGATGAAGGATGAACTGGAGGAAGTGCATACAGCCGACATCACTTTCGGTGATGAAGACCTCCTTCTCGGGACATGCGACCATAACCGTCCCCTATATGTCTCCGGATACTGTCATGATATCAAGATAGGCAAGATCCTGGTGGATAATGGATCCTCCGTCAACCTCCTTAATGTTCGGGTGTTGAAGGAAATCTGCATGAGCGTGCAACACCTCGCTCGTGACAAAATTACTATCTCCGGTTTCGATTCACAATCATCACGGACTCTCGGATCTGTGATACTAACATTACGCTTTGGACTTCTCGTCACAGACATCAAATTCCATGTCATTGACGCCAAGACCTGCTACAACGCCTTGCTCGGTCGTCCTTGGCTACACGAGTACAACATCATCCCTTCTACACAACATCAGTGTATGAAGTACTTTAAGGACGGTTTCGAGTATACCGTAACAGGCGAGCTGAACCCATTTTCCGTGAACGAAGTCCGCAAATACGAAGATGCGAAATACTTTTTGCCAGATTTCGAGGATACAGAAAGGTGTCGCAATCCGGAGAACAAAACCGCCGCCACCATCCCGATTTTCGGGAGCGATACCGAAGAAGAGGAAGAGATAGTTTATGCAGGGCCATCTCGACGCAACAACCTAGGGACGCCCGCCCCCGTGTTGGTCTTCGGAAGTGATTCAGAAAATGAAGTTAATGCTGTGTTCTCCAATCGGTTGTCAATACAAGCACCCCCTGGCGATGACCATAGTTTGCAAATCACCATGGTACCGCGAGAACACTACAAGGATCTCGACGCGCTTCAGGCTCACAATGTACAGGACCTGCAAACATTTTACGTCCCTCCCAGGCGAAGGGGCGAGAAGGTGATCCTATTCTACCGATCCTCAGAGTCGAAAATAGAGAAAGAAATCTGGCATGGCGCGGATGCTACACTTGACAGGCTCCAACCCATCCGTCTGCCTAGATACTATACAAATGGATTAAAGAAGCTATTGAAGCGCCAAGGAGTACCTTTAGAACAGACCGTTCGGCAGGCGCGGTTCTACAACAGGATTTGGGATGTCCCCGGGACTCAACGCAAATTGCCCAACGGGAAGATGGAAACACTCGGGCTTGGATACGCAAGAGCCGGAAAACGGGAACGGGCCCACAGTAGCTACGCCATATATACCTTTGATGAAGAGGAGGACGCCCTGTCAGGAGATGCCAACCACCCATCAAAACTAGACCCCGCAATAAAAGCGTCGAGTCCTTCGTTTGAAGAGCGAGTGGGCAAGCCTATCAGGAAAATGGGTCAGGAAGCTCGGGAAGACCACAACCGCGAAATGGCCATCTACGAGAAGGCCAGGACGCAACGTCTATCTCAACGTGCTGCAAAAGACAAAGACGCTTATCCTCATCAATCCGTTGTACGAAAGGCCCGACGCAGAGACGGAAATAAATCAAGAAGCGGCTCGGGTTTGTCCCTCATGAAGAAGATGAGTCGAGCGTACTCCTTCCCCGAGACAAAACGGGGAGGTTACTTAACCTCGCCATAAAACATCAAATGATCACGCTTCCAGAGTCTAGACATCCTGAGCAAGCTAGTAAGGCTTCTCATCCGAGTTATTGCTCTTATCACCGAGCCATAGGACATCCTACCGAAGACTGCTTCACCTTCAAGAACTGGGTCGAGGACCAGTACCGACGGGGCAGATTCGCTTTATCCGACGGCTGGAATGTGACGCCACCGCAAAAGCATGAGCCCAAGGCCGCAAGAGCAGAACCGGGTCCACTTCAGTCCAGGGAGCGGGTTCGCACTTGTTATACGATTACAATATTAGGAGAAGTGCCCGAGAACGTAGATGACCTTTACCGGTGCTTTGAGAACAGCGATGATGAGGTGATCTCGGAATTTCCGCCCGCTCCGAAAGAACTGGAAGATGGTATACATACTACTGTAGATAACCTCAAGAAGATTGAGTTGGGATCGGCAGACGACCCGCGACCGACATTTGTCAGCGAGTTGTTATCCGAAGAAAAGGTGGCTGCGTTAAAGAACGTGCTTCTACGGCATAAAGATTGCTTCGCGTGGAACTACTCCGAGATGCCAGGATTGGACCCGGAGATTGCTGTGCATAGATTAGCAATATCCCCAGATATCAAGCCAGTCAAGCAGGCGCCAAGGAGGATGCGACTCGAGCTTGAAATGAGCATCAACGCCGAAGTCAAGAAGTTGATCGATTCTGGATTTATCCAAGAAGTCCAATACCCCGACTGGATCGCCAATATCGTCCCGGTAATGAAGAAGAATGGGACGGTACGCATATGTGTGGATTTCAGGGATCTCAATAAAGCCTGTCCAAAGGACGATTTCCCGGTGCCGGTAACCGAGCTAATGATAGATAACACGTCCACTCACGAGGTTTTCTCCTTTATGGACGGTTCATCAGGATACAATCAGATAAAAATGCATCCCGAAGACCAAAAGCACACCGCTTTCCGGACCCCTTTGGGTATATTTTGCTACAGGGTTATGCCCTTTGGTCTTAAGAACGCTGGCGCTATCTATCAAAGGGCCATGACAAAGATCTTTGATGACCTCATACACGACGTCGTCGAGTGCTATATCGACGACCTCGTAGTAAAGAGCATGTCATACGAAGATCATTTAAAGCATCTGGAGACTGTATTTCGACGCCTTCGGCAATATAATTTGAAAATGAATCCCCTCAAATGCGCGTTTGGAGTCTCCTCGGGCAAATTTCTGGGATTCATCGTTCGACACCGAGGTATTGAAATAGATCCGTCAAAGATTAAGGCGATCATGGAAATGCCTCCGCCAAGAACCCTCAAGCAGTTGCGGTCTCTCCAAGGGAAGCTCGCATACATCCGGCGGTTTATCGCTAATCTTTCGGGCAAATGCCGTCCTTACAGCCACCTGATGAAAAAGGGAACTCCATTCGTTTGGAATCACAAATGTCAAGGTGCACTAGACGAGATCAAGCAGAACCCTCCAGTGTTGGCCGCTCCAGTGAAGGGAAAGCCTCTCATTCTTTACACGGCCGCCCTCGAAGGTTCTTTGGGCGCATTATGGGCACAAGAGAACGATCAGGGGAAAGAAAGAGCACTTTACTACTTAAGTCGAGTGCTGCTGGGGGCAGAAAGCAACTATTCCCCCATTGAAAAGCACTGCCTGGCGTTGATCTTCGCAATAACAAAGCTTAGACATTACGCATTAGCACATGAAGTCCGTCTTATTTCGAAGGTGGACCCTCTCAAATATCTGATGTCGAAAGCCATATTGACGGGACGACTTGCTAAGTGGGCCCTGCTCTTGATGGAGTTCTCGATAACATATCAACCTCTCAAGGCAGTGAAAGGCCAGGCCATTGCCGACTTCCTCGCCGAGCACCCGATACCGGCCGATTCTCCTCTGAACTGTGATTTGCCGGACGAGCATGCATTTGATGCGATTAGCGGCGGAAGCGCCCGATGGGAACTCTATTTCGATGGAGCATCCTCCATAAAGAAACAGAAACAAGGTGTCCCAATGGTCAAATCAGGGATAGGCCTCATCTTTGCAACTCCACAAGGAGGGATAATGCGCTTCGCCTTCTCCTTAACAGAACCGAGGACAAACAATGAAGCCGAATACGAAGCTCTGATAGCAGGCCTCGAAATCGCCATCGACATGGGAATTGAAGACCTCCTTATATACGGGGATTCTCAGCTGGTCGTTAGTCAAGTAAATGGTGACTACCAAACGTGCAAACCGGAGTTGGTGAAGTACGGCGAAAAGGTGCAACAACTATTGACCCAAATTCCCTCCTATACTTTGGAGAACATACCGCGCGCGGAAAACAGCAAAGCAGACGTGTTGGCTAAACTTGCTAAAGAACTGGCTGACGAGAACCTCGACGACGTCAGAATCGTGGTACAAAGCCGCCGAGTGCTCGCCCCGGCAGAAATATCTCCGGAATCATGCGTAGAAAAGGGAACGACTGAGCAGACGACCCTACAAATAAAAGACCATGAGAAGGCCGAAGACTGGAGGGAAGTCTTCATAGACTACTTTAAGTCCCACCGAATGCCCGAAAAAGCGTCCTCAAGACATCAGCTCATGAAACGAGCTTTATCCTTCGCTTTTGCCAACGATATTCTATACAAGAGATCATTTGATTCTCTATGGCTGAGATGCTTAGGACCTGACGAAGCAGAAAGAGTCATTCAGGAAGTTCATGACGGACTTTGCGGTTCTCACCAAGCAGGCCCAAAGATGAAGTTAAAAATCAAACGGATGGGTTACTATTGGCCCACGATGACCCAGGACTGCCTCGAGTATGCGAAGCAATGCCACTCATGCCAGATTCATGGAGACTTCATCCACCAACATCCGAATCCACTGCACCCAACGGTAGCTAGCTGGCCATTCGAAATGTGGGGGACTGACATAGTAGGCCCCATTGAGCCAGCATCATCCCGGGGACACCGTTTTATTCTGGCAACAACTGATTACTTCTCCAAATGGGCAGAAGCAGTACCACTGAGGGAAGTAAAGACGGAGAATATCCTCCATTTCTTCAAGACGCACGTCATCTATCGGTTCGGGACTCCACGGCGGATTATCTCCGATAACGGGCCGGCCTACCGAAGCCATAAGATTAGCCGCTTCGCACAGCAGCACAATATAGACTGGAGATATTCTTCGGTTTACAATCCACGAGCTAACGGTCTAGCCGAGGCCTTCAATAAGACCTTGACAAAGATCATAAAAAAGACCGTTTCCAGGAATAAGAGAGACTGGCACGAAAGGCTGCAAGAAGCCCTTTGGGCTTATCGAACCACATTCAAGACGGCCACGAACACAACGCCGTACGCGTTGGTATTTGGGACTGAAGCAGTGCTCCCCCTCGAGATAGAGTTACCCTCTCTACGAGTAGCAGTCCACCACGAGCTGACGAATGAAGAAAATGCTCACCTTCGTCTTGAGGAGCTTGATGCTCTCGACGAAACCCGGCTCATAGCACAACAACATCTAGAGGCCCACAAAGCAAAGATGACGCGCTCATACGAAAGATTGACCAGGCCGAGGACATTCCGCCAAAGCGAACTTGTACTAGTGGTCAAAAGACCTATGATCCCCAATCGTGCCAAGCGAGGAAAATTTGAGCCAAACTATGAAGGCCCGTACATCATAGACAAGGTCTACCAGGGTGGAGCCTACCTACTCATGGACATGCACGGTGAAAGGCCTTTCAGGCCAATAAACGGCCGCTTCTTAAAGAAGTACTATGCTTAATGAGCCGCAGCCGGGGTCAATGATAGATGACGACGACTATGTCCGCTCACTATCTTCCTAGGCTCAGACTTTACAAGCAGCAGCCGGCCTTCCCATAACGGCGGACCGAAACGTCCTTAAACTAACGACGGACCGAAACGTCCTTAAACTAACGGTGGACCGAAACGTCCTTAAACTATCGTCGGACCGAAACGTCCTTAAACTAACAGCGGACCGAAACGTCCTTAAACTATCGACGGACCGAAACGTCCCTAAACTACCACCGTAGCGTCCTTAGGTTGACGAGATGGATAAATAAAGAAAAAAGAAAAAAAATGATAAAAAAAAACGGTACGTCCATAAGCAAAATGGGCACGGATGAAAACCCGAAAAGGGCTCCGTGAGTAAAAACAGCAGGGCTGCCGGCAAGTGTTCGTGAAAACCCGAAAGGGCGCGACCTTGTAAAAAAAAAAGAGAAGAGTAAAAATGATATAAATAAAAAAAACGGTATGTCCATAAGCAAAATGGGCACGGATGAAAACCCGAAAGGGCTCCGTGAGTAAAAACAGCAGGACTACCGGCGAGTGTTTGTGAAAACCCGAAAGGGCGCAACCTCGTTAAAGGACACTTACAGAGTCCTCTCGACCCTGTAAGAAGAAACCACCTGCGTGAGATCCTTACGACTCACAAAGGAGCAGTACACTTAGGGATCCTCACGATTCCTAAGGAGAAAATACACTTACGAGATCCTCACGACTCGTAAGGAGAATTCTCTTATGGGACCCTCACGGCTCATGAGATTTGAAAGTCTTAAGTTACAGAAACCTGAACCTGTTCTTAAGCAAATCCCCCACAACCTCCGATATTGCCCTACAAGAGGCTCAATACTGACCCTTGTATACAATCCACGGGCGCGAATAAACATTTCCCCAACAAAGTCCAACCCTTATAGGTCCTCTCGACCCATAATGAGAAAGTCCTCTCGTAGGATCCTTACGACTTACAGAGGAGCACACACTTAGGAATCCTCACGATCCCTAAGGAGAAAACACACCTACGAGATCCTCACGACTCGCGGGGAGAAATACCTTTGTGAGACCCTTACGGCTCATGAAGTCAAAAGCCTTGGTCGACAGGACCCTTAACCCTGTTTGCTGAGCCACCTTTGTTCGTCATCGACAAAAGCAAATGATGATTCGCTCCTGGCAATGTTCCAGTTGTAGCGGTGCTGATGCCAAAATCGGTGCCTAAAACCCAGGCTTGTAACGAAAAGCTAGCAAGCCACACATGCCTACAAAATAGCCGAAATGATGGGGCAACTTGCAATAAAAAGCAGCAAGTAAAAATGAAGGCATGAAAAATAGCCGAAATGATGGGGCAACTCGCAATAAAAAGCAGCGAGCAGAAAATAAATAAATAGCCGAAATGATTGGGCACCGCGAAAAATAGTCGAAATGATTGGGCAATCGCGATTTTCGCGATATAAAAGCTGAAGTGATAGAGCATCGCGGAAAAAGAAATAAAATAAAAATTAAATTTATGCCCTACAGGTGATATTCCATCACACCCTGTACACAATCCAAAGGCGTAAACAAAAGGGATCATACTTCTCCCCCAGGTTTCATCAGAAAAAGAAGCCAGGTCTCGACGGGCCACAAGCGACCTAGAGATCATCCAAACACTCGTCTCGTAACAACGGACATGACTTCAAACAAAGCAGAGCAGCGGCAGCTCCCAGTTCCATGGCTCGGTATACAATCAGTACAAACTTCCTGGTCACGTGGAACGCGGATAACGTCACTCTTTGACCCCGTGGAAAATGTCCAGAGCGGATCCTGGTCCTCGCAGAGCATGGCAGTGAACCCGTGCGAAGCATCCAGAGCGGAGCCTAGTCCTCGCCTAACGCGGCAGTGAACCCGTGTGAAGCATCTAGTACAAACTTCCTGGTCACGTGGAACGCGGATAACGTCACTCTTTGACCCCGTGGGAAACGTCCAGAGCGGATCCTGGTCCTCGCAGAGCATGGCAGTGAACCCGTGCGAAGCATCCAGAGCGGAGCCTAGTCCTCGCCTAACGCGGCAGTGAACCCGTGTGAAGCATCTAGTGCAAACTTCCTGGTCACGTGGAACACGGATAACGTCACTCTTTGACCCCGTGGAAAACGTCCAGAGCGGATCCTGGTCCTCACAGATCATGGCAGTGAACCCGTGCGAAGCATCCAGAGCGGAGCCTAGTCCTCGCCTAACGCGGCAGTGAACCCGTGTGAAGCATCTAGTACAAACTTCCTGGTCACGTGGAACGCGGATAACGTCACTCTTTGACCCCGTGGGAAACGTCCAGAGCGGATCTTGGTCCTCGCAGAGCATGGCAGTGAACCCGTGCGAAGCATCCAGAGCGGAGCCTAGTCCTCGCCTAACGCGGCAGTGAACCCGTGTGAAGCATCTAGTGCAAACTTCCTGGTCACGTGGAACGCGGATAACGTCACTCTTTGACCCCGTGGAAAACGTCCAGAACGGATCCTGGTCCTCGCAGAGCATGGCAGTGAACCCGTGCGAAGCATCCAGAGCGGAGCCTAGTCCTCGCCTAACGCGGCAGTGAACCCGTGTGAAGCATCTAGTGCAAACTTCCTGGTCACGTGGAACGCGGATAATGTCACTCTTTGACCCCGTGGAAAACGTCCAGAGCGGATCCTGGTCCTCGCAAAGCATGGCAGTGAACCCGTGCGAAGCATCCAGAGCGGAGCCTAGTCCTCGCCTAACGCGGCAGTGAACCCGTGTGAAGCATCTAGTGCAAACTTCCTGGTTACGTGGAACGCGGATAACGTCACTCTTTGACCCCGTGGAAAACGTCCAGAGCGGAGCCTGGTCCTCGCCAAGCACGGCAATGAACCCGTGTGAAGTATCCAGAGCAAACACCGGACTGTGGAGTCCTTAAAATCCACGGACTATGACGTCCTTAACCTCGACCGTGATGTCTTAAAACTAACGATCAACCACCCCGATTCCCTACAGACTTTGCCTTGGTTTAAGGGTACATCTCTTCACTCCTTTGATGCCCGGCGTTGTAATTCCTCAACGTCTTCAAAGAGGTGACGGGTCCCTGCAACCAAACCCCGGACTGTGGAGTCCCTAAATCCACGGACTATGAGGTCCTTAACCTTGACCGTGATGTCTTAAAACTAACATCGGACTGTGGAGTCCTTAAATCCATGGACTATGAGGTCCTTAACCTTGACCGCGACGTCTTTAAACTACAATACCTTGAGAGATCCCTAACCCCGCGAAACACGGAAAAAGGTGATCACACCCGGCACTTGCAGGCCCTCGCCACCTGTAAGGAAGAAAAACTCTCTTGTGAGATCCTTGCGACTCTAAAGGGAAAACCCTTTTAAGGATCCTCACGATTCTTAAGAAGAACTCACACCTATGGGATCCCCTCGACCTGTAGGGAGAAAAACTCTTCATGAGACCCTTGTGGCTCGCAAAAAAGCAAAAGCCTTAGGAAGCAGATCTTAACCCTGAGTCCTGAGCCATGGCTGTCCTGCAAGGAGATCAAGATAGAATATCCGCAGAATGCATTCAATGAAAAGGGGACACATCACTGAGAGGAAAATTGTATCTTTTATTCATAAACCAAAATGGATGCAAAATACAATTCAAAACAAAAAAAAGGGCAGATACTCTTATTCATGAGTATGTACAAAAAAAAAGGGGGTTCTACACTAACGAAAAAGATCACCAAACACAGGATCAACGGCACAGGGGTTGATGAAGCAAAGGACAAGATTCTCCATCTCTCTCTCCGCTTTCTCCAGCACATCGAAGCGACGATTCTCGCGAGGAGTCGCTCCCCATCGGTTGGTGCCGTGTTCGTCCGCGAATGCAAACATAATGGCTCGCTGGGCCTTTATCTCGCTCAGTAGATGAATTGAGCAGTCCCTCAGAGCCTGAGTAATCAGGCAGGCTTCATGAAAGCCCTCGAGTTTTTCCTCCGCCGCATCAAGCATCGCCAGGGTCATCTCTGCCGGGTGAGGAGGAACATCGGCAAGCACGATCGTGAGAATCATCCGGAGCCAGAAGGAACCCATCGGGAGGGGAGATCCCCTACGGATCGAGAGTTCATGCACGGCTGAGTCGCATTCGTCGTCAGTAAGGAGCGGATCCACTAGCCGAGCGGCAAAGCGGGGGATCATCTCCTCGATGGGCACTTCCCATGGCTGCCGACGAGCGTGTGGACGGTTGCAGGCCATAACGCTCAGATACTCCTTAAATTAAATCACGTTGATATGGGAATGAATTTCTCTGTAAGGAGAAAATAGGCTATGGCCTCAAGAATATAAAGAGGTGCATTAAGTGCCATGCGCGGAAAATCTTGCATGCGAAAGATGTTTCCAAGGCTCAAAAAGGAAAGGCATCGAAAATCAAGGAGAAATAACTATTTCCAAGGGTTTTTCTTTTTTTATGCATCCGATACTGCGCGCTAGAAATGCGGCATGCAAAATTTTGTGAACAGTCCCCATCAAATGGTCCCACGTGCGGAACGTGTGAGACCCAAATTTGACGTGCACTAGAAAATAGAATAGCACCATGCATATTAAAGGCATCAGCAACAACAATAGTGAAATGATAAAATTCTAGGAAAAAGGCGTGCAAACATGGGAGAACATAATAAAACTCGCCGCTCATACTTCAACAGATTCATACAAAATATAGAGGACACATTCACAATGGAAACACTTCAGATGCGGGGCATGGGTTGAGAAACTCAAAATTAACTTTATCCAAAACCTTCCAAACATTGCGAACCTCCCGAGTATGCTTTCGCTCACGGTCACAAGCATCGGGATCCCCACGGATGTCCTCTACCCTCCGATAGGCGCCCAGTATGGCTGATTGTTGAAAAAGCTGATGAAGAAGATCAATGAGAGCATCCCGCCTCCTCTTTGAGATCAAGCCCATAAGGTACACCGAATGCACCTTATCCTCGGCAGCGTCTAAGTCCCCGAGTGGTATGCCGGCGCAAAAGAGAGGAAGGGCCTCCCGGATCGCCAGTACGATCAGCCTCAGAAGTGAAGAGCGACGGGGAAGTAGTCGATGGTTGTACTCATCAAAGCGGCTCATGATCTCGGCGCACTGGGCATCAGTGAACTCTTGGTCCTGACTGCGGCCCAGCGTACGAATGTTCCCATAGGAAATGATCTCGTCAAGGCGATACAGATGGGCGTCCATGATACCTGAAATAAAAGTCACTAGCATCATTACAAAATCCCCATTGCATTAATTACAGAAGAACAGCCTCGGGCCAAGAGACCCCAAGGAGCCTCTGTGTGAAGAGATTGAGTTATTCATAGGAATTGAATTCCTTATTAAAAAAAAAAAGGGGAATTAAATTCCCAGAAATAATTTTGATGGAATTAAAGTCCATGGAGTTGAAACGTTGTCATCATCTCCCCAAAGGTCACCTAAAACCTAAGAGATCTACAGTTCGAAGGCTCCCTGTTCTTATGGAGAAACGTGAAGAAAAATGGGTTCTTGGCGAAACCCTTAATATAGATTTGAAATCCAAAGAGTTCTTTTAAAGACAAAGGCGCTTTGGCCGTTTAACATTCTTACCTGAGGAAAAAGGATTCCTTTTGAGCAGAGTTAAACTCTGAAGATATTTTAAAACAGAGAACTAAGCTCTGGAAGAAGAGAATTAAATTCTCAGAAAAAGTCCTCAGAAGAAGAAGATGAACAAAGTGAAGGCTCCTATGAAGAAACAGCGGTATTTATAGAAGACAATGAAAACGCTTCGTCTCCCCAGATCCCTAGAGGAATCCAACGGTCACAAGAGGTGACAGCGTTGCACTCACGTGCAGACACGTGAGAACAACGCTGTGGGGGCATTTGTTTCCTGATTTAAAATCAGGAAGCTTCTGTGAAAAGCTTCAGAAGAGGGTCACGTGCTTACACGTGACTAGCGGTCACGTGTTCGCACGTGACACCTGAACGCATCATTCAAGCAAGTTCAGTCTCCTGACAAAGTCGAAGAAAAGGGAGCTTCAGGAAGGGTCACGTGCTCCCACGTGATCAAGGTCACGTGTCGGCACGTGACATTTAAATTCAAGCAGCAAAGGCGCACATTGGTTCCCTGATCAAGTCAAGGAAAAGAGCTTCAGAAAAGGTCACGTGCCCTCACGTGACCAGAGTCACGTGTTGACACGTGACGTTCAAGACAGCAGACCCGTTCTCCCGTTGAACCAAAGAAAGAGAGTTCAAACAAGGGTCACGTGCTCACACGTGACCAGGGGTCACGTGGTAGCACGTGATGTTTAAGCAGCAATCAGAAGACGCAGCGCAGAAGGCTCATTCCAAAGGGGGTCACGTGCTCACACGTGACCATGGGTCACGTGGTCACACGTGACCGGCTTTCAAAGCCCATTTTTGACGACAGAATTAAATTCTGAAAGAAATTCGAATCTTTCCAAAGGAAAGTAATTATTTGGGACCAATCAAATTAAAGATTCAGAGATGATTAAATATCATCTATCTATGGAAAATCTCGGGTTTGGAAAGATTTCCCCCTTAAATCTAACCAAAATAACAAAGGAGAATCTCTGGATTCAAGATCCAATGGTGAATAAAATTCACCTGATAATCCAAAGGCCCAAAATGAATAATGGACGAAAATCAAATCTCAATGAAGATTCGTCAAAAAACGGATTGATGCGGCTGCTTCTCCTATAAATAAGAGCCAAGAGACACAAAAAAGATATACATACGCAGAGAAGAAAAGAGAGAAGGAGAAGAGCTTTGATACTCAGATCTTCTGCAAAAACCCTAGGTAAGAAAGGGAAAGACATTGGAAAGAAAGAGAATTTAATTCTCAACAGAGTTTAACTCTGATATGTAAAAACAGAAGAACATATTTCTTCTCTCTTTGATAGAGGATCTGCAAAGCGCACATCTCCCCTTAAGGTTGAGAATTTAATTCTCAATGGGTCGAGATCCTGCCATGCAGATCCAAAACATAGAGAAGGAATGCAAGCTCGAGAATTTAATTCTCACAGAACTATAGGAATTTAATTCCTCCAAAATAAAAGTTAGGGCTGGACCCTATATCATGGGAATTTAATTCCTTCAGAACAAAAGAAGAAACAGGGTTTAACCCTAAGTAAAAAACCAGTTCTGTTGAAACATCAGGAATTCAATCCCCTTAATCATAATTTAACAGAGGATGGAAGTTTAAACTCTTTAAGAAACTTTTATTAGGGTTTAACCCTATTCAGCCCCTCGCATATATGAGGAATTTAATTCCTACAGAAAATTCAGAGTTAAACTCTATTCGAGAAAAAACAAAGTCTTCGAAAGGAAGTAGGAATTTAATTCCTCTGAAAATCTACAGCTCGAGGAATTTAATTCCTGAAAAAGATTAACAAAGACTCCAAACAAAATACATGAAGGCAGGGTCACGTGCCACCACGTGACCCCCTCAAGAGATATACAGAAAGCCCCTTGAAACAACACCCCACGTGACCCACGTGACCCTTGACAGAGGCTCTGATACATAGGCATATGAATGCCCGTCACGTGATGGCACGTGATGCCCTGAAAGATGTAGCAATGTCAGCAGAACAAACGAAGGGAGGGCGCTCTCACGTGCTGCCACGTGACCCCTCTTGCCTTAGTGTTTAACACTAAATTAAAACTCTTAAACCCAGTGTTAAAACACTGTTGGGCCTTAGCATTCAACGCTGATTAAAAAGCTTTATTTGCAGTATTCAACACTGATCTGTTTTAGTGTTTAACACTAATTTGAAAAGCCTTGTCGCTGGTGTTTAACACCAACTATCTCTTAGTGTTAAACACTAACTTGTCAACCTCATTCCCAGTGTTCAACACTGATTGCTCTGTAGTGTTTAACACTAGGTTTTGGCCCAATTGGCTAAAGGGATAGAGGCAAAGCCTCTCCCTCAATGAACCAACAAGAAGTCAATATTCCAGACCTGACTGGACTTAGCCCAAGTTGGCCATAAGTCCTCAATTTGTGATTAACTGGGCTAATGGGCTCATAACATAATTAATTAGTCTTGACCCCAAATTGGGTCAGGGACTATTCAAGCCGTTCCGGTTCTAGGGTACATCTCTTCACTCCTTTGATACTTGGCATTGTAATCCCTCAATGTCTTCAAAGAGGTGACGGGTCCCGATGACCATTCATGATATGGACTGTGGGGTCCTTAAACCCATGCCTAATGCAAAATTCCTGGTTACGTGGAACACGGATAATGTCACTCTTTGACCCCGTGGGAAACGTCCAGAGCGGATCCTGGTCCTCGCAGAGCACGGCAGTGAACCCGTGTGAAGCATCCAGAGCGGAGCCTGGTCCTCGCTAAGCACGGCAGTGAACCCGTGTGAAGCATCCAGAGCACATACAGGACTGTGGAGTCCTTAAACCCACGGACTACGACGTCCTTAACCTTGACCGAGATGTCTTAAAACTAACAACGGACCGCAATGTCCTTAAACTACCCACGGACCGCAATGTCCTTAAACTACCCATGGACCGCAACGTCCCTAAACTAGAACAATAGAGCCCTTTCCTATGCTCTTTTGTTGGACCTAAACGGCCCCGTTTAAGTTGATCTTAGCCTTGAAGATGGCTAACGCGTCCTTAAACCCTCAAACATACTGGACTACGAATCCCCCAAATTAACTTCGGCTCAAGGGTACATCTCTGAACTCCTCTGACATCTGTCGTTGTAATCCTTCAACGTCGTCAGAGAGGTGATGGGTCCCGACAGCCATACAGACGATGGACCATTATGTCCCCTAAACTGGAACATTAGAGTCCAAACACTCTTCTGTCGGATCTAAACGATCCCGTTAAGTTGATCTTAGTCACAAAGTTAGACTAACGTATCTTTAACAAACGTTTGAGTTGATCTTAGCCTCGAGTAGGGCTGACGTATCCTCAAACCAAACCCCCCCCCCCAAAACCAAATTTAAGATAATGCGGATGGGCCTCCTCTTCCAGGACATGATAGGGATGATGATACAACAAGATCCTCCCGCTGAAGAACCCCTAACCGTCCTTGGAGATGATAAGGGAGATACATTAAATCCGCAGCCCGCTCTATTGACAGCTAAAGAGGATACAATCTCTAAGACTGATCTGGACGAATACATAGCCCAGCAAATAAAAGTTCATCATGCGGCCGAAGCAGCCGGCCACGTCGTAAAAACGGGGCGGCCATATCCAGGCTGGTATGACCAAATCAAGTACCCGCCGGGTTACACAATTCCCAAATTTCATGTCTACAAAGGGACCGGCAATCCCCATCAGCATGTCGCCCAGTTCAGGGCGCTTTGCGGTAACACCGGTGGTGATGACAAGCTTTTGCTCCGCCAGTTTGTTGGAAGTCTATCGGATACGGCGTTCGAGTGGTACTCTGAACTCCCCAATGATTCTATCAAAACCTTCGCGGAAATGGAGCTGCTGTTTACCCAGCGTTTTGCAAGTGCCAGTGAACGTACCCCGATGACGGCACTGATTAACGCCAGGGTAAAACCCGGGGAGACATGGGTTCAGTACGCTATACGGTGGCGTAATCTATGGTCGAAATGTGAGCAGCGCATAGAAGAAGCCCCTGCGGTGGGAATGTTTGTCGGAACCCTTGATCCACAAGCAACCATCTCACAGTTTATGATGTTTTTCAAGCCGACTTCCTTCCAGGCTTTAATTGACAAACTAGCGCAAATGGACCAGATGGGTCATAAACCCCCTCTCCCAAAGCCAGATTCCCGAAATGACGAAGGAAAGGGAAAAGCGATCATTGTCGCTAATGCTCAACAACACCCGAACGACTTGAAGCCGGTTGCTCGTCCAAACAATACGCGCCCTTACGTACCCCTTGAGGATAGGATGGGACGTCCTTATTCCTTTCCCCGCGATAAAACGAAGAGGTTATTCGAGCTGGCATTACGCAACAGACTCATAAATCTGCCAGATCCAAAACGTCCGTTGCAACCAAGTGACGTCAACGAACCTAATTACTGCCCCTATCATCGAGTGCTAGGCCATCCGATCGAGGACTGCTACGTTTTCAAAAATTGGCTTGAAAACCAATATAGACAGGGAAAATTTGCGTTATCTGACAAATGGAAGGTGAATCCCCCGCAGCCCCACACCTCTAAAGGGACGAATACGCCGGAGGCAACATGCTCTGTCATTGAAGAAACTCCGTGGGAGGTTGTATTATCATCAAAAACGAAGAGAAAGCTAAATGATCTTCGAACATGTCCAGCGATCAAGTGGAAAAGCCCATTGGAACCGCAGGTCGTTGAGGGGATGTTAAAGCCACGTCCAACTCCAAAGACCAATGATAGGGGTTCAAGCACTAGTAGCCAGTCGTCAAAGTCTTCGAAGAAAAAGAAGAAGGCCAAGAAACCGGTGAAGCCTAGCGATAGGCGTACGGACTTGCAAAAGCAAATTGACGCGCTGGAAGAGTACAACCAGAAGGCGCGGACTCCCATTACATTGCAAGAGTTCCTCAACCACGTCTTCCAAGCAGAAGATGAGGGAGGTAGTTCGTCAAATGAATCTGAAGAACATGTGGCAAGTTGCCATGTGATTTCCCATTTGTCCACAACCGATGAGGAGACTCCTCACGCTGAAAAGCTGGGGGCAGAGCCTGCACTAAAAATTCTGGAGCCGTCGGATGAAGTGATTGATGCATTCCTAAATCAGGCGTTCTTAAAGGGCAAAGCTGATCGGGATAACGAAGCGGTTATATTCGAAAGGGCCAAACGCCAGTGCCTTGACGAAAGAATTGCGGTACTCCCGCTAGAACAAAATACACCCACCACAGATAAAATCAAGTTCAAGATAAAGAAGAGATTCGCTAAGGCTGTGTCGATGGGTATAAAGATACCACCCTCCGAGAAAAACATTACGGGTGAAATGAAAAACCACCCCTCCTATTGCTTGTACCATCGGAAGGTGTCGCATCCCACCAAAGAGTGCAAAGCTTTCGGTAAGTGGTGGCAAGGATATGTTACTCATCGGCAACAGTTTAAGCGGGAAAAGCGCAAAGCCCGCCGAGAGCAGAACGGAATGATCAAAGTGCTTGATAAAACTAGCAGTGGTTGTTGCATGATTGACGCCGGTGGATCACAAGTGCCTACATTCGGGAGTGATTCTGATGAAGAGCTAGAACTTGCCCCTCTCTTTAAAGAGTCCGCTTCAGGAAAAGAAGAAGAACCGAAGGTCTGCGAAAATATCCGGCTGCGAAATTGGACGCTGCCTGAAAAGAACCTCGGACCCTTGAACAGAAAAGATAAAGGGAAAGAAAAGGTCTCTGAGAATATTACTCTCGATGACCAAGTTGCGGAAGAGTTAACCGCTAAGAACCCACTAAAGAAGAATAAGGTGGATTACAACGTTTTAGCACATCTGAGGAAACTGCCCTCGCAGCTCAGCATTCTTGACGCCCTTTTGCTATCAAAAGAGGCGAGAGATTCATTGATTAAGGCACTCCAAGACCCGGAACAATTCCAAGCATGCCTGGCCGAGGAAAAGATGAAGGATGAGTTGGAGGAAGTACACACGGCTGATGTTACTTTTGGCGATGAGGACCTTCTACTTGGGACTTGCGAACACAATCGCCCTCTCTATGTTTCGGGATACTGCCATGATATAAAGATAGGCAAAATTCTGATCGATAACGGGTCGTCTGTTAACCTACTCAACATGCGGGTGTTAAAGGAAATCTGCATGAGCGTCCAGCACCTTGCTCGGGACAAGATCACCATATCTGGGTTCGACTCCCAATCGTCAAAGACTCTTGGATCTGTGATACTGACGCTACACTTCGGATTACTCGTCACGGACATTAAGTTCCACGTCATAGATGCCAAGACATGCTACAACGCTTTGCTCGGCCGACCATGGTTACACGAGTACAACATCATCCCTTCTACACAACATCAGTGTATGAAGTATTTTAAGGATGGTTTCGAGTATACCGTGACGGGAGAACTGAACCCGTTCTCTGTGAACGAGGTCCGCAAATACGAAGATACCAAATACTTTTTGCCGGATTTCGAAGACACGGAGAAGTGTCACAAGCCGGAAAATAAAACTAACGCCACCATCCCTGTCTTCGGCAGTGATACCGAGGAAGAAGAGGAGATCGTTTATTCGGGTCCGCCCCAACATAACAAGCCAGGACCGTCCACTCCTACATTGGTCTTTGGTAGTGACTCGGAGGATGAGGTCCATGTCGTATTCTCTGCTCGACCTTCAATACAAGCTTCCGCTGACGAAGAGCAAAGTCTGCAAGTCGCCATGGTGCCGCCTAAACATCATAAAGAACTGAACGCACTTAATATCTACAGTGTAGAAGAACTGCGGACATTCTATATCCCTCCCAGGCGAGAAAACGAGAAGCCCTGTTTTACCGCTCTGAAGAAACCAAGATGAAAAAAGAGATCTGGTATGGCGCAGATCCTGCGCTCGACAGGCTTCAGCCTATCCGTCTTCCCAGATATTATACAGAGGGTTTGAAGAAGCTGCTGAAACGCCAGGGGATATCCTTCAGACAGACCGTTAGAGAGGCCAAATTCTATGACAGGGTCTGGAATATTCCCGGGACTCAACGCAAACTGCCTAACGGGAGAATGGAAACAAGAGGGCTTGGATACATCCTTTCAAGGAAACGAGAGTTACTACCCGGCTGCTACGTCGTATATGACCTTGATGAAGAAGCGGATGCTCAATGGGAGGACGCTAATCCTAAGCCAGTGAAGGTTCCAGATGCAAGAGAGCCCAGTCCGTCGTTCGAGGAACAAATGGACAGACTTATAAAGAAAGCTGGTCAAAAAGTCCGAGATGATCACAACCGTGAGACGGCCATCTACGAGAAAGCCAAGACGCAACGCCTTCTCCAACAGGCCGTAAAGGGTGAAAATGCCGCTCCTTGTCAACCCGTTATAAAGAAGGCTCAGCTCAAAAGCAGAAATAAGTCGAAAGGCCAAAAAGGCACTCAACAACAACAAAGCAGGGCTAAGAAGCCACGCAAACGGGAGTCGAGCGTTATTGATCTATCCCTCATGAAGAAAATGAGTCGAGCATACTCTTTTCCTCGGGATAAGACAAGGAGGATATTTGAGCTTGCTCTAAAACATCAGATGCTCGCGCTGCCGGAGTCTAAACACCCTGAACAAGCAGGCGAAGCCTCACACCCGGACTATTGCTCTTACCATTGAGTAGTAGGCCATCCTCTTGAAGATTGCTTCACCTTCAAGAATTGGGTCGAAGATCAATATCAGCTTGGTAAATTCGCTCTGTCCAACAACTGGAGGGTAGCACCACCACAAAAGCACGAGCCTAAGGCCACGAAAGAAAGATCAGTTCCACGTTGGGATTGGAAGCGAATTCGTACCTATCACATGATAACGATGCTACAAGAAGAATCCGAGAACATGGGCAGCCTTCCCTGGTGCCTCGAAAACAGCAATGATGAGGTGATCTCAGAATTTCCCCCAGCTCCGAAAGAACTGGAGGATGGCATACATACCACTGCGGATAACCTCAAGAAAATTGAGTTGGGGACGATAAACGATCCGCGACCGACATTCGTCAGCGAGCTACTGTCTGAGGAAAAGGTGGCTGCGTTACAGGACGTCCTTGTACAGCATAAAGATTGCTTCGCATGGAACTATTCCGAGATGCCGGGACTTGATCCAGAAGTTGCTGTACATAGACTGGCAATATCTCCGAGTGTCAAGCCGGTCAAACAAGCGCCGAGAAGAATGCGGCTTGAGCTCGAAATGAGCATCAACGCGGAAGTCAAAAAGCTGATAGACTCCGACTTTATCCAAGAGGTTCAATACCCTGAATGGATTGCTAATATCGTCCCAGTGATGAAGAAAAATGGTACGGTGCGCATATGCGTGGACTTTCGGGATCTCAACAAAGCCTGCCCGAAGGATGATTTCCCAGTACCAGTCACCGAACTAATGATAGACAATACGTCCACGCATGAGATTTTCTCATTCATGGACGGCTCATCAGGATATAATCAAATAAAAATGCACCCTGAAGACCAGAAACATACGGCTCTCCGGACTCCTTTGGGAATATTCTGTTACAAGGTGATGCCCTTCGGTTTAAAGAACGCCGGTGCAACCTACCAAAGGGCCATGACGAAGATTTTCGATAACCTTATACACGAAATTGTTGAATGCTATATCGACGACCTCGTTGTTAAAAGCAAATCATATGAGGAACATCTCGAGCATCTGAAGACCGTATTTCAACGTCTTCGACAATACAACTTGAAGATGAACCCTCTGAAGTGTGCATTCGGGGTTTCCTCGGGCAAATTCCTGGGATTCGTCGTTCGACACCGAGGTATCGAGATAGATCCGTCCAAGATCAAGGCAATCATGGGAATGCCTCCGCCGAGAACTCTCAAACAGCTGCGGTCTCTCCAAGGGAAGCTCGCGTACATACGGCGATTTATAGCCAACCTCTCAGGAAAGTGCCGCCCTTACAGCCACCTGATGAAGAAGGGAACCCCGTTCGTCTGGGATCAAAAGTGCCAAAGCGCACTAGACGAGATCAAACAGTACCTGCAAAACCCTCCAGTGTTGGCTGCTCCAGTGAAGGGAAAGCCTCCCATTCTTTACACGGCCGCCCTTGAAGGTTCTTTGGGCGCATTATGGGCACAAGAGAATGACCAGGGGAAAGAAAGAGCACTTTACTACTTAAGTCGAGTGCTGCTGGGGGCAGAAAGCAATTACTCCCCCATTGAAAAACACTGCCTGGCGTTGATCTTCGCAATAACAAAGCTTAGACATTACGCATTAGCGCATGAAGTCTATCTCATTTCAAAGGTGGACCCTCTCAAATATCTAATGTCGAAGGCCATATTGACAGGACGACTCGCTAAATGGGCTCTGCTCTTAATGGAGTTCTCGATAGCATATCGACCACTCAAAGCAGTAAAAGGCCAGGCCATCGCCGACTTCCTTGCTGAGCACCCGATACCAGCCGACTCTCCTTTAAACTGCGATCTTCCAGACGAACATGCGTTTGATGCGATCGATGGTGATAATACCCGATGGGAGCTTTATTTTGACGGAGCATCTTCCGTGAAGAAGCGCAAACAAAGTACCCCTATAATCAAATCGGGGGTAGGACTCATCTTTATAACTCCACAAGGAGGGATAATGCGCTACGCGTTCTCCCTGACGGAACCGAGGACAAACAACGAAGCCGAATACGAAGCTCTGATAGCAGGCCTCGAGATCGCCATTGACATGGGAATTGAAAACCTCCTCATATACGGAGATTCGCAACTGGTCGTTAGTCAAGTAAACGGCGATTACCAAACATGCAAACCGGAATTGGTAAAATACGGTGAAAAGGTGCAACAACTGCTAACCTAAATTCCCTCCTATACTTTGGAGAGCATACCACGCGCGGATAACAGCAAAGCAGACGCGTTGGCCAAACTTGCTAAAGAAATGGCTGACGAGAACCTCGATGACGTTAGAATCATGGTACAAAGTCGTCGGGTGCTCGCCCCCGCAGAAATACCTTCGGAATCACCCGAAGAGAAGGGAGTGACTGAACAAGCGACCTTGCAAATAAAAGAACATGAGAAGGTTGAGGATTGGAGGGAAGTCTTTATAGACTACTTCAAGTCCCACCAAATGCCCGAAGATGCGTCCGCAAGACATCAACTCATAAAACGAGCTCTGTCTTTCGCCTTCGTCAATGATACTCTATACAAGAGGTCATTCGATTCTCTGTAGCTGAGATGCTTAGGACCGGACGAATCGGAAAGAGTCGTTCAGGAAGTTCATGACGGAATCTGCGGTTCTCACCAAGCAGGTCCAAAGATGAAGTTGAAGATCAAACGGATGGGCTATTACTGGCCCACGATGATTCAAGACTGCATCGAATATGCGAAGCAATGTCACTCATGCCAGATTCATGGGGACTTCATCCACCAGCACCCAAATCCGTTGCATCCAACGGTAGCTAGCTGGCCATTCGAAATGTGGGGGACTGATATAATCGGCCCCATCGAACCAGCATCGTCTAAAGGACATCGTTTCATCCTAGCGACGACTGACTACTTCTCTAAGTGGGCAGAAGCAGTACCATTGAGAGAAGTGAAGACGGAGAATATCCTCCATTTCTTCAAAACGCACGTCATATATCGGTTTGGAACTCCGAGGCGGATCATCTCCGATAACGGGCCAGCCTACCGAAGTCATAAAATCAACCGCTTCGCACAGCAGCATAACATAGACTGGAGATATTCCTCAGTCTATAATCCACGAGCTAACGGTCTCGCCGAAACCTTCAACAAGACCTTGATGAAAATTATAAAGAAAACAGTGTCCCGAAATAAGAAAGACTGGCATGAGAGACTGCAAGAAGCTCTTTGGGCGTATCGAACCACGTTCAAGACAGCTACAAACACAACGCCATACGCGTTGGTGTTCGGTACCGAAGCAGTACTCCCTCTCGAGATAGAATTACCCTCTCTACGAGTGGCAGTTCACCACGAACTAACGGACGAAGAAAATGCTCACCTTCGGCTTGAGGAGCTTGACGCCCTTGATGAAACTAGGCTCATAGCGCAACAAAATCTGGAAGCTTATAAAGCAAAGATGATGCGCTCATACGAAAGATTGACCCGACCGAGGACATTCCACCAAGGCGAACTCGTGCTAGTGGTCAAAAGGCCTATGATCCCCAATCGCGCCAAGCGGGGAAAATTCGAGCCGAACTATGAAGGCCCGTACATCATAGATAAAGTTTACCAGGGTGGAGCCTATCTACTCATGGACATGCACGGTGAAAGGCCTTTCAGACCAATAAACGGTCGCTTCCTAAAGAAATACTACGCTTAATGAGCCACAGCCTAGGTCAACGATAGATGACGATGACTATGTCCGCTCGCTATCTTCCTAAGCTCAAACTTTATAAGCAGTGGCCAGCTTCTCAACAGCGGACCGAAATGTCCCTAAACTAACAGCGGACCGAAATGTCCTTAAACTAACAGCGGACCGAAATGTCCTTAAACTAATAGCAGACCGAAACGTCTTTAAACTACTACCGCAGCATCTTTAGACTGACGAGATATAAAAAAAAAATATATAAAAATAAAATAAAATAAAAACGGTACGTCCATAAGCAAAAAGGGGCACGGATGAAAACCCGAAAGGGCTCCGTGAGTAAAAACAGCAGGGCTACCGGCGAGTGTTCGTGAAAACCCGAAAGGGCACGACCTCGTAAAAAATATATATAAAAATAAAAAAAATAATAATAATAAAAGCGGTACGTCCATAAGCAAAATGGGCACGGATGAAAACCCGAAAGGGCTCCGTGAGTAAAAACAGCAGGGCTACCGGCGAGTGTTTGTGAAAACCTGAAAGGGCACAACCTCGTTAAGAAACACTTGTAGGGTCCTCTCGACCCTATAAGGAGAAACCACCCGTGTGAGATCCTTACGATTCACAAGGGAACAACACACTTAGGAATCCCCACGATTCCTAAGGAGAAAATACACTTGCGAGATCCTCACGACTCGTAAGGAGAACTCTCTTATGGGACCCTCACGGCTCGTAAGATTTGAAAGTCTTAAGTTACAGAGATCTAAACCTGTGCTTAAGCAACCCCCACAACTTTTGATATTGCCCTACAAGTGGCTCAGCACTGATCCTTGTATACAATCCACGGGCGCGAATAAACATTTCCCTAACTAAGTCCCATCTGAAATTAGGGATATGTTTGCATGGTAAACAACCCTTGTAAATCCTCTCGACTTACAAGGAGAAAACCCTCCTGTAGGATCCTTGCGACTTACAGAACACTTAGGAACCCTCACGATTCCTAAGGAGAAAATACACCTACGAGATCCTCACGACTTGCAGGGAGAAATACCTTTATGAGACCCTTACGACTCATGAAGTCAAAGCCTTAGTCGACAGAACCCTAACCCTGGTCGCTAAGCCACCTTTGTTCGACAGCGACAGAGGCAGATGATGATTCGCTCCTGGCAATATCCCAGTTGTAGCGGTACTGATGCCGAAATCGGTGTCCAGTTCAGGTTTACGGCGAAAAGCCAGTAAGCCGCACATGCATACGAAATAGCCGAAATGATAGGGCAACTTGCAATAAAAAGCAGCAAGTGAAATGTATGCATGCGAAACAGCCGAAATGATTGGGCAACTCGCAATAAAAAGCAGGGAGTGGAAATAAGAAATAGCCGAAATGATTGGGCAACTCGCAATAAAAAGCAGCGAGTAAAAAATAAAATAAAAAGCCGAAATGATTGGGCACCGCGAAAAATAGCCGAAATGATTGGGCGATCGCGACCTTCGCGATATAAAAGCTGAAATGATAGAGCATCGCGGAAATAAAACAAAAAAAATAATAATAATGATGATAAAATTTTGGCCCTACAGTTAAGATCACATCGATCCCTGTATACAATCCAAGGGCGTAAACAAAGAGGGAGCCATACTCTCCCAACAAACTCCTCGACTCACGGATACAAACACTCCTTGACGAGAGCCTCCTGATCCGCGTCGACCCGCAGAGCCACCAGTGCCTCCGTAGGAATCCTCGACTCGTTTCAAACCCCAAGGAAACAAATAATCCTTGGCGCTTGGGAAACAAATAATCCCTAGCAAAACTCCTCGACTCACGGATACAAACACTCCTTGACGAGAGCCTCCTGATCCGTGCCGACCTGCAGAGCCACCAGTGCCTCCGTAGGAATCCTCGACTCGTTTCAAACCCCAAGGAAACAAATAATCCTTGGCGCTTGGGAAACAAATAATCCCTAGCAAATCCCTCGACTCACGGATACAAACACTCCTTGACGAGGGCCTCCTGATCCGCGTCGACCTGCAGAGCCACCAGCGCCTCCGTGGGAATCCTCGACTCGTTTCAAACCCCAAGGAAACAAATAATCCTTGGCGCTCGGGAAACAAATAATCCCTAGCAAATTCCTCGACTCAAGGATACAAACACTCCTTGACGAGAGACTCCTGATCCGCGTCGACCTGCAGAGCCACCAGCGCCTCCGTGGGAATCCTCGACTCGTTTCAAACCCCAAGGAAACAAATAATCCTTGGCGCTCGGGAAACAAATAATCCCTAGCAAATCCCTCGACTCACGGATACAAACACTCCTTGACGAGAGATTCCTGATCCGCGTCGACCTGCAGAGCCACCAGCGCCTCCGTGGGAATCCTCGACTCGTTTCAAACCCCAAGGAAACAAATAATCCTTGGTGCTCGGGAAACAAATAATCCCTAGCAAACTCCTCGACTCACGGATACAAACACTCCATGATGAGATCCTCTTAACTCATGTTAACTCGCAGAGCCATCACCCTCTCCGCGAGCAAATTCCTGATTCGTCTCAATTTGTAAAAAGAAGTCTCAGACAACAAGGATTGAAAAGCTTACTTCTTGAGCAATGAGGCCCTGCAAGTCAATCCAAAATGGTCTCTTGCATACTATTCACGGGTCTCACTCTCCGAAGTCGAATTTCGACAAGGAGGGAAACAACCGCTTACGAATTCTCTCGACTCGTAAGAGGGAAAATTCTCTTATAAGATCCCTACGACTTATAAAAGAAAACCACACTTAGGAATCCTCACGATTCCTAAGGAGAAAATCCACCTATGAGATCCTCTCGATCCGTAGGGAGAAAAGCCTCTATGAGACCCTCACGGCTCATAGAATTGAAAAGTCTTAGGCGGTAAACCTGAACCTGCGGCCTAAGCCATCGCTATTTCCTGAGGAAGTCGGAATACTCATTTTAGACATCCATCAACCATGGTTATTAAGACAGCCTACTGACATTAAAAGAAAGAAGATGACAGAAAGAATATCCGTTCTACATTTGATCTGGCATGCGTGACGCATTCATTTATGTATGGACAGAAGACTCAGGACGAGAAATAAGACAAGCTGAAATAGAAAAGGGGAGGGTTTTCATTCATACCGCTAAAAGTTTTTTACAAGCATAAGAATAATGAATAAGAAACATTGTTCAAATTATTACAACGGTATAACCTCGGATCCGGGGCACGGATTGAGGAAATCAAAAGTAAGGCCATCCAGAGTTCTTCTGGCCTTTCTAATTATTCTTATGCGCAGTCTTTCGCGCTCCTCGGTGTCGATATCATCGGCAAGCCCTTCCGGCCTTTGATAAGCAGCAACGATCGTCGTCTGCTGAAACACTTGATGCAGGATGTCAACGAGGTCGTTCCGTCGTTTCTTCGAGATCAGCCCTGTCAGGTGCACTGAATGCACCTTGTCCTCGGCATCATCCAGCGCATTGAGTGGTAGGGCCTCGTGAAGACCCGGAAGTGCCCTCCATATTGCTCCCAGCACGACTTTCAAATGAGCCGAACGCCGAGGCAACAGCCAACCACCGCTTGCGTTCAGACGACCCATAACTTCTGCACATTCAGCGTCTGTAAACTCCTGGTTTTGTTGACGACCCTGAGCGCGGATATCATCGTAGATAATGAACTCGTGCAGACTGTATAGATGCACCGCCGCCATTATGCCTGGAGAAAATATTACAGGAAGATCAACAATAGAAAAGCAATAATATACATGGATGACTAAATTCCTAGAGAGCAAAACTATGTTCAAAGATGAAACCCGCTAGACGAGAGCTCTGCTATTTAAGATTGATCTAAGAATCGATTTTACCTAAAGTTTTTCTAAAAAACTTTAAAAAAGGAGCAAGGCACCGGAGTTCTTAAAGGCAAGAACAAAGCTCTGAAGTCTTCGAAAATGGAAATCTGGAAGATGATAAGTATCTGGAGGGGACCAAAGGTCCTATTTATAGGCCTCAAGTGCCTCTTCGACTTCCAAGAGTTGTCACGGCAGTTTACCCTAATTGGAGCGAATTTCCGTTCGAATTCCGAGACAGGAGATGAAGCAACGCTTCGTCCTTCTCCGATCAGAGCAAAGCTCTGTCTTGAAGAAGCGACGCTTCAGCACGGAAGCGCTAGCGCAGTTGCGTTGCGCTGCGCGCTACACGCCACGTGTCCGGCGCAAACGCATCAGCGCAGCACCCCAAAGCAGCGCACCCAGCCAAAGCAAAGCTCTATTTCAAGCAAAACCAAGGGAAGCAATGCTTCAGCGGTGTATGCGTCGTGCGCTGCGTGACACGTCTCGGCGTAGATGTGCTAGCGCAGTTGCGCTGCACTGTGTGCTGTGCGACACGCGTCATACCCTGGAGCGTTCGCGCTAAACAAAAGGTTCTGAAGAAATCTTTTCGGTTATTATCTTCTGTAAAACGGAAGCCCCTAGATCAAAGATCCGATGGTGGGGGAAATCCTGCCAAATCTTTCAGAAAAGGGATTTCTTCAACAAATTGAACTTGCTTCTTAATCTGCAAGATGAAGCCTCAGGCATCAGAGGTAGGAGAACTTGCTTCCTGAACAATGGGACCCTACAAGTCGATCTAAATTGGTCTCTAGCACACTATACGCGGGACTCACTCTCTAAAATCGAGTTTCGATAAGGAGGGAAACAACCGCTTACGGGTCCTCTCGACTCGTGAGAAGGAAAAACTCTCTTGCAGGAGCCTTACGACTTGTAAGAGAAAACCACACTTAGGAATCCTTGCGATTCCTAAGGAGAAAAGCCCGCCTACGAGATCCTCTCGATCCGTAGGAAGAAAAGTCTCTATGAGACCCTCACGGCTCATAGAGTTGAAAAGTCCTAGGCGGTAAACCTGAACCTGCAATCTAGGCCATCGTTATCTCTGGGAGAAATGAAGTTATCTGTCAATAAGGTGCATTAAATATGTCATGCTGAAAAGAATGAGAAAGGCGAAGAAATGACACAAGACGTTACAAAAATGTGTATCTTTTATTCATGAATATTGACTGGGTACAGGATACATGGTACTAAAGAATAAAAAATATACATATATTTTACAAGTACAAATGATACAAGGAGAAATTACTGGGAAGGAAGCATCTTGCATAGATTTAGCAATTGCTCGCATACTTCCTTCCACGTCTTCTCTCGATCGGCTACCACCGCCAGCTCTGCCTCCACTTGGGCTCGCTGCTGCAAGACCGACGCAAGCTGCTCCCTGACGGCCTGATAGGCAGCTTCCCGACTTGGGATATTGCGCTCAGCTACGTCAAGCTTCCGCTTCAAGTTTAGCCCATGGGAGATACGCTCCAAGAGACCCTCGAAGATAGTCTTCACTTAGGCAGCATTTGCCTCAACCTCAGCGCGCAGATGGGCCATTTCGTTCGAGGTCTTTTGGCATTCCCTTAGTCTTGAAGCTGCTTCTTGTTCCAAGTGGCGGAAGTGCGAAGTGCTTTGCTCGAGCCAAGTTGTGCGTTGGGTGCTCAGGGCTAAAACTTCGGGAGAAGGGCGCGTCGACTCCAGCCGATATAGACAAGCCTCGATCCCCCTGCAGTGGTTAACCCAAGATTCAACGACGCCTTCGTTATGGAAATTTACAAGCGCCGCCAACATCGGGTTAACCTCCGCAGCAAAATCTACGGCAGAAGGGAGAGTGTCCATATTGAGCTCTTCAATGTACCCGCTCAGCATGCCCAAACTCATCACAGCACCCTTTGAAGATGGACGTCTCAAGAAAGGGCCTGCTGGTGAAAGGACGCGAGCCTCAAAGGGGACCGGAGCCGGAACAATAGCTGCAAAACAAAACATGGTTAAACTATGGTTCAGAAGATGTTGAAGGGTTACCAAAAAAGGAAATTTACTATACCAGCTGCAACGGACGGCAAAGCCGGAAGGGCCGGTAGCGCGGCAGGTCTTGCATCCCCTCCTTCGATTTGTGGCACTACAATAAGGAAAAGGAAAAGTCAGAAATTATCCCATTGCTAGAAAAAAGGGGGTAAATAAAGATATTATAGTGAAAGTATACTCACCGGCGCCACCAGAAGGAGAAGCGAGTTCGGATGGGAAAGAGAAGTGTGGGAGCAACACTTGATATAAATGATCGAAGAGCACTCCTGCAAAGGCACAATGGTATAATATTAGTACAAAGCTACATTTTTGAAAGATTAATGCATGAGTCGTGAATCCATACCTTCCAACATCCGTGATGGTACAAGAGAAGGCGGGGAGGTGACCACCGCCAAAGCAGTAGTCGACGGTGCCCCCTCGAGCAATGGAGCATCGGCACTGGCCGCACCTGCAAAGACAAGCTTGTTAGAAGAGATCGCAAGATATATAAAAAGGGGGGAACGCTGGTGACTCAAAAATTTACCCGACGAGCTACCAGCAGAAACTGAAGCAATCCCCTCATCCATCGACATGAGACCACCGCCCGTAGCCTCATCACCCGACTCGATGGGAACCGTTGTTGTGCTCGCGAGCCCGGGAGACGGCAAGGAACCATACGCGGGGAGGGCTATGATCGGAGTATTACCAGATTCCTGAGAAAGAGCGGTTCGCTCCTCCTCAGGAATCGTGGCCGCCTCACCCGATACTCCCTCGGTTTCTGCGGTCATGGTTGTCTCGTCCATCGTCACCGTGACGTCTCCAGCCTCAAGCGCCTCGACTTCTACTGCCTTCGGCTCGACAATCATCTCATCTGCCGCCACTTCAGACGCGGCATCAATGACCTTCTCGGCGGTGGATCCTTCAACTTCTGTTTCAGGCGCCGTGGCCCCGACGACGGTGCTCACTGTTGGCTCGGGTTCGGCAGGTATCGCTTCCTCCATTCCCCTGGGTTCGACGGTCTCCGCCTCCCCCTCAGTCGGACTTGGCCCTGCAAGATGGAATGCATATGAGCCAATGGCTTGATAATTCTTACAACAAGGTTCTGAAAGAAATGCTACCTGAAGAGGATTTATCGTTTGCACCCCGAGCCGCGCGCGCCACTTGCCTATGAGCAGTAGACAGGGCAGCAGGGGCCTCTTCAGAAGGAGTGTCGGCACGAGGAATAGTGCTAGGGCCTGCTCCCGTGGCCAAAGCAGCTCTGCGCGCCTTTGCTTCGCGTCTCAACCGCTTCCGCTCCTCTCGAGCCATTGAGACGGATGCCACTAGGGCTTCCTTGAGTGAGGCTTCTTCGTCCGTGAATAGGGACGCCTCTAGATTTTTCAGGGCGTCCCTCGTCGTCTTGTCAAGCCGAGGCTCTTGTGGCAACTTCGACGAAGCCGGGACTTCGATGACGGACTCGGGAAGGATCCCTGCGTCAATTGATACAACCCCTGCAAAGAAACAAAAGAAGTTCAGGTTGACTATCATAAAAAGACAACAAACTTTCCTTATAAAAGAGAAAGGGGTGAAACATACCAGCGCCTGCTAGGGCACGCTTCTCCTCCTCCTCCTGGAAGGTTTTCAGGGAGGCAGCAATAGCCTCTTCAGTAGAGACACCTGTTGAAAATGGAGCAAATGTTAGTTAAATATAACAATACAAAGTGCAATAAAACGACAAATAAAGCGTCTGATGATTACCGGACTCAGCGAGTTTGCTTAACATCGCTTCAAGCCTCGCCGATCGCTCCGAAGCAGCAATGGCGGCAGCCAAATTGGTGTCCGCAGGGTCTACCACGAAGCCCTCATTGCTGCCATACTCACATATGGCCTCGGCAGGAGGAGCCGCAGGCTTTAAGCTAAGGATCGCGTCGAGGGATAGGGTGGAATTCTTCTTCTTTTGTCCGCCAGCTTTAGATCCACTCGGAATTGCCTTGCGCTTGGCAGTTACTTTAGGGCGGCGAGTCCCGATATCCGCTCCTACGCCAGACCCTGGCGATACAACTTTAACCGACTTTGTGGGAGCACGGGGCGCCGGGGGTGCATCCACCGTAGTAGGCAGTGGCAATCCACGCGGGGGGCTCAACACGCGCGGTCGGTCAGCTCCGGCATCTTTTATCGGGAGGGTAACCTGGATCCTTGGCTGCAAGGGAGCCTTGCGATCACCGCCAGGAGGCGCAGCCCTACGGTCAACCAGCAGACGTTTCTCCATTAAAATGATTGGGCCCATAGCATGCGCATACCAGGCTACATACGGATGGATTATTTTAGGGGCACAGCTAGGCTCACTGATAAAAAAATAGGAGCCTGTATTGAGCCGGGTGAAATGATGCATCGCGTTCCTTATTCCCCCTTGGTTGGCCGCGGGTGTTTCCAGAAAGGCTTCCATCGGGATCCCTTGATTGTAGCTCGATTGTCGGGCAAATCGATGTGGGTTATACCTCATAAAGAGAGCCATCTCATTCTGCCTAAATACTAGGTAGCCCGGCCGAATGGAGTAAAGGTGAAGGATTTCCCGAGCCTTCAGTACAGAAGCCCCGCCTTTAAAGTCATCGCGCAGCGGCACCACTGACTTAGTGGTCTCTGAGCCTATGGTGATGACCTTATCCACAAAAGAGATCTTTGCTCCGACTAGATGTGAACGCAGGAGCAGTCCCCTAGACTCCCGCGGAGGTGCAACCACAATTGAAGCCCCGACCAACCGTATGATTCTTGGGAGTTTGTATTTCTCAAAGAACGGAGGAGTCTTATGGGCACCAAACACCCCTCGCACATGCAGCTCCATCCAAGAAGTGAAGTAGTGCATCGGGAAGTTAGCAGGCTGTACCCCAGGCTCATTAGCGTCCACCGCTATGCTAAGTCCATTATAAAGGTAAGCCAGCCCGGCAATCCCTACCGATAGCTGCAAACCAGCCACCATTCGATGAGCCGGGTAAAAGACGGAGGGCCGCATGAGGCGTGAATGCATGGGGAGCGCGAAGCTGCATAGCCATAAACCCAAGAACCCTATGAAAAAAGTCTCCTCGTCCATGCCAGGAACGGCGATCTCTGAGAAAGGGACGCTGGCAGTGCCGGGGAAATAAAAATCCCGCTGGTCATTTTCCGATGTAGGTCGGCGGTCCAAGCCGAAACCAAAAGGGTCAACAAGCTGAGCGAACTTCTCGCTCTGCTCTGATAGGAACTCCGGGCGAATAAAGCGAGCAATGAAATCCGCGAAACTGACGCCCCGGTCGCCCGATTCCAAATGCAGTTCCTCATAAATCTCCAGCACCTTCACCAAGCCCGGATGCTGATGCTGGATGGCATTCTCCGGAGTTAAGTCAAATTCCAGCTGCTTGGTGGCAAAGACGTACTCGTCAGGAGGAAGCAGCTCCTCGTAGTGCTCCCCCCTCACTGGTAGACCTGAAATCTCAGCAAATTCTTCCAAAGAGATGGAGACTTCCCTATCCGCTGTCAAGAAGGTGTGGGTGGGGATATTCCATTGTTCAATGAAGGCCTTTATCCACCATGTTGGAGGAGAGGGATATTCGAAAAGTGAAACGTAGACGGCCGAGTATAAACCAATCGTCGTCAGATGAGTCCTTTTCGCCGCTAAGATGTAGCGGGCCCAGGGCAAATATCCGGCAAGCGGTCGCGGGATCAGTCCAATATTATAAGCCTGTCCCCAAGGGCGTGCTTCACCCTGACAGATTCGTCTCCCCAAGATGTCTATCGCCGGCGGCGGTTGCACCGGGATGGCACCGATTGCAGGTTGGAGGAGGTCGTCGGAATTCCAATTTTTAACCTCCACGGCATACTTCACCGGAGGCTTGTCCGCATAAGGGATCGCGACTATGGGCTCAGAGGGCGAGGCGGAGCTAAAGCTGCGACGGCCTTGGATGATCTGGCTGTACCACCTTCCCCATAGGTGAAGTTTCTTGCACTCGGGATCGTGATCTTTAATCAGAGCAAACACCACCCGGTCCACTGGCGAATGTGGGAACCCTCCTTCTGAGCAAACGAAAGGGAAAGACAAATCTTCAGACATGTTTCCTGTAGAAAAAGAAAAAAATATAACCGTTAGCGTTCCAATGCTTCACCTTTCAAAGTCCTACATCACACTACAATGCAGTGAGTAGGGGACCAGACGGGGACCCACAAAATCTAGATGACGGCGCATCATTTGATGAGACAGTCTCATCATTGGATGAGACTGTCAGTTAATGAAAAAGACCCACAAGAGAATATCCTCATTGGGGGGGAAATCCCTAGAGACAAGGAGGAAATCTCCTCTTTTAGAGCAAAGCTCTGTCACAGAGTGACATTTGTCAAACTCTGGTCTCAAGTGAATAAAACTTCCTAAAAAAAAAAAAAAAGCCTAGCTCTGTAGTAGTAATGAAAAATTATAACTCCTAAGGATTAAAATTTTTGGATCTTAAAGATCCATGAAAACTTTTAGGAGTTCTCTATTTGATCTATGAGCAGGGCTCTGTTCATGGGTTAAAACCCAGGAACAAGATCTCTGTAAATTTTTGAGAGCAAGGCTCTGTGGATGAAACCCCAAAGGGGTCTTCTTTAGATCAAAGATCTATGAGAGCAAGGCTCTGTTGAAGAAACCCCAAAGGGGTTTTCTTTAGATCAAAGATCTATAAGAGCAAGGCTCTGTTAATTAAATTTAATTTAAATTAATTTAAATTTTTACCTAGAATAATTCTAAGTTCTGAACTTCAAAGTTCTTGGGAAGAAGCAAGAGCAAGGCTCTAAGAGTTTTTAAGCAAGAGCAAGGCTCTGAATCAAAGTTCTTGAAACGGTAAAAAAATTTTAAGGACCAAGGGTCCCATTTATAGACGCCTGCGTCTCTTCACCGTACCTCTATGATCCAATGGTCGGGATCTTGCCACCGCTGCACTCACGTGCGCGCCACGTGAGCGCAACGGTGGGGGGGCATTTGTTCCCCCAATAAGAGCAAGGCTCTGTTTGAATTTTGAAAATTCAAATTTTGAAGCAACGCTTCGGTTCCCGTGCGCTGCGCGCAACGCGCCACGTGTCAGAAGTTGACACGGCAGCACAACGCCCAAGGCAGTACGTCCAATCAGAGCAAGGCTCTTTAAAAAAAACATAAGCAACACTCAACTGCGCAAGCGCACGGCGGCGCGACACGTGTCCGCGCAGTTGCGCAAGCGCACGGCGGCGCGACACGTGTCCGCGCAGTTGCGCAAGCGCTGCTGCACAAGCGCACCGCCGCGCGATACGTGTCCGCGCAGTTGCGCAAGCGCCTCACTGCGCGACACGTGTCATGCACTGGGGAGTTGCGCAAAAGCAGAATGAAGATTTAAGGAAATTTTTTCTGTTAAAACAAGAAGATTTCTTCTGTAAAACAGGGGCCTTTGGATCAAAGATCCAACGGTGGGGAAAATTCCCCAAATCACTCAGAAAAGATTTATTGAACAAATTTAACTAATTCTTGAGCACTATAAAAAGGACCCCAAACCTCATTTCAAAAGGATCATCTGGTTTTAAAAAAAAAGAAGAAAGAAGAGAACTCTTGAACTCCTTGAGAACACAAAAAAAAAAGGTAAAAACCTTTGAGATAAGAGAAAATTCTCTTAGGAATAGATCATTGATCTAAAAAAAAAAAAACAAGATCAGTGATCTTCAACTAATAAATAAATAAATAAATAAAAATAATAAATAGTGCCTTGCACTTGCTATGAACCTTTGGTTCTCTGAGACAGAAAGAAAGAAAAGATTCTTTTTTTATCTTTGATCTAAATTTAGATCAAGAAATTAAAAAGTGATTTGCACTTCTTTTCTTGAATCTAAAAGATTCTTGGTGCTTTGCACAAATGCAATGCATTACTTGAAGGGCCAGGCCCAAATCAAAAAGACCTAGCAGGCCAAAATAAATTGCAAAGCAATAAAAGGGCTAAGCCCAAATAAAAATTGATGCTCTGCATCATTTATAAAGAACAGAGCCCCAAAACAAATTTATGTTCTGCATCGTTTCTGGGTAAAGCCCAAATAAAAATAAAGAGAAAAGCAAAAGCAATGTTGAATATTCTCAACTGGACTTGGCCCAATCATGGCCGTAAGTCCTTAAATTAAATTGGCTGAGCAAAATGGCTCTCCTAAATCAATCTACATCCGGTTCGAGGGTACATCTCCGAACTCCTTTGACATCCATCGTTGTAATCCCTCAACGACGTCAAAGAGGTGACGGGTCCCAACGGCCACACACCCAATATCGGACCGAAATGTCCATAAACTAACATCGGACCGAAACGTCCATAAACTAACATCGGACCGAGACGTCCATAAACTAATATCGGACCGAAACGTCCATAAACTAACATCGGACCGAGACGTCCCTAAACTAATATCGGACCGAGACGTCCTTAAACTAATATCGGACCGAAATGTCCCTAAACTAATATCGGACCGAAACGTCCCTAAAACTAATATCGGACCACCACGTCCCTAAACTGGAAAACGGACCACCACGTCCCTAAACTGGAAAATGGACCACTACGTCCCTAAATCGGAACGATAGAGCCTCCAAATGCTCTTTTGCCGGATCTAAACGGTCCCGTTTAAGTTGATCTTAGCCCCAAATACGGCTAACGCATCCTTAGACATTTAAATGAATGGTAAAACCCCAAATCAACTTTGGTTCAAGGGTACATCTCTGAATTCCTTTGACACCTGTCGTTGTAATCCTTCAACGACGTTAGAGAGGTGACGAGTCCCGACGGCCAAATATTGAATCGATCATCAAGTCAAGTTGATCTTAGTCCAAAAACAGGACTAACGTATCCCTGACGAACGTTTAAGTTGATCTTAGACGCAACGCGACTAATGCATCCTTAAACTAAAAAACACCAAACCCAAATCTAAGTAAATACGGATTTGGATTAATCCACGTCCTACGGGCGACGGCATTACTCAGTCTCCGTATACAATCCACGGGCAACCACAAACAAAACGAACACACACGACATGAAGTGAAATTCTGGAGAAGGAGAAAGTTGTTGCCGCGATGCGGTAGCGTAATTAACTGCAGGGGCTTGCGCCTGCAGGGAAGAGCGTCCCCACAATCAAAAACCCCTCACCCTGAGGGGGAATCTGACGAAGTCTGCTACATCGGCCGCATCCGTCTAAACCTCCGATACACGGCGCCATAAATCAACTTGGCATCTTCGGAGAGGTAGACGGATAAAACCATATACCATCTGCCCCGAATCTCAGGCGAGACGCAAAGTCTGCGCCGTCTTTCGGATGGGAACAAAGGTCGACTGAAAGTCAGTCTCAGGCTTTGTCTTTACCCTCACTGGAGGGACGGTATGTTGGAATAGTTCCAAGCTAGATACAGTGACAAACTAGACGATAAAGGCTGAATACATTGCTACCAACGATACTGCTAAAGTAGGTGTCTGTATATTTTTTGTTCATGAGATGAACATGGTTCCTACCATTGAGCGTCCAATAACTTTTATCGTGACAACAATGGAGTTGTGGTTTTGGCCTAGGAACGCAGGTCCCATTAGCGTTCCAGACATATTCTGAGACAGTATCACCTGATCAGGGAGATGGTTGATCTTCAAGGGATCGAGGTAAGGAGAGTTGACGCGAAGGATAATACGGCGGATCCACTCACAGAGGCCTTTCCCTAGAGAGACTTTTATGGGGCGTTGAGTATGAGATACTACAACAAATGGCCTTAGTGCAAGTGGGAGATTGTTAGTTATATATATGCCCTAGAGACCATTATTATACATGTGATGTATATTATCATGGATGCTTGGACATATATAGGGAGGACTTTCTTGCTCGACATGATAGTATGCTATCTGGTTGCTCTTTATCTTAACATATACACTTATTGTCTCTTTGATTACATGTTGATAAAGCCCTTAGGATGTGTACTTGACTATCAGGATTATGATGCAGATCATACTAGTGGGGCAAGGGTAGTCGGTAAGTACATCCTTCGATTGTTCCTAGTCGTGGGAGTATCAAGACGGGCATCGATATTCCAGAGTAGACTAGCGTATACGCTTCTTGACCCATATGATGCGCGATGGATGATCCCACATCCATTGGTGTTTGACATCAAAGATGGTATACGGGTGCTCAGTGGAGACTGGGTATACTGAACGAACTCGCCGAGAACTCCTAGATGGTATTATACCTCACGTCAGATGGCAGTTCTCCGGTGACACTGGTACAGGTTAGTCTGTCGACCCGAGATCGTCATAGAGTCTTGTGCGATTCCCACTGTGCTTTGATTTCCACATTACCATGTTCAAGAGATCATGCAAAATGGTGGTTTTTGGGTACAGTCCCGAGTCAAATGAAGACAATGAGCGATAGGAGGGGATTTCGTCTCTTCCGGTATTGGGGGTTGATGTTGCGCTATGCTTGATTGGTCATAACAGGAAATCCCTGGCTAGGTTTGCTGAGATTTACTGGTAAGTGTTATCAATAGTTTCTCTAACCATTATGGGCATCACATCGGCATGACTTATCAGGCTGTTGGGGTCTGATGTTTACCCTTCCCCCAGGCTGAGATATGCGACATATCTGACGAAGAGACCGGACTGTACGGTAGTGTTACTGATTGGATTCGCAGGAGTATGAGCAGGCTTGCTTGTTGATCTTCTGATCGCTCAATACCTGGGTGACCGTTACGTTTAGCAGACCGCTGATGGCTTGTGGGTGACTGATATGATCACCACCTACTGCCGGCGTATTGATGAGTCTTTAGAGTCCTACACAGAGGTTTCCTGGCTCAGACGAAACAAAGTAGGCGCACATATGTGATATGTGTGGGGCCGAGATTAATACCTGTATGTGATACCGTATTCTATTCTCGCGATTTGTGTTATCGGTCAGTTATATGTGATATAGCCGGGTTATTGAATCAAGTGTTGATTCGATAAGTTGATACATATGATATTAGTCGGTTATATGTAATATAGCCGGATTATTAAATCAAGTGTTGATTTAATAATTTAATATATAATTATATATTAATTTGCATTAACTAATATTAGCTCACTTAAAAATTCTTTTTCTCACTTGTTTATTTAGTATATATGTGATATATATTAATGTACACTCTTTTGTGTCATGCTAGATAATACATGAGATATGGGTGTATGAATCTCACACCATGCTTATCATAATGATGGGTTTTATTTATTTAATGTAAATCAAAATAAGTTGGAAATTAGTCACACGGTTCAAGTTTAGTGGAAGCTTGTAGAACCAATTGACTTAGTCCACTAATTTTGTCTTATATTAGATATTTATTAACCCAACCATTATGATTAGCCATGGTTTAGTCTCTACAAGAGTTAGTATATGATATTAAGTCACCCATGGTTGCCATTCTACACTTGACTTTTTCCATGATTGCTTTTCTTCATCCCTTTCGTCAAGCTCTCTAGTTTTTTGGGAGGTGAAGAAAATGAGTGAGAAAATAATTTCCAAAGTGAGCAAAATTCCTACTTCATTAACCTCTTATAGACTAGCCATTTAGATTGGGTTGTTTCTTCACTAGTTCATCACTCAGTGAAGAGGTAGCTTGGCTTAGTGTCTCCTTGACGTAGATCATTTTCGGCCTCGAAAACTTCAAGCAAGCTTATTCCTTTCATCTTGTGGAGCCTTTTTAGAGTCTGGGAGTTCACTACTTGGAGCGAAAGGACTACTACACGGAGCTTTTGAAGTGAAGGACCGGTCTACAAAGGTTGTATTCCTGTTCACTTAGATGTAAAGATGTTTACATTCTTGTTTCGTCTAATTCTCTAGTTAAGATTCTAGGTTAGGGTTCTTTAGCGCGCCGATTTTTAAAAAACGGCATGGTCGATACCTCATGAAATCCAGCGGCCGCCCTAGGGAATCCTGCAGGAACAAAGCCAGAAGTGGTTCGAGAGTTCGACGATGTGTTTCCTGACGATATATCAGGTTTGCCTCCCGATCGAGCTATTGAATTCAGCATTTATTTAATACCAAGAGCACAACCGGTAATTAAAGCACCGTATCGACTAAGTCCGGAAGGTTTAAAGGATGTCTGAACTCAGCTGGACGAATTATTGGCAAAAGGATGGATTCATCCCAGCACTTCAAGGTGTGGGTCTCCAGTTCTACTTGTGAAGAAGAATGAAGGTTCATACAGAATGTGCATCGATTATAGATCCTTGAACGAAGTAACGATAAAGAACAAGTATCCACTCCCGCGCATCGACGATCTGTTCGATCAGCTAAGTGGATCTTGTGTTTTCTCCAAGTTAGATCTTCGTTCAGGTTATCATCAGGTGAATGTTTACCCCAATCAGAGCAAAGCTCTGTTCAAATTCCAAGGCGGGAGATGAAGCAACGCTTCATCTTCCCCTAATCAGAAATAAAGCTTTGCTTTGAAAATTTAAACTTTAATGAATGAAGCAACGCTTCAGATTCTTTGCGCTGCGCACAACACGCCACGTGTCAGAAGTTGATACGTCAGCGCAACGCCCAAGGCAGTGCGTCCAATCAGAGCAAGGCTCTTTAAAAAACAAAAGCAACGCTCAGTTGCGCAAGCGCTGCGCTGCGTGACACGTGTCTGCGCAGTTGCGCAGACACAACTGCGCAAGCGCACCGCTGCGCGACACGTGTCTGCGCAGTTGCGCAAGCACTGTTGCGCAAGCGCACCTCTGCGCGACACGTGTCTGCGCAGTTGCGCACACACTGATGCGCAAGCGCTGCGCTGCGCGACACGTGTCTGTGTAGTTGCGCAACGAACACTGTAGCGCAAGCGCACCGCTGCGAGACACGTGTCTGCGCAGTTGCGCAAGCGCTTCATTGTGCGACACGTGTCACTCACTGGGGGAGTTGCGCAAAACAGAATAAATCTTGTTGAAACAAGAAGATTTTCTTGTATAAGGCAGGGGCCTTTAGATCAAAGATCCAACGGTGGGGAAAATTCCCTAAATCACTCAGAAAAATATTTATGTAACAAATCTAACTAATTTATGAGCACTATAAAAAGGACCCCAGGCCTCATTTCAAAATAATTGAGATCGAAAAAAAAAGAGAAGAGAACTCTGGAGAACTCCTTGAGAATACAAAAAAAAGGTAAAAAATCTTTAAAATAAGAGAAAATTCTCTTAGGAATAGATCATTGATCTAAGAACAAGATCAGTGATCTTCAATAAATAAATAAATAAATAAAAATAATAAAAATAGTGCCTTGCACTTGCTATGAACCTTTGGTTCTCTGAAACAAGAAAAAAAACTTGTTTTTCTTTGATCCAAATTTAGATCAAGGGATAAAAAGTGCTTTGCACTTCTTGAATCTACAAAAATTCTCAGTGCTTTGTACAAATGCAATGCATTACTTAAAGGGCAGGCCCAAGTCAAAAAGACCTAACAGGTCTAAATAAATTGCAAAGCAATAAAAAGGCAGGTCCCCATTTAAATTGATACTCTGTTTGAGCAAAGCCCAAAATAAATAAGCAGACCTAGTAAAAGGCCTAACAGGCCAAATGCAAACGGAACGTTGAATATTCTCAACTGGACTTAGCCCAATTTTGGCCATAAGTCCTTAAATTAAATTGACTGAGCAAGATTGCTCCTCCTAAATCAATTCACATCCGGTTTGAGGATACATCTCCGAACTCCTTTGACATCCATCGTTGTAATTCCTCAACGACGTCAAAGAGGTGACGGGTCCCAACGACCACACATCGATATGGGCTGCGGGGTCTTTAAACTCGTGGACCGAGACGTCCTTAAACTAATATTCGTCCCTAAATGGGAATATTGGACCGAAACGTCCCTAAACTAATATCAGACCGAAACGTCCCTAAACTAATATTGGACCGAAACGTCCCTAAACTAACAACGGACCGAAACGTCCCTAAACTGGCGTTGGACCGAAACGTCCCTAAACTAATATTGGACCGAAACGTCCCTAAACTAATAACGGACCACTACGTCCCTAAACTGGCGTTGGACCGAAACGTCCTTAAACTAGTATCGGACCGAAACGTCCTTAAACTAACATCGGACCGAAACGTCCCTAAACTAATAACGGACCACTACGTCCCTAAACTGGCGTTGGACCGAAACGTCCTTAAACTAATATTGGACCGAAACGTCCCTAAACTAACATTGGACCGAAACATCCCTAAACTAACATTGGATCGGAACGTCCTTAAACTAATGTCAGACCGGAACGTCCCTAAACTAACGGTGGACCACCACGTCCCTAAAACTGGAATATGGACCACCACGTCCCTAAACTGGAACAATAGAGCCTCCTAATGCTCTTTTGCCGGATCTAAACGGTCCCGTTTAAGTTGATCTTAGCCCCAAATACGGCTAACGTATCCTTAAACACTCAAATGAACGACAAAACTCCAAATCAACCTTGGTTCAAGGGTACACCTCTGAACTCCTCTGACACTTATCGTTGTAATCCTTCAACGACGTCAGAGAGGTGACGAGTCCCGACGACCATATATTAAACGAATCACGTTTAAGTTGATCTTAGCCGCAACGCGACTAACGCATCCTTAAACTAAAACACCAAACCCAAATCTAAATAAATACGGATTTGGACTAATCCACGTCCTACGGGCGATGGCATTACTCAGTCTCCGTATACAATCCACGGGCAACCACAAACAAAACAAACACATATGACACGAAGTGAAATTCTGGAGAAGGAGAAAGTGGCTACCGCGAGGCGGTAGCGTAATTAACTGCAGGGGCTTGCGCCTGCAGGGAAGAGCGTCCCCACAATCAAAAACCCCTCAAGCGAGGGGGAATCTGACAAAGTCTGCTACATCGGCCGCATCCGTCTAAACCTTCGATACACGGTGCCATAAATCAATTTGGCATCTTCGGAGAGGTAGACGGGTAAAACCATATAGCATCTGCCCCGAATCTCAGCGCCAGGGCTTCGCAGTCCTGTGCGCCGTCTTTCGGAGGGGAACAGATTCTGACACGCCCGGTGGGACCTTTTCCTCTTTCCACTCCACACTTCGTGTGTCGTCTTCGCGAAACAATCGCGGTTTGTTAATGGTTGCCTTCGGATTTTAAGTTACTAAGATTTGGTCTTTTGCCTAGCGCAGAACTCAAGATTCAATGGCATCTAACTGCACCAACTGCTCGAAATGCCACTGCAACAGACGCTCCACCTCACCGGGAGGTGTAGCATATGGGCCCCAAGCGGCTTCCTTCCTCGCTCTGCCGGTAGACCAGGTGACCCAAGCCACCACCGGCTTGTTCTTCGGGACCATGATCCCACCTAAAAGCTTCTCTGCGCCAATACCTGCACCGGAAGTAAGCAAAAAGTCGGTCTTCGACCGGCTCACTGCTACGACGGCCCCTGTCAACGGGTCGCCCACTACCGAACCGACAGCCTCCGTTTTCGCCAGGCTAGATCAGAACCATAGAGTGGCCGTCCCAAAGAGGGCAATGGCCGCTGCTCCAGAAAACGTTAAAGCGGTTTCTCCCATCAAAGAATCGGTCTTCGCGAGATTGACGATTCCCACTCCTGCCCCTATTGGTCAAAGGGCATCAGTCTTCAATAGGCTGACATTGGCAGTCACCCCACATTCAAACAGGGGGCAAAAAGAAACTATCTCAATTTCCGAGCCAATCCCAATGGCTCGTCGTGCGCGACGTCGCCATTGGCAACGAGTGAGGAAAGCAGGGGGCAACTCCCCCTCAGGGCTAACTCCACCTGCTCCAATGGTGGAGGTCAACGCTGCTGTTCCAACCGGGAACAGCTTTGAGATGCTGAGGAAAGTGAGGAAGAACTCTCCAATTGCTACATTGAAAAGATCTCCGCCTATGGAGAAAGCTCCGGAGACAAAGAAGGAACAGCCTCCTCAACGGCTGTCGTCAAAAATTTATAAAGTTTGGCGGAGGGTTCAAGACTCCGTGATTGACCCGGACCACTTTCATCGCCAGAAAAAGGCAAAGGTGGAAAAAGACAAAAACCGCCCCATTAAACAACAGGGGGCAACAATTGCTAGGATGCCCACTTCAACGGTCCACAAAAGAAGGAGGCCAGAGAAAGCTCCCATGACAGCGGCAAAGGTTAAAAATGGTGAACCTAAACGCCCCGAGTCAGGAGGCATAACAGTTCACACGGTTTACATGGCATCGGGAAAAGAAGACCGCCGTGCATCAACGGGTCATAGACCGCTTACACGGTCAGTGACCAAGGCTCAGGAGCAACAACAGGAGCTCCAGGAGATGATGAACGCCATGGCTGCACTCACAGGGCCAAAAGAAAGCCCTGGAACCTCTTTAGATGAACGTCAGGAACAAGAGACTGACGCCGAGTTCCTTCGCCGAGTATTGGAGAAGAAGGACAAAGAGGCTGCCGAACAGGCAGCCAACATACAGCGTATGGGCCTCCTCTTCCAGGACATGATAGGGATGATGATATAACAAGATCCTCCCGCTGAAGAGCCCCCGATCGTCCTTGGAGATGATAGAGGAGAGACATCAAATCCTCAGCCCGCTCTATCAACGGCTAAAGAGGATACTATTTCTAAAACGGACTTGGACGAATATATAGCCCAACAAATACGGGTTCATCATGCGGCTGAGGCAGCCGGCCAGGTCGTAAAAACGGGGCGGCCGTATCCAGGTTGGTACGATCAGATCAAGTACCCACTAGGTTACACGATTCCCAAATTCCATGTCTACAAGGGAACGGGAAATCCTCACCAGCATGTCGCCCAGTTCAGGGCCCTCTGCGGCAATACCGGTGGTGACGATAAGTTGTTGCTTCGCCAGTTCGTTGGAAGTTTATCAGATACAGCGTTCGAGTGGTACTCTGAGCTCCCTAATGACTCTATTAAGACCTTCGCTGAGATGGAGCTGCTGTTTACCCAACGTTTTGCAAGTGCCAGTGAACGTACCCCGATGACAGTGCTGATTAACGCCAGGGTAAAGCCGGCTGAGACGTGGGTCCTGTTCATAACAGAATACTGCATTTTATACCGCCCATTCTTACGCTCGTGTGTTTATAGGTAGGTGCTTTTTATCCGTGTTTATCACATATTTGCAGAATACAGGTTCTCGGTCCTAAAACGGTGAAATTCATGGAAAACACGACAATATCCGGGTTCCTGCCAACCACTGATAAAACACGGTCTCCGCTCTTCATCCGTATGCTGCCAGATACCAGTTTAGGAAGACAAAATGTCAAATCAATGTCGTTTTCAGGCACAAGGCTCAATGGTAGCACAAGATCCAAGAGATCTACGCGGAGCTCGAGGCAATCATTCCAAATCTTGACAAAAAGTCCACCTTTCCTCAACAGAAATTCTGGAAGAAATGTGAAAGTAATTTCAGAAACTACATGTACCAGACAACAGGGGACACCAAACCAGGAAAACACCAGAAATCCCCAAGACCAATTCCTCTAAACGGCCGCGGAAGCGCGGCCAAATGGGGGTTTTGGCCGCTCTTCCGCGGCAAGGTGGGGCCCACATGCTGTCGTCTTCTGGGGGTAGTTTGGGTACTCCATGTGTGCTCTGCTGGTTGCCCTAGAACCTCATTTCCCTGCCTATAAATACAGCAGAACTTGCCAAAGCCAAGGGTCATTCTTTGCATTCTTTTGTTCCTCTTTCTTTTGTAGTTTTAGTTCTTTTTCTTCTTCTTCTTCATTCCTCTTCCATGAATTGTAGTGAGAGCTTTTTGTGGATATGAATAAAGATGAGGGTTTTGTATCATTCTTTTGTGTTTCTTCTTCCCCTTGAGATTCTTGCTTTCTCTTGCTCATTCAACCTCTTTATTGAGCTTGAATGGGTAAGGGTTAGTTATTGATCTCAAAGGTCGTATTTTCTCCCGGGACTAGTTCTTCACTTCACATGCGTTCTCTACCCTTCCCTTGATCTTGCAACCTCTTCATTGAGCTTGCAAGTTTAAGGGTTGGCTATTGAGCACATGCTTGGCTTGGGTTCTACTTCCGTGTTCTTTTCTTGTTCTTTTTATTACTCGCTTTTTATTACTTGTCTTTTTATTACTTGCAATTTTATTCATGCACTTTAATACTTGTATCTTTTCTTTTCTTTGTTCTCTTCTTTTTGTTCTCTTTTGTTTATTTTGTGAATGTTGTAATTATTGTTGTTGTTAAGAATTAATACGGTTTTATAAGTTAACATTTCCTTCTCATTTCCTTTTCCCGTTATTTTCCTTTTGAACTCCGCCCAAACCATACGCAAGCGCTCCGTTAGGCACCGTACCCTGACAAGGTAACGGTGATTCCTAACCACGACCGGTTGCGTTCGGTTTGGCCGGAGGCGAAGGCAAGAGACAAGAACGGAAGGACAAGGGTAAATAAGCCGGATTCCTCGAATACCGCGCTTAAATCCCCTAATCCACGTTGTTGCCGATTGCTTAGCTTCAATTGGTCAAGACTCGGCTCAAAGGTTTTGAGTACGGATTTCTTAGCTTATAATTTCGTATTTTCTTAACAACTTTATACTTGCAGATAAACACATAGGTTAGAACAAACAAACATACAGATTCTTTATTGACTCGTCTAAAACAAGAAGGTAAGATAACACCATCTCCCTGTGGACCGACCCGTGCTCACCGGCTAGCTGCAAAGCGACACCGTCCTGATCGCGGTTACACTTAAATTCTTTGAACATCCGACACGCCATCGGCGTGCGATCAAATGGCGCCGTTGCCGGGGAGACGGTAGCGTATTTTCTTTCTTGTTATTCGGGTTAATATTCTTTTTTGTATATATAAAAAAAAAAAAAAAATCTTTTTGTTTTTGGACAATATTTTTGTGGGCAAGTGTGCAGATTTTTGCGTATTTGCAAACTGCAATTGTGGGAAGCAAAGTGTACATTCAACGTTTAGGTGATTACGAAGTACAGTGCCAAAGATCCGGGTAGTTTGACCCGCGCAAGCGAACCTTTCAAGCTTACCGGATTTGATTCAACGGGGGTTTCCTAACCTAAAAACTTAACGGTACGTACTTTCCTAACACCCTCTTCTCAAATCCGACGCTTCCAATATACTATTCTTTGCAGGATTCTTTGCAAGTTCGCTAGCAAACGCCAAAATTGACTAACCCGTATTTGTTGCAGCGCCGCGCTTAAAATTAAAAAAATAAACGATTGTTTGATTCTTTAAAGAATTTTTGAATTGCGCATTGCATACATTAATACGGACTTAAGGGCAAGCGAACCCCACAACATACGGTAAAGGATTTCATCACCTTTTCCGTGGCCCAAAAATCACGAACTTGCGCATAACGTTTACCCGCACAAATTTAAAAGAAACTAGACTTTAAGCCTTAAGGACTTCGCGCTCACTAGGAGAAGTTAACTGTATTTAGAAGCTTGCTTAACGGTATATTGTTTACGGGGTGTCTAGGAAAGTGTTAACGGCGAAACCGCCAAAAGAGAAAGGGTTATTTAATTAAGGAACTTCGTGAAAGCGTTGGAAAACCTCCCCTTATCTCTGCACTTACCTGGCCTCGTGATCAGTGTATTTTTAAGCCTGTTTCTCGACACAGTTTTACTTCGACAATCAAGTTCTCGAGCAGGTCTAGTTGACCTAGGTGAACCCTAGAACGATTAGGTGTGTGGTATTTTTTGTGTCGTGATTTTTGTCCATATTCTTTTTTTTTGTATACTTCATTCTTTTGCTAACATTTAACTAACTAAAAAAAAAAAAAAAAAAAAATCACCGCATTCCACTTCTCTCCACAAGCGGTCTCGCGTAATCTCCATTTCTTACCTCTTCACCCTCTTTCACCAACCACTGCTGTACCATGATAAAATCTTTGAATGGTTGGTGTTAACTTTTGGCCTGTGTAAGGCCTTGTATAGATGGATACTGTTCTTTCCCCCCTAATCCTGAACTTCAACGCTTAACAGTGGAAACACTGTTTTACTTAAGTTTGGGGGGGACACTTTTTTTGTATATATTTTTTGTTTTCTTTTTTGCTTTGTATATAAGTTGTTTTTGGGGAAGCGCCGGCAATTTTGACCCTCTTGGTGTAGCCTGACAGTGAGGGCACTGTCAAGTTTAAGTTTGGGGTGTGCTCGGTAAGCTTTCTTCCTTCGCATTCATTTGTATATTTTGCATTTGCATACCTTATTTTAAAAACCCATAAAAACTGAAAATTTTCTAAAATATAAAAACTTTTTGTCAAGTTAGCTTGTGGAAGAACTCTAATTCAACATTCGACGGTTTTTGTTTGAAAAGATAGGAATAACTAAATCCTATGTTTAGATTTTGAAAACCTGAAAGATAACTCTCCTTTGAAGTTAACTATAGCTGATATACGTCTTTACATCACACTACACGTGTTGTGAGTCTTGGAAATTAGATGACAAGTCTTTTATGTTTAAAGAAACTTTTAATAGATAAATGATTTTCTGAGGATCAAATAGGTTTGTTCTGAAATAAGTAAAATATCAAGAATAGTTTATGAAGTAAGTGAATATGAAGGAATGTTATTGATGCCTTAATTGGAACTAAATCTGAAAAATAACCCATCTGAAACTTGATTGGAATGATTACACACCGAATCCACTAAACACGTCTTTTATCCAAAAAATAATTGAACTGCCGGTTATATCTCCGTTCGTATTGAATCATCATGTTTTTCCTGCCAAACTGTCTTTTGTTTTTGGACCTAGGTAACTTGAGTAATTAAGTCCGCTGGGGTGTTTCTACACCTAATGCCCTAAAACCAACTGGTTTGGGTGCATTGGCCCAAAGCTTGCTAAGAAGCCTAGAAAGTCCAGTTTTAAAACAAAGTCAAGCAAGTGTTCTCTCCGAGTTAAAATTCCTAACGGTTCTTTGTATGAGAATAATCTTGATAAAAGACAGGCTTTTATAAAAATTTTAACGGAGATATGAAGGTTTTATTCTATGATAAAGACTATTGCACGTTCACAGAGGTGTGTATGAAATGAAAACAAGAAAAAGGTGGAGTGAAGAATAAGACCTAGTTTCCTGTTAGGGAAGATAGAAATTCTGAAGTTGAAACCTTACTGGAAAACGAAACTTGAAAAATTCTTAACTCTTTATAAAACTTATGTGATCCTTTAAAATTGTTATCTGGGCTTTATTGTGCGACATGATGACTTTAATCGACCTTTCTGGAACTTAACGGCACTATTTGCACTGCACGTAAAGACATATAAAATCTGTGGTTAAATAAGAAGAGAGGTGTGAAAAATAAAGGTTCGATAGTCTAAACTTAGGATTATAGAATTGTTATCTTCTGAAACAAAACTTTAGGGGCTTGAATCTTAGTTATTTTACAAAACTAGCTTGGCGGGATTTTGTGGGTAGTATCCGCTGAAAACCCTCAGGAGACAACACTCCTCCTACTAGGGACACCTAGAGGTTTAACGGCTTGTTGCACGCGCTCAGTGCAATCGCGTTCCCTGCGAAAGTGCGGTTATCATTTTATTTTTGTGAATAATTGGTTTTGCTCGGGACGAGCAAAAGTTAAGTTTGGGGGTATTTGCTCATAACAGAATACTGCATTTTATACCGCCCATTCTTACGCTCGTGTGTTTATAGGTAGGTGCTTTTTATCCGTGTTTATCACATATTTGCATAATACAGGTTCTCGGTCCTAAAACGGTGAAATTCATGGAAAACACGACAATATCCGGGTTCCTGCCAACCACTGATAAAACACGGTCTCCGCTCTTCATCCGTATGCTGCCAGATACCAGTTTAGGAAGACAAAATGTCAAATCAATGTCGTTTTCAGGCACAAGGCTCAATGGTAGCACAAGATCCAAGAGATCTACGCGGAGCTCGAGGCAATCATTCCAAATCTTGACAAAAAGTCCACCTTTCCTCAACAGAAATTCTGGAAGAAATGTGAAAGTAATTTCAGAAACTACATGTACCAGACAACAGGGGACACCAAACCAGGAAAACACCAGAAATCCCCAAGACCAATTCCTCTAAACGGCCGCGGAAGCGCGGCCAAATGGGGGTTTTGGCCGCTCTTCCGCGGCAAGGTGGGGCCCACATGCTGTCGTCTTCTGGGGGTAGTTTGGGTACTCCATGTGTGCTCTGCTGGTTGCCCTAGAACCTCATTTCCCTGCCTATAAATACAGCAGAACTTGCCAAAGCCAAGGGTCATTCTTTGCATTCTTTTGTTCCTCTTTCTTTTGTAGTTTTAGTTCTTTTTCTTCTTCTTCTTCATTCCTCTTCCATGAATTGTAGTGAGAGCTTTTTGTGGATATGAATAAAGATGAGGGTTTTGTATCATTCTTTTGTGTTTCTTCTTCCCCTTGAGATTCTTGCTTTCTCTTGCTCATTCAACCTCTTTATTGAGCTTGAATGGGTAAGGGTTAGTTATTGATCTCAAAGGTCGTATTTTCTCCCGGGACTAGTTCTTCACTTCACATGCGTTCTCTACCCTTCCCTTGATCTTGCAACCTCTTCATTGAGCTTGCAAGTTTAAGGGTTGGCTATTGAGCACATGCTTGGCTTGGGTTCTACTTCCGTGTTCTTTTCTTGTTCTTTTTATTACTCGCTTTTTATTACTTGTCTTTTTATTACTTGCAATTTTATTCATGCACTTTAATACTTGTATCTTTTCTTTTCTTTGTTCTCTTCTTTTTGTTCTCTTTTGTTTATTTTGTGAATGTTGTAATTATTGTTGTTGTTAAGAATTAATACGGTTTTATAAGTTAACATTTCCTTCTCATTTCCTTTTCCCGTTATTTTCCTTTTGAACTCCGCCCAAACCATACGCAAGCGCTCCGTTAGGCACCGTACCCTGACAAGGTAACGGTGATTCCTAACCACGACCGGTTGCGTTCGGTTTGGCCGGAGGCGAAGGCAAGAGACAAGAACGGAAGGACAAGGGTAAATAAGCCGGATTCCTCGAATACCGCGCTTAAATCCCCTAATCCACGTTGTTGCCGATTGCTTAGCTTCAATTGGTCAAGACTCGGCTCAAAGGTTTTGAGTACGGATTTCTTAGCTTATAATTTCGTATTTTCTTAACAACTTTATACTTGCAGATAAACACATAGGTTAGAACAAACAAACATACAGATTCTTTATTGACTCGTCTAAAACAAGAAGGTAAGATAACACCATCTCCCCGTGGACCGACCCGTGCTCACCGGCTAGCTGCAAAGCGACACCGTCCTGATCGCGGTTACACTTAAATTCTTTGAACATCCGACACGCCATCGACGTGCGATCAGGTCCAATACGCTATACGGTGGCGTAATTTATGGTCAAAATGCGAGCAGCGTATTGAAGAAGCTCCCGCAGTGGGTATGTTTGTGGGAACCCTCGATCCACAAGCAACCATCTCGCAATTTATGATGTTCTTCAAGCCGACTACCTTCCAGGCTTTGATTGACAAACTAGCGCAGATGGACCAGATGGGCCATAAACCCCCTCTCCCAAAGCCGGACTCCCGAAATGATAAAGGGAAGGGAAAAGCGATCGTTGTCGCTAATACTCAACAACAGCCGAATAACGCGAAGCCGGTTGTGCGTCAAGGTAATACGCGTCCGTACGTAGACCTTGAGGAGAGACTATGGCGTCCTTACTCTTTTCCCTGTGATAAAACGAGGAGGTTATTCGAGCTGGCGTTACGCAACAGACTCATAAACCTGCCAGATCCAAAATGTCCATTGCAACCGAATGACGTCAACGAGCCCAACTACTGCCCTTACCATCGAGTGCTAGGCCATCCGATCGAGGATTGCTACGTTTTCAAAAATTGGCTTGAAAACCAATACTGTCAGGGCAAATTTGCGCTATCTGACAAATGGAAGGTGAATCCCCCGCAGCCCCACACCTCTAAAGGGACGAATACGTAGGGGGTAACATGTTCCGTCGTTGAGGAAGCTCCTTGGGAGGTTGTATTATCAGCCAAGACAAAGAGGATGCTAAATGATCTTCAGACATGTCCAGCGATCAAGTGGAAGAACCCGTTGGGACCGCAAGTCATTGAAGGGATGTTGAAACCATGTCCAACTCCAAAAACCGATGGTGGCGGTTCAAGCACTTGCAGCCAGCCGTCAAGATCTTCGAAAAAGAAGAAGAAGAAATCTAAAAAGCCCGTGAAGCTTGGTGGCAAGCGCACGGACTTACAAAAGCAAATTGACGCGCTGGATGAATACAACCAAAAGGCACAGACTCCCATTACGCTCCAAGAGTTCCTCAACCACGTCTTTCAAGGGGAAGCTGAGGGAGAAAGTTCGTCAGATGAATGTGAAGAATGCATGGCGAGCTGTCATATGATTTCCCATTCGAACGACGAGGAGACCCCTTGTACTGAAACGCTGGGGGCAGACTCTGAACCAAAAGTTCTGGGGCCATTAGATGAAGTAATTGACGCATTCCTTAATAAAGCTCGGTTGAAAAGTAAAGCTGATCGGGAGCGCGAGGCGGTTATATTCGAAAGGGCCAAACGCCAAGGACTTGATGAAGGAGCTGAGACGATCCCGTTGGAGCTAAACGCCTCCGCTACCGACAAAAGCCAATTCGAGATGAGGAAAAAGTTTGCTAAGGCCATATCAATGGGCATGAAGCTACCATCCTCTGAAGGAAACATCACTGGTGAGATGGAAACGCACCCCTTTTATTGCTTATATCATCAAAAGATTTCGCACCCCACTCAAGAGTGTAAAGCTTTCGATAGATGGTGGCAAGGATACATTGCTCATCGACAACGCTTTAAGCGGGAAAAGCGTAAAACTCGTCGAGAGCAAAGAAATACGACCGAAGGGATTAAAAGAACTGCTGGCGATTGTCGCATGGTTAACACCGGTGGATCACAAGTGCCTACATTAGGGAGTGATTCTGATGAAGAACTAGAACTTGGCCCTCTCTTCAAAGAGTCTATTTTGGGAAAAGAAGAAGAGCCGAAGGTTTGCGAGAATATCCAGCTGCGTAGTCGGACGCTACCTGAGAAGAATCTCGGACCTCTAAACAAGAAAGACAAAGGGAAAGAGAAAATCTCCGAAGATATCGCCTTGGATGACCGAGTCGCGGAAGAGTTAAACGCCAAGAACCCGCCAAAGAGAAATAAGGTGGATTACAACGTTTTGGCGCATCTGAGAAAACTACCCTCTCAACTCAGCATCCTTGATACCTTATTACTATCAAAAGAGGCGAGGGATTCTTTGATTAAGGCGCTACAAGATCCGGACCAGTTCCAAGCCTTCCTAGCCGAAGAAAAAATGAAGGATGAACTAGAAGAGGTGCACACGGCCGACGTTGCTTTTGGTGATGAAGACCTTCTCCTCGGAACATGCGAACACAATCGTCCCCTTTATGTCTCAGGATACTGCCATGACATAAAGATAGGTAAAATCTTGGTCGATAACGGATCGTCTGTTAATTTGCTCAATGTGCGGGTGTTAAAGGAAATTTGCATGAGTGTCCAACACCTCGCCCGAGACAAAATCACCATCTCCGGATTCGACTCCCAATCGTCAAAAACTCTTGGATCTGTGATATTGACGCTACGCTTCGGGTTGCTCGTCACAGATATCAAATTCCATGTTATAGACGCCAAGACGTGCTACAATGCTCTGCTCGGCCGACCATGGCTACACGAGTACAATATCATCCCTTCTACATGGCATCAGTGTATGAAGTATTGTAGGGATGGCCTCGAGTACACTGTGGCAGGAGAATTGAATCCGTTTTCTGTGAATGAAGTTCGCAAGTATGAAGATGCCAAATACTTCTTGCCGAGTTTTGAAGACACGGAAAGGTGTCACAGGCCGGAGAACAAAACTAACGCAACCATCCCTGTCTTCGGCAGTGATACCGAGGAGGAGGAGTATATAATTTATTCAGGTCCGCCCCAATACACCAAGCCGGGACCATCCGCCCCTTCACTGATCTTTGGTAGTGATTCGGAGGATGAAGTCCATGCTGTATTCCCTGCTCGGCTTTCAATACGAACTTCTGCTGATGAAGAGCGAAGTCTGCAGGTAGCCATGGTGCCGCTTGAACATTATAAAGAACTGGATGCGCTCGACACCGATAGCGTGGAAGAATTGCAGACATTTTATATCCCTCCCGGACGAAAAGGCGAGAGGGCAATCCTATTCTACCGTTCCAAAGAAAACAAGGTGGAAAAAGAAATTTGGCACGGTGCGGATCCAACGCTGGACAGACTCAGCCCATCCGTCTACCCCGATATTATACGGAGGGCTTGAGGAGGCTGCTGAAACGCCAGGGGATACCCTTCGAACAGACCGTTAGGAAGGCCAAATTCTATGACAGGGTTTGGAACGTCCCCGGAACTCAGCACAAGCTACCTAATGGGAGGATGGAGACGATCGGGCTCGGATACATTCGCTCCAGGAAACGAGAGCCGCTCCGCGACTGTTACGTCGTGCATAATTTTGATGAAGAAGCAGATGCTCAAGGGGAAGACGCTAATCCTGAACCAGTGAAAGCTCCAGATGCAAAAGTGCCCAGTCCGTCATTTGAAGACCAAATGGGCAAACTTATAAGGGAAGCGGGTCAAAAAGTCCGAGATGATCACAATCGTGAAATGGCAATCTATGAGAAAGCCAAAATGCAGCGCCTCCTTCGACAGGCAGTAAAGGACGAAGAGGCTGCCCCATGTCAACCTGATATAAAAAGGGCTCGACGCGGAGGCAGAAACAAGTCGAAAGGCCAAAGAGGCGCTCAACAGCAACAAAGCAGGGCTAAAAAGCCACGCAAACGAGAATCGAGCGTTATTGATCTATCCCTCATGAAGAAAATGGGTCGAGCGTACTCGTTTCCTCGGGAAAAGACGAAGAGGATACTCGATCTTGCCCTAAAGCATCAAATGCTTACATTGCCGGAGTCTAAACACCCCGAACAAGCGGGCGAAGCCTCACACCCGGACTATTGCTCTTACCATCGAGTGATAGGTCATCCTCTTGAAGATTGCTTCACCTTCAAGAATTGGGTCGAAGATCAGTACCAGCTTGGTAAATTCGCTCTGTCCGACAACTGGAGGGTAGCACCACCACAAAAGCACGAACCCAAGGCCACGAAAAAAAACCAGTTCCACATTGAGACTGGAAGCGAATTCGTACCTGTCACATGATAACAATACTAAAAGGAGAACCCGAGAACATGGACAGCCTTCCTTGGTGCCTCGAAAACAACAATGATGAGGTAATCTCAGAATTTCCCCCAGCTCCGAAAGAACTAGAGGATGGAATACATACCACTGCAGATAACCTCAAGAAAATCGAGTTGGGGACGGTGAACGATCCGCGACCGACATTCGTCAGCGAGCTGCTGTCTGAAGAAAGGGTGGCTGCGTTAAAGGACGTCCTTGTGCAGCATAAAGATTGCTTCGCATGGAACTATTCCGAGATGCCAGGACTAGATCCAGAAGTTGCTGTACATAGACTAGCAATATCCCCGGGTGTCAAGCCAGTTAAACAAGCGCCGAGAAGAATGCGGCTCGAGCTCGAGATGAGCATCAACGATGAAGTCAAAAAGCTGATAGACTCTGGCTTTATCCAGGAGGTTCAATACCCTGAATGGATTGCTAATATCGTCCCGGTGATGAAGAAAAATGGGACGGTGCGCATATGCGTGGATTTTCGGGATCTTAATAAAGCCTGCCCAAAAGATGATTTTCCAGTACCAGTCACCGAACTGATGATAGACAATACGTCCACGCATGAGGTTTTCTCCTTCATAGACGGCTCATCAGGGTATAATCAAATAAAAATGCATCCTGAAGACCAGAAACATACGGCTTTTCGGACTCCTTTGGGGATATTTTGTTATAAAGTGATGCCCTTCGGTTTAAAGAATGCCGGTGCCACTTATCAAAGGGCCATGACGAAGATCTTCGATGACCTTATACATGAAAGCGTCGAATGCTATATCGACGACCTCGTTGTTAAAAGCAAATCATATGAGGAACATCTCGAGCATCTGAAGACTGTATTTCGACGCCTTCGACAATACAATTTGAAGAAGAATCCTCTTAAATGTGCATTCGGGGTTTCCTCGGGCAAATTTCTGGGATTCATCGTCCGACACCGAGGTATTAAAATAGATCCGTCTAAAATCAAGGCGATCATGGAAATGCCTCCGCCGAGAACTCTTAAACAGTTGCGATCTCTCCAGGGAAAGCTCGCATACATTCGGCGGTTTATCGCTAATCTTTCAGGAAAGTGCCGTCCTTACAGTCACCTGATGAAGAAGGGAACCCCATTCGTTTGGGATTACAAATGCCAAGGCGCACTGGATGAGATCAAGCAGTATTTGCAAAACCCTCCAATGTTGGCTGCTCCAGTGAAGGGAAAGCCTCTCATTCTTTACACGGCCGCCGTTGAAGGTTCTTTAGGCGCATTATGGGCACAAGAGAATGACCAGGGAAAAGAAAGAGCACTTTACTACTTAAGTCGAGTGCTGCTGGGGGCAGAAAGCAATTACTCCCCCATTGAAAAACACTGCCTGGCGTTGATCTTCGCAATAACAAAGCTTAGACATTACGCATTAGCGCATGAAGTCCATCTCATTTCAAAGGTGGACCCTCTCAAATATCTAATGTCAAAGGCCATATTGACGGGACGACTCGCTAAATGGGCCCTGCTCTTAATGGAGTTCTCGATAACATATCGACCACTCAAAGCAGTGAAAGGCCAGGCCATCGCCGACTTCCTTGCTGAGCACCCGATACCGGCCGACTCTCCTTTAAACTGCGATCTTCCAGACGAACATGCGTTTGATGCGATCAACGGTGATAATACCCGATGGGAGCTTTATTTCGACGGAGCATCTTCCGTGAAGAAGCACAAACAAAGTACCCCTATAATCAAATCGGGGGTAGGACTCATCTTTATAACTCCACAAGGAGGGATAATGCGCTACACGTTCTCCCTGACGGAACCGAGGACAAACAACGAAGCCGAATACAAAGCTCTGATAGCAGGCCTCGAGATCGCCATTGACATGGGAATTGAAAACCTCCTCGTATACGGAGATTCTCAACTGGTCGTTAGTCAAGTAAACGGCGATTACCAAACATGCAAACCGGAACTGGTAAAATACGGTGAAAAGGTGCAACAACTGCTAACCCAAATTCCCTCCTATACTTTGGAGAGCATACCACGCGCGGATAACAGCAAAGCGGACGCGTTGGCCAAACTTGCTAAAGAAATGGCTGACGAGAACCTCGATGACGTTAGAATCGTGGTACAAAGTCGTCGGGTGCTCGCCCCCGCAGAAATACCTTCGGAATCACCCGAAGAGAAGGGAGTGACTGAACAAGCAACCTTGCAAATAAAAGATCATGAGAAGGTCGAGGATTGGAGGGAAGTCTTTATAGACTACTTCAAGTCCCACCAAATGCCCGAAGATGCGTTCGCAAGACATCAGCTCATAAAACGAGCTCTGTCTTTCACCTTCGTCAATGATACTCTATACAAGAGGTCATTCGATTCTCTGTGGCTGAGATGCTTAGGACCGGACGAAGCAGAAAGAGTCGTTCAGGAGGTTCATGACGGAATCTGCGGTTCTCACCAAGCAGGTCCAAAGATGAAGTTGAAGATCAAACGGATGGGCTATTACTGGCCCACGATGATTCAAGACTGCATCAAATATGCGAAGCAATGTCACTCATGCCAGATTCATGGGGACTTCATCCACCAGCACCCAAATCCGTTGCATCCAACGGTGGCTAGCTGGCCATTCGAAATGTGGGGGACTGACATAGTTGGCCCTATCGAACCAGCATCGTCTAGGGGACATCGTTTCATCCTGGCGACGACTGACTACTTCTCTAAATGGGCAGAAGCAGTACCGTTAAGAGAGGTGAAGACGGAAAATATCCTCCACTTCTTCAAGACGCATGTCATATATCGGTTTGGAACTCCGCGACGGATCATCTCCGATAACGGGCCAGCTTACAGAAGCCACAAGATCAGTCGCTTCGCGCAACAGCATAATATAGACTGGAGATATTCCTCAGTTTATAACCCGTGAGCCAATGGACTAGCTGAAGCCTTCAACAAGACATTGACAAAAATCATAAAGAAAACGGTGTCCCGTAAAAAGAAAGATTGGCACGAAAGACTGCAAGAAGCTTTCTGGGCATATCGAACTACATTCAAGACGGCCACGAACACAACGCCGTACGCGTTGGTGTTCGGTACGGAAGCAGTACTCCCCCTCGAGATAGAAATACCCTCTCTGCGAGTGGCAGTTCACTACGAGCTGACGGATGAAGAAAATGCTCACCTACGGTTTGAAGAGCTGGATGCTCTTGATGAAACCCGGCTACTAGCACAACAAAATCTGAAAGCTTATAAAGCAAAGATGACACGCTCATATGAAAGATTGACCCGACCAAGGACATTCCGCCAAGGCGAACTCGTGCTAGTGGTCAAAAGGCCTATGATCCCCAATCGCGCCAAGCGGGGAAAATTCGAGCCAAACTATGAAGGCCCGTACATCATAGATAAGGTCTACCAGGGTGGGGCCTACCTACTCATGGACATGCATGGTGAAAGGCCTTTCAGACCAATAAACGGTCGCTTCCTAAAGAAATACTACGCTTAATGAGCCACAGCCTAGGTCAATGATAGATGACGACGACTATGTCCGCTCGCTATCTTCCTAAGCTCAAGCTTTATAAGCAGTAGCCAACTTCTCAATAGCGGACCGAAATGTCCTTAAACTAACAGCGGACCGAAATGTCCTTAAACTAATAGCAGACCGAAACGTCTTTAAACTACTACCGCGGCATCTTTAGGCTGACGAGATATAAAAAAAAACATATAAAAATAAAATTAAAAAAAACAGTATGTCCATAAGCAAAAAGGGGCACGGATGAAAACCCGAAAGGGCTCTGTGAGTAAAAACAGCAGGGCTACCGGCGAGTGTTCGTGAAAACCCGAAAGGGCGCGATCTCGTTAAAAAAAAAGAAGAGAAAAAGAAAATAAAAAGAATAATAAAAAAAAGGGGTATGTCCATAAGCAAAATGGGCACGGATGAAAACCTGAAAGGGCTCCGTGAGTAAAAACAGCAGGACTACCGGCGAGTGTTTGTGAAAACCCGAAAGGGCGCAGCCTCGTTAAAAGACACTTATAGGGTCCTCTCTACCTTGTAAGGAGAAACCACCTGCGTGAGATCCTTACGACTCACAAGGGAACAACACACTTAGGGATCCCCACGATTCCTAAGGAGAAAATACACTTGCGAGATCCTCACGACTCGTAAAAAGAACTCTCTTATGCGACCCTCACGGCTCATAAGAGTTGAAAGTCTTAAGTTACAGAGACCTAAACCCGTGCTTAAGAAAACCCCCACAAACTTCCAATATTGCCCTACAAGTGGTTCAATACTGACCCTTGTATACAATCCACGGGCGCGAATAAACATTTCCCTAATCAAGTCTCATCCGAGACTGGGGATATGTTCGCATGATGAACAACTCTTATAAGTCCTCTCGACTTACAAGGAGAAAACCCTCTTGTAGGATCCTTACGACTTACAGAGGAACATACACTTAGGAATTCTCACGATTCCTAAGGAGAAAATACACCTACAAGATCCTCACGACTTGTAGGGAGAAATACCTTTATGAGACCCTTACGGCTCATGAAGTTAAAAGCCTTAGTCGACAGCGCCTTAACCCTGTTCGCTAAGCCACCTTTGTTCGATATCGACGGAGGCAAATGATGATTCGCTCCTGGCAATATCCCAGTTGTAGCGGTGCTGATGCCGGAATCGGTGTCTAATTTTAGGGTTACGGCAAAAAGCCGCTAGGCCGCACATGCATACGAAATAGCCGAAATGATGGGGCAACTTGCAATAAAAAAAGCAGCAAGTAAAATGTATGCATGCGAAATAGCCAAAATGATGAGGCAACTCGCAATAAAAAGCAGCGAGTAAATATAAAATAAGTAGCCGAAATGATTAGGCACCGCGAAGAATAGCCGAAATGATTGGGCAATCGCGACCTTCGCGATATAAAAGCTGAAATGATAGAGCATCGCGGAAACAAAAGAAAAAATGAATAAAAAAAATGATGACGATAAAACTTTGGCCCTACAGTTAGGATCACATCGATCCCTGTATACAATCCAAGGGCGTAAACAAAGAGGGAACCATACTTTCCCAGCGGGCTCCGTCAGACGACGAAGCCAAACCTCAACGGTTCATTTCAACCGAAGAAGCCAGTGACTTCAGCAAAATTCCTCGACTCACGGATACAAACACTCCTTGACGAGAGCCTTCTGATTCGCGTCGACTCGCAGAGCCACCAGTGCCTCCGTGGGAACCCTCGACTCGTTTCAAACCCCAAGGAAACAAATAATCCTTGGCGCTCGGGAAACAAATAATCCCTAGCAAACTCCTCGACTCACGGATACAAACACTCCTTGACGAGAGCCTTCTGATTCGCGTCGACTCGCAGAGCCACCAGTGCCTCCGTGGGAACCCTCGACTCGTTTCAAACCCTAAGGAAACAAATAATCATTGGCGCTCGGGAAACGAATAATCCCTAGCAAACTCCTCGACTCACGGATACAAACACTCCTTGACGAGAGCCTTCTGATTCGCGTCGACTCGCAGAGCCACCAGTGCCTCCGTGGGAACCCTCGACTCGTTTCAAACCTCAAGGAAACAAATAATCATTGGCGCTCGGGAAACAAATAATCCCTAGCAAACCCCTCGACTCACGGATACAAACACTCCTTGACGAGAGCCTTCTGATTCGCGCCGACTCGCAGAGCCACCAGTGCCTCCGTGGGAACCCTCGACTCGTTTCAAACCCCAAGGAAACAAATAATCCTTGGCGCTCGGGAAACAAATAATCCCTAGCAAACTCCTCGACTCACGGATACAAACACTCCTTGACGAGAGCCTTCTGATTCGTGCCGACTCGCAGAGCCACCAGTGCCTCCGTGGGAACCCTCGACTCATTTCAAACCCCAAGGAAACAAATAATCCTTGGTGCTTGGGAAACAAATAATCCCTAGCAAAATTCCTCGACTCACGGATACAAACACTCCTTGACGAGAGCCTTCTGATTCGCGTCGACTCGCAGAGCCACCAGTGCCTCCGTGGGAACCCTCGACTCATTTCAATCCCCAAGGAAACAAATAATCCTTGGCGCTTGGGAAACAAATAATCCCTAGCAAAATTCCTCGACTCACGAATACAAACACTCCGTGACGAGAGCCTCTTGACCCACGTCAACTCGCAGAGCCACCAATGTCTCCGCAGGAGAATTCCCGGTTCGTCCCAACTTGCAAGATGAAGTCTCGGGCAGCAAGAATTGAAAAACTTGCTTCCTGAACAATGGGGCCCTGCAAGTCAATCCAAAATGGTCTCTTGCATACTATTCACGGGTCTCACTCTCCGAAGTCGATTTTCGACAAGGAGGGAAACAACCGCTTATGAATCCTCTCGACTCGTAAGAGGGAAAATTCTCTTATAGGATCCTTACGACTTATAAGAGAAAACCACACTTAGGAATCCTCACGATTCCCAAGGAGGAAATCCACCTATGGGATCCTCTCGATCCGTAGGGAGAAAAGAATCTATGAGACCCTCACGGCTCATAGAATTGAAAAGTCTTAGGCAGTAGACCTGAACCTGCGGCCTAAGCCATCGCTATTTCTTAAGGAAGTCAGAATACTCGTTTTAGATATCCATCAATCATGGTTATTAAGACAGCCTGCTGACAATAAAAAAAAGATGACAGAAAGAATATCTGATCTATATTTGATCTGGCGTTCGTGACGCATTCATTTATGCACGGGCAGAAGACTCAGGACGAGAAATAAGACAGGCTGAAATAAAAAGTTTCCATTCATATTGGCAAAAATTCTTACAATCATGAAAAAAATAAAAGAAAAATATTATTACAATGGAATAACTTCAGATCCGGGGCATGGATTGAGGAATTCAAAAGTAAGGCTATTCAAAGTTCTTCTGGCCTTTCTAATTATTCTTATGCGCAGCCTCTCGCGCTCCTCGGTGTCGATATCGTCGGCAAGCCCTTCCGGCCTTCGATAAGCAGCAACTATCGTCGTCTGCTGAAAGATTTGATGTAGGATGTCAATGAGACCGTCCCGCCGTTTCTTCGAGATCAGCCCCGTCAGGTACACTGAATGCACCTTGTCTTCGGCATCATCCAACGCATTGAGCGGTAGGGCCTCATGAAGACCTGGAAGTGCTCTCCATATTGCTCCCAGCACAACCTTTAAGAGAGCCGAACGACGGGGAAGCAGCCAACCACAACTCGCGTTGAGGCGACCCAGGACCTCCGCACACTGGGCATCCGTAAACTCCTGGTTTTGTTGACGGCCCTGTACACGGATATCCTCATAAGTGATGAACTCGTGCAAGCTGTATAGACGCACCGCCATAATACCTGAAGAAAACAATACAGGGAGATTAACAAACAAGAAAATACAGAAAGTTAAAAGTTAAACTCCTTGAGAGCAATGCTCTGCAGACAGGAGCGACACCCGTCAAAATCAGTTATGAGGAGAATTTGAGGAAAATTCCCTGAGAACATTGAGAGCTCCGCTCTGGAAAAAAATGATATAATAATAATAATATTATCAACTGCCATATAATTTGGGAGGAGCAAAGCTCCATTAATTAAGAAGATATAAGAAAAATCTTTTATAGAGCGAAGCTCTATTAATGGAACCCTAACAGGATTCTCCTGAGTTCTCTTTGGACCTCTTTAGAGCAAAGCTCTGCTAAATGAAACCCTAAATGGGTTTTCTTTAGATCAGGGATCTATGGAGAGCAAGGCTCTATTAATCAGCTTAATTTAATTTAACTTAATTTTATTTTTACCTATGATGGTTATGAACTCTGGAGTTCTTGGAAAAAAATCAAGAGCAAGGCTCTGAAAATTCTTAAGCAAGAGCAAGGCTCTGAGTCAAAATTCTTGAAGTGGTAAAGAATTTTTTGAGGACCAAAGGTCCTATTTATAGGCATCAATTGCCTCTTCAACTGCCAAAAGATACCGCGACGGTTCGGATTCTGCCACCGTTGCGCTTGCGTTTGGAGGCCACGTAAGCGCAGCGGTGGGGGGGCATTTGTTTACCCCAATCAGAGCAAAGCTCTGCTCAAATTCCAAGGCGGGAGATGAAGCAACGCTTCATCTTCCCCTAATCAGAAATAAAGCTTTGCTTTGAAAATGTAAACTTTAATGAATGAAGCAACGCTTCAGATTCTTTGCGCTGCGCACAACGCGCCACGTGTCAGAAGTTGATACGTCAGCGCAACGCCCAAGGCAGTACGTCCAATCAGAGCAAGGCTCTTTAAAAACAAAAGCAACGCTCAGTTGCGCAAGCGCTGCGCTGCGTGACACGTGTCTGCGCAGCTGCGCACACACTGATGCGCAAGCGCTGCGCTGCGCGACACGTGTCTGCGCAGTTGCGCAAGCGCAGCTGCGCAAACACTGTTGCGCAAGCGCACCGCTGCGAGACACGTGTCTGCGCAGTTGCGCAAGCGCAAGCACTTCATTGTGCGACACGTGTCACTCACTGGGGGAGTTGCGCAAAACAGAATAAATCTTGTTGAAACAAGAAGATTTTCTTGTATAAGGCAGGGGCCTTTGGATCAAAGATCCAACGGTGGGGAAAATTCCCCAAATCACTCAGAAAAAGATTTATGTAACAAATCTAACTAATTTATGAGCACTATAAAAAGGACCCCAGGCCTCATTTCAAAATAATTGAGATCGAAAAAAAAAAGAGAAGAGAACTCTGGAGAACTCCTTGAGAATACAAAAAAAAAGGTAAAAAAAACCTTTAAAATAAGAGAAAATTCTCTTAGGAATAGATCATTGATCTAAGAACAAGATCAGTGATCTTCAATAAATAAATAAATAAATAAATAAAAATAATAAAAATAGTGCCTTGCACTTGCTATGAACCTTTGGTTCTCTGAAACAAGAAAAAAAAACTTGTTTTTCTTTGATCCAAATTTAGATCAAGGGATAAAAAGTGCTTTGCACTTCTTGAATCTACAAAGATTCTCAGTGCTTTGTACAAATGCAATGCATTACTTAAAGGGCCAGGCCCAAGTCAAAAAGACCTAACAGGTCTAAATAAATTGCAAAGCAATAAAAAGGCAGGTCCCCATTTGAATTGATACTCTGTTTGAGCAAAACCCAAAATAAATAAGCAGCCCTAGTAAAAGGCCTAACAGGCCAAATGCAAACGGAACGTTGAATATTCTCAACTGGACTTAGCCCAATTTTGGCCGTAAGTCCTTAAATTAAATTGACTGAGCAAGATTGCTCCTCCTAAATCAATTCACATCCGGTTTGAGGGTACATCTCCGAACTCCTTTGATATCCATCGTTGTAATTCCTCAACGACGTCAAAGAGGTGACGGGTCCCAACGACCACACATCGATATGGGCTGCGGGGTCTTTAAACTCGTGGACCGAGACGTCCTTAAACTAATATTCGTCCCTAAATGGGAATATTGGACCGAAACGTCCCTAAACTAATATCAGACCGAAACGTCCCTAAACTAATAATGGACCACTACGTCCCTAAACTGGCGTTGGACCGAAACGTCCCTAAACTAATATTGGACCGAAACGTCCCTAAACTAATAACGGACCACTACGTCCCTAAACTGGCGTTGGACCGAAACGTCCTTAAACTAGTATCGGACCGAAACGTCCTTAAACTAACATCGGACCGAAACGTCCCTAAACTAATAACGGACCACTACGTCCCTAAACTGGCGTTGGACCGAAACGTCCTTAAACTAATATCGGACCGAAACGTCCCTAAACTAACATCGGACCGAAACGTCCCTAAACTAACGGTGGATCACCACGTCCCTAAAACTGGAATATGGACCACCACGTCCCTAAACTGGAACAATAGAGCCTCCTAATGCTCTTTTGCCGGATCTAAACGGTCCCGTTTAAGTTGATCTTAGCCCCAAATACGGCTAACGTATCCTTAAACACTCAAATGAACGACAAAACTCCAAATCAACCTTGGTTCAAGGGTACACCTCTGACACTTATCGTTGTAATCCTTCAACGACGTCAGAGAGGTGACGAGTCCCGACTACCATATATTAAACGAATCACGTTTAAGTTGATCTTAGCCACAACGCGACTAACGCATCCTTAAACTAAAACACCAAACCCAAATCTAAATAAATACGGATTTGGACTAATCCACGTCCTACGGGCGACGGCATTACTCAGTCTCCGTATACAATCCACGGGCAACCACAAACAAAACAAACACATACGACACGAAGTGAAATTCTGGAGAAGGAGAAAGTGGCTACCGCGAGGCGGTAGCATAATTAACTGCAGGGGCTTGCGCCTGCAGGGAAGAGCGTCCCCACAATCAAAAATCCCTCAAGCGAGGGGGAATCTGACAAAGTCTGCTATATCGGCCGCATCCGTCTAAACCTTCGATACACGGTGCCATAAATCAATTTGGCATCTTCGGAGAGGTAGACGGGTAAAACCATATAGCATCTGCCCCGAATCTCAGCGCCAGGGCTTCGCAGTCCTGTGCGCCGTCTTTCGGAGGGGAACAGTGAAGGTCAAAGAATCTGATATCCATAAAAAGGCCTTCAGAACTCACTATGGTCATTACGAATTTCTTATGATACCATTTGGAGTGACCAACACACCAGCTATATTCATGAACCTGATGAATCAAGTTTTCTGAGAGTACCTAGATAGGTTTATTGTCATCTTCATTGACGACATCCTGGTATATTCTAAGAGTCGAATGGAACATGCCGAGCACCTACGAATTGTCCTGGAAACTCTACGACAACATCAACTTTATACCAAGTATAGCAAATGCGAATTTTGGCTAAATCAAGTTGGTTTTATCGGACATATTGTATCGGGCGAAGGACTTTAGATCCAGCAAAAGTTTCAGCAGTAAGCGAATGGCCGACACCGAAGTCAGTGAAGGACATTCGAAGTTTCTTAGGTCTAGTAGGATATTACAGAAGATTCATTGAAGAATTTTCGAAGATAGCAACACCCCTGACCAAACTCACACGTAAAGATGAAGAATTCGTGTGGTCAGAAGCATGCGAGCAAGCTTTCGTAGAATTCAAGTCAAGGTTGACATCAGCACATGTTCTCGTTATACCGGACTAATCTGGAGGTTTTGAAGTGCATTGCGACGCATCCGGTAAGAGATTAGGATGTGTTCTACATTAGTACGGTAAGGTTGTGGCTTATGCTTCAAGACAGCTAAAGATTCATGAGCGCAATTACCCGACGCATGATTTAGAGTTGGCGGCCGTAATCTATGGTCTTAAGATTTGGTGTCATTATCTTCTTGGTGAACGAGTGAACATATACACAGATCACAAGAGTCTGAAATATTTGTTTACTCAGAAGGAGCTCAATATGCGGCAGAGACGATGGTTAGAACTCATGGCGGACTTCGACATCAACCTGCAATATCATCTAGGGAAGGTGAATGTGGTACCTGATGCCCTTAGTCGCCAACCATTAGCAATGAATCTCACCACTCAGTGGAAACTTCAACAAGACTTGCATCAGATGGAGATTGAAGTGATCATGCCAGGTAACGCTTCAAGTTTGATGGATTTACAAGTTCAATCTACCATTGTCAATCAGATCAAAGCAGCTCAAGCAAGTGATACTAAGTTGCAAAAGATCATAGAACAAGTAGAGAATGGACTCAGAACAAACTTCATCATCCATGAAGATGGATCTTTGAGATACGGCAGCAGATTATATGTGCCAAAAGGTTCTGTTCGGGAAGAGTTAATGAAAGAAGCTCACAGCTCTTCCTACTCAGTACACCCTGGAGGTACAAAGATGTACAATGATGTACAAAGATCTGCATCAAAAATACTGGTGGCATGGAATGAAACGTGAAGTAGCCAGAAGCGTCGCTAAATGCTTGGTGTGTCAGCAAGTAAAGGCTGAACATCATAGGACTGCTAGATTACTTCAACCGTTACCGATCCCAGAATGGAAGTGGCAACACATCATGATGGATTTGTGACTGCTCTTCCTCGCAGCACAAAGGGAAACGATGCGGTATGGGTTGTTCTGGATCGACTCACAAAGTCGGCTCACTTCATCCCATTTCGAGTTGGCCAATCTACCGAGACATTAGTAAAGAAGTACATGGATGTAAGAATCTAAGATTTAAACTCTTCAAATATGTACTATCTATAATACCCATGAATTCATACAGGAAATTGTGAGACTTCATGGAATACCGGTCTGCATTGTTTCCAATCGTGACACCATGTTCCGTTCACAATTTTGGCAGAGTCTGCAAGCGAGCTTGGGAACAAGTCTGAACTTCAGCACAGCTTATCATCCACAAACAAATGGTCAGTCTGAGCGAACTATTCAGATCTTGGAAGATATGCTTAGAGCATATATGCTAGACTTCGGAGGATCGTGGGAAGATCACCTACATCTTGTGGAGTTTTCATATAACAACAGCTACCAAGCAAGTATAGGAATGGCACCTTTTGCAGCACTTTATGGAAGGAAGTGTTGATCGCCAATAAATTGGGACGACGTCGGAGATAGAGAACTCTTTGGACCTGAGATGATAGTAGCAACTGTCGATGTAGTTCATACTATCAGGGAAAGAATGCGCATAGCCCAAGATCGACAGTATCACTGGGCTGATGCAAAGCGCTATCACTTAGAGTTCCAACCGGGAGATCACGTATTTCTGAAGATATCTCCAAACCGTGGAGCGATTCGTTTTGGAAGACGGGGTAAGCTAAGTCCAAGGTACATTGGACCGTTCGATATACTTGAACGGGTCGAAGAAGTGGCTTATCGCTTGGCACTTCCACCTTCATTGGAAGGAGTGCACAATGTGTTCCACATATCTCAACTCAGACGGTATGTGAGTGACCTCAGCCATGTACTTGATCACTCCGAACTCACTATACAACTAGACTTATTTTGTTAGCAGCAACCTATTGAGATCCTGAACAGGAAGGTGAAGTCACTTCGGAACAAAGAAGTCAACTTGGTTCGAGTGTTGTGGAGGAAAGACACTCCAGGAGAATCGACATGGGAAAGGGAAGATGAGATGCGTGCAAGATATCCTCACTTATTTGTAAACTAGTCCTTAAAATAAATTGTAAATTTCGAGGACGAAATTTTTGTAAGGAGAGTAGACAGTAACAACTCCAAATTCTGTGTACATAAAATTCATTTAAAGTTAATGTACAATTGGGGTATTTACAATTCCTGTGAATGCTATAAGTATTTGTTTTGATTTAGAACAGTAAGAAAGCACTTGTAGCACATTGGTAAAGCCTTGCACTACTGTGGCGTAGCCCCTATGATCGAATCCCCCCAGCCACATTATTTTTTTAATTATTTTTCTTTTAATATTTTAGAAGTCTAAGAGTCTACACGTGCAACACACGTAATAGGATAAGTTACAGAATAATCAAACATGTTAAATAGGCTAGTTGAAGCGTCAGGGCCAATCCGAGCCCCCGTCTCCATGATCCGATCGGCGAGATTGCATCTCGGGCCAGCGCCGCCAGTTTAGTTGTAGCCAAATGCAAGTTTTCTTTAACCTAGCACCCCTTGGACTCCCCCATAACTCCAGTATTATTTGTTTTCTCTGCACATTTACAGAGCATAATAAAATTCACATTTAAACCTATTTTTATTACAAATTTTAATACACCCATTCACTACACTAAACCCTAACTTTTCATATAAATACCACCACTCATATCACCCCTGCTCACTCACAAATCCCTGCCAAAACTCTCAAGAATTCCCAAGTCTCTATATTGTGCAAGTGAAGTTAGCGAAGGGCGAAACTCCGGCGAAATTCCAGCGACGATACGAGGAGTTTTCGGCGACGAAACAATGCCCTGAAGCTCTCTTTAGGACCCCCTCTCTCCTCTATTGACCCTAAGCCAGTAAGTCCCATTTCCCCTTCTCATCTTATTCTTTAAAAAGTTTCATTTCCAAAACCCGACGGAAGCGGAGTTAGTCTGATTTTCGATTCGGTTTTCTTTAAAAACTACACTTTTCTTTAACAAGATAAAACCATATTCTCATATGTTGATTAATAAACATTAACAAACTCATTAAAACAAGTTTCACATCAAAATAATCTTCTTTGTAACATTTATCGCATTTTTACGTAAAAATACTACAAACTATTCATTTCGACATTATAACTTTATTTCTTTGCTATACCTATAGATAGTTCATGAGGTAATGACCTACCTCATCACAACACGCATCTCTATCATAACAAGATCAATTTTGGGATAATAGAATACGGAAAATACGACTTTACAAATAAATACCCTAAACTTATAAAACCGTTTTCTATAAAAAGATGTATTAACAATTTCCATGCAAATGCACCTCTACAACCCATTTTGGGGACCCCGTTCGGGATGGTGCGGATTATCGCATATTCTCGGACTTAGTAGAGCAAAATGCAGACCTCCGCAAGGAGCATTTCATCTCGATGGAATTTTATACATTTTTCTTTAGAAAATGAGATTTCTATAAGAAAATAAATAAATTATTTTAATTAAATATACATATATTTATTATCAAAATATCTATTTTGATTATATAAATATTCCAAGTTTTTCTAAATCAAAAGAATCCCTATTACATGAAAATACCATCCAAATACAACACAAGTACAACATTTCAAGAAAATACCACATACTATGGAAACTAGGTTCTATTTACTAGAAATTGCATAATTGTAAAATACACATTTATGAAAACTTTAAAGATGATAATTAAATACTTGAGGAATATTTTGAAATTATGCCAAAACTATTTTTACATAAAACCCCCATCAAGTTATACTAAATTACAATAAGGACCCTAGTAAACATAGGTTTAAGCGGGACCAGTCTCTTGAGCCTCAAGGAGCCGGAGACATGGGTGCTTACCTATCTAAAGTAGACAACCTAACAAACGGTGTTATCAATATGGTAATTGTCTTGCAAAAAGACACAAATTCTGCCGTCCATGTGCAGCAGTTACCGATAACATCAAAACTTAATTCAGGACTTCAATTTCTTTTCTAATTGTTTGACTCGGACTGGGTCTAAATATAATCAATCTGACTTGAATATGATTCAAGTATAAAACCATAATCTATTCAATCTATACAACTTGACCGAACCGAACCATGGATATACTCCATTTACATATTCATCCATTATATCCGTTCCATTACTGATATCATGGTTTCGGCAAGTCATCCATCTATACAATTAAAATACAAGACAAAACAATATAATAATACAATCAATACATCGCGGAGTTTATAAGGGATAGATTGGTACGGAAGGTGTTAAAGGTGGCACGAGACTGCAACCATAAGACACCTAACCTGAATCTCCATTGCCGTTGTACCGTAGCTGAACGGTTTCTTGTACTCCGTGTACCTTAGTCTCCGGGATAGTGAGACTTCTCTCGTATACACTGGCATTTTCTGTACTAAGCTACAAACAATAGCGTTAATAATATAATACAACTTTAAAAGTTACATTCTCCTTCTGTCTATTCTGTCTCTTCTTACTTTTGGGACTTACCGAGCGATTGTTCGCTGACGACATTCCTTTTCTTCTTTCTTTGAAATGTTGTCAGGTGGATCGGACCTTTTGGAGACAGAGCCCACCAGCGAGGATTTGGATCAGCTGGCCTTTGACCCGGAGCTCTAGTTTACCTGTGTATTTCATTTTTATTTTAGTTATGCCATTGTTTAGGCATTGCTTTCATTCCATGTATTTACATTTCAGTTGTATTGTAAAAAGAATATTAATAAATAAAGTTGTTGTTCATTTATATCTTGTCTCTTGTATACTTTTATTTTATATTGCTTAGATCGCTTAGCGTGTTTACTTCTGAGTAAATACGTAGCGGGCATCGTCACGTCTCCTTTCCGTATACTGGGAAGCGGGACGTGACATTTAGTATTTGGTTTGCTGGTAAGAATTCGATCATCATTATTTCATCGCATGCACCGGGAGTCCATATCCATCTAAACAGGTGTATGGCTGCTGAAGAATCTCATTTTTGAGTCTATACGGCTATTGGGGTTTCCATGGGCTAGGGACGGAATAAAATGCATGCAATTAAGGAGTATAAATCAAGGTGTCTATCGGGCCCGGCTGTCTTCGGGCCGGGCTTAAGCCCGGCCCGAATCCCCCCAACTTGAGCCCAGCCCCTGGCCCGGCTTGGGTCGGGCCGGGCCGGCCCGTTTAAAGGTTTTGATTTTCTGAAAAAAAAATTTAAAGTAAATTTTTATTTTTATTAAACAAATTTGGAAAAAATTTAACCCGGACTTCGTGTAGGTTCCGGGGCAAACCTAGATATTTTATTAATTAAAAAATATTTTGAGGGGGACATAAGTTGGCAAACCTTACCCCTCATACAATTGTCAAAAAAAAAATACAATTCAATGGAAAAAAAACTAACCAGTTAGTTTCTATCAGTCTTTACTCTTCATCGGTGTCGGAGTCTTCAATACTCTTAATGTGTTGTTGTCTAATTTCTGCATTGAACCAATCTTTTTGGCACACTGCAATCTCCAATGCGTCATCCGACAGCCTCACTCTCTTGTTACTCAGAACTCTATTACCTGCACTAAAATCAGACTCCGAAACTACTGTGGACACCGGAATTGTTAGTAAATCACGAGCCATGACAGAAAGCACAGGATACATGTGTCCATGTGTTTTCCAACAATCCAAAATATCAAAATTATCTATTTGATCCGCGGTAAGAAAATTACTGAAATCAGTTTGCAGATACATTGTAAGCTCATTATAAATAGAAACGGTTGTTCTTTGTTTTTTCTGCCGCAAAAACTGAAATATTCCTTTTTTAGAAGTTTGATGTCAAGAGGAAGATAAAGAAGTTCAGTTTTGACCGTACTGTGCATCATATATGGCATACAATTCATGTAAATAAGAATCTAAAATATTTTTATAATCTCCTATATCAGTACCTAAGTTTTCATGGTATCCATTTAATAAAAAAAATAAATTATCTTTTTTAAGTCTAGGATCAAAAGCAGATGCTAAACAAAACAATGCAGGAACTTTTCGTCAATATTTATTCAATTTCGTAAGCATGCTATGTAACATTCCAGCAAATGCACTTTCAGAATCAATTACATACTCATTAATAATCTTACTAAAATAAAATAACTGTTCTACTGCTAAACATGTAGTAGCATAATAAATACCAAATAAACATTTAGTTGTATTGTAAAATATTTCTAAAAATTTCAAAATATATTCACAAACAAACCAATCATAATCCTCTAAATTATTATTAAGTATTTGTTCCTCATAAAATAAAGTAATGGGCTCCTGATATTTTAAAACACATTTCAACATCTCATAAATGAAATTCAATCTAGTTGAAATGTTGAATTTGAAAAATCTAAATTTTAAATTTAATTGGGTACAAATTTGCTTTAAAATCTGTTTTCGGGGTCCGGAGGTTTCAATAAATATTATTGCGTCTTTAAGTTTCGCTAAATGAGAATAGATTATAGTAAGACTATCATGCACAATTAAATTTAACACATGGCATGCACATCTTTGATGAAATAATTCTCTATGCAAAACATGATTTAAATTATTTTTTTAAAATTGCTATAGCAGAATTATTATTAATAGCATTTTCAAAACTAACAGAAAATATTTTATTTTGAATATTATATTCACGTACAGTAGTCAAAATACAACTACTTATATTATTTCCACTATGTGGATACTCTATTTTTTACAAACCAATAATTCTTTTATGTAAAAACCAATCATTATCAATGAAATGTGCAGTAACACAAATATAACTAATACCCCATTTTGTAGTCCAAAGATCAGAAGTTAATGCAATTTTACTTTTAAAATTTGCAAAAATATCAATCAAATTTTCTTTACCATCATGAATTTTTTTAAAACATTACTTCTAAGTGTTGTTCTGGGTACTCTTTGAAATACTGGATTATATGCATTTTTTTACCAATCTATCAAATTTATCGTTTTCTGCAAAACCAAATGGTTGTTCAGCATGTATGGCATATCTTGCAAGTTCTCTTCTATTAGTATCTCGCGAATAGGAAAAACTAGTTATAAAGTTAGACGACATATTTAGAGTTGTCTGCCGAGAATCAGCTTTTTCGTGTTTGATTAAATGTCGTTTTAGATGGGTGGTTCCACCTGAAGTGGCACAAGTAAAATCTACTTGGCAATGAGCGCAAACTGCCCGGTTGCTTTTACCTGCAACTGTTTGTACTACAAAATATTTCCAAATATCAAAAGTTTTAGCTCTTTTAATTTTAGGGGCAGAAGTTCTTGCATCGAGAACGATGGGGGCAAGAATTTCTTCAAGGACATTACTTTGTGAAGTAACAGGGATCTCATAATTAGAAGATTCATAGTTAGAAGAATAAGAATCAAAATTAGTTTGCAGCATATTGGTTAATCTGTCTCTCTTGTGAATCCATTTGAAATTGTCACACCCCGCTTCCCAAAATACGGAATACGAGGGGTTGACAAAACCAGCCATGCTCCTACGGTCGAGAAAATATCCTTCCGTAGTCACACTTCGGCTTCTAGCTTTACGTGATAACCAGTAATCAATGCATAGGTAATGAGAAATGCAGTAACTAAATCAAAACAAATACAAAGGAACTAACCAGAAGGAGATCAAAAGGGTATAGCCCTGAGTAGCTGATCGAGATGTCCGCGATATCCTCGAGGTACTGTCGGGTCCTGGTCCAGGCTAGATCCACTTCTCACTCTGAGCATGCATACTCAGGTCGTCAGAGCGGCACGATAGCAATATATATATATATATATAGATGCAAGTGGTAACTCGAACAGTGATAATAGATATATAACAGTAAATCGAGACAGTAAAGATGTGAACATGGAGTAACCAATACGATGTCTAATGGATCAGGTGAACAGTAAAGCATTAAAATAGTATGCCAGGTGTGTCAATACAGTAAGTAATGCATGTCCATATCACTATCCCTATCAGTCTCTAAGTCTCACTGTACAGGTCACTAAGCCTATCGTCAGTCCAAGTGTGAGAGTCAACCACTCGCGAGTGTCCTCCACCCAAGGGTAGGATCCAAGGGCAAGGGACCACGGGCCCAAAATGTAACTCACGGTAATAATCATGTAATATCCCTGTAAATCTCCATATATCTCCATATATATATGCCGGCATGGGACTCCCGAGATTCTGTTGAACTCACACTCAAACTACCCCACACCCCGTGGTCTACATCAAACGCCAACCATAACCTCAAATACCGGTCGGTCCATGACAAGTCTGCGCGAGAACTGGAGACATGATCTCCATCAAGCACGTCCCGACTTATACCCAAGATAAATGGATAGTGTCTGGTGCCTTACCTGTGACACCCATACAAGTGCTTCCATAAGTGTCCCATACCACTTATAGTCACACTTATATGCGCCCCACAAACGTCAACAATGCAATAGAATAATATGGTCCACTGATCGTGTACAGGTACGTGTCAATTTCACTTATCCATTCATGCTCAAACACTGACGTACTTGCCACAATCACCACTAAAACCTAGTACTGGGTAATGTATATGATCACTAGGTTACGAATGCAATGACATATATATGATGTGATGAGAAAACAGTATGTAAGGCATGATTAAGATGTCGTAAGTCGGTATCCTACCACTTGCATAATTCATCATAAACCAGGTATGCACAATTTAGCAAAACTATGAACAGGGGATAAGTAGTATGTTTGATCATCTAACCAGCAGATTTGATTTCACGTCAAACGGGTTTTGGGATCACTAGATATGGCCATTTCATTTTAAGCGTTCACTGCTGGAAATGCGGTTTCAGAATCGGAAGTCCGTTTCGCAACGCATTTTAATCACAGTTGGGATCAGAATTTAGCGATGCTACAGTTGAATGAAATTTAGGGTTTTCAATGTGGTTTCTAACGCAGTATACGGATTCTCAATCGCATCTGTAAGTCAGGAGTTATACACTGTTCAACACTAGGGTATCGGTTCTGGTTCTGTTTGGGACTGCTATACGTCCCGATCTTTTAAATTGCATTTTAAATAGTAGACGACAATGAAACAGGGTGAAATCACTCGCGTTATTTAGCTAACAGATTCATATTCAGTAAGGTGTAGGGTTCCGCAACATACGAGTTCAGACCGCAGGGTAGTAAGGATTACGGGACAGAAAACAACAACCAGAGTCGCCCTGGACTGCAGTCCAGAGCCGCTCTCCGAACCAATTCTCGTCATAATTTCAGTACAGAAATAATTAAGAATTCATACAGGGTTACAGGTCGTCGAGTCGGCTTCGATTTTAGCCCTCGAACACATCATTTCAATATGTACATAATTAATTGTGATTTAAACAAGTTTCAGGTGCGGGAAAATTCCAGTTTTTACAGGTTTAATTGGGGGTGTTCGTTTAAGTTGTTAACAGCCATAATTTTCAGTGAAATTTCTATACAGTGTTCATTGCCAGACGGGCCACAATATGCAAATGAGTTCCGTCAAATTAAGGAAAGGTTTTCATTCAGATCTTGCGTCGAACACTTATGTTATGTAAGGTTTTCATGAATCACAAACAGGGAATTAATGCGGTTTGAAATATAACGGGAATAATATAGCATGTAGCAAGTAGGGTACTTGCCTGGAGACGCTCTGGTGATGCACGACAGCGGCAGCGGCACGGACGCGCGACGAACGGCGCGGCTTGGGTTTACGGTCTCGGCTCGTGTTCGGGTTCGAGTATGGGGTTCAGATATGATGAGGTCTTGGCCAAGGAAGACAATGACAACGATGCGATGACTGCGGCCTCGAAGACGATGGCGACGAGGTCAAGTCTCATCCAGGGTTAGGTTAGGTTATGGATCTAAATCGCAGGCAGACGATCGATGGTGATGATGATTGATGCGGCTTCGAGGAAGAAGATCGGCGACGATGACGGCTAGAGTTTGCTCCAACCTTGATGGAGATGGGTTGCGGCCGTTGGGGTCCGTTGGAGTAAAAGGAGAGGGATGCAGAGGAGTCGACGATGGGTTGGATGTGCAGAGGCTGTGCTTGGCGGTTGAAGGTGGTGAGGAGGGTGAGCGGGCGAGGGGGTGAAGTAGTGGGTGAAGAGGAGAGGGATGCGAGAAAGGAAAACGAGGGGTTGTAGTCGGCGGCGGTGAGGGCTCGAAGCTTGCGGCTTTGGAGAGAGGAGAGGAGTGGGTGGGAGAGGGATTGAAAGTGAGCAGGGAGAGAGGTAGAGAGACGATGAGAGGCCGCGCTTGAGGGGCTCGCGAGGCGCGCGGTCGTGGCGACGGGCGCGGAGACGTGGGCGCAAGGGCGACATGGGAACGAAGAGGAGTGAGCGGGAAAAAGTTTAGAAGGGAGGAAGAAGGTTTAAGCGGGTCGGGTTTGTGGGGGTTGCGGGCGTGGTCTGAAGGGAGATTGGGCCGGGGGATTAAGGGTTTAATAAGATTTAATTTAATTAAATTGGTTTTTTGGGCTGGGTTGAGGAAATTGGGTACGGGCTAGGGATTAAAGAAATAAAGTTTGGGCTTTAGTTTAAAAAGGGGAAGCTGATTTATTTTGTAGGGAAAAGAATGGGGTGGGCCGGCAGGGATTAATTGCTTTGGGCTTGGTTGGATGCTTGGGCCGGCGGGGACAGGGCCAGGGGAATTAAATTAAAATGGGGAAACGGGCTGGGTTTAGGGATTTTATAAGTATATTTTGTTTTGGTTTTAAATTTATTTTGGTAAAAAGGAACAATGAAAAAGGCTGGGCTTGGAGGTTAATTAATTTGTGGTTTTCAGGGCCGACGACTTATTTGATTGGCTTTGGGTATGGTTTTAATCCTATGGCGAGATTTCCTTGGGTTTGGCTTTAGAGGAAAAGGGAAAATAGAAAAATACAGAGAGATGGAGAAAGTGGGCTGAGACACAACAATAGAGGGGATCGGGATTAGGTTAGGAGCAAAAAGGGAACGGGCTTGAAAAATGGGAAGTAAAATAAGATGAAATAGAGTTTAAAGGAAATAAAAATGATTATAAATAAAATAAATAAATTTTGTAAATCATATATTATGAAAAATACGGATAGTGGTGTACAAAAGAACTAGGTATTACAGAAATGAACGTCTCTGTGGAGATGAAGTACCCCTGTTACCTTGTGAAGATGAGCCTGACATTCTTAATTAAAAATATCAGCAACAGAGAAAAAGAGATGATAAAAAATATACGATAAAAATATATAATCAATAAAAAACGCTGATTCCAAACAGCAGAATCAAATAAGTGAAACTGAAGTGAAGATTGAGACTGCGGAAATGAAGATTGCGTAATTCCAATTTTAACAGTAAAATTCTCGGAAATTAAAGAGAGTGATTGAGAGATTAAAAATTTTGTTGTTGTGGATTGTCAGAAGAATAAGAAGCGTAGATAGGTATTTATAGAGCTTTAGATCAGGGGTATAGAAATGTATAGTTTTGAGTTAGGAGGTTTTGGATAATTTTACAAACCCACTTTAGTTCAAATTTCTCAATTTATTAAAAATACCCATCCCCATTCAAAAAAACCCTCATCCCAAGAATTTGACAGCCCCCAACCTCCTCTCCCCCCAAAATAAAAAATCCAGGCCAAATGCCTTGTGCCTGGCCGGGCCTGCCAGCGAGCAGTCGACTGGTTAGACGCCTTGAAGTATAAATGTGTTTTATGGTCGGTTCAATGAAAAGTACATACAGTAGCCCATGCAAATTCGAAGAGACAAATTAAGTTTTATTATTTCCATATGGAGAATTAAATTCAAAATCAACTTAGTCAAGAAAACCTTAAATGTGTTTTCGGCGGGAATTACTTCGACCAACCATCAACTAATAATAACAATGTGCTATATCGTCGCAGTTCGAATCGAAGCCTCCCCAATCGCTTTCCGCCCCCCAAAAACCCTAGCCGAAAAACAGATAGAATTTCGCATCATCATGAACGAAGAAGAAGAGAGCATCAGTATAATCTCCATCTCCGATCTCCTCGGCCTCTCTTTCCCTTTCTCCGGCGCCTCCTCCCTCAACTCCCCAACCTCCCCTTCTTCTCCCCCTCTCAAAAAGCTCAAAACTTTACCAAACCCCAGCCCTAGCCCTAGCCCTAACCCTAAGCCTAGATCCTTCTCCCCTTTCAACTCCCCAGTCCTCATCACCGGCACCGTTCACCTCCCATCTCTTCACGATCCTTGCGGAGACCGCTGCTTCTCCTTCTCCGATGGCTCTTCTAGGGTTTGCTGCTCCCTCCTCGACCCCGGAGACCTCAGCTTCGTCGGCAAAGAAATTCGTGTCCTCGCTTGGAATTTCCTCCCTTTCAAGCACGATCAAGGCGGGATCTTAGAGATCATCCGATGGAGCTTGTCCCCATCGTTGCAACTCACGCCCAACGTGGAGCCTGTGAGAATTTGTTTGGTCCCTTTGACATCTCACCATTTGAGTGCTATCGGTGCTTTGAAATCGATCAGCCCCATCTTTAACGTCCCCTGTAAGAATCCAGGGGCTAGTGGAGACTCTATTGGGTTTCTGGCCGAGATAATTACTTGTAGCTGTAGTCTTTGCAGTAATTATGATCTCAAAGTTCCTCTTTTAGATTTGAGTCGGCATTCTTTTGCTAACTCAAACTTTGTCTACTTTCTCAAACCGGCTTCTAAGTGGAGGCCGGTGCTGAGTATGCTAGTTGGGAAGTTAGTTGTGATTTCGGGGTTGAAGAAAAAAATGATCTTTGTAGGGGAGGCATCATATGAAATGTTTGTGAGTATGGAGACAACTGTGGTATCATTGAGTCGGTTGTCGTTGGGAGTTGGGTCGATTTGGATGGATGAAGGAGTATACAACGGGGTTGTTACTAGGGTGTACATGCAAGGAAAGGCTGTAGAGTTAGATGAGAAGGTCTGGCTTTTGGTTACTAGTCCAGGGATTGCTCCACCGCACTCTATTAGAGTTGGCGCTATTGTGAGTTTTTTGTTATTATGTCCTTCCAAAGTTATTACAACTGATATACCAAAGCATGAAACACAAAATTATGGAATTTCCATTTTTTCCCGTCGTTATTTGGACATAAATAAATCCTACACGATATAGAATACTTTTCATCAGAAAATTATTGTTGGACAATATTTCAATTACTCTTTTCACTACTTGGAGTGGTTTTGTTGAAAGATTCCTGATCACTACGCTCACTACTATCTTGATTCATTTCTATAACCATTATAAATTTTGTGCTTGGTCCCATTTTTGCTTTGAATATTCTACTTATCAAGTAAAAGCATATACGGTTAACAAAAACTACCATAACTTTAGATATTCTGCCCGCTTGATGCTCTTTTTTGTTGCTGAGGTTCAATTTTTCATGTAGGTTTCTGTTAAGAATTTTCATCTTGTACACCCCAAGTTCTCTTGGATCAAGATTCATCTTCTTGGGACTTGTGCTAGAACGAGCATTGATGTCAAAGCCTTCTCATTGGCTGATACTAGGTGAGTCTGATGCAATTTATGGTTCTAGATACCTTTTGTGAGCAACATTATGTCTATAATGCATTATGTGATGATACATATTCTCGTCCAGATCTTATGTCCGCACAGAACGTCAAAGCATGTTGGGGCGGTTCATGGAGTCTCTAACAATATCTGCAAAATTTTGGTATGGACAATGTGACAGCTGACAAGGTTAAATAACTGTTTTGACATTAACTTCTTAGCCAGCAAGTTACAATCTGGTACTTTATGATTATTGAAGCTTTGTTGGCTTTCAGGTTATTACTTTCAATCTCCTGCTTCCGGAAAAAGTTTGCTAAAATCTTCTCCGACAAGGAAATATTGGGTTCAAAAAATGTGATTTTTGCTCTTCTGCTTTTTCCCCTCCATCTTTCAGATTGATATAAAAACTTGTTGCTAATGCTCAGCTCTCTTTCTTACATGTTATATAATCTGTTCTCAAGTGTAAATTTGTTCGCCTGACATTTCAAATTATGCGGTGTCAACAGCAAGAAGGGTTGGCCCAGGTGTACGCTCGTGGGTACCTGGATTCACATTTCTTGCAATCTCAGGTGAATGAAATTAGTATGGGTTGTGTAATATACTATTGTATCTGCACTGTATATACTGCTTAATTTATAAACCATGTAACATCATGAGTTTAACATTAAACTGAGTGCTGAGTAAACTCATTTTGAGCACACCAATCTAGGTTGATGGAAACATGGATCTTACTACACATGCATTTATCATACTTATTGTTGTAGTAGACATGCTGTTCTTATTCCATCCTTCTGCGTTGTGCTGTAGAATTTTTTTCTTTAAAAATTTTCACTAGTTATTGTGACCTTATTTAGATTCTTCATGCGCTATCCTTACCAAATTTTACACTGCCAGCATGGGATATTTAAAGAATTCTGCAGGCATGAACAGTGCACTTGTGCAAGTGAATCGAATATGCCGACCATTAAGCTGGTAAGTGGTAACCTTCTATTCTGAGGTGTATTTTTACAGCATGCTTATATTAGTAATTAGAATATGATTATGTGCTATATGATATTTTGTGTTGGGTAATGGCATTTAGTTTTATTATTCTGATGGGTTCAGGTGACACCCATTTCTAATCTCATCAGCAAATGTGAGGCATTATGGGTGTCAATGCTTTCAAAAGCACAGCGTGGTGACAGTACGGTTAATAGAGATGGCTGCAGTAAACATGTTACCAGTAAAGTAACCTCTTGCTGCTGCACAATCAGAAGAATTGTATCAAGTGAGGATCTAGGTTCTATTTTGATGGGTGCTCTTAAGGTGAGTAATTTATTATGTCATGACTCATATGTCTTGTGTTTACCACCACAGCTATAACATACTTAATTAGTGACGGGACTACAGATTGCTGCATGAAACCATATCATTTTAATACAGTCTTGTATGTCTTGACTCTCGAGCGTACATTTTAAGTTACGGAAAGCATTAAATATGGTCCTTGATCCTCAACAATTTGCTTATAGAATTAGATGATCCCATGATGTTATGGCAATTTTATGGCCATCGATAAATTGCCAATACTTTATATAGATGATATCTGAAACTGCTCCTGGATTGTTGCACCCTTCCTAAATAGGAGGCTCGTTATACCCTTGCTAAATAGGAGGCTCAATAGTTACATTGTCTACTTTATCCAGTGGTTGAGTTAATGTGAAAACTCTCCATTTGAATGTTTTCGCCTCCATATGATAATTAAAAACCACATTTGGAAGCCATCTGAATCTTACATCCATTTATTCAAATAATGTTCTCTATAACTTTTATTTGCTTCATTCAATAGGATCACTTGAAACCAGAGTGCAAAAATTAGAAAGCAGAAAGAATCTTTTAATTTATCAAGTGTATTAAATGCATCCAGATCACATCAACTGGGAGGTTGCAGCTGGTTGATGCAACTGGAGGTGTAGATGTCGTGATACCAGATCTTCTATCAAATATTGATGGTGAGAATATTTATGAGGTGATGTATTTTCAAACTAAATTGTTTAGTTTGCAAGTCCCTGAAGTTAAGCGTCATTTTATCTTCATTATATATTTATTCCATGCACATAGCATTCTACGGGTTTGTCATCTTGCTGTACCACCACTTCACCTTGTTTTGGTTCTTCACTCGTCTCGGAGCAATATAATTTATATATTACTATTATTATTTGGGCCAATCCTAGCCCTAGTGATTGTCAGGTAGATATCCACAAGAAATGAAGTTTTACTATATATTTTTGTTTTTCTATGTTTTGTAATTAAATTTGTTTACATAGTTGATTATATAACCTAGAAGCAGTTTTCTTTGCTTTTCTATCAATTGCACAAAAAAAATATCAGGGAAATACAATAGAAGTAAGAATATGAACATATGCCTCCACTTGCTAAAATGGAATATACTGATGGCTCTACTACTACCTTGAGAACCCAATTACGGTAGCTAGAGTTTTCAATGCATTGTATATGGATTCAATTCCAAATTCATTTTTACCATCTTCTGACTGTCCTCTATTTTATTTATTTTTCTTCTCCTTTTCTTTTACTTCTGATCCTCACTTCTGTTCTGTGGGACTTTATTTGAGCATTTAAGAAAGCAGTGGTCTGTGTGTGTGTGTGTGTGTGTTCCCTATAATAAATTATTGATATCTACTTATATGTTCACCATGCTGGTCTGTAAAATGCATTTTTCCTGTTTATTTGACATAATTCATTGCTAAGATAGCCTTCCATTGTGCAGAGTGTAGCTATGAAGTATTTAAATGTGGGGTTTTATAGCCTCTAGAACAGCAATCATTTGTTTCTCGTACAAACCCTTTTTTATATTATTTTTCGTTATATCAGAAATGATACTGGCTAAACTTGTTATATTGTTTTCAGAATGTCTGCCATTATATTTTGTTCATTTAATTATTTTTTCTTCCAGGTAAAAAGTTTTAAACTTATTATGGAAGGCTCATCAATGCAATATGATCTTCAAGGGTTTCACTCAGTTGAAGCATGGTCATGCAGGAATATCTTTGAGCAATTTCCTTTAAAAAAAGTATCGAGTCAGCTTGCAATTTATGTTCTGTTTGATTCTGGGGACTTAACATGTCTTAATGTTCCTTTTCGACCTCCTTCCTGCAAGTTTAGGAATGATGTCTTCAATACTACTGGTGAATGGACTCACTTGTTACTGATAACACACAAATTTCCTGCCACTGAAAATGTAGGCCCCCTATTAATTTTTAACTTATTTGCTTATTTTTTTCCCCTTCATCTCCAATTTCTCCATTTATTATCGAGTAGTGGTTATTCTGCAGTTTCAGGGTGATCCACTTGCATCTTACAAATCTAGTTTATATGTAGAAGCCATTGTCTTGCCTTACAAGCTAAATCTCCAAGAAGTTAATGAATATGATCAACTTGCGGATGTTGTGCCTGGCGAGCTAGAAGAAGAATCTAATATTATTGCGTGCAATAGATGGCTTAAAAGAATAATACCTTTCGAAATGTCTAGTAAAACCATAGTAGATGGTTCAAATAATGACTCTCAAGAAGTTGAAAGCAGGTTGTCCAAAATCCCATGTTTGTTCACTTTTAGAAGTACCAAGTGTCGAGTGTCTCCTGTTCCTGGATATTTATGCGCTACAGAAAAAAATGCACCGGGAACTACAGCCAGCAAACAACCGGAATTAAGGATGTTGTTAGAATTTAAGTCAGATAGTTTTCTCAAGTATCAGGTATATTCAGTTTTTTTTGGGTCATTTTCTAATTTTTTTTTATTGGCAAAAGCAGTTAAAACCTTAAAATCTTAGTTTTTTAAATTGTCAACCCTAAAATTGCTGAAATCTGAATATGGGAAATTTGTTTGCATCAGCTGCTTCAAATAGGTCGATACTACATTCTGAAGTGTTCCGACAGAGAACAGTGCAATTCAATACTCAGTAATCAAACAAACCATTGTAAAATTATTATCACTCCTCAGATAACTCTATGGAGTCTTTCATTTTCCGTTGGGGGAATTATGCATCAAACCAATCCATCACAGGATCACTCATCTCAGGGTTCTTCGCTTAGACTATCTGAAGCTTATATTGGGAATACGTCATTGTGCCAAATGCATAGAAATACAGATGTTCATGTTCATCTTTTTTCTGAAGTTAAAGATGTGTTGATCAGAACCTTTCCTAATATTGGGGAAGTTCTTAGTGTGTCATCCTGCCTTCAATTTATGAAGACCAAGGTAGGAGCAACTATGAGTGCTGTTGATCCCCAATGCAGAGACATGCCACAAGGAAGCCTAATTTCAATATTTGGTAACATTGAGGACATACAAATATTCAACTGCAATCCCAGACCTTATGCGGGATCTACATGCTTTGACCGCACATATATTGACCAAAGGAAGGCGTGCGACATTGTTATTCATGTGTCTGATCACCATCACAAGGTATTTTCCTGGTTACTATCTTATCAACTTTTCCAAATGGCAAGCAATTTCATCTCTTGTTGCTAATTATGGGCTCACAGGTGGAAGTTAATGGTAACATGAGTAAAAATGCATATCCTATTGGAATGGGACCTGGAGCAAACGCTACTTTCCATCGACTCCTTATGACATGGTATACATTTTTATTCTACGTCAATATTGCTTTGGTTGCTTTTGCATAATCATGTGTGAGTCAGTAACATGAAGGCTACTGAATAAAAAAAATTATAATATTAGGTTTTTTTAATTAAATATAAATAGAAATCCTCTATTCCTAATTGTTAAGGAGCATCAATGCATTCCAGTCTGCCTTCCCTTCCTCACACTCTATACCTGCCCCTTCTTTTTCTTCTTTTAAACAACAGTTCATATTGTTTTATTATTTTTCCCCTTGTAAAAAAGTATCATATATATGCGACCAAGTTTATATATTATCTGTTGTTTATGCCTATATAATTGAATTTGTGCAGCGCTTATCTCTAACATATTTTGATTACTTGCAGGTCATCAATTGGATGCCCCAAATTGGTGTTAACACCTGTATCGTTTGTTGTAATTAATTCCATAAAAGAATTTGGCCATCAACATCGCGACAACAGAACTGCAGCTCAATCAAAATTCAATGTCTTAGTTGAGGAATCCTCAGGCATAATTCCATTAGTTTTCATCTCACAGTTGTCTCAGTGCATAGAAAGTAAGCTTATTCGTTTCAAGTGCAGGGTAAGGTGGTTGCATTCTTTGAGTGGTTTAACCATTTCCATGCCATATTATCTGCTAACATTTAAGTTTATCACTTTCCCTCCTTTTCCTTGCAATGTTTTTTCAAGTGAGATTCCCTGAGGCGGTTATTTTATTTTATTTTTTTCTGGTCCGGTTGAGGTTTACAGGTTGTGAATGTCTTTATTTTGGTATTGGATTTACCTGTTCACGTATCACCAAAATCTCAATCTAAGAAGCAGTTGAAGTATCCTGCCATGAATATCACTCTAGCTGGATTAATGCTGGGTACGTATCATGTAAAATGATATAATTATTTCTGAACTGAAGTTAGCTGGAGTTGTGCACTGTATCATGTATATCATGACAGATTATTATTCCCGAACTGCATATGCACACAATTATTTCCCCTTGCATGTTATATATTACATAACATGCTGTTTTTAGGAGTATCCTTAGGTTCCATTTGGTCCGTACTGCTATCGTGGCTAAATCTTCAAATGCACTTAACCAAATAACAGTGTAGCTGTCATTTGTTATCCCTTGGCTGATAGAAGGAAATTTTGGAATATTTTCAGATTTATCAAAAATCATTTGATCTTGTGCAGATGATGGATCATCCTTATCTTGTTTCTGGGTTAGTGCTGGTAGAGCTGAGAGACTGCTTAGGCTTCATGAAACTACACAAAAGTCATTCTTCCACAGTCGCAGAAGCTCAACGAAAGATGGGGTTAAAAGCTCTCGGGAAACTGTTGGTTATCATTTGGAAAAGATGCTAAAGAAGCACCGTAGGGTTATTGTAAAACACAACAGATTTCCACCTGATTCGTCTTCTCTTGGCTTTACCTTTTTGGTTGGTTCAGAAGAAATTTTTAGCTGTTCAAATGAGAGGCTACTTAGGCAAATCATGCTCAATGCTTGTATGGGCCCAGTGTTTGTGAGTACTAGCGCTCCATTATCTTCCCTGATCTGCATAACGAAATATTTAAGATAGATTTCATTTGTACACGAACATTGTTAATCTTTAAATGACCGTATAACATGTCAATGCAAGTTTACGTGGCAGTCCCATTATGCTTACGGGGTCATTCAAGATCTCTCTGTACATGCCACATGGACCCCCCCCCCCCTAAACTCAGGGCGGCCCATGAACAGTACAGCATGTGGTACTGATCTCTAGTAGCGGCATACTGCACACCCGTGCTTTATAGGCCTTGATTTAAAGTTAGCAACACTGATAGATAAATCAAATAATAGGATTAATTTCACAAAACCCCACCTGTGGTTTACCTTGTATATTTTTATGGTTATGGTCATTGAACAGGGGGTGCTTTAGCTAATAATTCACTTTGGGGGTATGAACTGAATGTGAGATGGGTTAAAATAAGTATAAAATGAACTAGAAAATCCAGTAATGAGGTAAGCTATAGATTTGGAGGGACGAGAGGGTTTTTTCGTTCTTTTTTTATGTTTGGGGGGGGGGGGGGTTGGGTGATTAATTAATACTTTTTTTAGCATAGCATTACATAACTCACTGCACACTTATGGATGTGAAAGAAAGATTGTTATTTTGAAGCGAGTTTTTTGGGCTTTTGTGGTTACTTTGTTTAATTAAGAAACTCACTCGTTTAATTTATGTCCTTTGATTTTATTTGCAGAACATTATAGGCACTTTGATGGACTCAAATTCTTTGCAGTTGTTGGATGCTGAACTTAAGGTGTTGCATGCTGTGATGCCGCCAGTGCCAAATGTGTGGATCACTGAAGTTGAACATTTAAATCATTTAAATGAGGCCAGGAACTTACTTCATGAGTTAACAAGCTAGATTCTATCGCATCTGAACCTTTTTTGTTATATGCTACCTTTTGGATTTGAGTGTGCGGTTGTAAGAATTTGAGATGTCCAGGTGACATCTGCAAATTCGGTGGTGACGGAACAAAATTGGCGAACATTTATGATCATTCAGCAGCCACTGCCGTAATTTTGAATCCTAAGTAAATTTGAATCCTACAAGAGGAATATGGATAGTGGTGTTCCCTCCAAAACGATTTCAGTGAAATGAAGCTAGTGTGTTTGAGCATCAATGATCTTAAAGCAGGCTCTGGTGAGTTTGGCTTATAATATAACATAGGTGAGTTTTTGGATGTGCCCCTGAGTGCACATGTTTCTCCACCGATCACCGATTTTCTTTTTTCCTGCATGAAAGTAAATTAATTGGTGGCTTTCATTTTCTGACTGCAATGTTTGGTGCTGCAGAGAGCATATTACATTGAAGATTCAGTCCCAAGAGCCCGACAAACTTGGCCAAATCTTAAAAGATGATACTAACATGCATGTCTATAGCCAAGAAATACAGCCTTAATGAACCTTGTGTGCTCCGGAAGCTATAATGTAACCGACATAGAACTGAAATTTTCCAGGTTATTGAAAAAGAGTATTTAATCTTCTCCAAATTTCTCCCGTTTAGCTTAAAATATAAATTAACATTCTGTTCAGTGTAGTGTTATGTGCTAAGGAGTTACTTTGCAGATTTCCCCCCTACAACATCAAGTTTAGTATTTTTGTAAAGTAATCTTAGAGTTGTTTATAAAGTTGAAGAAAATGAAGATGCAAGTGTAATGTTATGTTTTATGTATCAGCAGACCAATGATAATTAGGATTGCAAGGCTATTTTGCAAATTTGAATTGAACCTTTGTTTGATTGATTAATGAGAATGGAGGCCTTTTTTTTGTGTTTTGGGTGAGAAAAATTTAGGAGCCTTTGTTAGGATCCAAAATTAGATGGCTATTGTTTAGCATTATTAGGATTTAAAATTTCCTGTTTCATTATTTTGCCGGTGTTATGTGCTGTCCCAGTCCACTCAATAATTTACTAGCTTTTGTTCCTAAACTTATACTCATTTATATTGTTTTGCAGATCATGTTAAAGTTTTAATTATCGCTATTAATAACTATATTTTCCTCCTGCAAGATTAACATTTGGCCTTACTGCCAGCAATTTGTTGTTTTCGGTCATATTTATATGCCCTTTGTCTTTATATGGATACCTGCATGTTTACGTATGTATAAATTTTCATATTCATAAACATGATTAATTATATGTTACCAACGTTATGCATGTGTGTTCATGTTAAACATCATGAACAAGAGAATGTTTTCAAAGCGTTTAGTTAAATTAAAGATTTTCAAAGAATTTTATTTAAGATAATAAAGAATATTATTTAAGATAATAAAGATGTTTAAAGACAATAAGTAGATTATTTATATCTGAGCATGATACATTCTTTTTATCATATATATATCATATACACTACTATTCACTCATCGTTATAAACACATGCTTGGTACTGCTGTATCCCTTTATATGTGAAGGATCATTCAAAATATGGGAGTTTTTGCATGGTCCAAAGTACAAGCTACAGGGATCTTAAAGCTGCTTGGAAATAATTGGAACTAGTGTTGCTCATTGGGACACCGAAAATTATGAAAAGTATGTGGACACAAACAAGTGCCGGGATATGAATGTTAACTTCGGAAGTTGCATGAAAAGACAGGAGCCTGAAGCCATTTTATTTTGAAAAGTCTGTATAATTCTTTCAAACCTTTTCCTCCCTCTTTCCTTTCATTTCTTTCTTTTATTTTCTTATTTTCCTTTTCTTTCTATCGATGGTTGAAGGTATTGATTGTCCATACGTGTTTGTAAATAATTGTCCGTATGCTTTTTTATATGAAATTTTTCATGGCACGGACTTGTTAAGCCCTGCTCTTTCATAAAAATAAAATAAAAATAAAAATAAAAATAAAAATTGGCGGTGGAGATAATTTATCTGGGGCAAATGCCTCCTAAAGAGTAATGGAGGCGTGTGAATGTGAATGTAGGCTCGAGTGTTGATTCTGTCCGTGAGTGTAATGGTGTAGACCTGTTTGACGAAGGCAAAAGTCTTAAGATTTTTTTCCTTAATTATTTGTTTGAATTTTATATGAATAAAGATGAGGACACACGCCTACTCTTGAGTTTAGGTTATAATGATGTCATCATAACGAAAAGTTTTTCGGTGTTCCGGCCATATATTCGTGATCCACCAAGTTATCTGAAAGGTGTCCGAAATTCATCATCTCTTTCTCTCTTCTGTTCAGTCGTATTACACCCAGCACAACACACCGAGTAATTTCTCCATTGTAACTGAACCCACGGCTATAAATCTGTTTATCTTTGAAACGATTGTCTAAAATTCAGAATCAGTATAAAATAACTTAGAAATCCATCCAAATCTATACATAACTCCATATGAAATCAAATGCGAGTCGAGAAAGACAAAAGACAACCTTGTAAAGAAAAGAGAGAATTAGGGAATCCAAATTATTAATTTTTTCATTAATCTAACCATATTCTTGGATTATAGCTACCCTTAAACTAGGGATTAGCATTTAAACAAAAGCCAAGGTGATGCTTTTTCTAGCCAAGAGAGTTTTTTTTTTCAATATAGGACGGTTAGAGATTAAAATTAGGAAAATAGAGTATTTTAAAATTTAATTAGCAGAATAGGACGGTTTGAGGCCACATAGACGTGGCCCCAAATCCCCAATTCCCTTCATCAAAGGAGGGCGGGTTCTTAGAACCCGTCCGTACCCCTAAAACGTGGAGGGCGGGTTCCTGCGGGTTCCGGACCCGCCCCCACCACTTAGAGGGAGGCCTTCCAAGGTGGAGGGCGGGTTCTAGGGAGGCGGGTTCCTAGAACCAGGAGAGGTAATTTTTAAAAATTAAAAAAACACTATTCTTTAAAAAAAAACATTCAAAAAATCAATCTCTCTTTTGGATGGATGTGGACCCGGAAGACTTAAATTGCGTCGAATAAATACGGGTTCCAAAAACCCGCCCTCCCCTGTATACCAGTGAGGGCGGGTTAGAAGGGGCAAAAAAAAATTTAAAAACTAGTTTGTCTCGATATTTTTTCTTTAAAAGCTCTACGGAAAAATATTTAGAATTTTTATATTGACCAGAAATTCGACACACACAAAAATCCATGCACATGTGAAATCTTATGTCTTATCTTTAAGTACCTGACATGTTGTTCACACTAGAATATTGCATTTAATACCGCTCATTCTTATTTACATTTATATATAGGTAGGTGCTTTGATCCGTATTTGTTACATCATTACAGGTAATAGATTCTCAGTCCAGAACAACGCAAATCACTCACAATCTTATGACAAAATTCAGAACAACTGCCGAAAACAGCTAAAATCCGGGTTCCGGTCATCTACACCCGTCAGGTGTCGTTTACTAGTATAAGGGACAAGATCAAGCGATTGTCATTCGTGTCTGGGACAAGCATAAAGCACGAGGGAGGCAGCACAAGAATCAAGGTGGCAACGCGGAGCTCGAGAGAGATCAAGGCACAAAAGACAAAAAGAGTTGCCATTTTGAACTGTTGTAAATCTGAGAATATTTTGGAACTATTTTGTAAATTTGAACTTACCAAACATAAGAAAAAAGCAACACGAGAACTCACATGAAATATAATGCGCCAATTCCTCAATTAGACCGCGGAACCGCAAAATTTTAGGCATAATGGCAGCGGATCCGCGGCCTTACCAGAATACCTCGCGATGAATTTTCAGGGGTGTTTTTGTAATTGTACAAGGGCTCAGAATATTGCCCTAGGGTTTTACTTCTCTGCCTATGTATACTCCAGATTTGAGCCAAACCAATGATGCTTTACTTTCCTAAGGATTAGTGTAGTTTTCTTTTTCTTTTTCATCTCTTCTCCATTGAAATGTAGTGAGAGTTTTTGAGTAGATGAATAATAAAGATGAGAGTTTTTTTTAACCTTGTATCTTTATTATTTTGCATTTTATTTTAATTCTTAGTATAACTTTTATTACTTGTTTGTTAAAGTAGTTGTTGTTTTTCTGTTCTTCTTTTCTTTTCTTCTAATCTCTATTTTTAAGCCATGATACTCAATAGAGTCCCTTATTTAGGTGAGAGCCTAAGTAGTTAGCTTACTGTTTTTGTTCTAATCGTATTCTTCCATTTTTTCTTCTCTTATTTTATTTTATTTTCATGTATGAATAGATTACTCATTTTTTAGGGTTAAGGAAGGGTGGTATGAGAGATGGAAAAATCTCTTATGCTTCTCTTCGCCAAACAACTAGGAATCGAACCTACACCAAACAAACACAACCCTCTCTCTTAGGCGCGCTATAAGTGACATATAGCCGTGGCCTAAGTCGAGAATTCCTTTAAGCGCACTGTAACGTGACATGTATTTGTGACCTAATTGGAGACTTGTTGTGTGTGTTTGGCCTAGGGTTGGAAATAAGAACTTGGAACGAACGGACAAGGGGCACTAGGAATGGATTTGGCGTTGGAAAGCTTGTTTAAACTCGCAAATACCATTCCTATGTCCTCCTAATCCTTATTACTTCCTATTATTCCAACTTCATTTCAATGATGGTAGAAGACAAGTACAAAATTAATTCCTAACTTTACTAACTAATCCTAACCCTATCAAGTTCTCTTGAACATAAATATACACAACACTTAGGATAGAATTGAAAAACTTGTACATTTTTACTTGACTCATGTAAAATAAGAACGAAAATACACACCATCTCTCTGTGGATCGACTCGTACTTAATCGGCTAGTTACCAAGCGAAACCGACTTGATTGCGGTAAGTAGAACGAGTAGAACGCATATTATATCATGAAACTTCTACCAATCACATGTCAATTCTTATCAATACACTCAAATATTGGATAAGATTGATAGACAAGGATTGTTACTATTTACTGACGTGCAAATATTGGATAAGATCGACATATAAAGGTTGTTACTATTTCTATAGGAGGAATCCAATACTTGGATCATATTAACTTTGAGCCAGGTTTGGATGGATGGTACTGCCCAGTAATATAGGATCCGGAGTAAAGTCGAGATATAAGAACCCGCCCTCACCTATGTATCAGGGTGGGTCCTGAGAACTCGACCCCCCAAATAACGCTTTTTTACCGCAATTTTCATTCCCCCCCATAATCCAATATTCTGAACATTTATCAATATTCTGAACATTTATCAAAAAACAAGATGAACCCAAATTAATATGTAAATTGATATTAAAATAAGTAAAAATTTGGCAACGAATAATAACACATGAATCTAACATTTTCGACATTCAAATTAAAAGTATACACTTAACGATTTTCCTTTCCCTTCTCCTTTTCCAAACTGAGAAGGCTTCAAATAAGCCTATGTCTCTTGGGCTGACTCGACGACCCCCCTGTGTCCTGTGTATGTGGCGATGATGTCTGTTCTTCTGCTTGTTCTTCCGCTTCGTCTTAGACAGGCTGTTGCTGTTGTTGTGAAAATCCTGCATGTGAGATAGATTCCGGATATGTGCTGCTTCCCAACAAATATATGTAGGACGCAAAATTTATCCCCCAACTGGGCACTTGTTGCGGAGAACCTGTCTCGATTTTCTGCTGCTATTATTGCGCAAAACCTGTCATTCAAGGCTGCGCAAAACCTGTCCCCCAAGACTGTTGTTGTTGCGCAAAACCTGCCCCCTAAGACAGTCGTTGTTGTGCAAAACATGTCCCCTAAGACTGTTGTTGCTGCGATTGTTGCTCTTGTTCATTATCTCTCGACGATTGTCGATACCACTGACTATGCCAGAGTTGCTGCTGACTGTGTGGTGCTCCGAACCACCGATGTTATAGCTCTGGATCTGGCTGATACTGCAGTTCTGGATCTGGCTCATGCTGTATCTCATATTGCGACTCTGGTTCCAGCTCATGCTGCAGTTTTGGTTCCGGCTCATAGTTCGGCTCTAGCGATGGCGACAAATGTGGAAGTATAGAATATGAATTGAATATACCACCAATATATGAGTCTGCGGTAGAAAATAAAACCTGGCTATCTGGACCAGCATCAGTCGGATACGGATCTTGTATCAATAATTATATATGATGCAACCCACGAGACTGTCGTTACATAAAAAATAATATATGATTATAGGCTCGTACCGCTGGATGTTAAAAACCAATTTAATTTAAAAATATTAACTTACCATTTCTCGTTGCACGTGGCCTCTAGGCTCGTACTGCTGGACGTTCGGAAAATTGGTAAGAGGAGCAGAAAGATATCTTACGGCGACATACTTATACCATTGTGGGTATGTTTCTATAGCGCCGGTGGGTATTTGGTCACATATTTGCTGTAAGGTAATATTATGAAAGTTTCCATCTTAGCAAATATTAATGATGATACTCCCTCCAATCATGCTCCGTCTTTCCTTCCCATATGTCTCCCTCTATTGTCATAGGCACATGCAGCGGACCAGGAATATGTTGCAATCTACCAAACTGTCGCAACATTCGGTCCAGTATGTGCATGACCACAATATTAATACACAGTAGTGGGCATCGAGCCTGCCAAACTGGCTCTCTTTCGATACAGATGCCGGGTAATTCTTGCAGATGATCTAATGTATAAGACGTCCACGTAAACTTCGCAAATAACATTGTATAAAAATTATAAATAATGTCAATTAAAAATTTCAAATAAATTTAATTACCTAATTAATGGTTATCTTAGTTGCCTCCATTCGATCCAACTCATCTCTATAATACTAAAGCATTCGATAAGGAGCCTTATATGATTTCTTACCGCTCCACCAACAGCCGAAAGGCTTTCCAGGGTCATTCTCTCCAGAAATACGAATATGATCCGGTCTACCAATATACATGTGCTCTCATGACCAAATCTATATATAAAGTATCATAATATCAGAAATAACCAATATTATAATTTTTCAAATAACTAGTTCAAAATTATTATATACCTGAAGTAATGTAATGCAACCACAAATCTTATTTTTCATAAGAGTACATGCCTTATCTAGTTCCGTATAAAAATATGTCAGGACTCCTGCTCCCCAAGCATACTGACCACACACATCGAAATCCCTATAAAACCCAAGATATAAAGGTTGGACATGCGTTGCCGACTGGTCCGGTATTAACCAAGAACCGATCATGTATTGAATGTAGGCATGTGCATGTCAGACATCATCAGTACCTTCATTAGGGATATTAGTAAATATATCTTTGAGCCAGCTTAACATGATCTTATACCCCTTAATAGACCCTTCTGATACCTGAATTTTATAATTAATCGTTAATTAATATCACTGTAATATACTTCAACTTTTAATTTAAAAAAATTACGAATTATACCTGTCTAAGAGCAGACTCCAAATACGTATCCCAATATGAGTGCTCAGTTTCTGGACCCACAATTATACCTCCAACCAATCCAAGTCTATTCATCCGTAAACCAAGCAAAATGGCAACATTCTAGAGTGTGATAGTGGTATCACCCCATCTAAGATGAAAAGTGTGAGTATCTTTTCTCCAACGCTCAACAAGAGATGTAACGAGACTGTGGTCGAGTTGGATATGACACAGTAATGAAGTTTCGTAAAAACCGGCTCTGTGAATCCGCTGGATAATACGATGATCGGTACTTGCCATTTATCAGAACTATGACCGACGACTGTAAGATTATCTCCACTCTGCAAGATTTATTCATATTATTTTCAACTATTTGAATTAAAATATATGGAGCAATATTTCAAACAAATTCAATAAGTTTTGAATCTTTCCTTCCTGTATAATATATCGAAAGATCTATGCTCGTTTTGATTTACGAGGAGTGATTTGTCGAATGGTTGATTCTCCATTATATTTATTTTTTTTCAAACTCAAATAATTGAAAAATTGTGAAAGGCAATGAGTATAGAATGAGATTCGGAAAGAAATGGGATAAGGGAGGGAAGAGGAAGGAAGAGAGTTTTTAAATAGGAAAAAGGGAGTTTAGGGACATTAATTGGGTGTGGGTTTCAAAAACTCGCCCTCACCTTTTTTCCATCTTCTTTAAAAAGGAGAGGGCCCGTTTTTAAAGGGGATTTGTCAAGAACCTCCCCTTTTATTTTTAGAAGAGTGGGAATCTTTTATAAAAAGGAGATGGCCTTTAAAAGGGGAGAGCGGGTTCTTTGAACACGCCCTCCTCTCTAAAAAGACAGTTAAAAAAATAATATCAATTTTTGATGGGCTGCCCATTAATTGGCCATGCCTTGCCCTGTTTTAATAATCTCACTACTGTTTTCTCTCTCTTTTCTCCACTGACCATTTTTGGGCACGGGTTCTAAGAACCCGCCCTCGCCTTTTTAAAAGAGATGGAGGCCCCCTTTTAAAGGAGATTTGTGAAGAACCTGCCCTCTCCTTTTTAAAAGGAAGGGAATCTCCTTTAAAAAGGAGATGGTTTTTAAAAGGAGAGAGTGGGTTAGATGAACTCACCCTCTCCTTTAAAAGAAAAAGGCGGGTTCTTGGAACACGCCCTCCTCCCAGAAAAGACAGTTAAAAGAATAATTTCAATTTCTGATGGGCTGCCCATTAATTGGCCATGCTTTGCCTCATTTTGATAATTTCACTTCTGCTTTCTCTCTCTTTTCTCCATTGATCATTTTTCAGGCGTGGGTTCCAAGAAACCGCGCTCACCTTTTTAAAGAAGATGGAATCTCCTTTAAAAAGGAGAGGGCTCCCTTTTAAAGGGGATTTGTCAAGAACCTGCCCTCTCCTTTTTAAAGGAGAGAGAATCTCCTTTAAAAAAGAGATGGCTTTTAAAACGGGAGAGCGGGTTAGATAAACCCGCCCTCTCCTTTAAAAATGAGAGGGCGGGTTCCTGGAACACGACATCTGATTTGTGTGCTAAGTTTTACGATCAAAGAATTAATTGCCGCAATCAAGAACGACGTCACTTGGTAGCTAGCCGGTGAGTACGGGTCGGTCCACAGGGATTTTGTGTATTCTCAATTTGTTCTAATGAGTTAATTCCAAACGGTATTGGTTGATTATCACTAAAAACTAAAGTTGATTTAAACTAGGATTAGAATCTTGCTAAGATTAGGTTTAGGTTAAGTTTGGAAATTTAAGATTTCCCACCGCTTTCAATGCCCTAATTTAGATCTATTTAGGTGTTATGGTAATAATTAATAAAGTGGATTAGTACCATCGGGGAGAAACGATGTTTCTCCCTCTAGGTTCTTGTCCTTCCTTTCTCAATTCTTACCCTAACCTCCATGGAAAACATACGCAACCGGTCTTTTAAACTACGGTATCACCTCTACCTCGTGGGATAGGGTGCCGTAGTGAGCGGTGTGTATATGTATGCATGAAGTCCTATAAAAAGATGTGATGGGAAAGAAAGGGGTGAGAGATTTTCATCTCTCAAACCTTTCCTATTCCCAACCCTAATAAGTGAGGAACTACTCACTCATTAGAGAATTGATAAACATGTTCTAAACTAATTAACTAGGGCAGAAAATAAATTTAAGAACCAGGACAAGGTAAAAAAATATTACTTTATTTAATGGCTCTCTTCAAACATTTACACCGAATTAAAATTCTGAATAGATGAAATAAAAAGAGGCATACCTCAAAAAGAGATTTAGGGTTTCTATTTATAGATCATAGAAACCCTAAGGTTACATTCGATACATATCTGCATTTACAAATTTTCCCCTAAGAATCCTAGTCAACGCACCGCCGCACCGACACGAAATTGCACCAACACGTGCTCTATATGGCCGCGGAACCGTGGCCAAAAGCCTTATTTGGCCGCGGATCCGCGGCCATGTGGTGGGTTCAATGAGTGCAATTTTCTGGTCTTGGTCTGGTTGCATTTGGGTACTTGTTTCTTCACTTGGTTTCTCAGATTGTCTTCTAGTTTTCTTCCAGATTTCCACAGTGCATAATGTCGTGGACTTTTACCGTTTGCTTCGTGTTGAAGTCTTGAACCTTGCGCTGCCTTTTTTCTTTGTGAAATTGTCCATTGATCTTTGTTTATTCTTCAAACTGTAGGCGTGATCAAGATTCTTCCATTTGTTGGTTGTAGTCTCACTTTTGTATCGTCTTTTCATCATTTTCACTGTTTTATTTCGAGAACCTGTAACCTGCAACTATATAACAGACATGGATCAAAAGCATCTGTTTATTTGTAAAATGAATAAGAATGGGGAATATAATAATGCAAAATTATGATATGAACAAATACCCCCAAACTTATCTTTTGCTCGTCCTCGAGCAAAACTAGTTTTATTCTCGAAAAAGACCTAGCCTCACTTTCGCAGGGAAACGCGATTGCACTGAGCTTGTGCAACAAGCCGTTAAACCTTTAGGTGTCCCTAGTAGGAGGAGTGTTGTCTCCTGAGGGTTTTCAGCGGATACTACCCACAAAATCCTATCAATTCGGCCCATTGACTTTTATTTTCCAATTCGGTTTTTCTAACAAGAAATTCTATTATTTTCAACTCAGAAATTATCAACCCATATTTTTCACGCTTCCTTATCATTTAACTTAAGATTATATATGTTTTATAGATTTACTTAACTTTTAGCATCTTTTGAGTTTTCCTTCTAAGGTTCCATCTCAATTTAGGAATTTTTATCATCTCTACTAAAGATATAAGTCCTATTTTTCATTCCTATCTCTTATCTAAACCCCAATCACATACCCCTACGTGTGTGTATATCACCCCTACACTTGGAAATTCAAATCAAGCTATTATACTCTTGTCCATCGTCCAAAGTACTTTTCAATTGGTGAATTTTTAGATGAAATTGCTCACACATTCTTCATGCGACCGTTAATACTTCTTGAGGTACCAACGACCGATTACAAAATGTGTTTGCATATTAAGGCGTAATTCCTAGTCTTGTAATACCTAAGGCTTTTAGCAGTGACTTCCAAACCAGTTGGTCTAAGGCACTAGGTGATAAAGCACCCTCGCTAAATATTTTTTCTATTTATGCAGTTTTAAGTAATTACAAAAACCAGTGTTCATTTTTTATCTCTTTATTCACACTTGTAATTTTATTTTATTTTCCTTCATATTAAGGACTTTAGACAAGAGCATTTCAAGATCTCTTCTACTATTCCAAGTTTCAAGGTTCGTGTTTGTGCAAGTTGTAGGGTATATACTTTCAGAATTTAGATTTAAGCTTAGGAATTATTTTTCAGACTTATACTTTAATAAAAATATCAATACTCTTCCTTTATTTCGACTTAGCCAAAGAAGTGAACTTAAAATTTGTCTATTTCTAAGTAAACTATAAAGACATATATTTTCTACCGTTAAATTTTAAGAAAGGTTATTTTTAGGGTTTTTAATTTACTAAGTCTAAGATCTAGTTGTACCTAGCTAGTTAACTTTTTTGTCAAACTCAAATCAATTATGGCTAAAATTGAATTTTTCAATTTTTATAATTTAAATTTTTTCAATTTTTATCGGTTTTAAAATAAGTATGCAAATGCAAAAATATACATATGAATGCGAAGGAAGAAACCTTACCGAGCACACCCCCAAACTTAAACTTGACAGTGTCCTCACTGTCATGCTACACCAAGAGGGTCAAAATGGCCGGTATTGCCCTGTTTATTTTTTTTATATTTTTTTTATTGTTGAAAGAAAAACAAATCATATATACAAAAAGGTCCCCCAAAACTTAAGTTAAACGATGTTACAAGTCAATGCCAAACTTTGCAAAGACCAAAAGTCAACACCAACCAGTTGAAAATTTATCTGTGTAAGGTATCGGTTGGTGGAAGAACATGTTGTACAGAGCCAAGAAGAAGTGGGGAAGAGATAAGTGATGGTATGGAAAGTGTTTGCATGTACGTGAAAGTGAAGAGATAGGAGGTGATGATGAATAAAAACGAGAATGTGAATGACCAGAAATCAACGGAATAGTGGCATTCTCGTAGTTTATTAGAAGAAAAGGGGGTGGTTCAACTTCTATAGGGTGATGTTGATTAACCATAAGATCCCCGAGACGTTTCTGTGGATCCTTTACTGGCTTGGCATCATCCATCATATGCATATGATATTTAATTATGAGGGAACTAATCTCCTCGATGTCTGCCATAGTCCAACTGAAAGCTTGCCGCTTATTTTGTAAGACCATTAAAAGGGCTTTCTCTTGCTCGAGAGTTAGAGATGCCGATATGATAACGGGAAAGGTCTCATTCTCACCTAGGTAAGCGTACTTAAGGTGAGACGGCAGAAGCTTGAGTTCGAGTTTCGGAGGCGAAACAATTGAAGGTAAATTTGTGAAACTATCTCGAACTCGAAGGATTCCAACAATGGTTCGAAATCACTGCAAGCAACCGAGTCGGATGGTTCAACTAACTCATCCGAAAATACAAAGGACTCATACTCGGGCGGTGAGTCGTCCAAATCATCCGAAAAAGTGAAACACCCGTAATCGTTATCGGTTGTGCAAACTGTGTCAGATTCAAGGAGGGACGCACTAGTGGCGTCAAAACTGTTGTGATCAAACAGAAATTTTTCAAGCTCGCAGTCTTCCTGCGTGATTTCGTGGATCGAGCAAACTTCACGTATACTAGCTTTATGTGCGGAGGGTAGACTTCCTATCTTGTAAATGTTGAACTCACTTGACATTTTCCCGAAGGATAGAGTCATAGAGCCATTGCGACAATTAATTACAGCATTGGAAGTAGCCAAAAATGGTCGACCGAGGATCACTGAAATTTTGTTCCGTGGGTTAGCCACAGGTTGTGTGTCCATAACAATGAAATCAACGGGGAATATGAAGTTCCCTACTTTGATCAACACATCCTCTAACTCACCCCTAGGATGGGTGATCGATCGATCAGCCATTTGGAGAGTACAATGAGTGGGTTTCAACTCTCCAACACCTAATTGCTCATATACGGAGTAGGGAAGCAGGTTAACACTGGAACCAAGATCTAAAAGTGCTCAATTGATATTCTTATCCCCAATTGTTATTGAAATTGTAGGACAGCCAGGGTCCTTTCGTTTTTGGGGTAAGGGTTGAGGTTGGTTAATAGCATTGCTCACGGCACTAGCTACTAGCACTTTCTTGGGTATCTGAGACTTTCTCTTCGAGGTGCATAAGCCCTTTAAGATTTTCGCGTAAGAAGGGACCTGTTGGATTGCATCCAAGAGAGGTATGTTTATGCTGACCTGTTTGAATAACTCGACAATCTTCTTCATTTGTGGAGTTGGTTTATTGGATTTCAACCTGTTTGGAAAAGGAATTTTTTGAAAATTTGTTGAGTCCAATATGTGTGAAGTAGATTGCGGAGTTGGAACGGATCCCAGTGTGGGTGTGTTCGTGAAGTGAGAAGTGGGTCTGTAAAAAGTAGAAGAAGTAGAGCCTTATGAAAAATGAAGAATAGGCTTTAACGAGAAAGATGAAGATGATGAAGAAGAAGACGAAGAATAAGATGATGAAGAAGAACCCGGCAACGGCGCCATTTGATTTGTGTGCTAAGTTTTACGATCAAAGAATTAATTACCGCAATCAAGAACGGCGTCGCTTAGTAGCTAGCCGGTGAGTACAGGTCGGTCCACAGGGATTTTGTGTATTCTCAATTTGTTCTAACGAGTTAATTCCAAACGGTGTTGGTTGATTATCATTAAAAACTAAAGTTGATTTAAACTAGGATTAGAATCTTGCTAAGGTTAGGTTTAGGTTAAGTTTGGAAATTTAAGATTTCCCACCGCTTTTAATGCCCTAATTTATATCTATTTAGATGTTATGGTAATAATTAATAAAGTGGATTAGTACCATCGGGGAGAAACGATGTTTCTCCCTCTAGATTCTTGTCCTTCCTTTCTCAATTCTTACCCCAACCTCCATGAAAAACATACGCAACCGGTCTTTTAAACTACGGTATCACCGCTACCTCGTGAGATAGGGTGCCATAGTGAGCGGTGTGTGTATGTATGCATGAAGTCCTATAAAAAGATGTGATGGGCAAGAAAGGGGTGAGAGATTTTCATCTCTCAAACCTTTGCTATTCCTAACCCTAACAAGTGAGGAATTACTCACTCATTATGGAATTGATAAACATGTTCTAAACTAATTAGCTAGGGCAGAAAATAAATTTAAGAACTAGGGCAAGGTAAAAAAATCTCATTTTATTTGATGGCTCTCTTCAAACATTTACACCGAATTAAAATTCTGAATAGATGAAATAAAAAGAGGCATACCCCAAAAAGAGATTTAGGGCTTCTATTTATAGATCATAGAAACCCTAGGGTTACATTCGATACATATCTGCATTTACAAATTTGCCCCTAAGAAGCCTAGTCAACGCACCGCCGCACCGACATGAAATTGCACCAACACGTGTTCTATATGGCCGCGGAACCGCGGCCAAAAGCCCTGTTTGGCCGCGGATCCGCGGCCATGTGGTGGGTTCAATGAGTGCAATTTTCTGGTCTTGGTCTGGTTGCATTTGGGTACTTGTTTCTTCACTTGGTTTCTCAGACCGTCTTCTAGTTTTCTTCCAGATTTCCACAGTGCATAATGTCGTGAACTTTTACTGTTTGCTTCGTGTCGAAGTCTTGAACCTTGCGCTGCCTTTTTGCTTTGTGAAATTGTCCATTGATCTTCGTTTATTCTTCAAACTGTAGGCGTGATCAAGATTCTTCCATTTATTGGTTGTAGTCTCACTTTTGTATCGTCTTTTCATCATTTTCACTGTTTTGTTCCGAGAACCTGTAACCTGCAACTATGTAGCAGATATGGATCAAAAGCACCTGTTTATTTGTAAAATGAATAAGAATGGGGAATATAATAATGCAAAATTATGATATGAACACCATCCTCTCAAAAAAGACAGTTAAAAAATAATTTCAATTTTTGTAGGTTGCCCATTAATTGGCCATGTCTTACCTCGTTTTAATAATTTCACTACTGTTTTCCCTCTCTTTTTTCCACTGACCATTTTTTAGGCGCGTGTTCCAAGAATCTGTCATCACCTTTTTAAAGAAGAGATAATCTCATTTAAAAAGGAGAGGGTCCCTTTTTAAAAGGCGGGTCGGGTTGGAACCCGCCCTCCTTCCTTAGGTTTAAAGAAAAAGACAGTTAAAAAAATAATTTCTCTTTTTGATGGGCTACCCAATAATTGGCCACGCCTTGACTCATGATCTCTTTTACTTAATCCAAGACGAGCCCATGACCTCTTTCTCTCAAAACAAGACGATCCAATCATTTTTCTGAACCCAAGGCAATCCCGTGACTCTTTATCTCAGAACAAGACCCGTGAATACTTTTTCTGAAATCAAGCGTGACCCCTTTTTAAACAAGGACGACCAAATACCTACAAAAATCTTTTCTTCCTCATTTGCTCCCCATTCTGTTCTAATTTGCATCTGCACCTCCTAAAAACCTTATTCTCTCATCTGCATCCCTTCAAAGGAACTTGATCTCTCTAATCCTATAGATCTATCTATCAAAATTCCCGATTGACAAATGTATATAAATTTTATTTACCGTTTATTTAATTTTCAGTGGATATAATCATAATTTCAGTTGTTATCGTTTTATATTTATTGTTGGGTTGATATTGTTTGATGTAGATAATATCAAGTTCAAGTTTATTTGTCCTATGTAAATACAATGGCCAGATTGTGACAAGTGCATAAGGTCCTGAGTATATGGGTAGGGGTGCAAGCATTATGCGATTAGGATTATCAAGTACCTATAAAGAACTTGAGAATAAAGTGTTTAAAATCACAGAATACGATCTCCGTGAAATTAAGGTTAAGTTAAGTTGTATATGGCCTCTGTTTAGTGGAAATTCATTGATTGAAATTATAAACGATGCAACAATATCTTTGATGATAGACTTCAGTTTGTCAAATACTGGGTATTCTTTTGAACTTTTAGTTGAGAAGGAACAGTTCGCTCCAACAAATTATTTTGATGGTAATGCTGGAGGCAGTTCCTGAGGATAAGGTTTCATGGTTAACGATGATACCTTAAGTCTCAGTGGATACGACTACAGACATGATTATTCACACCTTCAAACTCAAGGGTAAACATGTTGTAATTAGTTTACATATTTATTTTCTTTGTAATACCAAAATGCTAATACATTTTATATATTAAATACAGATTTTCCCAAGCGACTGCTGTAGTGGCATGCACACCTGAAAGACAATAAGAATTACCATATACAGCATTCAAAGGGTAAATCTATCTGAAACAAGTGGTGATTATGTTTATTTTCTCTGTAATATGAAAATGTTAACAAAATTTTATATACTAAATGCATTGTTCCCTCATAAAATGAGGTGGCACTTCACATGAAAAACACGTGAGCGCCGCCGTGCAAAACACATGGACGCTTGTCTCTATTAGGATTAAAATCCTAAGGCAACGTCTCACATGAAAGACACGGGAGCGCCAGCACCAGTATTTAATAGGATTAAATCCTAAGGCAGCGTCTCACGTGCAAGGCATGTGAGCACCGGCATGCAAAGCACGTGGGTGCCAATTGTAGTAAGAATTAAATCCTTAAGTCGTATCCATGTGCATAGCACGTGAGTGTCAGTGCCCAATTTAAAACGGGTCTGCCTGAATAGAATTAAATTCTACATGGGAAATATTTTCCTAAAATCTGGAGATATTCTTTGTTAAACAGAGCCGTTGGATCAAAAATCCAATCGTGATTAAAATTATCAAATGATTGAATTAAATTCTATTGGAGCGATAGAATTAAATTCTATTAGTGAAAAATATCTCCCTGATCAAATCAAATAAGAACAATATTCTATGTTAAACAGAGAGCAATTGGATTAAAAATCCAATGGTGCTTTTAAAAATCAGTAAAAGATAGAATTAAATTCTACATAGGAAAATATTTCCCTAATCTTCATAAACAAGAAAGATATACTCTGTTGAACAGAGAACCCTTAGATTAAAAATCTAATGGTGGTTAAAAATCACCGTTTGAATTAAGAGATAGAATAAAATTCTATATATAGGAAAATATTTCCCTAATCTTATTAAAAACAAGAAAATATATTCTGTAAAACAGAAATCACTGGATCAAACATCCAACGGTGAGTAAAATTCTCTGAATAATCTTTGAGACCAATTAAATCAATTGGCATTTCTCATATAAGAGATTTTCTCAAACTGATCAACGGTTTGACTTACCTATATAAAGGACCCAAGACTTCAAGTCTCAGGGAGAGAGAACCTCCCATATGTTTCTGCAAACAAAAAGATAGAAACTACAACTGATAATTTAATTCTCTTGCTGAAGAAAACCCCCGTCCTCTTTTCAAACTCTAGGTAAAGAAAAAGAAAAGATTAAAAATATCTCCTTTGCCTAGTACATGTAAAATATAAGGGTTTAACCCTTCAAAATGAACTTAGTTTTTTCTCTGGATTTGAGATCCATAAGACAAATCTTCCATAAGTTGAGAATTTAATTTTAAACGGAAAGATTTTGTTATTCAGAACTCAACATCTAGAGGAAAAACTAGATCTAAGAAAAGAAATAAAAAAGAAGAAGAAGAAAGAAAAGATGGAAATTACATTCCAGGAAATTAATTCCTCTGAAAATATGGTTTAACCCAATAAGGAACTTAGTTCTTATAATAAAGAACATAAGAATTTAGTCCTCAAAAACTTGATCCCAGATATTCAAAACAGAGATCTTGATGATCGTTAATAGCCAAAACGCTATTAACAGAAATTTAACTTCTTTTCAAAAGATAAACAGAGAGTAAATCTCTAAAGGGCTCAGTGCCTCACGTGTTTCACACGTGAGCGCCCAAAAGAGAAAATTTAATGCTTCACGAGATAGCACGTGAGCGCTAGAATGCAAAGCAGATTAATGCTTATCACTATTGCAGTGCCTCACGTAAAACTCAGCGTCTCACGTAAAACGCATGTGAGCGCCCAAAACTCAGCGTCTCACGTGAAACACACGTGAGCGTTCAAAAAGAAAACTCAGTGCCACATGTGCTTCACATGTGAGCGCCCATGAATAAAGATCTGGCGCCTCACGTGTTCCATACGTGAGCGCTGTAAAAAAAAGAAAGTGCTTAGCACTCTATAGTCAAAATGACTAAGTGGTTAGCACTGATAGGGCAATGCTCAATTTTGAGCGCTTCACGTGATACGCACGAGCAGTAATTGGATATCATATTCATAGTCAAAAGACTAAGTGCTTAGCACTTCTGATGCGTGAAAAAGCCCAAGACTCAGCCCAAATTGGCTAAATCTCTGAAATTTCCTCACAACCGAGCCCATTGTTAAGTTGATCTTAATCTCATACAAGACTAACGTATACTTAGTTAAAATAAATTGAGCCTAAATGCTCACATATATATTTAAGTTGATCTTAATCTCTAACCAGATTAGCGGTTCTTAAATAAAATAAAATATTCTTTGAACTGATGGAACATACAATCTAAGTTCAAAACCTAAATTCATTAATATACGGATTTGGACTAATCTGCGCCCTATGGACGACGACATAAAATAGTTTCCGTATACAAACCACGGGCAACCCTAATAAACAAAATATAACATGACACGAAGTGAACTACCGGAGAAGGAGAAAGTTGTTATCACAACGCGATAACGTAATTAACTGCAGGGGCTTGCGCCTACAGGGAAGAGCATCCCCACAATCAAAAACTCCTCACAAATGAGGGGGAATCTAATAAAGTTTACTACATCGGTCACATATATCCAAACCTCCGATATACGGTGCCATAAATCAACTTGGTATATTTGGAGAGGTGAGTGGATATGTCCAAATAGTATCCGCCCCCAAATTCAGGCTAGACGTCCCAACGTCTCTGTCCAGTCTTCGGCGGTAAACAGATTCTGGCACACCCAGTGGGACACCTTCCTCTTTCCACTCCACACTTCGTGTGTTGAGTTTCATGAACAAAATCGTGGTTCACAATATATTGGTTGCTCTTGAATTTGAGATACTAAAACTTGGTATTTTGCTTCTGTGCAGAATCAATGGCAAGTAACTGCACTTCCTGCAAATGTAACTCTCACGCCGTCCCATCGGGAGGGGTGGCTTATGGGTCTAATGCGGCCTCTATTTTCTCAATGCCGATGGGGCAGTTCACACGGGTCACTACCGGACTATCCTTCGGGACCATGCTCCCATTCGTAAGCTTTGGCGTCTCAACGCCATAAGATGAAGCTCCCCGAAGATCGGTTGTTCCCTCATAGGAACTGAATAAAATACAATTAAAGCAGTAAGAAACCCCCCCAAATAGGGCATCACGTGCTCACACGTGACCAAGCCTCACGTGCAAACACGTGACCTTTTATGGGCAGATTCTATCTACGCCTGAATGCCTAATTGATAAAGTCACGTGTCTACACGTGATGAGCTCTTGAACCCACTTAATTAATAGAATTAAATTCTAATTAAAAGGAATTAAAAGCATTTGTTCTCTCATAGGAACTGAATAAAATATATAAATAAAGCAGCAAGGAAAACCCCCAAAGAGGGGATCACGTGCTCACACGTGACCGGGTCTCACGTGCAGACACGTGACCTTTTACAGGCAAAGCCTATATGCGCTGAATAAAATAAATAATTGGAAATGCTTAATCAGTGGGGTCACGTGCCAACACATGATGGGTTCCTGAGCCCTCTGAACCAATAGAATTAAAATCTAATTAATTACTTAATCAGTGAGGTCACGTGCCAACACGTGATAGACTTCTAAACTCTCTGAACCAATATAATTAAATTCTAATTAATTGCTTAATCAGTGAGGTGACGTGCCAACATGTGATAGACTCCTAAACCCTCTGAATTAATAGAATTAAATTCTAATTAAAAGGAATCAAAAACCCTAATTGGAAAAATATTTTCCTAGATCTTTCTAAACAAAAAAAATTGCACTCTGTAAAAGGGAGCACCGTTGGATTAAAAATCCAATGGTGATTAATAATCACCAATTTACAGAAAGATTCTATATAAGGAAATATTTTTCTAAAATTTGCCGGGAACAACAAATAAAATATCTTTTGGATTAAAAATCCAATGGTGAATAAAATTCACCGAGTGATCTAAAAGATCATGTTGGTTATAAAATCAATCAAAATCTTTTAATGAAAGATTAACAAAATAAACTGATTCTTTTCTTTCTCCTATAAATAGGAGCCAAGAAGAGAAGAGAAAAAGGGGGATACAACAACAGAGAGAAAAGATAGAAGAGAAAAAAGAGAAGAGAATTTAATTCTCTAGAGAGAAAAGAAGATCTCTTCAGAGAAAAAACTCTAGGTAAGAGAAGGAAGGAGATAATTCTATAAGCTCCCATAAAACAAAAAAGAATTTAATTCTCAAAGAAAGAGTTTAACTCTTCTAAAAAGAACTTAGTTCTTTCTCTGGTTGAAGATCTGCAGAAGCAGATCTCCCCACAAGTTGAGAATTTAATTCTCATCGGGGAGATTATGCCATGCAGATCCAAAACTTAGAGGGAGAATTGGGTTTAAAGAATTTAATTCTTTCAAACATATTGGAATTTAATTCCTCTAAATAAAATTAGGGTTTAACCCTATCAAAAGAATTTAATTCTTAAATAAGGGATTTAACTCTCCATGCACGTAAAAGAGATTGTTCCCTTTCGAACGGCGGCTAAGACTGGACGTCTTGCCTGAGATTCGGGGCATATGCTATTTGGTTTTATCTGTCCACCTCTCCGAAGATGCCAAGTTGATTTATGGCACCGTGTATCGGAGGTTTAGATGGATGCGGCCGATATAGCAGACTTCGTCAGATTCCCCCTCGCTTGAGGGGTTTTTGATTGTGGGGACGCTCTTCTCTGCAGGCGCAAACCCCTGCAGTTAATTACGCTACCGCATCGCGGTAAAAACTTTCTCCTTCTCCAGCTGGTCACTTCGTGTCGTGGGTGTTTGTTTTGTTTGTGGTTGCCCGTGGATTGTATACGGAGACTAATGTATGTTGTCGCCCGTAGGACGTGGATTAGTCCAAATCCGTATTTTCTTAGATTTGGTTTTGGGGTTTTGGTTTGAGAATACGTTAGCCATATTTGAGGCTAAGATCAACTCAAACGTTTTTTAAGGATACGTTAGTCCGATTTGAGACTAAGATCGACTTAACTGGATCGTTTAGATCCGACAAAAGAGCATTTGGGCTCTATTGTTCCAGTTTAGGGATATAGTGGTCCATTGCATGTATGGCCGTCGGGACCCGTCACCTCTCTAACGTCGTTGAAGGATTACAACGATAGGTGTCAGAGGAGTTCAGAGATGTACCCTTGAACCGGATGTAAATTGATTTAAGAGAGCAGTCTTGCTCAGTCAATTTAATTTGAGGACTTACGGCCATGATTGGGGTAAGTCCAGTTGAAAATGTTCAACGTTTTTTTATTTGTGGTTGGCCTGTTGGACCTTGGCTTGGGCTTTGCCCTTTGTTTAATAATGCAGTGCATTCTGTCTGGCCTATTAGGTCCCCTTTTAATTGGGCTATGCCCTTTTTAAATGATGCACATCATCTATTTTGAGCCTGACAGATCTCTGTTTGGGCTTTATCCCTTTTAATAGTGCATAGCACTTTGTTTGGTCTGATAGACCTTTCTTTATTGGGCTCTGCCCTTGATAATGCATTGCATTAATTAGTCTGACAGAGTGCCACATGGCTTGTCAGGTGCTTTGCGTTGATTGAGGAGCGCAAGGCGCAAGTCCATATGGAGGTGACACGTGTCATTCTCTGGTGAGCGCAAGCGCAGTGCGTTGCGCCAGTGCGCTGCGCTGTTGCGCTTCTGACACGTGGCGCACTCTGGTGGGTTGCGCCAATTCATGAGAGCAGTGCTTTATTTTAACAGCGCATAGCGCAGATCATTATGGGGCTGACACGTGGTGCTCTCTGGTGACTTGCGCCAACCCAAGAGCGTAACAGTGCAGATTTTGCAAGTGCAGGGCACTGTTTTATTATTTTGATCAATTTTAAATCAAAGAAATTTTTTTTTCTTGTTTTCAAAGAACCAGTGGTTCATCAAAAGGAAATGCCTTTATTATTATTATATTTTTATTGAAGATCTTTGATCTTGTTCCTAGATCAATGATCTTTTTAGAAGAAATTCTTCTTTATTTAGAGGTTTTTACCTTTTCTTTTTCTGAGCTCTTCTCAAAATTTTCTTTAGAGGAGTTCTCTGTTTTTCTCTCTGTGTTGATGTTTAGAATTGGGATCTAGGGGCCTTCTTATTGTGCCATTTGGTTTGTTAAATTAGTTAAAGAGATCTTTCTCTGAGTGATTTGGGAATTTTTCCCCACCGTTGGATTTTTGATCCAAGGGCTTCTGTTTTACAGAAGGCAATCTTCTTGTTTTAAAAAGATCAGAAAGATCTTTCTAGAATTTTAATTCTGTTTGGCGCAAGCGCACCAGCGCTTGACACGTGTCGCGCAGCGCAACTGCGCTGCCACGTGGCACGCAGCGCAGAGCGCAAGTCAGCTGAAGCGTTGCTTCTTTAATTTTTTAGTTTTTTTATTTTAATTTTCAGAACAGAGCCTTACTCTGATTGGGGTCTTGGAATTTGAATAGAGCTTTGCTCTGATTGGGGTAAACAAATGCCCCCCACTGTTGCGCTTACGTGGCCTCCAAACGTGAGCGCAGCGGTGGCAGAATTCCAACCGTCGCGCCATCCCTTGAAAGTTGAAATGGTACTTATTGCCTATAAATAGGACTTTTGGTCCTTTAGATGATTTTCATCTCTTCATAAGAATTTTGTTCAGAGCCCTGCTCTTTTGTTTAAGCACTTTTAAAAGTTCAAACTCTAGAGAATTTTAGGTAAAAATTAATTTGGATTAAATTAAAGTAATTTTAAGAGCCTTGCTCTCAATAGATCTCTGATCTAAAGAAAACCCATTTAGGGTTTCACTTAGCAGAGCTTTGCTCTAAGGGGGTCTAAAGAGAACTAAAGGGAACCCTATTAGAGTTCCATTAATAGAGTTTTGCTCTATGATAGATTTTTTCTTGTATATTCCTGATTCACCAATGGTGCTTTGCTCCTTCCAAATCATATAGAAGAACTCTTAAGAGTTTTTTAGAGACGACGTTCTATTTTTTAATGAATTATACTATCTTGCTTAATCAGGCCGTCTGCTAATTTTATTAGGTTTCTTTTACAGAAGTAATGGACGCCCACATGTACGACCTTAACGAGATCATTTCTTACGGGGACATCCGCCGACTCGGCCATTCTCAGAACCGAGAATTTACCAACGCCGAGTGTGCCGAAATCATGAGCCGTTTCGACGCATACAATGGCCAACTGCTTCCTCGGCGTTCTTCTCTCCTGAAGCTTATCGTGGGAGCGATCTGGGAAGCACTCCCTTTATTCTGTACTGGTGTGCCACTTGGGGTATTGGATGCCGCCGAGAATAAGGTGCACTCGGTGTACCTGATGAACTTAATCTCGAAGAGACGGCGAGACAATCTTGTCGATCTCCTACACCAGGCCTTCCAACAGTCTGCCATACTCGCTGCTTATCGGAGGGAGGAGGACATCAGTGGGGACCCCGACGCTCGTGCTCGCGAAAGAAAGCACACCAGGATGGTTCGCCAGGCTTGGAAAGTTTTAGATAAGGTTACTTTCGAATTCCTAAGCCCATGTCCTGGGTCCGAGGTTATACCGTCGTAAACATTTCAATAGTGTTGTTGTTCATTTCTTTATTGATGTAAAAACTTTCCAAGTATGAATGACAACTCTTTTGCCTCCTTCCTTTTATTTTCTGCTTTGTTACTGGCACATTCTTTAAATAAGCATAGCCTGTGAGCGATATATAACATTCTGTCTTGAACATCTTGGGGAGTAGTGATGGCTCAGGAAGCAGGTTCAGGTCTGCTGCCTAAGGCTTCTCAACTTCATGAGCCGTGAGGGTCTCATAAAGATTTTTCTCCCTACGAGTCGAGAGGATCTCGTAGGTATATTTTCTTCTTAGGAATCGTGAGGGTTCCTAAGTGCGTTTCCTCTTATAAGTCGTAAGGATCTTATAAGAGAATTTTCCCTCTTATGAGTCGAGAGGACCCGTAAGCGGTTGTGTCCCTCCTTGTCGAGATTCGACTTCGGAGAGTAAGACCCGTGGATAGTATGCAAGAGGCCGTTTTGGGCCAACTTACAGGGTCCCAGTGCTTAGGGAACAAGTTTTTTAATCCTTACCGCCTAAGGTTTTATCTTACGAGTCGAGCCGCATCGAGAAGTTCTCGCAAAGACATCAATTTCTTCACAAGTCGAGACGAATCGAGCATTTCTCGCAAGAATATCCTAACGTCACAGTTAATCTCTGCTCTTTACGACAGAAGTCCGTTAGGGTCTGTGGTACTTAGGGTTTTAGCCGTCGTACCATCGCATCAGCTGATATATTCCTCGATAGGCAATCGTGCTGTTCGAGTAGCCCTGCGACTGCCGTGTCTCTGATCCCTTCGGAGGCTGGACAAGACGTCTTCAAGCAATCCTCCTTGGCAGTTTGACCGTCGGAAGAGCAAGCGTTAGGAATTTTGCCATGTCGCTTTTTACTTGAGGTTAGGCTCATTTTGGAGAGCCCCGATGAGTCATAACCACTCCGTGCTGGTGTGGGATGATCTCCGATAGTTCTTCAGGCTTTATATGACTTGCCGTCAAGACCCTGAAGCTAGGAATTTGGCCTTCGCTTCGTTTGCTGGCATTGCGTCTGCTGTATCGAGACGAATGTCGCGGTTGTCTCTAAGTTGTTGGTGAACCGTAGAGGTTTGGAACTAGGGACTTTGCCGTGGCTCCGCTGTTTGATTGTCGCGTCTGAATCCTGTTGGAGGAAGAACCCTGAGGTGACATCTCGTCTGCTGTATCGAGACGAACGTCGAGGTGGTGACCATTCCGCACTGGTGTGAGACGATCTCCGGTTGTCTTTCAGGCTTTATATGACTTGCCATTAAGACCTTGAAGCTAGGAATTTGGCCTTTGCTTCGTTTGCTGGCATCGCGTCTGCTGTATCGAGACGAATGTCGCGGTTGTCTCTAGGTTGTTGGTGAACCGTAGAGGTTTGGAACTAGGGACTTTGCCGTGGCTCCACTGTTTGATTGTCGCATTTGAATCCTGTTGGAGGAAGAACGCTGAGGCGACATCTCGTCTGCTGTATCGAGACGAACGTCGAGGTGGTGACCATTCCACGTTGGTGTGGGATGATCTCCGGTTGTCTTTCAGGCTTTATATGACTTGCCGTTAAGACCTCGAAGCTAGGAATTTGGCCTTTGCTTCGTTTGCTAACATTGCGTCCTCTATATCGAGAAGAATGTCGCAGTTGTCCCTAGGTTGCTGGTGAACCGTCGAGGTTTGGAACTAGGCATTTTGCCGTGGCTCCGTTAGTTTGATTGTCGCGTCTGAACCCTGCTGGAGGAAGGACGCTGGGGTGACATCTCGTCTGCTGTATCGAGACGAACGTCGCGGTTGTCTCTAGGTTGCTGGTGAATCATCGAGGTTTGGAACTAGGGATTTTGCCGTGGCTCCGTTAGTTTGATTGTCGCATCTGAACCCTGCTGGAGGAAGAACGCTGGGATGACATCTCGTCTGCTGTATCGAGACGAACGTCACAGTTGTCTTTAGGTTGCTGGTGAACCGTCGAGGTTTGGAACTAGGGATTTTGCCGTGGCTCCGTTAGTTTGATTGTCGCATCTGAACCCTGCTGGAGGAAGGACGCTGGGGTGATATCTCGTCTGCTGTATCGAGACGAACGTCGCGGTTGTCTCTAGGTTGCTGGTGAACCGTCGAGGTTTGGAACTAGGGATTTTGCCGTTGCTCCGTTAGTTTGATTATCACGTCTGAACCCTGCTGGAGGAAGAAAGCTGGGGTGACATCTCGTCTGCTGTATCGAGACGAACATCGCGGTTGTCTCTAGGTTGCTGGTGAACCGTCGAGGTTTGGCTTCGCTTTCTGATGGAGCCTGTTGAGAAGATATGGTTCCCTCTTTGTTTGTGCCCCTGGATTGTATACAGGGATCGATGTGATCTCACCTGTAGGGCATTGGTTTCATTCATTTTTTTATACTATTATTTTATTTCCGCGATGCTCTATCATTTCAGCTTTTATATCGCGAAGGTCGCGATTGCCCAATCATTTCGGCTATTTTTCACGGTGCCCAATCATTTCGGCTATTTATTTTATTTTTACTCGCTGCTTTTTATTGCGAGTTGCCCAATCATTTCGGCTATTTATTTTATATTTACTCGCTGCTTTTTATTGCAAGTTGCCCAATCATTTCGGCTATTTTGCATGCATACATTTTTACTTGCTGCTTTTTATTGCAAGTTTCCCCATCATTTCGGCTATTTCGTATGCATGTATGGCTTGCTGATTTTTTTTATCGCGAGTGTGGAACTTGGAATCTGACGCCAATCTCAGCATCAGCATCGCTACAACTGGAATATTGCCAGGAGCGAATTATCATTTGCCATGTGTTTCCCCCAATCAGAGCAAAGCTCTGTTTGAATTTCAAAAATTCAGAATTTGAAGCAACGCTTCAAATTCCTTGCGCTGCGCGCAACGCGCCACTTGTCAAAAACTGATACGTCAGCGCAGCGCCCAGGGCAGCGCGCCCAATCAGAACAAGGCTCTATTTAAAACAAAAATTAAAAGAAGTAACGCTTCAGTTGTGTAAGCGCTGTGCTACGCGACACGTGTCAGCGCAGTTGCGCAAGCGCAGTGGCGCAAGCGCTGCGCTGTGCGATACGTGTCAGCGCAAATGCTGTTGCGCTGCGCGACACGTGTCAGCGCAGTTGCGCAAGCGCAGTTGCGCAAGCGCAGCGCTGCGTGACACGTGTCACGTGCTGGGGCGTTTGCGCCAAACAGAATTGAAATTCTAGTAAGATCCTTCTGTTCTTGTTAAAACAAGAAGATTGTCTTCTGTAAAACAGAAGCTCTTGGATCAAAGATCCAACGGTGGGGGAAATTCTCCAAATCACTCAGAGAATGATCTCTTTAACAAACCTAACAAATCTATGAGCACTATATAAAGACCCCTAGACCCCAACTCAAAAGATCATCAACATCAAGAATCATCAAGAACTTCAACTCTGAAGAAACTTGAAAAGAGACTCAAAAAAAAGGTAAAAACCTTTAAAATAGAAGAATTTCTTCTGAATAAATCATTGACCTAAGAACAAAATCAATGATCTTCAATAAAAAACAAATAATAATAGTGCCTTGCATTTTTTTATGAACCATTGGTTCTGGAATCTTAAAGATTCTTTTCTTGAATCCAAAATTGGATCAAGTTATTGAAACAGTGCCTTACACTTGCAAAACTGCACTGTTGCGCTCCTGGGTTGGCGCAAGCCACCAGAGAGCGCCACGTGTCAGCACCAGAACCACTTGCGCTCTGCGCTTTTAAGATAGAGCATTGCTCTCTAAAATTGGCGCAACTCACCAGAGCGCGCCATATGTCAGCAGCGCAACGGCGCAGCGCACTGGCGCAGCACACTGCGCTGTTGCGCTTGCGCTCACCAGAGCATGACACGTGTCACCATCATATGAGTTTGCGCCTTGCGCTCCTCAATCGGTGCAAAGCGCCTGACAAGCCATGTGGGGCGTTGTCAGAGCATTTAATGCAATGCATTATTAAGGGCAGAGCCTAATAAAAAGGTCTATCAGACCAAAAAGAAAATGTGCTGTGCACTGTAAAAAAGGACAGAGCCCAATTAAAAGGCCCAACATGCCTAATAAAAAAAAAGAAATGCAATGCATTATAAAAAAAGGGGGCAGAGCCCAAATAAAGGTCCAACAGACTAATTTAGATGCTGTGCATCATTCAAAGATGGCAGAGCCCAAATAAAGGCCTAACAAGCCAAATGAAAATAAATTGTTGAACATTCTCAACTGGACTTAGCTCAATCATGGCCGTAAGTCCTCAAATTAAATTGACTGAGCAAGGCTTCTCTTCTAAATCAATTTACATCCGGTTCAAGGGTACATCTTCGAACTCCTCTGACCCCTATCGTTGTAATCCTTCAACGACGTCAGAGAGGTGACGGGTCCCAACAACCACACATCTATAGAGACTGCGGGGTCCTCAAACTCGTGGACCGAAATGTCCTTAAACTAATGCTCGTCCCTAAATGGGAATGATGGACCACCATGTCCCTAAACTGGAAATGGACCGCAACGTCATTAAACTAAACAATAGAGCCAATTGCTCTTCTGTTGGATCTAAACGATCCTGTTAAGTTGATCTTAGTCTGGAGATTAGGCTAACGTATCCTTAACAAAAGTTTAAGTCGATCTTAGCCTCAATATGGCTAACGTATCCTTAAACCCAACCCCCAAACCCAAATCTAAGTAAATGCGGATTTGGACTAATCCACGTCCTACGGGCGACGGCATAACTTAGTCTCCGTATACAATCCACGGGCAACCACAAACAAAACAAACACACACGACACGAAGTGAAATTCTGGAGAAGGAGAAAGTTGTTACCGCGATGCGGTTGCGTAATTAACTGCAGGGGCTTGTGCCTGCGGGGAAGAGCATCCCCACAATCTAAAACCCCTCAAGCGAGGGGGAATCTGACGAAATCTGCTACATCGGCTGTATCCGTCTAAACCTCCAATACACGGTGCCATAAATCAACTTGGAATCTTCGGAGAGGTGGACGGATAAAACCAAATAGTATCTGCCCCGAATCTCAGGCAAGACGAGCCTACGCGGTCGCATCTCTGTATTCGGAGAGGAACAGATTCTGGCACGCCCGGTGGGACCTTTTCGTCTTTCCACTCCACACTTCGTGTGTCGTCTTCGCGAACGAATCGCGGTTTGTTAATGGTTGCCTTCGGATTTTAAGTTACTAAGATTTGGTCTTTTGCCTGGCAAAGAAATCAAGCATCAATGGCCTCCAATTGTTCAAACTGCTCAAAGTGCCAATGCAACCGACGCTCCACCTCACCTGGAGGTGTAGCATATGGGCCTCAAGCGGCCTCCGTCCTTACTATGCCTGTGGAGCAAGTGACTCAGGCCACTACCGGCCTGTTTTTCGGGACCATGATCCCTCCTGCAAGCTTCACCATGCCAGTACCCGTACCGGAAGCTTCAAAGAAGTCGGTCTTCGATCGACTTGCTACTTCCACGTCCCCTCTCAACGGGTCTTCCAACTCCTCGGTCTTCACCAGACTGAGCCTGAACTCCAAAGGGCCCGCCAAAAAGCCCATTATACCTGAGAAGGCCATCCTGAAGAAGACGGCTGCTCCCGAAGTCGCCAAAGTGGCTTCTCCTGTCAAGGAGTCAGTCTTTGCAAGGCTGACTATTCCCACTCCTGCCCCTGCTCGAGGATCAGTCTTTGACAGATTGAATACCACTACTCAAAGGACGACCTCAGTCTTTAAGAGGCTGGCACCAGCAGCGCCTCATTCGGACAGGGGGCAAGAAGAAGCTGTCTCTGTTGCTGAACCAATACCGACAACTCGTCACGCCCGACGACGCCACTGGCGCCGGATAAGGAAGACTGGGGGCAACTCCCCCTCTGGGATAACTCCGCCAGCTCCAACGATGGAAGTTAATGCTGCTGTTTCAACTGAGAACAGTTTTGAGCTGCTGAACAGGGTACGCAGAAATTCGCCAACTGCGGTGCTCAAAAGATCTCCTCCACCGGTAGAGACCGCCGTGGAAGCAGAAAAGCCGGAGCAGTCTCCTCAATCGCTGTCCTCCAGGATCTACAAGACGTGGCGACAAGTCCGAGAATTGGTGATTGATCCTAATTTCTCTCACCAGCACAAGAAGTCAAAAGGTCGGCAGGAAGAAAATCCCCCTGTCAAGCAACGAAAGACGACGACCACTTGGGTGCCCAAAGCAACGGCCCCTTCAACTTCGACGGCCTACAAGCGAAAAAGGCCGGAGAAAGTCCCCACGCCTGCAGCGAATATCAAAGGTGGTGAACCCAAACGCCCTAAGTCCGGGGGCATTGTAGTTCATACCATCTACATGGCGTCTGGTAAAGAGGACAGCCGTGCATCTACAGGTCATCGACCGCTTACACGGTCAGTGACCAAAGCTCAGGAGCAACAGCAAAAGCTCTACGAGATGATAAACGCAATGGCCGCACTCACTGGGCCGAAAGAAAGCCCCGAAGCGTCCTCGGATGAACGCCAGGAGCAAGAAACTGACGCTGAATTCCTTCGTCGGATATTGGAGAAGAAGGATAAATAGGCTGCTGAACAAGCAGCCAACATAAAGCGTATGGCCTTCCTGTTCCAAGACATGGTGGGGATGATGATCCAACAAGATCCTCCAGCTGAAGATCCCCCAATCGTCCTTGAAGACGATAGGGGAGAAACGTCAAATCCTCCACTAGCTCTGTCAACAGCCAAGGAGGAGACAATCTTCAAAGCTGACTTGGACGAGTATATAGCCCAACAAATACGGGTTCATCATGTGACTGAGGCAGCCGGTCAGGTCGTAAAAACAGGACGACTATATCCGAGCTGGTACGATCAAATCAAGTACCCGCCGGGCTATACAATACCCAAATTCCATGTCTATAAGGGGACGGGCAATCCTCACCAGCATGTTGCCCAGTTCAGGGCGCTCTGTGGCAACACCGGCGGTGATGATAAGTTGTTACTTCGCCAGTTCATGAGCAGCTTGTCAGATACAGCGTTCGAGTGGTATTCTGAGCTCCCAAACGACTCTATCAAGACCTTTTGCAGAGATGGAGCTACTGTTTACCCAGCGTTTCGCAAGCGCCAGCGAACGCACCCCGATGATGGCATTGATTAATGCCAGGGTGAAGCCGGGCGAGACATGGGTCCAATATGCTATACGGTGGCGGAACTTATGGTCAAAATGCGAGCAACGCATTGAAGAAGCTCCTGCAGTGGGTATGTTTGTGGGAACCCTTGATCCGCAAGCGACCATCTCGCAATTTATGATGTTCTTCAAGCCGACTACCTTCCAGGCCCTAATTGACAAGCTAGCGCAAATGGATCAGATGGGCCATAGACCTCCTCTTCCAAAGCCGGACTCCCGAAATGAAAAGGGGAAAGGGAAAGTGATTGTTGTCGCTAATGCTCAACAACAGCCAAGCAACCCGAAGCCGGTTATTCGTCAAAATAATATGCGTCCGCACGTACCCCTTGAGAAGAGGCTAGGACGTCCTTACTCGTTTCCCCGAGATAAAACGAGAATATTATTCGAGCTGGCGTTGCGCAATCGACTCATAAATCTGCCGGATCCAAAACGTCCGTCGCAACCAAATGATGTCAATGAGCCCAACTACTGTCCCTATCACCGAGTACTGGGTCATCTGATCGAAGATTGCTATGTCTTCAAAAATTGGATTGAAGACCAGTACCAACAGGGCAAGTTCGCGTTGTCTGACAGATGGAAGGTGAGTCCGCCGCAACCTCACGCCTCTAAAAGGATGAATACGCCGGGGGCAACGTGCTCTCTCATCGAAGAAGCCCCATGGGAGGTTGTGCTATCAGCCAAAACAAAGAGGATGCTGAACGATCTTCAAACATGCCCAGCGATCAAGTGGAAGAACCCGTTGGAACCTCAGATCATTGAAGGGATGTTGAAGCCGCGTCCAACTCCAAAGACCGATGGTGGTGGCCCAGACACTCACAACCAGCCGTCAAAATCTTCAAAGAAGAAGAAAAAGAAATCCAAGAAGCCCGTGAAGCCTGGAGACAAGCACGAACTTACAAAAACAAATTGACGCGCTGGAGGAATACAACCAGAAAGCACGGACTCCCATTACACTCCAAGAGTTCCTCAACCACGTCTTTCAAGAGGAAGATGAGGGAGACAGCTCGTCGGATGAATCTAAAGAATACGTGGCGAGCTGTCATATGATTTCCCATTCGTTTACGGACGATGAGGAAATTCCTTGCGCTGAGAAGCTGGGGGCGGACCCTGAACCAGAAATCCTGCAGCCGTCAGATGAGATGATCGATGCCTTCCTGAATGAGATTCGTCTGAAAGTTAAAGCCAATCAAGAGCGTGAGATGGCCATACTGGGAGGAGCCAAACACCGCCGACTGGACGAAAGAGTCGAGGCATTCCCATCAAATCAAAAGACATCCGCTGCTGATGAAAACAAATTCAAAATGAGGAAAAGGTTTGCTAAAGCCATATCAATGGAAATGAAGCTACCACCCTCTGAAGAAAATACTCTCGGTGGAATAGAGATGTATCCTAATTATTGCCTATATCATCAGAAGATCGCACACGCTACTGAAGACTGCGACTCTTTTAAGTGTTGGTGGCAAGGGTATGTCGCTCACAGGCATTACGTCAACAGAACAAAGTGGGAAGCTCGTAGACAGCAAAAAAATACGACAGATGAGCATAAAAGAGTCGCCGGCAATTGCCACAGGGACGAGCCCGGGGGATCATGAGTTCTCAACTTTGGGAATGACCCCGATGAAGAAACAGCCTTCAACCCTCTCTTCAAGGAATCCATCTATGAAGAATTGAAGAATTATGAGAACATTCATCCATGCTAGGGCATACTACCCGGAAAGAATCTCGGACCCGCAAACGACGGAGCGAACAAAAAGGATAAAGGAAAAGGAAAAATGACCTTCGTCGCCAACATTCAACAACAGCCGAGCAACTCAAAATCGATTGTTCGCCAAAACAACATGCACCCACGCCCATCACTTGAGGAAAGACTGGGACGTCCTTACTCGTTTCCCCAAGATAAAACGAGGAAATTGTTTGAACTGACAGTGCGCAACGAATTCGTCAATCTGCCGAATCTGAAACGTCCGCTACAGCCAGGAGATGTAAACGATCCTAATTATTGCCCTTACCATCGTGCAGTAAGTCATCCGCTCGAAGATTGCTTCGTCTTCAAAAACTGGGTTGAAGACCAGTACCAACAAGGCGAACTCGGGCTGTCCGAAATTGGAAGGTGAGCCCGCCACAACCACATGCTCTGAAAAGGATGGATATGCCGGGGGCATCATGCTCATTCATAGAGAAAGCCCAACGGACCACTACGTCCTAAAACTGGATAACGAACCGAAACGTCCTTAAATTAATGACGGATCGAAACGTCCTTAAACTACCGCAGCATCCTTAGGCTGACAAGATGAATAAAAAAAAGAATAAAAAAAATATAATAAAAAAATAAAAAATAATAATAAACGGTAAGTCCATAAGCAAAATGGGCACGGATGAGAACCCGAAAGGGCTCCGTGAGTAAAAACAGCAGGGCTACCGGCGAGTGTTAGTGAAAACCCGAAAGGGCGCGACCTCGTAAAAAAAGAAGAAGAAAGGAATAAAAAGAATAAAAAAAACGGTATGTCTATAAGCAAAATGAGCACGGATGAAAACCCGAAAGGGCTCCGTGAGTAAAAACAGCAGGACTACCGGCGAGTGTTTGTGAAAACCCGAAAGGGCGCAACCTCGTTAAAGGACACTTACAAGGTTCTCTCGACCTTGTAAGGAGAAACCACCCGCGTGAGATCCTTACGACTCACAAGGGAGCAACACACTTAGGGATCCCCATGATTCCTAAGGAGAAAATACACTTGCGAGATCCTCACGACTCGTAAGGAGAACTCTCTTATGGGACCCTCACGGCTCATAAGATTTGAAAGTCTTAAGTTACAGAGACCTAAACCTGTGCTTAAGCGACCCCCACAACCTTCAATATTGCCCTACAAGTGGCTCAGCACTGACCCTTGTATACAATCCACGGGCGCGAATAAACATTTCTCTAACCAAGTCCCATCCATGACTGGGGATATATACGCATGATGAACAACCCTTCTAAGTCCTCTCGACTTACAAGGAGAAAACCCTCTGGTAGGATCCTTACGACTTACAGAGGAACATACACTTAGGAATCCTCATGATTCCTAAGGAGAAAATACACCTACAAGATCCTCACGACTTGTAGGGAGAAATACCTTTGTGGGACCCTTACGGCTCATGAAGTCAAAAGCCTTAGTCGATAGGACCTTAACCCTGTTCACTAAGCCACCTTTGTTCGACATCGACAGAGGCAGATGATGATTCGCTCCTGGCAATATCCCAGTTGTAGCGGTGCTGATGCCGAAATCGGTGTCTAATTTCAGGTTTACGGCAAAAAGCCAGTAGGCCGCACATGCATACGAAATAGCCGAAATGATGGGGCAACTTGCAATAAAAAGCAGTAAGTAAAAACGTATGCACACAAAATAGCTGAAATGATAGGGCAACTCGCAATAAAAAGCAGCGAGTAAGAAGAAAATAGAACAGCCGAAATGATTGGGCACCGCAAAAAATAGCCGAAATGATTGGGCAATCGCGACCTTCGCGATATAAAAGCTGAAATGATAGAGCATCGCGAAAATAAAACAATAAAAAAAAATGAATGATAAAATTTTTGCCCTACAGTTGAGATCACATTGATCCTTGTATACGATCCAAGGGCGCAAACAAAGAGGGAATCATACCTTCCCAACAGGCTCCGCCAGAAAACGAAGCCAAATCTCAACGGTTCACCAACAACCTAGAGACAACTGCGACATTCATCATGATGCAACAGACGCAGTGCCAGCAAATGAAGCGAAGATCAAATTCCTAGCTTCACGGTTTTGACCGCCACAGATCAGTTCAACCCCGAAGAAACCAGTGTCTTCGGCAAAATCTTTCGACTCAGGGAAAACAGTGTCCTTGACGAGAAAATCCTGATTCGCGTCGACCCGCAGAGAAACTAGCGTCTCCGCAAGAAATTCTTGATTCGTTTCAACACCAGGGAAACAAGTGTCCTTGGCAAATACCTCAATTTAGGGAAACTAGCGTCCTTGATGAGAGCCTCCTGATTCGCGTCGGCTTGCAGAGAAACCAGTGACTCCGCGAGAAATTCCCGATTCGTTTCGACCCCGAAGAAACCAGTGTCTTCGGCAAAATCTTTCGACTCAGGGAAACCAGTGCCCTTGACGAGAAAATCCTGATTCGCGTCGACCCGCAAAGAAACTAGCGTCTCCGCGAGAAATTCTCGATTCGTTTCAACCCTAGGGAAAAAAGTGTCCTTGGCAAATACCTCAACTCAGGGAAACTAGCGTCCTTGATGAGAGCCTCCTGATTCATGTCGGCTTGCAGAGAAACCAGTGTCTCTGTGAGAAATTCCCGATTCGTTTCAACCCCGAAGAAACCAGTGTCTTCGGCAAAATCCTTCGACTCAGGGAAACAAGTGTCCTTGACGAGAAAATCCTGATTCGCGTCGACTCGCAGAGAAACTAGTGTCTCCGCGAGAAATTCTCGATTCGTTTCAACCCCAGGGAAACAAGTGTCCTTGGCAAATACCTCAATTCAGGGAAACTAGCGTCCTTGATGAGAGCCTCCTGATTCGCGTCGGCTTGCAGAGAAACCAGTGTCTCCGCGAGAAATTCCCGATTCGTTTCGACCCCGAAGAAACCAGTGTCTTCGGCAAAATCTTTCGACTCAGGGAAACCGGTGTCCTTGACGAGAAAATCCTGATTCGCGTCGACTCGCAGAGAAACCAGTGTCTCCGCGAGAAATTCTCGATTCGTTTCAACCCCAGGGAAACAAGTGTCCTTGGCAAATACCTCAATTCAGGGAAACTAGCGTCCTTGATGAGAGCCTCCTGATTCGCGTCGGCCCGCAGAGAAACCAGTGTCTCCACGAGAAATTCCCGATTCGTCTCAACTTGCAAGATAAAGCCTCAGGCAGCAGGGATTAAAAAAAACTTGTTTTCTGAGCACTGGGACCCTGCAAGTCGGTCTAAAACGGTCTCTTGCATACTATTCACGGGTCTCACTCTCCAAAGTCGGATCTTGACGAGGAGGGAAACAACCGCTTACGGGTCCTCTCGACTCGTAAGAGGGAAAATTCTCTTATAGGATCCTTACGACTTATAAGAGAAAACGCACTCAGGAATCCCCACGATTCCTAAGGAGAAAATCCACCTACGAGATCCTCTCGATCCGTAGGGAGAAAAATCTCCATGAGACCCTCACGGCTCATAGAGTTGAAAAGTCTTAGGCGGCAGATCTGAACCTGCGGCCTAAGCCATCGCTATCTCATGAAGAAATCAAGATGCTTACTCTATTACCTGCCAATTATGTTTATCAAGACAGCATGCTGATAATAAGAGAAGGGAGAAAGCAAAAGAGCATACAAGACATTGCAAAGAAAAAATGTGTATCTTTATTTATTAATTCAATCAAGTACAAGGTGAATCGTACAAAAGAATAAAGAATGGATACATTTTGTTCGAAAAAGGAAAATTTTATAAGTATATTGATACAAGGGCAACTACTGGGAAGGAAGCGTCTTGCATAGCCCTAGCAATTGTTCGCGCACCTTCTTCCATGTTTTCTCCTGATCGGCCACCACCGCCAGTTCCGCCTCCACTTGAGCCCGCTGCTGCAAGAGAGATGCAAGCTGCTCCCCAACGGCCTGATGAGCAGCTTCGCGGCCTGGGGTGTCACGCTCGGCGACATCAAGCTTCCGCTTCAAGTTTAGCCCATGAGAGATGCGTTCCAGGAGGCCCTCAAAGATAGCCTTCACTTGGGCAGCATTTGCCTCAACCTCAGCACGCAGACGAGCTGTCTCGCTCGAGGTCTCTTGGTATTCCCTCAGCCTTAAAGCCGTTTCTTGTTCCAAGTGGTGGACGTAAGAAACACTTTGCTCAATCCACGCTGCTCTTTGATTGCTTGCGGCTAAGGTCTCGGGAACAGGGCGCATAAACTCCAGTTGATGCAGGCGGGCCTCGATCTCCCTGCAGTGGTTAACCCAAGATGCGACGATGTCTTCGTTGTGGAAGTTTACGAGTATCACCAGCATTGGGTTAACCGCCGTAGCAAAATCCGCGGTAGACGTAGGAGTCTCGATGTCGAGCCCTTCAATGTAGTCGCTCACCATGCGCAGACTATTCACGGTGCCTTTCGAGGACGGACGTCTCAAGAAAGGGCCTGCCGGCATCGTAACGTGAGACTCAAAAGGCGCCGAAATCGGAACGACGGCTAAAAAAATAAGATACGATTAGATGACACTTTAAGAAAGACAAAAAAAGGGGGGGTCATCAATGCGATAGTTTGCTATACCAGCTACAGCAGGTGGCAAGGCCGGAAGGGCCGGTGGCGCGGCCGATCTTTCATCCCCTCCTTCGATTTGTAGCACTGCAGTCAGGACGAGAAGAAGTTAGAAATAATTCCATAACTGAAAAAGAAAGATATCAGTCGGAAACTATACTCACCAGCGCCACTAGAGGGAGAAGCGAGTTCAGATGGGAAGGAGAAGTGTGGGAGCAACACCTGATAAAGATGGTCAAAAAGCACTCCTGAAAAGACATAACAGTACGACTTTAGTACATAAATTATGCGTCTGAAAGATAAAACTAATAAGTTGCAAACCCATACCTTCCAACATCTTCGACGGTACAAAGGAGGGCTGAGAGGTGACCACCGCCAAGGCAGTAGTTGACGGCGCTCCCTCGAGCAATGGAGCATCAGCACTGGCCGCACCTGCGTTAAAAAAAACAAGGATAAACCTGTCAGGAAAGATTACAAGATAAAAAAAGGGGGAAGGTAATTCGAAATTTACCTGATGAGCCTCCAGCTGAGACGGAGGCGTCTCCCTCCTCCATCAACATAAATCCACTGCCCGTGGCCTCATCCCCAGACTCCACGGGGGCCGTCGTCGTGCTCGTGAGGCCAGGAGACGGCGGAGGGCCGTAGGCGGGGAGAGCAATGATCGGAGCATTGCCAGACTCTTGAGAAAGAGCGGTCGGCTCGTCCTCAGGAATCATGTCCACCTCACCCGCTACTCCCTCGGGCTCAGCAGTCGCGGCTGTCTCGTCCACCGTCGCCATGGGGTCATCGGTCTCAGGCACTCCGTTCGCTGCTACCTCAGGCTCGGCATCGGCCACCTGCTCAGGAATAGTGGACGTGACCATTTCGTCAGCCACTAGCTCGGGCCCGGCAATCCCGGTTGTGTCGTCCGCCATCGGCTCGGGTTCGACCAATACCTCTTTCTCTGGCCCCTCAGGTTCGACGGTCTCCGCCTTCCCCTCGGTTGGACTTGGCCCTGCAGGACATAATATATAAGAGTCGGCAGATTTATAATCCTTACAACAGAATTTTGAAAGAAATATTACCTGAGGTAGACTTATCGTTAGCCTCCCTATTTGCGCGCACCGCCTGTCTGTGAGCTGTAGACAAGGCGACCGGGGGCTCTTCTGAGGGAGTATCAGCATGAGGGATGGTGCTTGGGCCCGCTCCAATGGCCAAAGCAGCCCTGCGTGCCTTCGCTTCGCGCCTAAACCGCTTCCTCTCCTCCCGGGCCGTCGCGATGGACCTCTTCGACGCTTCCTTCATCAAGGTGTCGTCGTCCTCGTTTAGAGTTGCCTCCAGATCCTTCGAGGCATCTCTCATCGGCTCTTTAAGTCGGGTCTCTCGCGGTAGCCCCGAGGTGGCAGAAACATCAGCGGCTGGCCCGGGAAGGCTCTCCGCGTCACCTGGTGGGACCGGCATTGTGGTTCCTGTGATTAAAAAAGGGGATTAGATCGACCATAACAAAAGGAGAATAAAAGACTTGATGAATCGAAATGTACCAAGGCCTAAGGATGCTCTAAGTCGTTCCTCCTCTTGGAAAGTCTTGAGGAAAGCAGCAATGGCTTCTTCAGTGGTGATGCCTGTTTGAAGAAAAGAGGGGAAAAACGTTAGTCAAAGGCAATAATAAAGATATGATGCAACAAAAAATGCGACTAGTAATTACCCGATTGCGCGAGCTTAGCTAGCCACGCGTCGCGCCTCGCCAATTGCTCTGAAGCTGCGATGGCGGCCGCCAAGTCCGTGTCATCCGGCGGCATAACTAATCCCCTGTTGGTCTCGTACTCACCCAGGCCCTCGCTATAGGGAGCATGGGGTTCCTGACCGAACGCAACGTCCGCTGCGAAGAGTGACTTCTTTTTCCTCTTCTGCCCACCAGCCCTAGGTGCACCCGGGATCGACTTGCGCTTTGCAGGCACCTTGGGGTGGCGGGTCCCGATGTCCGCACCCACACCAGACTCCGGCGAAGCCGCAACTACTGTCTCCACTGGAGCACAAGGCACTGGTGGTGCATTCGCAGTATCGGGAAGCGGCAATCCATGTGGAGGACTCTGCACACGCGGTGGTCCGGCTCTAGCATCTTTCAGCGGAGGAACTACCGGGGTCCTTGGCACCAAAGGAGCTTTGCGGTCTCTACCGGGAGGCATACCCTTACGGTCGACCAGCAATCGCTTTTCTTCCTTTATAATGGCTCGCAATCGCTTTTCTTCCTTTATAACGGCTCCCGTCGAATGAGTGTACCATTCTGTATATACATTGAGGAGTCGCGGGGCGCAAGCCAGCTCATTGATAAAAAAGTGAGAACCCGTATTCAGACGCATGAAGTGATGCAGCGCGCTCTCCATCCCTTCTTCAGTAGCAGCAGGTTCCAATAGAAAAGCCTCTAATGGTACCCCTTGATTGTAGCTCAGTTGTTGGGCGAAACGATGCGGGTTATATCTCATGAAAATCGCCGCACCGTTCTGCCTAAATACCAGGAAGCCCGGTCTGATGGAATATAGATGGAGGGTCTCCCGGGCCGTCAAAACTGAGGCTCCATCTTTGAAAGTGTCTTGCAATGGCCGCACTGCAGTGGTATATGCCTTTCCAATAGTCAGCACTTTGTCAATGAAAGACACCCCGTCTCCAACGGTGTGGAGGCGAAGGAGCAAACCCCTGGCATTCCGTGGCGATGGAGTCACAATTGAGGCACCAATCAGCTGTATGATTCGAGGGAAGCTGCACCTGTCATAGAACGAGGGCCTTTTGTGCATACTGAAGACGCCCGATGTATGTAGCTCAAGCCATGATACGAAGTAGTGCATCGGGAAGATCACGTGCAGTACCCCAGGCTCATTAGCATCCGCCGCTTGACTGAGGCCGTGATACAGGTGTGCCAAGCCGGCGATCCCAACAACCACTTTTACCCCAATGGCCATCCCGTGAGCTGGGTAAAAGACAGAGGGCCGCATATGGCGAGAATGCATCGGGAGCGCAAACCAACTCAGCCATAGCCTAAGAAATCCTAAGAAGAAGGCCTCCTTGTCCATCCTGGGGGCTGCAACTTCCGCAAAAGACACAGTTGGGGAGTTAGGAAGGAAAAAACCCTTTTGGTCTATTTCCATCGCCGGCAGGTTATCCAAACCTAGACCGAAAGGGTCATCAAGTGTGGCAAACTTAGCAGCTTCTGCCGAGAGGACGTTTGGGTGAAGGAATCGAGCGATGAAATCCTCGAAGCTAACTCCGCGACTCCCATGTTCGATAAAAAGGGCCTCATAGATGTTCAGCACTTTGATCAAACTTGGAAATTGATGTTGAGCAGCATTCTCCGGAGTGAGGCCCCTTACTGTCGGCTTAGCACGGAAGACATACTCGTCTGTAGGAAGCAACTCCTCATAGTGCTCCCCTATAACCGGTAAGCCGGAGACCTCTGTGAATTCCTCCAAAGAAATCGACACTTCCCGGTCCATTGCGAGGAAAGTGTGAGTAGGAATGTTCTACTGCTCCAAAAAGACCTTAAACCACCAGGTGGGAAGCGTGGGATATTGGAAGAGGGAAACGTAAACTGCAGTGTACAACCCAAGCCTTATCAACTGCAATTTCTTCGCCGACAGAATATAGCGAGCCCATGGCAGATAGCCGATAGGATGGCGGGGGATTAGACCTATATTATATGATTGCCCCCAAGGTAGCGCCTCGCCTTGACAAATACGGCGTCCCAGGATATCCAAAACCATAGGACGCTGAACCGATATTGCATCTATAGCAGGATGAAGAAAGCCCTTTGAAGTCTAATCGACCATCTCCACGGCATACTGCACCGGGGGTGGGCTGGCATAGTGGATCGCCGTAATAGGCTCTGACGGTACTGCGCACGAAAAGCTCCGTCGACCCATGATAATTTGGTTGTACCACGACCCCCAAAGGTGAAGATTCTTATATTTCGGGTCGTGGTCCCTGATCATAGCTAGACTTCGCGGTTCACAGGCGCTTCGGGAAATCCTTCCTCCGAACGAGCAAATGGGAATGAAGTATCGAAAGATATGTTCACTGCAAGGGAACAAAATTAGCCATTAGTGTTGTAATTCCATCGTTTGGCGTTTTAATTTTTTTTAATTAATTAATTAATTAAATTAAAAATTAATTAAAATTAAATTAAAATTAATTACACCACACTGCAGTGCAGTGGGTAAGAGACCAAAGGGGGACCCATAAAATCTGGATGACAATACATCAGTTAATAAGACAACCCCATCATTGGATGAGATTCTCAGTTAATCCCCAAGAGAACATTCTCATTAATAATAAAAATCCCTAGAGACAAGGAGAAAATCTCCTCTTTCATAGCAAAACTCTGTCACAGAGTGACACTTGTCAAACTCTGGTCTCAGGGGAATAAGATTCCTTAAAAGAGCCTAGCTCTGTGATAATGATGAGAAAATCTTAAAAAAAAAGTTTTCTTTAAACTCCTAAAAGATTAAATTTTTTGGGATCCTAAAAGATCCATGAAGACTCTTAGGAGTTCTTCATTTTTAGATCAAAAAGATCTACATTTTGATCCATGAGCAAAGCTCCGTTCATGGGTTAGAACCCATGAACAAGATCTCTGTAGATCTATGGATTCTTGAGAGCAAAGCTCTGTTGGTGAAACCCCAAAGGGGTTTTCTTTAGATCAGAAGATCTATGAGAGCAAGGCTCTGTTGGTTAAGCTTAATTATAATTAATTCAATTAAAGATTAATTTTACCTAAAGTTTTTCTAACTTTGGAAATGAGAGCAAAGCTCTGGAGTTCTTGAAAAAAAGAGCAAGGCTCTGGGAAAATCAAATTTCTTAAAAGATGGTAATCATCTACTAAGGGCCAGGGGTCCTATTTATAGGCGCTTACGCCCCTTCAACTCCTGAGTTGATCTACGGTCAGGATCTTGCCACCGCTGTACTCACGTGCGCGCCACGTGAGCACAACGGTGGGGAGGGGCATTTGTTTCCCCCAATCAGAGCAAAGCTCTGTTTGAATTTCAAAATTTCAGAATTTGAAGCAACACTTCAAATTCCTTGCGCTGCGCGCAACGAGCCACGTGTCAAAAACTGATACGTTAGCGCAGCGCCCAGGGCAGCGCGCCCAATCAGAGCAAGGCTCTATTTAAAACAAAAATTAAAGGAAGCAACGCTTCAGTTGCGCAAGCGCTGCGCTGCGCGACACGTGTCAGCGCAGTGGCGCAAGCGCTGTGCTGCGGGACACGTGTCAGCGCAAACGCAGATGCGCTGCGCTGTGCGCTGCACGACACGTGTCAGCGCAGTTGCGCAAGCGCAGTTGCGCTGCGCTCTGCGCTGCGCGACACGTGTCACGCGCTGGGGCGTTTGCGCCAAATAGAATTAAAATTCTAGTAAGATCCTTCTGTTCTTGTTAAAACAAGAAGATTGCCTTCTGTAAAACAGAAGCCCTTGGATCAAAGATCCAACGGTGGGGAAATTTCACCAAATCACTCAGAGAATGATCTCTTTAACAAACCTAACAAATCTATGGGCACTATATAAAGACCCCTAGACCCCAACTCAAAAGATCATCAACATCAAGAATCATCAAGAACTTCAACTCTGAAGAAACTTGAAAAGAGACTCAAGAAAAAGGTAAAAAACTTTAAAATAGAAGAATATCTTCTGAATAAATCATTGACCTAAGAACAAGATCAATGATCTTCAATAAAAAACAAATAATAATAGTGCCTTGCACTTTTTTATGAACCATTGGTTCTGAAATCTTAAAGATTCTTTTCTTGAATCCAAAATTGGATCAAGTTATTGAAACAGTGCCTTGCACTTGCAAAATTACACTGTTGCGCTCCTGGGTTGGCGCAAGCCACCAGAGAGCGCCACGTGTCAGCACCAGAACCACTTGCGCTCTGTTCTTTTAAGATAGAGCATTGCTCTCTGAAATTGGCGCAACTCACCAGAGCGTGCCATGTGTCAGCAGCGCAACAGCGCAGCGCACTGCGCTGTTGCGCTTGTGCTCACCAGAGCATGACACGTGTCACCATCACATGAGTTTGCGCCTTGCGCTCTTCAATCGGCGCAAAGCGCCTGACAAGCCACGTAGGGCGTTGTCAGAGCATTTAATGCAATGCATTATTAAGGGCAGAGCCTAATAAAAAGTTCTATCAGACCAAAAAGAAAATGTGCTGTGCACTGTTAAAAGGGACAGAGCCCAATTAAAAGGCTCAACATGCCTATTAAAAAAAAAGAAATGCAATGCATTATAAAAAAAGGGGGCAGAGCCCAAATAAAGGTCCAACAGACTAATTTAGATGCTGTGCATCATTCAAAGATAGCAGAGCCCAAATAAAGGCCTAACAGGCCAAATGCAAATAAATTGTTAAACATTCTCAACTGGACTTAGCCCAATCATGACCGTAAGTCCTCAAATTAAATTGACTGAGCAAGGCTGCTCTCCTAAATCAATTTACATCCGGTTCAAGGGTACATCTCCGAACTCCTCTGACCCCTATCGTTGTAATCCTTCAACGACGTCAGAGAGGTGACGGGTCCCAACAACCACACATCTATACAGACTACGGGGTCCTCAAACTCGTGGACCGAAATGACCTTAAACTGATGCTCATCCCTAAATGGGAATGATGGACCACCATGTCCCTAAACTGGATATTGACCGCAACGTCATTAAACTAAACAATAGAGCCAATTGCTCTTCTGTTGGATCTAAACGATCCCGTTAAGTTGATCTTAGTCTGGAGATTAGGCTAATATATCCTTAACAAAAGTTTAAGTCGATCTTAGCCTCAATATGGCTAACGTATCCTTAAACCCAACCCCTAAACCCAAATCTAAGTAAATGCGGATTTGGACTAATCCACGTCCTACGGGCGACGGCATAACTTAGTCTCCGTATACAATCCACGGGCAACCACAAACAAAACAAACACACACGACACGAAGTGAAATTCTGGAGAAGGAGAAAGTTGTTATCGCGATGCGGTAGCGTAATTAACTGTAGGGGCTTGCGCCTGCAGGGAAGAGCATCCCCACAATCAAAAACCCCTCAAGCGAGGGGGAATCTGACGAAGTCTGCTACATCGGCTGCATCCGTCTAAACCTCCGATACACGGTGCCATAAATCAACTTGGCATCTTCGGAGAGGTGGACGGATAAAACCAAATAGCATCTGCCCCGAATCTCAGGCAAGACGAGCCTACGCGGTCGCGTCTCTGTATTCGGAGGGGAACACCATGAAAAGGCTTGGAATTTGATATCGGTTTTAGGCATCAATATCGCTACTACTGGGATATTTCCAGGAGCGAATCATCATTTACTTCTGTTGATTTCGAACAAAGGTGGCTTAGCGAACAGGGTTAGGATCCTGTCGACTAAGGCTTTTGACTTCATGAGCCGTAAGGGTCTCACAAAGGTATTTTTCCCTACAAGTCGTGAGGATCTCGTAGGTGTGTTTTCTCCTTAGGGATCGTGAGGATCCCTAAGTGTATGTTCCCCTGTAAGTCGTAAGGATCTTACAAAAGGGTTTTCTCCTCATCAGTCGAGAGGACTTATAAGGGTTGTTCACCATATGGACATATCCCTAGCCATGGGTGGGACTTGGTTAGGGAAATGTTTATTCGCGCCCGTGGATTGTATACAAGGGTCAGCATTGAGCCGCTTGTAGGGCATTATCGAAGGTTATGGGAGTTTCTTAAGAACAGGTTCAGGCTTTTGTAACTTAAGACTTTCAAATCTTATGAGCCATGAGGGTCCCATAAGAGAATTCTCTTTATGAGTCGTGAGGATCTCGCAATCATAATTTCTCCTTAGGAATCGTGAGGATCCCTAAGTGTGTTGCTCCCTTGTGAGTCGTAAGGATCTCACGCGGGTGGTTTCTCCTTACAAGGTCGAGAGGACCTTGTAAGTGTCTTTTAACGAGGTTGCGCCCTTTCGGGTTTTCACAAACACTCGTCGGTAGCCCTGCTGTTTTTACTCACGTAGCCCTTTTAGGTTTTCATCTGTGCCCATTTTGCTTATGGACATACCATCTTTTTTTTATTCTTTTTATTCTTTTTTTTTCTAACGAGGTCGCGCCCTTTCGGGTTTTCACGAACACTCGCCGGTAGCCCTGCTGTTTTTACTCACGGAGCCCTTTCGGGTTTTCATCCGTACCCATTTTGCTTATGGACGTACCGTCTCTTTTTTTTTTGTCGTCAGCCTGAGGATGCTGCTGTAGTACTTTAAAGACGTTTCGGTCGTTTGCAAGTTTTAGGACATTGCGATCCATCATTAGTTTAAGAACGTTTCGGTCCGCAGCCAGTTTTAGGACATAGTGGTCCACCGTTAGTTTAACGACGTTTCGGTCTACTGTTAGTTTAGGGACGTTTCGGTCCACTGTCGCCGTATTTGAGGCGAATCTCTAGTTTACTGACTTTTCGGTCTATGGGGCTTTCTCTATGACTGAGCATGATGCCCCCGGCGTATCCATCTTTCTCGGAGCGTGCGGTTGTGGCGGGCTCACCTTCCAGTTTTTGGAGATGACGAACTTGCCTTGTTGGTATTGATCTTCGACCCAGTTTTTGAAGACGTAGCAATCCTCAATCAGGTGACCTACCGTTTGGTGGTAAGGGCAATAATCGAGATCGTTAACATCGCCTGGCCGCAACGGACGTTTTGGACTCGGCAGATTGATGAGTCTGTCGTGCATTGCCAGCTCGAACAGTTTCCTTGTTTTATCTTGAGGAAACGAGTAAGGACGTTTCAACTTTTTCTGGAGGGGTTGCCGCTTGTTGTTTCGGCAAACAACCGCTCTAGGGCCACTCGATTGCTGTTGAGTACTGGCTACGAGGGCTGTTTTTCCTTTCTCTTTATCATTTTTGCTCGATCCTTTGCTTGCGAGGCCGAGATTTTTTTCGAGTAGCGTGCGATTGCACGGCTGAACGTTCTCGCAACTCCTCAATTCTTTCATTTTTGAAATGGATTCCTTGAAGAGAGGGTTGAGGGCAGCTTCTTCGTCAGAGTCGCTTCCGAAAGTGATAATTTGCGATCCCTTGGAGTCGGCTATGTGACAGTCGTCGTCGGCTCTTTTGCGCTCATCTATCGCATTCTTCTGATGACTACGAGCTTCACGCTTTGTCCTGTTGAAGTGTTGCTTTTGAGTAACATACCCTTGCCACCAACACTTAAAGGAGTCGCAGTCTTCGGTAGGATGTATGATCTTCTGATGATATAAGCAGAAGTTAGGATGCATCTCTACTCCACCAAGAGTATTTTCTTCAGAGGGTGGTAGCTTCATTCCCGCTGACAGGGCTTCAGCACACCTTTTCCTCGTCTTGAATTTGTTTTTATCCGCAGCGGATGACTTTTGATTTGACGGGAGTGCCTCGACTCTTTGGTCCAGTCGTCGGTGTTTGGCTTCTTCCAGTATGGCCATCTCACGCTCCTGATTGGCTTTAACTTTCAGACGAATCTCATTCAGGAAGGCGTCGATCAACTCGTCTGACGGTCGCGGAATTTCTGGTTCAGGGTCCGCCCTCGGTTTCTCGGCGCAAAGAGCCTCTTTATCATCCGCCAATAAGTGAGAGATCACATGACAAGTTGCCCCCGGTGCGTCCGTCTTCTTTGGAGTGTGCGGCTGTGGTGGGTTTACCTTCCACTTTTCAGACAGCGCAAATTTGCCTTGTAGGTACTGATTCTCGATCCATCTTTTAAAGACGAAACAATCCTCGATCGGGTGACTTACCGTTTGATGGTAAGGGTAATAATTAGGATTATCGAGATCGCTTGGCTGCAACAGACGTTTTGGATTCGGAAGATTGATGAGTCTGTTGCGCACTGCCAGCTCAAACAGTCTTCTTGTCTTATTCTGAGGAAACGAGTAAGGACGTCCTAGTCTCTCCTCGAAGGATGGGCATGGACGCACGTCGTTTTGGCGAACGACTGGCTTTGAGTTGCTCGGCTGCTGTTGAGCATTGGCACTTTCCTTTTTCCTTTCTCATTTCGGGAGTCTGGTTTTGGAGGAGACGGTCCATGGCCCATCTGGTCCATTTGGGCTAATTTGTCGATCAAGGCCTGGAAGGTGGTCGGCCTGAAGAACATCATGAATTGTGAGATGGTCGCTTGTGGATCAAGAGTACCCACGAACATGCCTACCGCAGGTGCTTCTTCGATGCGTTGTTCGCATTTCGACCATAGATTCCGCCATCGTGTTGCGTATTGGACCCAAGTTTCGCCTGGCCTTATCCTGGCATTGATCAGTGCTGTTATCGGGGTGCGTTCACTAGCACTCGCGAATCTTTGTGTAAATAGTAGCTCCATCTCCGCAAATGTTTTGACAGAGTCGTTAGGTAGCTCCGAATACCATTCAAAGGCTGTTTCTGTTAAGCTGCCGACGAATTGGCGAAGCAACAGTTTGTCGTCGCCTCCCGTATTGCCGCATAAGGCCCTGAATTGAGCGACATGCTTATGGGGATTCCCTGTCCCTTTATATACGTGAAACTTAGGGATCGATATCCCGGCGGGTAACTGATTTGGTCATACCAGCTCGGTTAGGGCCGTCCGGTTCTAACAATTTTCCCAGCCGCTTCATTCGCCTGATGAATTCATATCGGCTGAGCTATATAGTCATCTAGTGTAGCTTTGGAAATGGTTTCCTCCTTGGCTGCTGAAAGAGCCGGCGAAGGATTGGATGTCTCCTCTTTACCGTCTTCAATAATGATCGGAGGGTCATCAGCTGGAGGGTCCGGCTGTAACATCATCCCTACCATGTCTTGGAAGAGAAGCGCCATTTGCTTTATGTTAGCCGCTTGCTCTGCGGCTTCCCTGTCCTTCTTTTCAAGGGCTCTGCGTAAGAAGTCAGCATCAGTTTCTTGTTCGTGCCGCTGTTCTGATGATGCCTCCGAGCTTTCTTTTGGCCTGGTAAGTGTGGCCATTGCAGTCATCATTTCCTGAAGCTTCTGTTGTTGCTCCTGGGCTTTGGTCACGGATCGGGTGAGCGGTCAGTGACCCGTCGCAGCGCGGCTGTCTTCTTTCCCGGATGCCATATAGACAGTGTGCACCACTATGCCCCCAGATTTGGGGCGTTTAGATTCAGTGTCTCTGCGATTCGTCGCAGACTCAGGGATTTTCTCCGTCCTTCTTTTCTTGTGAGCGGTCGAAGTTGAGGGGGCCGTTGCAGTGGGAACCCAAATAGCTGTCGCCTTTTGTGGCTTGACAGGACGGGCCTCTTCCCACTGAACTTTCACCTTTTTCTGTCGGCGGGGATAATCTTGATCAATTACCGAGTCTTGGACTTGACGCCAGACCTTGTAGATTTTAGAGGACAGCCGTTGAGGGGGCTGTTCCGGCTTCACCCTTGTAGCGCTCTCCATAGGTGGAGGAGATCTTTTTAGCACGTCCGTCGAAGAGTTCTTGCGTACCCTCCTAAGTAGTTCAAAACTGTTCCCAGTTGGAACAGCAGCATCAATTTCCACCGTTGGAGCCGGCGGAGTCAATCCAGAAGGAGAGTTGCCCCCAGCCTTCCTTACTCGGCACCAGTGGTGTATCCTTAGTAGGAGGAGTGTTGTCTCCTGAGGGTTTTCAGCGGATTACACCCACAAAATCTTTTCGGGAGCTTCTTGCGATGGTACAGGAGCGCTGAAGCTCGTTGGCGGGAGCATGGTCCCGAAGAATAGCTCAGTAGTGGCTTGAGTTACCTGCTCCACTGGCACAGTGAAAAGGGAGGCCGCTTGGGGCCCGTAGGTTACTCCTCCAGATGGGACAGAGCGAGAGTTGCTGTTGCAGTTAGTGCAGTTTGAAGCTATTGATTTCTTGAAGAGCTTGAATATTCTGCCCCCTGCGTCGACCTTGGTCTTTGGCATGTGCCAGTTGCTTGAGGACCGATTCCGTCGGCAAAGCTGCTGCTTGGGGAGCCCGCCTGTGGACGACAGACATCCTCTGGGCTTCCTCCATCGGCGTTGAGGCACCGAGGGTGGGAGGTGGGAGTATCGACCCAAAGAGAAGCCCGTTGATTTCTTGAAGTGCCGGATTGCAGAGATTTGAGCCTGCAAGTGGCCCGTACTTGACTCCACCAGATATGACAGAGCCTGTATTGCTAAGGTCGGAACAAACACCATTCTTCATAAAGACGAAGCGCCAACTTCAGTATCCACTCCCCTAAGGGCAACCACAAACATACACACCGCGATTATCTGATCACGGGAAAAACACGACACATGAAGTGTGGAGTAGAAAGAGGAAAAGGTCCCACCGGGCGTGCCAGAATCTGTTCCCCTCCGAACGGCGGCCAAGAATGGACGTCTTGCCTAAGATTCGGGGCAGATGCTATTTGGTTTTATCCGTCCACCTCTCCGAAGATGCCAAGTTGATTTATGGCACTGTGTATCGGAGGTTTAGACGGATGCGGCCGATGTAGCAGACTCTGTCAGATTCTCCCTCGCTTGAGGGGTTTTTGATTGTGGGGACGCTCTTCCCTGTAGGCGCAAGCCCCTGCAGTTAATTACGCTACCGCATCGCGGTAACAACTTTCTCCTTCTCCAGCTGGTCACTTCGTGTCGTAGGTGTTTGTTTTGTTTGTGGTTGCCCGTGGATTGTATACGGAGACTAATGTATGTTGTCGCCCGTAGGACGTGGATTAGTCCAAATCCGTATTTTCTTAGATTTGGTTTTGGGGCTTTGGTTTGAGGATACGTTAGCCATATTTGAGGCTAAGATCAACTCAAACGTTTGTTAAGGATACGTTAGTCCGATTTGAGACTAAGATCGAATTAACTGGATCGTTTAGATCCGACAAAAGAGCATTTGGGCTCTATTGTTCTAGTTTAGGGACATAGTGGTCCATTCCATGTATGGCCGTCGGGACCCGTCACCTCTCTAACGTCGTTGAAGGATTACAACGATAGGTGTCAGAGGAGTTCAGAGATGTACCCTTGAACTGGATGTAAATTGATTTAAGGAAGCAGTCTTGCTCAGTCAATTTAATTTGAGAACTTACGGCCATGATTGTGCTAAGTCCAGTTGAAAATGTTCAACGTTTTTTTATTTGTGGTTGGCCTGTTGGACCTTGGCTTGGGCTTTGCCCTTTGTTTAATAATGCAGTGCATTCTGTCTGGCCTATTAGGTCCCCTTTTAATTGGGCTATGCCCTTTTTAAATGATGCACATCATCTATTTTGAGCCTGACAGACCTTTGTTCGGGCTTTATCCCTTTTAATAGTGCATAGCACTTTGTTTGGTCTGATAGAACTTTCTTTATTGGTCTCTGCCCTTGATAATGCATTGCATTAATTAGTCTGACAGAGTGCCACATGGCTTGTCAGGCGCTTTGCACTGATTGAGGAGCGCAAGGCGTAAGTCCATATGGAGGTGACACGTGTCACACTCCGGTGAGCGCAAGCGCAGTGCGCTGCGCCAGTGTGCTGCGTTGTTGCGCTTCTGACACGTGGCGCACTCTGGTGGGTTGCGCCAATTCATGAGAGTAGTGCTCTATTTTAACAGCGCATAGCGCAGATCATTATGGGGCTGACACGTGGTGCTCTCTGGTGACTTGCGCTAACCCGAGAGCGCAACAGTGCAGATTTTGCAAGTGCAGGGCACTGTTTTATTATTTTGATCAAAGAAAACAAATTTTCTTATTTTCAAAGAACCAGTGGTTCATCAAAAGGCAATGCCTTTATTATTATTATATTTTTATTGAAGATCTTTGATCTTGTTCCTAGATCAATGATCTTTTTAGAAGAAATTCTTCTTTATTCAGAGTTTTTACCTTTTCTTTTTCTGAGCTCTTCTCAAAATTTTCTTTAGAGGAGTTCTCTGTTTTTCTCTCTGTGTTGATGTTTAGAATTGGGGTCTAGGGGCCTTTTTATAGTGCCATTTGGTTTGTTAAATTAGTTAAAGAGATTTTTCTCTGAGTGATTTGGGGATTTTTCCCCACCGTTGGATCTTTGATCCAAGGGCTTCTGTTTAATAGAAGGCAATCTTCTTGTTTTAACAAGATCAGAAAGATCTTTCTAGAATTTTAATTCTGTTTGGCGCAAGCGCACCTACGCTTGACACGTGTCACGCAGCGCAACTGCGCTGCCACGTGTCGCACAGCGCAGAGCGCAGCGCAACTGCGCTAGCGCAATTGCGCTGCCACGTGGCGCGCAGCGCAGAGCGCAGCGCAACTGTGCTCCCACGTGTCGCGCGGCGCAGAGCGCAGCGTAACTGCGCTGCCACGTGGCGCGCAGCGCAGAGCGTAAGTCAGCTGAAGCGTTGCTTCTTTAATTTTTTAGTTTTTTTATTTTAATTTTCAGAATAGAGCCTTGCTCTAATTGGGGGAAACAGAAGCGTTGCTTCATTTCCCGCCTTGGAATTTGAATAGAGCTTTGCTCTGATTGGGATAAACAGAGATCAGTACCCAACATGATCACGTGTGTCCACGTGACTCCCCCCTTAATGATCGAAGGAGAACGAATAAGTTTAGGTCATGTGCTCCCACGTGATCCTTGAATAAGCTTCTCAAAATAAAAAATGGAGCAAAGCCGAGGCATTTCACTTTCTGGCGTCTCACGTGCTCATCCTGTCCCTTGAACAAGCTTCTCAAAATAAAAAGGGAGTAAAGCCAAGGCAGTTTCACTTTTTGGACATCTCACGTGACATCACGTGACCCCTTAATAGTGCTTAGCACTTTTCAAAAGAGAATAAAACAGAGCCAGCTTTCAGTCTTTGGGGACGCCTCATGTGACCCCACGTGACCCAATAGTGCTCAGCACTCAGAAAAGAAAAAGGGAACAAATTCAAAGAACCTGTGCCAAATCTCAGGCGCCTCACGTGACCGTCTCAGACTTTCAGTGTTTACCACTACTTCAAACGTCTCACGTGACCCGACGTGAGCGCTTCAAATCTTCAGTATTTAAACAATACTTTAAGACCTCACGTGGGATCACGTGAGCGCCAAGCATATGCTAGTATTTTAAAGCAATCTTAGCTCAAATTAGTTAAGTCTTCCAGCGGCAAGACCCCCCTTCAACCGAACCCCAATTATACTCTTATCTTCCAAAATTGATCATCTCATATGGCATTCAAAGTGATTCCCAGAGCCTCCCAACCAATATTGGTTCAAGAGTACATCTCTTCACTCCTCTGATATTTGTCGTTGTAATCCTTCAACGTCTTCAGAGAGGCGACGAGCCCCGACAACCAGACATTCCACGGACTGTGGGGTCCTTAAACTCATGGACTATGATGTCCTTAAACTTTACGGACTATAGGGTCCTTAAACTCATAGACTATGATGTCTTTAAACTCCATGGACTATGATGTCTTTAAACTTCATGGACTATGATGTCCTTAAACTTTTGGACCGCAAAGTCCTTAAACTAAAACAATAGAGCCCAAATGCTCTTTTGTTGGATCTAAATAATCCTGTTAAGTAGATCTTAGTCTAAAATTAGACTAACGTATCCTTAACAAACTGTTAAGTAGATCTTAGTCTAAAATTAGACTAACGTATCCTTAACAAACGTTTAAGTTGATCTTAGTCTCAAATGAGATTAACGATCCTTAAACCCAAACCAAAACCCAAATCTAAGAAAATACAGATTTAGACTAATCCACGCCCTACGGGCGACAACATAAATTAGTCTTCGTATACAATCCACGGGCAACCAAAAATAAACAAACACACACAACGCGAAGTGACCATATGGAGAAGGAGAAAATTGTTACCGCGATGCAGTAGCGTAATTAACTGCAGGGGCTTGTGCTTGCAGGGAAGAGCGTCCCTACAATTAAAAACCCCTCAAATGAGGGGGAATCTGATGAAGTCTGCTACAACGGCCGCATCCGTCTAAAACTCCAATACACGGTGCCATAAATCAAGTTGGCATCTTCGGAGAGGTGGACGGATCTAACCAAATAGCATCTGCCCTCAAATTCAGGCAAGACGTTTGTCTTTTCGGTCTTTCGGTGGAGAACAGATTCTGGCACGCCCGGTGGGACCTTTTCCTCTTTCCACACTTCGTGTGTCATGTTTGGTGAACAAGTCGCGGTTTGACATGGTTGCCTTTGGATGTGAAGTACTAAGATTTGGTATCTTGCTCAGTGCATAAAAACAGAAGATCAATGGCTTCAAACTGCACTAATTGCAACAACTCCCACTCCGATCTCGCCGGAGGAGTGACCTACGGGCCTCAAGCGGCTTCCCTTTTTACGATGCCGGTGGACCAGGTGACGCAAGCCACCACTGGGCTGTTCTTTGGGACCATGCTCCCACCAATGAGCTTCAACGCCTCATTGTCATCGCAAGAAGTTCCGAAGAAGTCGGTCTTTGATCGGCTTACAACTACCGCGGCCCCTCTCAACGGGTCGCCCAAGTCTAGTGCCTCAGTTTTTAACAGACTGGGCCAAAGCTCAAGTGGGACCATGAAGAAGCCCGCGATATCTGAAGCGGCCATCCCAAAGCGGATAGTCATTCCTGTTCCTGAAGTCATCAGAGCGACTTCCCCTGCTAAGGAGTCGGTCTTTGCAAGACTGACCGTTTCAGCTCCCGTTCCAGGCGAAGTCATCAAAACTGCTCCCCCTGCCCGAAAGACTGCCTTCGATAGATTGGCCATCCCCACTCAACGGACGTCAGTTTTCAAGAGGCTAACGCCGGCAGCAATCCTCCACCAGAATAGGGGGCATGACGAAGCCACCCCCATAACTGAGCCGGTCCCGTCAGCACGACATGCTCGCCGTCGTCACTGGCACCGAGTAAGGAAGGCTGGGTGCAACTCTCCTTCTGGGCTGACTCCGCCAGCTCCGGTGGTGGAAATTGATGCTGCTGTTCCAACTGGAAACAGTTTTGAACCACTTAGGAGGGTACGCAAGAACTCTCCGAAGGCCGTGCTAAAAAGATCTCCTCCGCCTATGGAAAACGCTACAAAGGTGAAGCTAGAGCAGCCCCCTTCAGCGGCTGTTCTATAAAATTCATAAAGTTTGGCGACAGGTCCAAGACTCGATGATCAACCAAGACTACTCCCGCCAACCGAAGAAAATGAAAGTTCGGCAAGAGAAGGACCACCCTGTCATGTCATCTATTTGGGTGCCCGGTGCAACGGTTGCCTCAACTTCGACCGCTCACAAAAGAGAAAGGCCGAAGAAAGTCTCCATGTCCGCGACGAATCTTAAGAACACTGAATCTAAACGCCCCAAGTCTGGGGGTATGGTGGTGCACACTGTTTATATGGCATCCAGGAAAGAGGATAGCCGTATCTCTACGGGCCATCGACCACTCACCAGATCCGTAACAAGGGCCCAGGAGCAACAACAGAAGCTCCAGGAAATGTTAACACAGATGGCCGTACTCACTGGGCCCAAAGAAAGCCCGGAAACGTTGTCAGAGCAGCGTCATGAACAAGAAACCGATGCTGAGTTCCTCCGCAGAATCCTCGAGAAGAAGGTCAAAGAGGCAACGGAACAAGCTGCCAACATAAAACGAATGGCGCTTTTATTCCAAGACATGGTCGGGATGATATTACAGCCGGATCTTCCAGCTGAAGACCCTCCGATTATCCTTGAAGACGACCGAGGGGAGACGTCAAACCCCCTTCCTGCTTGTTCAGCAGCCAAGGAGGAGACCATCGCCAAAGCCGCCCTGGATGACTATATCGCTCAGCAGATACGAGCTCATCAGGTGAACGAAGCGGCCGGCAAAATTGTTAAGACTGGAAGACTATATCTGGGTTGGTACGACCAAATAAAGTACCCGTCGGGATATACGATCCCTAAATTCCATGTATATAAGGGGACGGGAAATCCACACCAGCACGTTGCTCAATTCAGGACTCTGTGCGGCAACACCGGAAGTGACGATAAGCTACTGCTTCGCCAGTTTTTTGGCAGCTTGTCGGAAACAACATTTGAATGGTACTCTGAGCTCCCGAATGCTCCGTTAAGACATTTGCCAAAATGGAGTTACTGTTTACACAAAGATTCACAAGCGCTAGCGAGTGCACTCCGATCACGCATTGATCAATGCCAGGGTGAAGCCGGACGAAACATGGGTGCAGTACGCGATACGGTGGCGGAATCTATGGTCAAAATGCGAACAACGCATCAAAGAAGCTCCTGCGGTAGGCATGTTCGTGGGAACTCTTGATCTGCAGGCGACCATATCTCAGTTCATGATGTTCTTCAAGCCAACTACTTTCCAGGCCTTGCTTGACAAGCTGTCCTAAATGGATCAGATGGGTCATAGACCATCTTCTTCGAAGTTGGAATCTCGAAACAAAAAGGCGAAGGGGAAGGCGACCTTCGTCGCCAATGCTCAACAGCAGCCTAGTGGTCCAAAACCAGCTGATCGCCAAAGTGATAGACAACGATCCCTTGGAGAAAAGATGAGACGCCCTTACTCGTTCCCTCGGGATAAGATGAAGAGGTTATTTGAGCTAGCGCTGCGCAACAAGCTCATCACTCTGCCGGAACCAAGACGCTCAACGCAACTAGGCGACGTTAACAATCCTAATTACTGCCCTTATCACCGAATATTGGGTCATCCAATCGAAGATTGTTACATCTTCAAAAGTTGGATCAAAGATCAGTACCAACAGGGCAAGTTCACATTATCCGAAAACTGGAAGGTGAACCCACTACAACCTCACGCTCCTAAAAAGGTGGACACGCAGGGGGCATCATGCTCTTTTATAGAAGAAGCTCCATGGGAGGTCGCTCTTTCAGCCAAGACGAAAAGAATGCAGAAGGATCTCCAAACATGCCCGGCAACCAGGTGGAAAAGTTCGCTGGAACCTGAGGTTATTGAAGGAATGCTGAAGCTATACCCGATGTCAAGAATTGATAACGATAGTCAAAACGCCCATGCCCAGCGTCAAAGTCTTCGAAGAAGAAGAAGACCAAAAAGCCCGTGAATCATGGTAATAAGCGCACGGACCTGCAAAAACATATTGACGCGTTGGAAGAATATAACCAGAAGGTGCGAACCCCGGTCGCACTCCAAGAGTTTCTCAACCAAATATTTGAAGACGGAGATAGCGACAAAGATGAGGGAGAAGACTCGTCAGATGAACTTGAGGACCATGTGGTAAGTTGCCATGTGATCTCTTACTCGCCGATAGATGGTGAAGAAGCTCCCGATGTAGAGAAAATAGGGGCAGATCCCGAACCGGAACTCCTAGGACCGTCAGACGAGATGATTGACGTATTCCTGAATGAGGCCCGTCAGAAAAGCAAAGCCAATCGAGAACGCGAACTGACCATATTCGAAAAAACCAAACGCCGGCGACTGAATGAAAAGGTTGAAGCACTCCAACCAGATCGAAGAACGTTCGCCGCAGACAAAAACGAACTTAAGACAAAGAAACGATTTGCCAGAGCCTTGTCAATGGGAATAAAGTTGCCATCTTTCAGAGGAAATTCTCCTGGTGGTATACATCTTGATGAAGCAGACGTACATCCTAGCTTCTGCTTATACCATCAGAGGATTGCACACTCTACCGAAGAGTGCATAGCCTTTAAAACCTGGTGGCAGGGATATATTGCTTACCGACAACACGTTCAGCGAATGAAGTGCAAGGCTCGTGGGGAACAGAGAAGCACGATAGAAGAACACAAAAGAACTACCGACAACCGTCACATGGTTGATTCTGAGGGATTGCAAGTTCTCACCTTCGGGAACGATTCGGATGAAGAAATAGCCCTCGGCCCTCTTTTCAAGGAATCCATCTCTGAAACAGAAGAGATGAAGACCTGCGAGAACATTCAGCTGCGCAATTGCACGCTACCTGAAAAGAATCTCGGACCCGCAAATAAGGGATCGAACAAAAAGGATAAGGGGAAAGAAAAGGTCCCTGAGGATATCACCCTCGATGACCGAGTCGTCGAAGAGCTGGCAGCCAGGACCCGCCCAAGAAAAACAAGGTGGATTACAATGTTCTGGCACACCTGAGGAAGATACTCTTGCAGCTAATCATTCTCGACACCCTTCCGCTATCCAAAGAGGCGAGAGATTCTCTGATCAAGGCATTATAAGAGCCTGACCAGTTTCAAGCTTTCCTCGCCGAAGAAAAGATGAAGGACGAGCTGGAAGAAATTCACACAGCTGACATCACTTTCGGCGATGAAGATCTCCTCCTCGGAACATGCGAGAACAACCGTCCCCTATATGTCTTCGGGTATTGTCATGACATTAAGATAGGGAAGATCCTAGTTGACAATGGGTCCTCTGTCAATCTCCTAAATGTGAGGGTGCTAAAAAAATCTGCATGAGCGTTCAACACCTCGCTCGGGATAAAATCACTATCTCCGGATTCGACTCCCAGTCATCACAGACACCCGGGTCTGTGTTACTGACGTTATGCTTTGGGCTGCTCGTCACTGACATCAAGTTTCATGTCATTGACGCCAAGACTTGCTACAATGCTTTGCTCGGCAGGCCTTGGTTACACGAGTACAATATCATCTCTTCTACACAACATTAGTGTATGAAGTACTTCAAAGATGGTCTCGAATATACCGTGACGGGGGAGATTAACCCATTCTCCGTGAATGAAGTCCGCAAATACAAGGACGCAAAATACTTCTTGCCAGACTTCAAAGACACGGAAATGTGCCATAAGCCAGAGAATAAGCAGAAAGCTATCACCACTATTCTGGTCTTTGGGAGCGATACCGAAGAGGAGGAAGAGATAGTCTATTCAGGGCCACCCCAATGCAACAAGCCGGGACCGTCCACCCCTATTCTGGTCTTTGGCAGTGACTCTGAAGACGAGGTCAACGCAATATTCTCGTCTCGTCCATCAGTGCAAGCCTTCATTGGAGATGATCAGAGTTTGCAAATCACCATGGTTCCGCAAGAGCATTACAAAGAGCTCGACGCACCTGATACCTACAGTGTGCAAGAACTGCAGAGGTTCTACGTCCCTCTCAGGCGAAAAGATGAAAATGCGATCCCCTTTTACCGATTCACGGAAACCAAAGTAGAGAAAGAAATCTGGCATGGTGCCGATTCTACGCTTGACAGGTGATTTGAATCTCAAAGAATAATTTATTAACCTCAATCAAGAACGGCGTCGCTTGGTAGCTAGCCGGTGAGTACGGGTCGGTCCACAGGGATTTTGTGAATTTCCTAATTGTTCTTACGAGTTAATTCCGATTGGTGTCGGATTGATTAAATCTAAAAACTAAGTTTATCTAGATCTAAATCTTGCTAGGGTTAGGTTTAGGGTAAGTTTGTAAAGTTAATAAATCTAACCGCTTTCTATACCCAAATTAAGATCTATTTAGGAGTTATAGTAATTATTAATAAAGGGGATTAGTACCATCGGGTAGAAATGGTGTTTCTTCCTCTAGGTTCTTGTCCTTCCTTTCTTAATTCTTACCCAAACCTCCATGGAAAACACGCTCAACCGGGCCTTTATACTACGGTATCACCGCTACCTCGTGGGATAGGGTACCGTAGGGAGCGGTATGTGCATGTATGCATGGAGTCCTATAAAAACGTGTGATGGACAAGAAAGGGGTGAGAGATCTTCATCTCTCAAGCCTTCCCCAAAGCTAACCCTAACAAGCGAGGAGACTACTCGCTCATTAGGGAACTGAAGAACATATCTAACTATCTAACTAGGGCAAGGAATTAAAGATCTATACTAAGGCAGAATAAAAATTAACTAAGGCAATTAAATAAAACTACTTACTTTATTGATGGTTCTCTCTAAACATTTACACAGGACTTTTCAGATCTGAAATAGATGAAATGAAAAGAGGCATAACCTAAAACAGGTTTTTAGGGTTCTATTTATAGATTCATAGAAACCCTAGGTTACAATCGCGTCATATCTGCTTTTACAAAAATACCCCCTAAGAAAAAGACCTAGTCAACTCCCGCCAGCGCATCGACACATTTTCTACCGACACGGGTAATAGAGGGCCGCGGAACCGCGGCCATAAGGCCTGTTTGGCCGCGGTTCCGCGGCCAAGTAGGGAGATTGTAGTCTGTGTTTTTCTGTGTTGCTTCTAGATGACTTTGTTTTCTTGTTTCTACAGTTGTTTCTTCAGATTGGCTTCTAGGTTTCTTCCAGATCTCCACAGTGAATAATTGTAGTAGACTTTTACCGTTGCTTCGTGACGAAGTCTTGAACCTTGCACTGCCTTGTATTTTGTGAATCTGATCTTCGTGTAGGCTTTATCAAGATTCCACTATTTATTGGTCGTAGTCTCACTTTTGTATCATCTTATGTCTTTTTCACTGTTTGTGTCGATATAATCTGTAACCTGCAACTATGTAGCAGACATGGGTTGTTTATTTGTAAATGCATAAGAATGGGGAATATAATAATGCAAAATTATGGTATGAACAAATACCCCCAAACTTATCTTTTGCTCATCCTCGAGCAAACCTAGTTTTTATTCTCAACAAAAAACCTAACCTCACTTTCGCAGGGAAACACGATTGCACTGAGCTCGTGCAACAAGCCGTTAAACCTTTAGGTGTCCCTAGTAGGAGGAGTATTGTCTCCTGAGGGTTTTCAGCGGATACTACCCACACAATCCTATCAATTTGGCTTATTAATTTTTATTCTCCAATTAGGTTTTCCAACAAGAACTCTATTATCTTCGACTCAGAAATTATCCACCCATATTCTTCACGCTTCCTTATCATTCAACTTAAGATTATATATGTTCTGTAGACTTACTTAACTTTCGACATCTCTTAAGTTTTCCTTCTAGGGTTCTATCTCAACTTAGGATTTTTTATCGTCTCTACTAAAGATACAAGTCCTATTCTTCATTTCTATCTCTTATTTAAACCCCAATCACATACCCCTACGTGTGTGTATATATATCATCCCTACACTTGGAAATTCAAATCAAGCTATCATACTTTTGTCCATCGTCCAAAGCACTTCTTAATAGGTGAATTTTTAGATGAATTTCGCTCACACATCCTTCATGCGACTGTTAATACTTCTTGAGGTACCAACAACCGATTACAAAATGTGTTTGCACATTAACGCGTAATTCCTAGTCTTTGTAACACCTAAGGCTTATAGCAGTGACTCCCAAACCAGTTAGTCTAAGGCACTAGGTGATGAAGCACTCTCGCTAAATATTTTTCTATTAATGCAGCCTTAAGTAATCACAAAAACCAGTGTTCATTTTTTTTATTATCTTCTTATTCACACTTGAATTTTTATTTTAAATTTTTTTCGTACTAAGAACTTTAGACAAGAGTATTTCAAGGTTTCTTCTACTATTCCAAGTTTCAAGGTTCGTGTTTGTGCAATTTGTAGGGTATATATTTTCAGAATTTAGACTTAAGCTTAGGAATTATTTTTCAGACTCACACTTTAATAAAAACATCAATACTCTTCCCTTGTTTTAACTTAGCCCAAGAAGTGAACTCAAAATTTGCTTATTTCTAAATAAACTACAAAGACATATACTTTCTACCGTTAAATTTTTAAGAAAGGTTATTTTTAGGGTTTTTAATTTACTAAGTCTAAGATCTAGTTGTTCATAGCCAGTTAACCTTTTTGTCAAATTCAAGTCAATTAGGGCCAAAATTGAATACTTTAATTTTTCTAAGCCTTTAAATTTTTCAATTTTTTTTATGGGTTTTAAAATAAGTAATGCAAATGCAAAATGTACATATGAATGCAAAGGAAGAAGGGTTACCGAGCATACCCCCAAACTTAAACTTGACAGTGTCCTCACTGTCATGCTACACCAAGAGGGTCAAAAGTGTCGGCACTCCCCTGTTTATTTATTTACAAAATATTTTTTTTATTGTTAAAAGAAAAAACAAAAATATATATACATATATACAACAAGGTCCTCACCAAACTAAAAAAGTCCTTACACAGACCAAAGGTTAGCACCAACTATTCAAAAATTCTATCGTGATAATGGTAGGGTTGGTAGAAGAATGGAGTGTAGAGGAAGGAGTGGAGAAACACACGAGACCGTATGGAAAGAAGGGTGGAATATGGTCTCGGTGGAGAAGAAGAATGGCGGAAAAGATAAAGAAGTGTAGCACGAACTTGAGGGTGTATATCGAGTGCATAAATTAGTGCAATTTGTGATGACCGATGTGTTAAAAGCGATTGTGCTAATTTATCAACCCGTCGAGAAATGGGGTCAAATCCCTCAAGATTTGCAAGAAAACATGGGTACGTTGAACTTGGTAAACCCTCCATTGAAAGTGGAAACGCGACGGAGTCTTGCGTGGTCGAAACGATAGGAAGGACGAAAGGGAATGATTTAGGGATAGTCTTATTCTCACCTAAGTAATCTGTCTCGAATTTGAAGGATTCTATCAATGGTTTGAAATGACTGTAAGCAACCGAGTCTGATGGTTCAACTAACTCATCTGAAATTTTAAAGGACTCAAACTCGGGAGGTGGGTTTTCAATATTGTCCGAAAAAGTGAAACACTCGTAATCGTTATCGGCTGTGAGAACTATGTCAGATTCAAAGAGGAACGCACTAGTGGCGTCAAAACTGCTGTGATCGAATAGAAATTTTTCAAGCTCACAATCCTCAAGTGTGATCTCTTGTGTGGTCGGAATGATTGAAAGGAGGGGGTTTGATTTAGAAAGTATAACAGTTAAAGGTTTAGGAGGATGAATTGGAAAATCCGACAAATCAAACAAAAATGGTTCATCCTCAATACTATCTTCAATACTCTCCTCAATACTATCCTCATAATTCTCCTCAAAATTTAGCCTATCCATGCCATTATCATCAAAATCAAGACGCATATGAAGTTCGGGAGAAACATTTAATGACTCTGGATGATGAATTGGACATAAAATTTCAATCAAATCTACGGGTTCATCATCCGAAAAATTCCCGGCGTCAATATCCTCAATCAAGTGAAAATCAATTTTTTCAGACACCTCATCAAAAGCATGGATATCAATTAATTCAGGTTCTAGATTGGAGGTATAGAAGTCAAAAGGATTGGTGATGGTTTCACTCGAAAGGGACCCTTCACATTCTGGCAAATCAAGCACTAAAAAGTCACATAACTCATTAAATGTTTTATTTTCAACTGATGAATCATTTGGGACACTTGTTTGAAAACTGGAGTTATGGAATTCAATTGGTAATGGGTAGGTTTGATTTGGAAGGGTGTACAGCCCACTCTCTCCTCTCAAATTCTCACTCTGTCCAACCGCCCCATCATACATTGGAATTTTTGGAGTTAGTTGGAAACTAGCTACCGGGTCACTAGGTTGTAGAAGGGCAGTCATGGACGCATCCACATTCCTCATCATTTGGTTTGTCGCTACCATATACGCTTATAACGACTGTTCCAGACTAGACATATGTTGTGAAAGGGTTTCAGTAAAAGATTCAAAGTTGCTTGGATTTTGAAAACTCCCAAATGGCTGTGTAGAATCAATGTCTAGGGAAGGTGTGAAAGTCGGGTAGGACTGGTAGGAATTGGATGGTTGGACAGGAGTGGGATCAACATTTGGATAAAAAGGTGAATGGACTTGTTGATCCCAAGAACTGGATGTGTTGAGAGGAGTGAAAGATCGGCTACGAGATTGTTCAATATGCTCAGCAATAGACATGGGTTTTGGAGTTACAATATGACTTGAAAAAGGAGTATCAACGTAAGGAGGTGGTGAAGGTTGACACGGTTGATACAAAGTGGATTGCGGAGTCCAACTATTTCTCCTAGATGCTTCTATTCGATCTTTCAAAGAAATTTTGGGTATGGAGGGGTCGTCCATAATTCGACCGAAACAATTCGCTTTTGAAGCAAAGTTTGGTTCAGGGTACCAAAGTTCGGCAAGAGTTTTGTGAGGTGGGGTACCTATGATGTAAGAAAGGAGAAGAAAAAGAATGTGGGGTGCACGGATTTCTTAGCTACAAGCTGTAAGTTTTTATAAAAAAATTTCCCTTTTTTTTATTTGGTGCTCTTTGCAAAAAGATTTTCGATAAAAGGCTTAGACACACGTTCAATTAACCACAAATACACAATCAGGCCTAGTTCTAGGGTCACCTAGGTCAGCTAGACAGCTCCTAACTGTTCCAAAGGGCTACAAATAGGACCTCAAACCGCCTCTTCATCGTCAATTGCGGCCAGGTAAGTGCCAGGTGAGTGGGAGGCTCTCTACTACAAGTAGTGGCCCTAATTAAGTAACCACTCGCCTTAGACACACTTGCCTAGACACCGCAAAGTCAGGTTAGGATCAACGGCCGATGCCTACAACTAGTCCTCTGTCCTATTGAGCGCGACGTCCTTAGAGCCGAGTCTAGTATTTTTTTAATTAAATAATGGTCAATGCATATGCCTTATATGATTTCTGGGGTCCTGGGAAGGGTGATGAAATCCCCACCCAATCTGGATTGGTCTCAAGCCCCTTAAAGTCCGATTAAAAATATGCAAAGCAGTAACAATCACTTGCAATCAATTTTTTTTATTTTTTTAGCACGGCGCAAAGAATCCTGCACAAGATCAATTATTGGAAGGGGGAGAATTTTTTAAGCTCAAAGAATCCTGTAGAAGATATATTGGGATTTGCAGAGGAGAGAGAAAGAAACAAACAGAGGGAATTGTGCGTGCTGACGTCAGCAGGAAGCCGAGGATCCACGGTCGGTAGGTAGGTACGGCGGCGGAAACGCGGTTGTTTGAGAGGTTCAGATCTCGAGAAAAATTCTGTTGTTCTGTTGTTGAAGTCCCCTGCTGTTCAGATCTTCACCTTTCTGTTTCGCTCTCTGAATTTTTCCAGATCCAAACTTGTACGTTGATCCTGCAAAGATTCACACAAGAAACCCTTCAAACAATAAAAGATGATAGAATTTTTATAAATTTTTTGTTTTTTTTCTGTTATTATGATTTTTTAATTTATATTAACCCGAAATTGCAAAAAGAAAATATTACGCCATCTCCGGCAACGGCGCCATTTGATTTGAATCTCAAAGAATAATTTATTAACTGCAATCAAGAACGGCGTCGCTTGGTAGCTAGCCGGTGAGTACGGGTCGGTCCACAGGGATTTTGTGAATTTCCTAATTGTTCTTACGAGTTAATTCCGATTGGTGTCAGATTGATTAAATCTAAAAACTAAGTTTATCTAGATCTAAATCTTGCTAGGGTTAGGTTTAGTGTAAGTTTGGAAAGTCAATAAATCTAACCGCTTTCTATACCCAAATTAAGATCTATTTAGGAGTTATAGTAATTATTAATAAAGGGGATTAGTACCATCGGGAAGAAATGGTGTTTCTTCCTCTAGGTTCTTGTCCTTCCTTTCTTAATCCTTACCCTAACCTCCATGGAAAACACGCTCAACCGGGCCTTTATACTATGGTATCACCGCTATCTCGTGGGATAGGGTGCCGTAGGGAGCGGTGTGTGCATGTATGCATGGAGTCCTATAAAAACGTGTGATGGGCAAGAAAGGGGTGAGAGATCTTCATCTCTCAAGCCTTCCCCAAAGCTAACCCTAACAAGCGAGGAGACTACTCGCTCATTAGGGAATTGAAGAACATATCTAACTATCTAACTAGGGTAAGGAATTAAAGATCTATGCTAAGGCAGAATAAAAATTAACTAATGCAATTAAATAAAACTACTTACTTTATTGATGGCTCTCTCCAAACATTTACACAGGACTTTTCAGATCTGAAATAGATGAAATGAAAAGAGGCATAACCTAAAACAGGTTTTTAGGGTTCTATTTATAAATTCATAGTTTTAGGGTTCTATTTATAAATTCATAGAAACCCTAGGTTACAATCGCGTCATATCTGCTTTTACAAAAATACCCCCTAAGAAAAAGACCTAGTCAACTCCCGCCAGCGCACCGACACATTTTCCACCTACACGGGTAATAGAGGGCCACGGAACCGCGGCCATAAGGCCTGTTTGGCTGCGGTTCTGCGGCCAAGTAGGGAGATTGTAGTCTGTGTTTTTCTGTGTTGCTTCTAGATGACTTTGTTTTCTTGTTTCTACAGTTGTTTCTTCAGATTGGCTTCTAGGTTTCTTCCAGATCTCCACAGTGAATAATTGTAGTGGACTTTTACCGTTGCTTCGTGACGAAATCTTGAACCTTGCGCTGCCTTGTATTTTGTGAATCTGATCTTCGTGTAGGCTTTATCAAGATTCCACCATTTATTGGTCGTAGTCTCACTTTTGTATCATCTTATGTCTTTTTCACTGTTTTTGTCCCGAGAATCTGTAACCTGCAACTATGTAGCAGACATGGGTTGTTTATTTGTAAAATTCATAAGAATGGGGAATATAATAATGCAAAATTATGGTATGAACAACAGGCTCCAGCCCATTCGTCTGCCCATATACTACACAGAAGGATTAAAAAGGCTGTTGAGACGCCAAGGCATACCCTTCAAATAGACTGCTCGACAAGCTCAGTTCTACAACAGGATCTGGAACGTCCCCGGAACTCAGCGAAAAGTGCCAAACATGAGAATAGAAATGATCGGGCTCAGATATGTTCGATCCAAGAAACGGGAGCGATTCTATGGCTGCTACGTTATATATGATTTCGATGAAGAAGGAGATGCTCTGTTAGAAGAAGCTAACCCTAAACCAAAACGAGGTCTCACCATGAAAGTGCCATGTCCGTCGTTTGAAGAACAGATGGATAAGCTAATAAGGAAAGCGAGTCAAAAGGTCCGGGATGACCATAGCCGCGAAATGGCCATCTATGTAAAAGCCAGAACGCAGCGCCTCCTTCAGCAGGCTACGAAAAATGACAATGCCCTTCATCGCCAGCCCGTCATACGGAAGACTCGACGCGGAGTCAAAAATAAACTGAAGAACGAAAAAATGTTCGACATCAGCAAAGCGGGTCCAAGAAGTCTCGCGATCGAAAATTGAGCAGCCGGGATCCGTCTCTTATAAAGAAGATGGGTCGAGCATATTCTTTTCCCCAAGACAAGACAAGAAAGATATCCAGTCTTGTCATTAAATATCAGATGATTACCTTCCCGAAGTCCAAGCACCCTGAACAAGCAAGTGAGGATCATCACCCAGATTATTGCTCCTATCTCCAAGCGATAGGACATCCACTCGAAGATTGCTTCACATTCAAAGGCTAGGTAGAAGACCAGTTTGAGCAAGGCAGGTTCTCTTTATCCAGCAGATGGAGGGTAACCCCGCCACAGAAGCATGAACCGAAAGCAACGTATGCAGCGAGAGTAGAGCCGGATCAACATCGGTCTTGGAAGCGATCTCGTACTGTCACGTGATAACGCTGTCAGGAGAAGGAGTACACGAGGGTATGGCTGACCTCCCCTGGTGCTTCGAAAACGATGATGACGAAGTGATCTCAGAGTTTCCACCGGCGCTAAAAGAGCTGGAAGATGGGATACATACTACTGCATACAACCTCAGAAAAATCGACTTGGGGACGACAGACGATCCACGGCCTACGTTCGTCAGTGAGCTGCTGTCTAAAGAATAGGTGGCTACACTCAAAGACGTGCTCATACAGTATAAAGACCGTTTTGCATGGAACTACTCCGAAATGCCGGGGCTAGATCCAGAAATAGCTATGCACAAATTGGTGATATCTCCGGACGTCAAGCCAGTCAAGCAAGCACTAAGAAGAATGCGGCTCGAACTTGAAATGAGCATCAACGCCGAAGTCAAGAAGCTAATCGACTCCGGCTTCATCCAAGAAGTTCAGTATCCTGACTGGATCGCCAACATTATCCCAGTGATGAAGACAAATGGAACGGTGCGCGTCTGCGTAGACTTTCGGGACCTCATCAAAGCTTGCCCGAAAGATGATTTTCCCATACCGGTTACCGAGCTGATGATAGATAACACGTCCACTCACGAAGTCTTCTCCTTCATGGACGGATCATCGGGGTACAACCAAATAAAGATGCATATCGAAGACCAGAAGTATACCGCTTTCCGGACTCTCCTGGGAATATTCTGTTACAAAGTGACGCCTTTCGGCTTGAAGAACGCTGGCGCCACCTATCAGAGGGCCATGACTGTAGGGTGTTTTTCGTCACCCCATTGAGATGGGAACACGCGTGTTCTTGCCAGGCGTACTACAGATTCCCCCTGCCTAGGGTAGGCCGGGGTTTAATGATTGTGGGGATCCGAATCTCTGGCAGCCGCGGACTAAACTGCCGTTAATTACCCCTCGCCTTTGGGCGAGGGAACTTCCGATTAACGGGTTAAACTGGTCATGCGAACTCAATGTGCAGTGTACGTGTGTTTTGTTTTGGAGGGAGAGGTTTGGATATATCGGGAGCCATGCAGAGTTTTTACGGGGGTCCCACTATCCGGATAGAGGGCTGGGGATCAAGGGGGCTAGCAGCCCCCTTGCGGGGTGCGGGGCAGCGCCCCGGCCTAAATTTTTTTGGGGGGGACAGTGTTGTGGAGTGTATGTGAATCTGTATATATATATATACATGTATATATAAAAAAAAAAGGGAAAAAGCGCCCGAAGGATGCGTGGGGTCAGCGCCTTGAACGCCGTGCGCTTAGGTGCTGTGCGCTTAGGCGCTAGCGCGCCACGTGTCGGCACGTGGGCGCTTTATGCTTGAGCGCTGGACGCTTGAGCGCAAGCGCGCCATGTGTCGACACGTGGGCGCTTTGCGCTTGAGCGCAGGGCACTGGAGCGCAAGCGCGCCACGTGGGCGCTTTGCGCTTGCGCTGGGCGCTTGAGCACAAGCGTGCCACGTGTCGGCACGTGGGCGCTTTGCGCTGGAGCGCAGGGCGCTGGAGCGCAGGGCGCTGGAGCGCAAGCGCGCCACGTGTCGGCACATGGACGCTTTGCGCTCGAGCGCTAGCGCGCCACGCGTCGGTACGTGGGCGCTTGGTGCTTGAGCGCTTGGGCGCCGGTGAGAAAAAGAGGCTTTTAGCTACAGAAATTCTCGAAAGAGAAATCAGAATGGAGTTAAACTCCTAAGATATTTTGGGGTTGATGAAAGGGGTTCTTCTGCTTTCTCCTCTAGTTGCTGGATCTTGAAAATCAAGAGATATGAGATTTTAAAAATCTCTTCTTTTTGAGATCTAATGGAAGATCTGAGTTCCCTTTTATTGGTTTTGTGGTAAAAAACTATTTAGTTTTGTAAAATGAAGAGAAAAACTCTTGATTTAATTCAAAAGAAAGAAGAAGGTTTTGGAACCTTGAGGAAGGAGAAAAGATCTCAGATCTCAATTTTTTTTTGGAGAGAGAAAAAAAGTTGATGGGATATTTTCATTATCCTTGCCTTTATAGGCTATACACTTTACACATAGCCCCTTGGGCTTCACAAAATGGCTCTTTGCCTATCTCTTGGCTCATGTGCCATTTCTTTTTGCACATAAGCCATAGGCTTTACAAAAATTTGGTTTTATGCCTATTTTTCTTACATTTATCCATAAAATAAAATAAAAGAAATACAACAAAATTATTTATTACAAAATTTTTATCTTGGCATGGGGGGAGGCTGCCCACTTCATGTTCGGGCTCGATCCAGGCATGGGCCCACTGGATCTGGGCTTGGGCCCACTTGGCTTGGGGTTGACTTTGATTTTGACTTAGTCAACCGGAGTGTAAATTTTTACCCCAACAAATTGCCCCCCATCAATAAATGCACACCACATATGTGGGTCGTGTGCATGAAATTGATGGATCTTCTTTTACTTGGAGGCGACCTGATTTGGTTCCCACTTTTTAGGAAGCTGGCACTCCCCTTTTTACGATATGGACGTTCGTTGCTTGACATGTCTCCGAGACGGAGTGTTCGTGATAGACGTTTCCCTGGCCCGGAGTGATCTGGTTCCCGCTTTGTAGGAATCCTGCGCTGCCCCTTTTACGACATGGACGGTCAATGCTGCCATTTTTGCGACTTGGACGGTCGATGCTGCCCTTTTAGCGACTTGGATGGTCGGTGTTGCCCTTTTTGCGACTTGGACGGTCGGTGCTGCCCTTTTTGCTACTTGGACGGTCGGTGCTGCCCTTTTTGCGACGTGGACGGTCGATACTGCCTTTTTTGCGACTTGGACGGTCGGTACTGCCATTTTAGCGACGTGGACGGTCGATGCTGCCCTTTTTGCGACTTGGACGGTCGGTGCTGCCATTTTAGCGGCGTGGACGGTCGATGCTGCCATTTTAGCAACGTGGACGGTCGGTTTTGCCCTTTTTGCGACATGGACGGTCGATACTGCCCTTTTTGCGACTTGGACTGTCGGTTCTGCCCTTTTTGCGACGTGGACGGTCGGTGCTGCCCTTTTTGCGACTTGGACGGTCGGTTCTGCCCTTTTAGCGACGTGGACTGTCGATGCTGCCCTTTTTGCGACTTGGACGGTCGATGCTGCCATTTTAACGACGTGGATGGTCGGTTCTGGATTTGACTTGCCCCGCTTCTTGCGGCGTCAGGGATGAAGTTGACTTGTTTCCGAGGTGGGATTTGATTCTGCCAGGGAGGTCATTGGTTGTATGACTTGATGTGATTTGGGTTGACATCAGCATCGCTACGCTGGAATATGGTACCAGGAGCGAATCATCATTTGTCATGACAGGATTTGGGGATTTTTGTTTTGGTTTGGCATCAGCATCGCTGCACTGGAATATGGTACCAGGAGCGAATCATCATCTGCCATGAGGAGATTTCCCTCGTTCCCAGTTTAACGACTTAGGGGTCATCTGTTCCCAGTTTAACGACTTATGGGTCATCTGTTCCTAGTTTAAAGACTTAGGGGTCTACTGGATTGGAGTTTGGGATTTTGGGGTTAGGGTAGGCATCGGCGTTGCTAACACTGAAGCACACGTGCCAGGAGCAATTCATCATTTGCCTATTCCTGTTGGGGGAGCGATGGCTTAGGAGACAGGTTTAGGTCCCTATCACCTAAGGCTTTTCAATTTTATGGGCCGTGAGGGTCCCATAAAAGCATTTTCTCCCTACGAGTCGTAAGGATCCCGCAGGTGTATTTTGTCCTTAGGAGTCGTGAGGACTCCTAAGTATGTTTTTCCTTTATGAGTCGTAAGGATCCCACAAAGATTTGTTCTCCTCATGTATCGTGAGGACACACGAGTGTGTCTTCTCAATGGAGCATAATTCCAAAGGCGGAGACCAGCCGCGTAACTGGTGATTGTGGTGGGGCATGGGTATGACGAGAATTATTTGAGCCCATGGATTGTATACGACAGTCAATTTGGGGATTGGCCGTAGGGCTGGAGAATTTTGAGAAATTGGATTTGGTTGGCGTCTGCATCGCTACATTGGAATATGGTACCAGGAGCGGCTCATCATTCGCCGTTTGGGGACTTGGAATTTGGATCTTGTTTGGCACCAGCATTGCTGCACTGGAATAATGCCAGGAGCAACTCATTATTTGCCTTGGGAGGACTTAGGATTTAAGCTTTTGGTCGGCATCAGCACCGCTAACACTGAAGCAAAATACCAGGAGCGACTCATCATTTGCCGTTGCCCGTTGGGGAACGATGGTTTAGGAGACAGGTTTGGGTCCCTGTCACCTAAGGCTTTTCAATTTTATGAGCCGTGAGGGTCTCATAAAAGCATTTTCTCCCTACGAGTCGAGAAGATCTCGCAGGTGTACGTTCTCCTTAGGAATCATGAGGATTCCTAAGTGTGTTGCTCCTTTGTGAGTCGTAAGGATCTCACGCAGGGGTTTTCTCTTCACAAGGTTGAGAGGACTTTGCGAGTGTATTCATCTCTTTTCACGAGTTTGCGCCCTTTCGGGTTTTCACAAACTCGCCGGTAGTCCTGCTGTTTTTACTCACGGAACCCTTTCGGGTTTTCATCCGTGCCCGTTTTGCTTGTGGACATACCTTTTTTTTATTTTTTCTTCTTCTTTTTTTCTTTTTTTTCTTTTTTTTTGCCGCTGGTGGGACCTTAAAAGTAGTCTCACCGGCAGGATTTGGGAGAGATAGGGGTCATTTATGCCCGTGGATTGTATACGGTTTTGCAGGATGTATGATCCAGACCATAGGGTTGGTGTGCTCAATTCACCTGTGACTTGGAGCATTCACGTGTAGTATTTCTTGAGATATCGGCCATTGATAGGTGGCATGGGCCTTTCTCCCTCGGCACTTATTAGTTTGTAGGATCCTCAGTCGAACACTTTCTCGATGACGTATGGTCCTTCCCAGTTTGGCTCGAATTTTTCCTTGGCATGTCGATTGGGGATGATCGGTCTTTTGAGGACCAATACCAATTCACCTTTCTTGAAAGCGCGGAGACGGGTTATCTTGTCATAGGCCCGTGACATTTGGGCTCGGTATAGCTCCAGATTTTGCTGCACCGCGAGCCTCTTTTCTTCGAGGGCATCGAGCTCTTCAAGTCGAAGGAGCACGTTTTCCTCCTCCGTCAACTCGTGCTGAACGGTCATCCTTAAGCTTGGAACTTCGACTTCGAGGGGGAGGACCGCCTCCACTCCGTATGGAGTGGACTGAGTTGGAGTACGGTGCGTGGTACGATATGCCCACAACGCCTCGTGAAGTTTGAGATTCCAGTCTCTTTTGTTGGCTGAAGCATTTTTCCTCAGGAGCTTGCATAGAGTCTTATTGAAGGCTTCGGCTAGCCCATTGGCTCTTGGATTATAGATGGAGGAATATCTCCAGTCTATCTTATGCTGAGTAGCGGATCTTGAGACATTGAAGCTCTTGAAAGAAGGCCCGTTGTCAGAAATGATTCTTCTTGGTGTACCGAAGCGGTATAGAATATTATGCTGGAAGAATGTCAGAATATCTTTTGTCTTGACTTCTTTTAGCGGGACAGCTTCGGCCCATCTGGAGAAGTAGTCTGTCGTGGCCAGTATGAACCGGTGGCCTTTGGATGATGGAGGATCAATTGGGCCAACAATGTCGGTGCCCCAGACTTGAAGGGCCACGACGCCACCATAGGATGCAACGGATTGGGATGCTTGTGAATGAAATCACCATGGATTTGGCAGATCTGACATTTCTTTGTATGCTGTCTGCAATCCCGTATCATGGTGGGCCAGTAATACCCAAGCCGTTTGATTTGAAGTCGCATCTTGGGGCCAGATTGGTGAGTACCGCAAATGCCCGAGTGAACATCTTTCATGACCTTTTTGGCTTCGGCCAATGACAGACACCTGAGCCAGAGTTGGTCATATGACCTGCGGTATAACGTGTCATTTACAAACACGTATCGGAGAGCTCTTTTCTTCAGCTGAATCCTCGCAGATTTTTCTTCGGGTAGCTTGTCGTATCGGAGGTACTCTATGAAGGGTTCTCTCTAATCGGGCTCGTCTTGGATGATCGAAGCTTCTTCGGCGGGACTGCTCTTCTGTTCCGCGCTTTTCTTTTCTCATAGCGAGACTGGGGGTAGAATTTGCCGGCTCCTGACTGTGATCAGAATTTCGTCCATGTCAGGATCAGCCAGCTCCTTGGCTAAGCGAGCGAGTACGTCAGCCTTTCCGTTCAACGCTCTAGGGACTCTCGTTAGTTCAATATGAGTGAACCGTTTCATGAGTTCCACCACCCGGCCTCTGTACCGAGCTAATTCGGGTTTGTATATCTTATAATCGCCGCTTACTTGGTTGACAACAAGCTAGGAGTCACCGTAAACCCATAGCCGAAGGATTTCCATATCTATGGCGAGCTCCAAACCAGCTATCAGAGCTTCATACTCGGCCTCATTATTTGTGCGAGGCTCGGTGAGAGCAAAAGAACGCCGTAGGGTTCCCATTGATGGCGTGATGAATACCAATCCTATCCCTGCTTTTATCTCCGGGACACTTGATTTACTGGAGGTCCTTATCGATGAGGCCCCATCGAAGTAGAGCTCCCAACATGGCTCGTCATTCTCTAGGTATAGCACTTGTTCGTCGGGTAACTCGCAATTGAGTGGTGACCCTTCTGGTATGGGATGAGCAGCGAGAAAGTTTGCAAGAGCTTGCCCTTTTACTGCTTTCTGAGGAGTATAAACTATGTCAAACTCAAGTAGCATGATAGCCCATCTTGCCATTCTGCTGGCTAGGCTTGCTTTGGTCATCAAGTGTTTGAGTGGGTCGACCTTGGAGATCAGCATAACCCGGTGAGCGAGCAGATAGTGCCTCAGCTTCTTCACAGCAAACATCAGAGCCAAGCATTGCTTTTCGATCGGGGAGTAGTTATGTTCCGCCCCGACTAAAGTTTGACTGAGGTAGTAGAGGGCATTTTCTTTTCCCTCCTCGTTATTCTGGACAAGGAGCGCACCGAGTGACTCATCTAGCGCGGCAGTGTAGAGAATCAGCGGTTTATTTGGAATGGGGGCGGCCAGCACTGGAGGGTGCAACAAGTATTGTTTGATGCTTTTGAACGCTGCTTGACATTCGGCATCCCAGATAAAAGGAGCTCCTTTCTTCATGAGCTTTGAGAAGGGCCTACACCTTCCCGATAAATTTGAGATAAACCTCCGTATATAAGCAAGCTTGCCTTGAAAAGATCTTAGCTACGTCAGACTCTTTGGAGGGGGCATCTCCATGATGTCTTTTATCTTTGATGGGTCAACTTCGATCCCTCGATGCCGGACTATAAAACCCAGGAATTTTCCCGATGACACGCAAAAGCGCATTTCAGAGGATTCATCTTCAGATCGTATTCTCTCAGTCTGGTGAGAACGGTCCTAAGATCTTGGATATGATCGGTCTTGGTTTTAGTCTTGACGACCAGATCATCAACATAACATTCAACGACTTTATGAATTAGGTCATCAAAGATATTGGTCATTGCCCTTTGGTACGTAGCACCTGCGTTCTTCAGTCCGAACGGCATCACCTTGTAGCAGTATATTCCGATCGGGGTTCGGAATGCTGTGTGCTTCTCATCCTCAGGCGACATTTTGATCTGGTTATACCCAGACGAGCCATCCATAAAGGTGAACAGTTCGTAATTTGAGGTGTCATCGACCATCATTTCCATGACCGGTAGCGGGAAGTCGTCTTTAGGACATGCATTGTTGAGGTCCCTGAAATCGACACAAACTCGGATCTGCCCATTTTTCTTCTTCACTGAGACTATGCATGCGATCCAGTCCGCATATTTCTCTTCCCTGATGAAGCCGGCATCGATGAGCTTCTTGGTTTCCTCGATGACCTTTTCTTCTAGTTCCCTTCTCATTCTTCGAGGATCTTGTTTGACTGGCTTAGCATCAGGAGATATAGCCAGCTTATGCACGACCACTTTAGGAGAAAGGCCAGGCATTTCTTTGTATGTCCACTCGAAGCAGTCGACGAACTCATGCAGCAGGACAATTATCTGCTCTTTCATTTCCTCCGACAAGAGTGAGCTGATGTAGGTCGGCCTTGGATCATTGGGCGTTTCTAAGTCAATCTCGGTTAGCTCGTCAAAGGTTGCTTGTCCTCCATCTTCGAACTCTTGAGGAGCTTCTTCTGGCTCGGTTAGCTCGTCTTCATCATTTGACTCTTCGCTGGCTTCCCCAATATGGGTCATATAGCATGTCTTAGAATCAGGCTGGATGAAACCTATGCCCCACCTATCTGGAATTCGTCCATCGATGAGTGCTCGGACCTGAGGTGGATGCCATAGCCCTTCGTAAAACTTTGCTTCAGACTCCGTTTGATATAACCGACATCCGTACTTCTTAAAGTATTCCCGCATCTCGGGCGCATAGTATCTGGGATTGAGGACGGCTCTTATGTCTCTCTCATATGGAAGGCACGCGACAGACAAATCGTCCGGGTGCACAACAGGATTTGACCCGTAAAACAGGATGCCCTTCTGTCCACTTTTCTTTCCGGGAACATAGAAAGTATTCATCTGGTCAATGGTACAGACTGACAATACATCGAGCTTTTTGCACATCTGCTCCGGCACCCTTATGACGGCTAGGGACCCGTCTGCAATTTCGAAGGCCTCTCGTAGTTTCGCTTGTTGCATGGGGGTCCAATTTACACCACTATTGCACGGCAGGTCCTCTTCCTCCGACTCTTCAGTGTTGTTGCCAAGATGAGGGCGAACTTTGCTGCTAGATGGGCCTTCAGTAACAGATTCGTCCGTATCACTGCCGAAACAAGGGCGAGTTTTAGGGAAGGACGGACTTCCAGCGTCGGACTCATCAGTGTCGCTACCGAAATGCAGGGGCACTTGGGCGTTTTTGCTTTTGAAAGTGACAGCCGGCTCAGATTTTCCTTTGAGTCTTGGGGCCGCTCTATCCTCAGTCAGTTGTGGCTTAGCATTTTGGTGGTTCATAAAGTACTGAGAATCTTCATATCGGACTTCATGCACACCGAACGGCTGGATGACTCCGTCAATGCGTCTTTCTTCTCCATTTTTAGTATACTTCATGCATTGATGGAGAGTTGACGGGACGATGCCGTAATCGTGGAGCCACGGCTGTCCCAAGAGAATCTTATAAGACGTGTCGGCGTCGATCATGTATATCTTAGCTTCAGTTTGCAGATCCCCGAATTTGATTGGCAGAGCTATGGACCCCAGAACTTGCTGGCAATTTTGGTTGAAGCCTTGAATGACAATCCTTTCCCTTGACAGGTGTCGGACGTCCATTGACAAACTCTTCAGAGTTCGCAAGTTCATGATATTCACTGAGGACCGCGGATCAATCAATATGCGATTAATTCGCTCTCCATCGCTGTACCCGGTCACATAAAGCGGCCGTTGCTCAGCTGTTCCCAGTAGCAAGTCTTCATCCTTAAATGTGACTGCGACGGCTTTCAAAGTGTACTGAGCTTTTTTCATAATAATTTCCGCAAAGCGAGCCTGATACCGCTCAGGGTTTTGTAGAGCATGAATGAGGACATTTCTAAGCACCTTAGATAGGACCAAGGCATCGTAGATGCTCAGGAGAGACGGAAGATTCCGGAGATGAGCCAAGACATTATAGTCCACCGAGGAAGGACTTGAGTTTTCATCAGCTGGGTCTCTGCCATCTTCCTCATTAGCCACCTGTTTTTCCTTCCCTTTTGGGGCGTTGCCCTGATTTGGCGGTAGAGCCCTGCCACTTCTGAGCTGGATTTGATTGGCCTTTGTGGCGAGCTCCTCATCCTCTTCGGGAAAACAGAGCTCCTCCTCAGAGTCGCTGCCAAGATGGATGGCGTAGCAGGCACTACTGGGATCTCTTCATTGGGGTCTTCTTCTAACTCCTCCAGAATTTCAGCCGCTTGTACAGGGAAGAACTCCTTCAATTGAATCAGAGTTCTCTCCTTCTGTTCATATTCTTCGAGAGAATCGATATATTTTTGAATGGTCGATCTCCCTGCAGACTCCTTTTCGCGCCGAGCTGCACTTTTCTTCTTCTTGAGCTTCTTGGATTTTGAGCCTGATGGAGCCGCATTGGCAGCTGGACTGGTAGGCTTCTTCTGCCCTTCCCATTCCGTCCTGGGCTCTTTCCGAAGTAGCTTTATCATCTTCTTCGTTTTATTAGATATGTGTGTACTCCACGGAAGCCGCGATGAGTCCGTTTCATTTCTCAGGGCAGCGGGTTCGGCTGTCTGCTCCCAGAAGGCTTCAACTTCTGTCTGTATAAAGTTGGTGGTCGCAACTTGATTGTTCACCAACACACTTTTGGACAACTCGATCTCTCCAGCCTGGTACTGCTTCTCGACCCAGTCTTTGAAGATATAGAAATCCTCGATCGCATGGTTCACTACTCGGTGGTACGGGCAATACAGGGGATTGTCGGTCATTTTGGCTTCTTGGGGTCTTTTCGACTTCGGCAATTGTAGGCCGTTGTTCAAGGCATCTTTAAATATCTTGCGGACCTTATCCCTTCTGAAAGAGTAAACCTTGTTCATTTTCTCCTCTAGGGAAGGCCCATCTCCTCCCAACAATGGCTTTCGAGACTGGTTGGTTTTGGATTCACCCGCCCTTCGCTTTTCTTCATTGTCGGACGCATTGAAGACATTGGTACTGCTGGAACTCTGGCATCTACGGTTGTCGTCCCGCTTGCTTTTCTAAGTTTTGTCTCTCTGAAAGTCCGGCGGGGACTCTTGCTTCAAGCGTTCCAGCATTTGGACTTTCTTGGTTAGCTCCTGAAATGTCTTGAGGCCTGCTGTACACAAGAACGGGACCATCCAATTGCTGAGGTTCCCAATGAGAAGGCTGACGGACTGACCTGCTCCAGCGGCGGTTCGCACTTGACTGTGAGATTACGCCATCGAGCGATAAAGTCGGTGTTGCTTTCATTCTTCCCCGGCTTGGTCCTCACAAGGTCGGCAATGGAAATTTTATCACTGACGCTCATGAACCTTTGCCGAAACAGAGACTCCATTTGGGCAAAGGTAATGACGGACCTGTCTGGTATACTCGCGTACCAGTCGAAAGCGACACCGGTCAGGCTTTTGACAAACTAACGAAGAAGGAGCGCGTCATTGCCCCCTGTATTTCCGCACGATGCTTTGAAGTGGGCGACGTGCTGATTTGCATTTCCCGTCCCGTCAAATCTTCCGAATTTAGGAATGACGTAGCCTCTCGGGAACTCGATCAGATCGTAGTGTGCGGGATACGGCCGCCCACTACTGCCGATTTCTTTCTGAGCTTCAGCTTCGGCCATAATGTTTTAACCTTGCCGGTGACCAAATCCATTATCCGATCCTGTGTTAGCGGGATAGTGCTATCTGGGGCCAAGGCGTCCCCAGAAGCGGAATGTGGCCGGCTTTCATGCGGCTCGACCAGTCTTGGACCCAAAGGAACAGGCATTGGCTGCTTCGGATTGTCATCATCCGGCTGATTAGTAGCGACTTGTGCTTGATTAGGAGGCGCTCGAGCAATTTGAGCCATAAGCTGCATCACAACGTTCGTTAAGTCGTCAATCTTCGAATAGAGCTTGGCCATCTCTTTATCTTTGCTCCTGAGCTGTTTTCGAAGCTCTTGAAGCAGCTCTTGCTCCGCAGTCCTGGGGCGGAAAGTCGGCTCTTCCTCGTTGTCCGAGCTTGACTCTGCATGGACCGAGAGGTCTTTCTGCCTATCATCCTCATCGAGAGGGTTTTCTTCATCCAGCGGAGGCGGCTGTTCTTGGGCAGCGGCAACCACATTCAGGTTAGATTGGGCTTGGGATGTGGTGGCCCCATCCTTGCTTTTGCCGCGAAGGTTGTCGCTGGGGCGCCCGCCCGCCATATAGACCGTATGGATAACATATCCAGCCGTCTTTTTATTATCGGCGACTGATTTCACAGATCGCTGCCTTGACCCCCCTGTTTCGGTAGCGGGCAGTCGATTGAGGGCGGCTGGCCTGACCAGGTTCTTGAATGGCGCTGGCGCTTCTTTTCTTGGTTTGCCCCGCTGCTTTCGTGCGGCACAGAGCGCCTGATAGACTCTTGAAGAGACAATGTCATACTTTTTCTGTTAGGGCCGGGACACGTCTTTTTGTAGCGATGTTCGGACCGCTGTCTTCTTGATTCTGGCGGTCATGGCATTTTTCTGAACCCACCTCAGAGGTTCGAAGGAATTGCTAATTTTTACGGCCGACTCAGCCGTCGTCACAGAGTAACCTTGCTCTTGGAACTTCAGAAGATTCCACTTGGTCGAGGCCCTGGCCCTCTTGTTGGCTCGATACCTGAGCCGCTTCTGCCGTAACTTTTCGGTTCTAAGCACCTGGCAGACTTCGGCTCTTTGGGAAGACGCCGTAGACCGGGCGATGGAGGATTTTGGAGATACGATCGATTGTGCACTTGTTGGAGTCATCACCTGAGCTCGTCCGCAACATTTGATGTTGCCCTTCGTACCGAAAGTCTTGCCCCTAGCTGGAGCGCCAGAGAGTCGTTCAGACACCGTTTTAGGTTGTGGTGCCTTGGCGATCACAACATTCGGCCTCTTGCTCCTTGAGATCGGCTTGGCCGCCTTCTTTGCTAGGATTTCTGCCAGATAAGCGCTTCCGGCAGGGTAGATGATGACGGAACCAAACTGGTGGGGCAGTTCCTCCCACTGTCGACTGAGGCTTGCGGGGAGAACCACACGAGCATTGACCTTGACCACGTACGGGATCGGGGTTGCGTTGGAAGCTGAATTCGCCTTGGGAGACATTGTCGTCGAAAGTTGATTGCTGCACAGAAAAAAACATCGTTTCAGTATAGAGAATCAATATGTATATTGATTGAGTTCGCATGAACGTTTAACCCGAAATATGGGAGGAGAGAAAGGTTCCACCGGGCATGCCAGAATCTGTAGGGTGTTTTTCGTCACCCCATTGAGATGGGAATACGCGCGCGCTTGCCAGGCGTACTACATATTCCCCCTGCCTAGGGTAGGCCAGGATTTAATGATTGTGGGGATCCGAATCTCCGGCAGCCGCGGACTAAGCTGCCGTTAATTACCCCTCGTCTTTGGGGCGAGGGAACCTCCGATTAACGGGTTAAACTGGTCACGCGAACTCAATGTACAGTGTACGTGTGCTTTGTTTTGGAGAGAGGGGTTTGGATATATCGGGAGCCACGCAGAGTTTTTACGGGGGTCCCGCTACCCGGATAGCGGGCTGGGGGTCAAGGGGGCTAGCAGCCCCCTTGCGGGGTGCGGGGCAGCGCCCCGGCGCAAATTTTTTTTGGGGGGGACAGTGTTGTGGAGTGTGTGTGTATCTGTATATATATATATACATGTATATATATAAAAAAGGGAAAAAGCGCCCGAAGGACGCGTGGGGTCAGCGTCTTGAGCGCTGTGCGCTTAGGCGCAAGCGCGCCACGTGTCGGCACGTGGGCGCTTTGCGCTTGAGCGCAAGCGCGCCATGTGTCGGCACATGGGCGCTTTGCGCTTGAGCGCTGGAGCGCAAGCGCGCCACGTGTCGGCACGTGGGCGCTTTGCGCTTGCGCTGGGCGCTTTGCGCTTGCGCTGGGCGCTTGAGCGCAAGCGCGCCACGTGTCGGCACGTGGGCGCTTTACGCTTGAGCGCAGGGCGCTAAAGCGCAAGCACGCCACGTGTCGGCACGTGGACGCTTTGTGCTCGAGCGCTAGCACGCCACGCGTCGGCATGCGGGCGCTTGGCGCTTGAGCGCTTGGGCGCCGGCGAGAAAAAGAGGCTTTTAGCCACAGAAATTCTCGAAAGAGAAATCAGAGTGGAGTTAAACTCCTAAGATGTTTTGGGGTTGATGAAAGGGGTTCTTCTTCTTTCTCTTCTAGTTGCTGCATCTTGAAACTCAAGAGATATGAGATTTTAAAAATCTCTTCTTTTTGAGATCTAATGGAAGATCTGAGTTCCCCTTTATGGGTTTTGTGGTGAAAAACTATTTAGTTTTGTAAAATGAAGAGTAAAACTCTTGATTTAATTCAAAAGAAAGAAGAAAGTTTTGGAACCTTGAGGAAGGAGAAAAGATCTCAGATCACAATTTTTTTTGGAGAGAGAAAAAAAGTTGCTGGAATATTTTCATTATCCTTGCCTTTATAGGCTATACACTTTACACATAGCCCCTTGGGCTTCACAAAATGGCATTTCGCCTATCCCATGGCTCATGTGCCATTTCTTTTTGTACATAAGCCATGGGCTTTATAAAAATTTGGTTTTATGCCTATTTTTCTTACATTTATCCATAAAATAAAATAAAAGAAATACAACAAAATTATTTATTACAAAATTTTTATCTTGGCATGGGGGGAGGCCGGCCGCTTCATGTTCGGGCTCGATCCGGGCATGGGCCCACTGGATATGGGCTTGGGCCCACTTGGCTTGGGGTTGACTTTGATTTTGACTTGGTCAACCGGGGTGTAAATTTTTACCCCAACAATGACGAAGATTTTCAATGACTTCATACACGAAATCGTTGAGTGCTATATTGTCGACCACGTGGTAAAGAGCAAACCGCACGAGGAGCATTGGGAGCATCTGAAGATAGTGTTCCAACGTCTTTGGAAATACAATATGAAGATGAGCCCTCTTAAATGCGCGTGCGCAGTCTCCTCAGGAAAATTCCTAGGATTCATCGTACAACACCGGGGTATCGAGATAGACCTATCGAAGATCAAGGCGATTATGGAAATGCCTCCGCCAAGGACTCTGAAACAACTGCGGTCTCTCCAAGGAAAGCTCGCATATATCCAACGGTTCATAGCTAACCTCTCCGGCAAATGCCGCCCATACAGTCACCTAATGAAGAAAGGGACTCCGTTCGTCTGGGATCGCAAATGTCAGAGTGCACTGGATGAAATCAAGCAATACTTGCAGAATCCGCCGGTATTGATAGCTCCGGTCAAGGGAAAACCCCTCATCCTGTATACAACTGCCCTTGAAGGTTCCTTAGGCGCGCTATGGGCACAAGAGAATGATCAAGGGAAGGAAAGAGCCCTCTATTACTTGAGTCGAGTTCTCCTGGGGGCAGAAAACAATTACTCCCCCATTGAAAAACACTGCCTGGTGTTGATCTCCGCGATAACAAAACTCAGGTACTATGCGTTGGCGCATGAGGTCCATCTCATATCAAAGGTGGCTCCTCTCAAATATTTGATGTCAAGAGCCATACTAATAGGGCGGCTCGCTAAATGGGCCCTACTCTTAATGGAATTCTCGATAACTTATCGACCTCTCAAGGCAGTGAAAGGCCAGGCCATCGCTGACTTCCTCGCTGAGCATCCTATACCTGCTGATTCACCCCTAAATTGCGAATTGCCAGACGAGCACGCGTTGACACGATCGATGGGAAGAAAGGAGAGAGTAACACCCGATGGGAACTCTGCTTCGACGGGGCATCTTCCATGAAGAAGTGAAAGCACAGCTCCCCCATAATCAAGTCTGGGGTAGGCCTCATCTTCGTGACTCCACAAGAAGGGATAATGCGCTTTGCCTTCTCCCTAACAGAGCCGAGGAAAAACAATGAGGCCGAATATGAAGCTTTGATAGCAGGACTTGAGATCCCTGTCGACATGGGGATCGAAAACCTCCTCATATACGGAGACTTTCAGCTGGTCGTTAGCCAAGTAAACGGTGATTATCAAACGTGCAAACCAGAGTTGGTGAAGTACGACGAGGGAGTGCAACAATTGCTGATTCAGATCCCTGCCTACGCCCTGGAAAGCATACCGCGTGCGGAAAATAGCAAAGCAGATGCGTTAGCCAAACTTTCTAAAGAACTGGCTGACGAAAACCTCGATGACGTGAGGATCGTTGTGCAAAGTCGTCGGGTTCTCGCACCGGCAGAAATATCTCCGGAGTCATTTGAAGAAAAGGAAGCGACCAAGCAAGCGGCCCTACAGATAGAGGACCAGGAAAAGGTCAAGGATTGGAGAGAAGTCTTTATAGACTACTTCAAATCCCGTCGAACACCTGAAGATGCGTCCTCAAGATATCAGCTCATGAAACGAGCTCTATTCTTCGCCTTCGTCGATGACACTCTATATAAGAGATCATTTGACTCTCTATGGCTAAGATGCCTGGGACCTGAAGAAGCGAGGAGAGTCGTCCAAGAAACTCACGACGGACTCTGCGGATCTCACCAAGCCGGGCCGAAGATGAAACTGAAGACCAAAAGGATGGGCTACTATTGGCCCACAATGATCCAAGACTGCCTCGAATACGCGAAGCAGTGCCACTCGTGCCAGATTTATGGGGACTTTATCCACCAGCATCCAAATCCGCTACATTCGACGATGGCTAGCTGGCCGTTCGAAACGTGGGGAACTGACATAATCGGGCCCATTGAACCAGTATCGTCCAGAGGACATCGGTTCATACTGGCAACAATCGATTACTTCTCCAAGTGGGCAGAAGCAGTACCATTAAGAGAAGTGAAGACGGAGAATATCATCCATTTCTTCAAGACACACGTCATCTATCGGTTCGGCACTCCGCGACGGATTGTCTCCGATAACGGGCCGGCCTACAGAAGACACAAAATCAGCCGCTTCGCGCAGCAACATAATATAGACTGGAGATACTCTTCGGTCTATAATCCCCGAGCTAACGGTCTGGCTGAGGCTTTCAACAAGACCTTGACGAAGATCGTGAAAATGACGGTATCCAAAAATAAAAAGGACTGGCACGAAAGACTACATGAAGCTCTCTGGGGGTATCGAACTACGTTCAAAACGGCCACAAACACAATGCCGTATGCATTAGTATTCGGGGCTGAAGCAGTACTCCCCTTGGAGATAGAGCTACCCTCCTTACGAGTGGCAGTTCATTACGAACTGACGGATGAAGACAATGCTCATCTTCAGCTTGAGGAGCTCGACGCCCTTGACGAAACCCGGCTCATGACGCAGCAAAACTTGGAAGCTTACAAAGCAAAAATGACGCGCTCATACGAAAGATTGACTAGGCCGAGAATATTCTGCCAAGGCGAACTCGTGTTAGTGGTCAAGAGACTTATAATCCCCAATCGTGCCAAACGGAGGAAATTCGAGCCGAACTATGAAGGCCCGTACATCATAGACAAAGTCTACCAGGTTGGGGCTTACTTGCTCATGGATATGCATGGCGAAAGACCCTTCAGGCCAATAAACGGCCGTTTCTTGAAGAAATACTACGCCTGACCGAGACGTCTATAAACTACTACGGACCGCAGCATCCCAAGGTTGACACAAAAAAGGTATGTCCATAAGCGAGATGGGCACGGATGAAAATCCGAAAGGATTCCGTGAGTAAAAACAGCAGGACTACCGGCGAGTTTGTGAAAACTCGAAAGGGCGCAATCTCGTTAAAAGACACTTGCAAGGTCCTCTCGACCCTGTAAGGAGAAAATACACGCGTGAGGTCCTTACGACTCACAAGGGAGCAACACACTTAGGAATCTCTACGATTCCTAAGGAGAAAACACACTTACGAGATCCTCACGACTCGTAAGGAGAATTCCCCTTTGAGACCCTCACGGCTCATAGGATTCAAAAGCCTTAAGCTACAGGGATCTGAACCCGTTCTTAAGCCGTCATACACCCCGATTTTGCCCTACACGTATTTCAATATTGACCCTTGTATAAAATCTACGGGCACGAATAAACATTTCCCTAACAAAGTCCCACAAGCGACTAGGGATATGCTCACACGGTGAACGACCCTTGTAAGTCTTCTCGACTTATAAGGAGAAAACACTCTTGTAAGATCCTTATGACTTATAAGAGAACATACACTTAAGAATCCTCATGATTTTTAAAGAGAAAATGCACTTACGAGATACTCACGACTCGTAGGGAGAAATACCTTTATGAGACCCTTACGACTCGTAAAGTCAAAAAACCTTAGTCAATAGGATCCTAACCCTGTTTGCTAAGCCACCTTTGTTCGACATCGACAGAGGCAAATGATGATTCGCTCCTGGCAATGCCCTAATGGTAGCGATACTGATGCCTAAATCGGTATCAAATCCCAAGTCCTTTCACGGCAAATGATGATTCGCTCTTGGCAATATTCCAGTCGTAGCGATGCTGATGCTGATATTGGCAACAGGTTCCAAGTTCCATACTTGCAACAAAATCAGCAAGTAAAAGAAATGCATATGAAATAGCCGAAATGATGGGGCAACTTGCAACAAAATCAGCAAGTAAAAGATATGTATACAAAAATAGCCGAAATGATTGGGCAACTCGCAATAAAAAGCAGCGAGTAAAAACAAAAATAGCCGAAATGATTGGGTACCGTGAAAAATAGCCGAAATGATTGGGCAATCGCGACTTTCGCGATATAAAAAGATGAAAAGATAGAGTATCACGGAAAGAAAACAAAAAAAATAAAAAAAGAATGAAACTTTTGCCCTACAGGCGAGTCCATACTGACCCCTGTATACAATCCATGGGCATAAATGAAAAGGGAACTATATGTCCCCCACCAGATCCTTTCAAAAGGGAAAGTCAGCTCTCAGCAGCAACATCTGCATCCTAGAAGATCAACTACGGCGTTCCTCTTTCTGCCAGCAGACCACCTCGATATTCGTCTCGTTACAGTAGACGCGACATCACCAAGTGGAGCTACGGCAAAGTCCCTAGCTCCAAATCTCGACGGTTCACAGACAACCTAGAGACCACCTCGACATTCGTCTCGTTACAGCATACGCAACATCAGCAAAGCGGAGCCACGGCAAAGTCCCTAGTTCCAAATCTCGACGGTTCACAGACAACCTAGAGACCACCTTGACATTCGTATCGTTACAGCAGACGCAACATCATTAAAGTGGAGCTACGACAAAGTCCTTAGTTCCAAATCTCGACGGTTCACAGACAACCTAGAGACCATCTCGACATTCGTCTCATTACAGCAGACGCAACGTTAGCAAAGCGGTGCACGGTAAAGTCCCTAGTCCCAAATCTCGACGGTTCACAGACAACCTAGAGACCACCTCGACATTCGTCTCGTTCTAGCAGACGCAACATTAGCAAATGACCCCGTTGCGGAAATACGTCAGCCAATGACCCCGTCGCGGAAATACGTCAGCCAATGACCCTATCTCGGAAACACGTCAGCCGATGACCCCGTCGCGGAAATACGTCATCAAATGACCCCGTCGCGGAAATACGTCAGCAAATGACCCCGTCACGGAAATACGTCAGCAAATGACCCCGTCGCAGAAATATGTCATCCAGTGACCCCGTCACGGAAATACGTCATCAAATGACCCCGTCGCAGAAACACGTCAGCAAATGACCCCGTCACGGAAATACGTAATCAAATGACCCCGTCGTGGAAATACGTCATCCAATGACCCCGTCGCGGAAACACGTCAGCCAATGACCCCGTCTCAAAAACACGTCATCCAATGACCCCATCGCGGAAATGCATCAGCCAATGACCCCGTCGCGGAAACACGTCATCCAATGACCCCGTCGTAGAAATACGTCAGCCAATGACCCCATCTCGAAAACACGTCATCTAATGACCCCGTCGCGGAAATACGTCAGCAAATGACCCCGTCGCGGAAATACGTCAGCACATGACCCCGTCTCGGAAATACGTCATCTGTTCATATCAGAATTTTGCATTCGTATATCACCCATTCTTAATCACATTACACATAAATAGGTGCTTTGATCCATGTCTGCTAAATAGTTGCAGGTTACAGGTTCTCAGATCATTACAGTGAAATTCATGAAAAATCGCTACAAATGTGAGACTACGACCAACAATAGATGAATCCGTATGATGCCGCCTACCAATTCAAGAAACAAATGAAAATCATTAGACAGTTCAACGCATAAAGCACAAGAGCAGCATAAGATTTCAACGCGAAGCTCAAGGCAAAAGTCCACATCATTCTGACTGTTGGAAATCTGGAAGGAAATAGAAGAAATTTTGAGAAACCAAGTAAAGAAAACAGAAGATAAAAGCAACACAGAGAAATCCTAAAGAGATGGGCCCAAGAACCCACCAAATGGCCGCGGAACCGCGGCCAAACAGGCCTTTCTACCGTGGTTCCACGGCCATAATATGCACGTGTCGGTGGGGTGTCAGTTCTTTGACTCGGTCTTTGGGGTTGTTTTGTAATTTCATGTATGGCTTAGAATGTAAATTTAGGGTTTTTCCTATCTATAAATAGGATGGCTCAAAGCCAAATAATAGTGTGCCTCTTTTTGGTGTGCCTCTTTGGAGGATGCTTCTTTTTATTTCTAGATCTAGAATTTAATTCTCCATTGTAATGAGCTTTTAAGAGGTATCAATAAAAAGTAAGTTCCTTTATTTTTCTTGCATTTTTCTTATCGTATTTTATTATCTGCAATTATTATTTGTTAATCTAGTTGTAGAATTTAATCTGCATTTTTTCTTATCTTGAATTTTATTGTTATCTTCCTAATGAGTGAGTAATTCCTCACTTGTTAGGGACATGAAATGGAATGTTTGAGAGAAGAAAATCTTTCTCACTCCTCTCTTTGCCCAAATAATTTTATTTAAAGGACTCCCTTTAAATCAACCACACTCCGCTCACTATGGCACCCTATCCTACATGATAGCGGTGATTCCCTAGTTAGACCGGTTGTGGTTGAATTAACCGGAGGTTAGGGCTAAGAGCCAAGAACGGACGGAAAAGGACCAAAAGGAAGAAACTAAGTTTCTTCCCAGTCGTGCTAATCCCCGTTGTTGCCGATTACCCTAACATCTTTATTCACAACTAAGGCATTGAAAGAAGTGAGAAGATCACTATTTCGAACTAACCTAATACTAACCCTAGCAAGCTTTTTATGAACTTATTCTCATTCATAAATCTTAAAGCAAACCACTAACTTTTTGGACTTAACTCGTTAGAACATAAAGAAAAGAACTCCTTCTCCCTGTAGATCGACTCGTACTCAACCGGCTGACTACCAAGCGACATCGTCTTGATTGCGGTAATTAAAATTTTAGAACACGCAGAAACGCGAACAATCAAATGGCGCCGTTGCCGGGGAAACGGTAGTTTATTTCTTTTTGTAATTTCGGGTTAATTAAATAAAAAAATATAAAAACTAAAAAAAATACATAAAAAATCATCTTGTTATTTTTGATTGGTTTTGTGTGAATTGTGCAGGAAAAGAAGACGGACTGATTCAGATCTGGAGTTAGTCCAGTGAACCAATCCAGAAACAGAGGATCTGAACAGGCAGAGGAGAACCATAACAGCACACAGGAAATTTCGGAGATCCAAACGTACCAAACCGCCATGGAAACGCGGCATACTCAAGCGTTTGACCGCAGCTCCGCGTTCAACTGCTGACGTCAGCACTGCAAATTTCTCTGTGAGTATTTTTGTCTTCTCTCCTACCCCCTGAACTCCACTGAAAAATTTTCTTGCAGGGTTCTTTGCGCAAAATCTTTCTCCCTCTCCAATAAATCATTTTGTGCAGGATTCTTCGCGCCGCAAATAAGAAGAAAATTTTTTTGGCAAATGTTTTAGATTTTGTGTGTTAACTGCTTTGCATATTTAAAACGGAATCTATGGGGCTATAATACCAATCAAGATTGGGTGGGTATTTCATTACCCTTCCTAAGACCCCAGAAATCACAAAAAGCATATGCATCACCCTCGAATTAATTAAAAAATATCTAGACTCAGCCAATTAAGGACTGTCGCGCTCATTAGGACAGAGAAAGGTTGTGGGCATTTAGTCGTTTATCTAAACCTGACTTTGTGGTGCCTAGGCTAGACAAATGAGAAAGGTAATTTTAAAAGGCACGTCTCACGGTGATTCGTGAGCGGATCCCTCCTTTCTTCATTTGTGCTTACCTGGCCACAATTGGCGGTGAAGAGGCGATTTGAGGGATATCTCACAACTTGTCGCTTTGGACCAGTTAGTAGCAGTCTAGTTGACTTAGGAGACCCTAGCTCTAGGCTTGATTGTGCATGCTTAAATTGTGATTGTTTGAAAGTGTGTCGTAGTTCCGTACAAACTTTTTGCAAAACTCTTTATAAAAAAAAAGAAAAAACACAAAACACGATTTTTACAAAGACTTGCCATTTGTCGCTAGAATTCCATTGCACCCAACCTTCACCCATATTTTCCCCATTGACGTTTTCTTACCCTCACATTCTACGTTTGACTACATTACAACTCGTTTAGTGTATGTCCGGTTGAACTAGGGACACTAGCGCTCGTTTAGTCCGTGTCTCGTTAGTCGCTACTGACGACGTGTTCGACTCCGAAGTCGAAACTCCATCCACTCCTTTTTCATTTTTACCTTCATCTTCATATTCATCATCTTCTAAGGAAATGTCAGGATTCAATCCTAACAACCCTTTACCTACCTCAGGACCGATTCCACCTCAACTGGGTGCGAATAACCCACAACATCCTCCTGTTGAAGCGCCCCAGCGAATCTCGCTCCAGGATCATTTCTATACTACCCGCTCCGCACTTCCTACTTGTCTTTCACTTCCGCCGGCTAATGGGGATAATTTCAAAATTAAGCCCTACTTCATCAATATGTTGCCTAAATTTCATGGGCTGGAATCCGAAGATGCTTATATCTTCATTAACAAATTCCAGAATGTTTGTGCAATGATGAAGACCACCCAACTGTTCGATGATGCTATAAGGCTATGAGTCATTCCCTTCACATTATGTGACCTAGCTGAAAAGTGGCTATATAGTACTGCATCGCATTCTATAAACAGTTGGGAAGAGTTTGTTAAAGCGTTTCTAAAAATGTTTTACCCACATCACAAGACCGCGAGAATTCGTAATGAAATTAACCAATTTTTCCAGCTTCCTTCCGAACCTTTTTGGAAGTGTTTCGAACGATTTAATGACCTTCTTGTTCAGTGCGCTCATCACGGTATTAAGAGATGGCAACTTTGCCAAACTTTATATGAAAGACTGAACCTAGCAACTAAGCAGTTGCAGGAAACCATTTGTCAAGATCACTTCCTAATCAAATCTGACGAGGAAACTTGGCAATTTCTCGACGATCTTGCTGAACAAATGCTTCAGTGGGAAAGCACTAGACAGACCACTTCGTCTACTTCATCCGATCCGTCTAGGGCAGATGTTCACCAACTTGATATGTCAATTGCAATGAAAGCTAAAATGGCCGCAATTACACGAAAATTAGAAGCAATTGAGAGCAACTTCTCATCGCATTCTCCTGCCCCTGCTTTACCCCCTCGCACTATATGCGCTTGTTGTTCGGATCCATCCTATTTGACTGAAGAGTGTTCTTACAACCCACCTGCTCAAGAACAGGATCAAATCAATGCTGCCTTTCAGCAAAGACAAAGAAATGATCCATACTCTTCAACTTACAATTCTGGTTGGAGGAACCACCCCAATTTTGCTTGGAATCAAAATTAACAACAATTCCAAGGCAACAACTTCTTCCAGAGGGCTCCTCCACAACAACAAGCTCCTCAACAAACTCAATATCAGCAACCTTTCCAACCCCAACCTTACCAAAATCAAATGAACAATTTTGCACCAAACAACTCTTTTCCTCAAAACAATTTTGTTCAGCCAAATAACGATAAGGTTTCCTCGCTAGAACGAAGTCTGGATGCGTTTTAAAACAATCAACTCAATCCTCAGTCAACATCCAGTCTTCCATTCAGTCTTTGGTGCAACACACTGCATCACATGGGCAATGAATCAAAACCATTGAAGCCGAAATTGCACAACTGAATGTTGCTTTAAGCGAGCGAGAGAAGGGGAAGCTTCCATCTCAACCACTGCCAAATCCTGGTCACCCACAAAATGCACATGTTGCTCATGAACAACAAAACCATAATGTGAGTGCCGTGACTATATTGAGATCTAGAAGGATGTTGCACAACAATGTTGGCATTAACAATGACACCCCGGCCGCCGCTTCTTCTTCTTCTTCTTCATCCTCATCTTCTTCATCTTCAGAGCTTGTTCTCCATTCTTCACAAGGCTCTAATTCTTCTACTAATCCGAACGGACCCACATCTCACTCCACGAAAACACCAACACTGGGATCCGTTCCAACTCCGCAATCTCCTCCACAAACATTGGACTCAACAAATTTTCAAAATGTTCCATTTCCAAACAGGTTGAGATCCAATAAACAAACTCCACAAATGGAGAAGATTGTGGAGTTATTTAAACAGGTTAGCATTAACATTCCCCTCTTGGATGGAATCTAATAAGTCCCTTCTTACGCTAAAATCTTGAAGGACTTATGCACCAAGAAGAGGAAATCACAGGTACCTAAGAAAGTTTTCTTGGCTAGTGCAGTAAGTGATGCTCTTACCCAACCTTTAGCTCAAAAACGAAAGGACCCCGGCTGTCCTACAATTTCAATAAATATTGGGGATAAGAACATCAACCACGTACTCTTAGATCTTGGTGCCAGTGTTAACCTGCTTTCTTATTCAGTATATGAGCAATTAGGCGTTGGAGAGTTGAAATCCACACATTATACTCTCCAAATGGCCGACCGATCCATCACCCATCTTAGGGGTGAGTTAGAGAATGTGTTGATTAAAGTAGGGGACTTCATATTCCCTGTTGATTTCATTGTTATGGACACACAGCCTGTAGTTAACCCCCGGAGTCAAATACCGGTGATACTCGGTCGACCATTCCTTGCAACTTCTAATGCGGTGATCAATTATCGAAATGGTTCGATGAACCTATCTTTTGGAAACATGACAATTGAACTCAATATTTTTAAGTTGGGGAATCATCCCTCCGAACCTAATGCTAATATACTTGATGTTTGCTCGATCCAAGAGATCACCTAGGAGGACCGTGAGCTCGAGAAATTTCTATTCGATCACAGCAATTTTGACGCTACTGGTGCGTTCCTCCTTAAATCTGATACTGCTTTCACACCCGATAATGACTACGAGTGTTTCACTTTCACGAACGATCTTGAACCATCACCACCCGAGTTTGAATCCTTTGAGTTTTCGGATGAGTTAACTGAACCATCCGACTCAGTTGCTTACACTCGTTTTGAACCTCTGTTGGAATCCTTCGAATTTGAGACAATTTCACCAATTTTACCTTCAATTGTTTCGCCTCCAACACTCGAACTCAAGCTATTGCCGTCTCACCTTAAATATACTTACTTAGGTGAGAATGAGACTCTTCCTGTTATCATCTCGGCTTCTCTAGCCCCCGAGCAAGAGAAAGCCCTTTTAACGGTCTTACAAAGCAATCGGCAAGATTTTGGCTAGACTATGGTGAACATCAAGGGGATTAGTCCCCTAATAGTTGAACATCATATTCATATGATGGATGATGCCAAGACAGCAAGGGATCCACAGAGATGACTCAACTTAATCATGAAGGAGGCTGTTAAAAAGGAGATTGTAAAATGTCTTGATAGTGGTATCATTTACCCTATCTTTGATAGCCAGTGGGTTAGCCCCATTCACGTTGTCCCAAAGAAATCGGGTATAACGGTCATAACTAATGAGGCAAATGAGTTAATACCTACTCGCACCCAAACTGGGTGGCGAGTATGCATCGGTTATAGAAAATTCAACGCCGCGATACAGAAAGACCACTTTCCATTACCTTTTATTGACCAAATGCTAGAACGATTGGCTGGGTATGAATTTTATTGCTTTTTGGATGGCTACTCCGGCTATAATCAAATTCCCATCGCCGAAAAGGATCAAGATAAGACCACATTCACTTATCTTTTCGGTACGTTTGCTTACCGTCACATGCCCTTTGGGTTATGCAATGCACTCGCTACCTTCCACGGTGTATGACGGGAATTTTTTCAGACATGGTGGAAAAATTCTTAGAGATCTTCATGGATGATTTCTCCATTTTCGGCGACTCCTTTGATGAGTGTTTGCTACATCTCGACGCGGTCCTTACCCGGTGTAAGGATAAGAACCTTACTTTAAGTTGGGAGAAGTGCCACTTTATGGTACGAGAAGGTATTGTCTTAGGACATATCATCTCGCAAAATGGCATTGAGGTAGATAAAGCTAAGATTGAAGTCATTTCCAATCTCCCTTCTCCCAAATGCGTCCGAGACATTCGAGCCTTCCTTGGCCATGCCGGTTTCTACAGACGGTTCATCAAGGATTTTAGCAAGATAGCTAGACGCTTGACTCTTTTGTTGGCCAAGGATACCACATTGATTTCGACTCGAGCTGTATGAAGGCGTTCGAGTCATTGAAAAACTCACTTACTTCTGCTCCCATTCTTTCGTCTCCTGACTGGACGCATCCATTTGAGATTATGTGCGATGCATCTGATTTTGCCATTGGTGCTGTCCTTGGACATCACATCAATAAGATGCCGTATGTAATTTATTACGCTAGCCGAACCTTGAACGAGGCCCAAGTAAATTACACAACAACTGAGAAGGAATTCTTAGCTGTTGTGTTTGCATTAAAAAAGTTCAGGCCCTATTTAATCGGCTCTCCAGTCATCGTTTACACGGACCATTTAGCTCTTCGCCATCTTTTTGCGAAGAAGGACGCTAAATCTCGGCTGATACGTTGGATCCTCTTACTGCAAGAGTTTGACCTTGCCATCAGAGACAAAAGAGGATGCGAAAACGTAGTTGCCGACCATCTTTTACGCCTCCCTTCTTCGCCGACGCTTCAATTTCCTATAAAAGACGTTTTTCCAGATGAGCAGCTCTTGACTGTATCATGCGAACCTTGGTTCGCAGATATTGTGAATTATTTGGCCACCGGACTTATACCACATGAATGGTTGAATCTGGACAGACTCTGATTTCTATCCCAGGTAAAACATTTTTACTGGGATGAACCATATCTATTCAAATACTGTCCCGACCAAATTATTCGTCGGTGTGTTCCCGATAATGAGTTTAAGAGCGTGCTGTCATTCTGCCACGATCAAGCGTGTAGCGGGCATTTTGGCCCTAAAAAGACAGCCGAAAAGATCTTGCAGTGTGGTTTCTATTGGCCATAACTTTTTAAACACGCACATGATTACTGCAAGATATGCTCCCGGTGCCAACACTTGGGCCGGATATCTAAGAGAAACGAAATGCCGCTCCAACCAATATTGGTTATAGAAATTTTTGATGTTTGGGGGATAGATTTTATGGGACCGTTTCCCAATTCTTTTGGGAACGTGTATATTCTACTTGCTATTGACTATGTTTCTAAGTGGGTCGAGGCTGTGCCTAGCCGAACTAATGACAATAAGGTTGTTGTTAGATTCCTCAAAGAAAACATTTTCTCTCGGTTTGGGCACCTCCGCGCAATCATCAGTGATAATGGAACTCATTTCTGTAATATGACTTTTGAGTCCTTAATGCGGAAATATTCCATTAATCACAAGCTATCAACGCTCTATCATCCCTAAACTTGTGGGCAAGCCGAGATTTCAAATCGGCAAATTAAACAGATATTGGAGAAAACTATTTCCAAAAACCGTAAAGATTGGTCTTGAAAACTTATTGATGCCCTTTGGGCATTTCGAACTGCCTATAAGACCGATCTTGGCATGTCTTCATATAGGCTTGTTTATGGAAAGGCCTGCCACCTTCCAGTTGAAATTGAGCATATAGCATTTTGGGCGATAAAAGAATTGAATCTGTCTCTAGGAGATGGGGTCAGCCATAGAAAGCTGCAATTAAACAAATTGAGCGAGCTTCAGGATGAAGCTTACGAGAACGCGGTTGTCGTAAAAAACCGAACGAAGGTGTTTCACGATAAACATCTTATGCGCAAAACTTTCAAACCTGGTCAACATGTTTTACTTTACGACACCCGGCTACATTTCCATCCCAGCAAGCTTAGATCTCGATGGAAAGGGTCATTTTTGGTACGCACCGTATATCCGCACGGTACGGTCGATTTAGAAAATCCTGAGGACGGTTCACTATTCAAAGTGAACGGACATAGACTTAAACCGTTCCTTACCGCGGACCTTTCGGAGGAGCTCCTGTTTTTGCAGAAGCCAATTTATATTGACTGATCTTCCTCCATCTACTCCCAAATTTCGGTTATCCAGCCATAAACAGTGGAAACAATGTTTCAAATAAGTTTGGGGGTATGTATCACTTGTAATTATATAAAAACAAAATAAAAATAAAAAAATAATTTTTTTTGGGTTATTTTTGAAAATTTTCAGTTTTAATAAAAAAATAAATTTTTTTATTTTACAAATAAATTCCTCTTTTTAAGAGATCATTTTTGCAAATAACCAAAACACCCCCTTATAAATAGAACTCGACCCCTCTCGGCGTTTTACCAAATCCTAAAATTTTCCTCTCTCAAAACCCTAGCCGCCGCAGCAGCCAGAGTTAAGAGAACTCACCAGGTAGCCGCGCTTCCGCCGCCGAAGACACCCTTCTGTCGCCGATCCGCCGCGCCTCTGCTTCATCACCCTCTGAAAATTTCAGAGGAGCTTTGCACTTCGTTTCCCTCTCTGTTAAATTTAAAATTTCTAAATTAGCTCTCTGTAATGGCACCCACTATGCAATTTGAGAGGGACTTTTCCCAAATCTTTGCACACACGGTCTTTGAAAGTTACTTCGGTGAAGAGATCCGAAGGCGCGAATGGAATTTTTTACTGTTTAACCATCCGAATGCCTTCGCGCTTCCGGATCTCGTCACCCGATTTTACGAGTGCATGGAGGACGGTTGCCTCTCACAACGCGGATACATTAGGCTAATTTGGGGTGATAGGGAAATAATAATCGATAGGGACTTCATTCATGAAGTCACCTTAATACCTAGACTACCTACTCATGACCAACCCCTCCAATTCAAGGATTACCTACCCTTGATGGGTAATGATTGTTCGAGGGAGCTGCGTAAAGGCATCCAGTCTAGAACCCTCTTTGCGAACGTATTAACTGTGTGTCGTTGGGCACAAAATAACATTTTTGGTAGTTCGCACAATACTAGATTTTTCACACCATCCCTTCATATCGTGCATACTTTGATGACTAGAAACCCCAGCTATGATATGTGCACGGTATTACTTCACTCTATTGGTGCAGGCAAGAGGGCTGCAAATTACCCATGCTCTATATTGGTGACACAACTGTGTCGCCATTTCCTCCCTGTGGAGGAATTTGAGTTTTACATGCATGGAGGTATCCCCATTAGACCTCTTCTTGAGGGCGTATCCACGTCCTACACACGCTGAAATGATGTATGGTCGCGTACTGAGTCGACCGAGGATGTACCCGCCAAGACACCCAGCTCCAGCTCGACCGCGAGCGAGGAAGAGCTTACCCCTGCAGCACATGCACATTTACTTAGGAAAGCCACTAGGGGGATAGACAGATTAATAGGGATGGTGACCAACCTGGATCAGCGAGTGACAGAAATAGAGTATTGCATGACCACCCTGCTGGCAAGAGAGGAGCGTTCCCGTTCACGTTCGAGGGGACGGCGAGGCCATGAGCAGTGAGGGCACTGCTTTTGATAAGTTTGTGGGTGGAGGTGGTTTGTAAATAGTTATCATTGCATTGCATATTTTAATTTTCTGTTCATATTTGTTTCTTCTTTCTTTGCATATTTAATTCCGCATTGCATCTTTATAAAAAAATATAAAAATTAAAAAATCAAAAAAATCAAAAAAATAAAAATAAAATCAAATAAAAAAATTGAAATTTTTTTTAAAAAAATTATAAAAATTGAAAAATTCAATTTTGACCATATTTGACTTAAGTTCAACATAACGGTTGAATAGTAGGAAAAAACTAGATTCTAAATTTAGTAAATTAAAAACCCTAAAAATAACCTTTCTTAAAATTTAACGGTAGAAAATATATGTCCTTATAGTTTATTTAGAAATAGGCAAATTTTGAGTTCAGTTCTTGGGCTAAGTCAAAATAAGGGAAGGGTATTGAATTTTTATTTGAAGTGTAAGTCTGAAAAATAATTCTGAACCTTAAATCTAAATTCTGAAAATATATACGCTACAATTAGCACATACACGCATCTTGAAACTTGGAATAGTAGAGAATACCTTGAAATGCTCTTGTCTAAAATCCTTAGTATGAAGGAAAAGAAAATAAAAGGTACAAGTGTGAATAAAAAAAAATGAACACTGGTTTTGTAATTACTTAAGGCTGCATAAAATAAAAAATATATAGCAAGGATGCTTCATCACCTAGTGCCTTAGACCAACTGGTTTGGGAGTCACTGCTAAGCCTTAGGTATTGCAAGACGAGGAATTACGCCTAAATGCGCGAACACATTTTGTAATCGGTCGTTAGTACCTCAAGAAGTATTAACAATCGCATGAAGAATGAGTGAGCTATTTCATCTAAAATTCACAAACTAAAAGTACTTTGGACGATGGACAAGAGTATGATAGCTTGAATTGAATTTCCAAGTGTAGGGGTGATAATCACATACATGTAGGGGTATATGATTGGAGTTTGGATGAGAGATAGGAATGAAAGATAGGGCTTATACCTTCAGTAGAGATGATAAAAATTCCTAAGTTGAGATGGAACCTTAAAAGGAAAATTCAAAAGATGCTGAAAGCTTAATAAATTTGCAGAACATATACGATCTTAAGTTAAATGAAAAGGAAGCGTGAAAAATATGGGTTGATGATTTCTAAGTTGAAAATAATAGAATTTCTTACTAGAATACTGAATTGAAGAATGAGAGTCAAAAGGCCAAATTGATCGGATTTTGTGGGTAGTATCCGCTGAAAACCCTCAGGAGACAACACTCCTCCTACTAGGGACACCTAGAGGTTTAACGGCTTGTTGCACGAGCTCGGTGCAATCGCGTTCCCTGCGAAAGTGAGGTGAGGATTTTTCGAGAATAAATTGGCTTTGCTCGGGACGAGCAAAAGATAAGTTTGGGGGTATTTGTTCATATCAGAATTTTGCATTCGTATATTGCCCATTCTTAATCACATTACACATAAATAGGTGCTTTTGATCCATGTCTGCTAAATAGTTGTTCTCAGATCGTTACAGTGAAATTCATGAAAAATCGCTACAAATGTGAGACTACGACCAACAATAGATGAATCTGTATGATACCGCCTACCAGTTCAAGAAACAAATGAAAATCATTAGACAGTTCAAAGCACAAAGCACAAGGGCAGCACAAGATTCAAGATTTCAACGCGAAGCTCAAGGCAAAAGTCCACATCATTCTGCATTGTTGGAAATCTAGAAGGAAATAGAAGAAATTCTGAGAAACCAAGTAAAGAAAATAGAAGATAAAAGCAACACAGAGAAACCCTGAAGAGATGGGCCCAAGAACCCACCAAATGGCCGTGGAACCGCGGCCAACAAGGCATTTCTGCCGCGGTTCCGCAGCCATAATATGCACGTGTCGGTGGGGTGTCGGTGCTTTGACTTGGTTTTTGGGGTTGTTTTGTAATTTCATGTATGGATCAGAATGTAAATCTAGGATTTTTCCTATCTATAAATATGAGGGCTCAAAGCCAAATAATGGTGTGCCTCTTTTTGGTGTGCCTCTTTGGAGGATACCACTTTTTACTTCTAGATCTAGAATTTAATTCTCCATTGTAATGAGCTTTTAAGAGGTATCAATAAAAAGTAAGTTCCTTTATTTTTCTCGCATTTTTCTTATCGTATTTTATTATCTGCAATTATTATTTGTTAATCTAGTTATAGAATTTAATCTGCATTTTTTCTTATCTTGAATTTTATTGTTATCTTCCTAATGAGTGAGTAATTCCTCACTTGTTAGGGATAGGAGAGGGAAGGTTTGAGAGAAGGAAATCTCTCCCGCTCCTCTCTTTGCCCAAATAATTTTATTTAAAGGACTCCCTTTAAATCAACCACACTCCGCTCACTACGGCACCCTATCCTATATGATAGCGGTGATTCCCTAGTTAGACTGGTTGTGGTTGAATTAACCGGAGGTTAGGGCTAAGAGCCAAGAACGGACGGAAAAGGACCAAAAGGAAGAAACTAAGTTTCTTCCCGGTCGTGCTAATCCCTGTTGTTGCCGATTACCCTAACACCTTTATTCACAACTAAGGCATTGAAAGAAGCGAGAAGATCCCTATTTTGAACTAACCTAATCCTAACCCTAGCAAGCTTTTTATCAACTTATTCTCATTCATAAATCTTAAAACAAACCACCAACTTTTTGGACTTAACTCGTTAGAACATAAAGAAAAGAACTCCTTCTCCTTGTGGATCGACTCGTACTCAACCGGCTAGCTACCAAGCGACACCGTCTTGATTGCGGTAATTAAAATTTTAGAACATGCAAAAACGCGAACAATCATCATCCAATGATCCCGTCGCGGAAATACGTCATCCAATGACCCCGTCGCGGAAATGCGTCAGCAAATGACCCCGTCGTGGAAAAACGTCAGCCAATGACCCCGTCACGGAAATAAGTCAGCCATTGACCCCGTCGCGGAAATACGTCATCCAATGACCCCGTCGCGGAAATACGTCATCAATTGACCCCGTATGGCTAAAGTCAATCCTGACCCCATATAGATAAAGTTAATCCTGACCCGGTGGAATATGGCTAAAGTCAATTTTGACCCTATGGAAAACGGCCAAAAGTCAACCCTCGACCTCCCTGTCAAAGTAATGCTTTGATTCGGGAGCAGATCAACTCATCAATCACTTACGAGCTCTCTCGACTTGTAAGGAAGAAAATTCTCTTAGGAGATCCTTACGACTCTCAAGATAAAAACACATTTAGGAATCTTCACGATTCCTAAGGAGAAAATACACCTACGAGATTCTCTCGACTCGTAGGGAGAAAAATCTTTATGAGACTTTCACGGCTCATAAAGTTGGAAAGCCTTAGGAGGCAGATCTGAACCTGATTCCTAAGCCATCGCTGTCCTACAATGATATCAAAATAGATTATCCACAAAATGCATTTGCTAAAAGGGACACACCACCATGAAACAAAATATGTCTTTTATTCATGAATCAAAATGAATACAAAGTACAATCTATAAAAGAATCAAAAAATACTCTCATTCGGGACTAAGGAGAATAAAAAGAAACATATACAATTTTTCAAGTCGGCGGACGATTCAGTAGATTCGTCAGTTCATCTTTCTTCCGCTGGGTCTCAGCTTCATGATTTGTTATTGCTATAAGACGGGCCTCCGCTTGAGACTGTTGGGCCTGATACAAGGCGAGCCGACTTTCAAGCTCCTTTTCGATAACTTTGTGTGTTTCAACCATCTCGCGAGTAAAAATGACGGCTTTATCAATAGCTACCACCTCCCTGATAGTTTCTTGAAGCACCCGCCAAAGTTCATACGCATGAGTGGTCTTGGCCGTGAGTTCAGCTTGAAGTTCCCCCAGCGCATTAGAAGCCAGCTCCCTCTCCGAAAACTTTCGGTTGAGCCTCTTCTCACATGACTGCAGATTTGCGGTGCACCGTTCAACCAGCCCCCGCAAGCTCGCCTTTGCATCCACGACCTCTGAAAGAAGGCGCGTGCACTCAAGGCTATGTAAGCAAGCCTCCACCTGACGACAAAACTCGACCAAAACATGCACCAATGTTTCATCATGGTAAGCAGCAAGAAAGGGGAGAGAAATGTTGGCTTCAGCAGCAAATTCTTCGGCCATGATCGAGCTACCAGCACGAAGATTTTCGATGAAAGCCGACAAAGAGTGAAGGCTTTGCTTCACCATCCGTTCAGATGCATGTAGGGCATAAGGGCTAGGTGGCATAATAATGCGAGACTCCAGCGGGGTAAGAATGGGAAAAGCTGTTAAGATTCATAAACAATCAGCGAGATTTGCAAACAAAGAGTAGATGGAACAACGTCGCAACTTTGCTTACCCACAGTCATGCATGAAGGGTTTAAAAGATCTCCAGGCCCGTCAAGGATCTCAACTTCGTCGTCAGCTTTCAGAACTACAGAAGACATTAGCATCGTTATACGAAATAATAATAATGCCATGAGGAGGGGCAAATAACACTAACCTTGCCCAGAGGAGAGGATGATGCGTTGCGGGGATATTGCCTGCGGAGCGGCCATCACGAGCAAACGCTGGAAAGATTTTCTGGGGGATAGGTCCACGATGGACGCCGCCAATTCTCGTAATTCTGAAAAGACGGAAGGATTCAGATAATGAAGAGATCATTAAAACAAAAGATAGAAGAATACCTTTGACACTCCTCCCGCTTTGAACAGGAGGGATAGCAGCTTCGGCAGCCTCCTCTATGCCCTCACGCACATCATCGGAGACATTTGCTGATGTGACGACTATCAGTTGAGGAGCAGCGGCCACCACTTTAGGGATGGCAATCTCAGTTACCTGTTCTACTATCTCCAGGCCATCACCAGAAAGGTCTATTAAATCCATGGCCGGAAGGGACACCTCTTCAGGGTGAACGGGCATAAGGGGAATAGAAGCCGCCAATGGAAGCTCTGCAGCAGGAATAGCAACTATAGCGACCCCCTCCACACCTACTGGTGTCTCATCGGGGATATTTGCAGATTCCATGGTCAAGACACTACTCGAGCTCAGATTCTCTGCCATGGCCGAAGTCCCTGCAAAGATTTACGAAGATGAGAAGACATAGAAAGCAAAACAAATTACTTACCAAAGGAAAAATACAGAAAATGCGCATACCAATACGCCAAGATGACTTGAGTATAGCCTTTTCAAGCTGACATTCCTTCCTAGGAAGGTATGCTCGCCGGGGTTCTAGGGTAGATTCATGGCCGCCGGTCCACAACGACGACTCATCTTCAGAAGCGGCTGAGATAGACTTTTTGAGGGCTATCTCGCCCCTTACTCCAGAGGACCTATAAATACATGCCGTATACATGGAGGATCTTCGTAGAATATTACGGCAGGATAGGAACTCTTCGAGACGCGCACGTTCTTGGTCTCATCCTGGGAACGCCTTATAGCCTCAGCCAATTGTGCGGCTTCCTTGGCAGATGAACCTGGAAAAAGAAGACCATCATTCGGCTCTTGCATAGATATTGGTTCGTCTTGAATGATAGGCTCAGATTCTATTAAAAAGTCAAGCAGACCGGTGACTATCTTCTTCCTCCGCTTCGATCCGGAATTGGCGTTGGAAGATGATCGCTTCCTTCCCTTCGGCGCTTTGGTGCGACGTTGACCCACTTTGCCTCCAGTATCCTCTTTTGGTGGTGCTACCGATGATGACACTGCCATCGATGACGTCGCAACTGATGGAACTGCTACCGACGCCTCATCAGAAGCCCTTGCTTGAGCTCTAGTGCGCACCGGCATACCAACTGTGGGTGGAGTCAGGCCCGCATCCACCGCCTCAGGAATAAGTAAGGCACCAGTACCCCTCAAGGGAGGGCAAACCATTGTCCGCGGTCGCGGCGGGACTCCCATAGCCTGGATCGGGGCGGGAGCTCTATATCCAAAAAGTATCCTCCTCTCCTCAGCAATGATGGGACCAACTCGGTGGCGGTACCAACCCGTAAAAGCCCCCACACACCATGGAATGTAGTCGGCCTCAGGGATCATGAAGCGAGAGCCGGTGTTCAGCCGCATGAAGTGATGAGTGGCGTCACGAACAACTTCCAAAGACGAGCTGGGCTCCACTATGAATGCCTCGAAGGGAACACCCAGGTTATAACCCAATTGCCGGGCAAAGCGGTGTAGATTATACCACATAAAAAGAGCCGCATTGTTTCGACGGAACACCAAATAACCCGGGCTGATCGAATACAAGTGCATGGCTTCCCTGGGCTTCAAGGAGAGTGCTCCCTCTTTCGATAAATCAAACAGCTACTGAATAGGTCCCGAAAGAGCAGAGAGGACTCGATCATTGAACATCATCCCGCCTTCATTGGCATAAGGATTAAGCAGCACACGGAGAGCCCCTAACCGAGTTAGATCGGGAGAAGAAGCGTCCACTAACCTCATGAGCCGCGGAAAGGTATAAGCATCATAAAACCCGGTCTCTGGTGTGCAGCGAATGCCCCTAACACATGCATCTCAATCCACGACGTAAAATAATGAAGAGAGAAACTCACCACATCCACACCCGGGGTCGAGGTATTGGCTGCAGTACTCAGCACATGATACAAATACGATAACCCTGCAATGCCCACAGCTAGTCGTGTCCCTTCGGCAATGCGATGAGTGGGATAAATGACCGAGGCTCTCATAAAGCGACGATGCGTTGGAACGACAAACCAACTGAGCTAAAGGCTGATAAAACCGACGAAGAAAGTTTCTTCATCCATACCGGGAGCCGCAATCGACTCAAAAGGTATGGCCGACAAGATTGGGATGTAAAACTGTGGCAAATCTTCTTCTCTGGCCGGTAGTTTATTTAGCCCAAACCCGAAGGGGTCGTTAATATTCGCGAATTTCGGAGCCTCCTTTGATAGGACGACTCCACGAAGGAAGCGGGCGATAAAACTCTTAAAAGTGACGCCATGTTCCTCTGACTCTGCGAACAACTTTTCGAAAATACCCAGAGTCTTTATTAGACTTGGATACTTATGACGGACAGCATTTTCGGTTGACAAGCCATCAAGCTTAGCAGCCACAGTTGCGAATGCATACTCGTCAGGAGGCAGCAATTCTTCATAAGGCGCTCCCCTGATCGGCAGACCGGAGATCTTGCGAAACTCTTCCAAAGAGATCGAAACTTCGTAATCCCCTAACAAGAAAGTGTTGGTGGGAAGATTCCACTGATTTAGGAAAGTTTTAACCCACCAAGCATGGGGAGACTAATAATGAAAGAGAGACGCGTACACCGCCTGATAAAGCCCGACCTTCTGCAGTCGTGCACGATGAGTAGACAAGATATAACGAGCTCAGAGAAGATAGCCCGTTGGATGGTGAGGGGTAAGCCCTATCTTATAGACTTATCCCCAGGGCTGGGCTTCACCTTGGCAAATACGACGCCGCAAGATATCTATGGCTGGAAAAGGGCGGTTTGGTATCCCAGTTGTCGACAGCTCAAGTCGGCCCGTAGGAGTCCAATCCAGCACCTCTACGGCAAAGGCAGTCTGCGGACGCTCCATTGGCAAGAATGGGTGGAGAGGCTCTGTTGGCACCTTGCAAAGAAAGCTACGGCGGCCCCGAATGATATGCCCGTACCAGGTTCCCCACAAAAGCAGGTTGGTGCAATCCTGGTCATGAGCCCTAATCATTGCCATCACTTCTTCGTCAGACGGTGACTGAGGAAAAGCAGCCTCCTAGCGGGTAAAAGGGAAGTATGGAAGAGAAGGCATTGTTCCTGAAATAAAGGAGGGGAAAACTGTTAATGAAACCCACACATGTATATATATATATAAGACAGTGGAAGAAAACGAAAAGCAGCTTATTTTATGGGACCATTGGTTGCAAAATACATGGGCCCCACAAAATCAATATGGCGGCTCACTAATGATAAGGCAGGGTAATCATTATGAGAACAAAAGGAAGATTCGCAATAAATGAATAAGTGGATTTCAAATATCTCGGCACATTCCCCCAGGGAAAAGCCCATCATGAACTCTGTGCAAATCAAACATAATCTCTCCTAAAAATTTTTGTCAAGAACAACTGAGGATAAAAAGCCCAAGAAGTCTTCTTATTAGAACTAAGTTCTCTGAGGGAATTAAATTTCTTTTGAACAGAGGAATTAAATTCCAAGAAAATTTTCAGAGCTGAGCTTTTTGGAATGGGATTAAATTCCAGAAGAAAACAAGTACCATCATCAATCCCCTAAGATCAGAAAAAACGCCTAAGTTTGGGGGCTTACTACCTAAAGATCGTGCATTCTTAGAGCTCAGAATGATGAGTTTTTATTAAAAATAAAAACCCTTGGTGTGGATTTAAAATCCAAAGAGAATTTTATAAAAAAGTTCCTCGGCCGTTCGAGATCATTACCTGAAGAAAAGATTCTTTTTTGGACAGAGTTAAACTCTGAATTTTTTTGAACAGAGAACTGAACTCTAAGGAAGAGAATTAAATTCTCAAAGAAATTGAAAAAGGAAGAAGATGAAGGAATGGAGGCGTTACTGATGAGACCGCTGCATTTATAGGACATGATAGGAAACGGTTCATCTTCCCCGTTCCCTAGGCAAATCCAACGGCCACAAAGATGACAGCGTTGCACTCACGTGCAAACACATGAGAACAACGCTGTGGGGGCATTTGTTCCCTCATGGGAACTGAATAAAATACAATTAAAGCATCAAGAAAACCCCCCAAATGGGGCATCACGTGCTCACACGGGACTAGGTCTCATGTGCAAACACGTGACCTTTTATGGGAAGATTCTATCTGTCACGCCCCGCTTCCCAGAGTGCGCTAAGATAGGCACGTGACAGAGCCAACCATGCTGCCTGTGGATAGGAAAAATCCCTCCACAGTCACATTACGGCTGTAGAGATATCAAGAACAGGAAAGTAAATAAACTATCTAGTACATGTCCATGAGCCAGAATAAACGAGTCAAGAAATAATATACGGAAGCAATAAATCCAAGTAACAATAACATCTGGAAAGTAAGGAAATAACTAACTGAATACTAACAGGATCCTCACTGTTCGGCCTGACGGCGGAAATACTCTTGATCAGCCTGCGACAAAGGTAGAGAATCTGGGCCATGCAAAACCCAGACGTCAGTGCGTCATAATATCAACAATAATATAATCAGGGGGTAACAAATCATGCAGGCATGATTAGGAACAGTAACAAGTCAACAATAACAAGTAATAGTAACATGAATATAAATCAGTGAACAGGATATAAACAGGTGAAGTGCAATGAGTAGTCTAAACTGTGCTATAGGGTGATCTACTCTAAAGTTATTCGAAATCAATTAATGTAATCCTCAGCGTAACCCATCGGTCTATGCCCCGTTCATTCCCCACGGGACCACGGTAAAATGATGTAATAGACCGTGAGTCTATGTCCCGTTCATTCCCCACGGGACCATGGAAAAATGATGTAATAGCCCTATGAGTTACGTTCAGCTACATTCTTGATTTCCCCATACCCCCAAGTTATGTGTGTAAGTCAGGTATTGATAAATCTGGAGCTAATGCCAACACAGGATCAAGCAGGTACAGGTTTGTCTGTATAGACAACAGGAAATGTCTATAGGGACAACAGGTCAAGATTGTCGGCATTAGTAACAAGATCAGGTATCAAGTTAAGCTGTGATATATCAGGTCATGTCAGGTAGTGTACATGTATCAGGTCATGTCAGATAGTGTACATGTATCAGGTATCAAGTAGTGGTGTATCAGGTATCAAGTCAAGCAGTAGTATATCAGGTAATGACAGGTAGTGCACATGTGTCAAGCGGATGCTCATACTAAAACTGTAGTAAGTACGGATGCACGGTAAAGCATGGATGCACAAATATTTTGTCAGGGGTTACATCATGACTATGTAGGATGCACAATTATCAAGCATGATGTACTAATACAACAGTAACATGAAATAATATGGTCTCGGTGTGCAACTAGATATGTAATAAACCGTACGGATACAGACGGATACTATAAAACTGTAAATCGGTAAAATTTGCTGAATATTAAAACATAAGCACTATTATTTATTAAATAGATATTGATATAATAATATTAACATGGATAACATATTCAAACTGATTAATAACTATAAAAGTGGTATTGATTAACCATGCACAAGAAAGTTCCGTTCAGAAATTCAGCGCCACCCTGATTTGTAAAATAGCTTAAAAATAACAAACGTTCTCCAAAAGGGACGTGTCTTATACCAAAACAAAGATAATTCAATAAGGTTTTCATTTTTATAAGTATAAGCATCTCAGATTGTCCCTACAAAAATCTATGAACATTCGAAGTTGAAGATTTGCTGCTGGAATTTCCCTGGACAGCAGTTTAGAGACATTTTCATTTGCATTTTACATTATTTAAACAATTTATTTTGTAAGTAAATATTTTATAAAGTTATAGTATTCTGAGTTATCTTCGTAACAAACTAAATAACGTATACTAATGATTTTTCTATGATTTATAATGAATTTTATAAGGTAAAGTGTACAGTAAATTTCAGATTTGTCATATTCGCTTTGCAACGACGTTTCATGTGTAAACTATAATATTTTCAAACTATATTTTTTATAACATTATAAAATGAAGATTATAAACTAATTAAAGATAATAATAAGAAATATTACGACGATATATATTTTAAATGATATGGATGCAAACGGGTATCACATAATCGTAAAATGATAAACTAACAAGTGCGGAACATATAACTAAGCAATATGAAACGTAACTATTCAATTTGATGTTGTATATGATAGTATATTATGTAACAAGATAAGTTTTCATGACCAAGATCTGAAATGATATGAATGGATGCAAACGGAACATCGAAAAGTTATAAAACTAAATATAGGATGCATGATTTTAAATACAGGTATTCCATTGTTAAAATAGATGCGTCTAAAGTAATGTAGCATGTAATTAAGATTGGTTTGCATGCCCTAGATCTGAAATGCACTATACAAATATAAACGGAACGTCGAAAGGCTGTAATATAAAAAACATGGGATGCTTGATTTAAAATACAGTTGTGGTATTTATTTAAGTAGGTATATAATGAGTTATATAGCATGTAGTAAGATTAACTTGCCTAGACGGAACAAGAACGGATGTGTACGGAACGTCCTTCGTCGGCGAAATGTCGCGACGCGCGCATGGTACACGGAACGGTTCCAAACAACGCACGAGGGTGATCACGCAAGTCAGGTACGTTCACCAGATCACTCTGATCATCAGCGATGAGCACGGCTCCGGCGGTGATCACCGGAATCAAGAAACAAGATCAAGAAAAAGAAAGAAGAAAGAAGAAGAAGTAAGAAGAAGAGGCTGTGTATTCAATAAGGAAAGAAAAATTAAATAAATAAAATATATATAAATATATATATATGCAGAGGAGAGAGAGAGAGAGAGAAAGAGGTTGTCAGTTTGTTAGGAAATTAGTTTAGATTCAAATTTAAAAAATCTTTTATTAGTTAACTAAATTTTAATTTGTATCAATTTATAAAATTAATATTATATAAATAAAATTTGATATTCTGGTAAATACAAACATAGTCCAAAACATGCCCGGGTCGGGTCTAAAATTCAGTTTTAAATACGTAAAATATACATGTCGATCAAAAATAAAAAATGAATGTCCGGATAACGAAAAATGCATACCCCCAAGAACGGATGCACGCAAGTGCGCGTAGCCATCCAAACAAATCCGTTTCACTGAACGGGACGAGAACAAGATGCGCGGATACTACTACGGGGCTACGGGTATCATGCAGGCCATGCAATTTATTTTTAAAATATTTTATGTGACTTAAAATGTTATATTGTAAAAATGCAAATGCCAGATAAAATGCCAGTATGCACTAAACATGAAAATGCACCAGTCTACGTAACAAGTCAGGATAATTCATAAATATGAATCAAATAAGTTCAAGCAAGCGGGTCGGGTCGAATGCAATGTAAAATGTAAAATACTATTCGCACCCAAAACACGACAAATCAGGAAAATACCACAATTAAGGAAATACGAGAACTGGAATTGGTATAAATAAACTAGGTTGTTAAATTATACCCAACTACAAAAGAATTTGGTCCTCGAAATTCCAAGAACAAGAAAGGATAGACAATCAAGAAACTACAAGAATAGATGTGGAAACTTCTGCCGGATTTTATCTTCTCGTTCCCAAATTGATTCTCCATGCGAGCGATTTCCCCAAGAAACAAGTACGAGAGGGATAACCTTGTTCTTAAGAATCTTTTCCCTTCGATCCACAATCGACATCGGTCGTTCCTCAAAGGTTAAATCTTCTCGTATAGTCAGCTCTGAATGATCCAGCACGTGTGTTTCATCTCGAACATATTTACGGAGTTGAGATACATGAAACACGTCATGAACATTCGCCAAAGATTGTGATAACTCCAATCGATAAGCCACTTCTCCAACACGCTCCAAAATCTCGAAAGGCCCAACGAATCGAGGTCTAAGCTTTCCTCGTCTCCCAAAATGAATCACTCTTCTAGTCGGTGGTATCTTCAAGAATACTAGATCACCAACAGCGAACTCTAGAGATCTTCTCGATGTATCGGCCCAACTCTTCTGCCGATCTTGCGCTGCCTTCATATGATTCTGGATAGTATTAACTTTCTCTACGGTTTGCACGATCAAATCCAGTCCCAACAATCTTCGTTCTCCAACATCGTCCCAACAAACATGTGAGCGACATTTGCGACCATACAATACTTCGAATGGAGCCATCTGAATAGTCACCTGAAAGATGTTGTTGTAGGAAAACCCCACCAAGTGTAGATGATCCTCCCATGAACCCTTGAAGTCTAACATGCAAGCTCTCAAAATGTCTTCAAGAGTTTGGATCGTTCTCTCCGACTGGCCATCTGTTTGAGGATGATAAGATGTGCTAAACTTCAATCGAGTCCCCAAACTTTCCTGTAAGCTCCTCCAGAAGTGTGATAAGAATCGAGTGTCACGGTCGGACAAGATACTCACAGGTACTCCATGCAATCTCACAATCTCCTGCATGTACCGTTCTACTAACGATTCCGTTGACTGACCAACTCGAAACGGTATGAAGTGAGCTGCCTTGGTCAATCGATCAACAATCACCCAAACTGCATTGTTGCCCTTTGGACTCCGCGGTAAAGCTGTCACGAAATCCATGGTTATAAGTTCCCACTTCCATTAAGGAATCAGAAGTGGTTGCAATAAATCAGCAACTCTTTGATGTTCAGCCTTAACTTGCTGACACACCAAGCACTTTGCTACAAAGCGAGCAATCTCCCTTTTCATGCCTCCCCACCAGAAATGCTGTCGTAGATCACGGTACATTTTCGTGCCTCCTAGATGTACGGAATACGCGGAACTGTGTGCCTCCTTCATAACTTCTTCGCGAATATCTCCTTTTGGTACATACAAACGGCTACCATATCGCAACGAACCATCTTCATGAATTAACAAGTCCGTTCGAAGTCCAGCTTCAACCTGTTCTCGAAACCTTTGCAATCTTGGGTCCTTCGACCGCGCTGCTTTAATACTCTCGATCAATAATGACTGTACTTGCAGCTGCATCAACTATCCTGAAGAATGCGGTAGCACGATCACTAACTCGAATCTCCGAAAGTCTTCCATAAGCTCTTTCTGTGCAGTCAACATCTGAATTGCTGGCAACCGACTAAGCGCATCCGGCACAACATTAACTTTCTCCCCGGATGGTACTTAAGATCAAGATCGTAGTCAGCCATCAGCTCCAACCATCTACGCTGCCTCATGTTAAGCTCTTTCTGTGTGAACACGTACTTTGGGCTTTTGTGATTGGTTAATACTTCAACCCTTTCGCCCAATAAGTAGTGTCTCCAAATCTTCAAAGCGAAAATCACAGCTGCTAGCTTCAAATCATGAGTTGGGTAATTCTTCTCATGGATCTTCAACTGTCTCGATGTGTAGGCTATAACCTTCCCATGCTGCATCAAAACACGTCCCAATCCTTTCCCAGATGCGTCGCTGTGAACCACCAATACTCCGGAACTGTCTGGTACGGTAAAAATAAGAGCGGTTATCAATCTCTGCTTCAACGCCTCAAAAGCTGACGCACACTTATCCGTCCACACAAATGGTACTTCCTTGCGCGTAAGCTTGGTCAAAGGCTCAGCCAAACGAGCAAAATTCTCCACGAACCTTCTGTAATAGCCGGCAAGTCCAAGAAAACTTATGATCTCTGCTACGTTCTTCGGAATCAGCCAATTTTGAACTGCTGCAATCTTCTCGGGATCAACGGCGATTCCATCTCCGGATATGACGTGCCCCAAAAACTTCACTTCTTCAAGCCAAAACTTGCACTTGCTCATCTTTGCATATAATCTTTCTTGCCTCAATGTCTGCAATGCGATGCGGTCTTCAAGTGTTCCGCATGCTCTTCAATGCTCCTCGAGTAGACCAGAATATCATCGATGAACACCACTATAAACTGGTCCAAGAACGGTGAAAAGATTCGTTTCATCAAGTCCATAAATATCGCCGGTGCATTCGCGACACCGAATGGCATCACTAAATACTTGTAATGTCCATACCGAGTTTGGAATGCAGTCTTACAAATATCTTCTGATTTAACTCGGACCTGATGATATCCGGACCGCAAATCCAGCTTCGAGAATACCCTCGCGCCACTAAGCTTCTCGAACAATTCGCCAATGCGAGGGATCGGGTACTTGTTCTTAATAGTCACCCGGTTTAATTTTCGATAATCGATGCACATCCTCCTTGTGCCATCTTTCTTCTTTATTAGAAGAACTAGAGCTCTCCAAGGTGAATTGCTGCTGCGAATTCAACCTTTCTCTAGAAATTCGGTAACCTGCTTCTTTACTTCTTCCAACTCCACTGGTGCCATCGGATAGTACGCCTTTGAGATTGGCGCTGCACCAGGAACAAGATCGATCGCGAACTCCACATCTCATTTTGGCGGTAAACCCGAGATGTTCTCGAACACGTCCATGAACTCTCAAACTACAGTTGGCGCTTCCTCCTTATCAACTTCCATTGACGAAAGAACATTGCTTGTCGGCCTAGCCCTAAACTCGACTAGCCCAACAGATGTGCTACCTCCAGCAAAACAAACTCTGGATGTCCGGGAATCTGAAAAATCACTTTCTTTGCCCTACAATCAATATGAGCGTGGAAAGTGAGACCATCAATTTCCAAGACAACTTCATAACTGCCGGTATCGGTCACCAAGAAATCTACAAAACATAAACTGGTAAGCAATGAAACGGAGAGAACCAAGGTAATAGAACGACCATGAAACAAGACCAGGACTCCAAGTTACTTAAATAGAGTACTTCATTGTAACCATGCTGCAGTTCATAGTTACAATCACATAACTCCGTTCAAGTCGCCCAAATCCTAGTATCAGAATCAAAGGAATAGGACGGAAGAAACAATAGGGAACCAAAAGAATTTCAACTCGAGATGTAAAGTTGTTTGCATATCGTCAGGACAGAGGTCAAGGGAAAGATATGATTCAAGAATCATGATAACAATATGGCAGGACATGCTCCTAATCACGGATTTTCTGATTCGTGTATTGGGTCCAATACCCAACTACAAAAGAATCAAACCCGATTAACCTAAATCCTATGGTTCTGATACCAAACAAACCCTGTCACGCCCCGCTTCCCAGAGTGCGCTAAGATAGGCACGTGACAGAGCCAACCATGCTGCCTGTGGATAGGAAAAATCCCTCCACAGTCACATTACGGCTGTAGAGATATCAAGAACAGGAAAGTAAATAAACTATCTAGTACATGTCCATGAGCCAGAATAAACGAGTCAAGAAATAATATGCGGAAGCAATAAATCCAAGTAACAATAACATCTGGAAAGTAAGGAAATAACTAACTGGATACTAACAGGATCCTCACTGCTCGGCCTGACGGCGGAAATACTCTTGATCAGCCTGCGACAAAGGTAGAGGATCTGGGCCATGCAAAACCCAGACGTCAGTGCGTCATAATATCAACAATAATATAATCAGGGGGTAACAAGTCATGCAGGCATGAGTAGGAACAGTAACAAGTCATCAATAACAAGTAACAGTAACATGAATATAAATTAGTGAACAGAATATAAACAGGTGAAGTGCAGTGAGTAATCTAAACTGTGCTATAGGGTGATCTACTCTAAACTTATTCGAAATCAATTAATTTAATCCTCAGCGTAACCCATCGGTCTATGCCCCGTTCATTCCCCACGGGACCACGGTAAAATGATGTAATAGACCGTGAGTCTATGTCCCGTTCATTCCCCACGGGACCACGGAAAAATGATGTAATAGCCCTATGAGTTACGTTCAGCTACATTCTTGATTTCCCCATATCCCCAAGTTATGTGTGTAAGTCAGGTATTGATAAATCTGGAGCTAATGCCAATACAGGATCAAGCAGGTACAGGTTTGTCTGTATAGACAACAGGAAATGTCCATAGGGATAACATGTCAAGATTGTCGGCATTAGTAATAAGATCATGTATCAAGTCAAGCTGTGATATATCAGGTCATGTCAGGTAGTGTACATGTATCAAGTCATGTCAAGTAGTGGTGTATCAGGTATCAAGTCAAGCAGTAGTATATCAGGTCATGACAGGTAGTGCACATGTGTCAAGCGGATGCTCATACTAAAACTGTAGCAAGTACGGATGCACGGTAAAGCATGGATGCACAAATATTTTGTCAGGGGTTACATCATGACTATGTAGGATGCATAATTATCATGTATGGTGCACTAATACAACAGTAACATGAAATAATATGGTCTCGGTGTGCAACTAGATATGTAATAAACCGTACGGATACAGACGGATACTATAAAACTGTAAATCGGTAAAATTTGCTGAATATTAAAACACAAGCACTATTATTTATTAAACAGATATTGATATAATAATATTAACATGGATAACATATTCAAACCGATTAATAACTATAAAAGGGTATTGATTAACCATGCACAAGAAAGTTCCGTTCAGAAATTCAGCGTCACCATGATTTGTAAAATAGCTTAAAAATAACAAACGTTCTCCAAAAGGGACGTGTCTTATACTAAAACAAATATAATTCAATAAGGTTTTCATTTTTATAAGTATAAGCATCTCAGGTTGTCTCTACAAAAAGCTATGAACATTCGAAGTTGAAAATTTGCTGCTGGAATTTTCCTGGACAGCAGTTTAGAGACATTTTCATTTGCATTTTACGTTATTTAAACAATTTATTTTGCAATTTAATATTTCATAGAGTTATAGTATTCTGAGTTAGTTTCGTAACGAACTAAATAACGTATACTAATGATTTTTATATGATTTATAATGAATTTTATAAGGTAAGGTGTACAGTAAATTTCAGATTTGTCGTATCCGCTTTGCAACGACGTTTCATGTGTAACTATAATATTTTCAAACTATATTTTGTATAACATTATAAAATGCAGATTATAAACTAATTAAAGATAATAATAAAAAATATTATGACGATATATATTTTAAATTATATGGATGCAAACGGGTATCACATAATCGTAAAATGATAAACTAACAAGTGCGGAACATATAACTAAGCAATATGAAATGTAACTATTCAATTTGATGTAGTATATGATAGTATAGTATGTAACAAGATAAGTTTTCATGACCTAGATCTGAAATGATATGAATGGATGCAAACGGAACATCGAAAAGTTATAAAATTAAATATGGGGTGCATGATTTTAAATATAGATATTCCATTGTTAAAATAGATGCGTCTAAAGTAATGTAGCATGTAATTAAGATTGGTTTGCATGCTCTAGATCTGAAATGCACTATACAAATGTAAACGGAACGTCGAAAGGCTGTAATATAAAAAACATGGGATGCTTGATTTAAAATACAGGTGTGGTATTTATTTAAGTAGGTATATAATGAGTTATATAGCATGTAGCAAGATTAACTTGCCTAGACGGAACAAGAACGGATGTGTACGGAACGTCCTTCGTCGGCGAAATGTCGTGACGCGCGCACGGTACACGGAAGGTTCCAAACAACGCACGAGGGTGATCACGCAAGTCAGGTACGTTCACTGGATCATTCGGATCATCGGCGACGAGCACGGCTCCGGCGGTGATCACCGGAATCAAGAAACAAGATCAAGAAAAAGAAAGAAGAAAGAAGAAGAAGTAAGAAGAAGAGGCTGTGTATTAAATAAGGAAAGAAAAATTAAATAAATAAAATATATATAAATATATATATGCAGAGGAGAGAGAGAGAGAGAGAAAGGGGTTGTCAATTTGTTAGGAAATTAGTTTAGATTCAAATTTAAAAAATCTTTTATTATTTAACTAAATTTTAATTTGTATTAATTTATAAAATTAATATTATATTAATAAAATTTGATATTCTGGTAAATACAAATATAGTCCAAAACATGCCCGGGTCGGGTCTAAAATTCAGTTTTAAATTACGAAAAATATACATGTTGACCAAAAATAAAAAATGAATGTCCGAATAACGAAAAATGCATACTCCCAAGAACGGATGCACGCACGTGCGCGTAGCCATCCAAACAAATCCGTTTCACTGAACGGGACGAGAACAAGATGCGCGGATGCTACCACGGGGCTAAGGGTATCATGCAGACCATGCAATATATTTTTAAAATATTTTATGTGACTTAAATATTATATTGTAAAAATGCAAATGCCAGATAAAATGCCAGTATACACTAAACATGAAAATGCACCAGTCTACGTAACAAGTCAGGATAATTCATAAATATGAATCAAATAAGTTCAAGCAAGCGGGTCGGGTCGAATGCAATGTAAAATGTAAAATAATATTCGCACCCGAAACACGATAAATCAGGAAAATACCACAATTAAGGAAATACGAGAACTGGAATTGGTATAAATGAACTAGGTTGTTACACTATCTACGCCTGAATACTTAATTGATAAAGTCACGTGCCCACACGTGATGGGCTCTTGAACCCACTGAATTAATAGAATTAAATTCTAATTAAAAGGAATTAAAAGCATTTGTTCCCTCATGAGAACTAAATAAAATATATAAATAAAGCAGCAAGGAAAACCCCCAAAGGGGGGATCACGTGCTTACACGTGACCGGGTCTCACGTGCAGACAGGTGACCTTTTACAGGCAAAGCCTATATGCGCTGAATAAAATAAACAATTGGAAATGCTTAATCGGTGGAGTCACGTGCCAACACGTGATGGGTTCCTGAGCCCTCTGAACCAATAGAATTAAAATCTAATTAATTGCTTAATCAATGAGGTCACGTGCCGACACGTGATAGACTCCTAAACTCTCTGAACCAATAGAATTAAATTCTAATTAACTGCTTAATCAGTGAGGTCACGTGCCAGCACTGATAGACTCCTAAATCCTCTGAACCAATAGAATTAAATTCTAATTAAAAGGAATCAAAAACCCTAATTGGAAAAATATTTCCCTAGATCTTTCCGAACAAAAAAGATTGCACTCTGTAAAAGAGAGCACTGTTGGATTAAAAATCCAATGGTGATTAAAAATCACCAATTTATAGAAAGATTCTATACAAGGAAATATTTTTCTAAAATTTTCCAGGAACAACAAATAAAATATCTTTTGGATTACAAATCCAATGGTGAATAAAATTCACCGAGTGATCTAAAAGATCATGTTGGTTATAAAATCAATCAAAATCTTTCAATGAAAGATTAATAAAACAAACTGATTCTTTTCTTTCTCCTATAAATAGAAGCCAAGAAGAGAAGTGAAAAGGGGGGATACAACAACAGAGAGAAAAGATATAAGAGAATTTAATTCTCCAGAGAGAAAAGAAGATCTCTTCAGAGAAAAAAACTCTAGGTAAGAGAAAGAAGGAGATCATTTTATAAGCTCCCACAAAACAAAAGAGAATTTAATTCTCAAACCAAGAGTTTAACGCTTCTTAAAAAACTTAGTTCTTCCTCTGGTTGAAGATGTGCAGAAGCAGATCTCCCCACAAGTTGAGAATTTAATTCTCATCGGGGAGATTATGCCATGCAGATCCAAAACTTAGAGAGAGAATTGAGTTTAAAGAATTTAATTCTTTCAAACATATATGAATTTAATTCCTCTAAATAAAATTAGGGTTTAACCCTATCAAAAGAATTTAATTCTTAAACAAGAGATTTAACTCTCCATGCACGTAAAAGAGATCAGTACCCAACATGATCACGTGTGTCCTCGTGACTCCCCCCTCAATGATCGAAAGATAACGAATAAGTTTAGGTCACATGCTCCCATGTGACCTTTGAATAAGCTTCTCAAAATAAAAAAGGGAGTAAAGCCGAGGCATTTTACTTTCTGGCGTCTCACGTGCTCCTACGTGACCCTTGAACAAGCTTCACAAAATAAAAAAGAGAGTAAAGCCAAGGCAGTTTCACTTTTTGGACGTCTCACGTGACATCACGTGACCCCTTAATAGTGCTTAGCACTTTTCAAAAGAGAATAAAACAGAGCTAGCTTTCAGTCTTTGGGGACGCCTCACGTGACCCAATAGTGCTCAGTACTCAGAAAAGAAAAAGGGAACAAATTCAAAGAAGCTGTGCCAAATCTCAGACGCTTCACATGACCTCACGTGAGCACCTCAAACTTTCAGTGTTTAACACTACTTCAAACGCCTTACGTGACCCCACGTGAGCGCTTCAAGTCTTCAGTATTTAAACAATACTTTAAGACCTCACGTGGGAGCACGTGAGCGCCAAGCATATGCTAGTATTTTAAACCAATCTTAGCCCAAATTAGCTAAGTCTTCCAGCGGCAAGACCCCCTTTCAACCGAACCCCAATTATACTCTTATCTTCCAAAACTAATCATCTCATATGGCATTCAAAGTGATTCCCAGAGCCTCCCAACCAATATTGGTTCAAGGGTACATCTCTTCACTCCTCTGATATTTATCGTTGTAATCCTTCAACGTCTTCGAGAGGTGACGGGTCCCGACAACCAGACATTCCATGGACTGTGGGGTCCTTAAACTCATGGAATATGATGTCCTTAAACTTTACGTACTGTGGGGTCCTTAAACTCATAGACTATGATGTCTTTAAACTTTACAGACTATGATGTCTTTAAACTCCATGGACTATGATGTCCTTAAACTCCATGGACTATGATGTCCTTAAACTTTTGGACCGCAAAGTCCTTAAACTAAAACAATAGAGCCTAAATGCTCTTTTGTTGGATCTAAATGATCCTGTTAAGTAGATCTTAGTCTAAAATTAGACTAACGTATCCTTAACAAACTGTTAAGTAGATCTTAGTTTAAAATTAGATTAATGATCCTTAAACCCAAAGCAAAACCCAAATTTAAAAAAATACGGATTTGGACTAATCCATGCCCTACGGGCGACAATATAAATTAGTCTCCGTATACAATCCACGGGCAACCAAAAATAAAACAAACACACACGACACGAAGTGACCATATGGAGAAGGAGAAAGTTGTTACCGCGATGCAGTAGCGTAATTAACTGCAGAGTCTTGCACCTGCAGGGAAGAGCGTCCCCACAATCAAAAACCCCTCAAATGAGGGGGAGTCTGACAAAGTCTGCTACAACGGCCGCATCCGTCTAAACCTCCGATACACGGTGCCATAAATCAACTTGGCATCTTCGGAGAAGTGGATGGATCAAACCAAATAGCATATGCCCCCAAATTCAGGCAAGACGTTTGTCTTCCCGGTCTTTCGGCGGAGAACATCGGTATTTGATCGGCTGATAACCGAGACGGATCCTATCAGCAAGCCGTCCAACTCTAAAATCTCTGTCTTCAACAGGCGGGAGAAGAACTGAAACAGGCCTGTAAAGAAGCCCATAATACCAGAATGAGCTACCCCAAAATGGCTAGCTCTCCCTACTCCTGTTACGGGTGAAGCCAGTAAAAGTGCATCCTCTTTAAGTCGGTCGTCTTCAAAAGATTGGCCAACTCTGCTCCAACTCCAACAAGAACGTCGGTCTTCAACATGTTGACGCCGAGCAAAGCTCCTCAGTAACGTCGGGGGCATGATGAAGGTGCTTCTAATACGGAGGTCGTTCCTACCGCAACACATGCTCGATGTCGCCACTGGCACTGAGTGAGAAGAGCTGGAGGCAACTCCTCCTCTGGGCTCACCCCGCCAGCTCCTGTGGTGGATATCATACTGCTCTTCCAACTGGTAACAGTTTTGACCTGCTTAGGAGGGTGCTTAAAAACTCCCCCATGATGGTACTAAAGAAATCACTTTCGCCGGTAGAAGCCTCAGCACAGAAGCAGCCGGAGTAACCTCACCAACGGCTTTCCTCGCAGATACATAGAGTCTGGAGAAAAGACCAAGACTCCATGCTTGACGAAAACTACTCTCGTCGACCTAAGAAATCTAAGGGCTGACAAGAAAAAGACTGCTCCTCCACCGTACAACGGGGGGGGGGGGATCACCTAATCAGGCGTCTATTATAACAGCTCCTTCAGCTCCAACCTCTAATAAAAGAATGAGGCTGGAGAAAACTCTACTGCCAGTGGCGAAATCCAAAGACGATGGATCTAAACGCCTCAAGTCTAGAGGTATAGCCGTACATACGGTCTACATGGCCAATGGGAAAGAAAAGAGCGGAGCTTCGGTGAGTCATAGGCTGCATACTCGGTCGCTCACAAAAGCTCAGGAGTGTTTACCGCCGGAAATAGGGACGATCTGGGATAGATCGTCTTGCTTGAATCTGGGGGCAGATGCTATTTGGATTTATCCGTCCACCTCTCCGAAGATACCAACTTGATTTATGGCACCATATATTGGAGGTTTGGACAGACGTGATCGCTGTAGCAGATTTTATCAAATTCCCCCTCATTTTATGAGGGGTTTTTGATTGTGGGGACGCTCTTCCCTGCAGGCGCAAGCCCCTGCAGTTAATTACATTATCGCATTGCAATAACCACTTTCTCCTTCTCTATCAGTTCACTTCGTGTCGTGTGTTTTTTTTGTTTTAGTTGCCTATGGATTATATACGGAGACTAGTTTATGTCGTCGCCCATAGGGCACGGATCGGTCCAAATCCGTATATTTTAAATTTGGTTTTGGTTTATTTAAGGACCGTTAATCTGGTTTGAGATTAAGATCGACTTAAAATATATGAGCATTTAGGCCCAATTATTTTAATTTAAGGACATCATGGTCCATTATCGCCATATCTGGGGCGGATATTAGTTTAGGGACATTTCAGTCCAACATTCTTGTTTTAGGGACAAATGTTAGTTTAAGAATGTTTTGGTCCATTATCGCCATGTTTGAGGCGAATATTAGTTTAGGGACATTTCGGTCATTCAACTTGCACGCACGTGTATTTGTTACGTGGTGGAGTGAACGATGGTGACATGGAATACGTCCAATTTGGGACACGATCCAATTTGAGGTATGCACGTCAATTTGGAAGTGCATCAATGTATGATGAAAGGAGTTGTTGGTTGTCGGGACCCGCCACCTCTCTGAAAATGTTGAGAAATTACAACGACATATATCAGAGGTGTGGAAAGATGTACCCTTGAACCAAATCCCATATTTGAGGGGAAAAGGGGTTGTTGTGGACCTAAGAATCATTAGTCATATTTGAGACTAAGATTACTTTAGGAGATATGGGATGAATATCATTTTGGATATCATCAATGAAATATCATTAGTCATGTTTAAGACTAAGATCAATTTGGAAATCATGAGCAATATGGGCTCGGTTGATTTAAAATCAAAGAGGTTTAACCTCAGAAAACTTAGCCAATTTGGATTGAAATTGGGTTTCTATACTACCCAGTAGTATTAAACACTAATATATGCAGTGCTCACGTGTATTTCATGTGGGGCACTGGAATAGTGCTTAGCGCTAATCTTTTCTGGCGCTCACGTGTTTTTCACGTGAAGCGCTACTATAGTGCTAAGTACAATCTTCTTTGGCACTCACGTGTGAAACATGTGAGGCGCTCAGATATGGGCGCTGCCCAATCAGTGCGAAGCACTTTAGTCATTTTTACTAAATATAGAGTGCTATGCACTTTGCATGGCACTCACGTGGGAAGCACGTGAGTGCTGAGCATTGATTTCAGCTTTTGTTTGCTCACCTTCCCTTTTTGACATAAGTGCTAAGCACTTGGCTAGAGCTCACGTGTGAAGTACGTGAGGCGCCAGATTTTGGGTTTCCAAGAGTGTTTCACGTGTATTTTACGTGATTGCTTTATTTTGAGGTGTTGGGCTGCTTTATTTGGTGGCTGCCTAATCGGCACAAAGGAGTTTTTCTTTGCTCTTTGGGCGCTCACGTGGGAAGCACGTGAGGCGTTTTAGTTTTTCTTTTTTTGTTTTAAGCACTCATGTGGGAAATACGTGAGGCACTATAATAGTGCTAGGCACTAGACGCCAAGTTCTTGTTTACAAAGATATTAATCTCTGTTAATGACATTTTAGTCATTGATGATCATCAAGATTTCTGTTTTGAAGATCTTGGATTATCATCATTGTTTTTATTGGAGAACTAAGTTCTTCTTTTATTTTTATAAGAACTAAGTTCTTTATGTAGGTTTAAACCTTAATTTTGGAGGAATTAAATTCCCAGAACACATGCTCTTTTTCCTTTTCTTTTTCTTTTCCTTTTTAACCTAGTTCTTTTCCCTAAGTTTTGAGTCTGAAGAACAGAATCTTCCCGATGAGAATTAAATTCTCAACTTGTGGGGAGATTTGCTTTTGCAAATCTCAAACCAGAGGAAGAACTGAGTTCTTGTATGAAGGGTTAAACCCTTATATCCATTATACTAGGCAAATGGGATACTTTTAATCTCTTTTTTTTATTTACCTAGGGTTTTTGAAGGAGGAAGGTCTTCTTTCTTTAAGAATTAAATTCTCTGTTCTCTGAAGAGCTCACTGTATTTTTTTTGTAGAAGTTTCTGTTCGTCTGTCTGTGTGTGAGACTTGAAGTCTCGGGTCCTTTATATAGTGAAGGCAAGTTTGTTAATTAAAATCTCTCATTGAGAGATTCCAATTGATTTTATTGGTCTCAAAATTTGTTTGGGGAATTTTACCCACCGTTGGATCTTTGATCTTAGTGTTTCTGTCTCACAGAATATATTTTCTTGTGTTAACAAGATTGGGGGAATATTCTCCTATATATAGAATTTTATTCTATTAAACGGTGATATCTTTATCACCATTGGATTTTTAATCCAACGGTGCTGATTGGTTTTGGTTTAGAAGAAGTGTTTTGTGTTAATAAAGTAACCGCAATCAGGACGGTATCGCTAATAGCTAGCCGCGATGAGTACGGGTCGTCCGCAGGAAAACATGAACCTTTTTCTTGCTTTAGACGAGTTGAATGAAAGATGGGTTGATTGCTTGTAGATCTATTTTGATACGGATGTAGATTTTATAAAGAAGAGGCTTGTAGGTTTCATATGACTTAGTAGTAATGGATGACTAATTAAAATTGACTCCTTTTATCTTTTAATAGTTTAAAATTAGATCGATAGTAATGAATGTAGATTAGGGTTCTTTTGGAAGAAACTAGGGTTTCCCCACTCTTAACCCTTGTCCTTGCATTGATCTCTATTCATATCTAGACCCTAACAAAACAAGTGTTAATTTAATCTCAAATCGTGATCAAGACTATCAATAAATTGATAGCGCGCCCGATAAGGATGTTAACAATTATTTTGCTAAAGTTTATAGACTTTAAAATGTATAAAAGGAGTTTAAATATTTTATCATTCATTGATCTACTCTATCCTATGAACCTAGCAAGCTAGGAATTACTCACGCATGGTTGGAGAAGAAAGGATGAAGAATGAGATCATAATGTAAGATGCAGAAATTAAGTGCAGATAGTAAGTGCATAAATTAATTGCGAAAAGGCTAATAAAAACTCTACCTTTATTAATCAACTATTGCATACAACTCTCCGTACAAAGTAGATTACAAAGAACCCTAGTTTTTGCTCTCGTTCTCTGTCTTGTTGGAGGTAGATGACTAGTTGATGATCATCTGGATGCGTGGATCGCTTTGGACCTCTTGATCACTTCGGTTTGATGATTTTTCATCTGAAGCTCTCGGTCCTTTAAATAGTCACAGGATAAGGAACCCTAGTTTCCAGATGTTAGGATATGCTGATACGATCTCACACACCAAATCTCAAATCCTACGGCCACAGAAAGGCCGCGGATCCGCTGCGAATATAGGTGTTTGGCCGCTAAACCGTGGCTGTTTAAGGGAGTCATGGCTTAGGATTTCTTGTGATCTCTGGTGTTGACATGTGGAGATCACTTAGATATCTATATTCTTCAAATCTTATTCTGAGTCTCTGTCGTTGCTAGATCTTGTGATTTGCTAATATTTCGACAGATTTGATTCCGACATCTCGGATCTCCTTGATTCCAGACCTGAGCTAATATCTGCACAATATCTCAAACCATAGTGTTAGTAATATTTGGTATTTTTGAGATATTATCCTAATCATTTTATATGATATTATATTTTAAGAATATTGATTAGAATTATTTGATATGATATGCATATTTTAATTACTAATATTTTATATAAATATTATATGCATGTATTTTCCCTTATTATGTTAAATATAATGTAGAAACATATTATAATAAATATTTTACAGATAAACCCACATATATTCTATATTTACAATAACACCTTTTAGAACTTAACAATAGTGGGGAAAACAATCATTCAAATGTTCAATATTTCAGACCAATCAAATACCCCCAAACTTAATTTTGATTGTCCTGAGCAAACTAGTTATTAAAGAGAAGAAGAAGAAAAACCTAGCACGCTTTCGGAGGCAACAAGATTGCACTGAAAATGTGCAACAAGCCTTTAAACCTCTAGGTGTTCCTAATAGGAGGAGTGTTGTCTCCTGAGGGTTTTCAGCGGATTACACCCACAAAATCCTATAATAAAAAAAGATGATGAAAGTTACATACAAAGATAAAGAACATATAAAAGAAAGAACTTGAAAATAAGAGTTTCAAACTACACTAGCTTTTCAGTTGCCATAAGCCTTATCTTAAGGGTCATGAAAAGATGTCAGCAATCACATCATCCTTCAATAAAATATCGTCTTTAGTCTTCCTCCCTATCTTTCTTCCAAATATCGATCATATACCCCTACGTGTGTGTAAAAGACATCTTTACACTTAGAGAATTCAATTCAAGTTATCATACCCTTGTCCATCTTCCTTAGTACTATTTAGTCGGAGAATATTTTAGATGGAATTGCTCACACATTCTTCATGCGACCGTTAACACTTCTTGAGGTACTAACTGACCGATTACCAAACGTGCTCACTCATTTAGGCGTAATTAGCAATATTCTCGTCTTGCAACACCCAAAACTTAGCGGTGGCTTCCAAACCAGTTGGTCTAAGGCACTAGGTGATAAAACACCCTCGCTATATTTTTTTTTATGTTGCCTTAAGTAATTACAAAACCAGTGTTCATTTTTCTTCACCATTTTTCATTTATATATTTTTTTATATTTTTATTTTCCTTCCTACTAAAGCTTTTAGACAAGTGCATTTCAAGGTATCCTCTACTAACCCAAGTTTCAAGACGTGTGCAAGTACGTATAGTAGGGCATCAACGTTCGGATGTTTGGACTCAAGAATATGGATTATTTTTCAGACTTAATTCTATCTTCAGATTAGTGATTTCTTTCATTTTACTAACCCTTAGGACAACAGCTCATGACTATCTATTACTAGCTTCGTTATAAAACATCTAATTTTCTTACTTTTCTTAAACTTTTCCTTCCTATCATATGTATTTTTCACTTTCTAAGTTTCATTATCAATTTTTTTTGTTTTTATTTAGTATAATGCAAAAAATGATGCGTGAATAAGCACAAACCTCCCCCAAACCTATTTGCAGTAGTGTCCTCACTGATGTCATCTGTTAAGCTTAAAACCTGTAGACTTGGGAGAAAAAGTTAGTAATGGAGACAAGAATTGATGACAGTGAAATTCTCCCCCAAACTTATTTTTGTCTCACAATTTTGTAAAATATTGTTTTCTTTCAAAAGCCAAAATATTTTCTCCCCCCCCCCAAACTTGAGTAAAATAGTATTAAGATTATGAGGGGGGTTAAAGTTATTGGTCTATGCAAAGCTCTACAGAGACCAAAAGTCAACACCAACCATTCGAATATTTTATCAATGTAACACCATGGTTGGTGGAAGATCATAGATGTGCATGTTGGGGTAAAAAATTGCACCCCGGTTAACCAAGTCAAAGTCAACCCCAAGCCAAGCGGGCCCAAGCCCAGATCAAGTGGGCCCATGCCCAAGTCAAGCCCTGCGGCCGGCCTTTCCTATGCCGAAATGAAATCATGTAATAAATAATTTTGATATAATTTTTTATGCATGAATGGGCATAAAGCCAAATTTTTGTAAAGTCCATGGCCCATATGCAAAATAAATGAGTACATGAGGCATGGGATGGGCAAAATGCCATTTTGTAAAGCCCAAGGGGCTATATGTAAATTTGTAAACCTATATAAGGCAACATGATAATGAAATAAAGCATAACAATTCATTCTCTAAAATCCTAGGGTTTTTGCCTCCTACCTTTTCCTCAAGGTTCTAAAACCTTCTCCCCCTTTTTGAATTAAATCAAGAGTTTGACTCTTCCTTTTCAAAAAATAAACAGTTTTTCACCACAAAACCCTTGAAGAGGGGCTCGAATCTTCAATCAGATCTCGAAAAGGGGAGACTTTTAAGTCTCACCCCCTTTTCTCCAAGATCCAGCCGATCAAGAAGAGGTAGAAGGAGAGCCATCTCCAAAAATCCAACTTTGGACAGATCCAAGGCTCAAAAGAAGCTCCAGGGCTAAAGAGAGAAGAGAGGGGTCCCCTTTGATCACCTCTGAAGATCTTTGGGGAGTTCAACTCCAAGACCCAAATCCTCAAAGGAGTTTAACTCCTATTCAGATCATTTAGGAGTTTAACTCCAAATCTAAATCTTTTGGAATTTAACTCCACTCAAAATCCCTTTGGGAGTTCAACTCCTAGCTCAGGGGCTAAGCTCTTTTTCTGCTGGTGTTTCCAGCGGTTGCGTGCTGCGCACGTGACCCGCGGGCACCCAGTGGTCACGTGCCCGCATGTGACCCGCGGGCACCCAGCAGTCGTGTGCAAAGAACGTGACCCGTAAACGCTAAGTACCCAGCGGCCGCGTGCAGCTCACATGACCCACTGGCGCCCAGCAGTCGCGTGCTGCACATGACCCGTTAGCGCCCAGCGGTCATGTGCTGCGCATGTGACCCGTGGGTGTCCAGCGCCCACGCGCTGTGTATGTGACTCGTAGGCGCTAAGCGCCCACGCGCCGGTCATGTGACCCGCGGGCGCCAAGCGCCCATGCACTGCGCACGTGACCTGCGGGCGCCAAGCGCCCACGCGCCGCGCACGTGACCCGTGGACGACCAGTGCCCACGTGCCATGCACGCGTCTTTAAGATGCTGCTCACCCCTTATTTTTCATACACTCTACACTCAAAACACGTCCTCTACTAGGAAAAAATTTCTGATAGGGCCTGCCACGCACCCCGTAAAGGGGCTGCTAGCCCCTTGACCCCTAGCCCGCTATCTGGATAGCGGGACCCCCGTAAAACTCTGTGGGGTCCCCGATATATCCAAACCCCCCTTTAACACACGCACACTGCACATTGAGTTCGCATGACCAGTTTGACCCGTCAATCGGAGGTTCTCTCACTCCAAAGGCGAGGGGTAATTAACGGCATTTTAGTCCGCGGCTGCTGGAGATTCGGATCCCCACAATCAATAAACCCCCGCTTACCATAGGCAGGGGAAATCTGCGGTACGCCTGACAAGTGCACGCGTATTCCCATCTCAATAGGGTGACGAAAAACACCCTATAGTGCAGATGTGGGGAGATAGGAGGCAAATCGATCGGGTTTACGTCTCGGTTGGTAGAGACGAAACGGTGATGGTGCACTACTTGCATTCTCGTTCTTGATAAGAAGAAGGGGTCGCGGTTTGACTTCTTTGGGTGGTTGATTCATCACAACTCCTATGTCTTCTAGGAATGCGAGTTCTTCAGCAAAAATATCTTCACAACTTTCATCAAGATTCCGAATGATAATCTCATCGGAAAGGGAGTTATGAAACTCGGATAGCTCGACTAAATCATTCGACAAGTCAAAGGGTTCGGACTTAGGTGTGGACTTGTCGACAGAAGGGTCTTCACATGTATAATAAACAACAGGATAAACACTAACGCACTAGTGGCATCGAGATCAGAATCGTGAAGCTCCTCAAATTCACAACTGTCGGAAGCTATCTTTTCGACCGAACATACATGAGCATAGGGTTCTGATAGTTGACTTCCTAGCTTGTAGATGTTAAGCTCAATTGCCATCTTCTCTAAGGACATGTTCATTGAACCGTTACGACAATTGATTATCGCGTTTGAAATTGCAGGAATGGTCGACCTAGAATCACCGGAATTTGATTCCGTGGGTTCGCTACAGGCTGTGTATCTATAACTATAAAGTTCATAGGGAATATAAATTCCCCGAATTTGATTAACATGCCCTCTAGCTCATCCTGAGGTTGGGTGATAGATCGATTGGCCATCTAGAGAGTGCAATGCGTAGGTTTTAACTCTCCTATCCCTAATTGCTCATAAATAGAATATGGAAGTAAGTTAACCTAGCACCTAAATCGAGTAGAGCACGATTGATACTTTTACCCCCAATACTTATAGATATTGTAGGACAACCAGGGTCCTTACATTTCGTGGGCACCAATTAGGTAAGAGAATTGCTCATATTACTCCCTAAGAAAACCTTTTTAGGTACTTGAGTTTTCCTCAACCTAGTGCACAAGTCTTTTAAAATTTTCGCATAGGATGAAACTTGTTTGATAGCATCTAGGAGAGGGATATTTATGTTAACCTGCTTTAAAATGTCCACAATATTCTCCATTTGTGGACTTGGTCTGTTGGCCCTCAACTTATGTGGAAAAGGAGCTTTATCGATAAGGGTTGGGTCCAACTTTTGAGGAGAAGTTTGTGGGGATGGAATGGATCCCAAAATTGGATTTGGGATGGTTGTAGATGGTAATTCCTTCAAGGAAGTAGGATGAGGGTTCGATCCTAGTGGGAAACAGAGAATAGGCTCGGAAGAAGATGGTGGACTAGACAAAGTAGGATTAGAAGTAGTAGCCAGGATTTCATCTGATTCATCCTGAACAACTTGTTTACCAACATTGTTGTTCAGCACTCTTCCCAATCTCAATATAGTTACGGCACTCACATTATGATTTTGAAGGATGATATCCGCGCTTTGTGAATGGCCGGGATTTGGTAGAGGTTGAGATGGAAGTCTCTTTTTCTCTCTCTCGCTCATCGCGATATTTAACTGTGCAAGTTGTGCTTCTATCAATTTTATGCTTTCACTGTGGGAAGCAGTGTGTTGCACTAATGTTTGGATAGAAAACGTTAAATTAGCCATCATTTTCGTGGATTGTTTAATGAACGTTTCTAAGTTACGTTCAAGCGCAGAGGTTTTATTGGTACCGTCCGTTGAAATATTATTATAAGGATCAAAGTTGTTGGCCGGGTTTTGAAAAGATTGCGGTTGAAAGGGGTGCTGATTTTGTTGTGGTGGCTGCTGTTGCTGTGGGGGAGGCCTTTGATAGTTTCTTGGGAACTGGTTTTGAGTTTGGTTTTGGTTCCAAGCAAAATTAGGATGATTCCTCCATCTCTTATTGTATGTGGAAGAATAAGTATCGTTTCTAGGTCGTTAATGAAAAGCAGCATTAGTTTATTCTTGACCTTGAAATGGAGAATTCAAAGGACATTCTTCCGTTAAGTGTGATGGCTCAGAACAGCAACCACACACGGTTTTTTGGAGTGTAACTTGGTTGAGGGAGGTTGACGAGAATTTTTTCTCCATTGCTTCGAGTTCTTTTGCATCGCTGCCATTTCGGCTTTCACTGCGATGGAAACATCGAGCTGATGGATGCTTGCCCTAGATGAAGATGATGTTGGTCTAATGCTTTCCCACTGTAAAGTTTGTTCAGCGAGATCTTCCAGGAATTTTCAAGCTTCGCCGTTGTTTTTAGACATGAAATGACATTGACAAATAGTTTCTAGCATATGTTTTGTCACTGGATTAACACCCTCATATATAATGCGACAAAGTTGCCATCTATCAATTCCGTGATGGAGGCATTGTAGAAGAAGATTCTTAAACCGCTCAAAGCATTTCCAGAATGGTTTGTTAGGAAATTGGGTAAACCGGTTAATCTCGCTTCGAACACGGGCGGTTTTGTGATTGGAATAAAATTTCTTAAAGAATGCTATAACGAATTTGTCCCATTTGGCGATAGAATGTGCGGCAGTGCTATAAAGACATTTTTCTGCTAAGTCGCACAAGGTAAAAGGGAGAAGTCGTAATCGCATAGCATCCCCTGAAAGTTGGGTTGTGTCTATCATTGCACATACGTTCTTGAATTTGGTTATGAAAACGTATGCGTCTTCGGATTCAAGCCCGTGAAATTTGGGCAAAAAGTTGATGAAGTGGGGTTTAATTTCAAAATTATCCCTATTGGCCGGTGGAAGAGATAGACAAGTAGGAAGGGGTCCATGCACAGGGTAACATCTTTCTTGAAGAGAGACACGTGGTGGATTCTGCGCACCTACGGATGGTGGCAGGGTGGTATCGTGAAATCCCGATGGAGATCCGTCCATTCCGAGAGATGTGTTGGGTGGAGGGGAAATAGAAGATGAAGAAGTATCGACTTCGGAGTCGATAGCAAAGACGCGGACAAGACGGGCACTAGAATCCCGTGTCCAGCCGATCATGCACTAAGCGGGTTTAGCGCACGTGGCAGCATGTGTGAGAACGATTTAAAAAGGTTTGTTTTGAAAAAGTGTCGGACGTGAGGCTTGACTCAACAAATCACAAAATACACAATCAACCCTAGAACTAAGGTCACCTAGGTCAAGCACTTGACCACTCTTAGACTTCCAAAGGACAAACCACAAGATCAATCCTCTGCCACTTCTTTATCACTCTTGTGGTCAGGTAAGTAGGAGGTATCCGCTTTACGAATCATCAAAAATAGCGGGCCTAATTAAGTAACCACTTTCCTTAGTCACACTTGCCTAGACACCACAAGAAAAATGCGGATAAGCGATAGATTACCCACGACTCTCCTTTGTCCTAATTGAGCACGACAGTCCTTAGAGTCTTGGTTTAGATATTTTTTAATTAATGTAGAGTGAAAATATGCTCGTTTTATGATTTGTGGGGCCTAGGAAGGGTGATGAAATCCACACCTAATCTGAATTTGGGTTATTGCCTCTTAATTTCTGGTTAAGATATGCACAAACAAACCAATATCAAAACACGAAAAAGGATTTTTGAGCGGCGCTTTTTGCAAAAAATCCAGCAGAAAATCAGATTATTGGATCTTAGAGGAGAGAGTAAGATCAAAGAAAGATACCAGGGAAGTTTGGCGTCGCAACTCCACCAAGCCGTCGCGGTTCAGCCGCAAAATGCTTGCTTATGCCGCTGTTCCCCTCCGAAAGACGACGCGACAGGGACGTCTTGCCTGAAATTCGGGGCAGATGTTAATAGGTGCTATCCGTCCACCTCTTTGAAAATGCCAAGTTGATTTATGGCATCGTGTATCGAAAGTTTAAACGGATACGGCCGATGTAGCAGACTTCGTCAGATTCCCCCTCGTTTGAGGGGTTTTTGATTGTGGGAATGCTCTTCCCTGCAGGCGCAAGCCCCTGCAGTTAATTATGCTACCGCACCGCGGTAACAACTTTCTCCTTCTCCAGATGATCACTTCGTATCGCGGGTGTTTGTTTTGTGTTTGGTTGCCCGTGGATTGTATACGGAGACTAAGTTATGTTGTCGGTCGTAGGGCGTGGACTAGTCCTAATCCGTATCTTTCTTAGATTTGGGTTTGGGGGGGTTTGTGTTTAAGGATACGTTAGCCTTATTTGAGGCTAAGATCAACTTAAACGTTAGTCAAGGATACGTTAGTCTAATTTTAGACTAAGATCAACTTAACGGGATCGTTTAGATCTGACAAGAAAGCAATTGGGGGTCGTATTGTTTAGTTTAGTGACTTTGCGGTAGGTAGGTAGTTTAAGGACATTGCGGTCCAATATTAGTTTTAAGAAATTACGGTCAAAGTTAAGGACATCATAGTCCATGGGTTTAAGGACTTTACAGTCCGGCGTTAGTTTTAAGACATCACGGTCAAGGTTAAGGACGTCATAGTCCGTTGTTAGTTTTAAGACATCCCGGTCAAGGTTAAGGATGTCATAGTCCGTTGTTAGTTTTAAGACATCCCGGTCAAGGTTAAGGGCATCATAGTCCATGAGTTTAAGGACCCCACAGTCCGTGAAATGTATGGTCGTTGGGACCCGTCACCTCTTTGAAGACGTTGAGGAATTACAACGACAAATATCAAAGGAGAGAAGATATGTACCCTTGAACCAAGGTAGATTAAATGATCTGTAGCCCAATTTGGAACCATGACCAATTAATTATATTGTGAGCCCATTGGCTCAGTTAAGTCTGGATTGAGGACTTATGGCCAACTTGGGCTAAGTCCAATTAAGTCTGGCCTTTTGTTGGACTGTTTGACATTTGTCTGGTTCCAGTCCACAAGAGTTTTGAGGAACTTGATAACATTTCTGTTGTAGCTCTGGATGTTATTCAATTTTGAGGTTCAATTGAAGGGGGGCTTTCCCTCTGAAAGATTAGCCAATTTGGTTAGAAGTAGTGTTAAACACCAAATAACAAAAGTGTTAAACACTAAAGACAGAATTCTCAAACTAGTGTTAAACACTAAAAGAACAATCAGTGTTAAACACTGGAAACATAGTTTTCGATTTGGTGTCAAACACCAGAAAATAATCAGTGTTAACACTGAAAATAGGGTTTTCTAATTAGTGTTAAACACTAAGAAAAATCAGTGTTAAACACTGAAACTACAGATCTCTAATTAGTGTCAAACACTAAAGAAAGAAGGGTCACGTGTGGACACGTGAGAGCGCCCAAGGGTGAGATCAGATTCCCCTTATTCTGTTCTGCAAAAAAGTGTTGAATACTTTATATATTTGATTTTGGAGCATCACGTGCTGACACGCGACGGGGATTTGTGCGCCGATTTGCCAAGGGGTCACGTGGTAACACGTGAGAGTGCTCAGAGCTTCTGTTTCTTTTGTTTTTTCTTTCTGTGCTTCAGGGGTCATGTGGAGCACGTGAGGCGTTGCCTCGGAGTTCTTTTTTGTGGATCTTTACAGGGGTCACGTGGGGACACGTGGTCCTGTTTTTTTCTGCCTGTTCGAAGATCTCTTTATCTTTTTAAGAATTAAATTCTTCATAGGGTTAAACCCTAGCTATAATTTTGGAGGAATTAAATTCCCTATTTTCTTTGGAAGAATTATATTCTTAGATAGGGTTAAACCCTAATTTTCCTTCTGTGGGAATTAAATTCCCATATATGTAAAGAATCAAGTTCTGGCACAGGGTGAAACCCTAATTTCATTTTAAGAGGAATTAAATTCCTGAGAGCTTGAGAGAATTAAATTCTCAACTAGGGTTAAACCCTAGTTCTGTCCATCTTGAAGGAATTAAATTCCTATAATTTTGGAGAATTGAATTCTCATATAGGGTTAAACCTAACTTTTATCTTGGAGGAATTAAATTTCTATAGCTTTGGGAGAATTAAATTCTCTAAACTCAATTCCTCCTCTAAGTTTTAGATCTGCATGGCAGGATCTCGACCCGATGAGAATTAAATTCTCAACTTATGGGGAGATGTGCACTTTGCAGATCTTCAACCAGAGAAAAACTAAGTTATTTTTTATAGAAGAGTTAAACTCTTAGATTGAGAATTAAATTCTCTTTATTGAAGTTTTGATCCCCTCTCTTTTCTTACCTAGGGTTTTTCTTTGTAGAGAATTAAATTCTCCTCTCTTTTCTCTCTGAAGTTTCAAGATTCCAAAACCCTCTCCCCCTTTTCCCTTCTCTTGGCTCCTATTTATAGGAGAAGGAAAAGAATCAATTTGTTCAATAAATCTTTCATTGAAAGATTTTTTTGTTTTCATAATTAATATGATCCTTTAGATCATTCAGTGAATTTTATTCACCGTTGGATTTTAAATCCAAGATATTCCGTTTGTTATTTTCGGTGAGATTTAGGGGAAATCTTTCTTTGTCTAAATTTTTTTTCCATAAATTGGTGATTTTTAATCACCCTTGGATCTTTAATCCAACGGTCCCCATAATTCTTTTCCATTTGGAAAGATTTAGAATCTTTTAGAATTTAATTCTATTAACTGTAAGGCTTTCGAAACCTGTCACGTGCTGGCACGTGACCCTTGGTCACGTGTGAGCACGTGACCACCAATTGAGTCCTTTCCTCAGTGTTTACATACGCTTCAATTGTAACCGTCACGTGTCAACACGTGACCATTGGTCACGTGTGAGCACGTGACACCTCATTGAGGTAATTAATTCAGCTACTTATTATTTTATTCCTGTTTTAATTGTCATGTGTCGATACGTGACCATTGGTCACGTATGAGCACGTGATATCTCACTGAGGTAATTACCGAGTCTTAGAATTAAATTCTATTAAACTGCGAGTTTTTCAAAGCCTGTCACGTGCTGGCATGTGACCCAACACATAACATCACATGTCATCAACGTAAGTAAATATGCGCATCCCAATTGTCGTTGACATATAGCAACGAAACCGGCGATATCACATATTACACTTACGGTCACAGAAAAGAAAGTGTAAAAGTACAACAGTTGGAATCCGCAACCTCCTCAGACATCGCATGCCTGACCAAATGAATTACTTAGACATCGCATGCCTAATAATTATAAACCCCGCATTTTAGTCTCATTATCGAAAACTCTTTTCAATATCAAGTCGGGCAATTCAACAAGATTCCCGACATTCTGATCGAATGCTCGTCGCAAACTTCAGTAGGCGGCCGCACCCCCGACGCCGTTGACGAAGTGCACCAAGGCGGAACACCGCTACCGGGAGCACCCGAACGGATGCTTTCGGCGACGGGGTTCTCCTACAGTCACTTGGTCGGGGCTATGGGATGAGGCTGTCTATTAAGTTTACCCGGCGAGTATCCGCGTACACTACGTGATTGCGACGGACTTTTGATCACATCAAAATTCCGTGGCAACCGATCAAATGAGACTAAAGTGCTATGTTTATAACATTCGTTCAGTTATCTCATAACAATTTGTGAATTCCAATTATTGTATCACATTCCGGATAAATAGAAAATGTTAAACTTTCCGATCGAACAATCGAACATCCAAGTTTTCCCGATACAGCTCAACACATGAAATAAGTCTAACAGCATTCAGTTCGTGCCTCAGTAGCAACGGTCCAGCCGTAGAAGGGTCAAGCCAACGCCTCACATGTGGCACGCCGTACTGCCCCAAACCCGAAGGTTCAAAGGGCAGTTCAAGACGGTCACATAATCGAGTTAAGGTTTGTTGTCTTCTAGAGGGTCCATCGCGTTACTTGCACTACTTAGAACGTCGTTAAACTACGGAAAAATCCAACAATTGGAAATTTCCCGGCAGGGGAAAAATTGGGTATTTATATCCGGTTGAACTTTTTAACATATTCTAAAAATACTCGGAAAAGCACACCGACAAAATTAGACAGTCCGATCGAATACACCGAGTCCCCAATACAACACAGAAAATACAACTCTGGAAAAATTATTAAAAATTCCCAGGAAAATCAGCACAGAAGAATAAGAATTACTGTGCAGAAATAGATGCACAAAACGACAAAGTGGCCGCGGATCCGCCGCATGAGCCTTCTGTAAGGCCGCGGATCCGCGCCTACTTTGTGGAATCAGGACCACGAATTTTACAGTATGTCTTAGATCTTCCTTCTTATTTTTCTGAATATTTTTAATCTCGAAAAAACCACATTTTACAGAAATGTCCAGAGAGCATTTTCAAAATCGGGTTTTGGGTCGATCGGACTTCTGATTCCGTCGGGACTTCGCCTAAGGCTCTAGCTAGGCTCTGATACCACTGTAGGGTTCCTAGGCACTCTAGTGAAGTCTCACAAGTGATGAAACATGCACAAATCAAATTTTACGGGTGCCTACAAACCCTAATACGGATCGTTAACTAGAAATCAAGGCGAAGCAAGCAAGTAATCGAATTAAATGCTAAGGGAAAGTGACTACAACCTTTGTAGATCCGGTCCACCACCTCCTAGGCTCCGTGGTGAAGTCCCTCCGCTGTCCAAAATGAACCCATGACTCTAGCATCGGTATCATCGAAGAATGGGCGAGCTTGATCGTCGGTTCGATGCCGAAGATGATCTACGTTGAGGTATCGCAAGAACAAGCTCCAACTTCATCAAGCTTGGAAAACTTGTGAAGGAAACACCCTATACTACTTGGCAACAGGTAGAGGATGAAGAAATAAGAAGTGGGTAGACTTTAGTTTTGGATTTCTCACTTGTTTTCTCATGTTGCCATTGAACTAGAAAGCTTTTCTTTTGTTGAAGAAGATGAAGAAGAAGAAGAAGATGATAAGTTCTTATATTAAAAATAAAAACAATATGATACTTATCATAATCTCAACCATGGTTTAGTGTAGAGATTTAACCAAAGTTAGATGAGTGGTTAGGGTTAAAGAAAAGACAAGAATGGTGGACTTGTTCAAGACTTCAAGAAGCTTCAACAAAAAACAAACCAAGCCCACCATTTATCTTTCTCTTTATCATTTATCTTTTTCCAAAATAAACAAAAAGAATAAGTAAATAAAATGATACCCTAACCACTAACTAACCATGGTTTAATACTTAACACAAACCAAGCAAGAATGTATCATCAAACATGATACAATCATGTGCACAAAAATATATCACATATACAATGTGCAAAATTCAAGTGAGAAAATCCATTTAAAGTGAACCAATACTAGTTAATGCAAAGTAATATATCAAATATATAATTATACATTAAATCATTAAATCAACACTTGATTCAATGATCCGGTCATATCGCATATAACCGGCTAGTATCCAATGTATCGGCTTACCGAATCAATCCTTGATTCGATAACTGGGTTATATCGCATACAACCATTCGACACATTCATCGCGAGAATGAAATACGGTATCACATACAAGCATTATTCTCGGTCCCGCACATATCTCATATGCGCTTCTATTTCGTTTCGCTTGAGCCAGGAAACCTCTGTGTAGGACTCTAAAGACTCGTCAATACGCCGGCAGCAGGTGATGATCATATCAAACACCCACAAGCCGCAAGCGGTCTGCTAAACGTAACGGCCACCCGGGTATTGAGCGATCAGAAGATCGACGAGCAAGCCCGCTCACACTCCTGTGAATCCAACCAGTAACACTTACCGTACAGTCCGGTCAGTTCGTCTGATATGTCGCATATCTCGCCTAGGGGTGGTAAACGTCAGACCCCAATAGCTCGATAAGTCATGCCGACTTGAGGTCCATAACATTCATGAAACTACTGATAACACTTACCAGTATATCACTGCAACCCTGGCCAGGGATTTCCTGTTATGGCCAGTCGAGCATAGCACAACATCAACCCCCAATACCGGGAGAGACGAATCCCCTCCTATCGCTCATTGCCTCCATGTGAATCGGGACTGTACCCAAAAACCACCTGTTTGCACGACTCAGTAGAGCCGTGGTAGGGTGGAAATCAAAGCACAGTGGGAGACACACAAGACTCTATGACGATCTCGGGTCAACAGACTAAGCTGTACCAGTGTCACCAGAGAACTGCCATCTGACGTGAGGTATAATACCATCTGGGAGTTCTCGGCGAGTCCGTTCAGTGTACCCAGTCTCCACTGAGCACCCGCATACCATCTTCGATGTCAAACACCAATGGATATGGGATCATCCATCGCCCATCGCATGGGTCGAGAAGATATGCGCTAGTCTACTCTGGAATATCGATGCCCCTTCTCGATATTCCCTCGACTAGGAACAATGAAGGATGTACTCATTGACTACCCAGGCCCCACTAGTATGATCTGCATCATAGTCCGGGAAGTCGAGTACATATCCTAAGGGCTTTATCAACATGTAATCAGAGAGACAGAAAGTATACATGTTAAGATAAAGAGCAACCAGATAGCGTACTATCATGTCGAGCAAGAAAGTCCTTCCTATATATGTCCCAGCATCCACTACAATATACATCCAATGTACAGTAATGGCCTCTAGGGCATACATATAACTAACAATCTCCCACTTGCACTAGGGCCATCTGTAGCAGTGGTTGCAGTATCACATACTCAACCATCCCCTAAAAGTCTCTCTTTGGGAAAAAGGCCTTCGTGAGTGGATCCGCCGTGTTGTCCTCTGAGTCTTCTCTCCTAACCTCGATCACCCTGGAGATCAACTATCTCCATGATCAGGTGATGCTGCCTCAGAATTTGTCTGGGTCACTGATGGGACCAGGGTTCCAGGGTCGAAGCCACGCTTCCATTGTCACACAATGGCAGGAACCTAGTTCATCTTATGAACCAATATACACCCAAACTTCCTCTTTGGTAGTATCTTTAATAGCGATGTTACCAGCCTTTATCGTCTAGTTTGCCACGGTATCGAGCTTGGAACTCTTCCAACATACCGTCCCTTTACTGAGGGTAAAGACAGTGCCTGTGACTGACATTCAGTCGTCTTTATCACCCTGGAACACGTCCAGTGATTCTCCCCAGGATCGATTGATACCATCTCACTATACCTAGTGAGAACCCTAATATCCCTTTAGATCTATCTCATAGGTCCAAATCTCAGGATTTGGGAAGTATTATCTTTATCCTATTTGGAGAATCCTTGTGATAATAGAAGATTGACCGATCGTAGTATAGGAAACTCTTTTCCTATCAAGAGTATGTTGTCTACGTACAATACGAAGATGACCACCTTACTCTCTACCACCCTTTTGTATATACAAGGTTCGTCTACAATTTTGATGAAGTCAAACACTTTGACTATCACATCAAAACAGACGTTCCAACTCCGCGATGCCTGCTTCATTATGTAAAGCAACTTGCACACGTTTCCGCTGCTCCCACTGTTTACGAAGACCTCTGGCTGTGTTCTTATAGACGTTCTCTTCTAAATCAGTATTTAGAAAAGCAGTCATGGCACCCAAACGCCAGATATCGTAGTCATGGTATGTAGCCGTGGTAAGTAGGATCTGGATGGACTTAAGCATAGTCCCTGGAAAAGGTTTCATCATTATCCGTGCCTGGTTGATGACGAAAACCTTTAACAAGTCTAGCTTTGAAAGTCTCAACTTGTCCATCTACACCAAGTAATCTTCTCAAGATATACTTGCTCCTGATGGGGATTTAACCCTTCAGATATAGCAGCTAAAGTCCATACTTTGCTGGTGTATATGGATTCCATCTCAGATCGCTAAGCATCCAGCCATTCTTACAGAGTCCCTGCTCTCGATGGCCTGCTCGAAAATAGTTGGGTCATCATCTCATGATGCAATCCTTGTTCCCACTGTCATCGAGAAACCGAGGTATCTCTCAGGCGGATGAGGAACCCTACTAGATCGGCGGAGAGGCTGAGGTTCGTCGGGAACTATAGAATCTTATGGTTCTGTCAAATCATCAACTGCAGTTTTGTATAGCTGAAACCTTTCCAGTTCTACAGAACTGATCCTGCCTCGATCTTGTCCGGATTTTGCTTTAAACATAGGCCGGACAATCCCAAATCTTAACTCGCTTAAGAGATGGGTTCTTCCCATACCATATCTTATATGGAGTGGTAGGCAGTGATTTGATTCAAACCTAATTCAATAGGTATGCAGCTTCTCAAGTGCATAACCCTAAAAAGGAAATAGGTAACTCAGTAATACTCATCATAGAGCACACCATATCTAATATTGTGCAATTGCTCCGCCCTGATACACCGTTGTGCTGTGGTGTATTCAGAGGAGTAACACTGAGAGAGAATCTCATTCTCCTTTAGAATTGTCCAGGAATGCCATGCACAAGTATTCTCCTCCCTGATCTCATCATAGGACATAATACTTATACCCGGTTATTGGTTCTCTACTTCTAACTTATATTCTGTGAATACCTCAAAAAGGTTCGGACTTATGTTTCAACAGGAACATATGACTGAATCTTGAGAGATTATCAGAGAATATAATGAAGTAAAAAGAACCAGTCCTGGCATGTGTAGACAGGAGACCTTACATACATCATCATGTATCAGTCCCAAGAGTTTACTAACTCTTTCTCTGTTTCCAGTAAACAGAGCTGGTGTCATTATATCTTTGTGACATGACTGGCAAGTTTCACAAGATGTAAATTCAAACTGATTTAAATATGCATCTAAATGTAACTTCAGCTAGTCGGGTCGCATTGATATGACCTAGTCTACAATACCTCAAGAAGAATTCGTTCATTTCTGAACTCTTCCTCTTGTGTGTGTTCTGTATACGAGGAACTGTAGTTTGATTTAGAACGTCAATGCTTTTAGATAACGTGCCTGAACCGATCAACTTTTGATATAGGAAATGTTCAAAACATTATCCATCAATACAAAATTATATCCTTTCTTTACTAATAAAGAGACTGATATGATTTTGAATATCAGGTTCGGTATCTAATAACATTTGTTCAGAATCAATGTATTCGTAATACAGGGTGACAGTGACCAACAGACTTGGCTGCAACACTTGCCTCGTTTTCTGCCTTATGAAACTTATCACCCGTTCTCAGTTCTCTACCTATCTGTAGCCCTATGTAACAGATTACATATCTGGGATCCTGATCCGGTATCATATACCCAGGATGCAGAGGATACTGAGAAACAGTTCTTTGTAATGAACACACCCTAAGGAGATGCATCATATGCACTTTCTTCGTTTGGGCGGCATAGGAATTCTGGTATTCCCCTATTTCCTGCTCTGTCTTATAACGTTCCCCAGCTCAGTATAACAAGCGAGTTCGGTCAATACATCCGTATTATTATCTTGATTAAGGCATGATATGGTCGCTACCAGGAGAGAGAGAGAAGAAAACACTCTGCGTGCGCTCTTGCAAGATCAGATTGGTTATATATTTTATCTAATCAGGATGGCTCCCACTGTTTTTATCAAATCTTCCTTCAAACCCTAAAAGGAAAGACTAGCCGGGATTAATTACACTCTACAAGTTCGCCAATCTTTCAGCCAGGCCAGTGTCGGTACTTTGAGGGAGGTTCCCCGTGCTTTCGCACGGACCTAATTACAGTAAACCTCGTTTTCCCAGAGGCGTAACCCCGTTGACACCTTTCTAGACACCTACTTGATCGGCTAATTGCAAAGTGCAAAACTCTCCCAGGAGTAACAATTACTCGCAGTGGGTATCGGGATCCAACTATCACATAGAAGGTATGCAATCTCATTGCAAGTTTCAACACTTGAAACTCCCGATAAAGGTTTTTACCCCTAGCACCTATGACCTTGGCTAAGGTCAACAAATCATAGGTACTAGTCAAGTTCTACCCGTCATTTCGTGATTAATTAGACCCACCCACATGACCCTTGGCTAAGGTCAACAAAGCCACATGACTGTCCTAACTAATCGCATCATATGCGGTGTAGGAAGACATCACTTAGCTACCGTACACTGTGCCTTGACTATGGTCAACAAACACAGCACGAATACTAAGTACTCTACTTCCTAAAATGACGGAGGGTTGCGGTTGGTTTTTGTGAAAACCTTTAACGCTTTGAACTTGATCTCGTTGCGGAATCAAATGGTTTTTAAATGGAATGTTTTTGAGGCTTTTCTAGTTTTGCTAAAGGGGTCACTCCCGGTGAAGGGATCGTCGGCCCTTTCCTCGTCGAATGAGGTGCGGGATATATCATATATATCACTTTGCAAAGCAGAAACTATAGAAGCGATAAAAAACAAACCGAGTGATGTAGCATCTGCCAGTTATTGCTAAAGGAGTCACTCCCGGTGAAGGGATCTCGGTCCTTTCCCTATCGAATAAGGTGCAAGATGTTCTACAAGGAACACCGCGATGCAAAGCAAGAACTGTAGCTACCTGTTTTATTTTGAAATTCGATTCCACAACATCAATTAGGTTTATTTTCTTTCATTAATCTCATTAATGAATATCCCATCATTTAAATTACCTAAACATCACAGATAAATATGACGTACACTTATGCCATCCGCATTCGCCTTGGTGTCCCCTCGTGCACCGTTAGGTTAGGTAACTAACGGCAGAGCGGGGCAGGGCTAGCGCGGGTGTAAAACATAAACAACGTCTATATAATATATCATATATACTATATATAATACCTGTCACAGAACATCGCATGATCACATCACAGATAAAGCACAGCAGAAGAATCATATGAAATATTGGATATACTAGGACGTCCGTGTTTTCAATACGAGCCAGTATAAAACACGGATTCCACGGTCGTGATGAATAGCCAATCCCACACCCCTAGACCCCTACGAGAGCGGCAAGCAACCCTACCAATTCTAGGGTTAGGAGACCCGGACTCGACTCCTCGAGTTGGTCTTCCACTGGACCCCAGAACCCGGTTACTTGTGCTCCCCTCCTTGGGTCTATCCTAGTGCAGAAAAGTAAATAATATACATCAACGGTGACATCTTCCGCAACCTGGAAGTGCCCCAATAAAAGAATATTACATACAAGTTTTTACATGAATGAAAATGAAAAACACTCATCTCACATAAAACCCCCCCGGCTATTCAAACACGACGATCCAATATAACATATCCAGCAACACATAACATCACATGTCATCAACGTAAGTAAATATGCGCATCCCAATTGTCGTTGACATATAGCAACGAAACCGGCGATATCACATATTACACTTACGGTCACAGAAAAGAAAGTGTAAAAGTACAACAGTTGGAATCCGCAACCTCCTCAGACATCGCATGCCTGACCAAATGAATTACTTAGACATCGCATGCCTAATAATTATAAACCCCGCATTTTAGTCTCATTATCGAAAACTCTTTTCAATATCAAGTCGGGCAATTCAACAAGATTCCCGACATTCTGATCGAATGCTCGTCGCAAACTTCAGTAGGCGGCCGCACCCCCGACGCCGTTGACGAAGTGCACCAAGGCGGAACATCGCTACCGGGAGCACCCGAACGGATGCTTTCGGCGACGGGGTTCTCCTACACTCACTTGGTCGGGGCTATGGGGTGAGGCTGTCTATTAAGTTTACCCGGCGAGTATCCGCGTACACTACGTGATTGCGACGGACTTTTGATCACATCAAAATTCCGTGGCAACCGATCAAGTGAGACTAAAGTGCTATGTTTATAACATTCGTTCAGTTATCTCATAACAATTTGTGAATTCCAATTATTGTATCACATTCCGGATAAATAGAAAATGTTAAACTTTCCGATCGAACAATCGAACACCCAAGTTTTCCCGATACAGCTCAACACATGAAATAAGTCTAACAGCATTCAGTTCGTGCCTCAGTAGCAACGGTCCAGCCGTAGAAGGGTCAAGCCAACGCCTCACATGTGGCACACCGTACTGCCCCAAACCCGAAGGTTCAAAGGGCAGTTCAAGACGGTCACATAATCGAGTTAAGGTTTGTTGTCTTCTAGAGGGTCCATCGCGTTACTTGCACTACTTAGAACGTCGTTAAACTACGGAAAAATCCAACAATTGGAAATTTCCCGGCAGGGGAAAAATTGGGTATTTATATCCGGTCGAACTTTTTAACATATTCTAAAAATACTCGGAAAAGCACACCGACAAAATTAGACAGTCCGATCGAATACACCGAGTCCCCAATACAACACAGAAAATACAACTCTGGAAAAATTATTAAAAATTCCCAGGAAAATCAGCACAGAAGAATAAGAATTACTGTGCAGAAATAGATGCACAAAACGACAAAGTGGCCGCGGATCCGCCGCATGAGCCTTCTGTAAGGCCGCGGATCCGCGCCTACTTTGTGGAATCAGGACCACGAATTTTACAGTATGTCTTAGATCTTCCTTCTTATTTTTCTGAATATTTTTAATCTCGAAAAAACCACATTTTACAGAAATGTCCAGAGAGCATTTTCAAAGTCGGGTTTTGGGTCGATCGGACTTCTGATTCCATCGGGACTTCGCCTAAGGCTCTAGCTAGGCTCTGATACCACTATAGGGTTCCTAGGCACTCTAGTGAAGTCTCACAAGTGATGAAACATGCACAAATCAAATTTTACGGGTGCCTACAAACCCTAATACGGATCGTTAACTAGAAATCAAGGCGAAGCAAGCAAGTAATCGAATTAAATGCTAAGGGAAAGTGACTACAACCTTTGTAGATCCGGTCCACCACCTCCTAGGCTCCGCGATGAAGTCCCTCCGCTGTCCAAAACGAACCCATGACTCTAGCATCGGTATCATCGAAGAATGGGCGAGCTTGATCGTCGGTTCGATGCCGAAGATGATCTACGTCGAGGTATCGCAAGAACAAGCTCCAACTTCATCAAGCTTGGAAAACTTGTGAAGGAAACACCCTATACTACTTGGCAAGAGGTAGAGGATGAAGAAATAGGTAGTGGGTAGACTTTAGTTTTGGATTTCTCACTTGTTTTCTCATGTTGCCATTGAACTAGAAAGCTTTTCTTTTGTTGAAGAAGATGAAGAAGAAGAAGAAGAAGATAATAAGTTCTTATATTAAAAATAAAAACAATATGATACTTATCATAATCTCAACCATGGTTTAGTGTAGAGATTTAACCAAAGTTAGATGAGTGGTTAGGGTTAAAGAAAAGACAAGAATGGTGGACTTGTTCAAGACTTCAAGAAGCTTCAACAAAAAACAAACCAAGTCCACCATTTATCTTTCTCTTTATCATTTATCTTTTTCCAAAATAAACAAAAAGAATAAGTAAATAAAATGATACCCTAACCACTAACTAACCATGGTTTAATACTTAACACAAAACCAAGCAAGAATGTATCATCAAACATGATACAATCATGTGCACAAAAATATATCACATATACAATGTGCAAAATTCAAGTGAGAAAATCCATTTAAAGTGAACCAATACTAGTTAATGCAAAGTAATATATCAAATATATAATTATACATTAAATCATTAAATCAACACTTGATTCAATGATCCGGTCATATCGCATATAACCGGCTAGTATCCAATGTATCGGCTTACCGAATCAATCCTTGATTCGATAACTGGGTTATATCGCATACAACCATTCGACACATTCATCGCGAGAATGAAATACGGTATCACATACACGCATTATTCTCGGTCCCGCACATATCTCATATGCGCTCCTATTTCGTTTCGCTTGAGCCAGGAAACCTCTGTGTAGGACTCTAAAGACTCGTCAATACGCCGGCAGCAGGTGATGATCATATCAAACACCCACAAGCCGCAAGCGGTCTGCTAAACGTAACGGCCACCCGGGTATTGAGCGATCAGAAGATCGACGAGCAAGCCCGCTCACACTCCTGTGAATCCAACCAGTAACACTTATCGTACAGTCCGGTCAGTTCGTCTGATATGTCGCATATCTCGCCTAGGGGTGGTAAACGTCAGACCCCAATAGCTCGATAAGTCATGCCGACTTGAGGTCCATAACATTCATGAAACTACTGATAACACTTACCAGTATATCACTGCAACCCTGGCTAGGGATTTCCTGTTATGGCCAGTCGAGCATAGCACAACATCAACCCCCAATACCGGGAGAGACGAATCCCCTCCTATCGCTCATTGCCTCCATGTGAATCGGGACTGTACCCAAAAACCACCTGTTTGCACGACTCAGTAGAGCCGTGGTAGGGTGGAAATCAAAGCACAGTGGGAGACACACAAGACTCTATGACGATCTCGGGTCAACAGACTAAGCTGTACCAGTGTCACCAGAGAACTGCCATCTGACGTGAGGTATAATACCATCTGGGAGTTCTCGGCGAGTCCGTTCAGTGTACCCAGTCTCCACTGAGCACCCGCATACCATCTTCGATGTCAAACACCAATGGATATGGGATCATCCATCGCCCATCGCATGGGTCGAGAAGATATGCGCTAGTCTACTCTGGAATATCGATGCCCCTTCTCGATATTCCCTCGACTAGGAACAATGAAGGATGTACTCATTGACTACCCAGGCCCCACTAGTATGATCTGCATCATAGTCCTGGAAGTCGAGTACACATCCTAAGGGCTTTATCAACATGTAATCAGAGAGACAGAAAGTATACATGTTAAGATAAAGAGCAACCAGATAGCGTACTATCATGTCGAGCAAGAAAGTCCTTCCTATATATGTCCCAGCATCCACTACAATATACATCCAATGTACAGTAATGGCCTCTAGGGCATACATATAACTAACAAACCCTTGTGCTACCGATCCTTTGTTTGGTGACCTTTTCCCGCTAGCGTAGTATATTCAGATCAGTGTACTCTTTTTATTATTAGTTTTCGCATGCTTTATGTTGAATTTTCATGTATGTTGGGTACTCGTATGTGCGTCTTGCTTACGTAAATGAACTTCATATTTTTCCAACGAGAACTTTCTTTAATTGTGAACACTATCATCATGTTGCGTGCACATCAGAGCTTCGGGTATCATTTCTTTTCGAATATTCATATAGTCGCAAATGCATGCTTGATAGGGTCCGCATCGGAAATTTCCCTTTTTGCCTCCCATATCAGGTGATGTGCGCGTGCTTTAGATCTACCATTGCCGTCGAATGGAGGCTTGCTTGCACGTACTTGAGTGTTCCTGCCTTTCTTCGGAGGCCGTTGCTGCAAAGGCAGACTTGCGGGGGCTGATAGAGCGGTGTGCGGCGAACATGGTGTCGTGCGAGAAGAGGCTCGGTCGCAAATTCTCGGAGAGGGAGCTGGCTTCTAAGGCGCTGCACGAGCTCCAGGCCAACCTTACAGCCAAAGCCAACAAAGCGTATGAACTCTGGCGAGTACTTCAAGAGTCTATCAAAGAGGTGGTGGCCCTCGATAAAGCTGCCGTGTTCACTCTTGAAAGGGTTGAGGCCCACAAGGCTACCGAGAAAGAGCTCGAAGGACGGCTTGCCTCGTATCAGGCCCAGCAGGCTCAGGCGGAGGCCCGTCATCTGGCGATATTGAACCATGAAGGCGAGGCCCAGTGGAAAAAGGATGAGCTGACCAAGCTGCTAAATCGCCCGCCGTCCTGAAGACTTGTATCTCTTTTTTTTCTTCTTATACATACTCCTGAATGAGAGTATATATTTTTTTGTTTTTTCATGAATTGTACTTTGTATCCATTTTGGTTTATGAATAAAAGACATATTTTTCTTCTCAATAGTGTGTCTCTTTTTATTGAATGTGTTCCGCGGACAATTTATCTTGGTCTCCTTGCAGGGCAGCGATGGCTTAGGATTCAGGGTTAAGATTTGCCTCCTAAGACTTTTGAGCTTTATGAGCCGTGAGGGTCTCATAAAGAGTTTTTCTCCCTACAGGTCGAGAGGATCCCATAGGTGTAAGTTCTCCTTAAGAATCGTGAGGATTCTTAAGCGGGTTTTCCCCTGAGAGTCGTAAGGATCTCAAAAGAGAATTTTCATCCCTACAGGTCGTGAGGACCCGTAAGTGCTGGGTACGGTTGCCCTTATCCGTATTTCATTGGGTCAGGGGTTGCTTTGGATGTTTTCCAGGGTACCGTAGTTTAAAGACATCGTGGTCGAGGTTAAGGACGTCATAGTCTGTAGGTTTAACGACTCCACCGTCCGTTTCTAGTGTTAAGACATTACGGTCGAGGTTAAGGACATCATAGTCCGTGGGTTTAAGGACTCCACAGTCCAATGTTAGTTTTAAGACATCACGGTCAAGGTTAAGGACATTATAGTCCGTGGGTTTAAGGACTCTACAGTCCAATGTTAGTTTTAAGACATCACGGTCAAGGTTAAGGACATCATAGTCCGTGGATTTAAGGACTCCATAGTCCAATGTTAGTTTTAAGACATCACGGTCAAGATTAAGGACATCATAGTTCGTGGATTTAAGGACTCCACAGTCTACGAAACGTGTGGTTACTGGGACCCGTCACCTCTTTGAAGACGTTGAGGAATTACAACAACAAATATCAAAGGAGTGAAGAGATGTGCCCTTGAACCAAGGTAAAATCAGTCTAGAATCATCATGGTTGATCGTTAGTTTTAAGACATTACGGTCGAGGTTAAGGACATCATAGTCCGTAGATTTTAAGGACTCCATAGTCCAATGTTTGCTCTGGATGCTTCCCACGGGTTCACTGCCGTGCTCTACGAGGACCAGGCTCCGCTCTGGACATTTTCCACGGGGTCAAAGAGTGACGTTATCCGCGTTCCACGTGACCAGGAATTTTGCTCTGGATGCTTCCCACTGGTTCACTGCCGTGTTCGGCAAGGACCAGGCTCCGCTCTGGATGCTTCACATGGGTTCACTGCCGTGCTCCGCGAAGACCAGGATCCACTCTGGACGTTTTCCACGGGGTCAAAGAGTGACGTTATCCGCGTTCCACGTGACCAGGAATTTTGCTCTGGATGCTTCCCACGGGTTCACTGCCGTGTTCGGCGAGGACCAGGCTCTGCTCTGGACGTTTTCTACGGGGTCAAAGAGTGACGTTATCCGCGTTCCACGTGACCAGAAATTTTGCTCTGGATGCTTCCCACGGGTTCACTGCCGTGTTCGGCGAGGACCAGGCTCCGCTCTGGACGTTTTCCACGGGGTCAAAGAGTGACGTTATCCGCGTTCCACGTGACCAGGAATTTTGCACTAGATGGTTCACACGGGTTCACTGCCGTGTTCGGCGAGGACCAGGCTCCGCTCTGGATGCTTCACACGGGTTCACTGCCGTGCTCTGCGAGGACCAAGATCCACTCTGGATGTTTTCCACGGGGTCAAAGAGTGACGTTATCCGTGTGACCAGGAATTTTGCACTAGATGCTTCACACGGGTTCACTGCCATGTTCGGCGAGGACCAGGCTCCGCTCTGGACATTTTCCACGGGGTCACTGCCGTGCTCTGCGAGGACCAAGATCCGCTGTGGACGTTTTCCACGGAGTCAAAGAGTGACGTTATCCGCATTCCACGTGACCAGGAATTTTGCACTAGATGCTTCCCACGGGTTCACTGCCATGCTCTGCGAGGACCAGGCTCCGCTCTGGATGTTTTCCACGGCGTCAAAGAGTGACGTTATCCGTGTTCCACGTGATTATATCCGCATTTCACGGAGTTAGGATTTGACTCTCGGTGATCTGTACACCGCCGAGTCATGGAACTGGGAGTTGCCGCTGTTCTGCTTTGCTCGAGGTTGTATTTGCTGCAATGAGACGAATGTTAAGACGATCTCTAGGCTATTTGTGGCCCGTCGGGATTTGGCTTCTTCTTCTGATGAAACCCGGGGGGATGAGTATGATTCCTTCTTCGTTTGCAGCCCTGAATTGTATACAGGGATTGATGTCACATCACCTGTAGGGCATAAATTTCATTTTTATTTTATTTCTTTTTCCGCGATACTCTATCATTTCAGCTTTTATATCGCGAAGGTCACGATTGCCCCATCATTTCGGCTATTTTTCGCGGTGCCCAATCATTTCAGCTATTTATTTTATGGAATCCTCGCTGCTATTTATTGCGAGTTGCCTAATCGTTTCGGCTATTTTTCATGCATACATTTTTACTTGCTGATTTTATTTGCAAGTTGCCCCATCATTTCGGCTGTTTCGTATGCATGTATGGCTTGCAGGCTTTTCGCTTGCGAGCTTGGGATTAGACATCGATTTTGGCGCACCGCTACAACTGGGATATTGCCAGGAGCGAATCATCATTTGCCTCGGTCGTCGTCAAACAAAGGTGGCTAAGTAAACAGGGTTAGGGTCCTGTCGACTAAGGCTTTTGACTTCATGAGCCGTAAGGGTCTCACAAAGGTATTTCTCCCTACAAGTCGTGAGGATCTCGTAGGTGTGTTTTCTCCTTGGGAATCGTGAGGATTCCTAAGTGCGTTTTCCCCTGTAATTCGTAAGGATCTTGCAAAAGGGTTTTCTCCTTATAAGTGAGAGGGCTTACAAGGGTTGTTCACCATATGGACATATCCCTAGTCACAAATGGGACTTGGTTAGGGAAATGTATATTCGCGCCCATGGATTGTATACAAGGGTCAGTATTGAGCCACTTGTAGGGCAATATCGAAGGTTGTGGGGGGGTTGCTTAAGAACAGGTTCAGGTTTCTCTAACTTAAGACTTTCAAATCTTATGAGCCGTGAGGGTCCCATAAGAGAGTTCTCCTTACGAGTCGTGAGGATCTCACAAGTGTAATTTCTCCTTAGGAATCGTGAGGACTCCTAAGTGTGTTGCTCCCTTGTGAGTCGTAAGGATCTGACGCGGGTGGTTTCTCCTCACAAGGTCGAGAGGACCCTGTAAGTGTCTTTTAACGAGGTTGCGCCCTTTCGGATTTTCACAAACACTCGCCGGCAGTCCTGCTGTTTTTACTCACGGAGCCCTTTCGGGTTTTCATCCGTGCCCATTTTGCTTACGGACATACCGTTTTTTTTATTCTCTTCTTTTTTTATTTATTCTTTTCATATAACGAGATCGCGCCCTTTCAGGTTTTCACATGCACTCGCCGGTAGCCCTGCTATTTTTACTCACGGAGCCTTTTCAGGTTTTCATCCGTGCCCATTTTGCTTATGGACATACCGTTTTTCTTTTTTTCTTTTTTTATTCTCTTTTTTTTTGTCGGCTTTAGGATGTTGCAATCCACCGTAGTTTATCGACATCTCGGTCAACAATTAGTTTTAGGACGTAGCGGGCCGTCATTAGTTTAAGGACGTTTCGGTCCGTTGTTGAAGAAGGCCGGCTACTTCTTATAGAGTTTGGGCTTAAGAAGATAGCAAGCGGACATAGTCGTCGTCATCTATCATTGACCTAGGATGTGACTCATTAAGCGTAGTATTTCTTTAGGAAGCGACCATTTATTGGCCTGAAAGGTCTTTCACCGTGCATATCCATGAGTAGATAGGCTCCACCTTGGTAGACCTTGTCTATGATGTACGGGCCTTCATAATTCGGCTTGAATTTTCCCCGCTTGGCGCGATTGGGGATCATAGGTCTTTTGACCACTAGCACGAGTTCGCCTTGGCGGAATGTCCTCGGCCTGGTCAATCTTTCATATGAGCGCGTCATCTTTGCTTTATAAGCCTCCAGATTTTGTTGCGCTATGAGCCGGGTTTCATCAAGGGTATCAAGCTCCTCAAGCCGAAGGTGAGCGTTTTCTTTGTCCGTCAGCTCGTAGTGGACTGCCACTCGTAGAGAGGGTAATTCTATTTCGAGGGGGAGTACTGCTTCTGTACCGAATACCAACGGGTATGGCGTTGTGTTCGTGGCTGCCTTGAACGTAGTTCGATACGCCCAGAGAGCTTCTTGCAGCCTCTCGTGCCAGTCCTTCTTATTTCGGGACACCGTCTTCTTCACGATCTTTGTTAAGGTTTTGTTGAAAGCTTCAGCTAGACCGTTAGCTCGTGGATTATACACTGAGGAGTATCTTCAGTCTATGTTGTGCTGTTGTGCGAAGCGGCTAATCTTGTGGCTTCTGTAGGCTGGCCCGTTATCAGATATGATTCGTACGTGCGTCTTGAAGAAATGGAGGATATTCTCCGTCTTCACTTCCCTCAGCGGTACTGCTTCTGCCCATTTGGAAAAGTAGTCAGTCGTCGCCAAGATAAAACGATGTCCTCTGGACGATGCCGGTTCGATGGGGTTGATTATGTCAGTTCCCTAAATTTCGAATGGTCAGCTAGCCACCGTTGGATGCAGTGAATTTGGATGCTGATGGATAAAGTCCCCATGAATATGGCACGAGTGGCATTGCTTCGCATACTCGAGGCAGTCCTGGATCATCGTGGGCCAGCAGTATCCCATCCGTTTAATCTTCAATTTCATCTTCGGGCCCGCTTGGTGAGAACCGCAGAGTCCGTCGTGAACTTCTTGGACGACTCTTTTTGCTTCTTCAGGTCCCAGACATCTCAACCACAGAGAATCAAACGACCTCTTGTACAGAATATCATTGACGAAGGCGAAAGATAGGGCTCGCTTCATGAGCTGATGTTTTGAGGACGTATTTTCAGGCGTTCGACGGGATTTGAAGTAGTCTATAAAGACTTCTCTCCAATCTTCAACCTTCTCTTGGTCTTTTACTTGTAGGGCCGTCTGTTCAATCGCTTCCTTTTCCTCAGACGATTCCGGAGATATTTCTGCCGGTGCGAGGACCCGACGGCTTTGTACCACGATTCTGACGTCATCGAGGTTCTCATCAGCCAGTTCTTTAGCGAGCTTGGCTAACGCGTCCGCCTTGCTATTTTCTGCACGCGGTATGCTTTCCAACTTGTAGGAGGGAATTTGAGTCAGCAGTCGCTGTACTCTCTCACCATACTTCACCAGCTCTGGCTTGCACGTCTGGTAGTCGCCGTTTACTTGACTAACGACCAATTGGGAGTCTCCGTATATGAGGAGGTTTTCAATTCCCATGTCGATGGAGATCTCGAGGCCTGCTATCAAAGCTTCGTATTCAGCTTCATTGTTCATCCTCGGCTTTGTCAAGGAGAAGGCGAAGCGCATTATCCCTCCTCGTGGGGTCACGAAGATAAGGCCTACCCCTGATTTGATTACAGGGGTGTTCTGTTTGCGCTTCTTCATGGAGGACACTCCATCAAAGTAAAGTTCCCATCGGTCATTACCACCGTCGATCGCTTCAAACGCATGTTCGTCTGGCAGCTCGCAATTCAAAGGAGAATCGGCAGGTATTGGATGCTCAGTGAGGAAGTTGGCGATGGCTTGGCCTTTCACTGCCTTAAGTGGCTGATAAGTTATTGAGAACTCCATCAAGAGCAGGGCCCATTTAGCGAGCCGACCTGTCAGTATAGCCTTTGACATCAAATATTTAAGAGGGTCTACCCTCGATATGAGACGGACTTCATGTGCCAATGCATAGTGCCGAAGTTTAGTTATCACGAAGATCAACGCCAGGTAGTGTTTTTTGATGGGAGAATAATTGCTTTCTACCCCCAGGAGAACTCGACTCAAATAGTAGAGTGCTCTCTCCTTCCCTTGATCGTTCTCCTGTGCCCATAATGCGCCTAAGGAACCTTCAAGGGCGGTTGTATACAGAATGAGAGGTTTTCCCTTGACCGGAGCGGCCAGCACTGGCGGGTTCTGTAGATACTTCTTGATCTCGTCCAGCGCGTCTTGGCATTTGTGATCCCAGACGAACGGGGTTCCCTTCTTCATCAGATGACTATAAGGACGGCACTTGCCAGAGAGATTGGCTATAAATCGCCGGATATACGCGAGCTTCCCTTGGAGAGACCGCAATTGTTTGAGAGTCCTTGGCGGGGGCATTTCCATGATCGTTTTGATTTTTGACGGATCTATCTCGATACCTCGGTGCCGGACAATGAATCTTAGGAATTCGCCTGAAGAAACTCCGAATGCGCATTTGAGAGGGTTCATCTTCAAATTATATTGCCGAAGGCGTTGAAATACGACCTTCAGATGATCGAGATGTTCCTCATATGATTTACTTTTGACCACGAGGTCATCGATATAGCATTCGACGATTTCATGTATAAGGTCATCGAAGATCTTCGTCATGGCCCTCTGATAGGGGGCACCGGCGTTCTTTAGACCGAAGGGCATCACCTTGTAGCAGAATATACCCAAAGGGGTTCGGAACGCTGTGCGCTTTTGGTCCTCGGGATGCATCTTTATCTAACTATATCCTGATAATCCATCCATGAAAAAGAAAATTTCATGAGTGGATGCGTTATCTATCATCAGCTCGGTGACCGGTACTGGGAAGTCGTCTTTCGGGCAAGCTTTATTTAGATCCCGGAAGTCCACGCATATGCGCACTGTCCCATTTTTCTTCATTACCGAGACGATGTTGGCGATCCAATCATGGTACTGAACCTCTTGGATGAAGCCAGAGTCGATTAGTTTCTTGACCTCGGTGTTGATGTTCATCTCAACCTTGAGCCGCATTCTTCTCGGCGCCTGTTTGACTGGCTTGACGTCCGGGGATATGGCCAGTTTGTGGACAGCAATCTCTAGGTCTAATCCTGACATCTCAGAATAATTCCATGCGAAGCAATCTTTATGCTGTATAAGCACGTCTTTTAACGCAGCCACCCTCTCTTCAGACAATAGCTCACTGACGAATGTCGGTCGCGGGTCACTTGTCGTCCCCAAATCAATTTTCTTGAGGTTATCTGCAGTGGTGTGTATTCCATCTTCCAGCTCTTTTGGCGCCGGTGGAAACTCTGAGATCACCTCGTCATCATTGTTTTCGAAGCACCAGGGGAGGTCATGCATATTCTCAGGTTCTTCTTTTTATGATGTTATCATATGACAAGTACGAGCTCGCTTCCAAGACCGATGTGGATCTGGGTCTACCCTCGTGGCTTTGGGTTCATGCTTTTGTGGTGGAGTTATCCTCCAACTGTCGGATAGAGCGAACTTGCCGAGCTGATACTGATCTTCGACCCAGTTCTTGAAGGTGAAGCAGTCTTCGAGAGGGTGTCCTATTGCTCGGTGATAAGAGCAATAATCTGGATGAGAGACCTCGTTGGCTTGCTCAGGGTGCTTGGATTCCGGAAGTGTAATCATTTGATGTTTTAAAGCGAGATCAAGTATTTTCTTTGTCTTGTCTTGAGGAAAAGAGTATGCTCGACTCATCTTCCTCATAAGGGACAAATTCGGACCGCTTGATTCCCGACAGTGTGACTTCTTAGTCCCGCTTTGTCGCTGTCGAACGCATTTTCCGCTCTTTGACTTGTTTATGCCTCTGCGTCGGGCCTTTTGCGCAACAGGTTGACAGGGAGGAGCATTTTCATCTTTCGCAGCCTGTTGAAGAAAGCGTTGCGTCCTGGCTTTCTCATAGATGTCCATTTCGCTGTTATGGTCATCTCGAACTTTCTGACCCGCTTCCCTGATAAGCTTGTCCATTCGTTCTTCAAATGACGGACTCGGCATTTTGATGGGAGGATCTTGTTTTGGTGCGGGGTCGGCATTTTCTGACAGGGCGTCCTCTTCTTCATCGAGGTTATATATAACGTAGCTACCATGGACTCGTTTCCGTTTCCCGGATTTCATATATCCAAGCCCAAGCGTTTCCATTCTCCCGTTGGGCAACTTGCGCTGAGTCCCAGGGACATCCCAAATCCTGTTGTAGAATCGAGCTTGTCGAATAGTCTGTTTGAAAGGTACTCCTTGGCGTTTCAATAGCTTTTTTAGTCCGTTCGTATAATATCTGGGCAAACGGATGGGTTGGAGCCTGTCAAGTGTAGAATCCGCGCCGTGCCAGATTTCTTTCTCCACTCTTGTTTCGGTGGACCGATAGAATAGGATCGCCTTTTCACCTTTTCTCCTGGGATGAGCGTAAAATGTCTGCAGGTCTTGCACACTGTAAGCTTTAAGTGCGTCGAGATCTTTATAGTGCTCCCACGGAATCATGGTAATATGCAAACTCTGATTATCACCAGGGAATGCTGGTATTGACGGCCGGCTGGAGAACACAGCATTAACCTCATCTTTCAAGTCGCTTCCGAAGATCAATATGGGGGCGGACGGTCCCGGGTTGTTGCGTCGAGATGGCCCGGAGTAAACTATCTCTTCTTCTTCTTCGGTATCACTCCCGAAGACAGGAATGGTGGCGACAGCTTTGTTCTCCGGTTTGCGACATCTCTCTGTGTCCTTGAAATTTGGCAAAAAGTATTTTGCATCTTCGTACTTGTGGACTTCGTTCATGGAGAATGAGTTTAGCTCACCTGTTACGGTATACTCAAGACCATCCTTGAAATACTTCATACACTGATGTTGTGTAGAAGGGATGATGTTGTACTCGTGTAACCAGGGACGACCGAGCAAAGCATTGTAGCAGGTCTTGGCGTCAATGACGTGAAACTTAATATCCGTGACGAGTAGTCTGAAGCGTAATGTTAGTATTACAGATCCGAGAGTCCGTGATGACTGGGAGTCAAAACCGGAGATGGTAATTTTATCACGAGCGAGGTGCTGAACGCTCATGTAGATTTCCTCAACACCCGTACATTAAAGAGATTGACGGAGGATCCATTATCAACCAGGATTTTGCCTATCTTGATATCGTGGCAGTATCCGGAGACATACAGGGGACGGTTGTAGTCACACGTCCCAAGGAGAAGGTCTTCATCACCGAACGTGACATCGGCTGTATGCAATTCTTCCAATTCATACTTCATCCTTTCTTCGGCAAGGAAGGCTTGGAATTGCTCGGGCACTTGTAGCGCCTTGATTAATGAATCTCTCGCTTCTTTTGATAATAAGAGGGCGTCGAGAATGCTGAGCTGAGAGGGTAGCTTCCTCAGGTGCGCTAGGACGTTGTAGTCCACCTTATTCTTCTTGGGCAGGTCCTTGGCAGTCAGCTCTTTCATGACTTGGTCATCTAAGGCGATATCCTCAGCGACCCTTTCCTTTCCCTTATCTTTTCTAGTTGCGGGTCCGAGATTCTTTTCTGGAAGCGTGCGATTGCGCAGCTGAATGTTTTCGCAGGCCTCTGGTTCTTCCTCTTTCTCTAAGATGGATTCTTTAAAGAGAGGGCCCAGAGCCATTTCCTCGTCAGAGTCGCTCCCAAAGGTGAGAACCTGTGATCCTCCGGCGTTGACCGTGCGACAGTTGCCGGTAGTTCTTTTGTGCTCCTCGGTCGTACTTCTCTGCTCCCGACGAGTTTTGCGTTTCATCCGTTTAAAATGTTGCCGGTGAATCCCTTCCACCATCTTTTAAAAGCGTCACACTCGGTGGGGTGCGAAATCTTTCGATGATATGAGCAGTAATTAGGATGCATTTCTGCTCTACCGAGAGTGTTTTCTTCCGAGGGTGGTAGCCTCATTCCCATTGATATGGCTTTAGCAAACCTTTTCCTCGTCTTGAATTTGTTTTTATCCGCAACGGATGTCTTTTGATTTGGCGGGAGTGCCTCGACTCTTTCGTCTAGTCGCCGACGTTTGTCTCCTTCCAATATGGCCATCTCACGCTCCGTATCGGCTTTACTTTTTAGATGAATCTCATTCAGGAAGGCGTCGATCATCTCGTCTGAAGGCCATAAAATTTTCGGCTCAGGCTCTACCCCCAGTTTCTTTGTACAGGGAGCTTCTTCGTACAGGGAGCTTCTTCATTGTCAACCGATGAATGAGAGATCACATGGCAGTTTGCTACGTAATCCTCAGATCCATCTGACGAGTCTTCCCCATCATCTTCGTCCCCAAGGACGTGGCTGAGGAACTCTTGGAGCGAGATGGGAGTCCGTGCCTTCTGATTATACTCTTCCAGCGTGTCGATCTGTTTCTGCAAGTCCGTGCGCTTGTCACCAGGCTTCACGGGCTTTTTGGATCTCTTCTTTCTTTTCGGAGATTTCGACGGCTGGGTGTGAGTGCTTGGTCCCTCACCACCGATCTTTGGAGTTGGGCGCGACTTCAGCATCCCTTCGATGATCTGGGGTTCCAGCGGGTTCTTCCACCTGATCGCTGGGCATGTCTGGAGATCATGCAGCATCCTTTTGGTTTTGGATGAAAGCACGACCTCCCATGGGGCTTCTTCAACAAAAGAGCACGTTGCCCCCGGTGTGTCCGTCTTCTTCGGAGTGTGCGGTTGTGGTGGGTTTACTTTCCACTTCTCAGACAGCGCAAACTTGCCTTGTAGGTACTGATCCTCAATCCATCCCTTAAAGACGAAGCAATCCTCAATCGGATGGCTTACCGTTTGATGGTAAGGGCAGTAATTGGGGTTATTCACCTCGCTAGGTTGCGGCGGTCACCTTGGATTCGGTGAGTTGATAAGCCTGTTGCGCACTGCCAGCTCGAACGGCCTCCTTGTTTTGTCCCGTGGGAATGAGTAAGGACGCTTCATTTTCTTATTGTAATAGCGCCGTCTCTCTTCCAGTTGATCCGCTAGCTTTGGCGCACTGGGCTGCTATTGGGTGTTCGCGACGAAGGTTGCCTTCCCTTTACCCTTGTCGTTCCGAGGTTCCGGCTTCGGGGGAGACGGTCTATGACCCATCTGGTCCATCTGGGCCAGCTTTTCGATTAAAGCCTGGAACGTGGTTGGTTTGAAGAATATCATGAACTGTGAAATAGTTGCATGAGGGTCTAGAGTGCCCACGAACATGCCCACCACTGGCGCTTCTTCGATGCGTTGCTTGCACTTCGACCACAGGTTCCGCCATCGGATTGCATATTGGACCCAAGTTTCGCCCGGCTTCACCCTTGCATTAATCAAAGCTGTTATCGGGGTGCGTTCGCTGGCGCTCGCGAATCGCTGAGTGAATAGCAACTCCATTTCTGTGAAAGTTTTAACAGAGTCATTTGGAAGTACCATTCAAACGTCGTCTCCGATAAGCTGCCGACGAATTGACGGAGTAAGAGCTTATCATCGCCACCGGTGTTACCGCAAAGAGCCCTGAACTGGGCAACATGTTGATGGGGGTTGCCTGTCCCCTTATAGACATGGAATTTTGGGATCGTGTAGCCCGGCGGGTATTTGATCTGATCATACCAGCTCGGATATGGTCGCCGCGTTTTGACAGCTTGGTCGGCTGCCTCAGTTGCCCGGTGAACTCGTATCTGCTGGGTTATATAGTCATCCAGGGCAGCTTTAGAGATCGTTTCTTCTTTGGCTGTTGAAAGAGCCAGAGGTGGATTTGACGTTTCTCCTCTGTCATCTTCAAGGATAATCGGAGGGTCTTCGGCTGGGGGATCCAGCTGGATCATCATACCCACCATGTCCTGGAACAGAAGGGCCATTCGTTTTATATTAGCTGCTTTTTCCGCAGCCTCTCTGTCCTTCTTTTCAAGTATCCTGCGAAGGAATTCGGCGTCGGTTTCTTGCTCCTGTCGCTGGTCCGAGTATGCTTCTGGGCTTTCTTTTGGCCTGGTGAGTGCGGCTATCACGGTCATCATCTCTTGGAGCTTCTGCTGCTACTCTTGAGCCTTAGACACTGATCACGTAAGCGGTCGATGACCTGTGGATATACAGCTATCCTCTTTCCCGGACGCCATGCAGACGGTATGTACCACCACGCCCCGGACTTAGGGCGTTTAGGCTCACTGCCTTTGACATTTGCCGCAGGCGTGGAGACTTTCTCCGGCCTTCTTCTCTTGTGGGCCATCGAAGTTGAGGGGGCGTTGCTGTGGGCACCCAGGCAGCCGTCGTCTTCCGTAGCTTAACAGGACGATTTTCTTCCTGTCGGACCTTCGACTTCTTATGCTGGTGGGATTAATTCGGATCAATCACCGATTCTTGGACTCGTTGCCAAATTTTGTAGACTTTGGAACATAGCCGTTGAGGGGACTGCTCCGGCTTTGTTTCTACGACGGTCTCTACCGGTGGAGGAGATCTTTTGAGCACCGCAGTTGGCGAATTTCTGCGTACCCTGTTCAGCAGCTCAAAGCTGTTCCCGGTTGGAACAGCAGCATTAATTTCCACCGTTGGAGCTGGTGGAGTTAGCCCAGAGGGGGAGTTGCCCCCAGCCTTCCTTATCCAGCGCCAGTGGCGACGTCGGGCGTGACGAGTTGTTGGGATTGGTTCAGCGACGGCTTTGTCTTGCCCTCTGTTCAGGCGAGGGGCTGTTGCCGGTGTCAGCCTCTTGAAGACTGATGTTCGTTGAGAAGCCGTGTCCAACTGGTCAAAGACAGATTTCTGAGCGGGAGCGGGAATGGGAGCAGTCGGTCTTGCGAAGACTGACCCTCTGGCGGGAGAAGCCGCCTCGAGGACTTCAGGAGTAGGGATGGCAATCTTCTTTGGGATGGCCACTTCAGGTATTATGGGCTTCTTGGTAGGCCCTTTGGAGCTCGAGTTCAGCCTGGTGAAGACCGTGGAGTTAGAATTGGACGACCCGTTGAGAGGGACCATGGTAGTAGCAAGCCGATCGAAAACCGACTTCTTTGAAGCTTTCGATACGGGTACAGGGATGGTGAAGCTCGCTGGTGGGAGCATGGTCCCGAAAAACAGCCTTGTGGTGGCTTGAGTAATCTGCTCCACGGGCATCATGAACCAAGAGGCCGCTTGGGGCCCATAGGTTATGCCCCTAGTCGAGGTAGAGCGTAGGTTGTAGTTGCATGTGGAACACTTTGAGCAGGTGCCGGCCATTGATCCTTTGCTTTCTTCTGCAAGCAAAACGCCAACTCTTAGTACCTCGAGACCCAAGGGCAACCATTAGCAAACCGCGATTGGTTAGCGAACACGACACACGAAGTGTGGAGTGGAAAGAGGAAAAGGTCCCACCGGGCGTGCCAGAATCTGTTCCCCTCCGGAAGAAAGCGCGACAGGGACGTCTTGCCTGAAGTTCGGGGCAGATGCTAATAGGTGCTATCCGTCCACCTCTTCGAAAATGCCAAGTTGATTTATGGCATCGTGTATCGAAGGTTTAAACGGATGCGGCCGATGTAACAGACTTCGTCAGATTCCCCCTCGTTTGAGGGGTTTTTGATTGTGGGGACGCTCTTCCCTGCAGGCGCAAGCCCCTGCAGTTAATTACGCTACCGCATCTCGGTAACAACTTTATCCTTCTCCAGATGATCACTTCGTGTCGTGGGTGTTTGTTTTGTGTTTGGTTGCCCGTGGATTGTATACGAAGACTAAGTTATGTTGTCGCCCGTAGGGCGTGGACTAGTCCAAATCCGTATCTTTCTTAGATTTGGGTTTGGGGGGTTTGTGTTTAAGGATACATTAGCCTTATTTGAGGCTAAGATCAACTTAAACGTTAGTCAAGGATACATTAGTCTAATTTTAGACTAAGATCAACTTAATGGGATCGTTTAGATCCGACCAGAGAGCAATTGGGGGCCCTATTGTTTAGTTTAGTGACTTTGCGGTCGGTAGGTAGTTTAAGGAGATTGCGGTCCAATGTTAGTTTTAAGACATTACGGTCAAGGTTAAGGACATCATAGTCCATGGGTTTAAGGACTCCACAGTCCGGCGTTAGTTTTAAGACATCACGGTCAATGTTAAGGACGTCATAGACCGTTGCTAGTTTTAAGACATCCCGGTCAAGGTTAAGGATGTCATAGTCCGTTGTTAGTTTTAAGACATCCCGGTCAAGGTTAAGGACGTCATAATCCGTTGTTAGTTTTAAGACATCCCGGTCAAGGTTAAGGGCATCATAGTCCATGAGTTTAAGGACTCCACAGTCCGTGAAATGTATGGTCGTTGGGACCCATCACCTCTTTGAAGACGTTGAGGAATTACAACGACAAATATCAAAGGAGAGAAGAGATGTACCCTTGGACAAGGTAGATTAAATGATCTGTAGCCCAATTTGGAACCACGACCAATTAATTATATTGTGAGCCCATTGGCTCAATTATGTAGGGTTCTTAGGCACACTAATGAGGTCTCACAAGGCATCAACCATGCCAATTTCAAATTTTACAAGTGCCGAGAAACCCTAATACGGATCGTTAACTAGATTTTAGGCGAAAACGATAACTAGTTAACAACTTAACTAAGAGTAAACGGAAAATACAACCTTTGTAGATCCGGTCCTCCACCCCCATAGCTCCGTGATGAAGTCCCCTCGCTGTGATCATCGGATCCCGGGCTCTAGCGTCGGCTTCATCGGAGAAATGGGCGGGCTAGGTCGTCGACTTCGATGCCGAAGATGATCTACGTCGAGGCAACACAAGATCAAGCTCCAACTTCACCAAGTCAAGAAACTTGTGAAGAAAACACTCTATTCTACATGGCAAGTGGTAGAGAATGAAGAAATAGGAAGTGGGTTCACTTTAGAATTGGATTTCTCACTCTTTTTCTCAAGTTGCCATTAAAGGTTGCAAGCTTTTTTTCTTGTTGATGAAGAAGAAGAAGAAGAAAAGAATATGATGAGTATTTTCTTAAAATAGAAAAAAAAATGATACTTATCATAATCTCAACCATGGTTTAGTGTAGAGAATTAACTAGGGTTTAGTTGAATGGTTAGGGTTAGGACATGAAGACAAAATGGTCACTTAGTCAAAGCATCATGAAGCTTCAACAACAAAACAAACTAAGCCACCATTTCATTTTTGCCCAAAATGAATTAATGAATAAATAAATAAATGAATAAGTAAGTAAATCAAAACCCTAACCATTAACATAACCATGGTTTAATTCTTTACACAAACCCAAGTTTGCATGTATCATCAAACATGATACAAACAAGTGCACAAAAGTATATCACATATACAACTTGTGTACATCAAGTGAGAAAATCCATCTTAAGTGAACCAATACTAGTTAATGCAAAGTAATATATCAAATATATAATTATACATTAAATCATTAAATCAACACTTGATTTAACGATCCGGTCATATCGTATATAACCGACTAATATCCAATGTATCGGCTTATCGAATCAATCCTTGATTCGATAACTAGGTTATATCACATACAACCATTCGATACATTCATCGTGAGAATAGAATACGGTATCACATACACGCATTATTCTCGGTCCTGCACATATCTCATATGCGCTCCTATTTCGTTTCGTTTGAGCCAGGAAACCTCTGTGTAGGACTCTAAAGACTCGTCAATACGCCGGCAGCAGATGATGATCATATCAAACACCCACAAGCCGCAAGCGGTCTGCTAAACGTAACGGCCACCCGGGTATTGAGCGATCAGAAGATCGATGAGCAATCCCACTTATACTCCTGTGAATCCAACCAGTAACACTTACCGTACAGTCCGGTCTCGTCGTCTGATATGTCGCATATCTCGCCTAGGGGTGGTAAACGTCAGACCACAATAGCTCGATAAGTCGTGTCGATATGAGGTCTATAACAGTTTGAGAAACTACAGGTAACACTTACCAGTAAATCTCAGCAACCCTGGCCAGGGATTTCCGGTTATAGCCAATCGAACACAGCGCAACATCAACTCCCTATACCGGGAGAGACGAATCCCCTCCTATCGCTCATTGCCTCCATGTGATTCGGGACTGTACCCAAAAACCACCGTTTTGCACGCCCTCTTGGACGTGGTAAGGTGGAAATCAAAGCACAGTGGGAACCACACAAGACTCTATGACGATCTCGGGTCAACAGACTACTCTGTACCAGTGTCACCAGAGAACTGCCATCTGACGTAAGGTATAATACCATCTTGGAGTTCTCGGCGAGTCCGTCCAGTGTACCCAGTCTCCACTAAGCACCCGTATATCATCTCCAATGTCAAACACCAATGGATATGGGATCATCCATCGCTCATCTGTATGGGTCGAGAAGGTATACGCTAGTCTACTCTGGTATATCGATGCCCCATCTCGATATACCCACGACTAGGGACTTTGAAGGATGTACTTATGGACTACCATGTCCCCACTAGTATGATCTGCATCATAGTCCAGGTAGTCAAGTACACATCCTAAGGGCTTTACCAACATGTAACAGAGAGACAATCAGTATACACGTTAAGGTAAAGAGTAACCAGATAGCATACTATCATGTCGAGCAAGAAAGTCCTCCCTATATATGTCCCAGCATCCACTAAAATATACATCCTATGTATAGCAATGGCCTCTAGGGCATACATATAACTAACAATCTCCCACTTGCACTAGGGCCATCTGATAGCAGTGGTTGTAGTATCTCATACTCAACCATCCCATAAAAGTCTCTCTCTGGGAAAAGGCCTTTGTGAGTGGATCCGCCGTGTTGTCCTCTGAGTCTACTGTCCTAACCTCGATCTCCTTGGAGATCAACCATCCCCATGATCAGGTGATGCTGCCTCAGAATATGTCTGGATCACTGATGAGACGGACGTTCCTTGGCATAAGCTACAACTCCATTGTCACACAATGGGAGGAACTAAGTTCATCTCATGAACAAATATACATCCAGACTGCCTCTTTGGTAGCATCTTAAGTAGCGATGTATCTTGCCTTTAATCGTCTAGTATGTCACGGTATCTAGCTTGGAACTCTTCCAACATACCGTCCCTCCATAGAGGGTACAGACAATGCGTGTGACTGACATTCAGTCGTCCTTATCACCCTGGAACACTTCCAGTGATTCTCCCCAGGATCGATTGATACTATTTCACTACATCTAATGAGAATCCTAACATCCATTTAGATCTATCGTATAGATCCAAAACCCAGGATTTAGTAGGTATCACTTTGATCCTATGTGGAGAATCATTGTGATAAGCGAAGATTGATCGAGCGTAGCATAGGAAACTCCTTCCCTATCAAGAGTATGTCATCCACGTACTCTACGAGGATCGTCACCATACTCCCTGCTACCTTTTTGTTTATACAAGGTTCATCTACCATTTTGATGATGTCAAACTCTTTGACTAATACATCAAAACAGATGTTCCAACTCCGTGATACCTGCTTTATCACATAAAACATCATGCACACGTTTCTGCTGCTCCCACTGTCTACGAAGCCCTCTGACTGTATACTTACAGACTCTTTTTTTCTGAAACATCATTTTAGAAAAGCAGTCATGACACCCAACCACCAGATATCGTAGTCATGGTATGTAGCCGTGGCAAGTAGGATCTGGATGGACTTAAGCATAGCTACTTAGGAAAGGTTTCAACAAAATCCATACCTGGTCAATGATGCAAACCTTTAACAAGTCTAGCTTTGAAAGTCTCAACTTTTCCACGTACACCAAGTAATCTTCTCAAGATATACTTGCTCCTGATGGGGATTTAACCCTTTAGATCTAGCAACCAAAGTCCATACTTTATTGGTGTATAAGGATTCCATCTCAGATCGCTAAGCATCCAGCCATTCTTACAGAGTCCCACTCCTGATAGCCAGCTCGAAACTAGTTGGGTCATCATCTCATGATGCAATCCTCGCTCCCACTGTCATAGAGAAACAGAAGTATCTCTTAGGTGGGTGAGGAACCCTACTAGATCGGCGGAGAGGCTGAGATTCGTTGGTAACTATTGAATCATTTGGTTCTTTCAAATCATCAGCTGCACTTTGTATAGCTGGAACCATTCCAGTTCTACATAACTGACCTTGCCTCGAGCTTGTCCAGATTTTGCTTTTAGACATAGGCCGGACAACCCCAAATCTTAACTAACTTAAGAAATGGGCTCTTCCCTTTCCATATCACATATGAAGTGGTAGGCACTGATTTGATTCGAACCTAATTCAATAGGTATGCAGCTTCTTAAGTGCATAACCCCCTAAAAGGAAATAGGTAACTCAGTGGTACTCATCATAGAGCACACCTTATCATATAGGGTGTGATTGCTCCGCCCCGATACAACGTTGTGCTGTGGTATATTCGGAGGAGTAATGCTGAGAGAGAATCTCATTCTCCATTAGAATAGTCCAGGAATTCCATACACAAGTATTCTCCTCCCTGATCTCATCATAGGACATAATACTTATACCCGTATTTTGGTTCTCTACTTCTAACTTATATTCTGTGAATATCTCAAAAGGTTCGGACTTGTGTTTCAATAGGAACATAGGTCTGATTCTCGAAAGATCATCAGAGAATGTAATGAAGTATAAAGAACCAGTCCTGGCATGTGTAGACAGGGGACCTTACATACATCATCATGTATCAGTCCCAAGAGTTCACTAACTCTTTCTCTGTTTCCAGTAAACAGAGCTATGGTCATCTTATCTCTGTGACATGAATGGCAAGTTTTACAAGATGTAAATTCAAACAGATTTAAATATGCATCTATGTGCAACTTAGCTAGTCGGGTCGCATTGATATGACCTAGTCTACAATACCTCAAGAAGGATTCGTTCATTTCTGAACTCTTCCTCTTGTGTGTGTTCCGTATACTGAAGAACTGTAGTTTGATTTAGAACATCAATGCTTTTAGATAACGTGCCTGATCCGATCAACTTTTGATATAGGAAATGTTCAAAACATTATCCAACAATACAAAATTTCATCGTTTCTTTACTAATAAAGAGACAGATATGATTTTGTATATCAGGTTCGGTATCTAATAACATTCGTTCAGAATCAATGTATTGGTAATACAGGGTGACAGTGACCAACAGACTTGGCTGCAACACTTGCCCCGTTTTCTGCCTCATGAAACTTATCACCCGTTCTACCTTTTTGCAGCCCTATGTAACAGATTACATATCTGTGATTCTGATCCGGTATCATATACCCAGGATACGGAGGATACTGAGAAACGGTTCTTTGTAATGAACACACCCGAAGATGATGCATCAGCATGCACTCTCTTCGTTTGGGCGGCACGGGAATTCTGGCAATCCCCTATTTCCTTCTCTGTCTTATAACAATTATAAGTTGGAGCGGGACCAACGTTCCCCAGCTCAGTATAACAAGCGGGTTCGGTCAATATTCCGTATTATTATCTTGATTAAGGCGTGACATGGTCGCTACCTGGAGAGAGAGAGAAGAAAATACTCAGCGTGCGCTCTTGCAAGAATAGATTGGTTATTATTTTATCTAATCAGGATGGCTCCCACTGTTTTTTATCAAATCTTCCTTCAAACCCTAAAAGAAAAGACTAGCCGGGATTAATTACACACTACAAGTTCGCCAATCTTTCAGCCAGGCCAGTGTCGGTACTTTGAGGGAGGTCCCCCGTGCGAAAGCACGAACCTAATTAATGTAAACCTCGTTTTCCCAGAGGCGTAACCTCGTTGACACCTTTCTAGACACCTACTTGATCAGCTAATTATAATGTGTAAAACTCTCCCAGGAGTAACTCTTACTCGCAGCGGGTATCGGGATCCAACTATCTCATAGAAGGTATGCAATCTCATTGCAAATTTCAACACTTGAAATTCCCGATAATATTTTGCCCCTAACGTGCTATGACCTTGATGAAAGCCAACAAACCATAGCCCGCTAGTCAAGTTCAACCTGTACATTTCTTAATTGAATTAAACCCACCCGCACAACCCTTGACGAAAGCCAACAAAGCCGCATGACTACCCTAATCCAATCGCATCGTATGCAGCAGATAAGCAGCATATAGCTACCGCACACTACACCTTGACGAAAGCCAACAAATGTAGCACGAATACTATATACAACTTATCTGAAATGACGGAGGGCTAAGACAGGTTTTTCTGAAAACCTATTGCGTAATGAACTTGATATCGTTGTAGAATCAAATGATTTTAAAATGGAGTGTTTTTTAGGCTTTTCTAGTTTTGCTAAAGGAGTCACTCCCTGTGAAGGGATCGTCGGTCCTTTCCTCGTCGAATGAGGTGCGGGATATATCATATATATCGTTGTGCAAAGCAGAAACTATAGAAGCAATCAAAATACAAACCGAGGGTTGTAGCATCTGCCAGTTATTGCTAAAGGAGTCACTCCCGGCGAAGGGATCTCGGTCCTTTCCTTATCGAATAAGGTGCAGGATATTTCATATATATCGCTGTGCAAAGCAAGAACTGTAGCTACCTGTTTTATTTTTGAAATTCGATTCTATAACATCTTTAGGTTTCTTTTACTTTCATTAATCACATTAATGAAGTCCCATCATTTAAGTACCTAAACATCACAGATAAATACGACGTACACTTATGCCATCCGCATTCACCTCGATGTCCCCTCGTGCACCGTTAGGTTAGGTAACTAACGACAGAGCGGGGCAGGGCTAGCACGAGTGTAAAACACAAGTAACGCCTATATAATATATCATATATACTATATAAAGTAGTATCTATCACAGAATATATCACATGATCACATCACAGATATCGCAGCAGAAAATATCATATGAAATATTGGATATACTAGAACGTCCGTGTTTTTAATACGAGCCAGTATAAAACACGGATTCCACGGACGCGATGAATAGCCAAACCCACACCCCGAGACCCCTACGAGAGCGGCAAGCAACCCTACCAATTCTAGAGTTAGGAGACTCGGACTCAACTCCTCGAGTTGGTCTCCCACTGGACTCCAGAACCAGGTTACTTGTGCCCTCCTCCTTGGGTCCATCCTAGTGCGGAAAAGTAAATAATATACAAAAGGTGACAACATCCGCAACCTGAAAGTGCCCCAATAAAAGAATATTACATACAAGTTTTTACATGAATGAAAATGAAAAACACTCATCTCACATAAAAAAAACCCGGCTATTCAAACACGACGATCCAATATAACATATCCAGCAACACATAACATCACATGTCATCAACGTAAGTAAATATGCCCATCCCAATTGTCGTTGACATATAGCAACGAAACCGGTGATATCACATATTACACTTACGGTCACAGAAAAGAAAGTGTAAAACTACAACAGTTGGAATCCGCAAGCTCTTTAGACATCGCATGCCTAATCAAATGAATTCCTTAGACATCGCATGCCTAACAATTATAAACCCCGCATTTTAGTCTCATTATCGAAAACTCTTTTCAATGTTAAGTCGGGCAATTCAACAAGATTCCCGACATTCTGATCGAATGCTCGTCGCAAACTTTAGTAGACGGCCGCACCCCTGATACCGTCGACGAAGTGCACCAAGGCGGAACACCGCTACCGCGAGCACCCGAACGGATGCTTTCGGCGACGGGGTTCTCCTACAGTCACTTGGTCGGGGCTATGGGGCGTGGTTATCTATTAAGTTTTACCGGCGAGTATCCGCGTACGCTACGTGATTGCAACGGACTTTTGATCGCATCAAAATTCCGTGGCAACCGATCAAGTGAGACTAAACCGCTAGATTTATAACATTCATTCAGTTATCTCATAACTACTTGTGAATTCCAATTATTGTATCCCATTCCAGATAAATAGAAAATGTTAAACTTTCCGATCGAACATTCAAACACCCAAGTTTTCCCGAAACAAATCAACACATGAAATAGGTTTAAAAAAACATTCAGTTCATGCCTCAGTACGAACGGTCCAGCCGTAGAAGGGTCAAGCCAACGCCTCACATGTGGCACGCCGTACTGCCCCAAACCCGAAGGTTCAAAGGGCAGTTCAAGACGGTCACATAATCGAGTTAAGGTTTGTTGTCTTCTAGAGGGTCCATCGCGTTACTTGCACTACTTAGAACGTTATTAAACCACGGAAAAATCCAACACTTGGAAATTTCCCGACAGGGGAAAAAGTGGGTATTTATATCCGGTCGAACTTTTTAACACATTCAAAAATTACCCGGAAAGACACATAGACAAAGTATGATAATCCGATCGAATCTACGAACTCCCAATACAACCCAGAAAACTCAACTCTTGAGTAAACATTAAAAATTCCCAGAAAACTCAGCACCTGAAGAGACAAATTACTGTGCAAAAATGGAAGCGTAATCATATAATTTGGTCGCGGAACCGCCGCAGAAGCCATGCTTCTACCGCGGTTCCGCCGCGCTTTGGGCGTAACTTTCGATCATTTTTGCACCGTAATTCTTAGAATTTCCTGCTGAATTTTTTAAGAATTTTTAATCTGGAAAAAACCCAGTTTTGTAAAAATGTACAGAGAGGGGTCATTTTTAGGGTTTCGAGTTCGTTCGGGTTTCAAACTTCGTCTACGCATCACCTAAGGCTCTAGCCAGGCTCTGATACCACTGTAGGGTTCCTAGGCACACTAATGAGGTCTCACAAGGCATCAACCATGCCAATTTCAAATTTTACAAGTGTCGAGAAACCCTAATACGGATCGTTAACTAGATTTTAGGCGAAAACGATAACTAGTTAACAACTTAACTAAGAGTAAATGGAAAATACAACCTTTGTAGATCCGGTCCTCCACCTCCATAGCTCCGTGATGAAGACCCCTCACTGCGATCATCGGATCCCGGGCTCTAGCGTCGGCTTCATAGGAGAAATGGACGGGTTAGGTCGTCGACTTCGATGCCGAAGATGATCTACGTCGAGGCAACACAAGATCAAGCTCCAACTTCACCAAGTCAAGAAACTTGTGAAGAAAACACCCTATACTACATGGAAAGTGGTAGAGGATGAAGAAATAGGAAGTGGGTTCACTTTAGAATTGGATTTCTCACTCTTTTTCTCAAGTTGCCATTAAAGGTTGCAAGCTTTTCTTCTTGTTGATGAAGAAGAAGAAGAAGAAAAGAATATGATGTGTATTTTCTTAAAATAGAAAACAAAAATGATACTTATCATAATCTCAACCATGGTTTAGTGTAGAGAATTAACTAGGGTTTAGTTGAATGGTTAGGGTTAGGACATGAAGACAAAATGGTCACTTAGTCAAAGCTTCATGAAGCTTCAACAACAAAACAAACTAAGCCACCGTCATTTTTGCCCAAAATGAATTAATTAATAAATGAATAAGTAAGTAAATCAAAACCCTAACCATTAACATAACCATTGTTTAATTCTTTACACAAACCCAAGTTTGCATGTATCATCAAACATGATACAAACAAGTGCACAAAAGTATATCACATATACAACTTGTGTACATCAAGTGAGAAAATCTATCTTAAGTGAACCAATACTAGTTAATGCAAAGTAATATATCAAATATATAATTATACATTAAATCATTAAATCAACACTTGATTTAACGATCCGGTCATATCGCATATAACCGACTAATATCCAATGTATCGGCTTATCGAATCAATCCTTGATTCGATAACTAGGTTATATCACATACAACCATTCGATACATTCATCGCGAGAATAGAATACAGTATCACATACACGAATTATTCTCGGTCCCGCACATATTTCATATGCGCTCCTATTTCGTTTCGCTTGAGCCAGGAAACCTCTGTGTAGGACTCTAAAGACTCGTTAATACGCCGGCAGCAGATGATGATCATATCAAACACCCACAAGCCGCAAGCGGTCTGCTAAACATAACGGCCACCCGGGTATTGAGCGATCAGAAGATCGACGAGCAAGCCCGCTCATACTCCTGTGAATCCAACCAGTAACACTTACCGTACAGTCCGGTCTCGTCGTCTAATATGTCGCATATCTCGCCTAGGGGTGGTAAACATCAGACCCTAATAGCTCGATAAGTCGTGTCGATATGAGGTCTATAACAGTTTGAGAAACTACAGGTAACACTTACCAGTAAATCTCAGCAACCCTGGCCAGGGATTTCCGGTTATATCCAATCGAACACAGCGCAACATCAACTCCCTATACCGGGAGAGACGAATCCCCTCCTATCGCTCATTGCCTCCATGTGATTCGGGACTGTACCCAAAAACCACCATTTTGCACGCCCTCTTGGACGTGGTAAGGTGGAAATCAAAGCACAGTGGGAACCACACAAGACTCTATGACGATCTCGGGTCAACAGACTACTTTGTACCAGTGTCACCAGAGAACTGCCATCTGACGGAAGGTATAATACCATCTGGGAGTTCTCGGTAAGTCCGTCCAGTGTACCCAGTCTCCACTGAGCACCCGTATATCATCTCCGATGTCAAACACCAATGGATATGGGATCATCCATCGCCCATCTGTATGGGTCGAGAAGGTATACGCTAGTCTACTCTGGTATATCGATGCCCCGTCTCGATATACCCACGACTAGGAACTTTGAAGAATGTACTTATGGACTACCATGTCCCCACTAGTATGATCCGCATCATAGTCCAGGTAGTCAAGTACACGTCCTAAGGGCTTTACCAACATATAACAGAGAGACAATCGGTATACACGTTAAGGTAAAGAGTAACCAGATAGCATACTATCATGTCGAGCAAGAAAGTCCTCCCTATATATGTCCCAGCATCCACTACAATATACATCCTATGTATAGCAATGGCCTCTAGGGCATACATATAACTAACAAGTTAAGTCTAGATTGAGGACTTATGGCCAACTTGGGCTAAGTCCAATTAAGTCTGGCCCTTTGTTGGACTGTTTGACATTTGTTTGGTTCCAGTCCACACGAGTTTTGAAGAACTTGATAACATTTCTGTTGTAGCTCTGGATGTTATTCAATTTTGAGGTTCAATTGAAGGGGGGCTTTGCCTCTGAATGATTAGCCAATTTGGCTAGAAGTAGTGTTAAACACCAAATAACAAAAATGTTAAACACTAAAGACAGAATTCTCAAACTAGTGTTAAACACTAAAAGAACAATCAGTGTTAAACACTGGAAACATAGTTTTCGATTTGGTGTCAAACACCAGAAAATAATCAGTGTTAAACACTGGGACTGAAAATAGGGTTTTCTAATTAGTGTTAAACACTAAGAAAAATCAGTGTTAAACACTGGGACTAAAGATCTCTAATTAGTGTCAAACACTAAAGAAAGAGGGGTCACGTGTGGACACGTGAGAGCGCCCAAGGGTGATTTCAGATTCTTCTTATTCTGTTCTGCAAAAAAGTGTTGAATACTTTCTATATTTGATTTTGGAGTATCGCGTGCTGACACGTGATGGGGATTTGTGCGCTGATTTGCCAAGGGGTCACGTGGTAACACGTGAGAGCGCTCAAAGCTTCTGTTTCTTTTGTTTTTTCTTTCTGTGCTTCAGGGGTCACGTGGAGCACGTGAGGCGTTGCCTCTGAGTTCTTTTCTATGGATCTTTACAGGGGTCACGTGGGGACACGTGGCCCTGTTTTTTTGCCTGTTCGAAGATCTCTTTATCTTTTTAAGAATTAAATTCTTCATAGGGTTAAACCCTAACTATAACTTTGGAGGAATTAAATTCCCTATTTTCTTTGAAAGAATTATACTCTTAGATAGGGTTAAACCCTAATTTTCCTTCTGTGGGAATTAAATTCCCATATATGTAAAGAATCAAGTTCTGGAACAGGGTGAAACCCTAATTTCATTTTAAGAGGAATTAAATTCCTGAGAGCTTGAGAGAAATAAATTCTCAACTAGGGTTAAACCCTAGCTCTGTTCATCTTGAAGGAATTAAATTCCTATAATTTTGGAGAATTGAATTCTCATATAGGGTTAAACCCTAACTTTATCTTGGAGGAATTAAATTTCTATAGCTTTGGGAGAATTAAATTCTCTAAACTCAATTCCTCCTCTAAGTTTTAGATCTGCATGGCAGGATCTCGACCCGATGAGAATTAAATTCTCAACTTATGGGGAGATGTGCACTTTGCAGATTTTCAACCAGAGAAAGAACTAAGTTTTTTTTTATAGAAGAGTTAAACTCTTATATTGAGAATTAAATTCTCTTTATTGTAGTTTTGATCCCCTCTCTTTTCTTACCTAGGGTTTTTCTTTGTAGAGAATTAAATTCTCCTCTCTTTTCTCTCTGAAGTTTCAAGATTCCAAAACCTTCTCCCCCTTTTCCCTTCTCTTGGCTCCTATTTATAGGAGAAGGAAAAGAATCAATTTGTTCAATAAATCTTTCATTGAAAGATTTTGTTTGTTTTCATAATTAATATGATCCTTTAGATCATTCAGTGAATTTTTATTCACCGTTGGATTTTAAATCCAAGATATTCCGTTTGTTATTTTCGGTGAGATTTAGGGGAAATCTTTCCTTGTCTAAGATTTTTTCCCATAAATTGGTGATTTTTAATCACCCTTGGATCTTTAATCCAACGGTCCCCATAATTCTTTTCCATTTGGAAAGATTTAGAATCTTTTAGAATTTAATTCTATTAACTGTAAAGTTTTCGAAGCCAGTCACGTGCTGGCACGTGACCCTTGGTCGCGTGTGAGCACATGACCACCAATTGAGTCTTTTCCTCAGCGTTTACATACGCTTCAATTGTAACCGTCACGTGTCAACACGTGACCATTGGTCACGTGTGAGCACGTTAAACCTCATTGAGGTAATTCCTTCAGCCATTTGTTATTTTATTCCTGTTTTAATTGTCACGTGTCGACACGTGACCATTGGTCACGTGTGAGCACATGATATCTCACTGAGGTAATTCCCGACTCTTAGAATTAAATTCTATTAAACTGCGGGTTTTCAAAGCCTGTCACGTGCTGGCACGTGACCCTTAGTCAAGTGTGAGCACATGACCTCAAATTGGGTCATCTTTCAACCTTTTGTTTTCCGTTTTTGTTCTAGTGAGATTTTAACCATCACGTGTCACCACGTGACCATTTGTCACGTGTGAACACGTGATGCCTCATTGAACCAATTCCTGATTTTTAATCAGGAAACAGCCGCGGTTCTGCCGCACTATGGTTTGTTCGTTTGCTGATTTTTCTTCAGTGCCCTCTAATTCTCCTCTGGTCCTCGTTGAAAGTCTCTGAATCTCTATTCCTTCGCTCCAGTGACTCTAGATTCCCTTGCGAAATTCACACACTAATCGTTAAATACATAAAATGCGGTTTTGTTTATTTTATGATATGGATTAATAAGAATTCAACACGAATAGCAAGAAAAAATTACAGCCGTTTCACGCGGGTGACCCGGGTTCGATTCCCGGTAACGGCGCCATTTGATTGGTTTTATTTTAAAAGAAGTGTTTTGTGTAAATAACCGCAATCAGGACGGTATCGCTAGTAGCTAGCCGCGATGAGTACGAGTCTTCTGCAGGGAAACGTGAACCTTTTTCTTACTTTAGACGAGTTGATTGAAAGATGGGTTGATTGGTTGTAGATCTATTTTGATACGGATGTAGATTTTATAAAGAAGAGGCTTGTAGGGTTCATATGAGTTAGCAGTATGGATGACTAATTAAAAATGACTCCTTTTATCTTTTAATAGTTTAAAACTAGATTGATAGTGATGAATGTAGATTAGGGTTTTTTTGGAAGAAACTAGGGTTTCCTCACTCTTAACCCTTATCCTTGCATTGATCTCTATTCATGTCTAGCCCCTAACAAAACAAGTGTTAATCTAATCTCAAATCATGGCCGAGACAATCAATATATTAGTAGCGCGCTCGATAAGGACGTTAACATTTATTTTGCTAAAGTTTATAGACTTTAAAATGTATAAAAGGAGTTAAAATATTTTATCATCTATTGATCTACTCTAGCCTACGAACCCTAGCAAGTTAGGAATTACTCACGCATGGTTGGAGAAGAAAGGATGAAGAATGAGATCATAATGTAAGATGCAGAAATTAAGTACAGAAATTAATTGCGAAAAGACTAATAAAAACTCTACCTTTATTAATCAACTATTGCATACAACTCTTCGTACAAAGTAGATTACAAAGAACCCTAATTTTTGCTCTCTCTCTCTCTCTCTTGTTGGAGGTAGATGATTAGCTGGTGATCACCTGGATGCATGGATCGCTTTGGACCTCTTGATCACTTCGGTTTAATGATTTTTCATGTGAAGCTCTCGGTCCTTTAAATAGTCACAGTGACTAGGAACCCTAGTTGCCAGATGTTAGGATATGCTGATCCGATCTCACACACCAAATCTTAAATCCTACGGCCACAAAAGGGCCACGGTTCCGCCGCAAATATAGGTGTTTGGCCGCTAAACCGCGACGGTTTAGTGGAGTCATGGCTTAGGATTTCTTATGGTCTCTGGTGTTGACATGTGAAGATCACTTAGATGTTTATATTCTTCAAATCTTATTCTAAGTCATTGCCGTTGCTAGATCTTATGATTTGCTAATATTTCGGCAGATTTGATTCCAACATCTCGGATCTCCTTGATTCCAGACCTGAGCTAATATCTGCACAATATCTTAAATCATAGTGTTAGTAATATTTGGTATTTTTGAGATATTATCCAAACCATTTTATATGATATTATATTTTAAGAACATTGATTAGAATTATTTGATATGATATGCATATTTTAATTACTAATATTTTATATAAATATTATATGCATGTATTTTCCCTCATTATGTTAAATATAATGTAGAAACATATGATAATAAATATTTTACAGATAAACCCACATATGTTCTATAATTACAATAAACATCTTTTAGAACTTAAGAATAGTGGGGAAAACAATCATTCAAATGTGCACTATTTCAGACTAATCAGGTGCTCGGTTTAACCGAGCACAATCTTTATCTGTTTAGAAGGATATGAGAAATATTTTCCATCTCATTGGATTTTTGATCCACCAACTTTTTGTTTAACAGAAAATATCCTTCCCAACAGAATTTAATTCTATGTTTAATCACCATTGGATCTTTGGTCCAACGGTTTCTTGTTTAACAGAGATGATCTTTTTCTTTTAGAAAAATCCATGGAACTATTTTCAAAAAGTAGAATTTAATTCTATGTAAGAAAGTGCCCTCACGTGTTTAACACGTGAGGCTTATTTAGCTTCTCTGATTTGGCGTCTATATGCCTTGCATATGGACGCTCATGTGTTTAACACGTGAGGCCAATTTAGCCTTTAGTTGTTTGACTGCAGCGCCAATATGTTTTGCATATAGGCGCTCACGTGTTTAATACGTGAGGCTCATTTAGCCTATTAGTTGTTTGATTGCACCGCCTATATGCTTTGCATATAGACGCTCACGTGTTTAACACGTGAGGCTCATTTAGCCTATTAGTTGTTTGATTGCAGCGCTTATATGCTTTGCATATAGGCGCTCACGTGTTTAACACGTGAGGCTTGAGTCGTGGGGAATTTTCTCCCATTTTTTCCCTTTTATGAGGGAACAAATGCCCCCAGCGTTGCTCTTATGTGGATTGCACGTGAGTGCAAACCTGTCCATCCTTACAACCGTTGGATTGCTTAGGGGAATGGAAAGCTGAATCGCTTCCCATCACGTTTTATAAATGGGGCTTTTGTCCCTTAAGATGACCACTGTTTCTTCATATTTTTTATTGACACTTTTCTTGAGAATTTAATTCTCCTTTTAGAGTTTAGCTCTCTGCCCATAGAACTTCAGAGTTAAACTCTGCAAAAACTTCTTCTTGGTAAGGATTATGAACGAAATTCATTTCTTAGGAAACCCTTTTTTGTTTTTGTCTTGGATTTTAAATCCATCGATAGAGCTTTGCTGTGCTCTTCTCTTGAACTGATCTCTTAGAGATTTTAAAAAATCTCTTTTTTTAAGTAGACCCTAGGGTCTTGAATCAATAAAGATTGTTTGTTCTTCTCTTAGGGTTTTACCCTATCACTGATCTTTGAGGATCCTTAGAATTTAATTCCATTTTCTTTGTTCCCCACGATGAGGGTTTCTGGGATTTAATCCCACTATTGAAGGAATTTAATTCCATTTTCTTACAGAGCTTAGCTCTGAGAGATTTAGGGACTTTTGGGAATTTTATTCCCCTTCCTGTTCTTGAGCCCTTTCCTTTTTAAGGTTTTAATACCCTTTTCACAGATTTGAATCTGTTGTCTATTTTTAGCCGAACTCACTTTTCGAGGACGTTGAGAGTTTTTTAAACTCAACTGTTTATTTAATGAGAATTCTTTTGGATTCTCACAATGATTATTTTGCCTCATCATTGATGAGCTGCCATTTTTATTTCGTGGGGCCTACTGGCTTTGTAGTTAGTAGTCTTATGAAACAAACTCATAATTTTTATTAATGGGTTTTTTCTTTTGTCCCCTTCCTTTAGGTCCAATGGCCTCACTTCCCTACTTCCCTTACACACGCTCGGAGGCCGCTTTCCCACAGTCGCCATCAGGCGAGGAAGCTATGGCAATGATTAGGAAACATGATAAGGACAAAAAAGCCTTCTCCTATGGGGAATTTGGTAAGGTCAAATTATCAGGGCCGCCGTAGTTTTACATGTGAAGTACCAACAGAACCCATCCTCTCAATGTCATTTACGGAGCGTCCGCATACTACTTATGCAGTGGAGGTGGCTAATTGGACCCCCGAGGGCCGGCTTGAGCCATCAACGACATGGATACCCAATTAACCCATGATGGCTATCAATATTTTGGGACGCCGAATATGTCAGAGTGAAGCTCAACCCTGTGGGCAGGTCTATAAGATAGGTGTTACCTCACGGCATCCAGTAGGCTAGCTTCTTTGGGCCCGGTACATTCTCTCCTCCCAACCCTCATGGTTGTAGAAAGTTGGGTTGTATCAAGCGATGTATGCGTCGCTGTTCTACTACCATGCTCCCCATGTCTGGTGGGTCAAGGCTTTTTTAAACCAGTGAAATCTTCCAACGAATACGTTTCTGTTAGGGGACCTCGAAGTCTCTATTTCGCTGGAGGAGTTCCGGGAAATTTCAGGGCTATCGATTAGGGGAGAGCACTATGAAGAATTATTACTCCCTGACGAGTATATTTTTGCTACAGTGCCAGCCATGCTTGAAGGCTTGACAACCGAGTGTAGGGTTACTAGGCACACTAAGGAGGCTCCACAAGGCATCGACCATGCCGGATTAAAATTTTTTAGGTGCCTAACAACCCAAATATAGATCGTTAACTAGAAATTAGGCGAAACTACAAGCAAGTTAACAACTTAGCTAAAAAGTGAAAGGGGCTACAACCTTTGTAGATCCGGTCTTCCACTTCCTTAGCTCCGTGATGACGTCCCTCCGCTGCGATCATCGGATCCCGGACTCTAGCGATGGTTTCGTCGAAGAAATGATCGGGCTAGGTCGTCGACTTCGATGCCGAAGCTGATCTACGTCGAGGCAACTCAAGATCAAGCTCCATCTTCACTTGGTCATCAACCTTGTGAAGAAAACACCCTATACAACATGGCAAGTGGTAGAGGATGAAGAAATAGGAAGTGGGTTCACTTTGGATTTGGATTTCTCACTTGGATTCATCACTTAGAAATTTTCAAGAAGAGTTTTCTTTTCTTCATGAAGAAGAAGAAGAAGATGAAAGAAAAAGAATTATTTCAAAAAGAAAATCCAAGTGATTCTTATCATTTAGCAACCATGGGTGAGTTAACAAGTGTAGAGAATAAACTAGGGTTTAAGTAAATGGTCAAAAAAACAAAATGGTCAGGGTTAAGGAAAGAAACAAAATGGTCAAATCTTTTCAATGCTTCATGAAGCTTCAAGTAAAAACAAAAGAATCCACCATTTTATTTCTTGCCTAAAAATAAATGAAAAGAATAAATAAATAAGTATATCAAAACCCTAACCATTAACCTAATCATGGTTTAATCATACACACCCAAGTTTGCATGTATCATCAAACATGATACAAACTAGTGTACAAAACTATATCATATATACAATGTGCACATCAAGTGAGAAAATCCATCTTAAGTGAACCAATACTAGTTAATGCAAAGTAATATATCAAATATATAATTATGCATTATATCATTAAATCAACACTTGATTTAATGATCCGGTCATACTGCATATAACCGACTAATATCAAGTGTATCAATGTATCGAATCAACCTTTGATTCGGTAACCTGGCTATGTCTTATATAACCGTCTAATGATACATATCGCGAGAATAGAATTCAGTATCACATACTGGTATTATTCTCGGTCCCGCACATATCTCATATGCGCTCCTATTTCGTTTCGCTTGAGCCAGGAAACCTCTGTGTAGGACTCTAAAGACTCATCAATACGCCGGCAGCAGGTGATGATCATATCAAACACCCATAAGCCACAAGCGGTCTGCTAAACGTAACGGCCACCCGGGTATTGAGCGATCAGAAGATCAACGAGCAAGCCCGCTCACATTCCTGTGAATCCAACCAGTAACACTTACCGTACAGTCCGGTCTCATCGTCTGATATGTCGCATATCTCGCCTAGGGGTGGTAAACGTCAGACCCCAATAGCTCGATAAGTCGTGTCGATATGAGGTTTATAACAGTTCGAGAAACTACTGGTAACACTTACCAGTAAATCCTAGCAACCCTGGCCAGGGATTTTCGGTTATAGCCAATCGAACACAGTGCAACATCAACTCCCTATACCGGGAGAGACGAATCCCCTTCTATCGCTCATCCCCTTCCGGTTACCGTTTTGCACGCCCTCTTAGACGTGGTAAGGTGGAAATCAAAGCACAGTGGGAATCACACAAGACTCTATGACGATCTCGGGTCAACAGACTACTCTGTACCAGTGTCACCAGAGAACTGCCATCTGACGTGAGGTATAATACCATCTGGGAGTTCTCGGCGAGTCCGTCCAGTGTACCCAGTCTCCACTGAGCACACGTATATCATCTCTGATGTCAAACACCAATGGATATGGGATCATCCATCGCCCATCTGTATGGGCCGAGAAGGTATACGCTAGTCTACTCTGGTATATCGATGCCCCGTCTCGATACACCCACGACTAGGGACTTTGAAGGATGTACTTATGGACTACCATGTCCCCACTAGTATGATCCGCATCATAGTTCAGGTAGTCAAGTACACATCCTAAGGGCTTTACCAACACGTAACAGAGAGACAATCAGTGTACACGTTAAGATAAAAAGCAACCAGATAGCATACTATCATGTCGAGCAAGAAAGTCCTCCCTATATATGTCCCAGCATCCACTACAATATACATCCTATGTACAGTAATGGCCTCTAGGGCATACATATAACTAACAATCTCCCACTTGCACTAGGGCCATCTGTAGCAGTGGTTGCAGTATCTCATACTCAACCATCCCATAAAAGTCTCTCTCAGGGAAAAGGCCTTCGTGAGTGGATCCGCCGTGTTGTCCTCTGAGTCTACTCTCCTAACCTCGATCCCCTGGAGATCAACCATCTCCATGATCAGGTGACACTTACCTTAGAATATGTCTGGATCACTGATGGGACGGGCGTTTCCTCGGCATAAGCCACAACTCCATTGTCATACGATGGAGGGAACAAAGTTCATCTTATGAACTAATATACACCCAGACTTCCTCTTTGGTAGCATCTTTTGTAGCGATGTATCCAGCCTTTATCTTCTAGTAAGCCATGGTATCTAGGTTGGAACTCTTCCAACATACCGTCCCTCCACTGAGGGTAAAGACAATGCATGTGACTGACATTCAGTCGTCCTTATCACTCTGGAACCCTTCTGGTGATTCTCCCCAGGATCGATTGATACCATCTCACTACAACTAGTGAGTATCCTAACATCCAATTAGATCTATCTCATAGATCCAAAACCCAGGATTTAGTAGGTTTTCAGTTTGATCCTATACGGAGAATCATTGTGATAAGTGGAGATTGATCGAGCGTAGCATAGGAAATGCTTTCCCTATCAAGAGTATGTCATCCACGTACTCTACGAGGATCACCACCATACTCCCTACCACCCTTTTGTTTATACAAGGTTCATCTACCATTTTGATGAAGTCAAACTCTTTGACTACCACATCAAAACAGATGTTCCAACTCCGCGATGCCTGCTTTATCTTATAAAGCATCTTGCTCACGTTTCCGCTGCTCCCACTGTCTACGAGGCCCTCTGGCTGTGTACTTATAGACGCACTCTTCTAAAATATCACTTAGAAAAGCAGTCATGGCACCCAACCGCCAGATATCGTAGTCATGGTATGTAGCCGTGGCAAGTAGGATCTGGATGGACTTAAGCATAGCAACTTAGAAAAGGTTTCATCATAATCTATACCTGGTCAATGATGCAAACTTTTAACAAGTCTAGCTTTGAAAGTCTCAAATTTTCCATGTACACCAAGTAATCTTCTCAAGATATACTTGCTCCTGATGGGGATTTAACCCTTCAGATAAAGCAACCAAAGTCCATACTTTGTTGGTGTATAAGGATTCCATCTCAGATCGCTAAGCATCCGGCCATTCTTACAGAGTCCCACTCCTGATGGCCAGTTCGAAACTAGTTGGGTCATCATCTCATGATGCATTCCTCGCTCCTACTGTCATAGAGAAACAGAAGTATCTCTCAGGTGGGTGAGGAACCCTACTAGATCGGCGGAGAGGCTGATGTTCGTTGGATACTATTGAATCCTTTGGTTCTACCAAATCATCTGCTGCAGTTTGTATAGCTGGAACATTTCCAGTTCTACAAAACTGACCTTGCCTCGAGCTTGTCCGGATTTTGCTTTTAGACATAGGCCGGACAACCCCAAATCTAAACAAACTTAAGATATGGGCTCTTCCCTTTCCATATCACATATGAAGCGGTAGGCAACCGTTTTGATTTGAACCCTATTCAATAGGTATGCAGCTTCTCAAGCGCATAATTCCCAAAAAAAATAGGAAACTCAGCAGTACTCATCATAGAGCACACCATATCACATAGGGTGCTATTGCTCCACCCCGATATACCATCGTGCTATGGTGTATACGGAGGAGTAATGCTGAGAGAGAATCTCATTCTCCTTTAGAATAGTCCAGGAATTCCGTGCTCAAGTATTCTCCTCCTTGATCTCATCAAAGGACATAATACTTATACCCGTATTGGTTCTCTACTTCTAACTTATATTCTGTGAATATCTCAAAAGGTCCGGACTTGTGTTTCAACAGGAACATATGACTGAATTTTGAGAGATCATCAGAGAATGTAATGAAGTACAAAGAACTGGTCTTGGTATGTATAGACAGGGGACCTTCATACATCAGTATGTATCAATCCCAAGAGTTCACTAACTCTTTCTCTGTTTCCAATAAACGGAGCTATGGTCATCTAATCTTTGTGACATGACTGGCAAGTTTCATAAGATGTAAATTCAAACAGATTTAAATATGTATCTAAATGTAACTTTAGCTAGTCGGGTCGCATTGATATGTCCTAGTCTACAATACCTCAAGAAGGATCCGTTCATTTCTGAACTCTTCCTCTTGTGTGTGTTCTGTATACTAGGAACTGTAGTTTGATTTAGAACGTCAATTCTTTTAGATAACGTGCCTGAACCGATCAACTTTTGATATAGGAAATGTTCAAAACATTATCCAACAATACAAAATTATATCCTTCTTTAATAAATAAAGAGATTGATATAATTTTGTATATCAGGTTCGGTATCTAATAGCATTCGTTCAGAATCAATGTATTGGTAATACAGGGTGACAGTGACCAACAGACTTGGCTGCAACACTTGCCCCGTTTTCTGTCTCATGAAACTTATCACCTGTACTCAGTTCTCTACCTTTCTGTAGCCCATGTAACAAATTACATATATGGGATCCTGATCCGGTATTAAATACCCTGGACGCAGAGAATACTGAGAAACAGTTCTTTATAATGAACACACTCGAAGAAGATACATCATCATGCACTTTCTTCGTTTGGGCGGTATGGGAATCCTGATATTCCCCTAATTCCTGCTCTGTCTTATAACAATTATAAGTTGGAGCGGGACCAACGTTCCACAGCTCAGTATAACAAGCGGGTTCGATCAATACATCCGTATTATTATCTTGATTAAGGCGTGATATGGTCGCTACCTAGAGAGAGAAGAAAACACTCTGCGTGCGCTCTTGCAAGATTAGAATGGTTATTTATTTTATCTAATCAGGATGGCTCCCACTGTTTTTATCAAATCTTCCTTCAAACCCTAAAAGGAAAGACTAGCCGGGATTAATTACACGCTACAAGTTCGCCAATCTTTCAGCCAGGCCAGTGTCGGTACTTTGAAGGAGGTCCCCCGTGCTTTCGCACGAACCTAATTAATGTAAACCTCGTTTTCCCAGAGGCGTAACCCCGTTGACACCTTTCTAGACACCTACTTGATCGGCTAATTGTAATGTGTAAAACTCTCCCAGGAGTAACTCTTACTCGCAGCGGGTATCGGGATCCAACTATCTCATAGAAGGTATGCAATCTCATTGCAAATTTCAACACTTGAAATTCCCGATAATTTTGCCCCTAACCTCCTATGACCTTGACAAAGGCCAACAAACCATAGGATGCTAGTCAAGTTCAACCCGTCATTTCCTGATTGAATTAAACCCACCCGCACGACCCTTGACAAAGGCCAACAAGGTCGCACGACTACCCTAACCCAATCTGCATCATATGCATAAGCAGATAAGCACCAGTCAGCTACCGCACACTACGCCTTGACAAAGGCCAACAAACGCAGCACGAATACTAACTACTACTTATCTGAAATGACGGAGGGCTACGACAGGTTTTTCTAAAAACCTATTGCGTAATGAACTTGATATCGTTGTAGAATGAAATGATTTTAAAATGGAGTGTTTTTTAGGCTTTTCTAGTTTTGCTAAAGGGGTCACTCCCGGTGAAGGGATCGTCGGCCCTTTCCTCATCGAATAAAGTGCAGGATATATCATATATACCGCTGTGCAAAGCATAAACTATAGAAGCAATCAAAAGACAAACCGGGGGTTGTAGCATCTGCCAGTTATTGCTAAAGGAGTCACTCCCGGTGAAGGGATCTCGGTCCTTTCCTTATCGAATAAGGTGAAGGATGTTCTACAAGGAACACCGCGATGCAAAGCAAGAACTGTAGCTACCTGTTTTTGAAAATTCGATTCCACAACATCTTTAGGTTTCTTTTCCTTCATTAATCACATTAATGAAGTTCCATCATTTAAGCACCTAAACATCACAGATAAATACGACGTACACTTATGCCATCCGCATTCGCCTCGATGTCCCCTCATGCACCGTTAGGTTAGGTAACTAACGACAGAGCGGGGCAGGGCTAGCGCGGGTGTAAAACATAAGTAACTTCTATATAATATATCGTATATACTATATATAGTATCCATCACAACATATCAAATGATCACATCACAGATATCGCAGCAGAAGAAACATATGAAATATTGGATATACTAGGACGTCCGTGTTTTCAATACGAGCCAGTATAAAACACGGATTCCACGGTCGCGATGAATAGCCAAACCCACACCCCTAGACCCCTGGGAGAGCGGCAAGCAACCCTACCAATTCTAGGGTTAGGAGACCCGGACATGACTCCTCGAGATGGTCTCCCACTGGACCCTAGAACCCGGTTACTTGTGCCCTCCTCCTTGGGTCTATCCTAGTGCGGAAAAGTAAATAATATACAAAGGGTGACATCTTTCGCAACCTGGAAGTGCCCCAATAAAAGAATATTACATACAAGTTTTTACATGAATGAAAATGAAAAACACTCATCTCACATAAAAACCCCCGGCTATTCAAACACGACGATCCAATATAACATATCCAGCAACACATAACATCACATGTCATCAACGTAAGTAAATATGCCCATCCCAATTGTCGTTGACATATAGCAACGAAACCGGCGATATCACATATTACACTTACGGTCACAGAAAAGGAAGTGTAAAACTACAACAGTTGGAATCCGCAACCTCTTTAGACATCGCATGCCTAACCAAATGAATTCCTTAGACATCGCATGCCTAACAATTATAAACCCCGCATTTTAGTCTCATTATCGAAAACTCTTTTCAATATCTAGTCGGGCAATTCAACAAGATTCCCGACAAGTGATCGAATGCTCGTCGCAAAGTTTAGTAGACGGCCGCACCCCCGATGCCGTCGATGAAGTGCACCAAGGTGGAACACCGCTGCCGTGAGCACCCGAACGGATGCTTTTGGCGACGGGGTTCTCTTACAGTCACTTGGTTGGGGCTAAGGGGTGTAGCTGTCTATTAAGTTTATCCGGCGAGTATCCGCGTACGCTACGTGATTGTGACGGACTTTTGATCACATCAAAATTCTGTGGCAACCGATCAATCAAGACTAAACTGCTACATTTATAACATTCATACAGTTATCTCATAACTACTTGTGGATTCCAAATATTGTATCACATTCCAGATAAAAAGAAAATGTTAAACTTTCCGATCGAACAAACAAACACCCAAGTTTTCCCGAAACAGCTCAACTCTTGAAATAAGTTCAAAAACAACCATTTCATGCCACAGTACCAACGGTCCAGCCGTAGAAGGGTCAAGCCAATGTCTCACATGTGGCACGCCGTACTGCCCCAAACCCGAAGGTTCAAAGGGCAGTTCAAGATGGTCACATAATCGAGTTAATGTTTGTTGTCTTCTAGAGGGTCCATCACATTACTTGCACTACTTAGACGTTCTTAAACTACGGAAAAATCCAACACTTGGAAATTTCCCGACAGGGGAAAAATTGGGTATTTATATCCGGTCGAACTTTTTAACATATTCAAAAATTATCCGGAAAAAAATATAACAAAATTAAATTCTCCGATCGAATCGACGATTACAAAATAAACTCCCAGAAAACTCAACACTTGAGTCAGTTTAAAAATACCCATAAAATAGAAATATCAGATATAAGTATTACTGTGCAAACAAAATGACCCAATCCCTCTGTACGACCGCGGATCCGCGGCCCAAGCATGGTATGGCTGCGGTTCCGCGGCAGTTTGGAAGTGTTAGGTGCTCGTTTTCCACCACAATTTTTATATTTCCCTGCTTAATTTTTCAGGTATTTTTAATTCAGAAAATACACAGTTTTGAAAAATTGTACAGAGAGGGGGTAAACTTGGACGTATCGGGTTCGTTCGGAGTTTTAACTTCGTTAACACATCTCCTAAAGCTCTAGTTAGGCTCTGATACCACTGTAGGGTTCCTAGGCATACCCATGAGGTTCTACAACTGATCAACCATGCCAAAATCAAAGTTTTACAAGTGCCGAGAAACCCTAATGCTAGATCGTTAACTAGAGGTAAAGGCGAAACTACAAGCAAGTTAACAACTTAGCTAAAAAGTGAAAGGGGCTACAACCTTTGTAGATCCGGTCCTCCACTTCCTTAGCTCCGTGATGACGTCCCTCCGCTGCGATCATCGGATCCCGGACTCTAGCGATGGTTTCGTCGAAGAAATGATCGGGCTAGGTCGTCGACTTCGATGCCGAAAATGATTTACGTCGAGGAAACTCAAGATCAAGCTCCATCTTCACTTGGTCATCAACCTTGTGAAGAAAACACCCTATACAACATGGCAAGTGGTAGAGAATGAAGAAATAGGAAGTGGGTTCACTTTGGATTTGGATTTCTCACTTGGATTGATCACTTAGAAATTTTCAAGAAGAGTTTTCTTTTCTTCATGAAGAAGAAGAAGAAGATGAAAGAAAAAGAATTATTTCAAAAAGAAAATCCAAGTGATTCTTATCATTTATCAACCATGGGTGAGTTAACAAGTGTAGAGAATAAACTAGGGTTTAAGTAAATGGTTAGGGTTAAGGAAAGAAACAAAATGGTCAAATCTTTTCAAAGCTTCATGAAGCTTCAAGTAAAAACAAAAGAATCCACCATTTTATTTCTTGCCTAAAAATAAATGAAAAGAATAAATAAGTATATCAAAACCCTAACCATTAACCTAATCATGGTTAAATCATACACACCCAAGTTTGCATGTATCATCAAGCATGATACAAACTAGTGCACAAAACTATATCATATATACAATGTGCACATCAAGTGAGAAAATCCATCTTAAGTGAACCAATACTAGTTAATGCAAAGTAATATATCAAATATATAATTATGCATTAAATTATTAAATCAACACTTCTCTTGGATTTTAAATCAAGTAAAAACAAAAGAATCCACCATTTTATTTCTTAGGAAACCCTTTTTTGTTTTTGTCTTGGATTTTAAATCCATCGATAGAGCTTTGCTGTGCTCTTCTCTTGAACTGATCTCTTAGAGATTTTAAAAAATCTCTTTTTTTAAGTAGACCCTAGGGTCTTGAATCAATAAAGATTGTTTGTTCTTCTCTTAGGGTTTTACCCTATCACTGATCTTTGAGGATCCTTAGAATTTAATTCCATTTTCTTTGTTCCCCACGATGAGGGTTTCTGGGATTTAATCCCACTATTGAAGGAATTTAATTCCATTTTCTTACAGAGCTTAGCTCTGAGAGATTTAGGGACTTTTGGGAATTTTATTCCCCTTCCTGTTCTTGAGCCCTTTCCTTTTTAAGGTTTTAATACCCTTTTCACAGATTTGAATCTGTTGTCTATTTTTAGCCGAACTCACTTTTCGAGGACGTTGAGAGTTTTTTAAACTCAACTGTTTATTTAATGAGAATTCTTTTGGATTCTCACAATGATTATTTTGCCTCATCATTGATGAGCTGCCATTTTTATTTCGTGGGGCCTACTGGCTTTGTAGTTAGTAGTCTTATGAAACAAACTCATAATTTTTATTAATGGGTTTTTTCTTTTGTCCCCTTCCTTTAGGTCCAATGGCCTCACTTTCCTACTTCCTTTACACACGCTCGGAGGCCGCTTTCCCACAGTCGCCATCAGGCGAGGAAGCTATGGCAATGATTAGGAAACATGATAAGGACAAAAAAGCCTTCTCCTATGGGGAATTTGGTAAGGTCAAATTATCAGGGCCGCCGTAGTTTTACATGTGAAGTACCAACAGAACCCATCCTCTCAATGTCATTTACGGAGCGTCCGCATACTACTTATGCAGTGGAGGTGGCTAATTGGACCCCCGAGGGCCGACTTGAGCCATCAACGACATGGATACCCAATTAACCCATGATGGCTATCAATATTTTGGGACGCCGAATATGTCAGAGTGAAGCTCAACCCTGTGGGCAGGTCTATAAGATAGGTGTTACCTCACGGCATCCAGTAGGCTAGCTTCTTTGGGCCCGGTACATTCTCTCCTCCCAACCCTCATGGTTGTAGAAAGTTGGGTTGTATCAAGCGATGTATGCGTCGCTGTTCTACTACCATGCTCCCCATGTCTGGTGGGTCAAGGCTTTTTTAAACCAGTGAAATATTCCAACGAATACGTTTCTGTTAGGGGACCGCGAAGTCTCTATTTCGCTGGAGGAGTTCCGGGAAATTTCAGGGCTATCGATTAGGGGAGAGCACTATGAAGAATTATTACTCCCTGACGAGTATATTTTTGCTACAGTGCCAGCCATGCTTGAAGGCTTGACAACCGAGTGTAGGGTTACTAGGCACACTAAGGAGGCTCCACAAGGCATCGACCATGCCGGATTAAAATTTTTTAGGTGCCTAACAACCCTAATATAGATCGTTAACTAGAAATTAGGCGAAACTACAAGCAAGTTAACAACTTAGCTAAAAAGTGAAAGGGGCTACAACCTTTGTAGATCCGGTCCTCCACTTCCTTAGCTCCATGATGACGTCCCTCCGCTGCGATCATCGGATCCCGGACTCTAGCGATGGTTTCGTCGAAGAAATGATCGGGCTAGGTCGTCGACTTCGATGCCGAAGCTGATCTACATCGAGGCAACTCAAGATTAAGCTCCATCTTCACTTGGTCATCAACCTTGTGAAGAAAACACCCTATACAACATGGCAAGTGGTAGAGGATGAAGAAATAGGAAGTGGGTTCACTTTGGATTTGGATTTCTCACTTGGATTCATCACTTAGAAATTTTCAAGAAGAGTTTTCTTTTCTTCATGAAGAAGAAGAAGAAGATGAAAGAAAAAGAATTATTTCAAAAAGAAAATCCAAGTGATTCTTATCATTTAGCAACCATGGGTGAGTTAACAAGTGTAGAGAATAAACTAGGGTTTAAGTAAATGGTTAGGGTTAAGGAAAGAAACAAAATGGTCAAATCTTTTCAATGCTTCATGAAGCTTCAAGTAAAAACAAAAGAATCCACCATTTTATTTCTTGCCTAAAAATAAATGAAAAGAATAAATAAATAAGTATATCAAAACCCTAACCATTAACCTAATCATGGTTTAATCATACACACCCAAATTTGCATGTATCATCAAACATGATACAAACTAGTGTACAAAACTATATCATATATACAATGTGCACATTAAGTGAGAAAATCCATCTTAAGTGAACCAATACTAGTTAATGCAAAGTAATATATCAAATATATAATTATGCATTATATCATTAAATCAACACTTGATTTAATGATCCGGTCATACTGCATATAACCGACTAATATCAAGTGTATCAATGTATCGAATCAACCTTTGATTCGGTAACCTGGCTATGTCTTATATAACCGTCTAATGATACATATCGCGAGAATAGAATTCAGTATCACATACTGGTATTATTCTCGGTCCCGCACATATCTCATATGCGCTCCTATTTCGTTTCGCTTGAGCCAGGAAATCTCTGTGTAGGACTCTAAAGACTCGTCAATACGCCGGCAGCAGGTGATGATCATATCAAACACCCATAAGCCACAAGCGGTCTGCTAAACGTAACGGCCACCCGGGTATTGAGCGATCAGAAGATCAACGAGCAAGCCCGCTCACACTCCTGTGAATCCAACCAGTAACACTTACCGTACAGTCCGGTCTCGTCGTCTGATATGTCGCATATCTCGCCTAGGGGTGGTAAACGTCAGACCCCAATAGCTCGATAAGTCGTTTCGATATGAGGTCTATAACAGTTCGAGAAATTACTGGTAACACTTACCAGTAAATCTCAGCAACCCTGGCCAGGGATTTCCGGTTATAGCCAATCGAACACAGTGCAACATCAACTCCCTATACCGGGAGAGACGAATCCCCTCCTATCGTTCATTGCCTCCATGTGATTCGGGACTGTACCCAAAAACCACCGTTTTGCACGCCCTCTTGGACGTGGTAAGGTGGAAATCAAAGCACAGTGGGAATCATACAAGACTCTATGACGATCTCGAGTCAATAGACTACTTTGTACCAGTGTCACCAGAGAACTGCCATCTGACGTGAGGTATAATACCATCTGGGAGTTCTCGGCGAGTCCGTCTAGTGTACCCAGTCTCCACTGAGCACCCGTATATCATCTCTGATGTCAAACACCAATGGATATGGGATCATCCATCGCCCATCTGTATGGGTCGAGAAGGTATACGCTAGTCTACTCTGGTATATCGATGCCCCGTCTCGATACACCCACGACTAGGGACTTTGAAGGATGTACTTATGGACTACCATGTCCCCACTAGTATGATCCGCATCATAGTTCATGTAGTCAAGTACACATCCTAAGGGCTTTACCAACATGTAACAGAGAGACAATCAGTGTACACGTTAAGATAAAGAGCAACCAGATAGCATACTATCATGTCGAGCAAGAAAGTCCTCCCTATATATGTCCCAGCATCCACTACAATATACATCCTATGTACAGTAATGGTCTCTAGGGCATACATATAACTAACACCGAGATTGCTGTTCGGCATAAGCACCAAAGTCTAATCAAGGCCTTAGGCATTTTTGAGAGACTGTTCATGGCATCAGAAGGGCAAGGTGTTATTTTTGATGCTTTCATTGCCTTCTTTCTCCGTAAAGATACTCTATCCAAAAAAGCTCCGAAATTCACGAAGGTCGAGGATCCCTTCGGATTCGGCTTAGAGAAATTGTTGGCCAAAGAAGAAAATCTGCCGTAGTTTTATATTCCAAATTCGTCAGTCGTAATCTTTGACGCAATTGCTGCTCCTAGAATAGACGAAGAAACATTCTTTGTAGGCTTCATCAGTCTCTAGCTTAGTTGGTTCTCCATGCCGATGCACCGCCGTTTTATGAGAGATTTCGTCCTCTACCCTGCACATCGCATAGCCGAAGGAGTGAGATTGGTTGATGCCTCCATTCCTGATCCGACTCAGTTAGGGGCCTTGTGCGTGTTGCTTAACCCGTACTCAAATGAAGGCGGTATGGTTTTCAATGATTAGGTCCTTTTTACGCCAGCAGGGCCTATTCAACAGTTATTTGATTTGTTGAAGTATGGGGCACCGGCTTTAAAACACAAAGAGATCATGTATTTATGTTCAATCAGGCTGGGGTACTTAGTGTTCCGCCTAAACGACACTGCTCTCTTCATGCGGTATAATCCGCATCGCTTTGCCCAACAGCTGGGTTACAACCAAGGCGTCCCCCTTGAAGCATTTTTAGTTGAGCCCACCCTCTCGCTGGAGGCCGTCCGTGACGTTATCCATCATTTCATGTGGTTAAATACTGGTTCCCTCTTTATGATCCCGAGCCCGACTACATTCCAAGGCCCGTGGGACTCTTCAAGGGATGGTATCGCTACCGGGTTAGTCTCATCATCGCAGAGGAGAGACGAATGCTCTTCAAGTGTAAAGCCTCTGCTCCAGCTCAAGCCATCAGCGTCCCGTTATGGCCACTGTCTTTTGTTCGTCCTTCTTTGAGGGACAATGATTCAGTGCTCATTCCTAAAGCCGCTCGAACAAAATCAGTCTCCCATACTGCTGGTATGCCGGTTCACACTAGAGCCGGGGTAGTGACTCTTGATAAAGTACCAGCAGCGGCGTCACCAAAGGCGGATACCAAAAGAGAGATTGGACAGCGCCGTGCAAAAGTGCCGAAGGGGAGGAAGTCCCTCTACCAGTGCTAGCTCGGGCCCTAAAAGGAGGAAGAAATCGACCTCCCGTTTACTCGATGCTTTGCTCGAGTCTGAGCCTCTCACTCATGATGAGTCTATATCTGTGCATGAACCGGACGACGGTATCCTCTTTCTTGGTACATCTGCTGAGGAGGCCGCTCAGTTGGCCGAGACTTTGAAGCGTTCATAGGATGAAACTAAAAACGTGTGCCCCATGAAGGGATGCTTTCCTCTGTTGAATTCCGTGATGTTGACCTGGCTCCGGCTATGTTACCAGTAGTTCCTTTGACGCTGGAAGAAGAACGGGATCTCAAACAGCCAATATCGTCCGCTTCTGAAGACGAGACTGCTCTGAAGGCGGTAGGGATTTATCTTCGATCGAAGCCCGATGAGCGCGACTAAACAAAAAAGATCAGCGGCTCGAAAAGGCCATACTTCAGGCTCCCTGGTGTATCGGTATGTATCTTTTACATCCTTCTCAGCAGAAAATTTATATTACTTTCATATCGTATTCGTCTTTACATATTTTTCCTTTGTAGGGCCTTCTATTGCGGGCGCAGCTTTGAGCCCAGATCGCGCCTTAGAGCCTCCGGCAACGGCCTTTATTCGTTTAGCGGAGGTCGCCGGACCGGCGATAGATTCTGTAAATATTTCCAGTGACGCACCGGAGGGTGTAGAGGAGATTACTGAAGCTGCTATCCCTCTAGTCCAGAATGGATGAAGTATTGAAGGTAATCTTATATATATTTTTTGTTTATCGACCCTTCTATATGTCTGGCCCTTTCTTTCTCTCAGAATTGCGGGAGTTGGCGTCTTCTGTTGTAAATCGATCTCTGGAAGAAACCTTCCTGCGTCTACTTAATATGGCGGTCCCGCACGCAATACTCCCCAGAGGATCGTCCTTTCCTCCGGCCAAGATTGGTATTCCTTTTCCTTCCGTATTATATTTTCATAATGATGCTGATGTGCCCTTTATTTTAAACCACAATCCTACAGGTTGATGACGAAGTTGAAGTTCTTGATGGGCCTGAGGATTTCTCAGATCCGCCTTCTGTGGCCATGATTAAGTGACGCTTTAACCCTGGTATTCTCTTACTTATTCTCTATTCGGAAAGGCGACTAACCATACATATATCTTCACAGTTTTGCCAACCCTGACTCCGCCAGAGTCCCGTATTTGCATTCCACCGGGCCCTTATGCCAGACGTATGTTTGAGAGGATGGAAAAACAGAGCATTCATTCACTAGCAACTCTCATTGAAGATCTTCGCGCTGGCACTTCTGTCATGGCTGAGTAATTTGCTGTTGAAGCCAATGCTTCTTTGTCCGTTCTTGCCACCTAGCATGACGAGGCACTGGTGCGTACCTGGGATGAATATTTCCGTCAAGTGGAGGCTTCCCTACATGGAGTCGAATGCGTACGCCTTCCCTCTGATATCCTATCTATAAAGGCCAGCTTGGATGGATGGATCTATCGGTGTGCGGCCAATCTTCAGTCTTTTGAGAAAAGGCTCAACCGGAAGTTTTTGGAAAGGGTGTTGGCTTCGAAGGCTTTGGGGAAACTTCAAGCCCGGCTCACAACCAAGACTACTCGGGCCTATGAAATTTAGCGGGTCCTTCAGGAAGCCATTTCAGAGGTGCTGGCTCTTGATAAAGCCGCCATTTTTACACGCGAGATGGTTGAGACCCACAAGACTGTCGAGAAAGAGCTTGAGCATCGGTTTTCTTTATATCAAAAACAACAAGCACAGGCAGGGGCTCAGCTTGCAGCGTTGCTACAGCTTGCAGCGGAGGTCCGGCGGAAAAATGATAATCTAGCTGGCCTATTGAATCGTCCGTCGTCTTAAAAAAAATTTCGCTGTGTATTTTCTTCTTTTTGTTTTTGTATCTTGTATTCATTTTGATTTATGAAGAAAAGACATATTTTATTTCATGCTTGCGCCTCTTTATCCTTTGATGTCTTGATTTGGCGTGAAATAGTTTATGTACTCGTTTCGGGGTTTGTAGTTTATTCACTCATCTCGGATTCTCTAGTTTATCTACTCATTTCAAAGTTTATAGTTTATTCACTCATTTCGGAGTCTCTAGTTTATTTACTCATTTAGGAGTTTGTTTGGTTTGCCTCTCTTGGGTTTACAGGCAAACTTGTCCTAATGTCATATCTAGATAACCCCTATTCTTTACGACAGAGGTCCGTTAAGCTTGTGTTACTAGGGTTTTAGTCTATGGTACCATCGCGTTGGCTGATGTATTCCTTGATATACAATCTTTAAGCTGTTGTTCGAGTAACCCCGCGACTGTCGTGTCTCTGATCCCTTTTGGGGCTGGACAAGACGTCTTCAAGTAATCTATTTAGGTCATATTACCGTCGGAAGAGCAAGCGTTGGGAATTTGCCATGACGCTTTTTACCTGAGGTTAGATTCAATTAGGAGCCCCGATGAGTCATAACCGCACCCTTCTGGGGTGGGATGGTCTCCAATGGTCTTTTAGGCTTTATATGAGTTGCCGTCAAGACCCGAAGCTGGGAATATGCCTTCGCTTCATCTTTTTTTTTGTTTTGACGATGTCACGCCGATTCTTTTCTAAAATAGGGTAGACATCTGTAGGACCTCTATGTTGTATGTATTGCAATTGATGTCCGGAGCTAGGAATATGTCATTGCTTGAATTTCATTTGATATTTGTGTCCGCATCCTACTGAGATGAGGGGGAAACGCCGGGATAGTCTCTAGGTTTTATATATACCGTCAAGACTTAGAGCTAGGATTTTGCCATTACTCCAGTTTCATTTGACCCTTGGATCCTTGTAGACGTCGCATCTGCACCTTGTTAGACTAAGAAGGACGTCAAGTTGAAGTTAGGATTTTACCATTACTCTATTTTGATTTGGCTCCTTGGAGCTTTGTTGACGTCACGTCTGCGCCCTGTTGGAATGAGAAGAACGTCGAGCTGATCTCTAAGTTGTAAATGTTGCTGTCGAGATCTGGCTCTCCTTTTGACGGAGCCTGGTGGGAAAGTATGGTTCCCTTTTTTTTATTTGTGCTCATGGATTGTATACAGGGATCGGTGTGGACCTACCTGCAGGGCAGGAGATTTTTTTTAATATTTCCGCGATGTTCTATCTTTTCTGCTTTTCATATCTCGAAAGTAGCGATTGCCCAATCATTTTGGCTATGTATTTATCGCGGTGCCCAATTATTTCGGCTATATATATTTTTATTTACTCGCCGCTTTTTATTGCGAGTTAGGAGTTTGTGATCTGATACCAATCTTGGCATCGGTATCGCTGCAACTGGAATATTGCCAAGAGCGAATCATCATTTACCGTGAGAGGACATGGAGCTTGATACCTGTTTAGGCATCAGCATCGCTACCACTGGAATATTGCCAGGAGCGAATCATCATTTGCCGTGAGAGGACTTGAAATTTGATACCTATTTAGGCATCAGCATCGCTGCCACTAGAATATTTCCAGGAGCGAATCATCATTTGCCGTGAGTGGACTTGGAATTTGATACCTATTTAGGCATCAGCATCGCTACCACTGGAATATTGCTAGGAGCAAATCATCATTTGCCTTTGTCAATTTGAACAAGGATGGCTTAGTAAACATGGTTAAGATCCTGTCGACTAAGGCTTTTTAACTTTATGAGCCGTAAGGGTCTCATAAAGGTATTTCTCCCTACGAGTCGAGAGAATTTCATAGGTGTATTTTCTCCTTTGGAGTCGTGAGGATTCCTAAGTGTGTTTTCTCTTGCAAGTCGTAAGGATCTTACAAGAGTGTTTTCTCCTTATAAGTCGAGAGGAATTATACGTGTCGTTCACCATATGAGGACATTTCTCGTCGTTGGTGGAACTTGGTGGGGGATATATTTATTTATACCCGTGGATTGTATACAAGGGTCAATATGGGACCGTCTGTAGGGCAATATAACGGCTTAAGAACATGATCATATCTTTGTAGCTTAAAGTTTTTGAATCCTATGAGCCGTGAGGGTCTCATAGGGAGAATTCTCCTTACGAGTCGTGAGGATCCCGTAAGTGTATTTTCCCCTTAGAAATCGTGTGGATTTCTAGGTGTGTTGCTCCTTTGTGAATCGTAAGGATCTCACGCAGGGTTTTTTACAAGATTGCGCCCTTCCGTGTTTTCACAAGCTCGTTGGTAGCCCTTCTGTTTTTACTCACGATGCCCTTTCGGGTTTTCATCCGTGCTCATTTCGCTTGTGGACATACCCTATTTTTTTAATGGAGAAACACTCAAAAGTAGCTTCGTCGTAGGTGACCCATCTGTTTGCCGGTGGTATTTGGGGGTGGCTTCATCGCTGGAGTAGCTGTGTAGCCAGTGGGACTTGAGTTGCAGCCCTCGCCATTAGGACTTCGATTGCAATATAGCTCTCTGGGAGCATATCACCGTATTTGGGTGCGATGTGCTAGTTTAGAGGTATTTCGGTCCATTGCGCCATGTTTGAAGCGAAGTTTTAGTTTAGGGACATCTCGGTCCATTATCGCCATGTTTGAGGCGGATAGTTAGTTTAAGGACTTCTCGGTCCGACATTCTCATTTTGGGGACGAATGTTAGTTTAAAGACATTTCGGTCCATTATTAGTTTAGGGACATCTCAGTCCTTTGTCACTAAGTTTGAGGCGGATAGTTAGTTTAAGAACTTCTCGGTCCGACATTCCCATTTTGGGGACGAATGTTAGTTTAAGAACATTTCGGTCCATTATTAGTTTAGGAACATCACGGTCCTTTGTCGCCATTTTTGAAGCGATAGAGTTTTTTGGATACTACTCTCAGAGTCCTGACTCAGAAAGATAGCGAGCGGACACAAGCGTCGTCATCTATCATTGACCTAAGTTGCGACTCGTCAAGCATAGTATTTTTTAGGAATCGGCCGTTTATTGGCCGGAAGGGTTTTTCTCCATGCATATCCATGAGCAGGTAGGCTCCATCTTGGTAGGCTTTGTCTATAATGTACGGGCCTTCATAGTTTGGCTCGATTTTCCCTCGTTTTGTATGATTGGGGATCATTGGTTTTTTGACGACTAGCACGAGTTCACCTTGGTGGAATGTTCTCGGCCTGGTCAGTTTTTCGTACGACTGAGTCATCCTTGCCTTATAAGCTTTCAGATTTTGATGTGCTATAAGGCGAGTTTCATCGAGGTCATTGAGCTCCTCAAGCCAAATATGAGTATTTTCTTCATCGGTCAGCTCGTATCGGACCGCTACTCGCAGAGAGTAGAGTTCTATTTCTAGTGGAAGCATGGCTTCCATGCCGAATACCAACGCGTATGGTGTTGTATTTGAGGCCATTTTGAACGTTGTTCGGTACGCCCAAAGAGCTTCGTGCAGCCTTTCATGCCAGTCTTTTTTCTGGACACCGTTTTTTTATAATCTTTGTCAAGGTTTTGTTGAAAACTTCAGCTAGACCGTTGGCCCGAGGGTTATAGACTGAAGGGTATCTCTAATCTATTTTATGCTGTTGTGCGAAGCGGCTGATTTTATGACTTCTATAAGCTGGCCTATTATCCGAGATTGTTCGTCGTGGAGTGCTGAACCGATAGATAACATGTGTTCTGAAGAAATGGAGGATGTTCTCCATCTTCACCTCCCTTAGTGGTACTGCTTCTGCCCACTTGGAGAAGTAGTCGGTCGTTGCCACTATGAATCGATGTACTTTGGACGATGGCGGCTCAATGGGGCCAATTATATCGGTTCCCCACATTTCGAATGGACAGTTAGGCACTGTTAGGTGTAGTGGATTTAGATGTTAGTGGATGAAGTCCCCGTGGATTTGGCATGAGTGACACTACTTCGCATATTTGAGGCAGTCTCGGATCATCGTGGGCCAATAGTAACCCATTCTTTTTATTTTCAGCTTCATCTTTGGTCCAGCTTGGTGAAACATGCAAAGTCCGTCGTGAGACGACTTTCTTTGCTTCCTCCGGCCCCAGGCATCTTAGCCACAGACAGTCGAACGATCTCTTATATAGAGTATCATTGACAAAGGCGAAGGACAAAGCTCGTTTCATGAGCTGATGTCTAAATGACGCATTTTTGGGAGTTCATTGGGATTTGAAGTAGTGTATGAAGACTTCTCTCCACTCCTTACCCTTTTCTTCGTCCTCTATTTGAAGGGCTACTTGTTTGGTCATTTCTTTTCTTTCGGATGATTCTATCAGGTTTTTCGAAGATATATTTGTTGGCGCGAGAATCCTGCGGTTTTGCACAATGATCCTTACGTCATCGAGGTCTTCATCAGCCAGTTCTTTACCCAATTTGGCCAATGCATCCGTCTTGCTATTTCCGGCAAGCGGTATACTCTCCATGATGTAGGAGAGGATTTGTGTCAGCAGTTGCTGCACTCTTTTTCCATACTTTATCAGCTCTGCCTTGCATGTCTGATAGTCACCATTTACTTAGCTAACGATCAGCTGGGAGTCTCCATATACGAAGAGGTCTTCGATTCCCATATCGATAGCGATCTCGAGGACTGCTATCAAAGCTTGATATTCAGCTTCGTTATTAGTCCTTGGCTCCGTTAAGGGAAGGGCGTAACACAACATCCCTCCTTGCGGGGTCATGAAAATAAGGCCCACCCCGGCTTTGATTATGGAGGTGTTTCGCTTTCGTTCCTTCACGGAGGATGCTCCATCGAAGTAAAGTTCCCATTAGGAATCATTTTCTTCATTCTCTTCTTCGATTGCGTCGAACGCATGTTCGTCTGGCAATTTGCAATTTAACGGGGAGTCGGCTGGTATCGGATGCTCCGCAAGAAAGTCAGCTATGGCCTGACCTTTTACTGCTTTAAGGGGTCGATGCGTCACTGAGAACTCCATCAGGAGGATGGCCCATTTGGCAAGCCTTCTTGTTAGTATGGCCCTTGACATTAGATATTTGAGAGGATCCACCTTTGATATGATATGGATCTCATGTGCCAAGGCATAATGTCTGAGCATCATTATCGCGAAGATCAATGCAGGCAATGCTTTTCGATGGGGGGTAGTTGTTTTTTGCCCTCATGAGAACTCGACTCAAATAATATAGAGCTCTCTCCTTTCCCTGATCGTTCTCTTGTGCCCATAGCGCGCCTAGAGAATCCTCAAGGACCGTTGTATATAGGATAAGTGGTTTTCCCTTAACCGGAGCAATCAATACCGGCGGATTTTGCAAGTATTGCTTGATTTCTCTAGTGAATTTTGTCACTTTTGATCCCAGACGAACGGGATCCCCTTCTTCATCAAATGACTATAGGGGCGGCATTTTCCGGAGAGGTTGTCTATGAACCGCCGGATATATGCGAGCTTTTCTTGAAGAGATCGTATCTGTTTGAGAGTTCTTGGAGTGGGAATTTCCATAATCGCCTTGATCTTTGAGGGATCGATTTCGATACCCCTGTGCCATATGATGAATCCTAGGAATTTGCCTGAGGAAACTCCAAACGCGTATTTTAGAAGATTCATCTTCAGATTATACTTTTGAAGACGTCGGAACACTATTTTTAGATGTTCACAATACTCATGAGATCTGCTCTGTACCACAAGGTCATCAATATAGTATTCGACAATCTCATGGATGAGGTCATCAAAGATCTTTGTCATGGCCCTTTGGTAGGTAGCGCCAGCGTTCTTTAAACCGAAGGGCATCACCTTATAGCAGAATATGCCCAGCGGAGTCCGGAAGGCGGTATACTTTTGGTCGTCAGGATGCATTTTTATTTGATTGTATCCTGAAGATCCATCCATGAAGGAGAAGACCTCATGGGTAGACATGTTATCGATCATCAGCTTGGTAACAGGTACTGGGAAATCATCCTTCGGGAAAGATTTATTGAGGTCCCGATAGTCCACGCAGATACGTACCATCCCATTTTTCTTCATCACTGGAATGATGTTAGTGATCCAGTCGGGATATTGAACTTCTTGGATGAAGCTGGAGTCGATTAGTTTCTTGACTTCAGCGTTGATACTCATTTCAAGTTCGAGACGCATTCTTCTTGGCACTTGTTTGACTGGCTTTATGTCCGGCGACATAGCCAGTTTATAAACTGCCACCTGTGGATCTAGACCTGGCATTTCGGAATAGTTCCACGTGAAGCAGTCTTTATATTGCATGAGCATGTCTTTTAACGCGGCTACCTATTTTTCAGATAGTAGCTCACTGACGAATGTCGGCCTCAGATCATTTTCCATCCCTAAGTCAATTTTTCTTTGGTTGTCCGTTGTGGTGTGTATCCCATCTTCCAGCTCTATTGGTGCCGGTGGAAACTTTGAGATCACCCCTTCCTCGTCTTCATTTGCGAAGCACCTGTAGAGGTCATCCATAGTCTCGTGCCCTCTCTCATTTGAGAGTGTTATCATGTGGAAAGTACGAGTTCGCTTCCTTTTTTGTGGTTGAGCTGGTCCTATCCTTACGGTATAGATCATCTTTGGCTCATGCTTTTGCGGCAGGGTTACCCTCCAGTTGTTGGATAAAGCGAACCTGCATTGTTGATACTGGCCTTCTATCCAATCTTTAAAGGTGAAGCAGTTTTCGAGGGGATGACTTATTGCTCGGTGGTAGGAGCAATAATCCGGATGATGGGCCTCGTTTATTTGTTTGGGGTGCCGAGACTCCGGAAGTGTCATTATTTGATGCTTCATGACAAGGTTAAATATTTTTCTCATCTTGTCTTAGTGGAAAGAGTATTCCTGACCCATCTTCTTTATAATGGACGTGTTCCAATCGACCTTTTCTCGATTGCATGGCTTCTAGGATCCTCTTTGTTGTTTTTGAACGTTGTTTGCGTTCTTTGCCTTGTTTTTGCCTCGATTTTGGGATTTTCCCCTTTCATGAGGACATACAGCGGGCCGGGAATGAAGAGCATTATAGTCTTCCTTCTCCGCAGATTGCTGATTGAGGCGCTGCGTCCTGGCCTTTTTATAAATGGCCATTTCGTGGCTGTAATTGTCTCGGCTCTTTTGACAAGTTTCTTTTATTAGCTTATCTATTTGTTCTTTAAGCGACGGACTTAACGTTCTTAGAGCGAGATTTGGCTCTGTTTCAACGTCACGGCCATTTGGAAGAGCATTTTCCTCTTCACTGGAGCTGTTTATGATGTGGTAACTGTGCAACCGCTTCCTTTTCTTGGACTGAATGTATCCGAGCCCAGTTGTCTCCATCTTCCCATTGGGCATCTTTCGCTGAGTCCCGGGAATATCCCAAATGTTTTTGTAGAATTAGGCTTGCCAAATAGTTTGTTCGAGGGGTACACCTTAGCATCTTAACAGCCTTTTCAATCTCTCCTCGTAGTATCTTGGTAGACGGATTGGTTGACGCCTGTCAATTGCAAAATTGGCACCACGCCAAACTTCTTTTTCTACTTTGGTCTCTGTAGATTGGTAGAAGAGGATTGCCTTTTCACCTCTTCGTCTGGGAGGGACGTAGTAAGTCTGTAGTTCTTGTACGCTGTATGTATCGAGCGCATCAAGTTCCTTGTAATTCCGAGGCAGAGACATTTTAATTTGTAGACTATGATATGTTCCGGCAAAGGTTTGCACTGACGGGCAGATAAAGAACACTGTGTTGGCTTCGTCCTCTGAGTCGCTGCCGAAGACCAAAATAGGAGTAGATGGTCTGAGCCTATTGTTTTCTTTCTGAGGTTGCCCCGAGTAGACTATTTCTTCATCTTCCTTGGAATCGCTCCCAAAGATCGGGATAGTGGCGACAAACTTCTGTTTATCCTCCGGCTTATTACACCTTTCTGTATCCTCGAAGTCTGGTAGGAAGTACTTTGCGTCTTCATATTTTTGGCCCTCGTTTATGGAGAACAGATTTATCTCCCCTGTGATGGTGTATTCTAAGCCGTCTTTGAAATACTTCGTACACTGATATTGTGTAGAAGGGATAACGTTGTACTCATGTAACCAAAGCCTACCGAGCAAAGTATTATAGCAAGTCTTGGCATCAATCACATGATATTTGATGTCAGTGACGAGCAACCCAAAGCATAACGGTCGTATTACGGACCCGAACGTCCGTGACGACTATGAGTCGAACCCGGAGATGGTAATTTTGTCTCGGGCCAGGTGCTGAATGTTCATGCAAATCTCCTTCAGCACCCTCATGTTGAAAAGGTTAATGGAGGATCCATCGTCGATAAGGATTTTCCTTATCTTGATGTCGTGAAAGTACCCGGTGACGTATAACGAGCAATTATGTTCGCACGTACCGAGGAGGAGATCTTCATCGCTGAATATGATGTCAGCCGTGTGGACCTCTGCCAATTCATCTTTCATTTTCTCTTCTGCGAGGAAAGTTTGGAACTAATCGGGCTCTTGTAATTCCTTGATCAGAGAATCTCGTGCCTCCTTGGACGAGAGGAGAGCATCCAATATGCTCAGTTGTGATGAAATTTTCCTCAAATATGCTAGGACATTGTAACCCACCTTGTTTTTCCTAGACGGGTCTCTTGCTATGAGCTCTTTGACAACTCCACCGTCGAGGGCAATTTCCTCAGAGATTTTCTTTCCCTTTGTCCCTTTTGCTCGAACCTTTGTTTGTAGGTCCGAGATTCTTTTCAGGCAGTGTGCGGTTACGCAGCTGAATATTCTTGCAGTTCTTCTCATCCTCTTCATTTTCGGAGGTGGAGTCTTTGAAGAGAGCGCTGAGGGGTATTTTGTCCTCAGAATCGCTCCCGAAAGTAGGAACTTGGGGTTTTCCCCCTTCCTAACCGGTATCAATCATATGACAGTTGCTAGTCATTTTTCATGCGCATCTGTCGCACTTCTTCGCTGTCGACGAGATTCGCGCTTCATCCTCTTGAAGTGTTTTTGATAGGCAACGTATCCTTGCCACCACTTCTTGAAGGCACTGCATTTCTCGGTGGGGAGGGTGACCCTCCGATGATATAGGCAGTAGTATGGATGTGAATCCTTTCCATCGAGGCATGCGACCCTGGGAGTGTTACTTATGAGAGGTGGCAGCTTCATTCCCATTTACAGGACTTTGGCGAACCGCTTCTCTGTTTTGTTCCTGCTCTTATTTGTCGCATGTATGCTTTGATTTGGTTGGAGTGCTTTACGACTCATCCTTGCTGCAGCTTCTTCATCCTGACGCTGATGCTTAGCCTTTCCGTATATGGTTGTTTTGCATTCTCGGTCAGCTTAAATTTTTTGAAAGGCTTCGTTTAACAGCCTATCGATCGGGTCTTCTGGCAGTTCCGGGGGTTTTAGCGCCACTTCTGCACCCAGTTCCTCCTCATTGTTTTCTGACGCCGAGAGAGTTTCTTCGTCATTTAACAACGAATGGGAGACCATATGGAAACTTTCTACAAGGTCTCCGGTATCTCCTGATGTGTCATTTTCCTGATCGTTGTCACTATCTTCGTCCTTAAGAATATGCTTAAGGAACTCCTTGAGCGTGACCGGTTTCCACGCCTTCTGGTTGTACTCCTCCAGTGCGTCAATATACTTTTGTAGGTCTGTGCGCTTGTCGTCATACTCAGCAGGCCACACAGCCTTCTTGGTCTTCTTCTTTTTCTTCGAAAACTTTGAAAGCTTGACTTGGGGGTTTTGCCCTTTGTCAACAACTTTCGGTACGGGATGTGGTTTCAGCATCCCTTCGATGATTTTCGGTTTAAGTGGGCTTTTCCACCTGACTATGGGTTTAAGTGCCCTTTGTCAACAACTCAAATTTCCCCTGTTGATACTGGTCCTCAATCAAGTTCTTAAAGACGTAGTAATTCTCAATTTTGTGGCTCACCATTCTGTGATAAGAGCGGTAATTAGGGTTATTAACGTCGCCAGGTTGTGGTAGACACCGCAGGTCAATATGATAAGTTTATTACTCATTGCTAATTCAAATAGTCTCCTCGTCTTGTCACGGGGAAACGAATAAGCGCGTCCTGGTCTTTCCTCCAAGGATGGACACGGACGCGCGTTGTTTTGGCGAGCGGCCGGTTTTTGGCCACTCGGTTGTTATTGCGTGTTGGCAATGAAGGCCGCTTTCCCTTTACCCTTATTATTTCTAGGGTTCTTATTTGAGGAGGAAGGCCCGTGGCCCATCTGGTCCATTTGGGCCGGTTTATCGATCAGAGCCTGGAAGGTGGTTGGTTTGAAGAATGTCATGAACTGGGACATAGTCGTTTGAGGATCTAGGGTCTTGATGAACATGCCCACGGCGGGGGATTCTTCAATGCGTTGTTCGCACTTATACCATAGGTTCCTCCACCGGATTGCGTATTGGACCCAAGTTTCTCCTGGCCTTACCCTGGTATTGATTAATGCCATAATCGGGGTGCGCTTGCTTGCGCTGGCGAACCGCTGTGTGAACAACAGTTCCATCTCTGTGAATGTTTTTACGGAGTCATTTGGGAGCTCCAAGTACCATTCAAAGGCCATTTCTGACAGGCTGCCAACGAACTGGCGAAGCAACAGTTTGTCGTCGCCTCCGGTGTTGCCGCACAGAGCTCTGAACTACGTGATGTGCTGATGGGGGTTGCATGTCCCCTTGTATACTGTAACAACCTACTTCATTTATACCAATTCCAGTTCTCATATTTTCTTATTTGTGGTATTTCTTGATTTATCGTGTTTTGGGTGCGAATGATATTTTACATTTTACATTACATTCGACCCGACCCGCTTGCTTGGAACCTGTTCGATTCATGTTTATAGTTTAACTTGACTTGTTGCGTAGACTGTGCATTCTCATGTTAGTGCATACTGGCATTTCATCTGGTATCGCATATTTTACCATATAACATTTTAAGTCACAGAAAATAATTTAAAATTGCATTTCATAGCTTGCATGATACCCCTAACCCCGTGGTAGCGTCCGCGCATCTTGTTCTCGTCCCGTTCAGTGAAACAGACGTATTTAGATGGCTACGCACACGTACGTGCATCCGTTCTTGGGGGTATGCATTTTCATTAACTGAGCATTCATTTTGAAATTTGGTCATCGCATATATTTTTCGTATTTTAAATCTGAATTTTGAGACCCGACCAGGGCGTGTTTTGGAGTAAATTTGTATTTGCCAAAATCTCAAAACGTACTAATATTATATTAATATTTTATTCTAACTGTAAATCTAAGTTTGTTTTTTTTAAACTAAAAAAATATTTTATATATAAATCTTTTAAACAGAAATCCAAACAACTCTCTCTCTCTCTCCTTCTCTGCTTCTTCCTCACATTTCGTTTTCCCACCTCTTCTTCCTCGCGTGAACCCACGCCGCGCGTCGCGCTCGTCGCCGCCGCCGCCTCCATCTTCGACCTCGCCTCCATCTCCTCCACTCCTCTCTCCACTTTCTTTTACCGACTCTCCTTTGCAACCCCTCACTCGACCTCGCCTCCATGAACCCGTCGTTTCTTCCCCGCTCAAACCCATCACGACCCCTCGCTTTTGCCCTCGACTCTGCCCACCTCCTCGTCTTCCTTCTTTTCTCCTCCTCTGCAACCTAACCCCGACGACAACCCAACCCAACGACTCGAGAACCCCTGCATGTGCGACCCCATGAACACTACAACCCTCGCTGCATCCTTACGTCACCGAAGCTCCGACGCGGCCGACCTCACGCCCTCATCACCACGACCTACTCCCTTCTCCTCACCCCTCTCTTCTCCCTCTCCTTCCCGATCGCTGGAACCAACCCGAGCCCCTGCACAAGCCTCGTTGCGTCCACCGCCGGCGACCGCCCTCGTCACCTCCACCTGCGTCGTCTTCCTCTCTCCTCCCTCTCCCCAGATCCCGAGACCTGAACCCTACACACAAGAACCCTGCATATAACCCCGACTCGACTTCTTTAACCCAAAGCCTTTCTTGCCGTGAAACCTCGCCGGAAACCCCCAATCATCGACGGCATCACCATCTCTGTTCCATCCTCTGTCCCTTAACCCTCGAACCAAACACCAAACCCAAAACACAAACTTCTTCTTCTTCCTTCTCTTTCTTCTTCTTTTCTTTCTTCTCTTTACTTTCTTGATTCCATTTCCCGGTGATCGCCGGAGCCGTGGCCGTCGCCGACGATCCGAGCAACCCAGTGGACGTTCCCAGCCAGCGTGGTCACTCTCTTGCATTGCGTGGACCTGTTCCGTACGCGCGAGCATGCACCGAGACTTTTACCGACATCTGACGTTGCGTTTACACCCGTCACGTGATCCAATCAGGCAAGTAAAACTTGCTACATGCTATTTATATTATTTCATATTTATTTAGATATATATTAAGCATGAAGTTTGAATTTAGTGACCTATATTACATTTTACCATTCGATGTCCCGTTTATATCATTTTAGAGTTAATTATGAAAACATACCTGGTTGCACGTTAGATTATAATATTTTGTGCCCACTTCCATATTTATATCATAGTGCTTGGTTGCATAGCCCATAGTACCATAAAATAGGTTTTAACCTTTCAAACACCCGTCTGCATCCATCTCGTCTAGTATACATATTATTGCATCCCTAGATCACTTGAATATATAACATTGAAACATTAACATTTCACATTTGATAAATTATAGTTTAATTAGTATTGGAACTTTAATTTTAACCCTAATCATAATTGTGCATCTATATGCCTTAATCTGTACCTGATTGCATATCACATTACAATGTTCCATTTTATTGTTCCATTAGTACCCCATGCTTGTTTTGTATACCCATGCTATGTTAGTTTGATTGTGAGCACCCACATGATATTTTTTGTACCCCTGACATGACTGGTTACACCTACTACTTGACACGACATGCTATCATGCAACTCTTGACATAACATGATACCTATGTACTACCTGACTTGACCTGATGTACTATTGCTTTACCTGTTACCTGATCTTGTTACTAATGCCAACAAACCTGACCTATTGTCCCTACGGACATTTCCTGTTGTCTATCCAGAAAAACCTGTACCTACATGATCCTGTGTTGGCATCAGCTCCAGATTATTTAATACCTGACTTGAACACATATAACTTGGGGGTATGGGGAAATCAATGATGAAACCTGGCTTGTAACTCGACAGTTCGATACCTTTACTGATCATTTTTAGAGGCTAGGCTAGCCTTGGGATGATACTGCTAACATCATCCATCGTTACCCACTACCTTTTAGAGGCTAGGCCAGCCTTGGGATGATACTGTTGACATCATTCATCGTTACCCTTTTCTTTTTAGTGCCTAGCGGCATGTCTCGGTTTCAGCCTGAGAATCTTCACCGTGATCCCGGGCATGCACGGGATATTTTGAGTTACATCGATGATTCATCAAATTGATTTCAAAGACTTGAGAGTAGTTAACCCAGTAAACCAGTTTAGATTATTCACTACACATTACCCTCACTATCCTCACTTATATCACTATTATACCTATTTTACCATTTATACTCATACCTGCATATCTTGTTACCCCTGTTTATAGTATTGCTTGATATTATGACGCACTGACGTCTGGGTTTTGCATGGCCCAGATCCTCTACCTTTGTTGCAGACAGATCAGGAGTACTGCAGCTGTTAGACCAAGCGGTGAGGACTCTGTTGGTATCCAGATTTACTATTCCAGGTGTTTTATTTATTGGATCTTTTGCTTCCGCATATTATATTATTTCTTGACTCATTTACTCTGGCTCATGGACATGTACTAGATAGTTTAGTTTACTTTCCTGTTCTTGATATCTCTATAGCCGTAATGTGACTGTGGAAGGATTTTTCCTATCTACAGGTAGCATGGTTGGCTATGTCACGTGCCTATTTTAGCGTACTCTGGAAAGCGGGGCGTGACATATACATGGAACTTGGGGATCGTATATCCCGGTGGGTACTTGATTTGATTATACCAGCCTGGATACGGTCGCCCAGTTCTGACGATTTGGCCAACCGCTTCATTTGCTTGATGAGCTCTTATTTGTTGAGCTATATAATCATCAAGAGCAGCCTTAGAGATTGTTTCCTCCTTAGCTATTGATAAAGCCGGAAGAGGGTTCGATATTTCCTCTCTGTCATTCTCAATGATTATCGGTAGATCCTCGGCTGGGGGTTCTGGTTAGATCATCATTCCAACCATGTCCTGAAACAAGAGCGCCATCTGCTTCATGTTAGCGGCTTATTCAGTGGCTACTTTGTCTTTTCTTTCAGGTACCCTTCGCAGGAACTCTATATCGGTCTCCTGCTCCTGGCGCCATTCGGCCGCTGGATCCAGACTTTCTTTCTGTCCGGTAAGTGCTGCCATTTTGGTCAGTATTTCTTGGAGCTTTTGCTGTTGCTCCCAAGGCTTTGTCAGCGACCGAGTTTACGGTCGGTGACCCACCGAAGCACGGCTTTCTTCTTTCCCGGAAGCCATGTGGACCGTGTGTACAATCATGCCCCCAGACTTAGGGAGTTTAGGTCCATCGCCTTTGGAATTTGCCGCAGGCGGTGGGATTTTCTCCAGCCCCGTCCTTTTGTGGGAGGTTGAAGTTAAAGGAGCCATTGTAACAGGCTCCTGTGTAGAAGAAGTCTCTCGTTGTATTACGGAGAAGTGGTCCTTTTCTTGCTGAGCCTTCAATTTCTTCGGCCAAGGAGAGTAATCTTTGTTGATCACATGGTTCCAGACTTTCCGCCAGACCCTGTGAATTTGTGAGGAGAGCCGCTGATGGGGCTGCTCCGACTTTGCATGCACTGTGGCTTTTGCAGACGGAGGAGATTTCTTTAGCACCGCCGTTGGAGAGTTCCTGCGCACCCTCCTGAGCAGATCAAAACTGTTACCGGTTGGAACAGCAGTGTCAACTTCCACCATTGGAGATGGTGGGATAAGTTCAGAAGGGGAGTTGCCCCCAACTTTTCTCACTCGATGCCTGTGGCGACGTCGAGTGTGTCTTATAGAAGGGACAACCTCAGTTTTGGAAGTGGCTTCTTCGTGACCCGGCTTTGCTGAGGGGCTGCTGTTGGCGTCAAGCTGTTGAAGACCGACGTCCTTGGCAGGGTTTGAGGAGGGCCAACCAATCTTTCAAAAACTGACTTTCTGGTAGGGGAAGCACATTTGACGACTTCGCCCGTAGCAGGAGTTGGGAGGGCTATCCATTTTGGGGCAGCCCCTTCAGGTATCATGAGCCTCTTTGCGGCCCCGTTTGGGTTCTTGCCCAGCCTGTTGAAGATTGAGACGTCAGCTTTGGACGGCCCGTTGAGAGGGGCCGTTGTGGTCGCCAGTCGATTAAAGACCGACCTCTTGGGAGCTTCCTCTTGCGGCGCCGAGGCACCGAAACTCACCGGTGGGAACATGGTCCCGAAGAATAGTCCAGTAATGGCTTGCGTAACTTGCCCTACTGGCATTGAGAAAATAGAACCCGCATTGGGCCCGTAGGTCACTCCTCCAGTTGGGGTGGAGCGAGAGTTGCTGTTGCAAGAGGTGCAGTTAAAAGCCGTCGATTTTTTCTGCACAGGAGCAAGACATCAAATTTTAGTACCTTGAATCCAAAGGCAACCATAGCGAACCGCGATTTTGTTCGCGAAACACGACACACGAACTCTGGAGTGGAAAGAGGAAAAGGTCCCACCGGATGTACCAGAATCTGTTTACCGCCGAAAACAAGGACGAACCGGGATAGATCGTCTTGCCTGAATCTAGGGGAAGTTGCTATTTGGATTTATCCGTCCACCTCTCTGAAAATACCAAGTTGATTTATGGTGCCATATATCGGAGGTTTGGACAGACGCGACCATTGTAGCAGACTTTATCAGATTCCCCCTCATTTTATGAGGGGTTTTTGATTATGGGGATGCCCTTCCCTACAGACGCAAGCCCCTGCAGTTAATTACGTTATCGCATTGCGATAACCACTTTCTCCTTCTCCAACAGTTCACTTCGTGTCGTGTGTGTTTTTGTTTGTTTTGGTTGCCGTGGATTGTATACGGAGACTATTTTATATCGTCGCCCATAGGACGCGGATCAGTCCAAATCCGTATATTTTAAATTTGGGTTTGGCTTATTTAAGGACCGTTAATCTGGTTTGAGATTAAAATCGACTAAAACATATGAGCATTTAGGCCTAATTATTTTAATTTAAGGACATCATGGTCTATTATCGCCATATTTCGGGCGGATATTAGTTTAGGGACATTTCGGTCCAACATTCCCGTTTTGGGGGTGAATGTTAGTTTAAGGACGTTTCGGTCCATTATCGCCATGTTTGAGACGAATATTAGTTTAGGGACATTTCGGTCCAACATTTATCTTGCGCTCCGTGTATTTGTTACGTGGCGGAGTGGACGATGGTGACATGGAATGCGCCCAATTTGAGACGCGGTCTGATTTGAGATATGCACGTCAATTTGGAAGTGTATCAATGTATGACAAAAGGAGTTGTTGGTTGTCGGGACCCGCCACTTCTCTGAAGACGTTGAGGTATTACAACGACATATACCAGAGGTATGGAAAGATGTACCCTTGAACCAAATCTCGTATTTAATGGAAAAAGGGGTTGTGGTGGACCTAAGAATCATTAGTCATATTTGAGACTAAGATTACTTTAGGAGATATGGGAAGAATATCATTTTGGATATCATCAATGAAATATCATTAGTTATGTTTGAGACTAAGATCGGTTTGGAAATCATGAGCAATATAGGCTCGGTTGATTTAAAATCAAAGAGATTTAACCTCAGGAAACTTAGCCAATTTGGGCTAAGATTTGGTTTCTATACTACCTAGTAATGTCAAACACTAATATATGCAGTGCTCACGTGTATTTCATGTGGGGCGCTGGAATAGTACCGAGCACTAATCATTTTTGGCGCTCACGTGTTTTTCACGTGAGGCGCTACTGTAGTGCTAAGCACTAATCTTCTTTGGCGCTCATGTATGAAACATGTGAGGCGCTCAGATATAGGCGCTGCCCAATAAGTGCTAAGCACTTTATTCATTTTGGCTGACTATAGAGTGCTAAGCACTTTGCATAGCACTCACGTGGGAAACACGTGAGTGTTGAGCATTGATTTCAGGTTTTGTTTGCCCACCCCCCTTTTTTGACACAAGTGCTAAGCACTTGGCTAGAGCTCACGTGTGAAGCACATGGGATGCTAGATTTTGGGTTTCCAAGATTTTTTCCCGTGTATTTCACGTGATTGCTTTATTTTGAGGTGTTGGGCCGCTTTATTTGGTGGTTGCCTAATCAACACAAAGGAGTTTTTCTTTGCTCTTTGGGCGCTCACGTGGGAAGCACGTGAGGCGTTTTAGTTTTTTTTGTTTGTTTTAAGCACCGATCAGTCAAAAATACTGCATCTTTATACCGGCAATTTCCCTATCATTTGCACTCATCTAGAAGTGTTCGGTATTCATATTACACATATTAGCAAAACAGTCTTAAAATATCAGATTGCATGTGTTAGACTTTAAAACCGGTACTATAAGGGAAATTGACTGTATTTCTTAGCATCGCATCATTCTTGCATATCACAACTTGTGTTTCGAAGTCTGTACAGGAAATTCCAAGAGATCGATCAAAGTTACAAAACAAAGACTGTTAAAAAGACGCCAACTCAAGGATTTGAAATCTGGCAATGATCTAAAAAGCATTCAGAGATTCAACATATCATAAAGTATACCTGAAGACAGAAGAAGACAGTACATGAAAGATGAAGCCCTGTCTCAGCCAAGTGGCCGCGGAACCGCGGCCGGAGCCGCCTTGCGCCGCGGTTCCGCGGCGGCTATGCCATATCACCCCCTCTGCTTCATCCCAGAATTCCTATCTCAGCTTCCACACTTCAAAAAGACACTATAAATTCTAGAAAGATCCTGAACATTCTGCCAGATCAGCAAGCTCTGGGGTTCCTAACTAAACACCCCAAGCTTCCACAACAAGCTTCACCTAAACTACATTAAAGCCTAGAACCTTCTCCCTAACCTCCTAGCTTAGGGTAGAAGCTAAATCCTAGCTAACTACTTCTAGAAGCCTCTCCCTACAACAAACTTTTGGAGGGAAATTCAAAATCCTAGACCTAGGCTTTGGAAAACCTATAAAAAGACCCCAAGGCTCACTTGAAAAAGGTTGCTCATTGTTGGCTAATCTCTAGTTGTTCATTGTTCCTCAATTCAATTGTTGTGGTTGTTCTTCATCTTCAACCCAACAACTACCACCTCAAAACCCTAACCCTAATCCAATCCAAGATCAAGAATTCAAGATCCTTTGAGTGCAAGCCAAGCAAGTCTTCAATGATTCTTTAGAAGCGGAACCGGACTTCAACGAAGCACGAGATCCAAGCCGATCCACGACTCAAGGAGCCGAGCGACGCTAGAATCGACGATCAAAGTTCCATCCTCTTGTAGTTCTTGAGAGTTGTAACTAATTGTTGATATAATAAAGGTGAAGATTCTTTAAACTTGCTTATTTTCAATTCGAGCATTATGATTCGTATTCAATTCTTGAATGTATTCTTCGTGAGAATGCTTGAGTAAAACTCCGCTCGTGGAGGAATCGAAACGATTGTAGAATGATGATGTTGACGAATCTTTAAACGTTTTCTTAAGTCTTATAACAATTGTAAATTCTTGAAAATCAAATGATCGATGATCTAGATCGATGCGAATGTGTTCTTGATTCCTTTCGCACTATCTAGAGATCAAAAATTTATCATTCAATTTCCTAGAAGCTATCTAGTGAATGTGATTCATATAAAGGACAAAGGATAGGATGAGGAACCCTAATTCTTCACAAGATCCTTCATCCTCGATGAATCTACATCGATTTATCATCAACTTGTTAATGGATAAGAAATCGTATTCTTAAATCTTCTTCACATCTACAATCTACTCAATTCTTATGAGCTTTACTTCAAATCTTGAAACCTAAATTGATTGGAATTCTATCACTACTTGATTCTTGATGTTTATCGTTTTCTTGATTCTTGATTAGACTTTGATTCTTGAAATTCATCAATATAAATTTTGAATTGTTTTTGCTTTTCTTTTCTATTAAATTTTCAATTCAAACAAAACAAAATACGAACGAATCGCGCAATCCCTGTGGACGATCCGCACTTACTAACGCACTACATTCGACACCGTTATTGATTGCGGTCAAATATTTTTGGTTGTGATTTCATACAAGTTTCTAAATACCGACAACGGAAAATAAGATCAATCAAGCACTCACATGGGAAACATGTGAGGTACTATAATAGTGCTAAGCACTAATTCTGCTCACGTGTGTTTCACGTGAGACGCCAAGTTTTTGTTTACAGAGATGTTAATCTCTGTTAATGACATTTTAGTCGTTGATGATTATTAAGATTTCTGTTTTGAAGATCTTGGATCATCATCATTGTTTTTATTGGAGAATTAAGTTCTTCTTTTATTTTTATAAGAACTAAATTCTTTATGTAGGATTAAACCTTAATTTTGGAGGAATTAAATTCCCAAAACACACGTTCTTTTTTATCTTTTTTTATCTTTTTAATCTAGTTCTTTTCCCTAAGTTTTGAGTCTGAAGAATATAATCTTCCCGATGAGAATTAAATTTTCAATTTGTGGGGAGATTTGCTTTTGCAAATCTCAAAACAGTGGAAGAACCGAGTTCTTGTATGAAGGGTTAAACCCTTATATACATTATACTAGGCAAAGGGGATACTTTTAATCTCTCCATGTTTAACAGAAAATATTCTTCCCAATATAATTTAATTATATGCTTAATCACAATTGGATCTTTGATCCAACGGTTTCTTATTTAACAGAGAGGATCTTTCTCTTTTAGAAAAATCCAAGGAAGTATTTCTAAAGTGTAGAATTTAATTATACGTAAGGAGGTGCCCTCACGTGTTTAACACGTGAGGTTTATTTAGCTTCTCTGATTTGGCGTCTATATGCCTTGCATATGGGCGTTCACGTGTTTAACACGTGAGGCCAATTTGGCCTTTAGTTGTTTGACTGCAGCACCTATATGATTTCCTTATAGGCGCTTACGTGTTTAACACGTGAGGCTTATTTAGCCTATTAGTTGTTTGATTGCAGTGCCTATATGCTTTGCATATAGGTTCTCACGTGTTTAACACGTGAGGTTTATTTAGCCTATTAGTTGTTTGATTGCAGCGCTTATATGCTTTGCATATAGGCGCTCACATGTTTAACAAGTGGGGTTTGAATCGTGGGGAATTTTCTCCTCTTTTTTTCTTTTATGAGGGAACAAGGAGCAACAACAAAAGCTCCCGGAGATGCTGACCAAAATGGCAACACACACTGGACCAAAAGAAAGTCTGGACAAAGAAGCTGAACAGCGCCAAGAGCAAGAAACCGATACAGAGTTCTTGTGACGCGTGCTGGAGAAAAAAGACAGAAAGCTGTAGAGCAGGCGGCCAACATAAAACAAATGGCTCTGTTATTCTAAGATATGGTTGGGATGTTAATCTAACCAGAATCACCGGCTGAAAATCCTCCGGTGATTATCGAAAATGACAGAGGAGAAATATCAAATCCTCCCCAGGTCTTATCAGCGGCCAAGGAGGAAACAATCTCCAAGACGGCATTTGACGACTACATCGCTTAGCAAATTAGAGCTCACCGGGCCAATGAAGCTGCCAACCAACTTGTCAAAACCAGACGACCATATCCGGCCAGGTATGACCAAATAAAGTACCCACCGGGATATACGATCCCGAAGTTCCACTTTTACAAAGAAACGGGTAATCCCCACCAGCACGTCGCACAATTCAGAGCTTTGTGCGGCAATACTAGAGGCGACGACAAATTGTTGTTTCGCCAATTCGTTAGAAGCTTATCAGAAACAGCTTTCGAATGGTACTCGGAGCTCTCGAACGACTCCATGAAAACATTCTATGAAATGGAGTTATTATTCACGTAACGGATCGCCAGCGTGAATGAGCGCACTCTGATCATGGCCCTGATCAATGCTAAGGTAAAACTAGGAGAAACTTGGGTCCAATACGTGATCCGGTGGTGGAACCTGTGGTTTAAATACGAACAACGCATTGAAGACCCTCCAGCCGTGGGCATGTTCATCGGGACCCTCGATCCCTATTCGACCGTGTTCCAGTTTATGACCTTCTTTAAGCCTACAATTTTTCAGGCGCTGATTGACAAGTTGGCCCAAATGGACCAGATGGGTCATGGCCCTTCCTCATCAAATAAGGACCCTCGAAATAACAAGGGAAAAAGAAAGACGGCCTTCGTTTCCAATACGCAATAACAGCCGAGCGGTCTAAAACCAGCTGCTCGCCAAAACAACGCTCATCCTTAAAAGAAAGGGTGGGACGTGCATACTCGTTTTCTCGCGATGAAACAAGGAGATTGTTCGATTTTGCGATGCAAAATAATCTTATCACATTGCCAGATCCGCGGTGACCCGCACAAGCCGGCGACGTCAACAATCTCAACTACTGCTCCTATCACAGGATGGTGAATCACCTAATTGATGATTGCTACATCTTCAAAATTGGGTCGAGGAGCAGTACCAACAGAGGAAGTTCACACTATCCGATAGCTGGAGGGTAGACCTGCCCAAAAAACATGCTCCGAAAAAGGTGGATGCGCAGGGGGCACCATGCTCACTTGTGGAAGAAGCTCCATGGGAAGTAATTCTTTCAGCAAAAACTAGAAGAATGGTGAAGGATCTACAAGTATGTCCGACGATCAAGTGAAAGAGTCCGCTTGAACCCAAAATAATAGATAGGATGCTGAAACCACGTCCCGCACCGAAAGCCGTTGATAAGGGGAAAAGCCTCCAAGTCAAGCCTTTAAAATCTTCTAAGAAAAAAAAGAAGACTAAGAAATCTGTACAGCCTGCCGAGTATGATGACAAGCACACAGACTTCCAAAAATACATAGACGCGCTTGAAGAATATAACCAAAAGTCGCGAACATGGTCACACTCAAAGAATTCCTCAAGTATATTCTTGAAGACGGAGACAGTGACGATGATGAGGAAAATTACTCATCAGAAGGAAAATACATCATCTTGGTCATGGTTTTTTCTAATAACGGTATATTTTTTATGGGATTTTCTATTGTCGAGAGTGAAAATATATCATCTTGGTCATGGTTTTTACGTCAACTCAAAATTATCCTATCTGTTAATGATAAAACAGATTTATGTATTATATCTGATAGACATCTTGGAATACTAGCTGCTGTGAGAGCTGTATTTTTGACGACACCATATAGGTTTTGCTTGCGGCACTTCAGACAGAATTTTGATAGGAAATTTAAAAATTTAGATCTACATAAACTTATGTACAAAGCCGGTGAAACATCTGACCCCAATATTCATGACATGTACATGGCAAAAATTGGAGAGATGAGTCAAGCAGCAAAAGCGTGGTTAGATGAGTATTCAGCACGCATGTGGACACAAGCACATGATAATTGAAGTAGGTATCTACTAATGACCACCAATATATCTGAAAGTTTTAACAGGGTCCTTAAGAGTGTTAGAGATTTACCAATACAGGGGTTGATTGTTCGAACTTTTTTCAAAGTGAATACTTACTTTGTGCGAAGAAAGGAAAATTCTTTGGCTATAGAGACTCCACTCACCGTGTACTATGAAAATATATTTCGGAAAAGAGAGCAAAAATCATAATATTACAGATCTGAAAGGTTTGACGCAGCGGAGTTTCAAGTTACAGGGAGCAATGGGAATTAATATACCGTTAATTTTAGAGATGAAGGGCTCTTTCATGCACATGCGGTGTTTTTCAGCAACAACATTTACCGTGTGCCCACGTAATTATTGCTGCAAGCAGCATGCATAATTCACATAACAATTTTGCTTTACGTTACTATACGGTTTCCAGTTATCAAGGTGTATATGATCCAAAATTTCATCATACCAGACAATCGCTATTAGTATTACTATACTTGGAACAGACAAATACCGACGATATTACCACCGGACAAAAATATAGGACCCGAAAGACCTAATGTGCGTTAAGATCAAATAACAATAGATGCTGATTCTCAGTAAAGGCACGCAGATGTAGCTTATGCAAACGGCCAAGTGATTATAGGACAAGATGTCCAGGACAGTCATCAGGAGCGGGACCTTCAAGGTCGTGAAGAAGAAGTAACGGAAGGAAAATCAATGATTATTTGTAAGAAAACTTGTACAATTTTAATTTTAGTATGATTTTTTTGTATTATTCGTTGGAGACTAATTTACTGTAAACTTCCGTTAAAATTGCAATATGTAAATTGGGTAGCGAATAATAACACTTGAATTTGCTCGTTTTCAACTGAAATAGCTTCTGCGGCATACTGATTTTCTACTACAGTGCTATAAATTTGTGCTACGCCACATACATCAATTAAATGTTATATAATAATATTAAAGAAGTAAATGCTACACAGTCCGTGACGTTGGATTAAATGCAGTTCTGAGAGGGGTAAAAGAGCGTATTCCTATATGGGTCCGTTTCCTCCCTCTAGCTTCCGCGGCGTACTATAATGCCATTTTCAACGAGTGTCGTGAGTTTAGATTGGCAACGGGATGGACTTTAAGCATTAAGAAATTACTTTAGTAACCGTTTAGAAATTTCGAGTCATTTCATCCCTATATATTTCATCCTTTAATAACCACTTAGAAACTTCATTGCAACTGTAGTTGTATTCTTTGTATCTTCTCTAATTTTTCCATGAGTAGACAGAACTTGCAACTCAGACCTGTTTGCTTTACTTTCTTGTATGTTGTTATTGAAGTGTTCTTCATTGATATTTATAGTATGATCCAAGTATTAGATTTCTTCTATAGAAACAATAACAACTCTTATCTATCGATCTTATCCAATGTTTGCACATCAGTAAACGGTAATAACCCTTATCTGTCAATCTTATCTAATATTTGCATGTATTGACGAGAATTGATATGTCAGATACTTAAAGTGTTGATGAGACATAAGCTTTCACATGTGCATAGTAATTTTTTTTTGAGTAAATTAATCTGAGAATTTTGTGTATGAATTTCTGGTTAATATGAAAAAAAATTCTGTGCATCTTTTAAAGAAAAAAAATTAGGGCAAACTTTTTTTTTTATTTAAAAAATTGCCCCTTCTTGGAACCTGTCGTCTTTGGAATACACGGGAGGGTAGGTTCTTAGAACCCGTATTTACTTGACACAATTTTGGTATTCCAGATCCACATCCATCCAAAAGTGAAATTAATTTTTTATTTAAGAATAGTGTTTTTTTAATTTTTAAAAACTAGTGATTTTTTTTTATAAACTTTTTAAGGAAGGGCGGGATCCGGGGACCCGCCCTTCTTATGGGGGACGGGCGGGTTCCCAGAACTCGCCCTCCATCTTAGGGGAGCCTTCTTCTAGGGGTGGGGTGGGAGGGGTGGGGGTGGGGCGGCCCTCCACCTTGGTAGGGGCTCCATTTTTTAGTGGTTTGAGAACCCGCCCTTCTTTGATGAGGGGGATTGAGGGTTTTGGGTCATGCTTATATGGTTTCAATTCGTCTTATTCTAATAATTAAATTTTAAAATACCCTATTTTCCTAATTTTAAACTCTAACTACCCTATTTTGAAAAAAAACCCGCCAAGAAAAGTATTCTCCTTTAATAAAAAAAGATAAGGTTTATATACCCCTTTTTAAAAATTATATTTTCAAATATCCCCAATTAAATTCAATATTCTGAATATCCCCGTTAAAAAATTAAGTTATCCAGATCACCTTCGATGGTTAGTTTAACTCACCATATGCAGGAATATTCCTTCAAGTCAAATTTATGGCCGTTTGGGATCGGGCAAATGATCAAAATAATCTCCTACAGTTATCTCTTCTTCTTTAAAATTAGGTTTTTTTTATAGATTCAAATTATGGTTTTTTTTGAGATGAAATTTAGGCTTTCCTTTTACCCGAAGATCAATTCATTGATAAAGGCTAATTTGGGTTCTTACTACAAAAATCATGAGCCCGAGAATGGGTTCAATCTTGGGGTTTTTGCTTCGATTCCAACAAAAGAAAACCCTAACTTTAGAAATTTGGGGAAAATTGTAAATCAAATAGAATTATAATCCTTCAATTGTCAAAATTGCGTGGATTGAATTGATATCATTTAACTCAAAAAACTATCAAAATTGAATTCAAACTACAATGCAGATGAGAGAAAAGAAATCGAGGTATTTTTCTATGTCGAGAAAGCTTCTAACATATGATTGAAGGTTCCTTTGTCTTCAGCGTCGATTTCCATTAGTCTTCTTGAGGTCTTTTCTAAGGAAATTGAAGGAGGAAAAAGAAAGAGCGATGTTTGATTTTTGGAAAAAAAATTGGGTTTTTTCAAAGAGAAGAAGATAAAGAGATAGAGGGGAACCTTTTAATTTACTCTAAAACTTGATCTTGGTTAGCCCTAACCAATCATAGTTAGACATTTCACGGAAATGAGCTACGGAAGCGCTATTTTGATTATAAATGGGAGAAATTTAGAAAGAGAATAATGAAGAAAAGAGGCCTTAAGAGGCTTTTTCATTATGTGGCGTCAAAAATCCATATGCTCCATCATTTTTTCTGAGGATCGGAGCCCATCATCACCATCTTTACCATCTAGGATGTGGATATACCAAATTTAATACAATTCTATCACTTTTCACCGTTGAATTAGCAATGTAAAAAGTTCTATTGTCGATAAACCTTTAATTTTGCACACATTAAATCAATGGCGAAAAGTTGTAGAATCACATAAAATTCGGTGTATCTACATCTTAGAAGATAAAGATGGAGATGATAGGTGATGATCGTTGAAGAAAATTATAGAACGTGTATTTTTTCAACGCGAAATTCTGCTCGTATCTTTAAGGGGTATATAAAAAAAACCCAAAAGATAAAGACTGGACCATGTCATCATGTATGAAGCATTTCATAATCTTAAAACTCACTCCTTGCATTTAATACACCAATCTATCTCCCACGGTACTTCTAATTTTTTTTGCTACCCACTCTCTTTCTTTGCTTCACCAAAAGAGCAAAATCACCACAAAAAAAAACCTATCTTTTTTTGTTCTTTCTCTTTTGCCAAATAACTGAGATATTTCATGTGAGCTAACACCGCCCCTTTAATAATCCAGGCAATAAAGCAAAACCCTAACCTTTTTCTCTCTGCTTACTTTTTGCAGAGAGAGAGAGAGAGAGAGAGAGTAATGTCTTCAAGCGCTTCAAGATTCATCAAATGTGTCACTGTTGGCGATGGGGCTGTTGGGAAAACCTGCATGCTCATCTGCTACACTAGCAACAAATTCCCAACTGTAAGCAAACCCTCATTTTTCTTTTTTTTTGGTTGAATTTTTTCAGTTTCTAAACAAATTGAGTAATGGGTATTTGTTGATTTTAGGATTATGTACCCACTGTGTTTGATAACTTCAGTGCCAATGTGGTTGCTGAAGGAACCACTGTGAATTTGGGTCTTTGGGACACTGCTGGTAAAACTAATTTGCCCAATTTAGTATTTTTTCCCAGTTTCTGTTGCAATTTTTTTTGGGGGGGGGGGGGGGGGGCGGGGGCGGAGGGTTGAATATTGATATTTGTTGGGGGTGTTTGTAATTAGGGCAAGAGGATTACAATAGGTTGAGGCCATTGAGCTATCGAGGGGCCGATGTGTTTGTGCTGGCTTTCTCTTTGGTTAGTAGAGCAAGCTATGATAATGTGTTTAAAAAGGTAGAGATTTGACCTTGAACTTTTGGCAAATTTGATTCGTAAATTTGTATGTTGATGATTTTATTTGGGGGTAATGTGTAGTGGATTCCTGAGCTTCAGCATTATGCTCCTGGAGTCCCTGTGGTGCTTGCTGGTACTAAATTGGGTAAGTAAGAATGCATATAATTGGAGCAGATATCGTTTTTGCATGAATTTTTAATTTTGGCAGGCAAATAGTTGTTGAGTTTATTCCCTTACATATCGTTAGATTTCTTTATGTAGTGCTTTTCTACAAAATGAGCTATTCCTGACCTTAGTTAAACTGTGGTGTGTTCATTGAATGTCAACCTATACATTGAATTATATATCGACTTAATACTGAGAAACTGCGCCACAATCTTGACCTTAGAAAATATTCACGTACAAATTGTGTGTCCTCATCGAACATCCTTATATGTAAAATTGTTCCCCGCCGTAGCTCCAATCAAGAAACCATCTTTAGGGACACTTATTCTATCCATTTGAGGCACCAATCCAGTAATCCATGAGCCACCAAAACGTCCAGAAATTTTTATTTGTGCTGCTATGTGCCATTGATTGTTTGAAAGTAACTTCACTACCATGACATATAGCTTCTATATGCTTACCATCACCATATTGCCACCCCTCACTTAACCTACCCGAATTATGACCATATAGGCACAAAAATTTATGAAGTTGCCTAGATATTACCTTTGTCTGCCTTCAAATTAGCCTCTGCTTCCAGGTTGCACAAACACTTCTATCATAAAGCGATGTTCTTATCAAACACGTTTCTCACTTGTAGGATGCTCCTTGGATACTTATGACTTATGAGACAAATCTTCAACATGTTCAATTTATATATCATATTTATTTTGGAAGACTTGGACATTTTTTGATAACTTGATGACTAGTGATAATCAAGTTAAGAGGGTCAAAGCACTTTAATGAATTAATAGTTTAGATGTTTCTTATGAATATTGAAGAAAGCTTAGACTCAATATCAAATAAATGTGTTATTTTGCATCTATGGCAGCCCATGTTGCCATGTACATTTTGTCATAAGGATATCATTTGCATGTGGCCTGTTCTGTTATGTTGACGTGTGACTTATAATAGCTTGCAACCTGCAGATCTTCGTGAAGATAAACACTACTTGTCAGATCATCCTGGCTTGGTTCCTGTTACTACTGCACAAGTATAGTATACTATTGTATAGGCCTTGTGTGATGTAGTTATGACGATCTTATGAATAGTTTAGACTGACGCTGTTATTTTCCTGAATGCCAGGGAGAAGAACTTGGCAAGTCGATTGGTGCTGCATATTATATAGAATGCAGCTCAAAAACTCAGCAGGTGCGTTATCTCATGCTGTTTAAGATATAGTTCAAGGGTTAGGGTGTTTTTTTGTAATGTAATGTAATCTTTTGATTGTTCATTGTAACGCAATCTTTGATTTATTGACCCTGTTGCTTTTGATCAGCAATATTTATTTATGATACAAGTGTATAACCTCTTCTGATTTGCAGAACATAAAGGCAGTTTTTGATGCTGCAATCAAGGTGGTTATTCAACCTCCGTCAAAACAGAAGGAAAAGAAGAAAAAGAAGCAGCGTGGATGTTCAATATTGTCAGTAAATCTCTCTCTTTTTCTTTGTTAAACACACTTTATTTTAGGAATGTTACACACACTAATATCTATGGCTTCTAAACGTATTATATGCTCAACATCATCAGTAAATCTTCTAATTTTTGTTACATATACTTGTACCTATTGCTTATAAGCATATGATATGTATTGTGCATTTAACATGTTATGCCTTTGAGTTGCACGACTTCAGGATAATCTTAATTAGCAGTTGCCGCTACTAATCGATTTATTGTACAACTATTACCTTTTTCTTTCCCACTCGATATTGAATGTAACCCTAAACCTATTTCAATTACACATGAATACCTGAACCTAACACAAAGCGGGCATCCTCTTCTTTGCAGGCAATGCATGTGACACTATAGCCTTCACACCCATCTGCAATTGAAAAATTATCTTTTCAGTAATGCTATTGATATTTTGTAAATTAAAATGAACATAAGTCTTCTCCAGTACAAGTATCTAGCCCTCTTATTGAATAACATTTGAACAATTAGTCTGCAATAATTTGGGTATATTGATCTATATCAACTGTCATTTTTTTAAATAATAAGTACATATTCATTGAACATGTAGTTTTTCGTACATGTTTGGTGTAAAATAACATATCTCTAAATAGATAATCAGAAAAAATAATCCATATTTTCCATATTATACTCCCACGCTCTTCTGGTAGTCCTGATGATGTCAAGAATTAACAAAATGCCCTTTTTTAATCAAGAGAATACCGACAGTAAAGCAAGCCTTAATCTCAGATCTTGCAACTGTTTTGTACAGAAATTTTTGTTCGATTCAGTTTAATATGCATTGTCTACAACTTCATATTTGTTTAGATAGACCTGACAGAATCACTTGCTGCGTTTCAGGGATACCATGTACGGGAGAAAACTTGTGTGTTTTAAATGAAGGTCCGTTGCTTACAGAATGCTACCACATTGTAGATTTCCTGGCTCTATATTTTGCCAGGTTTGAGTTCAAATGACTTTGGGAAAAAAAAATCCCATGCTTAATTTTGATGTTAATTGAATTCTGTCCAATTTGTTGCTTAAAGATGATTTTATCAGTTTGTTTACAATGAAAGAAGCAGAGATGAGCTAATTTCTGATAGTCAGTTTTCACTTTGGTTGTAAAGAAGGAACTTGAAACAGAAGCCTTCTTAGCTTCAGTGTTCTGCTTATCTTTTGTATGTAATATCTTTTATGGTATATTATCAACAAAAAAAAATCTTCTATGGTATTCATATAATGGTCTATTTATTGTTCTTAGAAGATTATGTCGCTCATATTTTGAGTAAAAAAATTTGAAGTGATACCTTTTCGTGTAACACTTGTTATTTTTCTGTCAAGAATGTCACATTTTCTGACCTCTCCACCCCCCATCAAAACATTTTGAGTTCCTCTGCATGGTCTTATATATGAGTTTTATGGTGTTGCGGTCCATTGCAGTGACACGGTCGCCACAATGCAAAAAGGGAAAAATAGGGGGTGCGGGGACCCTGGACCAACCCCCAAGGTTGGGTCACGTGACTGCTGCCCAATTAAAACCATTCGATATATGATTTTTTGCCTCGTTCCTTTGATTTAATCAAATTTGGCTACTATGTAGTCCAAGATTTCTAACTTTTGGGTTTGTTGCATTACGCTAGCCAGATAATAATATACACATGACTGGACAAATAACATACACAATGCCGAATGCGTAAGCTGGCCTGTACAATATACACACAACTGGACAAATAGCACCCACAATTCCAAATGCTTGCATCTCATAGTCTAAACTTATTAATCTGTTTCTCGGAATTGAACATTCAATTCAAGTTCATTTTAATTATAGATGATTTTTTGACATATTTCTAGATGATTTTTGTCTCTAATTTAGCTTAAGGAGCCATATTTAGAATTGGTGATGTTGACAAAGGCAACTAGATGATTAAATATGACTTTGATTTATTCTAATATATTGAGATTGCAGATCAATATACTTCTTATTTAGTTAATATCTTTCAAATATGTAACTTGTTTATTCTAGGTCAATTTCTTAGGACTTGTTCCAAAATGTCGTCTTTGCCTCGTGACAATCTATCGATGATGTGACAATCTATCGATGGGGCCATCGATTACAAATAGTTGTTAACCTGTCAAATTTGACCACTTCCCTCAAACATATCTTCGAACATATGCTCACAAATTAAAATGCAAGTTATCAACAAAGACAGTTTTAACCTCTAATATAAATGATTTACACATTAAGTTGATTGAATGAATAAATAATCAATCCATAATTTTCATAATCTCAATTTAATTAAATCCAGCATCTGAATCACTATCCGAAGACGACTTAGAGTTCTCCGACATGAATCGGGGTGGCAAATTCGGAAACCTCGCAACCGGCCTCTTCTCTGTCTGTGCTTCTGCCTTCGGCGAACTCCCTCTACTACCCACCGGCGTTTTCTTCTGCATATTCCTCGTGATATCGACACAAACTCTATTGAACATCACGAAAAAATCACTAACAATCACAAACAACTTAAGAGCCTGTGTGTCCTTATCCTTGGAAGAACCAGGCTGATAGTACTCTGTAGTTCTCTTCACAAGTTCCATTACTCTCATTTGCTCTTCCATCGCAACTTTAAGCTCTTCCTCTGATTCCTCCAAAAAAACCTTCATCTCTTTCAAAAACCCGTCTCCACCACAACATTTACTCAAAAACCCTCGGACTTCGCTTATTCTCACTCCGATAGAAGAGCATGAGCTCACAAGAGCGTCGTAATCTATAGCCGCGGCTTTCTTTACGTTTGCTAGCTCTTCGCTAAGCCCTCCGACTATTGGAAGCCCCAGCTTTATGTACTCTTTCCTTTTCTTCTCGTGTAGTCTTATTTGCTTGAAGATTGCCGCTATAACTGTTACTGCTGCTGCTGCCGCTTCTTCTTAGGCTGTGGTTTCGGTTTATAACCAAACGCTTGCCTTCATTTCGCACAACCTCTTCAACGACAAAATGTAAGAGCGTCGTTTTCCCGTCGGTACTCTTAACATCAGACAGCTTGCACAACGCGCTTAAATTGAACGCTTTGGCATTTCCCCTCGCCGTGCCTGTGTTCATTCTATTACCGGCCTTTAGAATCGCTTCGAGCAACTTCAAGAACAAGCCATGAGACTTGAGCTCCTTGCATGCGCGCTCAAGAGTTTCAATACTTTTCTTGATGTGGAGAATCTCGGAATCGTAGTTAGATCTGAAGAGCATCGCATTGATTCGGACGAAAGGGGAGTTTACAGATTTGAGGAGGTTGTATAAGAAGGATTCCATATCTGCTAGTGTTGCAGGATTGTTGTTGAAGTTTAGGATCTTGGTTTCTTCTTCTTTTGTTAGGGAAATTCTCGAGAGCTTTTCCAAGGCATGAGGCCTTGGCCATTGAGGAGAGTGTCGAGGATATCTTTGTGACTTATTCCCAGTGAACGGATAACAATGGCGATGTTTTGTGATTTTCGAGGATTGAGGAGAGAGATTTGGGTTGAGGTTGAAGTTGAAGGGGATGGTGGGTTGAAGTTGAAGGGGATGGTGAGTTGAAGGGGTTGGTTAGGGTTTTGTTTGAGTAAGGGTTGTTATGGTTTGTTGATGTGTAGCCAAAGAGTGTCCACTAGATCATCATCAATCCTGTAGTAGTAAAGAACAAAACTAACATTAGAAATCAAGCAACGGTTTAAACAAGAGCAACTGATGATTCTTATGATTAAATGATTAGGACAAAAAATAAACAAGAAATGATGTAGGTACAAGATCTAATATATGTCAACTTGAGATGCAGAGATTACTTAATACAATGGCATTAGTTTTTTGTCCTAGTCTTTAGCACTAAAATACATTAGTTGGTAACAAGTTCCTCTCTATCTTAAACCCTCTTTTTCATTAATCATGCATATTGGGAGATAAAAAAAAGCAAATATAAATCAAAGTCTAATTAAGTAATTTAATTGATAAACTAACTAATGTATAACCACTTGGATCAACTTGAACATCAATGTATAATTTTTATTTAACAAAAATACTAAACTAAATAAGAAACAAAAGTCATGCATTGTTATTTTGAAAACAATATTGAATAAGATTATACTTTTATTTTTATGTTTTTTGAACAACATTTATGAGTCTCTCATGAAAAAACAGAGGGAGCCAAAGATTGGCAACTAACCTGAATGAACCATCATTGATTCTATCCCATACCATTGAATTCTCGATATTGGGAGGCGTAACCTTATCCCAATGCAACGGTTTCAGCTTTGCCCTGCCCTGTCCTCCCTCGGCCGAGGGGCCAAGCGGCGGCCTTGGTGGACCGCCAGGTGGCAGCGGTGGTCCCACCGCCGCCAAGCTCTTGCTTGGCGGTGGCCTTGGTCGCATAGGTGGTGGAGGCGTCAGAGTATTCTTTTTCGTTGGCGTTGGAGGCGGTGGTGGCGGCGCTTTAGGTGGAGGAGGAGGCAGCGGCGACGCTAACTGGTGGTGCTGGTGGAGGCGGTGATGGTGATGGTGCTCTGCTGCCTTGCGGCGGTGGCAACAGTGGCGATGCCGGTGCAGCAGGTCTAATTCATGAGTGCATCGACTTGGACAAAGTTTCTGAAGCACGCAAGGACGAACTTACCGAATTAGTAGGGAGAAGGGGTTGTTTTTGGATTTTCCAATCGTACTTGTCATACGGATTTATCCGACTTTGCTGAGAGGGCCGATCGAACTCACAGTTGCAGTAGTTGCATCGTTTAGGGCTATCGCCACCTATGAGATTACGCCAGCAGAGCACGTCGAGGCCGTTATCGTCCACGATCGTGCCTTTACGTGCGCTGCCACCGTTCGATCTTCTGGAGTTGATGATCTTTGAGGAGTGTTGATGTTGGTGTTTTCTGAGCGATAAACGGTGGAAGACGTAGAAGACGAGGAATGAGAGGATGAGACTGGTGGCTGCAATGGCGAGGACGGTTTTAATTATTTTGTTTCGGTCGTTGGAATTCGACGGAGTTGATGATGACGATCCGGATATCCGTGGTTGAAGAGGAGGAGGAGGAGAAGGGGATTGATTTGAGAAGGCCGACGAAGGGATGGAGAAAGGATGGAGGGGAAGAAAGTTTCTCTGTTTTGAGGGGAGAAAGACGGCGAAGGCGATGATTGAAGTATGTGTCTTTCATGAGATGAAGATGAAGAAGATGATGATAGAGAAGAGAAGAGAAGGATAACGAGAGGAAGAAGCCATGGATGGAGAATTGGGATCATGAGAGAGGGCGGGGGGGGGGGGGGGGAGGTTTTTGTTTAAGAGAAGGGGTTTGTTTTATTTTTTGTGTTTTAGGAGTGGAAAGGGATCAAAGATTAGAGAGCCTTTGTTCTTGTTTGCTTGTATTCGATGAATAATTCGGTACAATTAGAGGGATTGGTGCAAATGGAGAGCTGTTCCATTTACTGATTTTTCTGTGTGAAATGACAAAAATTACCTTCACTTTTGCATTATTAATTCTGTATGTGAGATTGTGGGTATGGGTATTTCGGTAAATGAATCATGGCATGTGATATTTATAATTTGGAAGGTCGGGATTTGGAATTTACGGTCTTTAGTTGCAACTATGCTTCAAAACATATGCCTGAAATCGCGTTTAAACTAAATGTGAAAACAAATTTAAGTTGAGAATTGTTTCTGCTTAGATTATAGGTTTTTATTTCCGTTAACCTCCCCATACTTCAATATATTTCTCTGTGCCCCCATAATATTTTATATATAACCCCTCTATAATTATAATTTACTCCTGCAGTCTTCCTATTTCACTTTTGAAAATTATTTCTCCTCCCCCGCCATCGCCAGCGTCGCCATCCCCGCCACCGCCACCTTCTTTCTCCTCCTTTTCAATACCGCCGTCGTCACCACCAACACCACCGCCATTTTCCTCCTCATCTTCTTCTTCAACCCATCAATACCAACTTTTTCCTCCTTCTCTTCAACACCGCCGCCACCACCATCATCGACACCATTACCACCACTATCTTCTTCTTCTTTTTCAACCCACAACTGTCACGCCCCGCTTCCCAGAGTGCGCTAAGATAGACACGTGACAGAGCCAACCATGCTACCTGCGGATAGAAATATCCATCCACAATCACATTACGGCTGTAGAGATATCAAGAACAATAATAAACTATCTAACACATGTCCATAGGCCAAAATAAACGAGTCAAGAATAAAATAATATGCGGAAGCAATAGATCCAATAAACAAAACATCTGGAAAGTAAAACTGGATACCAACTGGATCCTCACTGCTCGGCCTAACGGCGGAAGTACTCCTGATCAGCCTGCGACAAAGGTAGAGGATCTGGGCCATGCAAAACCCAGACGTCAGTGCGTCATAACATCAATAATAATATAATCAGGGGGTAGCAAGACATGCAGGCACGAGTATGAACAGTAATAAAGGTATAACAGTAAAGTAAATAAGGACAATGAAGGGTAAGGCATAGGTGATGTGCAGTGAGTAATCTAAATTGGTCTACTGGGTTAATTACTCTCAAGTCTTTGAAATCAGTTTGATGAATCATCGATGTAACTCAATAGTATCCCGTGCGTGCCCGGGACCACGGTCTAAGACTCTCAAGCTGAATCTGAGACGTGCCGCAAGGCAGTAAAAGGTAGTATGTAACGACGAATGATGTCAGCAGCATCATCCCGGGGCTGGCCTAGCCCGTAAAACCGATCAGTAAAGGCATCGAACTGTCGAGTTACAAGTCAGGTTTCATCATTGATTTCCCCATACCCCCAAGTTATGTGTTCAAGTCAGGTATTGATAAATCTGGAGATAATGCCAACACAGGATCAAGCAGGTACAGGTTTGTCTGAATAGACAACAGGAAATGTCCGTAGGGACAACATGTCAAGATTGTTGGCATTAGTAACAAGATCAGGTAACAGGTTAAGCTGTGGTACATCAGGTCAAGTCAGGTAGTGAACTAGTATTAATCATGTCAAGAAGTGCACATGTATCAAGTAGTAGTGTATCAAGTCATGTCAGGGGGAGCACAAGTATCACGTGGGCGTTCATAATCAAACTATACTAAGCATGGGTACACAAAAACAAGTATGGGGTACCAATGTAACAATAAAATGGAATAATGTGATGTGGTATGCAAATATGTATAGATTCAAACATATGGATGCGCAGTTATCGATTAGGGTTACATTTATAGTTCTAACACTAATTAGGATGCTCTTTATTAAACATGGGGTGCTACAACAACAGTATTAGGTGATAAATGAGATCGGTAAATGCAGCTATATGTGTTCTATTCGATATGGATGCGAATTAATATCATATCACCTTTAAATGATAAACTAGTTAATGCACGATATTCAATTAAACAATGTGAATGGTTATATTCAATTTGATGCGGTATACTATAGTATGATATGTGACAAGATAAGTTTGTATATGCTAGATATGAAATGATAAGAATGGATGCATACGGTCTTTGTAAAACAAGTACTTTGGATGCACGGTTTGAAACTCAATTATTATATTTATTAAAATAGATGCATAAAATGTAATGTAGCATGTAGCAAGATAAACTTGCCTCGATGGATTGCGTGACGGATCCCCACGGCAACGTCCAATGTTGGTAAAAGTCGCAACATCCACACGCGCACACGGGACAGGTCCAGGCAATGCACGAATGTGACCACGCAGGTAGGGGACGTCCACTTAATCGTCTGGAAAGGCAGCGACGGTCACGGCTCCGGCGATGACCGGAAAATGTGAAGTCAAGAAAGAGAAAGAGAAAGAAAAGAAGAAGAATGAAGAGGAGGACTGGGGTTTTGGTGGTCTTGGACAGGTATGAGGCATGAGAGACAACGACGACGATGATGGGCCGTCGACGGCGAGATCGGCGGCGATGGCAGTGGCTGCGGCGAAGGCTTGGGTTAGGGTTCTGTGCAGGGAAAAGATCTGGGGTTTGAGGAGGTGGTGATGGTTTGCATCAAAGAGAGAGAAGGTGGTGGCGACGAGGTGAGGATGAGGTGACGACGACGTGGTCGCCGGCGGTGAGGCGGGGTGTGTGCAGTGGAGGTTCTAGGGTTTGCAGATGGGTTCACGTCGGGAAGGAAGTAGGAGGTGAGGTAGAAAAGGGTAAAGCGATAGAGACAACGACGGTGAGGATGGTGGCGAGAGGGTGCCGACCACGGCGACGCAGGCGGGGTGCAGGCGTAGGTCGTGGGTTCAGTATAGGGTTCTTGGGTTTGTCGCTGCGGGGTTTGGAGCAGGAAGGAAGAGGAGAAGGAGGAAGGGTGATGAGGGTGGTGACGGGGCCGACGAGGGAGATCGGCGGCGAGGCGAAGGGCGCGGGCGTGGGTTCTCGCGAGGACTAGACGGGGAGAAAGAAAGAAGAAGATGAGAGAGAAGAGAGAGAGTGTACGTGAGTTGAGTTGAGTATGGGTTTTTGAATAAAATAAAATAAAAGATTATAATATACATGTATATGTGTGCAGGGAGAGAGAGAGCAGGAGATTTGGATTGGTTGTAAAAAATATATAGAAATATATTTTTGGTTTAAAGAATCGTATATAAAACAGTTATATATATATATATGCAGAGGAGAGAGAGAGAAGAGAGAGACGTGAGATTGGAGAGAGAGAGGGACTGTTGAGATCGGAGAGAAGGTTAGATTAGTTAAAAGAATATAATTTAGTTATAAAAATTAATATGTATAATAGTTTAATTAAGGAATATATTATTCGTCCGTTTTGAGATTTTGGCAGATACAAACTTACTCCAAAACACGTCTGGGCCGGGTCTAAAAATCCGGTTTTAAAATATGAAAAATATATGCGACTTCCAAATTTCAACATGAATGCTCAGGTAACGAAAATGTATACCCCCAAGAACGGATGCACGTACGTGCGTGTAGCCATCCAAACACGTCCGTTTCACTGAACGGGACGAGAACAAAATGCGCGGATGCTACCACGGGGTTAGGGGTACCATGCAGACCATGTTATGTAATTTTAAAAAATATTTTCTGTGACTTAAAATGTTATATGGTAAAAGATGCAATACCAGATGAAATGCCAGTATGCACTAAACATGAAATGCACAGTCTATATAACAAGTCAGGGTAATTCATAGATATGAATCAAACAGGTTCAAGCAAGCGGGTCGGGTCGAATGCAATGTAAAATGTAAAATACTATTCGCACCCAAACACGATAAATCAGGAAAATACCATAATTAAGGAATTACGAGAACTGGAATTGGTATAAATGAAATAGATTGTTACATTATACCCAACTACAAAAAGAATTTTGTTCTCGAAATTCCAAGAACAAGAAAGGATAAACAATCAAGAAACTACAAGAATAGATGTGGAAACTTCTGCCGGATTTCATCTTCTCGTTCCCAAGTTGATTCTCCATGCGAGCGATTTCCCCAAAAAACAAGTACAAGAGGGATAACTTTATTCTTAAGAACTTTTTCCCTTCGATCCACAATCGACATCGGTCGGTCCTCAAAAGTCAAATTTTCTCGTACAGTCAGCTCCGAATGATCCAGCACGTGTGTTTCATCTCGAACATACTTACGGAGTTGAGATATATGAAACACGTCATGAACATTCGCCAAGGATTGTGATAAAGCCAATCAATACGCCACTTCTCCAACACGCTCCAAAATCTCGAAAGGCCCAACGAATCGAGAACTAAGCTTTCCTCGACTCCCAAAACGAATCACTCCTCTAGTCGGTGATATCTTCAAGAATACCAGATCACCAACAACGAACTCTAGAGGTCTTCTCGATGTATCTGCCCAACTCTTTTGTCGGTCTTGTGCTGCCTTCATATGATTCTGGATAGTGTTAACCTTCCCAACTGTCTGGACGATCAAATCCAGTCCCAACAATTTTCGTTCTCCAATATCGTCCCAACAAAAAGGTGAACGACACTTGCGACCATATAAAGTTTCGAATGGAGCCATCTGAATAGTCGCCTGAAAACTGTTGTTGTACGAAAACTCCACCAAGTGTAGATGATCCTCCCATGAACCTTTGAAGTCTAACATGCAATCTCTCAACATGTCTTCAAGAGTTTGGATCGTTCTCTCCGACTGGCCATCTGTCTGAGGATGATAAGCTGTGCTAAACTTCAATCGAGTCCCCAAACTTTCCTGTAAGCTCCTCCAGAAGTGTGATAAGAAACGGGTGTCACGGTCGGACACGATGCTTACAGGTACTCCATGCAATCTCACAATCTCCTGCATGTACCGTTCTGCTAACGCTTCCGTTGACTGACCAACTCAAAACGGTATGAAGTGAGCTACCTTAGTCAATCGATCAACAATCACCCAAACTGCATTGTTGCTCTTTGGACTCCACGGTAAAGCTGTCACGAAATCCATGGTTATATGTTCCTACTTCCATTGAGGAATCGGAAGTGGTTGCAATAAACCAGCAATCCTTTGATGTTCAGCCTTAACTTGCTGACACACCAAACACTTTGCTACAAAGCGAGCAATATCCCTTTTCATGCCTTCCCACCAGAAATGCTGTCTTAGATCACGGTACATCTTCGTGCCTCCTAGATGTACGGAATATGCGGAACTGTATGCCTCCTTCATAACTTCTTCGCGAATATCTCCTTTTGGCACACACAAACGGCTACCATATCGCAACGAACCATCTTCATGAATCAACAAGTCTGTTCCAAGTCCAGCTTCAACCTGTACTCGAAACTTCTGGAATCTTGGGTCCTGTGACTGCGCTGCTTTAATACTCTCGATCAATGACGACTGTACTTGCAGCTGCATCAACTGTCCCGAAGAATGTGGTAGCACAACCTCCAAATCGAATCTCCAAAGGTCTTCAATAAGTTCCTTCTGTACAGTCAACATCCGAATTGCTGGCAAACGACTAAGTGCATCCGGCACAACATTAACCTTCCCCGGATGGTACTTAAGATCAAGATCGTAGTCAGCCATCAGCTCCAACCATCTTCGCTGCCTCATATTAAGCTCCTTCTGTGTCAACACATACTTCAAGCTTTTATGATCGGTGAAAACTTTGACCTTTTCGCCCAATAAATAGTGTCTCCAAATCTTCAAAGCGAAAATCACAGCTGCTAGCTCCAAGTCATGAGTTGGGTAATTCTTTACATGTGTCTTCAACTGTCTCGATGCGTAAGCTATAACCTTCCCATGCTGCATCAAAACATATCCCAATCCTTTCCCAGATGCGTCGATGTGAATCACCAATCCTTCGGAACTGTCTGGTACGGTCAAAATATGAGCAGTTATCAAACTCTGCTTCAACGCCTCAAAAACTGACGCACATTTATCCGTCCACACAAATGGTACTTCCTTGCGCGTAAGCTTGGTCAAAGGCTCAGCCAAACGAGCAAAAATTCTCCACGAACCTTCTGTAATACCCGGCAAGTCCAAGAAAGCTTCTGATCTCTACAACGTTCTTCGGAATCGGCCAATCTCGAACTGCTGCAATCTTTTCGGGATCAACGGCAATTCCATCTCCGGACACGACATGCCACAAAAACTTCACTTCTTCAAGCTAAAACTCGCACTTGCTCATCTTTGCATACAATTTTTATTGCCTCAATGTCTGCAGCGCGATCTTCAAGTGTTCTGCATGCTCTTCAATGCTCCTCGAGTAAACAAGAATATCATCAATGAACACCACTATAAACTGGTCCAAGAATGGTGAAAAGATTCGGTTCATCAAGTCCATAAATATCGCCGGTGCATTCGTGACTCCGAATGGCATCACTAAATACTCGTAATGTCCATACCGAGTTCGGAACGCAGTCTTGTAAATATCTTCTGATTTAACTCGGACCTGATGATATCCGGATCGCAAACCCAGCTTCGAGAATACCCTCGTGCCACTAAGCTGCTCGAACAATTCGCCAATGCGAGGGATCGGGTACTTATTCTTAATAGTCATCCGGTTTAATTCTCGATAATCGATGCACATCCTCCTTGTGCCATCTTTCTTCTTTACTAGAAGAACTGGAGCTCCTCAAGATGAATTGCTGCTGCGAATCCAACCCTTCTCAAGTAACTCAGCAACCTTCTTCTTTATTTCTTCCAACTCCACTGGTGCCATTGGATATTACGCCTTAGAGATTGGCGCTGCATCAGGAACAAGATCGATCGCGAACTCCACATCTCGTTTTGGCGGTAAATCCGAGATGTCCTCAAACATGTCCATAAACTCTCAAACTACAGCTGATGCTTCCTCCTTATCAACTTCCATTGACGAAAGAACATTGCTTGTCGGCCTAGCCCTAAACTCGACTAGCCCGACAAAACTGCTACCTCCAGCAAAACAAACTCCGGATGTCCGGGAATCTGGAAAATCACTTTCTTTGCCCTACAATCAATATGAGCATGGAAAGTGAGACCAGCGATTTCCAAGACAACTTCATAATTGCCGGTCTCAGTCACCAAGAAATCTGCAAAACATAAACTGGTAAGCAATGAAACGGAGAGAACCAAGGTAATAGAACGACCATGAAACAAGGAAATGAAACAAGACCAAGACTCCAAGTTACTTAAATAAAGTACCGCATTGTAACCATACTGCAGTTCATAGTTACAATCACATAACTCCACTCAAGTCGCCCAAATCCTAGTATCAGAATCAAAGGAACAGGGGGAAACAATAAGGAACCAAAAAGGTTTCAAGCCGAGATGCAAAGTAATTTGCATATCGTCAAGACAAGGATCAAGAGAAAGATATGATTCAAGAATCACGATAACAAGGTGGCAGGACATGTTTCTAATCACGGATATTACGATTCGTGTATTGGGTCCAATACCCAACTAAAAAAGAATCAAACCCGATTAACCTATATCCTATGGCTCTGATACCAAACAAACCCTGTCATGCCCCGCTTCCCAGAGTGCGCTAAGATATGTACGTAACAGAACCAACCATGCTACCTGTGGATAGGAAATATCCCTCCACAGTCATATTACGGCTGTAGAGATATCAAGAACAATAATAAACTATCTAACACATGTCCATAGGCCAAAATAAACGAGTCAAGAATAAAATAATATGCGGAAGCAATAGATCCAATAAACAAAACACCTGGAAAGTAAAACTGGATACCAACTGGATCCTCACTGCTCGGCCTAACGGCGTAAGTACTCCTGATCAGCCTACGACAAAGGTAGAGGATCTGGGCCATGCAAAACCCAGACGTCAGTGCGTCATAACATCAATAATAATATAATCAGGGGGTAGCAAGACATGCATGCACGAGTATGAACAGTAATAAAGGTATAACAGTAAAGTAAATAAGGACAATGAAGGGTAAGGCATAGGTGATGTGCAGTGAGTAATCTAAATTGGCCTACTGGGTTAATTACTCTCAAGTCTTTGAAATCAGTTTGATGAATCATCGATGTAACTCAATAGTATCCCGTGCGTGCCCGGGACCACGGTCTAAGACTCTCGGGCTGAATTCGAGACGTGCCGCAAGGCAGTAAAAGGTGGTATGTAATGACGAATGATGTCAGCAGCATCATCCCGGGGCTGGCCTAGCCCGTAAAACCGATCAATAAAGGCATCGAACTGTCGAGTTACAAGTCAGGTTTCATCATTGATTTCCCCATACCCCAAATTATGTGTTCAAGTTAGGTATTGATAAATCTGGAGCTAATACCAACACAGGATCAAGCAGGTACAGGTTTGTCTGAATAGACAACAGGAAATGTCCGTAGGGACAACATGTCAAGGTTGTTGGCATTAGTAACAAGATCAGGTAACAGGTCAAGCTGTGGTACATCAGGTCAAGTCAGGTAGTGAACTAGTATCAATTATGTCAAGAAGTGCACAGGTATCAAGTCGTATCAAGTAGTAGTGTATCAAGTCATGTCAGGGGGTGCACAAGTATCATGTGGGTGCTCATAATCAAACTATACTAAGCATAGGTACACAAAAACAAGTATGGGGTACCAATGTAATAATAAAATGGAATAATGTGATGTGGTATGCAAATAGGTATAGATTCAAACATATGGATGCGCAGTTATCGATTAGGCTTACATTTATAGTTCCAACACTAATTAGGATGCTCTTTATTAAATATGGGGTGTTACAACAACAGTATTAGGTGATAAATAAGATTGGTAAATGTAGCTATATATGTTCTATTCGATATGGATGCGAATTAATATCATATCACCTTTAAATGATAAACTAGTTAATGCACGATGTTCAATTAAACAATGTGAATGGTTATATTCAATTTGATGCGGTATACTATAGTATGATATGTGACAAGATAAGTTTGCATATGCTAGATATGAAATGATAAGAATGGATGCATACGATCATTGTAAAACAAGTAATTTGGATGCACGGTTTGAAACTCAATTATTATATTTATTAAAATAGATGCATAAAATATAATGTAGCATGTAGCAAGATAAACTTGCCTCGATGGATTGCGCGACGGATCCGCACGGCAACGTCTAATGTCGGTAAAAGTCGCAACATCCACAAGCGCACATGGGACAGGTCCAGGTAATGCACGAATGTGACCACGCAGGTAGGGGACGTCCACTGAATCGTCTGGAAAGGCAGCGACGGTCACGGCTCCGGCAATGACCGGAAAATGTGAAGTCAAGAAAGAGAAAGAGAAAGAAAAGAAGAAGAAAGAAGAAGAAGAATGAAGAGGAGGACTGGGGTTTTGGTGGTCTTGGACAAGTACGAGGCATGAGAGACGACGACGACGATGATGGGCCATCGACGGCGAGATCCGCGGCGATGGCAGTGGCCGCGGCGAAGGCTTGGGTTAGGGTTCTGTGCAGGGAAAAGATCTGGGGTTTGAGGAGGTGGTGATGGTTTGCATCGAAGGGAGAGAAGGTGGTGGCGACGGGGTGAGGATGAGGCGACGACGACGTGGTCGCCGGCGGTGAGGCGGGGTGTGTGCAGTGGAGTATCTAGGGTTTGTAGATGGGTTCACGTCGGGAAGGAAGTAGGAGGTGAGGTAGAAGAGGGTAAAGCGATGGAGACAACGACGGTGAGGATGGTGGCGAGAGGGTGCCGGCCACGACGACGCAGGAGGGGTGCAGGCGTGGGTCGTGGGTTCAGTGTAGGGTTGTTGGGTTTGTCGGGCGGGGTTTGGAGCGGGGAGGAAGAGGAGAAGAAGGAAGGGTGATGAGGGTGGTGACGGGGCCGACGAGGGAGATCGGCGGCGAGGCGAAGGGCGCAGGTGTGGGTTCTCGCGAGGACGAGGCGGGGAGAAAGAAAGAAGAAGATGAGAGAGAAGAGAGAGAGTGTACGTGAGTTGAGTTGAGTATGGGTTTTTGAATAAACTAAAATAAAAGATTATAATATACATGTATATGTGTGCAGGGAGAGAGAGCAGGAGATTTGGATTGGTTGTAAAAAATATATAGAAATATATTTTTGGTTTAAAGAATCGTATATAAAACAGTTATATATATATATTTATGCAGAGGAGAGAGAGAGAGAAGAGAGAGACGTGAGATTGGAGAGAGAGTGGTGGACTGTTGAGATCTGAGAGAAGGTTAGATTAGTTAAAAGAATATAATTTATTTATAAAAATTAATATGTATAATAGTTTAATTAAGGAATATAATATTCGTCCGTTTTGAGATTTTGGCAAATACAAACTTTCTCCAAAACACGCCCGGGCCGGATCTAAAAATCCGGTTTTAAAATATGAAAAATATATGCGACTTTCAAATTTCAACATGAATGCTCAGGTAACAAAAATGCATACCCCCAAGAACGGATGCACATACGTGCGCGTAGCCATCCAAACACGTCCGCTTCACTGAACGGTACGAGAACAACATATACGAATGCTACCACGGGGTTAGGGGTACCATGCAGACCATGTTATGTAATTTTAAAAAATATTTTCTGTGACTTAAAATGTTATATGGTAAAAGATACAATGCCAGATGAAATGCCAGTATGCACTAAACATGAAATGCACAGTCTATATAACAAGTCAGGGTAATTCATAGATATGAATCAAACAGGTTCAAGCAAGCGGGTCGGGTCGAATGCAATGTAAAATGTAAAATACTATTCGCACCCAAACACGATAAATCAGGAAAATACCATAATTAAGGAATTACTGTAGGGTTCCTAGGCACACTAATGAAGTCTCACAAGTGATCAAATATGGCCAATTGAAATTTTACAAGTGCCTACAAACTCTAATACGGATCGTTAACTAGATAATGAGGCGATGCAAGCATGTAAACGAATTAAATGCTAAAGGAAAGTGGCTACAACCTTTGTAGATCCGGTCCACCACTTGCTAAGCTCCGCGACGATGTCCCTCCGCTGTCCAAGTCGGATCCCGAACTATAGCATCGGCTTCATCGAAGAAATGGGCGGGCTTGATCGTCGGCTTCGATGCCGAAGATGATCTACGTCGAGGCATCACAAGATCAAACTCCGACTTCACCAAGTCATGAAACTTGTGAAGAAAACACCCTATACTACTTGGCAAGAGGTAGAGGATGAAGAAATAGGAAGTGGGTTCACTTTAGAATTGGATTTCTCACTCTTTTTCTCACTTTGCCATTGTTGGTAGCAAGCTTCTTCCTTGAAGAAGAAGAAGAAGAAGATGAAGTATATTATGATAAGTGTTTTTCAAAAAGAAAATAAAAAGAATACTTATCATAAACCAACCATAGTCAAGTGTAGAGAATGAACTAGGGTTAAGTGGAATGGTTAGGGTTAAGCATGAGACAAGAATGGTGGACTTGTTCAAAGCTTCAAGAAGTTTCAACAAACAAACAAAATAAGCCACCATTCTTTTCTTTATCATTTCAAAAAGAATAATAAATAAATAAATGAATAAGTAAATAAACAAAACCCTAACCACTCATATAACCATGGTTTAATTCTTTACACTAACCCAAGTGAGCATGTATCATCAAACATGATACAATCTAGTGCACTAAAATATATCACATATACAATGTGCATTTCAAGTGAGAAAATCCATTTAAAGTGAACCAATACTAGTTAATGCAAAGTAATATATCAAATATATAATTATGCATTAAATCATTAAATCAACACTTGATTCAATGATCCGGTCATATCGCACACAACCGACTAGTATACAATGTATCGTTTTATCGAATCAATCCTTGATTCGATAACTAGGTTATACCGCATACAACCATTCGACACATTCATCGCGAGAATGAAATACGGTATCACATACACGCATTATTCTCGGTCCCGCACATATCTCATATGCGCTCCTATTTCGTTTCGCTTGAGCCAGGAAACCTCTGTGTAGGACTCTAAAGACTCGTCAATACGCCGGCAGCAGATGATGATCATATCATGCATCCACAAGCCGCAAGCGGTCTGCTAAACGTAACGGCCACTCGGGTATTGAGCGATCAGAAGATCGACGAGCAAGCCCGCTCACACTCCTGTGAATCTAACCAGTAACACTCACCGTACAGTCCGGTCTGATCGTCTGATATGTCGCATATCTCGCTTAGGGGTGGTAAACGTCAGACCCCAATAGCTCGATAAGTCGTGTCGATATAAGGTCTATAAAAGTTCGAGAAACTACTGGTAACACTTACCAGTAAATCTCAGCAACCCTGGCCAGGGATTTCCGGTTATAGCCAATCGAACACAGCGCAACATCAACTCCCTATACCGGGAGAGACGAATCCCCTCCTATCGCTCATTGCCTCCATGTGACTCGGGACTGTACCCAAAAACCACCGTTTTGCACGCCCTCTTGGACGTGGTAAGGTAGAAATCAAAGCACAGTGGGAACCACACAAGACTCTATGACGATCTCGGGTCAACAGACTAACCTGTACCAGTGTCACCAGAGAACTGCCATCTGACGTAAGGTATAATACCATCTGGGAGTTCTCGGCGAGTCCGTCCAGTGTACCCAGTCTCCACTGAGCACCCGTATATCATCTCTGATGTCAAACACCAATGGATATGGGATCATCCATCGCCCATCTGTATGGGTCGAGAAGGTATACGCTAGTCTACTCTGGTATATCGATGCCCCGTCTCGATATACCCACGACTAGGGACCTTGAAGGATGTACTTATGGACTACCCTGTCCCCACTAGTATGATCCGCATCATAGTCCAGGTAGTCAAGTACACATCCTAAGGGCTTTACCAACATGTAACAGAGAGACAATCAGTGTACACGTTAAGGTAAAGAGCAACCAGATAGCATACTATCATGTCGAGCAAGAAAGTCCTCCCTATATATGTCCCAGCATCCACTACAATATACATCTAATGTACAGTAATGGTCTCTAGGGCATACATATAACTAACAATCTCCCACTTGCACTAGGGCCATCTGATAGCAGTGGTTGTAGTATCTCATACTCAACCATCCCATAAAAGTCTCTCTCTGGGAAAAGGCCTTTGTGAGTGGATCCGCCGTGTTGTCCTCTGAGTCTACTCTCCTAACCTCGATCACCCTGGAGATCAACCATCTCCATGATCAGGTGATACTGCCTTAGAATATGTCTGGATCACTGATGGGACGGGTGTTCCTTGGCATAAGCCACAACTCCATTGTCTCACAATGGTAGGAACGTAGTTCATCTCATGAACCAATATACACCCAAACAGCCTCTTTGGTAGCATCTTTAGTAGCAATGTATCCAGCCTTTATCGTCTAGTATGCCACGGTATTTAGCTTGGAACTCTTCCAACATACCGTCCCTTTACTGAGGGTAAAGACAATGCTCGTGACTGACATTCAGTCGTCCTTATCACCCGGAACCCTTCCAGTGATTCTTCCCAGGATCAACTGATACCATCTCACTAAAACTAGTGAGTTTCCTAACATCCAGTTAGATCTATCTCATAGATCCAAAATCGAGGATTTAGGAGGTATCACTTTGATCCTATATGGAGAATCATTGTGATAAGCGGAGATTGATCGAGCGTAGCATAGGAAACTCCTTCCCTATCAAGAGTATGTCATCCACGTACTCTACGAGGATCGTCACCATACTCCATACTACCTTTTTCTTTATACAAGGTTCATCTACCATTTTGATGATGTCAAACTCTTTGACTATCACATCAAAATAGACGTTCCAACTCTGCGATGCCTGCTTTATCCTATAAAACATCTTGCACACGTTTCCGCTGCTCCCACTGTTTACGAAGCCCTCTGGCTGTGTACTTACAGACGCCCTTTTCTTAAACATCATTTAGAAAAGTTGTCATGACACCCAACCACCAGATATCGTAGTCATGGTATGTAGCCATGGCAAGTAGGATCTGGATGGACTTAAGCATAGCCACTGAAAAAGGATTCATCATTATCCACGCCTGGTCGATGATGAAAACCTTTAACATGTCTAGCTTTGAAAGCCTCAACCTTTCCAAGTACACCAAGTAATCTTCTCAAGATATACTTGCTCCTGATGGGGATTTAACCCTTCAGATATAGCAACAAAAGTCCATATTTTGTTGGTGTATAAGGATTCCATCTCAGATCACTAAGCATCCAGCCATTCTTACAGAGTCTCACTCCTGATGGACAGGTCGAAACTAGTTGGATCATCATCTCATGATGCAATCCTCGCTCCCACTGTCATAGAGAAACCGAAGTATCTCTCAGGCTGGTGAGGAACCCTACTAGATCGGCGGAGAGGCTGAGGTTCGTTGGTAACTATTGAATTCTTTGGTTCTACCAACTCATCTGCTGCAGTTCGTATGGCTGGAACATTTCCAGTTCTACATAACAGATCTTGCCTCGAGCTTGTCCGGATTTTGCTTTTGACATAGGCCGGACAATCCCAAATCTTAACTTACTTAAGAGATAGGCTCTTCCCATACCATATCTCATATGGAATGGTAGGCACTGATTTGAATCGAACCCTATTCAATAGGTATGCAACGTCATAAGTGCATAACTCCCAAAAGGAAATAGGAAACTCAGTAGTACTCATCATAGAGCACACGATATCTAATATTGTGTGATTGCTCCGCCCTGATACACCGTTGTGCTGTGGTGTATTCAGAGGAGTAATACGGAGAGAGAATCTCATTCTCCTTTAGAATGGTCCAGGAATGCCATGCACAAGTATTCTCCTCCCTGATCTCATCATAGGACATAATACTTATACCCGTATTTTGGTTCTCTACTTCCAACTTATATTCTGTGAATACCTCAAAAGCTTCGGACTTATGTTTCAACAGGAACATACGACTGAATCTTGAGAGATTATCAGAGAATATAATGAAGTATAAAGAACCAGTCCTGGCATGTGTAGACAGGAGACCTTACATACATCAACATGTATCATCCCAAGAGTTCACTAACTCCTTCTCTGTTTCCAGTAAACAGAGCTATGGTCATTTTATCTTTGTGACATGACTGGCAAGTTTCACAAGATGTAAATTCAAACTGATTTAAATATGCATCTAAAATGTAACTTCAGCCAGTCGGGTCGCATTGATATGACCTAGTCTACAATGCCTTAAGAATGATTCGTTCATTTCTGAATTCTTCCTCTTGTGTTTGTTCTGAATACTAAGAACTGTAGTTTGATTTAGAACATTAATGCTTTTAGATAACGCGCCTAAACCGATCAACTTTTAATATAGGAAATGTTCAAAACATTATCCAACAATACAAAATTTTATCATTTCTTTACTAATAAAGAGACTGATATGATTTTGTATATCAGGTTCGGTATCTAATAGCATTTGTTCAGAATTAATGTATTGGTAATACAGGGTGACAGTGACCAACAGACTTGGCTGCAACACTTGCGCCGTTTTCTGTCTCATGAAACTTATCACTCGTTCTCAGTTTTTCTACCCTTTTGTAGCCCTATGTAACAGATTACATATCTGGGATCCTGATCCGGTATCGAATACCCAGGATGCAGAGGATACTGAGAAACAGTTCTTTATAATGAACACACCCGAAGGAGATGCATCATATGCACTTTTTTCGTTTGGGCGGCATATGAATTCTGGTATTCCCCTTATTTCCTGCTCTGTCTTATAACAATTATAAGTTGGAGCGGAACCAACGTTCCCCAGCTCAGTACAACAAGCGGGTTCGGTCAATTCATCCGTATTATTATCTTGATTAAGGCGTGATATGGTCGCTACCTGGAGAGAGAGAGAAGAAAACACTCTGCGTGCGCTCTTGCAAGATCAGATTGGTTATTTATTTTATCTAATCAGGATGGCTCCCACTGTTTTTATCAAATCTTCCTTCAAACCTTAAAAGGAAAGACTAGCCGGGATTAATTACACTCTACAAGTTCACCAATGTTTCAGCCAGGCCAGTGTCGGTACTTTGAGGGAGGTTCCCCGTGCTTTCGCACGGACCTAATTACAGTAAACCTCGTTTTCCCAGAGGCGTAACCCCGTTGACACCTTTCTAGACACCTACTTGATCGGCTAATTGTAATGTATAAAACTCTTCCAGGAGTAACAATTACTCGCAGCGGGTATCGGGATCCAACTATCTCATAGAAGGTATGCAATCTCATTGCAAATTTCAACACTTGAAATTCCCGATAATATTTTGCCCCTAGCAGCTATATGACCTTAACATAGTCAACAAATCATAAGTGCTAGTCAAGTTCAACCCGTCATTTCCCGATTGAATTAAACCCACCCGCACGACCCTTAACATAGTCAACAAAGTCGCACGACTACCCTAATCCAATCACATCATATGCTTATGCAGATAAGCACTAATTAGCTACTGCACACTACGCCTTAACATAGTCAACAAACGTAGCACGAATACTAACCGGTACTTATCTGAAATGACGGAGGGCTACGACAGGTTTTTCTGAAAACCTATTGTGTAATGAACTTGATATCGTTGTAGAATCAAATGATTTTGAAATGGAGTGTCTTTGAGGCTTTTCTAGTTTTGCTAAAGGAGTCACTCCCGGTGAAAGGATCGTCGGTCCTTTCCTCGTCGAATGAGGTGCGGGATATATCATATATATCACTGTGCAAAGAAAAAACTCTTAAAAGCAATCAAAAGACAAACCGAGTGTGTAGCATCTGCCAGTTATTGCTAAAGGAGTCACTCCCGGTGAAGGGATCTCGGTCCTTTCCTTATCGAATAAGGTGCAGGATATATCATATATACCGCTGTGCAAAGCAAGAACTGTAGCTACCCCTTTTTATTTTGAAATTCGATTCTACAACATCTTTAGGTTTCTTTTATTTCATTAATCACATTAATGAAGTCCCATCATTTAAGTACCTAAATATCACAGATAAATACGACGTACACTTATGCCATCCGCATTCGTCTCGATGTCCCCTCGTGCACCGTTAGGTTAGGTAACTAACGGCAGAGCGGGGCAGGGCTAGCGCGGGTGTAAAACATAAGTAACGTCTATATAATATATCATATATACTATATGCAGTATCTATCACAGAACATCACATGATCACATCACAGATATCGCAGCAGAAAATATCATATGAAATATTGGATATACTAGAACGTCCGTGTTTTCAATACGAGCCAGTATAAAACACGGATTCCACGGTCGCGATGAATAGCCAAACCCACATCCCTAGACCCCTACGAGAGTGGCAAGCAACCCTACCAATTCTAGGGTTAGGAGACCCGGACTCGACTCCTCGAGTTGGTCTCCCACTGGACCCTAGAACCCGGTTACTTGTGCTCCCCTCCTTGGGTCTATCCTAGTGCAGAAAAGTAAATAATATACAAAGGGTGACATCTTCCGCAACCTGGAAGTGCCCCAATAAAAGAATATTACATACAAGTTTTTTACATGAATGAAAATGAAAAACACTCATCTCACATAAAAACCCCCGGCTATTCAAACACGACGATCCAATATAACATATCCAGCAACACATAACAACACATGTCATCAACGTAAGTAAATATGTCCATCCCAATTGTCGTTGACATATAGCAACGAAACCGGCGATACCACATATTACACTTACGGTCACAGAAAAGAAAGTGTAAAACTACAACAGTTGGAATCCGCAACCTCCATAGACATCGCATGCCTAATCAAATGAATTCCTTAGACATCGCATGCCTAACAATTATAAACCCCGCATTTTAGTCTCATTATCGAAAACACTTTTCAATATCAAGTCGGGCAATTCAATAAGATTCCCGAAAAACTGATCGAATGCTCGTCGCAAACTTTAGTAGGCGGCCGCACCCCCGACGCCGTCGACGAAGTGCACCAAGGAGGAACACCGCTACCGCGAGCACCCAAACGGATGCTTTCGGCGACGGGGTTCTCCTACAGTCACTTGGTCGGGGCTATGGGGTGAGGCTGTCTATTATGTTTACCCGGCGAGTATCCGCGTACGCTACGTGATTGCGACGGACTTTTGATCACATCAAAACTCCGTGGCAACCGATCAAGTGAGACTAAACTGCTATGTTTATAACATTCATTCTGTTATCTCATAACTACTTGTGAATTCCAATTATTGTATCACATTCCGGATAAATAGAAAACACTAAACTTTTCGATCGAACAATCGAACACCCAAGTTTTCCCGATACAGCTCAACACATGAAATAAGTTTAACAGCATTCAGTTCGTGCCTCAGTACCAACGGTCCAGCCGTAGAAGGGTCAAGCCAACGCCTCACATGTGGCACGCCGTACTGCCCCAAACCCGAAGGTTCAAAGGGCAGTTCAAGACGGTCACATAATCGAGTTAAGGTTTGTTGTCTTCTAGAGGGACCATCGCGTTACTTGCACTACTTAGAACGTCGTTAAACTACGGAAAAATCCAACAATTGGAAATTTCCCGGCAGGGGAAAAAGTGGGTATTTATATCCGGTCGAACTTTTTAACATATTCTAAAAATACCCGGAAAAACACACTGACAAAATTAGACAATCCGATCGATACACCGAGTCCCCAATACAACCCAGAAAATTCAACTCTTGAAAAAATATTAAAAATTCTCAGGAAAACCAGCACTGCAAACTAGGAATTACTGTGCAAAATTTATTGCAAGAGGAGACAAAAGGGCCGCGGAACCGCCGCATTAGCATGCTAATGCCGCGGTTCCGCCGCGCTTTGATGGATTCAGGGGCCCCGTTTTATACAGTAATTCTTAGAATCTTCTACTGAGTTTTCTGCATATTTTTAATTCTCAAAAATCCACGATTTTCAAAAATGTACAAAGAGCAATATTAGGGTTACGGTTTCGGTTCGATCGGATTTCTAACTCCGTCTACGCATCGCCTAAGGCTCTAGCCTGTCTCTGATACCACTGTAGGGTTCCTAGGCACACTAATGAAGTCTCACAAGTGATTAAACATGGCCAATTGAAATTTTACAAGTGCCTACAAACCCTAATACGGATCGTTAACTAGATAATGAGGCGATGCAAGCATGTAAATGAATTAAATGCTAAAGGAAAGTGGCTACAACCTTTGTAGATCCGGTCCACCACTTGCTAAGCTCCACGACGATGTCCCTCCGCTGTCCAAGTTGGATCCCGAACTCTAGCATCGGCTTCATCGAAGAAATGGGCGGGCTTGATCGTCGGCTTCGATGCCGAAGATGATCTACGTCGAGGCATCACAAGATCAAACTCCGACTTCACCAAGTCATGAAACTTGTGAAGAAAACACCCTATACTACTTGGCAAGAGGTAGAGGATGAAGAAATAGGAAGTGGGTTCACTTTAGAATTGGATTTCTCACTCTTTTTCTCACTTTGCCATTGTTGGTAGCAAGCTTCTTCCTTGAAGAAGAAGAAGAAGAAGATGAAGTATATTATGATAAGTGTTTTTCAAAAAGAAAATAAAAAGAATACTTATCATAAACCAACCATAGTCAATTGTAGAGAATGAACTAGGGTTAAGTGGAATGGTTAGGGTTAAGCATGAGACAAGAATGGTGGACTTGTTCAAAACTTCAAGAAGTTTCAACAAACAAACAAAATAAGCCACCATTCTTTTCTTTATCATTTCAAAAAGAATAATAAATAAATAAATGAATAAGTAAATAAACAAAACCCTAACCACTCATATAACCATGGTTTAATTCTTTACACTAACCCAAGTGAGCATGTATCATCAAACATGATACAATCTAGTGCACTAAAATATATCACATATACTATGTGCATTTCAAGTGAGAAAATCCATTTAAAGTGAACCAATACTAGTTAATGCAAAGTAATATATCAAATATATAATTATGCATTAAATCATTAAATCAACACTTGATTCAATGATCCGGTCATGTCGCACACAACCGACTAGTATACAATGTATCGTTTTATCGAATCAATCCTTGATTCGATAACTAGGTTATATCGCATACAACCATTCGACACATTCATCGCGAGAATGAAATACGGTATCACATACACGCATTATTCTCGGTCCCGCACATATCTCATATGCGCTCCTATTTCGTTTCGCTTGAGCAAGGAAACCTCTGTGTAGGACTCTAAAGACTCGTCAATACGCCCGCAGCAGATGATGATTATATCATGCATCCACAAGCCGCAAGCGGTCTGCTAAACGTAACGGCCACCCGGGTATTGAGCGATCAGAAGATCGACGAGCAAGCCCGCTCACACTCCTGTGAATCCAACCAACAACACTCACCGTACAGTCCGGTCTGATCGTCTGATATGTCGCATATCTCGCCTAGGGGTGGTAAACGTCAGACCCCAATAGCTCGATAAGTCGTGTCGATATGAGGTCTATAACAGTTAGAGAAACTACTGGTAACACTTACCAGTAAATCTCAGCAACCCTGGCCAGGGATTTCCGGTTATAGCCAATCGAACACAGCGCAACATCAACTCCCTATACCGGGAGAGACGAATCCCCTCCTATCGCTCATTGCCTCCATGTGACTCGGGACTGTACCCAAAAACCACCGTTTTGCACGCCCTCTTGGACATGGTAAGGTGGAAATCAAAGCACAGTGGGAACCACACAAGACTCTATGACGATCTCGGATCAACAGACTAACCTGTACCAGTGTCACCAGAGAACTGCCATCTGACGTAAGGTATAATACCATCTGGGAGTTCTCGGCGAGTCTGTCCAGTGTACCCAGTCTCCACTGAGCACCCGTATATCATCTCTGATGTCAAACACCAATGGATATAGGATCATCCATCGCCCATCTGTATGGGTCGAGAAGGTATACGCTAGTCTACTCTGGTATATCGATGCCCCGTCTCGATATACCCACGACTAGGGACCTTGAAGGATGTACTTATGGACTACCCTGTCCCCACTAGTATGATCCGCATCATAGTCCAGGTAGTCAAGTACACATCCTAAGGGCTTTACCAACATGTAACAAAGAGACAATCAGTATACACGTTAAGGTAAAGAGCAACCAGATAGCATACTATCATGTCGAGCAAGAAAGTCCTCCCTATATATGTCCCAGCATCCACTACAATATACATCCAATGTACAGTATTAGCCTCTAGGGCATACATATAACTAACAATTACGAGAACTGGAATTGGTATAAATGAACTAGGTTGTTACAACAACTGCCGCCGCCGCCATCTTTGGAGGAAAAAGGATGGCGGCGGCAGCGGTTGTGGGTTGAAGAAGAAGAGGTGACGGTATTGATGATGGTGGTGATGGCGGCAGTGTTGAGAAGGAGGAGGAAGAAGAAGAAGGCGATAGGTGGAAGAAGATGAGGAAGATGGTGGCGGTGGCGGTGACGGTGAGGAGGAGGAGGAAGAAAGAGGCGATGGGTTGAAGAAGAGAAGGAGGAAGGCGGCGGTGGAGACGTCGGCGGCCGGGGAGGAGAAGAAATAATTTTTAAAAGTGAAGTAGGAGGTTGTTAGAGTAATTTATAAGTATAGGAGACTATAAGTAAATATTAATTATGGGGGGACAGAGAAAAATATTGATGTATAAGAGGGCTAACGGAAAAAAAAACCCATAAATTATATTAGAAAGAGTAAAATAAATTTTATCCCATTTTATTCTCTTCATATTTTTTTCCTGAAAATTTCCAAGCCCTGGGGGAGGGGGGCGTTGGGGGGGTTTTAAATTTTGTACCATTGATGTCTTCTTTTTGTGAATGGAAGCTTCGACATTGGTAGCTCAGGAACCTCTTGGCCAGCTATGCTTTCAAAAGCTTAAACAGCGGGCCTACTTTTTTAAATCCATATCAAAACACCTCTTGGCCCAATACAAAATAGGATCGACAGAATATTTTGTGGAGTGACCAAAATACCCCTCTTCATATCTTCTACGTTCAAAATTTCTCTCGCTTTCTCTTTCTCTCGCCCGCTCTCAGAAATCGCCATCGTCGTCGCTGCCTTTTCCATCGCTGTCGATTACCATCGCCGTCTCGACAGCGCAATCTTGCCTCTCGAAGTCGCTGGCTCGACTCGCCGCCCTACTCGCCTCTCGTCATCAAAAACCCTAACCCTAACATCGTCGTTGCTGACTTCGTCGTCGATTATCCTCTTCGTCGGCCTTTCGCTTCCTTCTCCTCGGCCATCTAGAGCCGCCCCATCGTTCTCCGTCATAAGAAACACTTCATCACCATCAGAATCTGCTCAATGGCTCCTAAATCGAAAGAAAAGGCAATCAATCTGGCTGCGGCGGTGAAATCAGTGGCTCCAGAATTGGAAAAAACATTGGCTAAATTAACAGTTGCCGAGCAAGGAAAAAAGTATAATAGAGACTCATTTTGTTGATCTTGTATTGCATTTCGAATTTGGTTCTTCTCTAAAAAATTGTGAATATCGTCGATGCTTGATTTTGGGTCTGTAACTTCTAACCAATTGCTTGTAATATCTATAAATGTATGCTTTTAAATTAAATTCTCATCAAGATCAAGCTACTTGTTGTCAAGACATGTAAATAATTTGATATTACAACAGATTGCTTAGATGATGCATGATGCATGAAAATAAACACTTGCCTGAAACATCTAAGCAGTTGTATGTAACATCAAAACAGTTGCCTGTAACATCTAAACAATCTGTTTTTTTATTAAAGTCTCATTTTCATCATGCTATTTGTTGTTGCTAAGATATTATAGGCAGATGATTTGATATTACAGTCAAGTGCTTGCATGATGCATGAAAATGATCGCTTGCCCGTAATATCTATAAAAGTTGCTTGTAATATCTATAAAGTTGCCTCTAACATTTACCAAAGTTGCATGTAACATCTAGGCAACTGTTTAGATGTTACAGAAAACTTTGGAAGATATTTGTAACGACCCTAAATTCCTTATCCCGTCCCTCTTGTTTTAATTAATAAAAGAGACCATATTTCTGTTCTGATTTTGAGTTATAAGTTATTCTTGATAATTTATGTATAAGAAACTCCTTATAACCCATTAGTTAAGACTCTTCACTATTGTCCTATAACCCGCGTGTTCGAATCCCAACAGCACTAATATTTTTATTATTTTTCTTTTTAACGTTTTGGAGTTCCTGGAAGTTATAAGGGCGATTGACGGAGTTTCACAAAGTTACAGAAAAATCAACATATGCTTTTAGACCTAACACGACAACCCGAGACCATGACCCAAACCTCGACGCCATCACCCAACTTGGGGCCGACTTGACGTGGGTTTAGGTGGCCTGGATAGTCCAAGCGGCCCCCGCCCGTGGGTACGCATCCTTTTGGCTGCCATCAGTTCGTTTTCATACTTCAAAACATCCCACTCAAACAGAGAGCTAAAAACCTTTCATCTATCCTATTAACACCATTTTCAATGCATTTTAATTTCTTTTAAATCACCATACACTCTCTTCATTCTCCTCTATATACCCTTGGCCCAAATATCCTTACTCCTCTAAAAATTTCTGAAAAACACTCTCTAAATTGCTCTCTCAAATCCAATTCCTCTCAAGCCCTAGTTTTATCAAGTCCAAGCCTCTCAAGACTTCGTGAAGCTTCTTCCTCTCACTATGTTACTCTACAAGTCGCCAAAAGGAAGCCGGAAGCTCAAGCTCGCCATCCTCCATGCATCGTCGGTCTCAATTCTTCCAACCGGGGCTTTTCCTTCATCTCCTAAGTCCATTTAAATCCAAGCCCAACTCGTAATCCTTTTTCCCTCCATCTCTTCCTTTTACTCTTGTCAAACTTGCCATGAAACGCTACCCTTATTAAATCGTAAGTTCCCTTTGTCCTTCTATCTTTTGTTAAATTTATCCTATTGTCATGCTTGAACCATGCCGGTAAACCCCCTCTTCATTCCTCATCAATATTCATCATTAAGTTAAAATATTATTTTCATATTTCATTCATATCAATCTTGTAATGTTTTGGCACAAAATATAGAACTTTAACTAATGCAAGCAACTCATATCACAATAAAAATATCGTACTAAAAGACTGCAATATTAACCACTTTTGAATAACACCAATATTAGATTTTAATTTATGTTAATGAGATAATGAACATGGTTATTAGATCTTTTAACTAGTGTTTATAATGATATTATTAAACATAGTTTTAGTTAATACCACACGGAGTAACGACCTACCTAACACACACTTTAACTCATAATACGATCATCTGGTTGTAATATTTTTCTAAAGAATCGAATTTCATTAAAAAAAACCTCAAGTTCAAAATACGGAAATTTAATCGATATTTTTTCCCTTGGCAGTTATACCCCTACAACGCTCTTTAGGGGAGCCCTGTTAAAAGATGATGTAGATTATCATACATTTTGGATCTAGTGGGTGAGATCGGAGCTCTTCACGGGACGCGTTATCAAAAGAAAAGAAGGAAAATTATGGTTTTCTAAAACTAAACAATATTTAATGAAATAATTTTATATGTAACTTAAAGAAAGTAAATTTGCAAATTAGACTTTATATAGAATACCCAAAAATGAAAAGATTTAATTTCAATTAAAACACCTTGGTGTTTCCAAAAGATAGATTTTTCATTAAAATACCATAAGCTTTTAAAAGCTAGGTTTTGACACTAAAATACTGCAAAATCTAAAATGTATTTTTATTGAAAACCCTCGACATCTTGATTAACATATTTTTACCAAAAACACTCTTGAGGTTTATTTTTAAAATAAGATATTTTACATAAAAAACCTCGAGCTTTCAAATGAACTATTTTACATAAATATCATGAAGTTCTAAATGACCTAAGTTCACCCAAAATACTTAGAATATATAACATTTTTAATTTTTATAGTATTTAGGTAATAATGGGTTTAAGCGGTATCTTTTTTCCAGGCCTCGGGAAGCCGGAGAAAATGAGTGCTTACCTATCTAGTTTAGATAAAACTGCAAATTAAAAGAATTATCATTGGCAATCGTCCTTGAAAAGATCACAAATGCTTCCGCTCATGTGCAATTGTTGCCAGATTGTTCCAATTCAGGGAAGTTTTCAAAAGATAAGATTTTTACCAAAATATAATATTTGACTTGAACAAAATCTCGAACTTGAAAGTATGAACTTGATTTAAACCTAACCATGAACTTGACACTTGAACTTAACATGATTACTTGAATCCAATATATACATTTGAACCAACTTGACTCAAACCATGAATACGATTGACATGACTTGCACTTGATATGACTACATGAACTCAATCTTGAAACTTGATATCATACATCACCTTTTATATGTAGGGTTCCTAGACACACTAATGAGGTCTCGCAAGGCATCAAGCATGCCCATTTCAAATTTTAACGTGCCGAGAAACCCTAAACTACGGATCGTTTGCTAGATTTCTAGGCGAACAATGAACTAGTTAACACTTAACTAATGGGTTATCGGAAATACAACCTTTGTAGATCCGGTCCTCCACCTCCACGGCTCCGCAACGAGGTCGTCTCCGCTGTCCAAATCAAATCCGGGCTCTAGGATCGGCTTCGTCGGAGAATGGGCAAGCTAGGTCGTCGATGTCCATGCCGAAGATGATCTACGTCGAGGCATCGCTAAATCAAGCTCCGACTTCACCAAGTCAAGAAACTTGTGAAGTAAACACACTCTACTACTTGGCAAGAGGTAGAGGATGAAGAAATAGGAAGTGGGTTAACTTTAGAATTGGATTTCTCACTCAAAAACATCAATCACCATTGATGAGGTTAGCTTTTCTTCACTTGAAGCAAGGAAGAAGAAGAAGAAGCTTATATGATAAGTTAAAAGAATAAGAAAAGAAAATGAATTCTTATCATAATTTTAACTAGAGTCAAGTGTAGAGAATGAATCATGGTTAGTGGGAATGGTTAGGGTTAAGGATGAGATAAGAATGGTTGACTTGAACAAAGCTTCATGAAGCTTCAACTAAAGAACAAAATTAGCCACCATTCTTTTCTCTTTTCTTTTATTCATTTATCAAAAATAAAAAGGATAATTAAATAAGATAAATGAATAATAAATAATAAACCCTAACCATTTCATTAACCAAGGTTTGATCTTTACACTTGAACCCTAGCATGACATGTATCATCAAACATGATACAATCAATTGCACAAAAGTATATCGCATATACAATGCGCCCATCCGAGTGAGAAAATCCATCTTAAGTAAACCGATACTAGTTGATGCAAAGTAATATATCAAATATATAAATATGCATTAAATCATTAAATCAACACTTGATTCAATGACCCGGTTATGTCGCACACAACCGACTAGTATACAATATATCGGCTTATCGAATCAACGCTTGAATCGATAACTAGGTTATATCGCATACAACCATTCGATATATTTATCGCGAGAAAAGAATACGGTATCACATACACGCATTATTCTCGGTCCCGCACATATCTCATATGCGCTCCTATTTCGTTTCGCTTGAGCCAGGAAACCTCTGTGTAGGACTCTAAAGACTCGTCAATACGCCGGCAGCAGATGATGATCATATCAAGCATCCACAAGCCGCAAGCGGTCTGCTAAACGTAACGGCCACCCGGGTATTGAGCGATCTGAAGATCGACGAGCAAGCCCGCTCACACTCCAGTGAATCCGACCAGTAACACTACCGTACAGTCCGGTCTGATCGTCTGATATGTCGCATATCTCGCCTAGGGGTGGTAGACGTCAGACCCCAATAGCTCAATAAGTCGTGTCGATATGAGGTCTATAACTGTTCGAGAAACTACTGGTAACACTTACCAGTAAATCTCAGCAACCCTGGCCAGGGATTTTCTGTTATAGCCAATCGAACACAGCGCAACATCAACCCCCTATACCGGGAGAGACGAATCCCCTCCTATCGCTCATTGCCTTCATGTGACTCGGGACTGTACCCAAAAACCACCGTTTTGCACGCCCTCTTAGACGTGGTAAGATGGAAATCAAAGCACAGTGGGAACCACACAAGACTCTATGACGATCTCGGGTCAACAGACTACTCTGTACCAGTGTCACCAGAGAACTGCCATCTGACGTGAGGTATAATACCATCTGGGAGTTCTCGGCGAGTCCGTCCAGTGTACCCAGTCTCTACTGAGCACCCGTATATCTCCTCTGATGTCAAACACCGATGGATATGGGATCATCCATCGCCCATCTGTATGGGTCGAGAAGGTACACGCTAGTCTACTCTGGTATATCGATGCCCCGTCTCGATACACCCACGACTAGGGACTTTGAAGGATGTACTTATGGACTACCATGTCCCCACTAGTATGATCCGCATCATAGTCCAGGTAGTCAAGTACAGATCCTAAGGGCTTTACCAACATGTAACAGAGAGACAATCAGCATACACGTTAAGGTAAATATCAACCAGATAGCATACTATCATGTCGAGCAAGAAAGTCCTCCCTATATATGTCCCAGCATCCACTACAATATACATCCTATGTACAGTAATGGCCTCTAGGGCATACATATAACTAACAATCTCCCACTTGCACTAGGGCCATCTGTAGCAGTGGTTGCAGTATCTCATACTCAACCATCCCATGAAAGTCTCTCTCTGGGAACAGGCCTTTGTGAGTGGATCCGCTGTGTTGTCCTCTGAGTCTACTCTCCAAACCTCGATCACCCTGGAGATCAACCATCTCCATGATCAAGTGATACTGCCTTAGAATATGTCTGGATCACTGATGGGATGGGCGTTCCTTGGCATAAGCCACAACTCCATTGTCACACAATGGAAGGAACATAGTTCATCTTATGAACCAATATATACCCAAACAGCCTCTTTGGTAGCATCTTAAGTAGCGATGTATCCTGCCTTTATCGTCTAGTATGCCACGGTATCTAGCTTGGAACCTTTCCAACATACCGTCCCTTTGCTGAGGGTAAAGACAAAGCCTGCGACTGACATTCAGTCGTCCTTATCACCCTGGAACACTTCCAGTGATTCTCCCCAGGATCGATTGATACCATCTCACTACAACTAGTGAGAATCCTAACATCCAATTAAATCTATCTCATAGATCCAAAATCCATGATTTAGTAGGTATCACTTTGATCCTATATGGAGAATCATTGTGATAAGCGGAGATTGATCGAGCGTAGCATAAGAAACTCCTTTCTTATCAAGAGTATGTCATCCACGTACTCTACGAGGATCGTCACCATACTCCCTACTACCTTTTTGTTTATACAAGGTTCATCTACCATTTTGATGATGTCAAACTCTTTGACCGCTTCATCAAAACAGATGTTCCAACTCCGCGATGTCTGCTTTATCCTATAAAGCATCTTGCACACGTTTCCGCTGCTCCCACTGTCTACGAAGCCCTCTGGCTGTGTACTTACAGACGCTCTCTTCTAAATCATCATTTAGAAAAGCAGTCAAGACACCCAACCACCAGATATCACAGTCATGGTATGTAGCCGTGGCAAGTAGGATCTGGATGGACTTAAGCATAGCTACTTAGAAAAGGTTTCATCATCATCCATTCCTGGTCAATGATGTAGACCTTTAACAAGTCTAGCTTTGAAAGTCTCAACTCTTCCATATACTCCAAGTAATCTTCTCAAGATATACTTGCTCCTGATGGGGATTTAACCCTTCAGATATAGCAACCAAAGTCCATACTTTGTTGGTGTATAAGGATTCCATCTCAGATCGCTAAACATCCAGCCATTCTTACAGAGTCTTACTCCTGATGGCCAGCTCGAAACTAGTTGGGTCATCATCTCATGATGCAGTCCTCGCTCCCACTGTCATAGAGAAACCGAAGTATCTCTCAGGTGGGTGAGGAAACCTACTAGATCGGCGGAGAGGCTGAGGTTCGTTGGAATCTACTGAATCCTTTGGTTCTATCAAATCATCAGCTGCAGTCTGTATAGCTGGAACATTTCCAGTTCTACATAACTGACCTTGCCTCGAGCTCGTCCGGATTTTGCTTTTCAGACATAGGCCGGACAACCCCAAATCTTAACTAGCTTAAGACATGGGCTCTTCCCTTTCCACATCACATATGAAATGGTAGGCAACTAATTTGATTCGAACCCTATTCAATAGGTATGCAGCTTCTCAAGTGCATAACTCCCTAAAGGAAATAGGTAACTCAGTAGTACTCATCATAGAGCACACCATATCAAATAGGGTGTATCTGCTCCGCTCCGATATACCATCGTGCTATGGTGTATTCGGAGGAGTAATGCTGAGAGAGAATTTCATTCTCCTTTAAAATAGTCCAAGATTTCCGTGCTCAAGTATTCTCCTCCTTGATCTCATCATAGGACATAATACTTATACCCGTATTCTGGTTCTCTACTTCTCGTTTATATTCTGTGAATATCTCAAAAGGCTCGGACTCATGTTTCAACAGGAACATATGTCTGAATCTTGAGAGATTATCAGAGAATGTAATGAAGTATAAAGAATCAGTCCTAGCATGTGTAGACTGGGGACCTACATACATCAACATGTATCATCCCAAGAGTTTACTAACTCTTTCTCTGTTTCCAGTAAACGGAGCTATGGTCATCTTATCTTTGTGACATGACTGGCGAGTTTCACAAGATGTAAATTCAAACTGATTTAAATATGCATCTATATGTAACTCTAGCTAGTCGGGTCACATTGATATGACCTAGTCTACAATGCCTCAAGAAGGATTCGTTCATTTCTGAACTCTTCCTCTTGTGTGTGTTCCATATACTAAAAAACTGTAGTTTGATTTAGAACATCAACGCTTTTAGATAACGTGCCTGAACCGATCAACTTTTGATATAGGAAATGTTCAAAACATTATCCAACAATACAAAATTATATCATTTCTTTTCTAACAAAGAGAGTGATATGATTTGGTATATCAGGTTCGGTATCTAATAACATTTGTTCAGAATCAATGTATTGGTGATACAGGGTGACAGTGACCGACAGACTTGGCTGCAACACTTGCCCCGTTTTCTGCCTCATGAAACTTATCACCCGTTCTCAGTTCTCTACCTTTCTGTAGCCCTATGTAATAGATTACATATCTGGGATCCTGATCTGGTATCACATACCCAGGACGTAAAGGACACTGAGAAACAGTTCTAGTAATGAACACACCCGAAGATGATGCATCAGCATGCACTCTCTTCGTTTGGGCGGCACGGGAAATCTGGTATTCCCCAATTTCCTGCTCTGTCTTATAACAATTATAAGTTGGAGCGGGACCAACGTTCCCCAGCTCAGTATAACAAGTGGGTTCGGTCAATAATCCGTATTATTATCTTGATTAAGGCGTGATATGGTCGCTACCTGGAGAGAGAGAGAAGAAAACACTCAGCGTGCGCTCTGTCAAGAATAGATTGGTTATAATTTTATCTAATCAGGATGGCTCCCACTGCTTTTTATCAAATCTTCCTTCAAACCCTAAAAGGAAAGACTAGCCGGGATTAATTACACACTACAAGTTCGCCAATCTTTCAGCCAGGCCAGTGTCGGTACTTTGAGGGAGGTCCCCCGTGCTTTCGCACGAACCTAATTAATGTAAACCTCGTTTTCCCAGAGGCATAACCTCGTTAACACCTTTCTAGACACCTACTTGATCGGCTAATTGTAATGTATAAAACTCTCCCAGGAGTAACACTTACTCGCAGCGGGTATCGGGATCCAACTATCTCATAGAAGGTATGCAATCTGATTGCAAATTTCAACACTTGAAATTCCCGATAATATTTTGCCCCTAGCGTCCTATGACCTTGACAGAGGTCAACAAACCATAAGCTGCTAGTCAAGTTCAACCCGTCATTTCCTGATTGAAGTAAACCCACCCGCACGACCCTTGACAGAGGTCAACAAGGTCGCACGACTACCCTAAATCAATCACATCATATGCTTATGCAGATAAGCACTAATCAGCTACCGCACACTACGCCTTGACAGAGGTCAACAAACGTAGCACGAATACTAACCAGTACATATCTGAAATGACGGAGGGCTACGACAGGTTTTTCTGAAAACCTATTGCGTAATGAACTTGATATCGTTGTAGGATCGAATGATTTTAAAATGGAGTGCTTTTGAGGCTTTTCTAGTTTTGCTAAAGGAGTCACTCCCAATGAAGGGATCGTCGGTCCTTTCCTCGTCGAATGAGGTGCGGGATATATCATATATATCACTGTGCAAAGCAAAAACACTTAAAAGCAATCAAAAGACAAACCGAGTGTGTAGCATCTGCCAGTTATTGCTAAAGGAGTCACTCCCGGTGAAGGGATCTCGGTCCTTTCCTCATCGAATAAGGTGCAGGATATATCACATATACCTCTGTGCAAAGCAAGAACTGTAGCTACCTGTTTTATTTTGAAATTCGATTCTACAACATCTTAGGTTTCTTTTAATTTCATTAATCATATTAATGAAGTCCCATCATTTAAGTACCTAAACATCACAAATAAATACGACGTACACTTATGCCATCCGCATTCGCCTCGATGTCCCCTCGTGCACCGTTAGGTTAGGTAACTAACGGCAGAGCAGGGCAGGGCTAGCGCGGGTGTAAAACATAAGTAACATCTATATAATATATCATATATACTATATACTATATCTATCACAGAACATCACATGATCACATCACAGATATCGCAGCAGAAGAATCATATGAAATATTGGATATACTAGGACGTCCGTGTTTTCAATACGAGCCAGTATAAAACACGGATTCCATGGTCGTGATGAATAGCCAAACCCACACCCCTAGACCCCTACGAGAGCGGCAAGCAACCCTGCCAGTTCTGGAGTTAGGAGACCCGGACTCGACTCCTCGAGTTGGTCTCCCACTGGACTCCAGAACCCGGTTACTTGTGCTCCCCTCCTTGGGTCTATCCTAGTGCGGAAAAGTAAATAATATACAAAAGGTGACAACTTCCGCAACCTGGAAGCGCCCCAATAAAAGAATATTACATACAAGTTTTTACATGAATGAAAATGAAAAACACTCATCTCACATAAAAACCCCCGGCTATTCAAACACGACGATCCAATATAACATATCCAGCAACACATAACATCTCATGTCATCAACGTAAGTAAATATGCGCATCCCAATTGTCGTTGACATATAGCAACGAAACCGGCGATATCACATATTACACTTACGGTCACAGAAAAGAAAGTGTAAAACTACAACAGTTGGAATCCGCAATCACCTCAGACATCGCATGCCTGACCAAATGAATTACTTAGACATCGCATGCCTAACAATTATAAACCCCGCATTTTAGTCTCAAAATCGAAAACACTTTTCAATATCAAGTCGGGCAATTCAACAAGATTCCCGACAGTCTGATCGAATACTCGTCGCAAACTTCAGTAGACGGCCGCACCCCCGATACCGTCGACGAAGTGCACCAAGGCGGAACACCGCTACCGCGAGCACCCGAACGGATGCTTTCGGCGACGGGGTTCTCCTACAGTCACTTGGTCGGGGCTATGGAGTGAGGCTGTCTATTAAGTTTACCCGGCGAGTATCCGCGTACGCTACGTGATTGCGACGGACTTTTGATCACATCAAAATTCCATGGCAACCGATCAAGTGAGACTAAACTGCTGTGTTTATAACATTCATTTAGTTATCACATAACTATTGTGAATTCCAATTATTGTATCCCATTCCGGATAAATAGAAAATGTTAAACTTTCCGATCGAACATTCTAACACCCAAGTTTTCCCGATACAAATCAACACATGAAACTAGTCTAACAACATTCAGTTCGTACCTCAGTACCAACGGTCCAGCCGTAGAAGGGTCAAGCCAACGCCTCACATGTGGCACGCCGTACTGCCCCAAACCCGAAGGTTCAAAGGGCAGTTCAAGACGGTCACATAATCGAGTTAAGGTTTGTGTCTTCTAGAGGGACCATCGCGTTACTTGCACTACTTAGAACGTCGTTAAACTACGGAAAAATCCAACACTTGGAAATTTCCCGACAGGGGAAAAATTGGGTATTTATATCCGGTCGAACTTTTTAACATATTCTAAGATATATCCGGAAAGCCACACAGACAAAATTTGATACCCCGATCGAAACACCGAATCCCCGAAACACCGAATCCCCAAAACAACTCAGAAAAATTCAACTCTGGAAAAAATATTAAAAATTCCCAGAAAATCCAACTCTAGAAAATAGGAATTACTGTGCAAAGAAAAGTCAATGAATGCACAGTCACGCCGCGGAAGCGCCGCGCCACGTGGCCTTACGCCGCGGTTCCGCGCCGTGATGACGGAGTTACAGCTCCGTTTTGCACAGTATTTCACAGTGAACCCTGCTTGATTTTCTGGATATTTTTAATCTGGAAAAATCCACTGTTTTCAAAAAAGTACAGAGAGCAATTTTCCGGGTTAAGTTTTGGTTCGATCGGACTTCAAATTCCGTCTGGACTTCGCCTAAGGCTCTAGCTAGTCTCTGATACCACTGTAGGGTTCCTAGGCACACTAATGAGGTCTCGCAAGGCATCAAGCATGCCCATTTCAAATTTTAACGTGCCGAGAAACCCTAAACTACGGATCGTTTGCTAGATTTCTAGGCGAACAATGAACTAGTTAACACTTAACTAATGGGTTATCGGAAATACAACCTTTGTAGATCCGGTCCTCCACCTCCACGGCTCCGCAACGAGGTCGTCTCCGCTGTCCAAATCAAATCCGGGCTCTAGGATCGGCTTCGTCGGAGAATGGGCAAGCTAGGTCGTCGATGTCCATGCCGAAGATGATCTACGTCGAGGCATCGCTAAATCAAGCTCCGACTTCACCAAGTCAAGAAACTTGTGAAGTAAACACACTCTACTACTTGGCAAGAGGTAGAGGATGAAGAAATAGGAAGTGGGTTAACTTTAGAATTGGATTTCTCACTCAAAAACATCAATCACCATTGATGAGGTTAGCTTTTCTTCACTTGAAGCAAGGAAGAAGAAGAAGAAGCTTATATGATAAGTTAAAAGAATAAGAAAAGAAAATGAATTCTTATCATAATTTTAACTAGAGTCAAGTGTAGAGAATGAATCATGGTTAGTGGGAATGGTTAGGGTTAAGGATGAGATAAGAATGGTTGACTTGAACAAAGCTTCATGAAGCTTCAACTAAAGAACAAAATTAGCCACCATTCTTTTCTCTTTTCTTTTATTCATTTATCAAAAATAAAAAGGATAATTAAATAAGATAAATGAATAATAAATAATAAACCCTAACCATTTCATTAACCAAGGTTTGATCTTTACACTTGAACCCTAGCATGACATGTATCATCAAACATGATACAATCAATTGCACAAAAGTATATCGCATATACAATGCGCCCATCCGAGTGAGAAAATCCATCTTAAGTAAACCGATACTAGTTGATGCAAAGTAATATATCAAATATATAAATATGCATTAAATCATTAAATCAACACTTGATTCAATGACCCGGTTATGTCGCACACAACCGACTAGTATACAATATATCGGCTTATCGAATCAATGCTTGAATCGATAACTAGGTTATATCGCATACAACCATTCGATATATTTATCGCGAGAAAAGAATACGGTATCACATACACGCATTATTCTCGGTCCCGCACATATCTCATATGCGCTCCTATTTCGTTTCGCTTGAGCCAGGAAACCTCTGTGTAGGACTCTAAAGACTCGTCAATACGCCGGCAGCAGATGATGATCATATCAAGCATCCACAAGCCGCAAGTGGTCTGCTAAACGTAACGGCCACCCGGGTATTGAGCCATCTGAAGATCGACGAGCAAGCCCGCTCACACTCCAGTGAATCCGACCAGTAACACTACCGTACAGTCCGGTCTGATCGTCTGATATGTCGCATATCTCGCCTAGGGGTGGTAGACGTCAGACCCCAATAGCTCAATAAGTCGTGTCGATATGAGGTCTATAACTGTTCGAGAAACTACTGGTAACACTTACCAGTAAATCTCAGCAACCCTGGCCAGGGATTTTCTGTTATAGCCAATCGAACACAGCGCAACATCAACCCCCTATACCGGGAGAGACGAATCCCCTCCTATCGCTCATTGCCTTCATGTGACTCGGGACTGTACTCAAAAACCACCGTTTTGCACGCCCTCTTGGACGTGGTAAGATGGAAATCAAAGTACAGTGGGAACCACACAAGACTCTATGACGATCTCGGGTCAACAGACTACTCTGTACCAGTGTCACCAGAGAACTGCCATCTGACGTGAGGTATAATACCATCTGGGAGTTCTCGGCGAGTCCGTCCAGTGTACCCAGTCTCTACTGAGCACCCGTATATCTCCTCTGATGTCAAACACCGATGGATATGGGATCATCCATCGCCCATCTGTATGGATCGAGAAGGTATACGCTAGTCTACTCTGGTATATCGATGCCCCGTCTCGATACACCCACGACTAGGGACTTTGAAGGATGTACTTATGGACTACCATGTCCCCACTAGTATGATCCGCATCATAGTCCAGGTAGTCAAGTACAGATCCTAAGGGCTTTACCAACATGTAACAGAGAGACAATCAGCATACACGTTAAGGTAAATATCAACCAAATAGCATACTATCATGTCGAGCAAGAAAGTCCTCCCTATATATGTCCCAGCATCCACTACAATATACATCATATGTACAGTAATGGACTCTAGGGCATACATATAACTAACAATATATTCATAGATTCGATCAAGTCTTGTAACATCAATCATAGAATAATATATGCGGGTATTTATCGCCGAAGACCGGACTGAGATGTTGAGGACGTTTAGCCTGAATTTGGGGGTAGATACTATTTGGACATATCCATCCACTTGTCCGATGATACCAAGTTGATTTATGGCACTGTATATCGGAGGTTTGGATAGATGCGACTGATATAGCAGATTTCATCAGATTCCCCCTCATTTGTGAGGGGTTTTGATTATGGGGATGCTCTTTCCTGCAGGCGCAAGCCTCCGCAGTTAATTACGTTATCACGTTGTGATAACCACTTTCTCCTACTCCAATAGTTCACTTCATATCGTGTGTTATTTTGTTTGCTAAGATTGTCCGTGGATTGTATATGGAGACTGGTTTATGTCGTCGTCCGTAGGGCGCGGATTAGTCTAAATCCGTATATTTTAGATTTGGGGTTTGAACTTAGGTTTTATGTATTCCCTTAGTTCAAGAATATTTTGTTTTATTTATGGACCGTTAATCTGTTTTTAAATTAAGATCAACTTAAATATATGAGCATTTAACCTCAATTTATTTTAACTAAGAATACGTTAGTCCTGATTAGGACTAAGATCAACTTAGAAATATTTTCAGGATCATTAAATTTAAGTTAAGATCCAATAACAGAGCATTTGGGCTCAGCTGCAAGAAACTTCATAAAGACTTACCCAATTTGGGCTCGGTCTGTTCGGTCTTGGGCTTTCTCTCTTTATTCAGAAGTGCCAAGCACTTATTTATGGCTCTGGCACTCACGTGGGAAGCACGTGAGTGTAACGTTTTAAAAATCGTTTATGTGAGTTTTCCGATAATTAGTAATACAACTCGTGTTTTCCGTAAAAACTTAGTTATAATTATTTTTCCACATAGATTTAAATATACCTATTTTAGCTATATAATTGCTAGTATTTGGTATTTAATTAGTCACTTATTAATTGCTAGTTTTTTTAAATATTTTCCTTAATTAATTATTTTTTAAATATTATTTTAAGTTTTCACTTATACACTAAATTAGTGATAATTGCAAATTAGAATGAGTTAATGGCACATTAGTGCACCATGATAACTTAATACCAAGTTTGTAACATGTTCTTTCTTTCTTAAATTGTATCCATGGTTCTAGACAATTCTAGGGAAAGTTTAATTAGAAAATAAAATAATTAAGATATATATTAATAGATGAGATAATGGGAGAGTTATGACTCGACACCACACACACACACTCACTCACTTCTCTCTCCCTCATCTGGCCGAAAATTTCCAGCAGCCATCCCCCATTTCTCCACTTCCTTTTCATCACAAAAACCCTCATTTCTCCCATTAAAAATTCACACAAAATCTAACTAATTCATAGTTAAACCTTCACCAAAAATTCCTTGATCTAAACTAACTTGGATCTTGGAGCAAGAAGGCATTTTGGGAGGCCAAGTTTGCAAATTAGATCTCTAAATTATTGAGGTATAAATCTTAGCCCATTGGTTACCTTGTTGATTAGTTACTTTAATCTAATTTATTTAGGTGTTAAAATAGTTTAATTGTAAGAATTGAGTTTTTAAAGAGAAGGGTTTGAATTAAAGTTAGGGTTTTAACCATCATTACTAGGTTAGCTAAGTGTAGTTGCTATCTAGTGGCTTTACAAACCTAGTCTAGATGATTACCTTGTTAAAGTGGCTTCTAATTATCCTGATTAAGTGAAGATGTAAGTAAATTGCATGGTTAGTGTATGTTTGTGTGAGATTATATTTATTAGTGAGGCATGGCTTAATTTGGATGTTTACTTGTGATTGTGGTCATTAGATCGCTAATCCATGAAGCTTTGTATCAAAATCCCATTTGTTTGCTTACTAGGTTTTTAGAATAAATAGATTTTAATTTAGTTTGAGGTTGTGATGATCTACAACCTATTTCCTATGATATTTAGTGTGTTGTGAATGCGCGATCGGTACGATCGGGTTCTAAGTTTGGTGGTTGTCACGTATAGCGCCCCTAGTTGTAGTTGTGGCGATGCCGTGCACGTTTTGTGCACCAAATGCACACAAGTCTAACTTGTGGATGTTCATTCTTTAGTATCGTTCGTCCTCGTGTCTTCTCAAAGTTTTAGCCTCATGTATTGTATTTGTGCAATTCTAGGATCGGTTGCGGAGACGTCGGACGCGGCGCGAAAAGGCAAGGTTGTGATCGGATCAGATTAGCCGAGACGTCCCGGTGAGTAGATGTACACATCTAAGGAGGATCGTCTGGATGGCGCGAAGCGCTCGATAGTTAGGAATAATTAGTAGTATTTGCATCTATATGCATAGTCTCAAATCATCCATATCATGGCATTCATATTCTTATATACAATGTTATTTCCTAGGACACTAGCACCATTACCATTAGTTCATATTGCACGTGCACTATTCATGTGAACACAAACGCCTTTGGTAATTGCTATACCACGAACACTATAGAACTTGCTTAAATCAGTATCTAAAACATTTGCATCATATATGATATGTAAACTGGTAGTTGTATATTCATTTCATCAAGATTGATACATAGGATGGCTAGTCACATATTCATACCTCATTGCATCATACTTCATACATAGTTTCTGGTCATACGTCGCATGGTATATACTATCGTATCATAGACATCCATCATCACCAACATGTTTACATATTATGATTCTTCTTGAGAATTTCAGTACTTATGAGATTTCTGGATTTTGGGGAAACCGCAAGGATTTTATGAGATTATTACCCTTTTAAAAATGTAAGTTGTCGTTTTCTCGTGATATGATGTGTGTGTTGTCTACTATGAGTTTTCCTGATTTCTGTTGGTTTTCGAGACCCGATTCAAGGAGTAGGATGAGCCGTCTCGGGTATATGGTGGGCCTGGTATGATATCCCGGGGCAAGAAGCTCGAGTTATGGACGATGAGCCTGGTAGGGGCAGACTACCTACCGGTGATGTCTGGCGCGGCGGATATCCGGAGGATACCGACCGTAGTCGTGAGATTTGATGATATGGGCCGATCCGGACTGACGGAGTCCGAGATATTGAGATATTGAGACATTGAGATATATATATATATATTGTGTCGATACTTGACACGGATTTTCTGTTGATTTCATTGATGATACTTCAGTTTATTTCATAGGAGTTTTACTAAGATAGGAATACAGAATTTTTCTCATACCAGACATATTCAGGTTTCGTGTTTGATTATGCATTCATGTTGCATTCATACTAGAGCATCGTATCATATTGGTATATATAGGTTGTGACGCATTTGCGTGCATGCTTATGATAGCCTTATTAGATGTTACTTACTACTCACAAGTTGGCAACTCACCCCCGTTGTGCTACAGTATCTTGCAGGTTCGACCCGTCAGCATAGTAGCGGCAGGCGTACTTCTTCTTTTGCTTCATTTGCTTGGACTTGCAGCATTGCTCGTAAGTGGGTTGCCAGGATACTTTTGTTTCCACCTTGTATTATTATTTGTATCTAGTATTCTCCATTGACCGCTTCTACCATTGTATATGTGACCTAGAGGTGTGACAGTGAGATTAGTATATGTGTTGTTTCTCTGGTGTCGAGCTCACTTGGGGCCAACATGATACTTTCTTATTTTCGTGCTTTTATATGCTTATTTTGCACTATTATGATATATATATATATATTGTGTGTGGTTGTGATTCCGCCTTTGGCGAAGAGCTAGCTCCCGCTTGGGGATGCCTTTATTCTTTACTTGTGTATATTCATGTGTTGTACCCGTTTGGGGCCAGTATTTACAAAGAAAAATCTGCCGAAATTTTCGGGAAAATTTGATGTTTTAAACTGCTTTAATGTGACTTGTTTTACTCAAATCACCTTTTTAAGTCAAGTTTTCCTTCACTCTATTGTTTTTAAACGGTTTAGATTTCTGAGTTTTGGCTTACTTAGATTACGTTAAGCCTTTAGATGCTTCGTAATTTAAGTGCCAATCATGTTCTATACATTTGGGTCGTGACAAAGTTGGTATCAGAGCGATAGGTTTTACCTTTCTAAGTGTAAGATGACCCTTGGTAGATGGAGTAGGTGACTTAAGCAGAGTGACGCAGCGTGTGTATGTTCCGTGGCATACTTACGATATGGTACTCCGCCTAAGTGACCTTAGGACATATTTGCTCGTATTTCCTTCCTTGATTCCATTTATCCCTTGATTCAATTGCAATGTTCTTATCAATCATGTTTCTTGTTCTAGCCATTATGCCGCCGAAGACCACGAGGGCTCAGAGGGTCGTCGCCAGAGATGAGATTCGAGCGGGCTCGTCTGAGACGAGGACCGATCAGGGCGGTACGCCTACCCCTCAGGGACAGATTGATCCGCCCTCTCCAGGCCGTATTGCCAGGCTAGAGGCCGGTATGCAGGAGTTACGTCAGATGATGGGATCTTTAGTTGAGTCCAGTCAGGCACAGAGATCCGAGGATGTTCTTCCCACTACACAGACTGTGATTGTACCTGCTGCCCAGACAGATGTTCCTACTACTACCGAGACTATTCCAGTATCATTACAGGAGTTTATAAGGCTGAGGCCTCCGGTCTTTACCGGCACAGATGCAGCGGAGGATCCGCAGACATTCCTCGACAGGATGGCTAGGATTTGTCGTTCGCTGAGATGTTCTGACGAGAGATGGGTTGAGCTTGCTAGTTTTAGTCTAGAGGGGTTTGCTCAGACGTGGTGCGAGTCAGTTGAGAGAGGTCGATCTGCAGTTCTACCTCCTATGACTTGGGATGAGTTCACAGCTGTATTTCTTGCTCGTTTCCTTCCTGAGAGCGTTCGAGATGCTCGAGTCCGTAGTTTCGAGGCTTTGCGCAAGACTCCTGGGATGATAGTGTCCGAGTACGACATTCAGTTTACTCAGCTGTCCCGATATGCTCCTTACTTGGTGGACACTGAAGAGAAGAGGATAAAGAGGTTCGTACGGGGACTTGACACGCATTTGTTTCTTGCTATTGGCGCCCAGCATTTTGATACTTATGCAGCTGCTATGGACGCAGCCTTACTGTTGGAGGAGCGCATTTCTGAGACTTCGGTCGTTTCTGGGCCGAAGCGAATTCGTACCAGTATGCCAGCTCAGAGGCGGTTAGGTAGACGCCGTGACAGGTTCTTTCCGGGAGATGATAGCGGCAGAGGATTTAGACGGGGTCAGTTATTTGGCTCTTATCCACAGAGCCAGCAGTCGTCGCGGGGATGTTTTCGGTGTGGGAGTCAGTATCACCGTATCAGAGACTGTACTGAGAGGTATCGGGGCGCGGCGACAGTGCCGCATGTGACCTTACCACCTTCACCCCCTCCTCAGAGAGCTCTACTTCCTACCCCTGATGATGCTCCATGCCAGGCAGATGCTCCTAGAGGTCCTGGGCGTGGCGGTCCTATTCAGAGGGGACGAGGCGACAGAGGTCGAGGCAGAGGCAGAGGACAGCCAGCTACTAGTGGGAAACAGGACCGAGTGCTCGCTTTGACTCTGTAGGATACTCAAGCATCCAATGCCGTTGTGTCAGGTACTCTTCCAGCATGTTCTTTCGACGCATGGGTATTATTCGACCCGGGTTCTACACATTCATATGTATCTACACACTTTGCACCGATGTTAGGTCAAGAATCTTCTTCGTTAGATCAGTCGTTTATAGTTATTACTACAGTAGGCGAGCCGTTTGTTGCTCGATATGTGTTCCGATCGTGTTCCGTTCGTATCGGTGAGAGAGATTCTTCGGTTGATTTGATTATCCTCGATATGTTATACTTCAACATTCTTCTAGGCATGGACTGGCTAGCCACTTGTTATGCATCCGTGGACTGCCGTGAGAAGGCAGTCAGATTTAGTTTTCCGGGTGAGCCAGTTCTGGTTATTCAGGGAGACCGTAGCGTCACCCTTCCCAGTTTGATTTCTTCTCTTCACGCTGGTCAGCTCTTGAGGAAAGGATGTCAGGGATTTTTGGCGTATGTTCGTGATGTTAGAGCCACAGAGGTCCCGTTAGACCAGGTCCTGATTGTGAGAGAATTTCCCGATATCTTTCCTGATGAGCTTCCTGGCCTACCGCCAGAGCGTGATATTGAGTTTTGCATTGACTTGATCCCCAGCACGGGTCCTATTTCTATACTGCCTTATCTGATGGCCTCGGCGGAGCTTAAAGAGCTGAAGGATCAGTTGCATGATTTGTTGGATAAAGGGCTTATTTGACCGAGTGTGTCACCTTGGGGTGCTCCTGTCCCGTTCGTCAAGAAGAAAGACGGCAGTTTGCGTTTGTGCATCGATTATCGTCAGTTGAATCGGGTTACTGTGCGGAACAGATATCCCCTACCCTGCATTGATGATTTGTTTGATCAGCTCCAGGGTGTGGAGCATTTCTTGAAGATTTACTTGCGGTCAGATTATCACCAGTTGCGGGTTCGAAAGGATGATATTCCGAAGACTTCTTTTCGCACGCGTTACGGGCACTATGAGTTCTTGGTGATGTCATCCAAGCTCACCAATGCCCCAGCAGCGTTCATGGACTTGATGAACCGCATATTCTGGCCATATCTTGATCAGTTCATCATCCCATTCATTGATGACATCTTAGTATACTCCCGGAGCCGAGAGGAGCATGAGTAACATTGAGGATTACATTACAGACTTTGAGAGGGCATCAACTCTTCATAAAATTCTCCAAGTGTGCCTTCTGGCTCGACAGTGTCGATTTCTTAAGTCACGTGGTTACGAGATATGGCATTCGTGTGGATCGGAAGAAGATCGAGGCCGTTCAGCGCTGGCCCAGACCAGTATCAGTTACAGAGGTTCGCAGCTTTTTAGGTCTGGCCGGATACTATCGACGCTTTGTTCAGGATTTCTCCCGTATCGCTGTACCGTTGACCGGGTTGACCCGGAAGGGAGTTCCTTTTGTTTGGACCGAGGCATGCGAGCAGAGCTTTCAGCAGTTGAAGACTCGTTTGACTACTACGCCAGTATTATCCTTACCTTCAGGATTAGGCGGTTTTGTGTTTATTGTGACGCTTCTCGAGTGGGGCTAGGTTGTGTGTTGATGCAGCACGGTGTTCACACCATAATATTGTATTATTATATTCCCCATTCTTATTCGTTTTATAAATAAACAGGTGCTTTTGACGCATGTCTGCTACATATTACAGGTTACAGGTTCTTGGATCTAAAACAGTGAAAACGATGAAAAGACGATGCAAAAGTGGACTTTGACCAACAAACAGAAGACTCTTGATCAAGCCTACATCAAAGTTAAAATTCACAAAGTACAAGGCAATGCAAGGTCCAAGATTACAAAGCGAACGGTTAAAAGTCCACCGCAATTATTCACTGGAGATCTGGAAGAAACATAGAGGCTATTTTAATAAAAGAACCAAATAATAAGGAAGCCCAAAGACAGAAGAGCCCACAAAGGAAATTTCAAGGCCCAATACTTCCTTTTAATAAAAGACAGAGATATAAAAATTTTACCAAAGCTTGGAGTCTACTTTGACTAGGTCTTTCTAAGGATATTTTGGTAAATGTAGACATGCGAACCAATTGTAACCTAGGGTTTCCTATCCTCTATAAATAGGAACTCTAAATCATTGTAAAGGCTATGCCTCCCTTCATTAATAAATTTCAGAATTGTTTTGGAGAGCATCATTTTTTGTAAGTTCTTTATTTTCTGCTCTAGGTTAATTTTCTATTCTTACCCTAGATAAATTTAATTCCTTGCCCTAGTTAATCTTTTATTCTCTGCCCTAGATAAATGTATTTCAATTTCCTAATGAGTGAGTAGTCTTCTCGCTTGTTAGGGTTAGATCTGGTGAAGGTTTGAGCAACGAAGATCTCTCATCCTCTTTCTTGCCCGTCATATATTTTCATAGGACTCCATGTATACCTTCTTATTCCGCTCCCTACGGCACTCTACCCACGAGGTAGCGGTGATACCGTAGTCTAAAGGCCCGGATTTTAAGGCTTTCCATGGAGGTTAGGGTAAAGATTTCTAAAGGAAGGACAAGGATCTAGAGGAAGAACAATCTTCCCAATCATCCTAATCCCTTTTATTAATATTTACCATAATACCTAATTATATCTTTATATGGGTATAGAAAGCGGTGAGATTTATTGACTTTCCAAACTTAACCTTGACCTAACCCTAGCAAGATTTAGATATAGATTAATTCAGTTTTTAGATTTAATAATCAATCCGGCTCCCATCGGAATTAACTCGTTTGAGCGAATAGGAAATTCACAACATCCCTGTGGACCGACCCGTACTCACCGGCTAGCTACACCATAATATTGTTCACACCATAATATTGTATTATTATATTCCCCATTCTTATTCGTTTTATAAATAAACAGGTGCTTTTAACGCATGTCTGCTACATATTAATGGTTACAGGTTCTTGGATCTAAAACAGTGAAAACGATGAAAAGACGATGCAAAAGTGGACTTTGACCAACAAACAGAAGACTCTTGATCAAGCCTAGATCAAAGTTAAAATTCACAAAGTACAAGGCAATGCAAGGTCCAAGATTACAAAGCGAACGGTTAAAAGTCCACCGCAATTATTCACTGGAGATCTGGAAGAAACATAGAAGCTATTTTAATAAAAGAACCAAATAATAAGGAAGCCCAAAGACAGAAGAGCCCACAAAGGAAATTTCAAGGCCCAATACTTCCTTTTAATAAAAGACAGAGATATAAAATTTTACCAAAGCTTGGAGTCTACTTTGACTAGGTCTTCCTAAGGATATTTTGGTAAATGTAGACATGCGAATCAATTGTAACCTAGGGTTTCCTATCCTCTATAAATAGGAACTCTAAATCATTGTAAAGGCTATGCCTCCCTTCATTAATAAATTTCAGCATTCTTTTGGAGAGCATCATTTTTTGTAGGTAAATTATTTTCTTGCCTTAGTTTAATTTAGTTTAATAATTTTATTAACTTGCAATAGATGTTTCTTCTTTTTAATAAAATCATGTCTTTCTTCATCCCTTCAATGAGCGAGTAGTTTCCTCGCTTGTTAGGGTTAGGAATAGGGAAGGATTTGAGAGATGAAGATCTCTCATCTCGTTTCTGTTGCCAATCTTTTATGAACATTAGAACTCCATGCATACCTTCTTATTCCGCTCCCTACGGCACTCTACCCTCGAAGTAACGGTGATTCCGTAGTCTAAAGGCCCGGATTCTAAGGTTTTCCATGGAGGTTAGGGTAAAGATTAAGAAAGGAAGGACAATGATCTAGAGGAAGAATCAATCTTCCCAATCATCCTAATCCTCTTTGTTAAGATTTACCATAACACTAATATGATATCTTTAATTAAAGGCAATGGAAAGAGATGTAGATCTTTGCTTACCAAATTTTCCCTAAACATAATCCTAGCAAGATTTAGATATAGATTAATTCAGTTTTTAGATTTAATAATCAATCCGGCTCCCATCGGAATTAACTCGTTTGAGCGAATAGGAAATTCACAATATCCCTGTGGACCGACCCGTACTCACCGGCTAGCTACATGCGACGCCGTTCTTGATTGCGGTAATATATAGTTTTTGAGATCAATCACACGGCAGGGTCGTTGCTTATGCTTCTCGGCAATTGAAGAAGCACGAGCAGAATTATCCTACTCATGACTTAGATATGGCTGCAGTGGTTTTTGCACTCAAGATCTGGAGACACTACTTATACGGCGATTCATGCCAGATATTCATGGACCACAAGAGCTTAAAGTATATCTTTCAGCAGCGAGATCTAAATCTGAGACATCACCGTTGGATGGAGCTGGTGAAAGACTATGACTGCGAGATTCTTTGTCATCTGGACAAAGCGAATGTTGTGGCAGATACTTTGAGTCGGAGGCCCAGAGGTAGCTTATCTTGTTTGAGCGCAGTTCAGAGGCAGTCGACAGCAGATTGGCAGATTCTATATGATAGCCGAGTGAGGTTCGAGTTTACTCCGACCGAGGGAAAGCTTGCGCATATCCGTGCACGTCCACAGTTACTTGACCGTATCCATGAGGCACAGTACGGCGATGATCGTTTATCAGAGATCATAGAGCAGGTTCGACAGGGCAGAGATTCTGAGTTCGTTATCGATGATCAGGGGTATTACGATTTGGGACTCGACTGTGCGTACCAGATTCTGAGGGACTAAGGCGCGAGATTCTTGAGGAGGCACATCGATTGGTATATAGTGTTCATCCGGGTTCCACCAAGATGTACCATGATTTGAGAGATGTTTACTGGTGGGAAGGGATGAAGAGAGATGTCACGGATTTTGTTTCGAGATGCCTGACTTGTCAGCAAGTCAAGGCTGAGCATCAGAGGCCAGCAGGGGAATTACAGCCTTTGCCAATTCCGGGGTGGAAATGGAAGCAGATCTCTATGGACTTCATTGTGGGTCTACCCAGGACCAGTCGAGGGTATGAATCTATTTGGGTGATAGTTGACCAATTGACGAAGGCGGATCACTTTCTGCCAGTGAAAACCACTTTCGGATTCGCTCAGTACGCTCAGATTTATATCGACGAGTTGTGCGACTGCATGGCGTCCTGACTTGTATTGTGTCCGACCGGGGCACCCAGTTCACCATCTGACTATGGCAGAAACTTCAAGAGACTTTGGGCACCCGATTGAGTTTTAGTACAGCTTTCCATCCACAGACCGACGGCCAATCAGAGCGGACCATTCAGACTCTTGAGGATATGCTCCGAGCTTGCGTTCTAGATTTCGGTGGCAGCTGGGATCGTCATTTATCCTTGATAGAGTTCTTCTACAATAACAGCTTCTAGAAGACGATTCAGATGGCACCCTTCGAGGCGTTATATGGAAGGAGATGTCGATCGCCCGTTTGTTGGACAGAGCTCAGTAAGAGCAGTATTTTGGGACCGTAGGTTGTGCAGGAGACGACCGAAAAGATCCAGTTGATTCGGGATAGGATGAGAGCGGCCCAGAGTAGGCAGAAATCTTATGCTGACAGACGCCGTCGTAGACTTGAGTTCGCCGTTGGTGATCATGTCTTCTTGAGGGTTTCTCCAATGAAGGGCATGATGAGATTCAGAAGGAAAGGGAAGCTTAGCCCCAGATATATGGGCCCCTTTGAGATTCTCGAGCGTATCGGCACGGTTGCTTATCGTTTGGCTCTTCCACCCAGCTTTCCAGGTATTCACCCCGTGTTCCATGTATCGATGCTCCGCAAATACCTTCACGACCCTTCTCACGCGATTCAGCACCAGACGATCCTGCTGGAGCGCGACCTTTCTTTCACCGAGCAGTCGGTGGTCATTTTGGATCGGCAAGTGAAGAAATTGAGATCGAATGTCATACCGTCCGTAAAGGTTCTTTGGCGTGGCCCGAACAGCGAAGAGGTCACCTGGGAGACCGAAGGCGAGATGAGGAAGAAATATCCGCATCTTTTCGAAGGTATGCGTAGTTAGATTTTAAATTCGGGGACCGAATTTCTTTAAGGGGGAAGATTGTAACATTTTAAGAATTGTTTAGGTGAATTTTCCGATAATTAGTAATACAACTCGTGTTTTCCGTAAAAACTTAGTTATAATTATTTTTCCACATAAACTTAAATATACCTATTTTAGCTATATAATTGCAAATATTTGGTATTTAATTAGTCACTTATTAATTGCTAGTTTACTTAAATATTTTTCTTAATTAATTATTTTTAAATATTATTTTAAGTTTTCACGTATACACTAAATTAGTGATAATTGCAAATTAGAATGGGTTAGTGGCACATTAGTGCACCATGATAACTTGATACCAAGTTTGTAACTTGTTCCTTCTTTCTTAAATTGTCTCCATGGTTCTAGACAATTCTTGGAAAAGTTTAATTAGAAAATAAAATAATTAAGATATATATTAATAGATGAGATAATGGGAGAGTTATGACTTGACACCACACACACGCTCACTCACTTCTCTTTCTCCCTCATCTGGCCGAAAATTTCCAGCAGCTATCCCGCATTTCTCCACTTCCTTTTCATCACAAAAACCTTCTTTTCTTCCATTAAAAATTTACACAAAATCTCACTAATTCATAGTTAAACCTTCACCAAAAATTCCTTGGTCTAAACTAGCTTGGATCTTGGAGCAAGAAGGCATTTTCGGAGGCCAAGTTTGCAAATTAGATCTCTAAATTATTGAGGTATAAATCTTAGCCCAATGGTTACCTTGTTGATTAGTTACTTTAATCTAATTTATTTAGGTGTTAAAATAGTTTAATTGTAAGAATTGAGTTTTTAAAGAGAAGGGTTTGAATTAAAGTTAGCGTTTTAACCATCATTACTAGGTTAGCTAAGTGTAGTTGCTATCTAGTGGCTTTACAAACCTAATCTAGATGATTACCTTGTTAAAGTGGCTTCTAATTATCCTAATTAAGTGGTGATGCAAGTAAATTGCATGGTTAGTGTATGTTTGTGTGAGATTATATTTATTAGTGAGGCATGGCTTAATTTGGATGTTTACTTATGACTGTGGCCATTAGGTCGCTAATCCATGAAGCTTTGCATAAAAATCCCATTTGTTTGCTTACTAGGTTTTTAGAATAAATAGATTTTAATTTAGTTTGAGGTTGTGATGATCTACAACCTATTTCCTATGATATTTAGTGTTTTGTGAATGCGCGATCGGTACGATCGGGTTCTAGGTTTGGTGGTTGTCACGTATAGCGACCCCTAGTTGTGGTTGTGGCGATGTCGTGCGCGTTTTTTTCACCAAGTGCACACAAGTCTAACTTGTGGACGTTCATTCTGTAGTATCGTTCGTCCTTATGTCTTCTCTGAGTTTTAGCCTCATGTATTGTATTTGTGCAATTCTAGGATCGGTTGCGGAGATGTCGGACGCGGCGCGGAAAGGCAAGGCTGTGATCGGATCAGATTAGCCGGGTGTCCCGGTGAGTAGATGTACACATTTATGGGGCGATCGTTTGGATGACGTGAATCGCCCGATAGTTAGGAATAATTAGTAGTTCTTGTATCTATATGCGTAGTCTTAAATCATCCATATCATGGCATTCATATTCTTATATACAATGTTATTTCCTAAGACACTAGCACCATTACCATTGGTTCATGCTGCACGTGCACTATTCATGCGAACACACATGCCTTTGGTAATTGCTATGCCACGAACACTATAGAACTTGCTTAAATCAGTATCTAAAACATTTGCATCATATATGATATGTAAACTGGTAGTTGTATATTCATTTCATCAAGATTGATACGTAGGATGACTAGTCACATATTCATACCTCATTGCATCATACTTCATACATAGTTTCTGGTCATACGTCGCATGGTATATACTATCGTATCATAGACATCCATCATCACTGACATGTTTACATATTATGATTCTTCTTGAGAATTTCAGTTCTTATGAGATTTCTGGATTTTGGGGAAACCGCAAGGATTTTATGAGCTTATTACCATTTAAAAAATGTAAGTTGCCGTTTTCTCGTGATATGATGTGTGTGTCGTCCACCATGAGTTTTTCTGATTTTTGTTGGTTTTCGAGACCCGATTCAAGGAGTAGGATGAACCATCTCGGGTACATGGTGGGCCCGGTATGATACCCCAGGGCAAGAAGCTCGAGTTGTAGATGATGAGCCTGGCATGGGCAGACTACCTACCGGTGATGTCTGGCGCGGCGGATATCTGGAGGATACCGACCGTAGTCATGAGATTTGATGATATGGGCCGATCCGGACTGACGGAGTCCGAGATATTGAGATATTGAGACATTGAGATATTGAGATATACATATATTGTGTCGATGCTTGACACAGATTTTCTATTGATTTCATTGATGATACTTCAGTTTATTTCATAGGAGTTTTACTAAGATAAGAATACAGATTTTCTCATATCAGACATATTCAGGTTTCGTGTTTGATTATGCATTCATGTTGCATTCATACTAGAGCATCGTATCATATTGGTATATGTAGGTTGTGACGCATTTGCGTGCATACTTACGATAACCTTATTAGATGTTACTTACTACTCACAAGTTGGCAACTCACCCCCGTTATGCTACAGTATCTTGCAGGTCCGACCCGTCAGCATAGTAGCGGCGGGCGTACTTCTTCTTTTGCTTCATTTGCTTGGACTTGCGGTATTGCTCGTAGGTGGGTTGCGAGGATACTTTTGTTTCTACCTTGTATTACTATTTGTATCTAGTATTCTCCATCTAGCTCTTCTACCATTGCATATGTGACCTAGAGGTGTGACAGTGAGATTAGTATATGTGTTGTTTCTCTGGTGTTGAGCTCACTTGGGGCCGACATGATACTTTCTTATTTTCGTGCTTTTATATGCTTATTTTGCACTATTATGATATATATATATATATATATATATTGCGTGTGGTTGTGATTCTGCCTTTGGCGAAGAGCTAGTTCCCGCTTGGGGATGTCTTTATTCTTTACTTGTGTATATTCATGTGTTGTATCCGTTTGGGACCAGCATTTACAAAGGAAACTCTGCCGAAATTTTCGGGAAATTTGATGTTTTAAAATGCTTTAATGTGACTTTGTTTTACTCAAATCACCTTTTAAAGTCAAATTTTCCTTCACTCTATTATTTTTAAACGGTTTAAATTTCTGGGCTTTGGCTTACTTAGATTACATTACGCCTTTAGACGTTTCATAATTTAAGTGCCAGTCACGTTCCGTACATTTGGGTCGTGACAGTGAGGCACTCAGACATGGGCGTTGCCCAATCAGTGCTAAGCATTTACTCGTTTTGACTTGATATAGTGCTAAACACTTTTATACAGCGCTCACGTGTGTTTCACGTGAGGCGCTGAATTTTCATCTCTGGACGCTCACGTGGGAAGCACGTGAGGCGCTAAGTTTATATTTTTTGGCGCTCACGTGGGAAGCACGTGAGGCGCTGAGCTCCTTTCTTTGTTGGGCGCTCACATGAGAAGCACGTAAGGCGCTGAGCTCCTTTCCTTGTTAGGCGTTCACATGGGAAGCACGTGAGACGCTGAGTTCTTTTATTTTAGAGGTTTAATCTCTGTTAATGGCGTTTTGGCCATTGTTGATCATCAAGATCTCTGTTTTGAAGATCTGGGATCAAGTTTATTTAAGAACTAAGTTCTTATGTTTTTTATTATAAGAACTAAGTTCTTTATAGGGTTAAACTCTGTTTTCAGAAGAATTAAATTTCTGGAACATGTTTTTTTCTTCTCTGTTTTTCCTTTTTATTTGGTTCTTTCCCTTAGATTTTGAGTCTGAAGAACAAAATCTTTCCGATAAGAATTAAATTCTCAACTTATAGGAAGATTTGTCTTACGGATCTCAAATCTAGAGAAAGAACTAAGTTCTTATATGAAAAGTTAATCCCTTGTGTTTTACTTGCACTAGGCAAAGGGAGATATTTTTAATCTCTTCTTTTCTTTACCTAGGGTTTGAAAAGAGGAAGATCTTCTTCAGTGAGAGAATTAAATTCTCTGTTGCAGCTTCTAACTTTTTTGTTTGCAGAAGCTTATGGGGGTTCTCTCTATATGAGACTTGAAGTCTCAGGTCCTTTATATAGACAAGGCAAATTGTTGAATAGTTTAAGAAAATCTCTCATTTGAGAGATATCAATTGATTTAATTAGTCTCAAAGATTATTTAAAGATTTTATCCACCGTTAAATATTTGATCCAATGAGTTACTGTATGACAGAATATCTTTTCTTGTTTTTAACAAAATTAGAGATATATTTTCCCAAATATAGAATTTAATTCCATCTTTTAATTCAAACGTTGATTTTTAATCACCATTGGATTTTTAATTTAAGGGTTCTCTGTTTAACAGAGTATATCTTTCTAGTTTAGAAAGATTGGGAAAATATATTTAGAATTTAATTCTATTATTGGATATTTGATCCAACAGCTCTCTGTTTAACAGAGAATATCTTTCTCATTTTAGAAAGATCAGGGAGATATACTCCTCTAATAGAACTTAATTCTATCATTTTATGATTTTTAATCACCACTGGATCTTTGATCCAACGGCTCTCTATTTAACAGAGAATCTTTTTCTTTTTAGAAAGATCAGGAGAGTATTTTTCTAAAATAGAATTCAATTCTATATAGAATTTAATTCTATCTGAAGCTGGTGCTTCAAAAAGTATGTTCTCACGTGTTTAACATGTGACCCCAATGTGGGTTTTAACCTGCTTATATGTTTTGCATATGAGCGCTCATGTGTTTAACACGTGAGGCCAGTTTAGCCCTTAGTTATTTATTTTCAGCGCTTATATATTTTGCATATAAGTGCTTACGTGTTTAACACGTGAAGCCAGTTTGGCTCTTAGTTATTTATTTTCAGCGTTTATATGTTTTGTATATAAGCGCTCACGCGTTTAACACGTGAGGCTAAACTGTGGGAATTCTATTCCTCTTCTTTTCTCCCCCATTTTTACAAGGGAATAGCAGGGTGTTGGGGTATTTTGAGCATGAATCCAATGGAATCTCATGAGTCTCATTATTACAAAATCATGTTGCTGTGGTACCGGGCTGAAACGGTACAAATTATCTTGTGGTACTGGAATGAAACGGTATATCATGAATTTACTAATATGGGCATGTGTTTCCAAACCTTTGGACGATAGCCTGTTGGGTTTGGAATTCTTCAATGCAAATTGAAGTCCCGTAACTTTTGGGCCCGTGATTCTTTAGCTCTGGACCATAGCCTTGGGTTCGTGAATACTCTTGAAATTGGTTAACATTCACACTTAGATTTACATTAGTTAGATCACCTTATAGAGACCTCTAGGACACCTTGCTATTTATGTCATGTTCAACACTTTCTCTTATTATATTGATATGTTTATATGGTTGACATATACATTATCATGCCATACTTGTTCACATTTTCACTATTTTTATTCATACCATATTACATATCGCTTTGCACTTTATTAAAAAATTCTCATTCTTTCCTGGGACCTACCGAGCGTTAGTTTGCTAACGACATTTCTACATGTTTCTTCTTTTCTTAAAATGTTCGTTAGGTGGTTTAGGGACTGAGGAGGTGGAGCCGACTACAAAGGATTACGATCAGTTCGCTTCTGAAGTCGATTCTTAGTATACTTTCCAGCTTTCATTTTCAGTATGTCACCTGTTTAGGTATTTTCAATTTATATTTCGTGTACAGACAGTTTATATCAGTTTAAACCTTATAAAGTTGAATGTAAATATATAATGTGGTTGGATTTTATTTCACTTGTCTATTCTTATCTATTTTATATAGCTTACTTTACACTTAGCGTATTTGTTTCGAGAAAGGACTTTCGCGGAATAAATACGATGCGGGCCTCGTCGCGTGCATGCTCCCGTATTTTGGGAGGAGGGGCGTGACAATATTACATGCAACTTTGATGTTACAGGAAACTTTGGTAGATATTACATGCAACTTTGATATATATTACATGTAAGTGCTTATTTTCATTTGTTGTTGCTAAGATAATACATGAAAATTATTTGATGTTACGGTCAATTGTTTAGATGATGCATGATGCATAATAAATGAGCACTTTCTTGTAATATCTAAGCAATTGCCTATAACATCTATAAAAATTGCCTTTAACATTTAAGCAATTGCATATGACTTTAACCACCTGGATGTAAGTTCTAAACAATTGCCTATAATTTTCAGTTTAAAGAACTGCTAGCTGTGTTTTAATATTAAACTTTGTTTTTCAATAGAAGAAAGTATGGAGATACGCCCGCCATTCGGACGTATATTGACATCGTTCGCTACAACAGCTTCATAGAGAGATTAAAGCCTCACATTTATGCTCAATACATATGGAAGTTAAACAAAACTCCGTTCCACCATTATCTGAAGATGCCAACTTTGACTCAAGATAGACCTACCATATGCATGCTTATCTTTTTCTATGATTGAGGCGCCGGGGAGTTCTTTTTCGGAGGCGTCTCTCATAAATTCAGTGTAGGTTGGGTTAGCCAACACACCAGCTTGCCCAATTCCGGTGAACATGTTATGTCTAATCATTACATCACCCGCTTCGAAAGAAGTACTTTAACATAAAGAAAAGTGAAAGGACTTTGATCACATATTTGAAAACTGCTTTGGAGGGGATTGTGAAAGACAGATCTTCGAAAGTGATGGAAGATTTCGTAGCGTTGTAGATTTTTTATCAGCTTTCATTATTTTGGATGTCCGTCACATCCCCCATCATCCCTAGAGATGCTTTCCTTGTATCGAGCAATCGGTAGTGCCGAATGTGAACTGGACTAAAGCAGTGAACAGCTTGATAATGGAGGGTGTCATGAATAAGATTTCTTCGAAGAGCGACGATGCTCAATTGCCTGGGTGTAAGATCCTTCTCGTTGTAAGTATATACAAACTATTATAGAGATTGTATTATATTTGTATGCAAAGTATAAACTACATAAATCATATTATATGTTGTTGGTAGATGTGTTTTGATTATTTAATATCAATCATGTGAATGCGATGTATATTTGTTTGCATCTATGGTTTTATACCCTGACGGAGTTAAGGGTACCAAACTACGTACACGCCAACAATCCATCCCTATGTTGGTGTGCATTTAGTAGCTCAATGAGAGTGTTGGGATTGCAGAAGGCTATAAAAGAGGAAGAGGTCAGCTTTTTGGTGAAAGAGAACGTGGGTGTGTCGAAACATTCATCCAGTTCTACGTCTTCGAAAAGAATGAGAACTTCTGAATTTCTAGGAGGCACAAGCGATGTGCATAAGAAGAGAAATGAAGATGAGGACGTACCGATTGTATTGGTAAGTTGTATATTCTCTATTTACATTCAAAAAATATCTTGTGTGTGTACACACATATGTATATGTATTCGTATGTATATATGTATAGGTATTTGTATATATATTTTTATATGTATGAATAGTTGCAAATCTGTATATATATAGATATACAGATACATACACACATAGACACACACATTCATGTACACACACTCATACATATTCATGTATATTAAATAGCTGCCTGTAATATCTAGCCACTTGTATGTAACTTCTAAGCACTTGCCTGTAATATCTAAAAAGTTGCATGTAATATCTATAAGCAGCTGTCTGCAATATTTAACCACTTTCCTGTAACATCTAAAAAGTTTCATGTAATATCTATAAGCACCTGCCTGTAATATCTAACCACTTACTTGTAATATTTAAAAGCACTTGCCTGTTACATCTAAAAGGTTGCCTATAACATCTAAAAAAGTTGCCACATCTGAACAGTTTTCTATAATATCTAACCACTTGCTTGTAACTTCTAAACAGTTGCCTATAACATCTAGAAAAAGTTGCATGTAACCTCTGAGCACTTGTCGGTAACATCTAAGTAGTTGCCTGTAATATCTACAAAAGTTGTCTGTAACATCTAAGAAGTTGTCTGTAACATTTAAACAGTGTTAACTTATCTATTGTAACACCTTATTACAATCGTACAATAATTATATTATGTGTGTGTGTTGGGCGTTCATTTAAATTATTATTGTTATTGGTGTGTGGATGGTTATTTATGATGACCGTATCTTTACCTTGTCTTGATCCCTACTTCGATTGATATTATTTTGGTACCCGACCCATATACATTTTTTAAAACCAGATATTCTATTTAGAATATTGACGGTTTTAGTTGTTATAATATTTAGTTCGTATAGTTTATATTTTATTAATATTAGATAGTAACATAAGATATAAGGTGATAGTTTTATATTAATAATATGATATGTAAATCTATCAAGTATCCCTTTAAAAATATTTTATATCTCTTCAACGGTTTGTATGGGGGTTTTAAGATATTTTGCCTCAATGCTATTTAAACATCCCCATCTCTCCTATCATCTCTCTCATCCCTAACAAACCCACAAACCCTCTTGCCACACATAATTTCTCTCATCATTAGTTCATCATCTCTCTCTTATTAAAATATCTTTCCTTTAAACAAACACCTTATTCTATATCTTTTCATTCCCCCCCTCTCTCTCTATATGTGTGTGTGTGTGTTCCCGCCAAATTTTTTGGCTAAAAGCTACTCGTACCCTTATAAAAAAGGGGGGAGTCCTTAAAATTTGGCCTCACGTGTTAAACACGTGGGTGCTCATATGCAAAGTATATGAGCGCTGAAAATAAACTAAATAAAACAACTAATGGCCAAACATGCCTAACGTGTAAAACACGTGAGCGCTCATATGCAAAGCATATGAGCGCTGAACATAAACAGGCTAAAACCTACAGCAGGGGCCACGTGTTAAACACGTGGGTTCTCTTGTCTCTCACGTGCAAAGAATTCTATGTAATAAAATTAAATACTATTTGGGAAATATTTTCCCTGATCTTTCTAATATGGAAAGATCTTTCTCTGACAAAGAATCCTGGATTTAAAATCCGATGGTGATAAAATATCACCAATTAAATCATCTGATAGAATTAAATTTTATTTGGGAAATATTTTCCCGAGCTTCCTCAAACTAGAAAGATCTTCTCTGTTAAACAGAGGACCTTTGGATCAAAAATCCAACGGTGATCATCTGGTAGAATAAAATTCTATCATAGGAAAATATTTTCCTAATCTTGTTAAACTAACAAGATATTCATATGATAAGAATAAAATTCTAATGAGATATCCATATGATAGAATTAAATTTTATATTAAGAAAATATATTTCTGATCTTGTTAAACTAAAAATATATGATAGAATAAAATTCTAATCTTGTTAAAGCTAACAAGATAATCATAATCTTGTTAAACAAACAAGAAATCTTCTTTGTTACACAGAGAGCCTTTGGATTAAAAATCCAACGGTGAATAAAATTCACCGACTGATCTAAAAGATCATGGAATCAATCATGATCTCTCAATGAGGGATTTTCTTAACAAATTGATTCTTTTTCTTCTTATATAAATAGGAGTAAAAAAAGGAGAGAGTGAACACACAGAAAACACAAAGAAGAGAGAGTACAAAAAAGAAGACAATTCAATTCTCCAAAAAGAAGTTGATCTCCCTTTTAGAAAAAAAGAAACCCTAGGTAAGAAGAAAGACACAGAGATTATCTTATCTCTTCTTCGCCTCTCCAAGGGTTTAACCCTTAAAAAAAGAACTTAGTTCTTCCTCTGGTTGAGGTCTGCAGAAACAGATCTCCCCACAAATTGAGAATTTAATTCTCATCAGGAAAATTCTGTTATGCAGATTCAAAACTTAGGGGAAAGAACTAAATTCAAAAAATTTAATTCTTCCAAAAGTATATAGGAATTTAATTCCTCTGATAAAACTAGGGTTTAACCCTGTAAAAGAATTTAATTCTCATAAAACAAGGGACCTGAAATTCCCAAAACTCAGATCAAAATCTATGTGCATATAAAAGAAAAGACTGGTGATTCATTAGCGTTCAACGCTATAACGAAACCTCACGTATCCCCACCTGTGCACCTTTGATGAACAAAAAGACTGAGATCGAATCACGTGTTCTCACGTGACCCCCAAACAGTTGCTTAGCACTTATATGGAAGAGAGAATAAACCCAAAGAGGCAGTGCCCAACTGTGGGGCGCCCCACGTGCCCACACGTGAGGGCCACAAGAATTAAGTGTTTAACACTTATATATAGACGGGGATTTAGACCCAAGTGTACAACGCCAACTTTCAGGCGCCTCGCGTGCTACACGTGTGCGTCCTAAATTTCAGTGTGTAACACTGCTTTAGAGTCTCACGTGAGCACCGAGCATATATTAGTGTTTAACACTATAAGAAACCAACTTCGGCCCCAAATTGGCTAAATCTTCCTGAGATTAAAACATTTTGGATCTCGAAATAGACCGAGTCTCTATACTCATGACTTCCCAAACTAATGATTCCTCAATTGATAATTGACCAGAACGATATCCATCCCACATTTTCTAAGTTAATCTTAGTCTCCCAAAAATGACTAATGATTATTTGCTGGTCCACCATGATCTCTCCCCTCAATCTAGAATTTGGTTCAAGGGTACATCTCTCCACACCTCTGATACATGTCGCTGTAATTCTTCAACGTCTTCAGAGAGGTGGCGGGTCCTGACAACCAACAACTCTTTGGTGCACTCCCAAACCGAAGGGCACATCCCAATACGAACCGAAACGTCCTTAAACTAAACCCTCACCTAAAAAATGGTGATCTATAGACCGAAACGTCCTTAAACTAACAACGAACCATAACGTCCTTAAACTAAAACAATGGAGCCCAAATGCTCTTTTGCTGGGTCTGAATGATCCCAAAATCCTGTTGAGTAGATCTTAGTCTAAAATTAAACTAATGTATCCTCAACAAATATTTAAGTTGATTTTAATCTCAAACGAGATCAACGATCCTTAAACCAACCCAAACCCAAATCTAAGAATATACAGATTTGGACTAATCCATGCCCTACAGGCGACAACATAAATTAGTCTCTGTATACAATCCACGGGAAACCAAAAATTTTACAAACACACACGACACGAAGTGACCTTCTGCAGCAGGAGAAATGGTTACCGCGATGCGGTAACGTAATTAACTGCAGGGGCTTGCGTCTGCAGGAAAGAGCATCCCCACAATCAAAAACTCCTCGCAAACGAGGAGGAATCTGACGAAGTCTGCTACAACGGCCGCATCCGTTCAAACTTCCGATACACGGTGCCATAAATCAACTTGGTATCTTCGGAGAGGTGGACGGATAAACCCAAATAGCATTTGGCCCCAAATTCAGGCAATACGAACTATCCCGGTCTGTCTCCGTTTTCGGCGGTGAACAGATTCTGGCATGCCCGGTGGGACTTTTCCTCTTTCCACTCCACACTTCGTGTGTCGTGTTTTTCCGCGATCAAGTAATCGTGGTATATATGTTTGTGGTTGCCCTTGGATGATGGGATAATGAAGCCGGCGTTTCGTCTCTATGAAGAATGGCGTTTGCTTCCACCCTAGCAACTCAGGCTCTGTCATATCCGGTGGAGTCAGGTATGGGCCACTTGCAGCCTCAAATCTCTGCAATCCAGCTCTTCAAGAAATCAACGGGCTTCTCTTTAGGTCGATACTCCCACCTCCCACCCTTGGTGCCCCAACGCCGATGGAGGAAGCCCAGAGGAAGTCTGTCTTCCACAGGCTGGTTCCCCAAGCTGCCGCTTTGCCGACGGAATCAATCCTCAAACAACTGGTACTTGCCAAGGACCAAGGTCAACGCAGGGGGCAGAATATTCAAGCTCTCAAAGGAAACAGGGGGCAGGCTTAGCAAAATCCTGAGGCTAATCAAATTCCGGCCATAAGAAACGGTCGACGTCGATATCGGCGTCATACAAAACGAACCGGGCGCAGTTCTCCATCATCATTGACTCCACCTGCTTCAATTTTGATGATGAATGCTGCTGTTCCAACCGGAAACAGCTTCGAACTGCTGCAGAGGGTCAGACAAAATTCTTCCACCGTGGTATTGAAGAAAACTCTGCAGCCCAGGGAGATCCCACGAGAGAATAAACCACTTCGCTCCCTAAAAGAACTTTCCTCGTCCATATATAAGTGTGGAAGCAGATGAAGGACCCAGTCATCAACCGCGGCTCTTCCCCTAAATGTCAGCCATATTCTGACAAATCCCCTTTCAAATACAAGGGGACTTATCCCAAGATGGATCCTGATACAACGGCCTCTCCGACTTCAACCTCTCACAAAAGGAGAAGACCGGAAAAAACCCCATTGCCTGCGGCGAATTCTAAAGGCACTGGACCCAAACGCCCCAAGCCTGGAGGCATGATCGTGCCCACGGTGTACATGGATTCTGGGAAAGAGGAAAGCCGTGCTTCCGTAGGTCATCGACCACTCACTCGGTCATTGACAAAAGCTCAGGAGCAGAAACAAAAGCTCCAAGAAATGCTGATGAAAATGTCCGCACTCACTGGGCAAAAAGAAAGCATGGAATCAACGTCTGAACAGCGCCGGGAGCAGGAGACCGATACGGAGTTCTTGCGAAGGGTGCTGGAAAGGAAGGATAAGGAGGCCGCAGAGTAAGCTGCTAATATAAAACAGATGGCACTCCTGTTCCAAGACATGGTTGGTATGATAATCCAGCCGGAACCTCCAGCCAAAAACCCCCCGATAATCATCGAAGACGACAGAGGGAAAATGTCAAACCCTCCTCCGGCTGTCTCAGCAACCCAAGAAGAGACAATTTCCAAGGCTGCCCTTGATGACTACATAGCTCAACAAATACGAGTTCATCAAGCGGGTGAAGCGGCTGGCCAAGTCGTTAGAACTGGGCGACCTTATCCAGGCTGGTATGATCAAATCAAGTACCCATCGGGATATACAATCCCTAAGTTCCATGTGTATAAGGGGATGAGCAATCCACACCAGCACGTTGCTCAATTCAAAGCTTTGTGCGGTAATACTGGAGGCGACGACAAACTGCTGCTTCGCCAGTTTGTTGGCAGCTTGTCGGAGACGGCATTTGAATGGTACTCTGAGCTCCCAAATGATTCTGTCAAAACATTCATAGAGATGGAATTGCAATTCACACATCGGTTCGCAAGCGCAAGCGAGCGCACCCCAATCACGGCATTAATCAATGCCAGGATGAAGCCAGGAGAGACCTGCGTTCAATACGCAATTCGGTGGCGGAACCTATGGTCAAAATGCGAACAACGCATCGAAGAAGCTCCTGCCGTGGGCTTGTTCATAGGGACCCTTGATCCTCAGGCAACTATATCCCAATTATGATGTTCTTCAAGCCGACCACCTTCCAGGCCTTGATTGACAAGCTGGCTCAAATGGACCAGATGGGTCATAGGCCATCCTCTTCAAAAACATATCTCCGGAATGAAAAGGGCAAAGGGAAAGTGACCTTTGTTGCCAACACTCAACTACAACCGAGTGACCTGAAACCGGTTGCTCGCCAAAGCAACACACGTCGATCCCTCGAATAGAAGTTGAGACGTCTTTACTCGTTTCCCCGGGACAAAACGGGGAGACTGTTCGAACTGGCGATGCGCAACAGGTTCATCACTCTGCCGGATCCGAGATGCCCATTGCAGCCTGGTGACGTCAACAGTCCTAACTACTGCCCCAACCACAGAGTAATGGGCCACCCAATCGAAAATTGCTACATCTTCAAAAACTGGGTTGAGGACCAATACCAACAAGGCAAGTTCGCGCTGTCCGAAAACTGGAAGGTAAACCCATCACAACAGCACGCTCGTAAAAAGGTGGATATGCCGGGGGCATCATGCTCATTTGTAGAAGAAGCTCCGTGGGAAGTGGTCCTTTCAGTTAAAACTAAAAGAATACTGAAGGATCTTCAAGCATGTCCAGCGATCAAATGGAAAAGCCTGCTGGAACCCGAGATCATTCAGGGGATGCTTCAACCGCGCCCAATGCCGAAAACTGGTAACGATGGGCAAGATCTCCAGGCCAAGCCTTCGAAGTCTTCAAAGAAAAAGAAGAAGACCAAGAAGCCTGTACAGCCAGCCGATTACGATGATAAGCGCACGGACCTACAAAAATACATCGACGCGCTGGAAGAGTACAACCAGAAGGTGCGGATCCTAGTCACCCTCGAAGAGTTTTTCAACCATATCCTTGAGAACAGAGACAGCGACAATGATGAGGGGAACAACACGTCGTAAGAATCCGAGAATTTTGTAGCGAGTTGCCACATGGTTTCTCACTCGTCATTAAAAGACGAAGAAACTCCCTCGGCGTCGGAGAGCAACGCGGGGAAACTAGGGGCAGGATCGGTCCCAAGATCCCTGGAATCGTCAGACGACCTGATTGACAGGTTGCTGAACGAAGCCTCTCAGAAGAGCAAAGCTAGACGAGAGCGTGAAACAGCTATATATGAAAAGGCCAAACGTCAGTGTCAAAATGAAGAAGCTGCAGCGAGAAAGAGTCATAAAGCACTCCAACCGGATCGAAGCATACCCGCGGCAGGCAAAAGCAAGTTTAAGAAGAGGAAACGGTTCACCAAAGCCCTGTCAATGGGAATGAAGCTGCCACTGTTTAAAGGAAATACTCCTGGGAGTATGTGCCTCGACGAATCGAATGTGCATCTGAACTACTGCTTATACCATCGGAGGGTCACACACCCACCGAAGAGTGCAGTGCCTTCAAGAAGTGGTGGCAAGGATACGTTTCCCATCGACAACACTTCAAACGGATGAAGCGTGAAGCCCGTCAACAACAAAGAAGCGCGATAGATGAGCATGAAGTAACAGCTGGCAACTGTCATATGATTGGTACCAGTGCGACAAAAGAGAAATCTCAAGTTCTTACATTCGGGAGCGATTCCGAGGAAGAAACGACCCTTGTCCCTCTCTTCAAAGAATCCACCTTTGGAACAGAAGAAGAGGCGAAGAAATGCGAGAACATTCAGCTGCGCAACCGTTCGTTGCCTGAGAAGAACCTCGGGCCAACAAACAAAGGTTCGAACAAAAGAGACAAGGGGAAGGAAAAAATCCCTGAGGAAATTGCCCTCGATGATAGAGTCGTCAAAGAGCTCGTAGCCAAGGACCCGCCTAAGAAAAACAAGGTGGATTACAATGTCCTGGAACACCCGAGGAAGATACCCTCACAACTAAGCATACTGGATGCTCTCCTCCTGTCCAAAGAGGCGCGAGATTCTCTAATCAAGGCACTGCAAAAGCTTGATCAGTTCCAAGCTTTCTTTGCGGAAGAAAAGATGAAGGACGAGATGGCAGATGTTCATACAGCCGAAATCACATTCGGTGATGAAGATCTCCTCCTCGGAACGTGCGAGCAAAACCGTCCTCTATATGTCACCGGGTACTGCCACGACATTAAGATAGGCAAGATCCTGATCGACAACGGGTACTCTGTCAACATTCTCAACGTGAAGGTGCTGAAGGAGATCTGCATGAACGTTCAGCACCTGGCTCGGGACAAAATTACCATCTCCGGGTTCGATTTGCAGTCATCACGGACGCTTGGGTCCGTGATATTGACATTACGCTTTGGGATGCTCGTCACTGACATCAAATTTCATGTCATCGACGCCAAGACTTGCTATAACGCTCTGCTCGGCCAGCCTTGGTTATACGAGTACAACATCATCCCTTCTACATAACACCAGTGTATGAAATACTTCAAAGATGGCCTCGAGTACACGGTTATAGGGGAGCTAAATCCATTCTCCGTAAACGAAGTCCGCAAATACGAAGATGCCAAGTACTTCCTACCAGGCTTTGAAGACACGGAAATGTGCTGTAAATAAGAGAACTAACAAAAACCCGTCGCCACCATCCCAATCTTTGGGAGTGATACCGAGGAAGATGAAAAAATAGTCCACTCGCGGCAACCCCAAGGAAACAGGCCAGGACCATCTACTCCTATTTTGGTCTTTGGAAGTGACTCTGAGGACGATGCCAACGTAGTGTTCTCCGTCCTCCCATCAATGCAGACCTTCGCTGAAGCTGATCAGAGTTTGAAAATCACCATGGTTCTGCAACAGCATTACAGGGAACTTGATGCGCTCGATACATACTGCGTGCAAGAGCTGCAGACCTTCTACGATCCTCCTAGGGGAAGAGATGAAAAGGCGATCCTCTTCCATCAATCCACAGAGACCAAAGTGGAGAAAGAAGTCTGGCATGGTGCTGATATTTCGCTTGACAGGATTCAACCAATCCGGCAGCCCAGGTACTACGCAGAGAGATTGAAGATGCTATTAAGATGCTAAGGTGTACCCTTCAAACAGACCGCTCGGCAAGCCCAGTTCTATAACAAGATTTGGGACGTTCCCGGGACTCAGCAAAAGATGCCCAACGGGAGGATGGAGACGATTGGGCTTAGATACGTTGGGTCTAAAAAACGGGAGCGATTCCATGGTTGCCATGTCATAAATAACTCCGGTGGAGAAGCGAATGTATTTCCAGATAGAGCTGATATCGAACCAAAGCGAGATCCCGCCGTGAGAATACCAAGCCCATCATTCGAAGAACAAATTTACAAGCTAATAAGGGAAGCAGGTCAAAAGGTTCGGGATGACCACAGCCGCGAAATAGCCATTTACGAGAAAGCCAGGACGCAACGTCTCATTCAGCAGTCCACGGAAAGAGAAGACTGCGACGCCCTTCATCCTCAGCCTGATGTGCATTCTCGTGGCAAGGAAAAAGTCCGATGCAAGCAACAACAAGATCAAGAATGGGAATGGTGTTCAAAAACAGCAAAACAGATCCAAGAAGCCACGCGATCGAGAAAAAGTCAGGTGGAATCCGTCTTTTATGAAGAAGATGGGTCGGGAATACTCTTTCCCTCAAGACAAGACAAGGAAAATATTCAACCTTATCATGAAGCATCAAATGATGACGCTCCCGGAGTCTCGGCACCCCGAGCAAATAAACGAGGTCCATCATCCAGCTTATTGCTCGTACCACCGAGCAATAGGACATCCTCTTGAAAACTGCTTCACCTTCAAAGACTGGGTCAAAGACCAGTATCAGCAAGGCAGGTTTGCTCTATCCGACAATTGGAGAGTTTCCCCACCACGAAAGCATGAGCCAAAAGCAACCTACACTGTGAGTGTAAGTCTAGATCAGTATCGAGCTTGGAAACGAGCTCGTACCTGCCACGTATAACACTATCAAAAGAAGGAGAGCACGAGAATATGGACGACCTCCCCCGGTGCTTTGCAAATGAGGATGAGGACGAGGTGATCTCAGAATTTCCACCGGCTCCAAAAGAGTTGGAAGACGGGATACACACCACGGCGGACAACCTGAGAAAAATTGACTTAGGAACAAAAAATGAGCCAAGGCCAACGTTCGCCAGTGAGCTGCTGTCTGAAAAGCAGATGGCCACACTAAAAGATGTACTTACGCAATATAAAGACTGCTTCGCATGGAATTATTCCGAGATGCCGGGACTAGATCCCGAAATAGCTGTGCATAAACTGGCGATATCACCGAACGTCAAGCCAGTCAAACAAGCGCCAAGAAGAATGCGGCTCGAACTCGAGATGAGCATCAATGCCAAAGTCAAGAAACTAATCGACTCCGGCTTCATCCAATAAGTTCAATATCCTGTCTGGATCGCAAACATTGTCCTAGTGATGAAGAAAAATGGGACAGTACACATCTGCGTGGACTTTCGGGATCTCAACAAAGCTTGCTCAAAGGATGACTTCCCAGTACCTGTTACCGAGCTGATGATCGATAACACGTCCACTCACGAGGTCTTCTCCTTCATGTATAGATCTTCAGGTTACAATCAAATAAAAATGCATCTCGAAGACCAAAAGCACACCGCCTTCCGGACTCCGCTGGGCATATTCTGCTATAAAGTGACGCCCTTCGGTCTGAAGAACGCTGGCGCTGCCTACCATAGGGCCATGACAAAGATATTCAATGATCTTATACACGAGATTATCGAATGTTATATCGACGACCTCGTGGTGAAAAGCAAATCGTACGAGGAACACTAGGAGCATTTGAGAATAGTGTTCCAGTGTCTTCGGAAATATAATCTGAAGATGAACCCTCTGAAATGCGCGTTTGGAGTCTCCTCAGGCAAATTCCTAGGATTTATCGTACGACACCGAGGCATTGAAGTAGACCCATCAAAGATCAATGCGATTATGGAAATGCCCTCACCAAGAACTCTCAAACAATTGCGGTTTCTCCAAGGAAAGCTCGCGTATATCCGACGGTTCATAGCTAACCTCTCCGGCAAATGCCGCCCCTATAGCCATCTAATGAAGAAGGGGACCCCATTCGTTTGGGATCATAAATGCCAAAGTGCACTGGACGAAATCAAGAAATATCTGCAGAATCCACCGGTACTGACCGCTCCGGTCAAGAGAAAGCTCCTTATCCTGTACACAACAGCCCTTGAAGGTTCTTTAGGCGTGCTATGGGCACAGGAGAACGACCAGGGGAATGAGAGAGCTCTCTATTATTTGAGCCGAGTTCTCCTGAGGGCAGAAAACAACTATTCCCCCATCGAAAAGCATTGCCTGGCACTGATCTTCGCGATAATGAAGCTTCGACATTATGCCTGGCACATGAGGTCCATCTCATATCAAAGGTGGATCCTCTCAAATATTTGATGTCAAGAGCCATACTAACAAGAAGGCTTGCCAAACGGGCCCTCCTCTTGATGAAGTTCTTGATAACATATCGACCCCTCAAGGCAGTGAAAGTCCAGACCATTGCTGACTTTCTTGCTAAATATCCAATACCAGCCGACTCTCCCTTAAATTATGAATTACCAGATGAACACGCGTTCGATGCAATCGACAGGGAGGAAGAAGGAAATAATGCCCGATGGGAACTCTACTTCGATGGAGCATCTTCCATGAAAAAGCAAAAGCAAAAACCCCCATGATTAAAGCCGGGGTGGGCCTTATCTTTGTGACTCCGTAAGGAGGGATAATGCGTTTCGTTCTTTCATTAACAGAGCCAAGAACGAACAATGAGGCTGAGTACGAAGCTTTGATAGCAGGTCTTGAGATTGTTGTTGACATGGGCATCGAAAACCTTCTCATATATGGAGACTCCCAGCTTGTCGTTAGCCAAGTAAATGACGACTATCAGATATGTAAACCGGAGTTGGTAAAATATGGCAAAAGAGTGCAGCAACTACTGACTTAAATTCCCTCTTACATCCTGAAAAGCATACCGCGGGCGGAAAATAGCAAGGCGGATGCGTTGGCAAAGCTCTCTAAAGAACTGGCCGACGAAAACCTCGATGACATAAGGATCATTGTGCAAAACCGTCGGATTCTCGCGCCAGCAGAAATATCTCCAGAATCGTCTGAAAGGAAGAACGCGACCAAACAAGCAGCTTGCCAAATAGAAGACGAAGAAAAGGCTACGGATTGGAGAGAAGTCTTCATAGACTACTTCAAACCCCATCGAACACCCGAAGACGTGTCGTCAAGACATCAGCTCATGAAGCGAGCCCTAACTTTCGCCTTCATCAATGAAACTCTTTATAAGAGATCATTCGATTGTCTATGGCTGAGATTCCTGAGACCAGAAGAAGCAAAAAGGGTCGTCCAAGAAACTCACAACGGACTCTGCGATTCTCATCAGGCCGGACGGAAGATGAAGTTGAAGATCAAGAGAATGGGTTACTATTGGCCCACGATGATTCAGGACTGCCTAGAATATGCGAAGCAGTGTCACTCATGCCAAATTCACGGGGACTTCATCCACCAGCATCCAAATCCGCTGTACCCGACGTTGGCTAGTTGGCCGTTCGAAATGTGGAGAACCGATATAATCGGGCCCATTGAACCAGCATCGTCCAAGGGACATCGGTTCATATTGGCATCAACCGATTACTTCTCTAAGTGGGCGGAGGCAGTACCGCTAAGGGAGGTGAAGATGGAGAACATCCTCCATTTCTTCAGGGCGCGTGTCATCTACCGGTTCGGCACTCCGCGATGAATCATCTTGGATAATAGGCCGGCCTACAGAAGCCATAAGATCAGCCACTTCGCACAGCAGCATAATATAGATTAGAGATACTCTTCAGTCTATAATCCCCGAGCTAATGGTTTGGCTGAGGCTTTCAATAAGACATTAACGAAGATCATAAAGAAAACGGTGTCCAGAAACAAAAAGGATTAGCACGAGAGACTACATGAAGCTCTCTGGGCGTATTGAACCATGTTCAAAACAGCCACAAATACTACGCCATCCGCGTTGGTATTCGTCACGGAAGCGGTACTTCCCTTGGAAATAGAGTTATCCTTTCACGAGTAGCAGTTCGATAAGTGCTGACGGATGAAGAAAATGCCCATCTTCGGCTAGAGGAGCTCGATGCCCTCGATGAAACTCGCCTCATGGCGCAGCAAAATCTGGAAGCTTACAAAGCAAGGATGACGCGCTTATACGAAATACTAACCAGGCCGAGAACCTCGTGCTAGTCATAAAAAGACCTATGATCCCCAACCGTACAAAGCGGGGGAAATTCTAGCCGAACTATGAGGGTCCGTACATCATAGACAAGGTCTACCAAGGTGGGGCCTATTTGCTCATAGATATGCATGGTGAAAGACTCTTCCGGCCAATAAACGGCTGGTTCCTTAAGAAATACGACGCTTGACAAGTCACGGCTCAGCTTAATGATAGATGACGAAGCTCGTATCCGCTCGCTGTCTTCCTGAGTCAAGACTCTATAAATAGTATCTGGCAAAACTTCGCCTCGAAGCTGGCCCTGGACCGAGATGTCCCTAAACTAACAATGGACCGAGATGTCCCTAAACTAAGTACGTCGCCTCAAACACGATGATAGTGGAATTCAAGTCCACAGGTCTCAGCGGCAAAGACTGCAACTCAAATCCCGCTGGCTATACAGCTACCCTGGTGGCGAAGTCCCCCCTAAGTGCCATTGGCAAACAGAATGATAAAAAAACGGTACGTCCACAAGCGAAATGGGTACGGATGAAAACCCGAAAGGGCGCCGTGAGTAAAAGCAGGAGGGCTACCAGCGAGCTTATGAAAACCTGAAAGGGCGCAATCTCGTGGTAAAAAAAACGGTACGTCCACAAGCGAAATGGTCACAGATGAAAACCCGAAAGGGCGCTGTGAGTAAAAACAGCAGGGCTACCGGCGAGTTTGTGAAAACCTGAAAAGGCACAATCTCGTTAAAATAAAAACACCTATAAGGTCCTTTCGACCTTGTAAGGAGAAAACACCTGCGTGAGATCCTTACGACTCACAAGGGAGAAACACACTTAGGGATCCCCACGATTCCTAAGGAGAAATTACACCTACGAGATCCTCACGACTCGTAAGGAGAATCCCCCCTATGAGACCCTCACGGCTCATAGGATTCAAAAGCCTTAAGATACAAGGACCTGAACCTGTTCTTAAGCCATCACACTCCCCAAGTTGCCCTATAAGTGGTCTAATATTGACCCTTGTATACAATCCACAGGCACAAATAAACGTTCCCTCACCAAGTCCCACCAATGATGAGGAGTGTCCTCATATGGTGAACGACACTTGTAAGCCCTCTCAACTTATAAGGAGAAAATACTCTTATGAGGTTCTTACGACTTGTAAGAGAAAATATCACTTAGGAGTCCTTACGACTTCTTGGGAGATCCTCTCGACTCGTAGGGAGAAAACCCTTTATGAGACCCTTACGGCTCAAAAAGTAAAAAGCCTTAGTCGACAGGATCCTAACCCTGTCTATTAAGCCACCTTTGTTCAAATCAGCAAAGGCAAATGATGATTCGCTCCTGGAAATATTCTAGTGGAAGCGATGCTGATGCCTGAACAGGTGTCAATTTTTAAGTCCTTTCACAGTAAATGATGATTCGCTCCTGGCAATATTCCAGTCGTAGCTATACTGATGCCTAAATTGGTATCAAATGCTAAGTCCTTTCAAGGCAAATAATGATTCGCTCCTGGCAATATTCCAGTCGTAGCGATACTGATGCCTAAATTGGTATCAAATTCTAAATCCTTTCAAGGCAAATGATGTTTCGATCCTGGCAATATTCCAGTCGCAGCGGTGCTGATGCCAATATTCGTATCAGATCTCAAGTTCCATACTCGCAACAAAAATCAGCGAGCAAAAAAGGCATATGAAATAGCCGAAATGATGGGGCAACTCGCAATAAAAATCAGTGAGCAAAATATATGCATATAAAAACAGCCGAAATGTTTGGGCAACTCGCAATAAAAAGCAGCGAGTAAAAATAAAAAACAGCCGAAATGATTGGGCAATCGCGACTTTCGCGATATAAAAAGCTGAAATAATAGAGCATCGCGGAAACAAAAAAAATGATGAAACTTTTGCCCTGCAGATGTGTCCACATCAACCCCTGTATACAATCCATAGGCATAAATGAAAAGAGGACCACATTTTCCCACCCGGCTCCATCAGAAGGGGAGCCAGGTCTCGACGGCAACATCTACAGCCAAGAGATCATCCCGGCATTCCTTCTCCACTCCAACAGGATGCAGATGCGACGTTAGCAAAACGGAGCCATGGCAAAGTCCCTAGTTCCAGATCTTGACGGTTCACAGACAGCCTAGAAGATCAACCCGGCGTTCTTTCTCCACTCCAACAAGATGCGGACGCAACGTCAGCAAAACGGAGCCATGGCAAAGTCGCTAGTTCCAGATCTTGACGGTTCACAGACAGCCTAAATATCACCCCGGTGTTTCTTCTCACTCTAGCAGGATGCAGACGTAATGTCAACAACCGACCCCAGGGTCAAAACAACAGAGCCACGGCAAAGTCCATAGTTCCCAGTCTCGACGGCAATATCTACAGCATAGAGATCACCTCGGCATTCTCTCTCACTCCAACAGGATGCAGACGCGACGTCAACAACCGACCCTAGGGTCAAAACAATGGAGCTATGGCAAAGTCCCTAGTTCCGAGCCTCGACGGTTCACAGATAACCTAGAGACAATCTCGACATTTGTCGCAATATAGCAGGCACAATGTCAAAAAACGAAGCAAAGAAAGATCCCTAGCTTCAGGGTCTTGAAGGCAACTCAAATAAAACCTGAAAGACTATCGGAAATCATCCCACACCAGTGCGGAGTGGTCATGACTCATCGGGGCTCCCAAATTGAGCCTAACCTCAAGTAAAAAGCGGCATGGAAAATCTCTAACGCTTGCTCTTCCGACGGTAATATGACCTGGGAGATTACTTGAAAACGTCTTGTCCATCCCCCGAAGGGATCAGAGACATGACAGTCGTGGGGCTACTCGAACAACAAGATTGCATATCGGGGAATGCATCAGCCAACGCGACGGTACGACGGACAAAAACCCTAGTAGCACAAACCCTAGCGGACCTCTGTCGTAAAGAGCAAAGATTAACTGTGACGTTAGGACGTTCTTGCGAGAACTTCTTGATTCGTCTCGACTCGTAGGGAAAACAATGTTCCTGCGAGAACTTCTCGACTCGTAGGGAAAAACATCTTCATGAATCCCTCACGGATCATGAAGGTGGAAAGCCTTAGGCAACGGGGATATCAACCTGTTTCCTAAGCACTGTGGCCCTGCAAGTAGGTCCAAGATGGACTATTGTATACTATCCACGGGCCATATTCTCCAAAGTAGAATATCGATAAGGAGGAAAAAAAACAGCTTACGAGTCCTCTTGACTTGTAAGGGGGAAAATTCTCTTGTGAGATCCATACGACTCTCAAGAGAAAACGCACTTAGGAGATCCTCACGACTTCTAAGGAGAAAATACACATGTAGGATCCTCTCGAATCATAAGAGAAAAACTTTTATGAGACCCTCATGGCTCATAAAAGTCTTAGGCGGTAGATCCAAACCTGTTTTCTAAGCCATCGTTGCTCTACAAGAATGACCAAACTGACTCTTGTACACTATCCACGGGCCACATTCGCCAATGAAATGAAGAAGCTACTTGCGGTCCCTCACGATTTGTATGGAAAAATTCCCAAGTGAGATCCTTACGACTCACGAAGACGATGAACACTTAGAAATCCTCACGATTTCTAGGGAGAATATGCACCTATGAGATCCTCTCGACTTATAGGGAGAAAAACTTTCTTGAGACCCTTACGGCTCATTTAGATGAAAAAGCCTTAGGCTATAAGGATCCTAATCTTGTCTCTTAAGCCATCAATTCTATGGCCATGCATAACTCTGCACTACTTCACCTACGTACATACTTATGTGGGCAAAATAGTGGGGGGCATTTGTTCCCGCCAAATTTTTTGGCTAAAAGCTATCCGTTCCCTTATAAAAAAAGGAAGGAGAGTTCTCAAAATTTGGCCTCACGTGTTAAACACGTGGGTGCTTATTTGCAATGCATATGAGCGCTGAAAATAAACTAAATAAAACAACTAATGGCCAAACAGGCCTCACGTGTAAAACACGTAAGCGCTCATATGCAAAGTATATGAGCGCTGAATATAAACAGGCTAAAACCCATAGCAGGAGTCACGTGTTAAACACGTGAATTCTCTTGCCTCTCACATGCAAAGCATTTTATGTGATAAAATTAAATCCTATTTAGGAAATATTTTTCCTGATCTTTCTAATAAGGAAAAATCTTTCTCTGACAGAGAATTCTGGATTTAAAATCTGATGGTGATAAAATATCACCAATTAAATCATCTGATAGAATTAAATTCTATTTGGGAAATATTTTCCTGAGCTTCCTCAAACTATAAAGATCTTCTCTGTTAAACAGAGGACCTTTGGATCAAAGATCCAACGGTGATCATCTGGTAGAATAAAATTTTATCATAGGAAAATATTTTCCTAATCTTGTTAAATTAACAAGATATTCATATGATAAGAATAAAATTCTAATGAGATATCCATATGATAGAATTAAATTCTATATTAAGAAAAGATATTTCTGATCTTGTTAAACTAAAATGATATGATAGAATAAAATTCTAATCTTGTTAAAACTAACAAGATATTCATAATCTTGTTAAACAAACAAGAAACCTTCTCTGTTACACAGAGAGCCGTTGGATTAAAAATCCATCGGTGATCATCTGGTAGAATAAAATTTTATCATACGAAAATATTTTCCTAATCTTGTTAAACTAGGAAAGATATTCATATGATAAGAATAAAATTCTAATGAGATATCCATATGATAGAATTAAATTCTATATTAAGAAAATATATTTCTGATCTTGTTAAACTAAAATGATATGATAGAATAAAATTCTAATCTTGTTAAAACTAACAAGATATTCATAATCTTGTTAAACAAACAAGAAACCTTCTCTGTTACACAGAGAACCTTTGGATTAAAAATCCAACGGTGAATAAAATTCACCGACTGATCTAAAAGATCATGGAATCAATCATGATCTCTCAATGAGGGATTTTCTTAACAAATTGATTCTTTTTCTTCTCATATAAATAGGAGTAAAAGAGGAGAGAGAGAACACACAGAAAATATAGAGAAGAGAGAGTAAAAAAAAAAGAATTCAATTCTCTAAAAATAAGATCTCCCTTTTAGAAAAAAAGAAACCCTAGGTAAGAATAAAGACACAGAGATTATCTTATCTCTTCTTCGCCTCTTCAAGGGTTTAACCCTTAGAAAAAGAACTTAGTTCTTCCTCTTGTTGAGGTCTGCAAAAACAGATCTCCCCACCAGTTGAGAATTTAATTCTCATCCGGGAGATTCTGTTATGCAGATTCAAAACTTAGGGGAAAGAACTAAGTTCAAAGAATTTAATTCTTCCAAAAGTATATAGGAATTTAATTCCTCTGATAAAACTAGGGTTTAACCCTGTAAAAGAATCTAATTCTCATAAAACAAGGGACCTGAAATTCTCAAAACTCATATCAAAATCTCTGTGCATATAAAAGAAAAGACTGGTGATTCATTAGCGTTCAACACTATAACGAAAGCTCACGTGTCCCGACATGTGCACCTTTGATGAACAAAAAGGAATGACTGAGATCGAATCACGTGTTCTCACATGACCCCAAACAGTTGCTTGACAATTATATGGAAGAGGGAATAAACCGAAAGAAGCAGTGCCCGACTCTGGGGCGCCCCACGTGCCCACACGTGAGGACCACAAGAATTAAGTGTTTAACACTTATATACAGACAGGGATTTGGACCCAAGTGTATATTGCCAACTTTCAGGCACCTCACGTGCCACACGTGAGCGCCCCAAATTTCAGTGTTTAACACTGCTTTAGAGTCTTACGTGGGAGCACGTGAGCACCGAGCATATATTAGTGTTTAACACTATAAGAAGCCAACTTCTGCCCCAAATTGACTAAGTCTTCCTGAGATTAAAACATCTTGGATCTCCAAATAGACCGAGCTTCTATGCTCATGACTTCCCAAACTAATGATTCCTCAATTGATAATTGACCAGAACGATATCCATCCCACATCTCTTAAGTTAATCTTAGTCTCCCAAAAATGACTAATGATTCTTAGCTGGTCCACCATAATCTATCCCCTCAATCTGGAATTTTGTTCAAGGGTACATCTCTCCACACCTCTGATACATGTCGCTGTAATTCTTCAACGTCTTCAGAGAGGTTGCGGGTCCTGACAACCAACAACTCTTTGGTGCACTCCCAAACCGATTGGCACATCCCAATACGGACCGAAATGTCCTTAAACTAAACCCTCACATCAAAAATGCCGATCTATGGACCGAAACGTCCTTAAACTAACAACGGACCGTAACGTCCTTAAACTAAAACAATGGAGCCCAAATGCTCTTTTGCTGGGTCTGAATGATCCCAAAATCTTGTTGAGTAGATCTTAGTCTAAAATTAGATTAACGTATCCTCAACAAGCATTTAAGTTGATCTTAATCTCAAACGAGATTAACGATCCTTAAACCAACCCAAACCCAAATCTAAGAATATATGGATTTGGACTAATCTACGCCCTACAGGCGACAACATAAATTAGTCTCCGTATACAATCCACAGGCAACCAAAAATAAAACAAACACACACGACACGAAATGACCTTCTGGAGCAAGAGAAAGTGGTTACTGCGATGCGGTAACGTAATTAACTACAGGGGATTGTGCCTGCAGGAAAGAGCGTCCCCATAATCTAAAACCTCTCGCAAATGAGGAGGAATCTGACGAAATCTGCTACAACGGCCGCTTCCGTTCAAACATCTGATACACGGTGCCATTAATCAACTTGGCATCTTTGGAGAGGTGGACGGATAAACCCAAATAGTATCTGCCCCCAAATTCAGGCTAGACGAACCATCCTGGTCCGTCTCCGTTTTCGGCGGTGAACAATATATATATATATATATAAAAGTAACAAAACAACTCTATCACTCTCTCCAATCACCCAAAATCCTATCTCCTATATTTTTAACCTTTCATCATATATATATCTCTCTCCCTTCAACACCCTTAACCAATGTTGTTTTCTTTGACAAACTCATCAACCCTCAACCCTATAACAGCCTTGTCTCCATCACCGTCGTCTCGTAACCACCATCGTCAATAACCTATCTTGCCGCAGCCTTCTCGACTCCACCGCCGACGCTCCCTAGCACCGCCCTCCTCGCCATCGACCCAAGCTACCGCTTCGCTCGTCGACTCCATCATCTTCATCTCCTTTTCACCCTTGCCGCGCCACACCAAACTCCGGCCATTTCCTCCTCAACCTAAGCCGAGAAACCCAACACCCAATCATCGCCAGCAATTTCGTCATCTTCGACCATCACCATCTTCTCTTTCTTCCTCGTCTTCATCTCCTCGTCATCGCCGGAGCATCTTCCCCGACTCTAAACCAATGCCTTCCCTAGCCATCACCGAACCCAACTTCATCTCACCTAACTCGGCATCGCCTTCTTCCTTCGACCATCGCAGCCACAAACCTAAGCACTTGTCGCTGCCTTCATGTTTTTTGATTTCTCGATGCCATCTCCAGCAAACCCTTCAACCTTAAACTATCTCCGATTCCCATCACCTCCTCTGCAACTCCCATCGATCCTTTACCATGCAGCACTCCTACCATCGCCATAGCCATCAACTTCATCACCTGCAAGCCTTGAACCATCTCCAAACTCTAACCCATCAAAACCCACACACCCGAGAACCCCTCGTGGCAACACAATCGCAACACCCATCGTCGATAGCAACACCTTGACCCTGTCGCTACAGCCTTCATCGGCTCCCTCTTCCTCGAGACCTCATCCTCTCCACCACCAACCCTAAGCTCAAAACACAAAACCTAACACCGAGCAGCGTCTCGTCATTGCCATCGTATCATCATTGTCGCCGAGCTTCTTCTTGCTCGCCTACAATCCAAACCGAGACCGCATTCCGTAGTCGATCCGAGAATCCGGTTTCGATATTGCTCCAAGTTCGTCTCGAGGCAAGTTTCTAACTTGTTACATGCTATAATTACGCAATACACACATGTATTATCGTAATATTATTATGATATTATTTTATACAATTATAGATATTTATAATTCGTATGCCGTTAAATAGTTAGCATTAATAAGTCTTATAATTTAGTTTATAAATTTTTACACAAGTATTTAATACCTGCTTTAACATGCTAGTATGACAACGATTATGGTTGTCGTAATAATACGTATAATTGATATATGTTTTACAATGTTATCATAGTATAACTATGCTTCAAAATTATGTCAAGTAGTAGTCAAGCAACATATTCTTCACTGTTTAGTAGTTATTCTGCATTCATTTAATACTTATGTATATCTTGATTATTATATTTACACCTATTCATATCAAGGTTTCTGTCAATTTTATGTTTGATATGTATATCGTTGTCACATTGTGTCATTATCAAATAGATAAATAATAATATCTAATAATTATAACAAAACTATTCTAATACAGTCAAATTGATAAATTCAACTTGTAGGAATTGATATGGTTATTTCTTTACATCATATATCGCACCTAGATAACGGTTACAACTATATTCATCATGACTTGTTTACACGATATTATTACGAAATAAACACTTTGCCTAATTTAGTACACCATCCCTGACATGCTTGTAACTTACCATACTGTTACTGTTTTGCTATCATGCTAGTACCTATTGGCCTGTAGTACTTACTGATACCAACAATCCTGATTTGTTATCCTGATGGATGTAACATATTGTCTTGATAAACATAAACTGTACCTGCTTGTCCCTTTGTTGGCATTAGATAGATATTATCTTCATAACTGACTTGGAAAATGAAATCTGGGGAAATGGAAAAATCAAAAGTGTAACTTAAGAGTAACTCAAAGGGATATTCCATATTTCTGTGGTTCCGGGGGTTAAAAGAACAAATCATTCTTGATTCATTCATCTTGCATCCGTGGTCCCGGAGGGTAATGGGATATATTTTACATCCGTGGTCCCGGGGGGTAACGGGATATATATTTTTGAGTTTTATGGAGGAGTACATTAATTGATTTCAAATACCTATAGGATATATAATCTAGAAATATGGACCTGTAGGATACACGTGATATGTTGATTATCTATAGCTTGCTTGATATATCACCTGCGGCTGTTTTTGCTTATTCTCATGATATCCCACTCTTGCACCTGGCATGCTATATAGCATACTGTTCATATTATTATTATGATATCTTTGACGCACTGACGTCTGGGTTTTGTATGTCCTAGATCTTTTGACATCATTATAGGAGGATCATGAATATTTTGACAAGATTGCCGAGCAGTGAAGAGCTTTCCATTTATTTAGTTTAGTGATTCTTTAGATTTATTTTCTAGTTATGGATTTGTCGTTTTATCATTATGATATCATAAGGGACGAGCCTAGGATCTTTTATTAGATCTTTATTTACTTCCGCTATCTTTCTTGTTATTATTTATTGTGGTAGTTTGGATATGAGATAGATAAATATTTATTTTCTGTTCTTGATATCTGATCGACAACCGTAACGTGACTTAGTTGAGAGAGATTTATCATGTCGTTTTTAGTTCTAAAATTTTCGCAATCAAAACGGTGTCGCGTGTAGTGAGCCGGGATGAGTACGGGTCGTCCGCAGGGAGATGGTAGGGTTTTAAGTTTATTTTAACGAGTTAAGTCCGTAAAGTGGAGTTTGGTTGTTATACTAAATGTTGCAAACTATATGTTCAAAAGAAACAGACTTATTAGGGGTAGGTTTAGGTTAGTTTGAGTTAGAATAATGTTTGACATTTTCTTATGAACCTAACTTGATATTGATGCTAAGGTAATCGGCAATAATGTGGATTAGGGAGGTTAAGTATGGTATTTGCGATTGTGCGCTAAATCCGTACTTCTTATCTCTTGTCCTTCTGTTCTTGTCTCTTAACCCTCATCTTCGGCAGACCAATCAAAACCGATTATAACTAAGGGTCACCATTATCATGGTAGGATAGGATGCCTAACGGAGCGGATTACGAGTCGTTTGGTCGGAGTTTCAATTACAATTTATTGGTTTTTTAAAGAAATTAGAAAACGCTATCCGAGTCAAACTACCCCTCTCCTACCCTTAACAAGTGTTTATGCTACTCACACATATTCACAAAAATAAAGAAAGCAAAAGAGAGAGAAGAATACATAATCAAATAACAAGAAAAGTAATGCAAGAGTTTAAGGAATACTAAGAACCGATATGTGCAAAATGAAGTAGTGGCCAAATGAATCCTTGTTTATGTGTTCAATCAAATGAATCCACTAATCTCAATCTAAACTTACAAGCTCAATAAAGAGCTTGCAAGATGAGAGAAAAGCAAAGGATTCAATATCTAGGTTCTAAATATCATAAATCAACACTTGAAACTTTAAATGGAACTTTTATTGAACTTGTAAAGGAGATACAAACTATTGAGTTTAAGAACCTAAAACTTAAATTTGTAAGTTCAACTAAGAAATTATAAGGTCAAGAAAAAGGGCAAGAACTCATGATTACAATTGAAAAGTGCAAAATATCATCTAACAAATGGTCTAAAACAAAATTTGGACCCTTTGCCTCTCCTTCTGATCTGGTATTTATAGGCATTTCAATAAAATAAACAAACAATAAAAAAGAAGTGATGTGACAATGAGGAGTGACCAGAAGAAAAATTAGGCAATTTGGAGAAGCAAAAACCGCCGGTAGCGGGGAAAAAGAGGATTTGGGCGGTTTTATGGTGGCTTGTGGGGCCTGTATTCTTGTGATGATTTTAAGTCCTCTTCATGTTCTCTCTGAACTTGTTTATTTCTTTTAAATCAACTTGGATTTTTCTCAAAAGATTTGGAAGGAAATTGTTTAACTTTTGAATCCATCGCATCAACTCTTTTTTAATACACTCATTACATGCCCACTTACTCATCCACTTGCTCAACTTGATGGAGTGTTCACACCATGACATGGTTGCTCACTAGGTTAATACATCTACTTTTGACAACTTGCAACAAGTTGGACCATTTTGCTAAAAATGTTGTGCACTTTGATTTGTTGCAAAAATCTTTTTGTATCTTGCTCGGTTTTCTTTTTCGGTTTTTTGTATCGGCTCATAAATGTTGTATCCGTGTATTTTGAGTGTGTTTCCATTGTTCCTGTCATAAATATCTGTATCATGTACTTATTGATTAGACACGGGTTAAAAGCACTGATATTTACAAAAATGATAACGAATGAGCGGCATAAAAATGCAGTTTTTCGTGATGAACAAATACCCCAAACTTATCTTTTGCTCGTCCCGAGTAAAACAAAATCCTATTCTCACTTTTGCAGGGAACGCGATTGCACTAACCCCATGCAACAAGACGTTAAAATCTCAGCGGATTACACCCATAAAATCCCGCCAAGCTAGGTTCGTGAAATCACGGTCAATTCTAATTCTAAGGTTCCGTATCTAACCTAGAAATTCTATCATTCTAAATTAGAAATATCAAACTTTTATTTTTCATTCCTCACTTGTTTTTAACTTAAGATCCTATACGTTTATACGTGCGTGTGCAAATAGTGTCGTTACTTTTTAAAATTTTCGATTAGAGTCGTTTATGTCACAAAGTACAGACTGGATAAAAAGGATCAGGCAAGTTTGTAGAGAGTTAAGTTTTTCTCAAGTTTCGTTCTCCAGTTAGGTTTCAAATTCAAAATTTCTATCATCCCTAATAGAAAACTAAGTCTTATTTTTGTTAGTTATATGTATGCCCTAGAGGCCATTACTGTACATTGGATGTATATTGTAGTGGATGCTGGGACATATATAGGAAGGACTTTCTTGCTCGACATGATAGTACGCTATCTGGTTGCACTTTATCTTAACATGTATACTTTCTGTCTCTCTGATTACATGTTGATAAAGCCCTTAGGATGTGTACTCGACTTCCAGGACTATGATGCAGATCATACTAGTGGGGCCTGGGTAGTCAATGAGTACATCCTTCATTGTTCCTAGTCGTGGGAATATCGAGACGGGGCATCGATATTCCAGAGTAGACTAGCGCATATCTTCTCGACCCATGCGATGGGCGATGGATGATCCCATATCCATTGGTGTTTGACATCGGAGATGGTATGCGGGTGCTCAGTGGAGACTGGGTACACTGAACGGACTCGCCGAGAACTCCCAGATGGTATTATACCTCACGTCAGATGGCAGTTCTCTAGTGACACTGGTACAGCTTAGTCTGTTGACCCGAGATCGTCATAGAGTCTTGTGTGTCTCCCACTGTGCTTTGATTTCCACCCTACCACGGCTCTACTGAGTCGTGCAAACAGGGGGTTTTTGGGTACAGTCCCGATTCACATGGAGGCAATGAGCGATAGGAGGGGATTCGTCTCTCCCGGTATTGGAGGTTGATGTTGTGCTGTGCTCGACTGGCCATAACAGGAAATCCCTGGCCAGGGTTGCAGTGATATACTGGTAAGAGTTATCAGTAGTTTCACGAATGTTATGGACCTCACGTCGGCATGACTTATCGAGCTATTGGGGTCTGACGTTTACCACCCCTAGGCGAGATATGCGACATATCAGACGAACAGACCGGACTATACGGTAAGTGTTACTGGTTGGATTCACAGGAGTATGAGCGGGCTTGCTCGTCGATCTTCTGATCGCTCAATACCCGGATGGACGTTATGTTTAGCAGACCGCTTGCGGCTTGTGGGTGTTTGATATGATCATCATCCGCTGCCGGCGTATTGACGAGTCTTTAGAGTCCTACACAGAGGTTTCCTGGCTCAAGCGAAATGAAATAGGAGCGCATATGAGATATGTGCGGGACCGAGAATAATGCGTGTATATGATACCGTATTTCATTCTCGCGATGAATGTGTCGGATGGTTGTATGCGATATAACCTAGTTATCGATCAAGGATTGATTCGATAAGCCGATACATTGGATACTAGCCGGTTATATGCGATATAACCGGATCATTGAATCAAGTGTTGATTTAATGATTTAATGTATAATTATATATTTGATATATTACTTTGCATTAACTAGTATTGGTTCACTTTAAATGGATTTACTCACTTGGTTTGTGCACATTGTATATGTGATATATTTTGTGCACAAGATTGTATCATGTTTGATGATACATGCTAGCTAGGGTTAGTGTGAAGAATTGACCATGGTTATATGAATGGTTAGGGTTTCATTTTACTTACCTATTTATTTATTTATTCTTTTTGTTTATTTTGGCAAAAGAAAAAGATAAAGAGAAAAAGAATGGTTGCTAGTTTTGTTTTTTGTTGAAGTTTCTTGAAACTTTGACCAAGTCACCATTCTTGTCTCATCCTTAACCATAACCATTCAAGTTAACCATAGTCCATTCTCTACAACTAACCAAGGGTTAATATATGATAAGTATTGATTTATTTATCTTATTTATTAACACTTATAATATCTTCTTCTTTTTCTTCATCTTCTTCAACATGAAGAAAGCTAGTGGCCATCAATGGAAACTAGTGAAATTGAGTGAGAAATCCAAATATAAAGTCTACCCACTTCCTATTTCTTCATCCTCTACCTCTTGCCAAGTTGTATAGGGTGTTTACTTCACAAGTTTTCAAAGCTTGGTGAAGTTGGAGCTTGTTCTTGTGATGCTTCGACGTAGATCATCTTCGGCATCGAACCGACGATCAAGCCCGCCCATTCTTCGATGATGCCAATGCTAGAGTCTTGAGTTCGATTTGGACAGCGGAGGGAGATCATCATGGAGCTTAGGAAGTGGTGGACCGGATCTACAAAGGTTGTAGCCCCTTTCCTTTAGATACATTTCCATTTACTTGCTTGTTTCGCCTAGATATCTAGTAAACGATCCGTATTAGGGTTTGTAGGCACCCGTAAAATTTGATTTGTGCATGTTTTATCACTTGTGAGATTCCATAACAGTGCCTAGGAACCCTACAGTGCTATCAGAGCCTAGCTAGAGCCTTAGGCGAAGTCCCGACGGAATTAGAAGTCCGATCGACCCAAAACCCAAACCTAAAAATGCTCTCTGGACTTTTTTGAAATTCGTGGTTTTTTTGTGAATTAAAAATATTCAGAAAAATCAGCAGGAAGATATAAGGGTTACTGTAAAATTCGAGGGCTTGATTCCATAAAGGAGGCGCGGATCCGCGGCCTTACAGGAGGCTCATGCGGCGGAACCGCGGCCCTTTTGTCGTTTTGTGCATCCAATTTTGCACAGTAATTCTTAGTTGTCTGTGCTGGTTTTCCTGGGGATTTTTAATAATTTTTTCCAGAGTTGCATTTTCTGAGTTGTATTGGGGACTCGGTGTATTCGATCGGACTGTCTAATTTTGTCGGTGTGCTTTTCCGGGTATTTTTAGAATATGTTAAAAAGTTCGACCGGATATAAATACCCACTTTTTCCCCTGCCGGGAAATTTCCAATTGTTGGATTTTTCCGTAGTTTAACGACGTTCTAAGTAGTGCAAGTAACGCGATGGACCCTCTAGAAGACAACAAACCTTAACTCGATTATGTGACCGTCTTGAACTGCCTTTGAACCTTCGAGTTTGGGGCAGTACGGCGTGCCACATGTGAGGCGTTGGCTTGACCCTTCTACGGCTGGACCGTTGGTACTGAGGCACGAACTGAATGTTGTTAGACTTATTTCATGTGTTGAGTAGTATCGGGAAAACTTGGGTGTTCGATTGTTCGATCGAAAAGTTTAGCATTTTCTGTTTATCCGGAATGTGATACAATAATTGGAATTCACAAATAGTTATGAGATAACGGAATGAATATTATAAACATAGCAGTTTAGTCTCACTTGATCGGTTGCCACGGAGTTTTGATGTGATCAAAAGTCCGTCGCAATCACGTAGCGTACGCGGATACTCGCCGGGTAAACTTAATAGACAGCCTCACTCCATAGCCCCGACCAAGTGACTGTAGGAGAACCCCGTCGCCGAAAGCATCCGTTCGGGTGCTCGCGGCAGCGGTGTTCCACCTTGGTGCACTTTGTCGACGGCGTCGGGGGTGCGGCCGTCTACTAAAGTTTGCGACGAGTATTCGATCAGAATGTCGGGAATCCTGTTGAATTGCCCGACTTGATATTGAAAAGTGTTTTCGATAATGAGACTAAAATGCGGGGTTTATAATTGTTAGGCATGCGATGTCTAAGTAATTCATTTGGTCAGGCATGCGATGTCTGAGGAGGTTGCGGATTCCAACTGTTGTAGTTTTACATTTTCTTTTCTGTGACCGTAAGTGTAATATGTGATATCGCCGGTTTCGTTGCTATATGTCAACGACAATTGGGATGCGCATATTTACTTACGTTGATGACATGTGATGTTATGTGTTGCTGGATATGTTATATTGGATCGTCGTGTTTGAATAGCCGGGGGGGTTTTATGTGAGATGAGTGTTTTTCATTTTCATTCATGTAAAAACTTGTATGTAATATTCTTTTATTGGGGCACTTCCAGGTTGCGGAAGATGTCACCGTTGATGTATATTATTTACTTTTCCGCATTAGGGTAGACCCAAGGAGGGGAGCACAAGTAACCGGGTTCTGGGGTCCAGTGGGAGACCAACTCGAGGAGTCGAGTCCGGGTCTCCTAACCGTAGAATTGGTAGGGTTGCTTGCCGCTCTCGTAGGGGTCTTAGGGTGTGGGATTGGCTATTCATCACGACCGTGGAATCCGTGTTTTATACTGGCTCGTATTGAAAACACGGACGTCCTAGTATATCCAATATTTCATATGTTTCTTCTGCTGTGATTTATCTGTGATCATGTGATGTTCTGTGACAGGTATTATATATAGTATATATGATATATTATATAGACGTTGCTTATGTTTTACACCCGCGCTAGCCCTGCCTCGCTCTGGCGTTAGTTACCTAACCTAACGGTGCAGACGGGACATCGAGGCGAATGCGGATGACATAAGCGTACGTTATATTTATCTGTGATGGTTAGGTGCACTTAAATGATGGGATATTCATTAATAAGATTAATGAAAGAAAATAAACCTAATTGATGTTGTGGAATCGAATTTCAAAATAAAACAGGTAGCTACAGTTCTTGCTTTGCATCGTGGTGTTCCTTGTAGAACATCCTGCACCTTATTCGATAAGGAAAGGACCGAGATCCCTTCACCGGGAGTGACTCCTTTAGCAATAACTGGCAGATGCTACAACCCTCGGTTTGTCTTTTGATCGCTTCTATAGTTTCTGCTTTGCACAGTGATATATATGATATATCCCGCACCTCATTCGACGAGGAAAGGGCCGACGATCCCTTCACCGGGAGTGACCCCTTTAGCAAAACTAGAAAAGCCTCAAAAACATTCCGTTTAAAAACCATTTGATTCCGCAACGAGATCAAGTTCAAAGCGTTAAAGGTTTTCACAAAAACCAGCCGCAACCCTCCGTTATTTTAGGAAGTAGAGTACTTAGTATTCGTGCTGTGTTTGTTGACCATAGTCAAGGCACAGTGTACGGTAGCTAAGTGATGTCTTCCTACACCGCATATGATGCGATTAGTTAGGACAGTCGCGTGACTTTGTTGACCTTAGTTAAGGGTCATGTGGGTGGGTCTAATCAATCACGAAATGACGGGTAGAACTTGACTAGTACTTGTGATTTGTTGACCATAGTTAAGGTCATAGGTGCTAGGGGTAAAAACCTTTATCGGGAGTTTCAAGTGTTGAAATTTGCAATGAGATTGCATACCTTCTATGTGATAGTTGGATCCCGATACCCACTGCGAGTAATTGTTACTCCTGGGAGAGTTTTGCACTTTACAATTAGCCGATCAAGTAGGTGTCTAGAAAGGTGTCAACGGGGTTACGCCTCTGGGAAAACGAGGTTTACTATAATTAGGTCCGTGCGAAAGCACGGGGAACCTCCCTCAAAGTACCGACACTGGCCTGGCTGAAAGATTGGCGAACTTGTAGAGTGTAATTAATCCCGGCTAGTCTTTCCTTTTAAGGTTTGAAGGAAGATTTGATAAAAACAGTGGGAGCCATCCTGATTAGATAAAATATATAACCAATCTGATCTTGCAAGAGCGCACGCAGAGTGTTTTCTTCTCTCTCTCCTGGTAGCGACCATGTCACGCCTTAATCAAGATAATAATATGGATGTATTGACCGAACCCGCTTGTTATACTGAGCTGGGGAACGTTGGTCTCGCTCCAACTTATAATTGTTATAAGACAGAGCAGGAAATAGGGGAATGTCAGGATTCCCATGCCGCCCAAACGAAGAAAGTGCATGAGATGCATCTCCTTCGGGTGTGTTCATTACAAAGAACTGTTTCTCAGTATCCTCTGCATCCTGGGTATATGATACCGGATCAGGATCCCAGATATGTAATATGTTACATAGGGCTACAAAAAGGTAGAAAAACTGAGAATGGGTGATAAGTTTCATGAGGCAGAAAACGGGGCAAGTGTTGCAGCCAAGTCTGTTGGTCACTGTCACCCTGTATTACCAATACATTGATTCTGAACAAATGCTATTAGATACCGAACCCGATATACAAAATCATATCAGTCTCTTTATTAGTAAAGAAATGATATAATTTTGTATTGATGGATAATGTTTTGAACATTTCCTATATCAAAAGTTGATCGGTTCAGGCACGTCATCTAAAAGCATTGACGTTCTAAATCAAACTACAGTTCCTTGTATACTGAACACACACAAGAGGAAGAGTTCAGAAATGAACGAATCATTCTTGAGGCATTGTAGACTAGGTCATATCAATGCGACCCGACTGGCTGAAGTTACATTTTAGATCCATATTTAAATCAGTTTAAATTTACATCTTGTGAAACTTGCCAGTCATGTCACAAAGATATAATGACACCAGCTCTGCTTACTGGAAGCCGAGAAAGAGTTAATGAACTCTTAGGACTGATACATGATGATGTATGTAAAGTCTCCTGTCTACACATGCCAGGACTGGTTCTTTATACTTCATTATATTCTCTGATAATCTCTCAAGATTCAGTCATATATTCCTGTTGAAACATAAGTCCGAACCTTTTGAGATATTCACAGAATATAAGTTAGAAGTAGAGAACCAAAATACGGGTATAAGTATTATGTCCTATGATAAGATCAGGGAGGAGAATACTTATGCATAGAATTCCTGGACTATTCTAAAGGAGAATGAGATTTTCTCTCAGTGTTACTCCTCTGAATACACCACAGCACAACGGTGTATCAGGGCGGAGCAATTGCACAATATTAGATATGGTGTGCTCTATGATGAGTATTACTGAGTTACCTATTTCCTTTTGAGGTTATGCACTTGAGAAGCTGCATACCTATTGAATTAGGTTTGAATCAAATCACTGCCTACCACTCCATATAAGATATGGTATGGGAAGAACCCATCTCTTAAGCGAGTTAAGATTTGGGGTTGTCCGGCCTATGTTTAAAGCAAAATCCGGACAAGATCGAGACAGGATCAGTTCTGTAGAACTGGAAAGGTTCCAGCTATACAAAACTGCAGTTGGTGATTTGACAGAACCATAAGATTTTATAGTTCCCGACGAACCTTAGCCTCTCTGCCGATCTAGTAGGGTTCCTCATCCGCCTGAGAGATACCTCGGTTTCTCGATAACAGTGGGAGCAAGGATTGCATCATGAGATGATGACCCAACTAGTTTCGAGCAGGCCATCGAGAGTAGGGACTCTGTAAGAATGGCTGGATGCTTAGCGATCTGAGATGGAATCCATGTACACCAGCAAAGTATGGACTTTAGCTGCTATATCTGAAGGGTTAAATCCCCATCAGGAGCAAGTATATCTTGAGAAGATTACTTAGTTTAGATGGAAAAGTTGAGACTTTCAAAGCTAGACTTGTTAAAGGTTTTCGTCATCGACCAGGCGTGGATAATGATGAAACCTTTTTCCAGTAGCTATGCTTAAGTCTGTCCAGATCCTACTTACCACGGCTACATACCATGACTACGATATCTGGCGGTTGGGTGCCATGACTGCTTTTCTAAATACTGATTTAGAAGAGAACGTCTATAAGAACACAGCCAGAGGTCTTCGTAAACAGTGGGAGCAGCGGAAACGTGTGCAAGTTGCTTTACATAATGAAGCAGGCATCGCGGAGTTGGAACGTCTGTTTTGATGTGATAGTCAAAGTGTTTGACTTCATCAAAATGGTAGACGAACCTTGTATATACAAAAGGGTAGTAGAGAGTAAGGTGGTCATCTTCGTATTGTACGTAGACAACATACTCTTGATAGGAAAAGAGTTTCCTATACTACGATCGATCAATCTCCTATTATCACAAGGATTCTCCAAATAGGATAAAGATGATACCTCCTAAATCCTGAGATTTGGACCTATGAGATAGATCTAAAGGGACATTAGGGTTCTCACTAGGTATAGTGAGATTGTATCAATCGATCCTGGGGAGAATCACTGGAAATGTTCCAGGGTGATAAAGACGACTGAATGTCAGTCACAGGCACTGTCTTTACCCTCAGTAAAGGGACGGTATGTTGGAAGAGTTCCAAGCTAGATACCGTGGCAAACTAGACGATAAAGGCTGGTAACATCGCTATTGAAGATACTACCAAAGAGGAAGTTTGGGTGTATATTGGTTCATAAGATGAACTAGGTTCCTGCCATTGTATGACAATGGAAGTGTGGCTTTGGCCCTGGAACCCTGGTCCCATCAGTGACCCAGACAAATTCTGAGGCAGCATCACCTGATCATGGAGATAGTTGATCTCCAGGGTGATCGAGGTTAGGAGAGAAGACTCAGAGGACAACACGGCGGATCCACTCACGAAGGCCTTTTTCCCAAAGAGAGACTTTTAGGGGATGGTTGAGTATGTGATACTGCAACCACTGCTACAGATGGCCCTAGTGCAAGTGGGAGATTGTTAGTTATATGTATGCCCTAGAGGCCATTACTGTACATTGGATGTATATTGTAGTGGATGCTGGGACATATATAGGAAGGACTTTCTTGCTCGACATGATAGTACGCTATCTGGTTGCACTTTATCTTAACATGTATACTTTCTGTCTCTCTGATTACATGTTGATAAAGCCCTTAGGATGTGTACTCGACTTCCAGGACTATGATGCAGATCATACTAGTGGGGCCTGGGTAGTCAATGAGTACATCCTTCATTGTTCCTAGTCGTGGGAATATCGAGACGGGGCATCGATATTCCAGAGTAGACTAGCGCATATCTTCTCGACCCATGCGATGGGCGATGGATGATCCCATATCCATTGGTGTTTGACATCGGAGATGGTATGCGGGTGCTCAGTGGAGACTGGGTACACTGAACGGACTCGCCGAGAACTCCCAGATGGTATTATACCTCACGTCAGATGGCAGTTCTCTAGTGACACTGGTACAGCTTAGTCTGTTGACCCGAGATCGTCATAGAGTCTTGTGTGTCTCCCACTGTGCTTTGATTTCCACCCTACCACGGCTCTACTGAGTCGTGCAAACAGGTGGTTTTTGGGTATAGTCCCGATTCACATGGAGGCAATGAGCGATAGGAGGGGATTCGTCTCTCCCGGTATTGGGGGTTGATGTTGTGCTGTGCTCGACTGGCCATAACAGGAAATCCCTGGCCAGGATTGCAGTGATATACTGGTAAGAGTTATCAGTAGTTTCACGAATGTTATGAACCTCACGTCGGCATGACTTATCGAGCTATTGGGGTCTGACGTTTACCACCCCTAGGCGAGATATGCGACATATCAGACGAACAGACCGGACTATACGGTAAGTGTTACTGGTTGGATTCACAGGAGTATGAGCGGGCTTGCTCGTCGATCTTCTGATCGCTCAATACCCGGATGGACGTTACGTTTAGCAGACCGCTTGCGGCTTGTGGGTGTTTGATATGATCATCATCCGCTGCCGGCGTATTGACGAGTCTTTAGAGTCCTACACAGAGGTTTCCTGGCTCAAGCGAAACGAAATAGGAGCGCATATGAGATATGTGCGGGACCGAGAATAATGCGTGTATATGATACCGTATTTCATTCTCGCGATGAATGTGTCGGATGGTTGTATGCGATATAACCTAGTTATCGATCAAGGATTGATTCGATAAGCCGATACATTGGATACTAGCCGGTTATATGCGATATAACCGGATCATTGAATCAAGTGTTGATTTAATGATTTAATGTATAATTATATATTTGATATATTACTTTGCATTAACTAGTATTGGTTCACTTTAAATGGATTTACTCACTTGGTTTGTGCACATTGTATATGTGATATATTTTGTGCACAAGATTGTATCATGTTTGATGATACATGCTAGCTAGGGTTAGTGTGAAGAATTGACCATGGTTATATGAATGGTTAGGGTTTCATTTTACTTACCTATTTATTTATTTATTCTTTTTGTTTATTTTGGCAAAAGAAAAAGATAAAGAGAAAAAGAATGGTTGCTAGTTTTGTTTTTTGTTGAAGTTTCTTGAAACTTTGACCAAGTCACCATTCTTGTCTCATCCTTAACCATAACCATTTAAGTTAACCATGGTCCATTCTCTACAACTAACCAAGGGTTAATATATGATAAGTATTGATTTATTTATCTTATTTATTAACACTTATAATATCTTCTTCTTCTTCTTCATCTTCTTCAACATGAAGAAAGCTAGTGGCCATCAATGGCAACTAGTGAAATTGAGTGAGAAATCCAAATATAAAGTCTACCCACTTCCTATTTCTTCATCCTCTACCTCTTGCCAAGTTGTATAGGGTGTTTACTTCACAAGTTTTCAAAGCTTGGTGAAGTTGGAGCTTGTTCTTGTGATGCTTCGACGTAGATCATCTTCGGCATCGAACCGACGATCAAGCCCGCCCATTCTTCGATGATGCCAATGCTAGAGTCGTGAGTTCGATTTGGACAGCGGAGGGAGATCATCGTGGAGCTTAGGAAGTGGTGGACCGGATCTACAAAGGTTGTAGCCCCTTTCCTTTAGATACATTTCCATTTACTTGCTTGTTTTGCCTAGATATCTAGTAAACGATCCGTATTAGGGTTTGTAGGCACCCGTAAAATTTGATTTGTGCATGTTTGATCACTTGTGAGACTCCATAACAGTGCCTAGGAACCCTACAATTTTTCACTCCACCTTTCACTTATTTTCGTTCATACATACTTTTGTGAACGTGCAATAGTCTTTATAATCGGATAAAACCTTCATATCCCCGTTTAAAAATCTTTTTATAAAAACTCGTCTTTAGCCAAGATTATTCTCACACAAAGAACCGTTATGAATTTTAATTCGGAGAGAACGCTTACTTGACTTTATTTTAAAATGGAATTTCTAGGTTTCTTAGCGAGCTTTAGGCCAATGCATCCAAACTGGTTGGTTTTAGGGTATTAAGTGTAGAGACACCCCGGCGGACTTAATTGCTCAAGTTACCTAGGCCCTAAAACAAAAAAGACTCATTTTGGCGTGAAAATCATGACAATTCAATATGAACGGAGATATAGCCAGTTGTTCAATTCTTTTCAAGATATAAGAGGTATTTATGTAGATAAGGTGTGCAATTACTTCAATCAAGTTTTATATGAGTTATTTTTTCAGACTTAGTTTCTATTAAAACATCAATAATATCCTTTCATATCTACTTCGTTTTTATAAACTATTCTCGATATTACATATCTCGGAAAAACCGATTTGATGCTGAAGGAGTTTATCAATTTTGAAAGTGTTTTAAGAGATATCAAGCTTTTCATCTAATTTTCAAAACTCACGATACGTATAATGTGATGTAAAAGACGTACATTACGTACAGTTAAACTCTAAGGAAGGTTATCGTTTGGGTTTTCAATATCTAGAAATAGAATTTAGTTGTTCCTATCTTATCAAATTAAACCGTCGGTATTTTGAATCTAAACTTTCCCACTAGCTAACTTGACGAAATTTTTTTTATTTTTTTGGAAATTTTTCGATTTTTATGAGTTTTTCAAATATGTATGCAAATGCAGAATATACAAATGAATACAAAATATAGAGATGCTTACTGAGTACACCCCCAAACTTAAATTAGACAGCGTCCTCGCTGTCATGCTATACAAATCAAAATCAAAGTTGTGGAGGTAACAAAAAACATGTCAGAATTTTTCTTTTTCTTTTTCTTTTCTTTTTTTTGAATTTTTACAAGGAAATTTCACCAGATAAGAAATTTCCTGACACACAAAACCGAGCATCACTAGACAAGACTGCTCGTCAAAAGAAAATGGATATGCACCAGACAAGAATATCTATACACACACACGCACACACAAGATAGTATATACATACCCCCAAACTCATTCGAAACAGTGTTTCCACTGTTCATGGCCGGATAACCGAAGTTTGGTGGTAAACGGAGGAAAATTAAGCAAGGTAAATCGGCTTCTGCAACATCAGGAGCTCCTCCAATAGTTCTACGGTAAAGAACGGTTTCAATCTGTGTCCGTTTATTTTGAAAACCAAACCGTCCCTTGGATTTTTCAAATCCACCGCACCGTGCAGGTATACACACCACACAAGAAAAGGACCTATCCAGCGAGATCTGAGCTTACCAGGATGAAAGTGAAGTCTGGTGTCATAAAGAAGTACCTACTGTTCAGGCATGAAAGTTTTGTTCATTAGGTGTTTGTCATGAAACACCTTCGTTCGATTCTTTGCAACGACCGCGTTTTCGTAAGTTTCATCTCGAAGCTCGTTTAATTCGTTTATTTTTGTTAGGATCAAAAATTACACCACGGTTAACCAAGTCAACCCCAAATAAGTGTGCCTAAGCCCAGGTCAAGTAGGCACATGCCCAAGTCAAGCCCCGCAGCCGGCCTTTCCCATGCCAAAATGAAAATCATTTAATAAATAATTTTGATGAATAAATATAAGAAAAATGGGCATAAAGCCAAAATTTTGTAAAGCCCACGGCTCATGTGCAAAAGAAATGAGCACATAAAACATGGGATGGGAAAAATGCCATTTTGTAAAGCCCAAGGGGTTATGTATAAACTTGTAAGTCTATATAAGACAACATGATGATGAAATAGAAAAAAATAATATATTCCCCTCAAAAGCTACGGTTTCTGTGCCTCCTTCTCCTTCCTCAAGTTTCTAAAGCTTCTTCCTCTTTTTGAATTAAATCAAGAGTTTAACTCTTCTTTTTCCAAAAAGAAACAGTTTTCACTATAAAACCCTTGAAGGGGAGCTCGGATCTTCCATCAAATCCCCAAAAGGGGTGATTTTTAAGTCTCACCCCCTTTTCCTCCAAGATCCAGCCAACAGAGAGGAGGAAGAAGGAGACTCATCTCTAAAAACCCCACTTTGGGAAGATCCAAGGCTCAAGGAAAGATCTAGAGCTCAAGGGAGAAGAAAGGGGTCCCCTTTCATCATCTCCGAAAACCTCTTGGGAGTTTAATTCCACAAAATATATATATATATATATAATAATAAATCTTTTTTTAGGAGTTCAACTCCAAAAGTCAATCGGGAGTACAACTCCCAGTACATGGGCTAATTCTCTTTGTCCTTTTTTATCAATTGAGAGTACAACTCCCAGTATAGAGGCTAAGCCCCATTTTCCCGCTGGTGCCCACGCGCCAAGCGTGAAGCGCCGGTGCCGGACTGCCAACCACGTAAGGCTCTGGCGCCGGCGTGCCAAGCATGTGAGGCGCCGACGCTCAGCACCCACATGCCAAGCACGTGAGGCGCTGGCGCCCAGTGCCCGTGTGCTGGGCACGTAAGGCGCTGGCACCCATGCGTACTTTCGACGCTATTTTCCCTTTTTTAATATATACACACTCCACAACACTTTCCCCGTTAGAAAGAATTTCTAACGGGGTGTTGCCCCGCACCCTGCAAGGGGACTGCTAGGCCTCCTAACCCCCAGCCCACTATCCGAGTAGCGGGACCCCCGTAAACTCTGCAAGGCCCCCAATACATCCAATTCCCTACCAAAACACAACACGTGCACGCTGCACATCAAGTTTGCATTACCGGTTTTACCCGTCAATCGGAGGTTCCTTTACTCCAAAGGCGAGGGGTAATTAATAGCAGTCTAGTCTGCGACTACCAAAGATTCGGATCCCCACAATCAATAAACCCCAGCTTACCCTAGACAGGAGGAATCTGTAATACTGATTGATCGTTTCTGGATGTGTCGGTGTTTAGAAACTTGTAAGAAATCACAACCAAAAATATTTGACCGCAATCAATAACGGTGTCGGATTGTAGCGCATTAGTGAGTGCGGATCATCCACAGGGATTGCGCGATTCGTTCGTATTTTGTTTTATTTTGAATTGAAATTTTAAAAGTAAAGAAAAGCAAAAATGATTCAAGATTTTTATCGATGAGTTTCAAGTATCACTATTCTAATCAAGAATCAAGAAAACGATAAACATCGAGAATCAAGTATCGATAGAATTCCAATCAATTTAGGTTTCAAGATTTGAAGTAAAGCTCGTAGGAATCGATTCGATCGTAGATGTGATGAAGATTTGAAATTACGATTTCTTATCCATTAACAAGTTGATGCTAAATTGATGTAGATTTCATCGAGGATCAAGGGTCTTGCAAAGAATTAGGGTTCCTCATCCTATCCTTTGTCCTTTCGATGAATCACATTCACTAGATGGCTTCTTGAAAGTCGAATGATCAATTTGTTGATCTCTAGATCGTGCGAAAGGAATCAAGAACGTATTCGCATCGATCTAGATCATCGATCAATCGATTTTCAAGAATTTACAATTGTTTTAAGACTTAAGAAAACGTTTAAAGATTCATCAACATCATCATTCTACAATTGTTTCGATTCCTCCACGAGCGGAGTTTTATTTAAGCATCATCACAAAGTACATATTCAAGAATCGAAATGAATCATAATGCTCGAATTGAAAATAAGCAAGTTTAAAGAATCTTCACCTTTATTACATCAACAAGTAGTTACAACTCTTAAGAATTACAAGAGGTAGGAACTTCGCTCGTCGAATCTAGCATCGCTCGGCTCCTTGAGTCTTGGATTGCTTGGATCTCGTGCTCTGTTGAAGTCCGGCTTTGCTTCAAAGGATCGTTGAATACTTGCTTGGCTTGCACTCAAAGGATCTTGAATTCTTGATCTTGGATTGGATTAGGGTTAGGGTTTTGAGGTAGTAGTTGTTGGGTTGAAGATGAAGAACAACCACAACAATTGAATTGAGGAACTAAAGATTAGCCAAAGATTAAACAACAATGAACAACCATTTCTAGTGAGCCTTGGGGTCTTTTTATAGGTTTCCCAAACCCTAGGTCTAGGAATTCAAATTTGAATTTTCCCTCCAAATGTTTTTTGTAGGAAGAGGCTTCTAGAAGTAGTTAGTTAGGGCTTAGCTTCTACCATAATCTAGGAGGTTAGGGGAAGGTTCTAGGTCCTTAATGGAGTTTAGGTGAAGCTTGTTGTGGAAGCTTGGGGTGTTTAGTTAGGAACCCTAGGTTTGCTGAACTGGCAGAAGCTTCTGGAGTAATCTGGAGAATGTCATGTCTTTATGAAGTGCGGAAGCTGAGATAGGAGCACTGCAGCAGAGAAATAGGGCTGACATGGCAGGGCCGCCGCGGAACCGCGGCGCAAGGCGGCTCCGGCCGCGGTTCCGCGGCCACTTGGCTGAGCTAAAGCTTCCTACTTCTTCTGTTGACTTCAAGTGTCTTCAAGTGTACATTCTAATATGTTGATTCTCTGAATGCTTCTTAGATCATTGCCAGATTCCAATTCCTTGAGTTGGCGTATTTTAACAGTCTTTGTTTTGTAAATTTGATCATTCTCCTTGAATTTCCTGCACAGACTTCGAAACACAAGTTGCGATATATATAGGAATGATGCGATGCTATGAAATACAGTCAATTTCCTTTATAGTGCCGGTTTTAGAGTCTAACACATGCAAAATGATATTTAACGACTGTTTTGCTAATATGTGCTATATGAATGCCGAACACTTCTAGATGAGTGCAAATGATAGGGAAATTGCCGGTTAAAAGATGCAGTATTTTCGACTGATCAAATTCCCCCAAACTTATTTTCGATCGTCTCGAGCGAACTTTATTAAGGAGAAAATAAAGAAAGAGAAAAACTAACTAGCACACTTTCGTAGGCAACACGATTGCACTGAGCACGTGTAACAAACCTTTAAACCTCTAGGTGTCCCTAGTAGGAGGAGTGTTGTCTCCTGAGGGTTTTCAGTGGATTGCACCCACAAAATCAAATAATAAAAGAAAAATCATGAAACCTACATTTAAAGACAAGAATTGTAAAAGAAAAGCCTTGAAAATTAGGGTTTCCAACTAAGCTAACTTTCGGTTGTCATGAGCCCTATCTTAATAGTTATGAAAAGATGTCGGAAATCACGTCCTCCCTCAATATAACATCGTCTTATTCTTCATTCCTATCTTTCTTCCAAACATCGATCATATAACCATGTGTGTGTGTAAAGACATCCCAACACCCGGAGAATTCAATTCAAGCTATCATACTCTTGCCCATCAGCCTTAGTACTTTTTAATTAATGAATATTTAGATGAGATTGCTCACACACTTTCATGCGACCGTTAATACTTCTTGAGGTACTAACCGACCGATTACTCATGTGCTTGCTTATTTGGTGTATTTTCTTCGTCTTGCACCACCTAAGGCTTAGCAGTTACTCCCAGACCAGTTGGCCTTAGGGCACTAGGTGAAGAGGCACCCTCGCTATATTTTTTTATTGCTGCCTTGGCGATAACAAAACTAGTGTCCATTTTTCTCACCATTTTATATTTTATTCATTTTTTTATTTTATTTCCTTCATACATCGGCTTTAAGACAAGAGCATTTCAAGGTATCCTCTACTATCCCAGACTTCAAGACGTGTGTAAGTGCGAGCAGCAGGGTATCAACATTCAAAATGTTTGGCTTCCAGAATAGAAACTATTTTTCAAACTTATTTTTATCCTCAGATTAGTGACTTCTTTCATCTTACTAACCCTTGGAACAACGGCTCATAACTAGTTATTACTAGTTCGTATAAGAAAACTTCTAATTTTCTTGGTTTTCTTAAATTTTTCTAATCTCATGGATGTAATTTTTCACTATCTAAACTTTTATTATTTTATTTATGTACAAAAAATGTTTAAATATTAAAATATTTTTATATTTTGAAAATTTTAAATTTTTATGGGTTTTGAAAATTTTTACATTTTTATAGGTTTTTAAAGAAATGTTTTGTGCTTATGCAAATGATATGCAAATGATGCAAAAATAAGCACAAACCTCCCCCAAACTTGTTTTCAACAGTGTCCTCACTGTTGCCAACAGCTATATCTACAAAACCTGTAAGTCTGGGAGGAATTTATTAGTGGGGGCAAAATATATAAGTGAAGAACCTCCCCCAAACTTACTCTTTTCACTCACCTCCATTCAAAAAATGATGCAGTGATATATATGACATGAAGGTGAGACGGAGGAATTTTAATCCAAGTAAAATGGCTCCTGTAAGAACATGAGCTCCTCTGTGGGGTCAGTGGAAAAATACGGCTTTAGTCTATGTCCATTCACTTTGAAAAATGTGCCATTTTTAACATTTTCTACTTCTACTGCCCCGTGCGGGTATACAGACCGCACAACAAAAGGTCCCTTCCACCGAGATCGAAGCTTACCCGTGTGAAGGTGTAGTCGTGAATCATAAAGAAGGACTTGTTGACCAGGTGAAAATGTTTTTATCGTGAAAAACCTTAGTCCTATTCTTTACGATTACAGCGTTATCATAAGCTTCATCGCGGAGTTCGCTTAGCTCATTTAATTGTAGCTTCCGAAAGTTGCAGGCTTGGTTTATATCAAAGTTAATTTCCTTAATAGCCCACAATGCTTTATGCTCAATCTCGACAGGTAAGTGACATGCCTTCCCAAACACTATCCTATATGGAGACATCCCTGGGTCGGTTTTAAATACAGTTCGGAAAGCCCAAAGAGCATCCGTCAGTTTGGTCGACCAATCTTTTCTATTCTTAGCAACAGTCTTCTTCAGGATTAGTTTGATCTGTCTATTTGAAATCTCAGCCTGCCCGCTCGTTTGGGGATGATAGGGTGTAGAAAGTCTGTGGTTGATAGCGTATTTCCGCATCAGAGTCTCAAAAGACCTGTTGCAGAAATGTGTCTCATTATCGCTAATGATAGCGCGTGGGTGTCCAAATCGCAAAAAGATATTCTCTTTTAAGAACCTAATGACAACTTTCTTGTCATTAGTGCGACATGGAATGGCTTCAACCCACTTTGAGACATAATCAACCGCCAGCAGTATGTACAAATTCCCAAAGGAGTTGGGAAAGGGACCCATAAAATCAATGCCCCAAACATCGAAAATTTCAACCACCAAGATGGGTTGCTGAGGCATTTCATTTCTCCGGGAAATTCTACCCGTGTACTGACATTGTGTACAGGTTTTGCAATGCTCAAATGCGTCCTTGAATAAGGTCGGCCAATAAAATCCACATTGCAAAACCTTCTCCGCCGTCTTTTTAGGACCGAAGTGACCCCCACAGGCCTGATCATGACAAAAAGAAAGAACACTCTTGAACTCTTCTTTCGGGACACACCGGCGAATGATCTGATCAGGACAATACTTAAACAAATATGGATCATCCCAGTAAAAGTGTTTTACTTGGGATAGAAAACGGTATTTGTCCTGTTTTGACCAATCGCTGGGTATAAGTCCCGTGACAAGATGGTTCACAATATCTCTGTACCAAGGTTCATTGGATACGCTCAAGAGTTGTTCGTCAGGAAATGAATCATTGATCGGCAGGGTCACATGGGAAGAAGAGATGCGTGAAAGATGGTCGGCTGCTACGTTTTCACATCCTTTCTTATCTTTGATAACAAGATCAAATTCTTGTAACAGAAGGATCCAACGTATTAGCCGACCTTTTGCATCTTTCTTCGCCAGAAGATGTTTTAAGGCGGAATGGTCAGTGTACACAACTATAGGAAAGCCAATTAAGTAAGGCCTGAATTTTTCTAATGCAAATACAACTGCCAAAAGTTTCTTTTCGGTATTTGTATAGTTGATTTGAGCATCATTCAGGGTCTTACTCGCATAGTATATCACGTGTGGCATCTTTTCAGTGTGCTGTCCTAGGACTGCACCTACTGCAAAGTCGGATGCATCACACATCAGCTCAAAGGGGTAGTCCCAATTTGGAGACAATAGAACGGGGGCTGTAGTGAGGGAGTGTTTAAGTGAGTCGAAAGCTACCTCACAGTCCGAGTCAAAGTGGAAGGTCGTATCCTTGGCCAAGAGAAGTGTTAAGGGTCTAGCAATTTTGCTAAAATCCTTAATGAATCTCCTATAAAAGCCCGCATGGCCAAGGAAAGATCGAATATCTTTGACGCTTTTGGGATGAGGAAGATTTTGAATGACATCTATCTTAGCTCTGTCAACCTCAATGCCTTTCTGTGAAATAACATGTCCAAGTATAATTCCCTCTTGGACCATGAAATGGCATTTTTCCCAGTTCAAAGTTAAGTTCTTCTCTTTGCAACGAGTAAGAACTGCGTCAAGATTCGATAGGCAATCAGAAAAGGAGTCTCCAAAAATCGAGAAATTGTCCATAAAGATCTCTAGAAAATTCTCTACCATATCAGAGAATATCCCCATCATACACCGCTGAAAGGTAGCGGGAGCATTGCATAACCCAAAGGGCATGCGACTGTAAGCAAAAGTACCAAAAGGATAAGTAAAAATGGTTTTATCTTGATCCTTTTTGGCTATGGGGACCTGATTATAGCCTGAGTATCCGTCCATAAAGCAATAATACTCTCGTCCAGCTAAGCGTTCCAGCATTTGATCAATGAATGGTAGAGGAAAGTGGTCTTTCCTCGTGGCAGCATTGAGTTTTCTATAATCAATACATACACACCACCCAGTTTGGGTGCGTGTCTGAATCAACTCATTTGCCTCATTGGTAATAACAGTGATGCTGGATTTCTTAGGGACGACATGTATAGGACTCACCCACTGGCTATCAGAGATAGGGTATATAATACCATTATCTAGGCATTTAACGATCCCTTTCATCACCGCTTCCTTCATGACGGGATTCAACCGTCTCTGTGCTTCTCGGGTTGGTCTGGCATCATCCATCACATGTATATGATGTTCTACAATCAAGGGACCAATCCCTTTGATGTCCGCCATAGTCCAACCAAATGCCTCTCTATTAGATCTCAATACCAATAAAAGTGCATTCTCTTGCTCTGATGCTAGAGAAGCGGATATGATAACCGGTAACGACTCATTCTCACCTAAATATGCATATTTAAGATGAGAAGGTAAAATTTTGAGATCTAATGTGGGCGGAGAAATGATAGAAGGTGGGATCATCGAGTGATTTTCTGAGTCACAAAGAACCTCATAGCCTGTGAAAGATACAGACTCGGGTGGAGAAAAGTCAGGTGTGTTGGACTCAAGTGTAGGAAAAGTGTCCTCACTAAGATCATGTGTAAGATCAAACAGAGATGTGGTAGTGTCGTCGAGATCTGTAAAGCAAAGTTCCTCAGCTCCGCAACTTTCGGGAGAGATCTCGTGGACAGAGCACACATCAAGAATATGAGCAGAGGGTTCTGATGGCTGACTTCCAACTTTGTAGATATTTAGTTCAATGGTCATATTTCCAAATGATAAGTTCATTGAACCATTTCTACACTTAATAACAGCGTTGGAAGTGGCAAGGAAAGGACGACCCAAAATCACCGGAATTTGGCCCCGGGGGTTTGCTACAGGTTGTGTATCAAGTACAATGAAGTCTACAGGGAAAACAAATTCCCCGACCTTTATCAACACATCCTCTAGTTCACCCCTTGGTTTGGTGATTGAACGGTCTGCCATTTGGAGAGTGCAGTGAGCAGGTTTCAACTCTCCAATCCCTAGCTGCTCATATACAGAATATGGAAGTAGGTTAACACTTGCGCCAAGGTCTAAAAGAGAACGATTTATGTTTTTACCCCCAATAGAAATTGATATTGTAGGACATCCTGGGTCCTTACGTTTCTTTGGTAGCTGTGGGATAAAAGCAGTGCTAATATTATTAGACATGAAGACCTTCTTCGGCACTTGAGTCTTCCTCTTCCTAGTGCACAAGTCCTTAAGAATTTTCGCATAAGCGGGGACTTGTTGAATCGCATCTAGGAGAGGGATGTTGATGTTAACTTGTTTGAACATTTCCATAATTTTCTCCATATGTGGACTCGATTTGTTACCCCTTAACCGATTCGGGTAAGGAGCTTTGGCAATAAGTGTCGGGTCCATCATAGGAGAAGGAAGTAGGGATAGACATGATCCCAAAAGAGGAGTGGGGACCGTCTGTGGAGAACTAGAAGGGCTATACTGAGGTGTCGAGCTTGGTAGGAAATGGAGAATAGGCTCGCGAGAAGGCGGTGGGGTAGAAGAACAAGGATCAGAAGTAGAAGTGTGTGTGTGAGGAAAAGTCTCAGCCGGGGTGTTATTGATAGGATTTTCAATATCATCAATTCCTTCCCCGACATGGTTATTCAGCACTCTTCCCGATCTCAACGTTGTGATGGCATTTACATTGTAATGCCCAGGATTCGGTAGGGGTTGAGACGGAAGTTTCCCTTTTTCTCTCGCACTCATTTCGGCTTTAAGTCGTGCGATTTCAGCTTCCATCGATCTGATACTCTCAGCTTGGGATGCTGAGTTTTTCTTTATCTCACTGATGGAAGATCTAACCTCAGCCGAAACCTCTATGAAATTTGATAAGAGTGATTTCATGGTTTGAGTGAATTGAGAGAATTCGTCAGAACAGGACAACTGCATAGGATTAGACTGTGCAGGAGTGTTAACCTGGTTTTGAAAATTTTGTGACTGGTAGGGTTGCTGAGTGAGTTGAAGTAGTTGCTGTTGTGGTGGAAGAGCCCTTTGAAAATTATTTTGGCTTGGAACCGTGTTTTGAGATTGTTGTTGTTGGTTCCAAGCAAAATTCGGGTGATTCCTCCAACCCTGATTGTACGTGGAAGAATATGGATCGTTTCTAGGTCTTTAAAATGCGGCATTAGTATGCTCGTGACCTTGAAACTGAGAGTTTAATGGACATTCTTCCGTTAAGTGAGAAGGATCAGAACAGCAGCCACATACAGTTTTGGGGAACGACATTGGGTTTAGGGAGGCTGCTGCAAATTTGTGTTCCATAGCCTCGAGCTTCTTTTGCATTGCTGCCATCTCAGCTCGAACACCTATGGACACATCTATTTGGTGTACGCCACCCCTATTCAATGGTTGGGTTCCACTCTTCCACTGTAGTGATTTTTCAGCGAACTCTTCTAAAAATTTCCACGCTTCCCCATCATCCTTGGTCATAAAAGTATCTTGACACATGTTTTCAAGGTTCTGTTTAGTGTTTGGGTTAATGCCCTCATATATGATTCGGCAAAGATCCCATCTCGGGATGCCGTGATGAGGACATTAAACCAAAAGATCCTTGAAGCGTTCAAAGCATTTATAGAATGGTTCAGTCGGAAGCTGGGTGAATTGATTAAGTTCGCTACGTATTCGAGCTGTCTTTTGCATTGGGTAGAATTTCTTAAGGAATGCCGCAACGAATTCTTCCCAATTCATAATAGAGTGTGCGGTAGTGTTATATAGCCACTTTTCGGCTATATCGCACAAAGTAAATGGAAGAAGTCGTAGACGCATAGCATCGACTGAAAGTTGTGACGTACCCATCATTGCGCATACGTTTTCAAATTTTGTGATGAAAACGTAAGCATCCTCAGTCTCGAGTCCGTGAAATTTGGGTAAAAGGTTGATGTATTGGGGTTTAATTTCAAAATTATCCCCGTTGGCTGGTAGAATGGATAAGCAGGTCGAAAGAGGACCTCGCAATGGATAGCACCTCTCTTGGAGAGAGATGCGGGGTGGATTCTGCGCACCAACGGACGGCGGCAGATTAGTGTTAAAGAAGTTCGATGGAGACGGATCCATCGATGTGGGTGTGGTGGTGGGTAAAGAAGAAGTAAACGGAGAAATACCGACTTCGGAGTCGATAGTCGATAGGAGGTACGTGGACTAAACGGGCACTAGAATCCCATGTCCAGCCTATCTTGCACTAAAAAGGGTTAGTACAAGTGGCAGCGTTGACTTATAATTAGGGGGAAATGAATGAATGAATGCGGTGTTTGTTTTGAAAATTGATACGGATTTTAAAAAAAATGATGCAACACAACAAATGCAACACACAAAACCCTAATTCTATTGGTCGCCTAGGTCAAATCTCTAGACCGCTCCTAACTGCCAAAAGACAAGTCGCAGGATAAATCCTCCACTGCCTCTTTGTCTCTCCTGTGGCCAGGTAAGTGCCAGGTAAGTGGGAGGTTCTCCACTACGCAAGTAGTGGGCCTAATTAAGTAACCACTAGCCTTCGACACACTTGCCTTAGACACCATAAGAAAAACGTGGATAAGCAATGAATTACCCACGGCCTTCTCTTGTCCTAAGTGAGCGCGATGATCCTTAGAGTCATCTCTAGATTTCTTTTAGTTAATGAGGGTCAATGCGGATGCAAATTTTGCGATTTTTGGGGCTTAGGAAGGGTAATGAACTCCCCACCTAATCTGGATTTGGTCTTTGCCCCTTAATGTCCGTATTAATTATGTAAACAACCACAAAAATCAAAACAAGCACAATTTAATTTTGCTTTTTGCGCGGCGCTGCGATTTTTGCAAAGAAACCTGAAGAAAAATGTTAAATTGAGCAGACAGAGGACGAGATAAGAAAGTAAGAAGCTTACAGAGAAAGTTTGGTGCAGCAACGCCTTGAGGAGGCCGCGGAACCGCCGCAATGAGGCTCTTATGCCGCGGAAATGCGGTGATGTTGAGGGATCCCTGCACAATATTTTCACAGAAGGTTTATGTTCACCCCCTGAGTCCTCTGGAATTCTCCAAAAAAAAATTCCAATTTCACAGCAAGCTCCAGATTTCCTTGCAATAAACCACAACAAACCGTTTAGTGTTTTGCGCGAATTTTGATCTCAAAATTGTAATGGAATAAATCTTTCAATTCAAATTTCAATATAGAACGAATTAGCGCGCGATCCCCGGCAACGGCGCCATTTGATTGATCGTTTCCAGATGTGTCGGTGTTTAGAAACTTGTAATAAATCACAACAAAAAATATTTGACCGCAATCAATAACGGTGTCGGATTGTAGCGCATTAGTGAGTACGGATCGTCCACAGGGATTGCGTGATTCGTTCGTATTTTGTTTTATTTTGAATTGAAAATTTAAAAGTAAAGAAAAGCAAAAATGATTCAAGATTTTTATCGATGAGTTTCAAGTATCACTATTCTAATCAAGAATCAAGAAAACGATAAACATCGAGAATCAAGTATCGATAGAATTCCAATCAATTTAGGTTTCAAGATTTGAAGTAAAGCTCGTAGGAATCGATTCGATCGTAGATGTGATGAAGATTTGAAATTACGATTTCTTATCCATTAACAAGTTGATGCTAAATTGATGTAGATTTCATCGGGGATCAAGAGTCTTGAGAAGAATTAGGGTTCCTCATCCTATCCTTTGTCCTTTCGATGAATCACATTCACTAGATAGCTTCTTGAAAGTCGAATGATCAATTTGTTGATCTCTAGATCGTGCGAAAGGAATCAAGAACGTATTCGCATCGATCTAGATCATCAATCAATCGATTTTCAAGAATTTACAATTGTTTTAAGACTTAAGAAAACGTTTAAAGATTCATCAACATCATCATTCTACAATTGTTTCGATTCCTCCACGAGCGGAGTTTTATTCAAGCATCATCACAAAGTACATATTCAAGAATCGAAATGAATCATAATGCTCGAATTGAAAATAAGCAAGTTTAAAGAATCTTCACCTTTATTACATCAACAAGTAGTTACAACTCTCAAGAATTACAAGAGGTAGGAACTTCGCTCGTCGAATCTAGCATCGCTCGGCTCCTTGAGTCTTGGATCGCTTAGATCTCGTGCTCCGTTGAAGTCCGGCTTTGCTTCAAAGGATCATTGAAGACTTGCTTGGCTTGCACTCAAAGAATCTTGAATTCTTGATCTTGGATTGGATTAGGGTTAGGGTTTTGAGGTGGTAGTTGTTGGGTTGAAGATGAAGAACAACCACAACAATTGAATTGAGGAACTAAAGATTAGCCAAAGATTGAAAAACAATGAACAACCATTTCTAGTGAGCCTTGGGGTCTTTTTATAGGTTTCCCAAACCCTAGGTCTAGGAATTCAAATTTGAATTTTCCCTCCAAAAGTTTTTTGTAGGGAAAGGCTTCTAGAAGTAGTTAGTTAGGGCTTAGCTTCTACCCTAAGCTAGGAGGTTAGGGGAAGGTTCTAGGTCCTTAATGGAGTTTAGGTGAAGCTTGTTGTGGAAGCTTGGGGTGTTTAGTTAGGAACCCTAGGTTTGCTGAACTGGCAGAAGCTTCTGGAGTAATCTGGAGAATGTCATGTCTTTATGAAGTGTGGAAGCTGAGATAGGAGCACTGCAGCAGAGAAATAGGGCTGACGTAGAAGCTGAGATAGGAGCTCCGGCCGCGGTTCCGCAGCCACTTGGCTGAGCTAAAGCTTCCCACTTCTTCTGTTGACTTCAAGTGTCTTCAAGTATACATTCTAATATGTTGATTCTCTGAATGCTTCTTAGATCATTGCCAGATTCCAATTCCTTGAGTTGGCGTATTTTAACAGTCTTTGTTTTGTAAATTTGATCATTCTCCTTGAATTTCCTGCACAGACTTCGAAACACAAGTTGCGATATATATAGGAATGATGCGATGCTATGAAATACAGTCAATTTCCTTTATGGTGCCGGTTTTAGAGTCTAACACATGCAATCTGATATTTAACGACTGTTTTGCTAATATGTGCTATATGAATGCCGAACACTTCTAGATGAGTGCAAATGATAGGGAAATTGCCGGTTAAAAGATGCAGTATTTTCGACTGATCAAATACCCCTGACAAGCGACGCGTATTTCCATCTCAATGGGGTGACGAAAAACACCCTAAAATTTGCAGCTTTCGATAGTTTCCCGTAAGGTCAAGATTGAAATTCAGTTCTTTGATCGCCCACAATGCGTGATACTCGATCTCAATAGGGAGGTGGCAAGCCTTCTGTACACAAGCCGATATAGAGACATGCCAAGATCAGTCTTGTAAGCAGTTCGAAATGCCCAAAGAGCTTCAGTTAAGTTCAAAGACCAATCTTTACGGTTCTTGAAAACCGTTTTCTCCAATATTTGCTTGATTTGCCGATTAGAAACCTCGGCCTTCTCATTTGTTTGGGGATGGGAGGGCGTCGATAGCTTGTGATTAATTGCATATTTCAGCATCAAGGCCTTAAAAGACCTTTGCAGAAGTGTGTCCCATTGTCACTAATGATAGCGCGAGGGTGCCTGAACCGGGAGAAGATTTTTTCTTTCAGGAATCTAACTACAACCTTGTTGTCGTTCGTCCGGCTCAGTATTGCTTCGACCCATTTGGAGACATAATCAACAGCTAAAAGGATGTACAAGTACCCAAAAGAGTTGGGAAACGGGTCTATGAAATCAATCCACTAAATATCGAACATCTCAACAACCAAAATTGGTTGGAGCGGCATTTCATTTCTCCTAGAGATCCGGCCCAAATGTTGGCACCGAGAGCAAGTTTTGCAGTAATCATGTGTATCCTTAAAAAGTTTTGGCCAATAAAAGACAAACTGCACGAATTTCTCAGCTGTCTTTCTTGGGCCAAAATTCCCGCCACACGCTTGATCGTGGCAGAATGACAACATATTCTTGAACTCATTTTCAGGGACACACCGGTGAATGATTTGGTCTGGACAATACTTGAACAAGTAGGGTTCATCCAAGTAAAAGCGTTTTAATTGGGATAAAAATCTAAGTTTGTCCTGATTTGACCATTCGCTTGCTATGAGTCCTGTTGCTAAATAGTTCACAATATCTGTGAACCATGGTTCACAAGATACCGTCAAGAGTTGTTCATCAGGAAAAACATTGTTTATCGGGAGAAGTATCATCGGCAAAGAAGGAAGCCATGAAAGATGATTAGCGACAACGTTTTCATATCCTCTTTTGTCCTTAATGAAAAGGTTAAACTCTTGAAATAAGAGAATCTAACGTATCAGCCGAGATTCGGCATCCTTTTTCGTGAAAAGATGCCTTAAAGCAGAATGATCAGTGTAGACAACGACTGGGGAGCCAATGAGATATGGCATGAATTTCTCCAAACCGAATATAACAGCCAAGAACTCTTTCTCGGTTGTTGTATAGTTCAGTTGCACATCATTCAAGGTCTGGCTCACATAGTTGATCACATGCGGCATCTTATCGATGTGTTGTTTTAAGACCATACCGATATCAAAGCCGGATGCATTACACATAATCTCAAAGGGATGCGTCCAGTCGGGAGAAGAAAGAACGGGAGCGGTAGTGAGTGAGCTTCGTAATGATTCAAAAGCAGTCAGACGGTCCGAGTTGAAGTTGAACGTTGTGTTCTTAGCCAGTAGAAGTCAAGGGTCTAGCAATCTTGCTAAAGTCCTTGATGAACCGTCTATAAAACCCGGCAAATCCAAGGAAAGATCTAATATTTCTGACGCGTTTGGGAGGCGGGAGGTTGGAAATGATATCAATCTTTGCTTTGCCAACCTCGATGCAGTTTCGCGAAATGATATGTCCTAAGACAATACCTTTGCGCACCATGAAGTGGCATTTCTCCCAGTTTAAAGTGAGATTTTTATCCTTGGATCTGGTAAGGACAGCGTCCATGTGTTGTAAACACTCATCAAAGAAGTCTCCAAAGATGGAGAATTTATCCATGAATATCTCCAGAAACTTCTCGACCATGTTAGAGAATATTCTCATCATATGCCGCTGAAATGTAGCGGGAGCATTGCATAGCCCAAAGGGCATGCGACAATATGCGGACGTTCCAAAAGGATAAGTGAAAGTGGTTTTGTCCTGATCTTTTTCAGCGATAGGAATCTGGTTGTAACCTGAGTAACTGTCCAGAAAACAGTAGCACTCATGTCCAGCTAATCTTTCGAGCATTTGGTCAATGAATGATAGTGGAAAGCGATCCTTCCGCGTTACGACATTGAGTTTTCGATATTCAATGCATACTCGTCACCCGGTTTGGGTGCAAGTGGGGATTAACTCGTTTGCCTCATTTGTGATGACCGTGCCCGACTTCTTAGGGACAACGTGTATCGGACTGATCCATTGACTGTCAGATATAGGGTAAATGATACCACTATCCAAACATTTGATAATCTCCTTCTTCACAAGCTCCTTCATGACTGGATTCAATCGTCTCTATGGATCCCTAGCTGGTTTGGCATCATTCATCATGTGAATGTGGTGTTCAACGATCAGGGGACTAATCTCCTTGATCTCCGCTATCGTCCAGCTAAAAGATTGTCAATTTGATCGCAAAACCAAAAAAAAGGTTTTCTCTTACTCTAGACATAAAGAAGCTGAAATTATTACCGAAAGAGTCTCGTTTTCACCTAAGTAAGCATACTTAAGGTGAGACGGTGGTGGCTTGAGTTCGAGCGTCGGAGGAGAAACAACTGAAGGTAAGATCGGAGAACGTGTCTCGAACTCAAAGGATTCCAAGAAGGGCTCAAAGTGAGTGTATGTAACAGAGTCGGATGGTTCAACTAACTCATCCAAAAATTCAAAAGATTTTAACTCGAGTGGTGACATGTCAAGATCGTTCAGAAATGTGAAGCCCTCGTATTCTTTGTCGTAGGCGGAAGCAGCAGGTTCAAAGAGGAATGCACTAGTGGTGTCGAAATCGCCATGATCAAACATAAATTCCTCAAATTCTCAATCCTCATGGGCGATCTCCTGAATGGAACAAATATCCGGTATATGAGCGTTCGGTTCGGATGGCTGATTCCCTAACCTGAAAATGATGAGTTCAATTGTCATGTTACCAAAAGATAGGTCCATGGAACCATTTCGACAATTGATCACCGCATTTGAGATTGCAAGGAATAGGCAACCAAGAATCACCAGAATTTGATTTCAGGGGTTGGCTACAGGTTGTGTATCTAAAATAATGAAGTCAACGGGAAATATAAAGTCCCCAACCTTAATCAACACATCCTCTCGCTCACCCCTAGAATGAGTGATAGATCGGTCAGCCATTTGAAGAGTATAATGTGTAGATTTCAGTTCTCCTATACCGAGTTGCTCATAAACTGAATAAGGAAGAAGGTTAACACTGGCACCGAGATCCAAAAGAACGCGATTGATGTTCTTATCCCCAATGGAAATTGAAATCGTAGGACAACCAAGGACCTTCCATTTTTGTGGTAAATCCTGGGTAAGAGCATCACTTGCGTTACTAACCAAGAAAACTTTCTTTAGTATCTAGGATTTTCTCTTCTTAGTGTACAAATCTTTCAAGATTTTCGCATAAGAAGAGACTTGCTGGATTGCATCTAAGAGGGGAATGTTTATATTAACCTGTTTGAACAACTCCATAACCTTCTCCATTTGTGGCCATTGTTTATTGGATCTCAACCGGTTTGGAAATGGAGCTTTGTTTAAATTGGTTGAGTCCAATATTTGTGGAGGAGATTGTGGAGTTAGAACGGAACCCAAAACTGGAGTTTGAGTGGAGTGAGAGGTGGGTCCGTTCGAAGCAGCGGTTTTTTAAGAAGAGCCCTATGAAGAATGGAGAATGAGCTCAGAAAAAGTAGGAGGAGAAGAAGAAGAAGCTGGAGTGTTATCATCATCATTTCGTGCGCCAATATTATTGTTCAGCATTCTTCCAGATCTCAATATAGTCACGGCACTCACATTATCGTTATGTTGTTCGAGAGCAATATGTGCATTGTCACGCCCCATTTCCCAAAAGAAGGTGAAGGGTGACGTAGCATGGTTCACAACTTAACTGTATTGAAGGTGGTTTATTCAATACAGTTACGTTAAGCGTATGAATATATATAACATGCAGAATATGTACCAAAACAAAATAATAAAAGCGAAAGGCATTTATTTCCATCAACCAAACTTTATTACATCCCAGAAGAAAGAGTAAAATAAACCAATTAGTTTAATTACATCGAAGCAGAAGCAAAGCCCTAAACATATAGGCAACAAAAAAATAAAACTAGCTAATCTTCCGTCGTCAAGTCTGCATAATCTTCATCAGTTGGCTCCACGCCTTGATCCTCATCATAATGCTCATTCTTATCTAACGGACATTCCAAAGATAGGGAGAGAAAAGGAAAGTCCGTTAGCGAGTTACACTCGGGTAGGATTGCCTCATAAGGAAGTAAAGGTATATAAACGAGCAAGTGTGTATAAGTATGATGCGTATGTGCAGATATGATGTATATAGGTATAAGGGTATGAGGTATGTACAAATAAGACATATTGACAAAGGTATATGCGAATATAAGTATGTTTGTATGAGGTATATGTTAATAAGGGTATGTTTTATGAGGTATACGTGAAGGTAAAAGTTCGCATTAGTTTGTTAAATAAGGATCTGGATACTCGTGATTATTCCGTTGTGGCCACGGAACAATAACTGGGAAAGTGAAATGTACCGTTTCACTTCCCGGGATCATGATCGAGTAATAGGGGAATCCGAGTTCCACATCTTCTTACCTAATCAAACTACCCATCCCTATTATTCAGTGTAAATATTTTGATGAATTAGAGTTATTGCGTATACATCTAGGCATTTAATTTACACATTATATGTCATCCACATATTGGATTATTCACCCTCAAAGTAGGGTTAGTATTCACCCGAATATCGGGTTAGTATTTGTCCACATATTGGACTATTCATCCCCAAAGTAGGGTTAGTATTCGCCCGAATATCAAATTAGTAGTCGTCAACATATTGGACTGTTCACCCTGCCTATAGGGATCCTCATTCATAAGTATTCCATACCTAGGTCCACGAATTCTAACCCTAACCGTATCATATGTCATGTATGTCGTAAACTTGTATTCAAAAAGTTTATCTCATTTAACATGGCCTTCCACAACCACTCATTTTATCTTATCATCTTTTAAAGTCTGTAAGGTGCATCATAGTGTTTTATAGAACACTTGGTTAATAAAGATCATAGCGTTTTAATGATAGTTATTGTTTATAAGAAAAACATGATATTTAGAGTAATTATCATTTTGAAAACCCATGGTATTTTAGTGAAAATACTTTTTTAATGAAAAATTACAGTATTTATTTGAAATCATCTTTTAATAAAGTGTTGGGTGTTTCTTTTTGGAAAATATCATTTATAAAGGTTATGGTTTTTACTTGAAAATAGTCTTTTAGTAAAGATCAATGTATTTCAATGAATTATAACCTTTTAGGATGAATTAAGGTATTCTATTGAAATTAATAATTTATAAAATTATGGTTTTTTATTTGGGGGTAACATTTTAGAAATACGTCCGTGTTGACAACCGCTGCACATGAGCGGCAGGATTTGTGTCTTTTTTAGGGAAGATTGCCTATCAATCACGAGATATTTACGTAAAACATTATCCTCTAAAAATTTGGGTGTTTTATTAAGAGCAATATTCTACACGAACAACTCCGCGTTGACAACCGCTGCACATGGGCGGCAGAATTTGTGTTCTCTTCAGAGACGATTGTCTAATAATCACGGGGCGATTCATGTAAAATATTACCCTATTATGGTACCTTATTAAACCTTAGTTAAAAAGCTGAGAAGTATTACACTAAAAATATTCTCTTTAAGTAAAAGGGGTTAAGTTGAAAAACCATAGCACAATTATTTAGATTAGCATTACCCCCTTTAAAAAAGGTAAGGGATTTTAACAAAACTGAGGTAATTAGTGGATAAGAGTGCAAGTAAAAATATATTGTTTTAGTGTGTCTAAAGTATTGTTCCAAACATCTCACCTCATATGGGTATTTTAAATATATACAACATTTTAATAATGAGGGTATTTTGTGGAAGTAACCTATTTCGAGATGTTATTGGTAACATGGGTAAGTATGTGTACATAAAGGGTGGATTGATACCCCATGGGTTATAACATCAAGCATATCATATTCCATGTAGGATGAGGGTGCAATATTCACGCATATAGAGGAAATTAATTAAACCATTTTAAACATGGGTCAAATTTTATTATTAGGAGGTACCACAATAGGCATGCAGAAATATTTTTAACACCATTTTAATATAAGGTTGGGGATTAGAATTTGAAACTAAGATCATTAAAAGAAAGAAGGTGACAAACAAGTGGAAAGAGACGGATTCTGCCTTTGGTTTGAGTTGGATGTCGATGGGTCGAAAGTGTAGACTTGCACTACGATCCAAATAACTCCGTGCTCTGATTTTTCCTCGATACTTGGGTGGAACCACAGTGTCGGTGTTGTCGATATGAAGGTCTGAGTATTTTTTTCAGAATTTTCGGAGTTCTGAGCTATGAGAAATTAGAGTTTGAAGGTTTCTATTTATAGGGTCTTTTCCCCAACAATAAAATCCAAAAAATCTGTCAAAATCACCCCCAAAATCTGCGCCCAATGATTTGCTCATGATTCTGCCGCCGCCGCCATGATATGTGGCCGTTAGATCTGAATCCAACGGCCCATAGGCCGCCGCTGCCGCCTCAGCGTGGCCGTTGGATCTGGATCTAACGGCTCACGAGCCACCGCATGCCCTAACTCCCCTATATTCTGAAAATTTCTAGCAAAACCACCTCAAAAGTTCTTAAGTGCAAGTGGAGTCAAGTGGAGTTAGCAACCAAGCTCCTTCTGTCGAAGATCGAAACTGTTTCCGGAGCTTCCGCGACACCACGTAGCCCCCTCCCTTCTTTCTTACTCTCTTCTCGATATTACCAAGCCGTAAGTCTCTCTCATCTCTCTTCCTTTTCATCTCATTTCATCTCCTAATCATATATTGATAAAGTGGAATTACTTCCAATACATTTTTCTTAAAACCTAGAACCCCATTTTCCTTTATACATAAATAAAACTAATTTTACTACCCTACTTGTAACTTTAATTACAATCTTGTAGCTTCAAGTTTAACCAAAATTTTCATGCGAAAAAAACATAAACGAACTTTTCATTAAAATACCTTGAATTTTAGTATAACCCTCTTTTCGATAATTGTTTAAACAACGCCTTTAGAAAAACTTCACGGGGTAACGACCTACCCCACACGTACATTTTAGTTTCATAGCATAATGTCTACATATATATATGGTTGGTTCAAAGAATAACTTTTACATTAAAATACCACATCTTTTAAAAAAGGGTTTCTTTTAAAAGCTGTATTTTGTAATCCTTAACAAATACGCCTCTACAACTCTCGTTAGGGGACCCGCTATTGGATGGTGTGGATTATCGCACATTCTTGGGATAGTAGAGTGAGATGTAGAACTCCTCACGGAGTATTCGATCTCGAAAGGAAATAAAATACGGTTTTTAAGAAATGCGACTTTTCTAAATAAAACTAATTTTTTGAAAATTATATAAAAATTATAAATCTGTATTTTCAATATATTATGAAACTATATTTTCTAAAATGAAAGATTAAACTTTTAACAAAATATCATCAAGTTACCAAAAAGGGCTAGTTTTCAATAAAATACCATAATCTTTTAAAAGCTAAGTATTTATCATTAAAATACCCCAATAATTAAAACGCATGCTCATGAAAACCCTAAATATTATAAATCACCCTTGAAGTTTATTTTTAAATTATATTAAAATATTTTTCATAAAACCCCCTCGAGAAATGCAAAACCATATTTTAAGGACTCTAGTTTAATATAGGTTTAAGCGGGATCAATTCTCTTGAGCCCCAGAGAGCCGAAGAAAGTGAGTGCTTACCTATTCAGGTTAGACAATTTAACGGAGTTATCAATGGCAATTTTCTTGGAAAAAGACACAAATCCTGTCGTCCATGTGCAGTAGTTGCCGATTGCTCTTGAACCTAAGAAAGTCAAGAGTTAAATCCGTTCACAAGTGTCTGACTCAATCTGAATCCAAACTCAAACCAGAATCCAAAATCAAACACGAATTTGAATACTTGATCATGAACTTGAATGCTCAAATCCAAACATCTAACTCAAACTTGTATACTTGACTCGACTTGACCGACCCATGGTTATAACGTGAGATGAACTTGATATGACTACTTGAACACATGAACATGAACTGGTACATTTTATATCCATGGATTTGACCAAGACCTATATTCTTAATCTATACAATACAATACGTGGGGATAAAGGGGTAGATTGGTACGGAACGTATATCGTGGCACGAGAGGTCACTTAAAAGACATCTACATGAATTCATGTGTCATTGTCCCGTAGGTTATGACGGGGCATTGTATTACATGTTACCATAGTCCACGGGGTAAGATGGACTCCTTTCGTATACATGAATACCTTCCTTATCAAACTACAAATAACCGCGTTAGAATAATTATCTTATACTTATGAATGATCGTATACAACTTTACCTGTTCATTTCATATTACATACTATCTTCCCTTACTTCTTTTGGGACTTACCAAGCGATAGTTCGCTAACGACATTCCTCTCTGTTTTTTTTTTTTTGGAATGTTCGTCAGGAGGACCGGACTCTGAGGAAATAGAGCCGAGTCAGGAGGACTTGGACCAGCTTGCTGCACAACCATATTACTAGCTCCTTCCAGCCTGCACTTACTTTCAGTATGCCATGGTTTAGGCATTTGCTTTTATTAGTGTATCTTTTATTTTAGAGAACTGTATATAAAGTTGAATGTAAATAAAGTTGCCGTTTTATTTTAATACTCTTATCATTCTTGTTCATTGTTATATTGCTTAATTACGCTTAACGTATTTATTTTCATGGTAAATACGTTGCGGGCTTGCCACGTCACCGTTTCCGACTACTAGGAAGTGGGGCGTGACATATTTTGTTGGCGGCCCATACGGGTCAGTCCTGCATGAAGTCTTAAGAAATATATCACAAGAATTATAAGAATCGGTAACTATACATTTCTTACATTTCAAATTTCTTGAATCTATCATAACCTTTCCTTTTCTATTAAGGTGATGGATTCTCCCAACAACACCAGTACCAATGTCAATGGCAATACACCACCACCTATTTTACTACCTCCCCCTACCGTTGCTGCTCCAATCAATGAACATACGGTGCTTCTAGAAGCCATCAAAAGTTTTCTGGAGGGCCAGCAGCAGCAGACTGCTATTCTCATAAACCGCCCGGAAGCCGAAGCACCTGGAGTAAAGTAATTCCATGTGTTGCATCCAAGGAACTTTTCAGGGAAAGAGAGTCCTCTTGAGGCTGAAGAATGGGCCCAGAGTATAGAGGACGACTTTGCCGCAGCACAGGTGCTAGACATAACTTGGGTTCGTATGGCCAAGCTCCAGCTCACCGACAACGCAAGAGTCTTGTGGAAAGTTGAGAAAAGCCGTCTCACACAACCCATAGAATGAAAGACGTTTCGCAATTTGTTCGATGTGAAGTTCTTCCCCGAGACTGCTCGTTTTGAGATGGAGCAACAGTTCATCCACCCGCAACAAGGCTCCGTGTGGGTAAAATCAGTGGATGAATATGATGCCAAATTCATCATGCTTAGCAGGTAAAGAATTTGTATCAAATTCTGTTCCGTAAGACACATCACTATCCTGACATCAACATCTTATCAGGTTCGCGGCACATTTGATCCCGACCGATGAGATTCGGGCTAGACGATTCCAACAGGGTTTAGACCTGGAGATTCAGGTGGCATTAGCCATAGGCGACTACCCAACTCATGAACTCGCCATGAACGCAGTATGTCATTACGAAGCTGTGGTCAAGAAGAAGGGTAAGCCCCAAACAGCCGGAATCAAACGCCCTGCTACCCAGATGACAGGATGAGCCTCTTTTAGGCCGAGTTTTGCACCCAAGATGCCAGGAAGATCATTTAACCGGTCCAGTCCAGATTTTTGTTTCTACTGCAAAAGAAATGGACACTTGGCGAAGGACTGCAGGCGTGCAAAGGGCTTGTGTTTGATTTGTGGTGCATCTACTCATGCGATAGGAGCATGCTCATATCGTTTTAACACAATACCAGCACCAAGACCCGGAATCATAGCCCCGTAGAGGCCAGCCATTTGGCACCTGCACCCTGCTTACCTCTTCCTGCACCAGCTCTATGTGGACCACCTGCACAGCCTCATCGTCAATTCCATCAAGCACAGAAGAACGTGCCTCAAGGGCAAAGGAATGTGCCTCCGGTAAGAAGGAATGTACCAAGACGATAAGCTTTTATAATGACGGTCGAGGAGGCCAAAGCCACAGGACATGTCATCACTGGTAAAATCCCCCATCCTTTCAATCTTTCAATCCTTGTGTATCGTTATACTTTTCCTATATCTAAACACAACCTCATCCAATTTAGGTACTTGCACTTTTCGACACTGGAGCTTCACACTGCTTCATGTCACAACGATTTGTGAGAACGCATGCAATTCCCGTGAAGCCACTCATTTCAAGCTGGAATGTCGGTTCCGGGAATGGAGTCTTGAAAGCAACTTTGGGGTATAATGAGTGCCCAATTGTAGTTTGCTGTCGAGAATTCTACGCAAATTTCAAAGTACCGGACATACCAAATTTCGATGTTGTGTTGTGAATGGATTGGCTGGGAGTATTCTATGCTATTATTGACTGCCGTCAAAAGAGGGTGGTATTTGAGATACCAGGTCTCCTGGTCTTCTCTTTCAAAAGTGGAAATAGAACCTTGGAGCCAGAAAGCTACCGTGCTAAACCGAAAAATGAAGAAGTGTTCTCTCTACCAGCAGAAGAAGAAAAGCCTGAAATAGTTCGAGAGTTTAAAGATGTGCTCCCTGAAAACATATTAGGTTTTCCTCCCGATCGAGCTCTTGAGTTTTAGTATTAATTTACAACCTGGTGCACAACCTGTAATCAAAGCTCCATACCGATTAAGTCCGGAGGGATTGAAGGAGATCCGCATTCAGTTGGACGAACTACTATAAAAAGGTTGGATCCGATCCAGTACTTCAAGTTGGGGATCTCCGGTGTTACTCGTGAAGAAGAAGGATGGAAGTGTGTGGATTATCGAGCTCTGAATGAAGTGACAATTAAGAACAAGTAACCACTACCGTGCATCGATGACCTTTTCGATCAGTTAAGTAGGTCTTGTGTCTTTTCAAAGTTAGATTTTCGTTCAGGTTACCATCAGGTGAAGGTCAAAGAGTCCGACATTCCGAAGACGGTGTTCAGGACCCGTTATGGCCATTATGAATATCTCGTAATGCCATTTGGAGTGATCTATGCACCTGCCATCTTTATGAACCTGATGAACCAAGATTTCCGACAGAACTTAGACAGGCTCGTTGTCATCTTCATCGACGACATCCTGGTGTATTCAAAGAATCGGATTGAAGATGCCGAGCACTTACGGATTGTCCTGGAGACATTACGACAACATCAGCTCTACGCCAAGTACAGCAAGTGTGAATTTTGGCTAAATCAAGTCGGATTTCTCAGACTTATTGTTTCAGGCGAAGAAATCTCTGTAGATCCAGCTAAGGTGTCAGCTGTCAGTGAGTGGCCGACACCAAAGATGGTGAAAAATATACGAAGTTTCTTGGGATTAGCAGGATACTACCGACGATTCATCGAAGGATTCTCAAAGATCGCAGCACCCCTGACCAAGCTCACACGCAAAGACGAATCATTCGTGTGGTCAGAAGCATGTGAAAAGGCTTTTGTAGAACTCAAGTCGAGATTAACCTCTGCACCAATTCTTGTAATACCGGATCAATCTGGCAGATTCATCGTGCATTGTGATGCGTCCGGTAAAGGATTAGGATGTGTTCTACACCAATATAAAAAGGTTGTGGCTTTTGCATCAAGACAACTAAAGGTTCATGAGCGCAACTATCCAACACATGATCTAGAATTGGCAGCCGTCATCTTCGCACTCAAGATTTGGCGCCGCCACCATTTGGAAGAATGGGTGGATATATATATTGACCACAAAAGTCTGAAGTATATATTTACTCAGAAGGAACTTAACATGCGGCAGAGAAGATGGCTAGAACTCATGGCGGACTTTGACATCAACCTACAGTATCATCCTAGAAAGGTGAACGTAGTTCCCGATGCCCTTAGTCGTCAGCCATTGGCAATGAACCTCACTGCTCAATGGAAACTACAACAAGAATTGCATGGATTGAAGATTGAAGTAGTTATGCCAGGTAACGCTTCATATTTGATGAATTTACAAGTCCAGTCTACTCTTGTCAATCTGATCAAGAAAGCTCAAGCAAATGACGCCAAGCTACAAAGGATCCGAGAACAAGTAGAAAGTGGACTACGAACTTACTTCATCATCCACAAAGATGGATCCTTGCGATATGGAAGTCGTTTATGCGTGCCAATCGGACCTGTTCGAGAAGAGTTTATGAAAGAAGCTCACAGCTCTCCTTATTCTGTACACCCCGGTGGCACGAAGATGTACTAAGATCTACGACAACACTATTGGTGGTATGGAATGAAATGCGAAGTAGCAAGGAGTGTAGCCAAATATTTGGTGTGTCAGCAAGTGAACGTTGAACATCACAGAACTGCTGGTCTACTTCAGCCGTTACCAATCCTAGAATGGAAATGGCAGCACATTGCCATGGACTTTGTGACTGCTCTCCCTCACAGCACGAAGGGTAACGACGCAATTTTGGTTATTGTGGATCGACTCACCAAGTCGGCTCACTTTATTTCATTTCGAATTGGTCAGTCAACCGAGACGTTAGCAAAGAAGTATATGGAGGTGAGTATAAATCTAAAGTGAGATTTAAACCTTCAAGATGTACCATATTTGATACCCATAAACTCATGCAGGAGGTCGTGAGATTACATGGAGTACCTGTTTGCATCGTCTCCGATCGTGATACGAGATTCCGATCACAATTTTGGCAGATTCTGCAAGCTAGCCTTGGAACGGGTCTGAATTTTAGCACGGCTTATCATCCACAAACAGACGGACAGTTCGAACGAACAATTCAGATACAGGAAGATATGCTAAGAGCTTGTATGTTAGACTTGGGAGATTCATGGGAAGATTACTTATACCTTGTGGAGTTTTCATACAACAACAGCTATCAGGAAAGTATTGGGATGGCACCATTCACAGCACTCTATGGACGAAAATGTCGTTCCCCGTTGAGTTGGGAAGACGTTGGAGATCGTGAACTCCTTGGACCAGAGATGATCATGGCACCTGTAGACATGGTTCGCACGATCATGGAATGGATGCGCATAGCCCAAGACCGACAGAAACATTGAGCAGATACAAAGCATCGACATCTGGAGTTCTAACCCGGAGACCATGTATTCCTGAAGATCTCTCCAAACAGAAGAGTGATCCGTTTTGGCAAGAGGAGTAAACTAAGTCCAAGATATATAGGACCATTCGATATACTCGAACGAGTTGGAGAAGTGGCATACCGTTTAGCACTACCATACTCATTAGAAGGAGTGCACAACGTGTTCCACATATCTCAGCTATGACGATATGTGAGTGACCCCAGCCACATACTTGATCTCTCAGAGCTTACAGTACAGACTGGCCTAATCTGCGAGCAACAACCAGTTGAGATCCTGGACCGAAAGGTGAAAATATTACGGAACATGGTGGTAAACTTGGTCCGAATGATGTGCAGAAAGGATTCTCCAAGAGAATCAACATGGGAATGAGAAGAAGATATGCGTGTACGATACCCTAACATCTTTGAAAATTAGTCCATATGTAATTCTAAATTTTGAGGACGAAATTTTTATAAGGAAAGAAGAATGTAACGACTCTGAAATCACTGTACAGAAATTTTCTTGTTATATATAGAAAAGAGTATGACAGCCTGTGTAAGAGTTAAAAATTATTTTTGTTAAATAAAAACAAGAAAAAACTTGTAGCTCACTGGTAAAGCCTCTACACTGCTGTGACATGGCCTGTGCGTTTGAATCCCATCCGACCCTATTATTTTTAGATTTTTTCTTTTTAATTTTTGGAAGCCCAAGAGTTGCACGTGCAATACACGGAGAAATGAAAAGTTTCAGAAAAAGCAAACAGGCGCAATGGGGTGTACACACCCAAATACACACGTGAGACGAATCTCGAGGCGATTGCCTCAATCCCGACCGTCTGTTTCCCCTATAGGGCCGGCGCCGATGGTTAGATTGAGCCTAAATGGCTCTATGCTTTGCGCACACACACCCCTTCAACTCCTCTTAACTCCCCTGCACTGTTTGATTTCTCTGCAATCAAACAGAGACCCTTCAATTCATTATTTAACACCTTTTTAATGCTTTTTAATCCAAAATTTTAATTCTCAAACCATAATTCTCCACTATAAATACTACCCCATGCCATAACTCCCCTCTATTCTGAAAATTTCTAGCAAAACCACCTCAAAAATTCCTAAGTGCAAGTGGAGTTAGCAACCAAGCTCTTTCCGTCGAAGATCGAAGCCGTTTCTGGAGCTTCCGCGATGCCACGAAACCCTCTCCCTTCTTCCTTAATCTCTTCTCGATATTACCAAGCCATAAGTCCCTCTCATCTCTCTTTCTTTTCATCTCATTTCATCTCATAATCATATATCGGTAAAGTGGAGTTACTTCCGATACATTTCTTTTTAAAATCTAAAACCCTTTTCATTTATAAAAAAATAAAACTAATTTTACCACCCTACTTTAAACTTTAATTACAATCTTGTAGCTTCAAGTTTAACCAAAATTTTCATGTGAAACAAATATAAACGAACTTTTTCATTAAAATGTCTTGAACTTTAGTATAACCCTCTTTTCGATAATGGTTTAAACAATACCTTTAGGAAAACTTCACGGGGTAACGACCTACCTCACACGCACACTTTGGTTTCATAGAACGATGTCTACGTATATATATGTTTGGTTCAAAGAATAACTTTTACATTAAAATATCACATCTTTTAAAAAAACGGGTTTCTTTTAAAAGCTGTATTTTGTAATTCTTGGCAAATACACCTCTACAACCCTCGTTAAGGGACCCCCTGTCACGCCCCGCTTCCCGGTGTACGGTAAGGGGATGCGATAGGTCACGCGACGTATTTACTCAAAAATAAATATGCTAAGCGTATCTAAACAATATAAAGTAAATGTACATAAGAAAAAATGACAATAGATGTAATTGAAAATCAACTTTTATTTATTATCATTCTTTGCAAGTACAACTGGAATGTAAATACATGAATATAATGCAATGCCTAAACAATGGCATGAACTGAAATGAAAAGTATATACAAGTATCTAAAGCTTGGGGTCAAAGGCTAACTGCTCCAAGTCTTCAGTACTGGGCTCGATCTCCAGTGAGTCCGATCAACCTGACAACATTCCAAAAAAAGAAGAAAAGGAATATCTTCAGCGAACAATCGCTCGGTAAGTCCCAAAGATAGATAGAGATAGAATAGACAGAAGAGAGTATAACTAGTAATGTCTGATTATAATGTTAACGCGATTGTTTGTAGCTTGGTACAGAATATGCCAATGTATACGAGAGGAGTCCCACTATTCCGGAGACTAAGGTATACGGAGCACAAGGAACCGTTCAGCCACGGTACAATGGCAATGGATATTCAGGTTAGGTGTATTAAGGTGACCGTCTCGTGCCCCTTCTAACACATTCCGTACCAGTCTACCCCTTTAAAATCCCGTAATGTATTTTGTATTAATTTGTATTGTTTGTATAGTAGATTTATAAGACTTACCGAAACTATGATATCATATAAATGGAATGGAAATAAATGGATAGACATGTAAACTGAGTATATCCATGGTTCGGTTCGGTTCGGTCGAGACAGATTGTTATAGATTGAATTCTGGTATAGACAGATTCATGTTGGATTGCAGTTTATACTTGAATCATATTCAAATCAGATTGATTGCATATTTGACCGTGACTCGAACCGAGTCAGACTTTTAAACAAAATTAAAGTCTTGACTTAATTTTGATGTTATCGGTAACTGCTGCACATGGACGGCAGGATTTGTATTTTTTTCCAAGACAATTACCATATTGATAACACCGTTGTTAGATTGTCTAGCTTAGATAGGTAAGCACCCATATTCTCCGACTCCCTGAGGCTCAAGAGAACTGGTCCCGCTTAAACCTATATTTACTAGGGTCCTTATTGTAATTTAATATAACTTAAGAGAGTTATATGTAAAAATAGTTTGATATATTTTCAAAATATACCTCAAGTATTTAATTATTGTGTTTAGGGTTTTCATAGATGTATATTTTATAAAAGTGAAATTTTCTAGTGAGTAGAACCTAGTTTTCATTGTATATAGTATATTAATGAAATATTGGAATTTGTATTGAATTGTAATGGTAGTTTCATGAAATGATGATTCCTTTGATTTAGAAAATATAGAATATTTGTATAATATATTTAAAATAGATCTTTTGATTATATTCATATATATATATATATATATATATATATATATATATATATTTAATAAAAATAAATTTTATTTATTTTGTAGAAATCTCATTTTCTTAAAAATTGCATTAAAAATTCTATCGAGATCGAATGCTCCTTGCGGAGGTCTGCATCTCTCTCTACTAGGTCCAAGGATATGCAATAATGCGCACCATCCCGATCGGAGTTCCCCAAAATGGGTTGTAGAGGCACAATTGCAAGGAATTTAATTAATACACTTTTTAAAGAAAACGGTTTTGTAAGTTTAGAGTATTTAAATGTAATGTCGTATGTTGTCCCAAAAGAATGTTTTACAAAATATCTTGCTATGTCAAGGATGAGTGTTGTGATGAGATAGGTCATTACCTCATGAGTTTTCTAAAGGTAATACAAGGAAATATGTTGAATTATGTCGAAAGTAAAGTATGTGGTATTTAACCGTAAAAATGCGATAAAAGTTGCATAATACATTATTTTGAGATAAAATTTGATCTAATGTGTTTGTTTATGTTTGTTAAACCTTATGAGAGAATATGGCATTTTATTATTTAAGAAAAAATGGAGTTTTTAAAGAAAAACGAATCGGAAGTCAGAATAACTCCGCTTCCGACAAGTTTTGAAAAAGAGAACTTTTAGAATAGAAATGGAGAAGAGTACTGGGGACTTACTGATTATAAAGAAAGAGGGGAGAAGGGGGAAGCTTCCGGAACTGTCATTTCATCGCCGGAATTTTCTCGAAACGTCGTCGGAACTTCACCTCTTGCTAACTCCACTTGTACAACTTGAGACATAGAATTTTTAGAGAGTTTTTGTGATGAAATTCTAAGTGAGGAGGGGTGAAATGTGGTGTGGTATTTATAAGGAAAATTAAGGTTTAGGGTAATGAAGAATAGAATTAAAATGTGCATTAAAAATGAATTAAAGAGAGGAATTATCACTCTCTGGATGTTTTCAAAATAAACAAACAATATGGGGATAGTGGGGGTAGGCGAAGGGGTGTTGCGTTTGAAATTTGGAGAACATCCCCTACGGGGGGCCCGGTGATACCGGTTCTAACCTTCATCTCGCCAGTCCAAATCCGGTGAGTGATGGTGTGATTTTAGCCACGTGTCCCCGTCGTTCAACTTGTCTAATGCACATGTTTGTTTAATCTGTGACTCTTCATTTTACGTGTAGTGCACGTGTAAACCTTTGGGATTCTAAAAGATTAAAAGAAAAATCAACAAAAAGATAATGTGGATGGAGGGATTCGATCACAAGGGCTACGTCACAGCAGTGCAAGGCTTTACCAATAAGCTACAAGTGCTTTCTTGCTGTTCAAAAGCAAATCAAATACTTATAGCATACACATGATTGCAAATACTCTATTTGTACATTAATTGTTAAACAAATTTCTGTGCACTGAAAACAGAGATGTTACAATCTACCCTCCTTACAAAAATTTTGTCCTCGAAGTTTACATTTATTTTAAGGACTAGTTTACAAACAAATGAGGGTATTTTGCACGCATGTCGTCCTCTCTTTCCCACGTTGATTCTCCTGGTAAATCTTTTCTCTACATCACTCGAACCAAGTTTACTTCCTTGTTCTGAAGTGGCTTCACCTTTCTATCCAGGATTTCAACAGATTGTTGCTCACAAGATAAGTCTGGCTATATAGTAAGCTCGGAATGATCAAGAATATAGCTGGGGTCACTCACATACCTTCTGAGTTGAGATATGTAGAACACATTGTGCACTCCTTCCAATGAAGGTGGAAGTGTCAAGCAATAAGCCACTTCTCCGACTCATTCGAGTATGTCGAACGGTCCAATATACCTCGGACTTAGCTTACCCCGTCTTCCAAAGCGAATCACTCCATAGTTCAGAGATATCTTCAGAAATACATGATCTCCCGATTAGAACTCCAAGTGACGGCGCTTTGCATCAGCCCAGTGCTTCTGTCGATCTTGGGCTACGCGCATTCTTTTCCTGATAGTGCGAACCACATTTACAGTTGCTACGATCATCTCAGGTCCAAGGAGTTCTCTATCCCCGATATCGTCCTAACTTAATGGTGAACGACACTTACTTTCATAGAACGCTGCAAACGGTGTCATTCCAATACTTGCTTGGTACCTGTTGTTGTATGAAAACTCCACAAGATGTAGGTAAACTTCCCACGATCCTCCGAAGTCTAGCATACACGCTCTTAGCATATCTTCTAAGATCTGAATTGTTCGCTCAGACTAACCATCTATTTTTGGATGATAAGTTGTGCTGAAGTTCAGATTTGTTCCCAAGCTAGCTTGCAGACTCTGCCAAAATTGAGATTGAAATCTGGTGTCACGATCGAAGACAATGCAAACCGGTACTCCATGTAATCTCACGATTTCCTGTATGAGTTCATGGGTATCAGAGATAGTACATATTGAAGAGTTTAAATCTTACTTAGATTCATACCTCCATGTACTTCTTTGCTAATGTCTCAATAGATTGGCCAACTTGAAATTGGATGAAGTGGGCCGACTTTGTGAGTCGATCCACAATAACCCATACTGCATCGTTACCTTTCGTGCTGCGAGGAAGTGCAGTCACGAAATCCATTGTGATGCGTTGCCACTTCCATTCTGGGATAGGTAATAGTTGAAGTAAACCAGCAGTCCTGTGATATTCAGCTTTCACACCAAGTATCTAGCGATGCTTCTGGCTACTTCACGCTTCATTCCATGCCACCAGTAATTTTGACGTAGATCTTTGTAAATCTTTGTGCCTCCAGGGTGTACTGAATAAGGAGAGCTGTGAGCTTCTTTCATCAACTCTTCTCGCATAGAACCTTTTGGTACACACAATCTACTGCCGTATCTCAAAGATCCATCTTCATGTATGATGAAATCCGTTCGAAGTCCACTTTCTACTTATTCTCTGATCTTTTGCAACTTAGCATCACTTGCTTGAGCTGCTTTGATCTGATTGACAATGGTAGATTGAACTTGTAAGTTCATCAAACTCGAAGCGTTACCTGGCATAACTACTTCAATCTCCATTTGATGTAAATCTTGTTGGAGCTTCCACTGTGCGATGAGATTCAATACTAATGGTTGGCGACTAAGGGCATCAGGTACTACATTCACCTTCCCTGGATAATATTGTAGATTGATGTCGAAGTCCTCCATGAGTTTTAACCATCTTCTCTGTCACATATTCAACTCCTTCTGAGTAAACACATATTTCAGGCTCTTGTGATCTGTGTATATGTCCACTCGTTCACCAAGAAGATAATGGCGCCAAATCTTGAGTGCAAAGATAATGGCCGCCGACTCCAAATCATGCGTCGGATAGTTGCGCTCATGAATTTTCAGCTGTCTTGAAGTATAAGCTACAACATTACCGTGCTGATGTAGAACGCATCCTAATCCCTTACCGGATACATCGCAATGCACTTCAAAACCTCTAGATTGGTCCGGTATGATAAGAATAGGTGTTGATATCAATTTGACTTGAGTTCTATGAAAGCTTGTTCGTATGCTTCTGACCACAGGAATTCTTCATCTTTACATATGAGCTTGGTCAGGGGTGTTGCAATCTTCGAAAATCCTTCAATAAACCTTTTGTAATATCCTACTAAACTCAAGAAACTTCGAATGTCCTTCACTGACTTCGGTGTTGGCCATTCACTTATTACTGATACTTTACCTGGATCTACAGAAATTCCATCGCCTGATACAATATGTCCGAGAAAACCGAGCTGATCTAGACAAAACTCGCACTTGCTGTACTTGGCATAGAGTTGATGATGTCGTAAAGTCTCCAGGATAATTTGTAGGTGTTCGGCATGTTCTTTCCGACTCTTAGAATATACCAAGATGTCGTTGATGAAGATGACAACAAACCTATCTAGGTACTTTCGGAAAACTTGATTCATTAGGTTCATGAATATAGCTGGTGCGTTGGTCACTCCAAATGGCATCACAAGAAATTCGTAATGACCATAGCGAGTTCTAAATGCCATTTTATGGATATCAGATTCTTTAACCTTCACCTGATGATAACCCGAACGAAGATCTAACTTGGAGAAAACACAAAGTCCACTTAGCTGATCGAACAGATCGTCGATGCGCGGGAGTGGATACTTATTTTTTATAGTTACATCGTTCAGAGCTCTATAATCAATGCACATTCGATATGAACCTTTCTTCTTCTTTACAAGTAGAACTGGTGATCCCCAACTTAAAGTGCTGGGACGAATCCATCATTTCGTCAATAATTCGTCCAACTGAGTACGGATCTCCTTCAAACCCTCAGGACTTAACCGATACGGTGCTTTGATCACCGGTTGTGCTCTAGGTACTAAATCAATGTTGAATTCAAGAGCTCGATCGGGAGGCAAACCTGATATGTCTTCAGGAAATATATCGTCGAACTCTTGAACTACCTCTGGCTTCGATCCTTCCTCTGCTTGAAGCGTTGCAATCACTGCCTTCTTCGGTTTTGCCTTGTATGTGCTTGGCTCCAGGGTACGGTCTCCACTTTTGAAATAAAAGACCGGATGGTCTGGAATCTCGAACACTACCCTCCTTTGACGACTGTCTATGGTAGCGTAAAATGTTCCGAGCCAATCCATACCCAAAACGACATCAAAATTCGGTATGTCCAGCACCTTGAAGTCGGCATAAAATTCTCTGCTGCAGACGACCACTGAACACAGGTCATATCCCGTTATTGTCTTTAGAATGCCCTTCTCTGAACTGACATTCCAGCTGGATACAAGCGGTTTGACTGGAATCGCATGAGTTCGGACGAACCGTTACAATATAAAGCAATGAGATGCTCCAGTATCGAAGAGTGCTAGTGCAGGAAGTGAGGGTACTAAGATCGTACCTAAGTTATATGGGATAGGTTTTAGGTATAAGGAAAAGATATATGGGTATGTATATAGACTGAAAGAAAGTTTGAAAGGAAATTGTTACCAGTGATGACTTGGCCGGTGGCTTCAGCTTCTTCCACAGTCATTGTGAAAGCATGTCACCTCGGTACATTCCTCCTTGCTGGAGGAGCATTCCTCTGTCCATTCCATTGTCCTTGAGGTACGTTTCTTTGAGCTTGATGGAACTGACGAGGGGGAGGTGCAGTCGGTCCACGAGGAGGTGGAGCTGGAAGAGCTAGTCGTGGAGCAGGTGCCTGGATGGCCGATCGCTGCTGATAAGTAATTGCTGGTCTAGGTGCAGCATTTGGGTTGTGTCTACGAGGACAAGACCCAATATCATGAGTGGCTGAGCCGCAGACTAAGCAAAAACGATTTGCACGCCTGCAGTCTTTCTCCAGGTGTCCATCCCTCCCGCAGTAGGTGCAAAAGGCTAGGTTGGGCCGGTTGTTTGGTACTCCCGGTCTTCTGGGCACAAATTGTGGCCTTGAAGAGGCTCCTCCTGCCATCTGAGTGGCAGGGCGCTTCACTCCGGCGGATTGGGGTCTGCCCTTCATCTTCACCACTGCCTCATATCGACGGGAAGCTTTCAGGGCCAGCTCATGAGTTGGGAAATCCCCAGTAGCTAAGGCGGCTTGGATTTCCGGATCTAACCCTTGCTGAAATCGTCTGGACCTGATCTCAGTAGTTGGTATTAAGTGTGTCGCGAACCTGTTAAGGTCTTGTGTTAGCTGTGTAGTATATGATATTTGAAAATCGAATATTGAGACATATCTTACCTACTGAGCATGGTTAACTCAGCATCATATTCATCCATGGATTTGGTCTACATCGAACCCTGTTGTAGAGGGATAAATTGCTGCTCCATATCAAATCGGGCAGTCTCTGGGAAGTATTTCGTGTCGAACATGTTGCGAAAAGTTCTACATTCGATAGGTTGGTCAAGACGGCTTTCTTCCGCCTTCCACCAAACTCGGGCGTTGTCAGTGAGTTGCAGCTTTGCAACTCGGACCCAAGCGATCTCTGGCACTTGTGCTGCTGCTAGATCATCCTCAATACTTTGAGCCCATTCCTCAGCTTCCAGAGGGCTCTATTTTCCCGAAAATTGTCTTGGGTGCAATGCCCGAAATTGCTTCACTCCGGGCGCTTCCACTTCTAGACGGTTCATTAGAATAGCAGTCTGCTGCTGCTGTCCTTTCAGGAAGCTTCGGATCGCTTTAAGCAATACCGTCTACTCATTGATCGGAGCAGCAATGGTAGGCGTAAGCGGTAGAGGTGGTGGTGTGTTGTTGAAGTTGGTGCTGGTATTGTTTAGAGAATCCATAACCTAGAAAGAAAAATTGGGTTAGGATAGATTCAAATTATATGAAATTGTAAGATTCAAAAAATATGAAATATAAAGAATGTTTTTAGTTGCTGATTCTTGTGTTATATTGCTTAGGACTTCATGTAGAATTGACCCGCATGTCCATGCAGAACTGGCCTGCATGGGCCGCCAACAAAACATGTCACGCCCCGCTTCCCGGTGTACGGTAAAGGGACACGACGGGTCACGCGATGTATTTACTCAGAAGTAAATACGCTAAGCGTATCTAAGCAATATAAAGTAAATGTACACAAGGAAAAAATGACAATAGATGTAATTGAATAGCAACTTTTATTCATTATCATTCTTTACAAGTACAACTGGAATGTAAATACATGAATGGAAAGAAATAACTAAACAATGGCATAAACTGAAATGAAAAGTATATACAAGTATCTAAAGCTCGGGGTCAAAGGCTAACTGCTCCAAGTCTTCAGTACAGGGCTCGATCTCCCGTGAATCCGATCCACCTGACAACATTCCAAAGAAAGAAAAAAAGGAATATCGTCAGCGAACAATCGCTCGGTAAGTCCTGAAGATAGATAGAGATAGAATAGACAGAAAGAGAGTATAACTAGTAATGTCTGATTATAATGTTAACGTAGTTGTTTGTAGCTTGGTACCGAATATGCCGGTGTATACGAGAGGAGTCCCATTATTCCGGAGACTAAGGTATACGGAGTGCAATGAACCGTTCAGCCACGGTACAACGGCAATGGATATTCAGGTTTGGTGTGTTAAGGTGACCGTCTCGTGCCACATCTAACACATTCTGTACCAGTCTACCCCTTTAAAACCCTGTAATGTATTTTATATTGATTTGTATTGTTTGTATAATAGATTTCTACGACTTGCCGAAACCATGATATCATGTAAATGGAATGGATATAAATGGATAGACATGTAAACAGACCAGTTAAGATCCTGGACCGAAAGGTGAAAATATTACAGAACAAGAAGGTAAACTTGGTCCGAATGATGTGGAGAAAGAATTCTCCAGGAGAATCAACATGGGAACGAGAAGAAGATATACGTGTATGATACCCTTACCTCTTTGAAAATTAGTCCCTATGTAATTCTAAATTTCGAGAATGAAATTTTTATAAGGAAAGTAGAATATAACGACTCTGAAATCACTGTACAGAAATTTTCTTATTATTTTACAGAAAAGAGTATGGCAGCCTGTGTAAGAGTTAAAAATTATTTTTGTTAAATAAAAGCAAGAAGAAACTTGTAACTCACTGGTAAAACCTCTACACTGCTGTGACATATCCTGTGCATTCGAATCCCATCAGACCCTATTATTTTTAGATTTTTTTCTTTTTAATTTTTGGAAGCCCAGGAGTTGCACGTGCAATACACGGAGAAATGAAAAGTTTTAGAAAAATCAAACAGGTGCAATGGGGTGTACACACCCAAATACACACGTGGCATGAATCTCGAGGAGATTGCCTCAATCCTGACCATCCGTTTCCCCCATAGGGCCGGCGCCGATGGTTAGATTGAGCTCAAATAGCTCTGTGCTTTGCGCGCGCACATACCCCTTCAACTCCCCTGCACTGTTTGATTTCTCTGCAATCAAACAGAGACCCTTCAATTCACTATTTAACACCTTTTTAATACTTTTTAATCCAAAATTTTAATTCCCAAACCCTAATTCTCCACTATAAATACCACCCCATGCCATAACTCCCCTCTATTCTGAAAATTTCTAGCAAAATCACCTCAAAATTCCTAAGTGCAAGTGGAGTTAGCAACCAAGCTCCTTCCGTCGAAGATCGAAGCCGTTTCTGGAGCTTCCGCGACGCCACGAAACCCCATCCCTTCTTCCTTACTCTCTTCTCGATATTACCAAGCCATAATTCCCTCTGATCTCTCTTTCCTTTCATCTCATTTCATCTCCTAATCATATATCGGTAAAATGGAGTTACTTCCGATACATTTCTTTTTAAAACCTAAAACCCCTTTCCATTTATACAAAAATAAAACTAATTTTACCACCATACTTTTAACTTTAATTACAATCTTGTAGCTTCAAGTTTAACCAAAATTCTCATGTGAAACAAACGTAAACTAACTTTTTCATTAAAATATCTTGAACTTTAGTATAACCCTCTTTTCGATAATGGTTTAAACAATGCCTTTAGGAAAACTTCACGGGGTAACGACCTACCTCACATGCATACTTTGGTTTCATAGAACGATGTGTATATATATATATATATATATATATATATATATATATATATGTTTGGTTCAAAGAATACTTTTATATTAAAATACCACATCTTTTAAAAAAACGGGTTTCTTTTAAAAGCTGTATTTTGTAATTCTTGGCAAATACACCTCTACAACCCTCATTAAGGGACCCCTGTCACGCCCCGCTTCCCGGTGTACGGTAAAAGGACGCGACGGGTCACGCGACTTATTTACTCAGAAGTAAATATACTAAGCGTATCTAAGCAATATAAAGTAAATTTACACAAGAAAAAAATGACAATAGATGTAATTGAACATCAACTTATATTTATTATCATTCTTTACAAGTACAACTGGAATGTAAATACATGAATAGAAAGCAATGCCTAAACAATGGCATGAACTGAAATGAAAAGTATATACAAGTATCTAAAGCTCGGGGTCAAAGGCTAACTGCTCCAAGTCTTCAGTACTGGGCTCGATCTCCAATGAGTCTGATCCACCTGACAACATTCCAAAGAAAGAAGAAAAGGAATATCATCAGCGAACAATCGCTCGGTAAGTCCCAAAGATAGATAGAGATAGAATAGACAGAAAGAGAGTATAACTAGTAATGTCTGATTATAATGTTAACGCAGTTGTTTGTAGCTTGGTACAGAATATACCAGTATATACGAGAGGAGTCCCACTATTCCAGAGATTAAGGTATACGGAGCATAAGGAACCGTTCAGCCACGGTACAACGGCAATGGATATTCAGGTTAGGTGTATTAAGGTGACCTTCTCGTGCCACTTCTAACACATTCCGTACCAGTCTACCCCTTTAAAACCCCGTAATGTATTTTGTATTGATTTGTATTGTTTGTATAATAGATTTGTAAGACTTTCCGAAACCATGATATCAAGTAAATGGAATGGAAATAAATGGATAGACATGTAAACAGAGTATATCCATGGTTCGGTTCGGTCGAGACAGATTGTTATAGATTGAATTCTGGTATAGACAGATTCATGTTGGATTGCAGTTTATACTTGAATCATATTCAAATCAGATTGATTGCATATTTGACCGTGACTCGAACCGAGTCAGACTTTTAAACAAAATTGAAATCTTGACTTAATTTTGATGTTATCGGTAACTGTTGCACATGGACGGCAAGATTTATGTTTTTTTCCAAGACAATTACCGTATTGATAACACCGTTGTTAGATTGTATACCTTAGATAGGTAAGCACCCATATTCTCCGGCTCCCTGAGACTTAAGAGAACTGGTCCCGCTTAAACCTATATTTATTAGGGTGCTTATTGTAATTTAATATAACTTGAGGGGGTTATATGTAAAAATAGTTTGATATATTTTCAAAATACACCTCAAGTATTTAATTATCATTTTTAGGGTTTTCATAGATGTATATTTTATAAAATTGAAATTTTCCAGTAAGTAGAACCTATTTTTCATTATATATTGTATTTTAATGAAATTTTGGAATTTGTTTTGAATTGTAATGGTAGTTTCATGAAATGATGATTCCTTTGATTTAGAAAACATGGAATATTTGTATAATATATTTAAAATAGATCTTTTGATTATATTCTTATATATATATTTATATATTTAATAAAAATAAATTTTATTTATTTTGTAGAAATCTCATTTTCTTAAAAATTGCATTAAAAATTCCATCGAGATCGAATGCTCCTTGCGGAGGTCTGCATCTCGCTCTTCTAGGCCCAAGGATGTGCGATAACCCGCACCATCCCGATCGGGGTTCCCCAAAATTGGTTGTAGAGGCACAATTGCAAGGAATTTAATTAATACATTTTTAAAGAAAACGGTTTTGTAAGTTCAGGGTATTTAAATGTAACGTCGTATTTTGTCCCAAAAGAATGTTTTATAAACAATCGTACTATATCAAGGATGAGTGTTGCGATGAGGTAGGTCATTATCTCGTGAGTTTTCTAAAGGTAATATAAGGAAATATGTTGAATTATGTCGAAAGTAAAGTATGTAGTATTTAACTGTAAAAATACGATAAAAGTTGCATAATACATTATTTTGATATGAAACTTGTTCTAATGTGTTTGTTTATGTTTGTTAAACCTTATGAGAGAATATGGTATTTTATTATTTAAGAAAAATATGGTTTTAAAGAAAAACGAATCGGAAGTCGGAATAACTCCGCTTCCGACGAGTTTTGAAAAAAAAAAGTTTTAGAATAGAGATGGAAGAGAGGAATGGGGACTTACTGATTATAAAGAAAGAGGGGAGAAGGGGGAAGCTTCCGGAACCGTCGGGACGTCGTTTCGTCACCGGAATCTCTTCGAAACGTCGTCGGAACTTCGCCTCTTGCTAACTCCACTTGTACAACTTGAGACTTGAAACTTTTAGAGAGTTTTTATAATGAAATTCTGATTGATGAGGGATGAAATGTAGTGTGGCATTTATAGAGAAAATTAGGGTTTAGGATAATGAAGAATAGAATCAAAATGTGCATTTAAAATGAATTAAAGAGTGGAATTATCACTCTCTGGATGTTTTCAGAGTAGACAAACAACATGGGGGTAGTAGGGTGCACGTTTAAACCTTTGGGCTTCAACTAGTCTAATGCACATATTTGTTTAATCTGTGACTCTTCATTTTACGTGTAGTGGACGTGTAAAGCTTTGGGCTTCTAATAGATTAAAAGAAAAATCAACAAAAAGATAATGTGACTGGGGGGATTCAATCACATGGGCTACGTCACAGCAGTGCAAGGCTTAACCAATGAGCTACAAGTGATTTCTTGCTGTTCAAAAGCAAATCAAATACGTATAGCATACACAGGATTGCAAATACTCTATTTGTACATTAATTTTTAAACAAATTTCTGTACACTGAAAACAGAGATGTTACACCCGCTAATGGATGGTGCGGATTATCGCACATCTTTGAAATAGTACAGCGGGATGCAAAATTCCTCACGGAGTATTCGATCTCGAAAGAAAATAAAATACGGTTTTTAAGAAATGCGACTTTTCTAAATAAAACTAATTTTTTTAAAATTATATAAAAATTATAAATCCGTATTTTCAATATATTATGAAACTATATTTTCTAAAATGAAAGATTAAACTTTTAACAAAATATTATCAAGTTACCAAAAATGGCTAATTTTCAATAAAATACCTTAATCTTTTAAAAGCTAAGTATTTATCATTAAAATACCCCAATAATTAAAACACATGCTCATAAAAACCCTAAATGTTATAAATCACCCTCGAGCTTTATTTTTAAACTATATTAAAATATTTTTCATAAAACCCACGCGAGATATACAAAACCATATTTTAAGGACTCTAGTTTAATATAGGTTTAAGCGGGATCAATTCTCTTGAGCCCCAGGGAGCCGGAGAAAGTGGGTGCTTGCCTATTCAGGTTAGACAACTTAACGAAGTTATCAATAACAATTGTCTTGGAAAAAGACACAAATCCTGCCGTCTATGTGCAGCAGTTGCCGATTACTCCTGAACCTAAAAAGTCAAGAGTTAAATCCATTTACAAGTGTCTGACTCAATCTGAATCCAAACTCAAACCAGAATCCAAAATCAAACACAAACTTGAATACTTGATCATGAACTTGAATACTTGAATTCAAATATCAAACTCAAACTTGTATACTTGACTCTACTTGACCGATCCATGGTTATAACGTGACATGACTACTTGAACACATGATTATATCCTGAACATGAACCGGTACATTTTATATCCATGGATTCGGTAAATACCTATATTCTTAATCTATACAATACAATACGCGGGAATAAAGGGATAAATTGGTACGGAACGTATATCGTGGCACGAGAGGTCACTTAAAAGACACATACATGAATTCTCATGTCGTTGTCCCATGGGTTATGACGGAGCCTTATACTATATGTTACCATAGTCCATGGGGTAAGATAGACTCCTCTCGTATATATGAATACCTTCCTTATCAAAGTACAAATAACCATGTTAGAATAACTATGTTATACCTGTGAATGATTGTATACAACTTTACATGTTCATTTCACATTACATACTATCTTCTCTTATTTCTTTTGGGAATTACCGAGCGCTAATTCGCAGACGACGTTTCTCTCTGTTTTCTTTCTTTAGAATGTTAGTCAGGAGGACCGAACTCTGAGGAGATAGAGCCGAGCCAGGAGGACTTGGACCATCTTGCTGCACAGCCAGATTACTAGCTCCTTTCAGCCTGCACTTACTTTCAGTATACCATTATTTAGGCATTTACTTTTATTATTATATCTTTTATTTCTGACAGTTGTATGTAAAGTTAAATGTAAATAAAATTGTTGTTTCATTTTATTACTCTTATCATTCTTGTTCATTGTTATATTGCTTAATTACGCTTAACGTATTTATTTTCATGGTAAATACGTTGCGAACTTACCACGTCATCGTTTTCGTCTACTGAGAAGCGGGGCGTGACAAAGCGAGTTTAGTGCACGTGGCAGCGTGTGAAATGTGTGAGAACGATTTTTAAAAGGCTTTGTTTTGATAAGAGTGACAGGCACAAGTCTTGACTCAACCAATCACAAAATACATAATTAGTCCCTAGAGCTAGGGTCACTTAGGTCAAATCACTAGGCCGCTCCTAAACTTCCAAAGGACAAGACGTTGGATCAATCCTCTATCACCTCCTTGTCAATCTTGCAGCCAGGTAAGTGCCAGATAAGTGGGAGATATCCGCTATATGAATCACCAAGATAGCGGGCCTAATTAAGTAAGAATTTTCCTTAGTCACACTTGCCTTAGACAACACAAGAGAAATGTGGATAAACAATAGATTATTCATGACCCTCCTTTATCCTAATTGAGCGCGACTGTCCTTAGAGGCTTGGTCTAGATATTTTTTATTAATATAGGGTGATAGTATGCTCGTTTGTGATTTGAGGGGCCTAGGAAGGGTGATGAAATCCTCACCTAATCTGAATTTGGGTTCCTTGCCCCCATAATGTCCGTTTTAAATATGCAAAACAAATCAAAATCTAAAACACGCAAAAAGATTTTTTTTAGCGACGATGTTTGCAAAGAATCCTGCAGGTAAAAACAGTTTATTGGAGTTTTAGAGGAGAAATGAAGACGATAGGAAAATACCAGAAAAATTTGGGGGCTTAACTCCCCAAGATGGCCGCACTTCCGCTTCCCAATGCCACATTTGGCCACGGTTCCGCCGCCGTATGATGAGATTTCCCCTCCAAACTTCTTCACAGCATTCCAATGCTCCTCTGGTCTAATTTGAAAGTTTCTGAATCTCTGTTTGTTTGCTCTAATTACTCCAGATTTCCTTGCAAAACTCGCACAAGAATCATTAAATACACAAAATACGGATTTGGTTCTCTTTTATTTTTAATTTTCTGGTTTTTATTAGAAATCAAACCGAATAACAAGAAAAATATTACGACCGTTTTTCCGGCAACGGCGCCATTTGATTGATCGTGAAAAAGTATGTCTATGTATGTTCTAAATACCGTAATCAATAACGGTGTCACGATAGCTAGCTGCTAGTGAGTACGGGTCGTCCACAGAAAAACGGTGAACTGTTTTTCTTGGTTTAGACGAGTTGATAGAAGAAAGGCGGTATTGCTATCGTTTATTACTACGAAGGTTTGAAAATTTTATAATATAAGGGATTGTAGGATTTATAGGATTTAGTAGTTAATGGATGGAATTTTAAAGATAATTCTTTTTATTTTTTAATTATTTAATACTAGAGAAATAGCGACGAATGTAGATTAAGGTTCTTGAAGGGATTAGGGTTTCCCTCTACTGACCCTTGTCCTTCCATTGATCTCTATTCGTCTCAAGGCCATAAAAAATGATTATTAACGAATCTCAAATCGTGGTCTGATTTAAACAGAATTGTGCATTCTGCTTGTCCTACTTGTTCTACTTACCGAAATTAAGACGGTGTCGCTTTGCAGCTATCCGGTTGAGCACGGATTGTCCGCAGGGATATGGTTGTATGTTCGTTCTTGTCTTAGACGAGTCAATTAAAGAATGTATATGTGTATGTTCAATTCTATCCTAAGTGTTTGTATTTTATGTTCAAGTAAATTTGTTAGGGTTAAGATTGGTTAGCAGAGTTAGGATTAGTCTTGTGCTTGTTTTTTTCCATTCTTAAAATGATGTTGGGATACTCGGAAGTAGCGGAGATTAGGGGGACATAGGAATGGGATTTGCGAGTTTAAGCAAGATTTCCAACACTAAATCCATTCCTAGTGCCCTTTTGTCCTTCCGCTGCGTGCGCTTATTTCCAACCCTAGGCCACACACCCGCAACAATGTATCCAATTAAGTCACAACTACATGTCACATTGTAGTGCGCCCAAAGGACTTCTCGATTTAGGTCGCGATTATATGTCACGTATAGCGCGCCTAAGTGAGGGGGTTGTGTTTATTTGGTCTAGGTTCGTTTTAGGATGTTTGGCGAAGAGAAGTATAAGAGATTTTTTCATCCTTCATACTAACCTTCCTTAGCCCCTAATAAGTGTGTAATTATTCACGCATATGAAAGAAAAACAAAACAAGAAAGAAGAAAAGAAAGAAAGGAAAATACGGTTTTACAAATGGTAACAAGCTAACTGCTTAGGCCCTCATCTAAGTAAGTGACTCCATAGAGTATCATGGCTTGAAAATACGGTTTAGAAAAGAAGAAAAATAAAACATGAAATAACAACAACTACTTAACAATAATAAATAAAATTACACTAAGAATTAAAATTACAAGACATGAAAATTAAAGATACAAGATAATAAAAACAACCATCATCTTCATTGAACTTCCACTCAAGAGCTCTCACTACAATTTCATGGAGGAAAGATGATGAAGAAGAAGAGATACAAATTAAACTACACTAAATCCTACTAAAGAAAGGCCTCCTTGGCTTGGAAACAAACTGGAGTATTTATAGGCAGGGGACCGAAATCCTAGACTCATATTCTGAGCCATTATATAATTACAAAACTATCCCTGAAAATGATCCAAAGATGCCACGTCACGAGCGCGGAACCGCCGCCAAAACCCCACTTTGGTCGCGGTTTCACCGCCGTTTTGGGGAATTGGTGCCTCGTCTTTTCTGTGCTTCCTCATGTTGCTTTTATCTTCTATTTTACAGGCCCCAAATTGCAAAATGGTTCCAAAATATGTTCAAATTTCCAACAGTCCAACATGGCTTCACTTTTAATTCATATGACATTTATCTCCCTCGAGCTCCGCGCATCACTTGAATTTTGTGCTGCCCTTCTCGTGCTCTGTGCTTGTCCGAGACACGAATGACCACTGTTATTTGTCTTGTCTCTTGAACTGACAAGCGGCACTGGACGGATGCAGATAACCGGAACCCAGATTTTATCTGTTGTTAACAGATGTTCTGGATTTTGGCATAACTGTGGAGATTTTGCATGATTTGCGTTATTTTGGACTGGGAACCTGTAACTTGTAAATATGTAGCAAACACGGATCAAAAATATCTACCTATAAATAAACGAGCAGAATAATGGGCAGTATTAAATCCAATATTCTGGTGTGAACGTGGTTGTAACTATCATGAATTGATAGCGCGCCCGATAAGAGGGTTAATATTCATTTTGCTAAAATTTATAAAATTTAAAATTTTAAAAAGAATTGAAGAGATATTGTTCATCTATTATTCTATCCTATCCTACAAACCCTAGAAAGCAAGAATTTACTCACTCATGAAGATCAACAAAGTAAAAGAAAGGTGGAAAATGAATGAACCCATAATTAAAATTAAAAATGCAGAAAGTAAATGCAGAATGTAATTGCGGAAAGTAAATGCGGAAAGGAATTGCAGAAAGTAAATGCAGAAAGTAAATGCGACAAAATTAAAACAAAAGCTACCTTTTATTGAATAACTATTGCATTACAAAAGTTGCTCGCTGAAAAACCAAATTATAAAACCCTAGTTTTTTCTAGATAGCTAGCTCGGTAGATCAGTCGATATTTCAATAGATTGTTCGATGATAGATGCTCTCGGTCCTTTTATAGGCTCTGGAACTTGAAACCCTAGTCGTCATAAATAAGTGTGTGAAATTATGATCAAGATCCTGAGTTTTCATATCCTATGGCCACCAATAGACAGCACAACCGCCGCCTATTACTCTTGTTGACTGCGGAACACCATTTAGTAGTTAACAATATTAGGGAAAATGTTTATACAGATGTGCAATAAATTTGACTTATCAGGTACTGTTGCAAACTTCAGGAAGCTCATTCCGGCAACGTTTACAGGATTAGAGGAGCCATTACCGACGGAGCAGTGACTGGTGGATACGGAAAATCTTTTAGTTGTTGCACAGATTCTGGACGAGAAAAGAATGGATGTGGTGCGCATCTAAATGGTTGACTATGCTAAAGAATGGTGGATTGTTGAGGAGGACCGTTTTGCGAAGCCGATCACTTGGGCGGATTTTACATAGAATTTCTTGGAGAAATTCTTTCCGCGGCCTGCTAAGGAGGAAATGGAAAAGAATTTTATGAGCTTAAGGAAGAATGACGGATGTGTGGATACTTATATGGCAGAGTGGACCTGACTCGGTCGATTTGTAAGGCCCTTAGTAGCCAATGAGGCTGACAGGGCAAGGCATTTTCTACGCAGTATTGATATGGATATCCAACGATATATTACTTCATTAAGACTGAGTACCTTCACTCAAGTTCTCACGGCAGCTAGAGAACAACTGAGCTTATCGATGAGAGTGAAGGGTACACCTCTGCAGGATATTTCAGCACGGCAGACGGTACGGGCACTAGCCAGATCATCTGTACGTAGAGTTCACTTATATTATGAGTTCTTCTTGAATCCTATTTTCTTGAATTTCTTCTCACTTTCTTTAACGAACATAGTTCTACACGAATTGTGAATCTTTTATTTCCGTTTGATCCTATCTTGTAATCTCATTTATTACTTATTTTTTACTTCAGTTTTATTCCATCGACTCTCATAGTAGGATTTGGGCGATTTAGATGGAGTTACGTGGTTGTAACTATGTGACGCGGCATGGTTAAAATACAATACTCTGCTGGGATAATTTAAAGTCCTACTCTTAATTCATTTCCTTGATTTAATTATATGTACTGCTTTATTTATCCATTGTTTTTTTACTTCCAAACCTATCTCCTATCTTGAATATCGAATCTAACAACCTTTGTATTCTTTCTTACCTGACCGTTGGAGTCTGATGATGACAGACGACCGCGTTATTCTCTATCCTGTCCATTAGAGACGAGCATTTAAGGTCTATAGTTTAGACATTGGAGCAAGAGATTTGGCTGGAGAAAATGAAGTTTTAGGCCACGTCAAATCAAGAGATGGCATGGCAGTGGATCTGGAGAAAGGGATTGTAGCAGTTAAGGATTGGCTTAAATGGAGATGAGTATTCAAGTACAGTCATCTTAGGTAAACCGCATCAAGGAAGTTCAGGCGTAAGATGCGCGGTTGAAGATGTTTGAAGATTTGCCTCAACTTATCAAAATGGCGTATCGAAAACGTGATAGACCCATGATCCATAAGTTTTAAAACAGATTTGCTAATTCAAGGAGCGGAGTCCTTGTGGTATGAGAATCACTTGTGTGTGCCAAAAGGAGAAATTCATGAAGAAGTTATAAGGGATGCACATAACTCGGCCTATTCATTACAATTCGGGAAGCGTTAGCAGAGAAGTTTATGTGAGAAATTATGAAGTTGCGTGACACATGCTAGCCTAAGTTAGATGACCCGGCATAATCTAATTCCTCTTGTTTCTTTATCCATTTTGTTCAGTTCCGTTCTGTTCCATTATCATGGTTTAGATTGATATAGCGTATCATGATCAGTTCGGTATTACTTTAGAGCATGCGTATCTCTCCTAACATTCGTTTGACTTGTTTGGACATCCTGATATCTGATTAACCCTGAGTCTTGATTCTCTGTCATCTGATTATCGTTGACATGGATTGGTTGGACTATCCTGATTTTACATCGACTTGACTTTTGTTTGTATTAGTGAGCATATGGGATCTGATTAATAAATTATCAGTTTAGAATTGTTGGTATTGAAGGATAGAAATACATGTTCACTCGGGAGACATTCACGCTAGACAAAGCTCCATCGTAGTCATGGGACACCTCTCGAGGATTTTCATGCTACTGACCTGATTCTTGATATTATTACCGTCTCAGGCACGAGCGCTCTGCTCATACTGCTTCCAGCTATTCATGTTATTCCCCGGGGATACGAGTACGTTCAGCAGTTAATTCCATCAATACACGGCTTGTTTAACCAAATCTGACTCCTAAATTGATACCCGACATGACTTGACCTTCGGTTTGGCTCTATCCTTGCTTGATTATTGATATTCGACTTGACACCACCTTTTCATATGCACTGTTACTTCCTACAATATTACCTTTCGGTATTCTTATTCACCTACAACATGTGTTTTTCACATTAATTTACGTATACGACGTCTCGAACTTGTTTTCGGGAATTTGAATTTCCTTATTCTTGTCCTTTCCTTGTTATTGTCTGTTTCATGTGTTCCATGAATGTGGGATTGTTCGTTCTTGTTCTTTTCCTTGTCTCTATTCTTTTCATTCTCGTGAATTTCGAAGACGAAATTCTTTTATAGTTAGGTATAATGTAACACCCTAACACGATCGTACAATAATTATTTTATATATGTGTGTGTTAAGCATTCATTTAAATTATTATTGTTATTGGTGTGTTGATGATTATTCATGATGACTGTATCTTTACCTTATCTCGATCCTTGGTTCGATTGATATTATTTTGGTACCCAACCCATATACATTTTTTAAACCAGATATTCATTTAGAGTGTTGACGGTTTTAGTTGTTATAATATTTAGTTGGTATAATTTATATTTTATTAATATTATATAGTAACATAAGATATAAGGTGATAGTTTTATATTAATGATATGATAAGTTAATCTATTAAGTATCCCTTTAAAAATCTTGTATATCTCTTCAACAGTTTGTATGGGGATTTTAAGATATTTTGTCTCTATCCTATTTAAACATCCCCATCTCTCCTATCATCTCTCTCATCCCTAACAAACCTCTAACCCCCCTATTTCTCTCATCATCAGTTCACCATCTCTCTCTTATTAAAATATATTTCCTTTAAACAAACACTTTATTCTCTATCCTATCATACACACACACCCTTAAAAGTAACAACTCTGTCCCTCTCCAATCACCCCAAATCCTATCTTATCTATTTTTTAACCCTTCATCATATCTATATCTCTCTCCCCTCAACACCCTTAACCGATGCCTTTTTTTCGACAAACCCATCATCCCTCAACCCCATAACTGCCTTGTCTCCATCGCCGCCGCCTCGTAACCATCGTCGTCAACAACCCATCTTGCTGCAACCTTCTCGACTCCACCGCCGGCGCTCCCTAGCACCGCCGTCCTCGCCGTCAACCCAAGCTGTCGCATCGCTCGTCGCCTCCATCATCTTCATCTCCTTTTCACCCTTGCCGCACCACACCAAACTCCGGCCATTTCCTCCTCAACCCAAGCCGAGAAACCCAACACCCAATCATCGCCGGTAACTTCTTCTTCTCTAACCATCACCGCATTCTCCTTCTTCCTTGTCTTCATCTCCTCGTCATCGCCGGAGCATCTTCCCCGACTCCAAACCGATGCCTTCCTTAGCCATCACCAAACCCAACTTTATCTCCCCTAACTCGGCCTCGTCTTCCTCCTTTGACCATCGCAGCCACTAACCCAAACACCTGACGCCATCTTCATCTTCTTCGATTCCTCGTTGCCATCTCCAGTAACTCCCTTAACCTTCAACCATATCCGATCTCCAACGCCTCCTTTGCAACGCCTATCAATCCTCTACCGCGTAGCACACTAACCATTGCTACAGCCATCAACACTACTACAAATAAGGGTTGCCCCTACGGATTTATCCGTAGGAACAAACTACTGCTCCTACGGATATATCCGTAGGGACAAGAAAATACCCTGTAGGTACAAACGCCGTAGGTGCAAGTCGAAGCCTTGAACTTGCCCCTACGGATTAAAATTTGCCCCTACGGAGTTATGTGTAGGTCTAGTTTGCCCTACGGAATAGGCCGTACGGGCAAAAAATTTATTTTATTTACGGTTTTATAAAATAGATTAGGTGTACCTACGGATAAATCTGTAGGTCCAAGTAGTAGCCCCTACGGATAAATGCGTAGGTACACATCCGTAGGGGCAAAATATCAGGAATCCTGATATTTTGCCCCTACGGATAACTGTGTAGGGGCATTTGTTTGCCCCTACGGATTAATCCGTAGGGGCAAGCTTAACCCCCTGATACTGAGATCATAGAGGAAAATATCGGTTATCCTGATAATATGTACCTACGGATTAATCCGTAGGTACATATTTTTTTTTAAAAACGGCTACCTATTTTTTTCTAAAAACGGCTACCTATTTTTTTCTCGCCCTGTGCACAATAATATATACATCGATCAAATATAAAATTAATCATCACACAGAACATATATCGCAGTATTCATAACAACATCTCACGCATATAATATACAAAAGAAACCAAAAAGCAGAATATCATATAAATATAAACACGCAAACATAACCAATATCAATATCGTCCAAAATGTAGTACAATATGTATCATATAAATAAATACATGTTTAAAATATAAGAATCAAAAAGCTACCCTAGCTCGGTCCAGCTCCACCTCTGATAAACGCCAGAATCTGGCGCGCCTGCTCCTCGGTCAATAAATAATGTAATGCGGAGTGTGCGGGAGTCTGAGCGGGCTGTGGAGCTGGCGATGTGGTCTGCGCAGCCGCCGTCGAGGTAGTGGCTTGCGGAGCCGCGGCTGCGGGAGTCTGAGCGGGCGGTGGAGCTATAGGAGCTATCTGCGGAACCGCGGCCGATGTAGTGGCTTGCGGAGCCGCAGCCAAAGGAGATGCATGTGGAGGCTCGGCCGATGTACCCTGTCGCGTCTGGACCTAACGTGTGTAATAAGCGAGTAAGAAGTGTGTATTATTCGAATTTGTATCATTATCAAGTTATTTCGAAACCCCATTTGGATATCTAGTTTGGAAAACCGTAGTTTATATTAATTAGATATGTATGTATGATTAATCAAAGCTAAGTCTACAACCAAATAAGCTCAGGCTACGTACTAATATTGGATATGTTGATATCTATAATATGACATGATATTTTACTATTAAGTAGTATACATATAAGCATCTCCTTCAACTCCTGAACAGTGGTCTTCAAGCTCTCCAGTTCCTACTGGACACGTCGCTCACTGGAGACGGAGGAAGTAACCGCCGGGGTGGAGTCCAACTTCATATGGTCCCTGGTAGGGCCCAGTCCCCGGCCTCTCTCCCAACCACCGTGGTGCCCTTCGTGTGCGGCGTCCAAGACTGGGGTCAGCAGCCTCGGATCTGTAAGTGCACGGCGGCGCCCCAGCCGTCAAACCGACGGCCAAATGCGGAAGTGGTGATAAACTTTAATTTTGCGAACTTAGCAAACCGGCACCACCGCGCACTAAACCCCGGATCGGGCCATTAAACTTGTCCTAGCTAACTAACAAGATAGGGAAGAGATATACCGAGTGATCCGAGTCCTCCGGTCTTCTCGTCGTCGTCCCGATCTCACGCGGAAAGTCCGGTCTCCATCTCCTCGCCGGAAGGGCACCACGTCGCCTGTTTCTTTTACGGGCTCCCGCCTCTATACCGAGGCAACTCGGGCATGAAGCTGGCAAGTCGACATGCCCAAGAATTGCTGTAGAATGTGGTGTAGATCATGCTAGTCTCATTTGGGGTTTGTAGTTGCCTTGATGGAGGAATGGAATTTTCAAGTGGAGCTAGAATGTGTGTAGCAAGGAAAAATGAGATGAACCAAATCATCCTTATCAAAATGAAACCCTCTCATTTTTCTCCCCCCTCTCCAAAAATGTGGCCGGCCTCTAATTTGTGAGAATGGTGGAGAGAATCAACTAAGGGAGGTGAGTGTAGGTAAAGGTGGAGGGTGACCCCATGCAAAAAGGAAAACCTCACATCAACTCCATAACAACATCTAATCCTTTCAAATCTCATTAATGCAAAAACCATCATGAAAAAGCAAGGATGCTTATCCTATCATAATGAATACATTTGCAAGAAACCCCCTCCACAAATGTTATTTGCACAATTGCAAATAACCCCCTCCATCGGAAAAGTCCGGCCGGAAAAGAACAAAGGAAAACCGGCCGGAACGGAATGCAAACTGGCAACTCCAGAAAACTGGTCCCGTAATAAATTACAGGAAAAACCCCGATACTGTGCATACATACCCGCATCTGTATTCCGTCCGGATACAAATGCAATGAGACAAAATCTACACAGTACTATACTAGGATCCGGCTTAAACCAAAGCCGGCTAGTAATATCCGTTCGATCCTGATCCGTGCAATACCGTACGTATCCGATCGAACCTTGCCATATATCTATACGGCCACTAGTACTGACCGTCCGATCCTGATCCGTGCAATACCGCACGTATCTGATCGGACCCTGCCATATCTCCATACGGCCTCTACAGCGTTTCGCCCGAAAGCTTGAGTAACTGAAAGTGTGGTGGACTCTAAAGACTCGTCGATACTATGGCTGTGGATTTAACCACTAGCACGTCAGAGGTATAAGCCAATATGTAACGGGCCACCAGCTATTGACTAAAAGGGACGTCGATGAGCGAACTCATCCTGACACCCTACTGAGCCTGTCAGTGACAATATCCGTACAGTCCGGTCCGTTCGTCTATGAGCATCGCATGTCGGGCCTAGGGGGTTGGTAAAAGTCAGACCCCCAAAAGCGGTACAAGTCGTGTCGGAGTGTAGCCCAGAACACCCTGAGATACTACTGGAATACCTACCAGTAAATCTCCTGCCTTGGCCAAGGACTTCGTGTAATGGCTCTCCTAGACACAGCGCGACCTCACCCCCAATACCGGGAGAGACGAACCCCTGAAGATCCGCTCACTGCCTCCATGTGGCTCGGGACTGTACCCAACTAAAACCTGTTTGCACGACTCCTTTGAGCCGTGGTAGGGTAGTAATCAAAGCACAGTGGGAACTCACACGAGACAAATGACGATCCCCAGGTCGATGAACTAACCTGTACACATGTCACCTGGGAACTGCTATCTGACGTCAGGTATAAGACCAACTAGCATGTTCCCGGCGAGTCCTGTCCGGTGTACTCATAACCCAATGAGCACCTGTATACATCTTAGGTGAACCAACTGACACCAGTGGCTTGTGAGACCGGCCACCGCCCCTCGTCGGGGTCTCGACTGTATACACTAGTCTACTCTGGAGAATCGATGCCCTGTCTCGAAACTCCCACGACTAGGGACCTTTTAAGGATGTGCTTATAGACTCCAGCTCTCACTTATATGATCCCCCTCATACTGCTGGCAGTCAAGCAAGAATCCTAGGGGCTCTATCAACGTGCAATAGTGACCTGTCAGGTCACCTAAAGCAGTACACGATGATAAAGATAAACCAGATAGCATTCTATCATCTCGAGTAAGACTGTCGTCCCGGGATAGGTCCTCCCTCAATCATTGCAATCACGTGCCTGTGATCCAATAATTGACTCTGAGGGCACTATCTCCAACAATCTCCCACTTGCACTCAAGGCTAATTATTGCGATGTCGCATACTCACAGCCCGTGTGATACCGAACACCCAACTCCTCTACTAGTCAGTCTCACAAAGCCTGTTTGCGAAACTCTTGCGTTTGAGGAATAGCCTCAGTGAGTGGATCCGCCTTGAAGTTTCTTTCTATGTCTCTCTAAATCTCAAGTTCGCGGAGAATGCCATCTCCCGAAATGAGCAATACCTGTCTTAGAATGTGTCTGGATGTCTGATGGGACTTAGCTCATAAATGAACTCCAAATCCAAACTTCTTAGACTGTATCAACAACTGAACTTAATCAGTATCCTGCGCCATGCCTCCCTCAGTATCTGCCTGGATCACCTGTCCAGAATACTGCCCCTCGTCAGAAGGAAAAATATAACTCTGACAACCTCCTTGTCGTCCATGTCACCTTGGAAGCCTGGAATGATAATTGTCTCCCAAATGAGGCTGTCGTTATCATATCCTTAGAACATCCACTTATGTTCTAAAACTGCTTCCGATTGTTTCTCCAGGATTATCATCTTATTGCATCTAGTGCAAGAACAACATCTGGTGTGGTACTTGACATCTCATGATTGACTCAATTGCCTAAGCAAGTGATCTGCCAATCATGCACATCCCTCTCTACTTTAGTCTATAAGACACCTTTAGAGAGGGTGACTCCATCACCTGCAGGTACATTACCGTGCCAGGAGTCGTCCATTCTAAATACTCTTAGAATGCTGTCTAAGTACCCAGATTAGGAAACCACCCAAATCTAGATCTAAAACCATAGATCTAGTAACCAGTATGTCAGATATAATGTCCAAGTCCGATGCGGAGAAACCACTGTGTGACGACCAAAGTATAACCGATCGTAGTATAGGAATGTCACTTCCTACTTTGTGTATGTCATCCAAATACCAGGATATCACACCCTACTACCTTCTTAACAGATCCATCCCCTATTCTGATGACGTCAAACCTATGACTGTCACATCAGAAATAGATGATCTATCTCCGCTATATCTGCTTTAGTCTATAAATAGACATAAGCCTGATGTCCACCAATGCTTCCGCTGCTCCCACTGACTACGACAACCCTCTGGCAGAGTCATATACACGTACACTTCTGAAGCTAGTTCAGAACGACGCTATACTCATCCTCCTGCCGGGTCTCGCAGCCTGGAACAACAGCAATGGCAAGTGTGGGTAAACAAGAACTTCCCTGTCACCATCCTTGAGGCTACCGGAGTACCTCTCGGGTGCCTGAAGTTACCCACCTTATCTGCGGAGTGGCCAATGGAATGTCAAATCAGATTGAATCTTTAGGTTCCTTATCAAATCTTCAGTAATCGTTTGCGGTTCTGGAATCATTTCCAGTTCTACCATACTCCCACTACTGTTTTCTGAAAAAAAAATCCATTTTTAATAAAACCGTGGCGAGTCTAGAACAATATTTCTATTGATCTTCCAGATGGTAGAAAGTCAACCCTCGTCATAGCCTGGGTCAACCCACAAACAGCCATTACAGAAACGTGCCTTGAGTTATCCAGAGTCTGGTTTTAATCATAAGCCGGACAACTCCCCGTACCTTAACAATGTTAAGATATGAACTGTACTATATCCAATATAGAACCAAAGGCACTGATTTAATTGAACCAGATTCAAATCATGCAGCTATCTCCAGTGCATGTCAACTAAATGGAAGGAGGCCGATCAGCGTTACTCAACTTAGGAATGCTTCCAATTATGAGTAACCTGAAAGAGAAGCAATTTCTCTTTATCATTACTATCAACTGAATACCATACACAAGTATCTACATCTTCGATCACTTTGAAGAATCCCGATACTTGCTACACCTGGTTCTCTACTCTATTCAAATACCTATAACTCCTCAAAACTTAGACCCTGTGTTTCTACGAAACACATGTCTAAGAACTAGAGAAGTTAAAAGTAAACAGAATATAGTATGAGGACCAACCCCTCTGTCCTAATGGACACCGGACAACATACAATACTCTGTATAAGTCCGCTGAGTCTAACAACTCTTTCACTGTCTGTTGTAGGTTGAAAACTGTACTTATGGTTAAGAAGAATTACACCGCTGTTCAATGCTCCTTACCTAACCATCCACTGATATAGGTAAATGTCATCGACATAATTTCAAAAGGTATATCTCACTCTATGAAAATAGACGTACAGATATATCATTTTGAAATTGGTGCATAACAGCGGATATTCAAAACCAAATATTTGCCGACCGGCAAACAACCCAGGTGACTTCCTCAAATATCACCGATTACAATGAATCCCGATATAATGAGGACGATCACCCTATTCCCAATGACTTACTCCCACTCATCATCTGTAAAGCCATACAGATGTGAGAATCAAACCTGGTAAATATATACCCTGGAGCAAGTGTCTAATCAGGAAATCAGTTTTCTTTTAACAGTACACAGTTAAACTGAAACATTGAAATGTTTCGATGGGGTATCCTGGTATTCCTAGTAATGCCTCTACCATTATCCAGATTCACAACTATAACCGTATAATTCTTTACCACCTCTCCAAATCCCTTTATATGTCTTTAGTCATTACCTTCTGCACACCCCTTAGGCCAAATGGTTTTCTTCCTTCCCTACCGTTCGGCACCAGCCTATGGTTTGGAAGAAGACTATCCAATAAGCATAATGGGTGTACTGTCCTAGTCCTAGGAGCACTCACAATGCGAGAGAAGGTGAAGATAAAAGACAACCGAATAAACCTTATTCATATTCCTCCTGGACCAGAATCCATCCCCGAACTAGAACAAGTTCCTTTCGAGTTCGTATATAACCATACGATGGAGTATCCAATAAACTGTGGATCTTCGTAGTGATATGGAGTGTCCTGGAGAAATACAAAGGTGATTCAGGATTGGCGAAGAAATACTTGGTTTGGTCGTGAATATCAGTCGCAATTTACTTTGCCCTCTTACTAATCCCTTGCTTTGTCTTAATCTTAATACCTTCTGCACACCGTTTAGGCTAATTGGTTTTCTTCATTCCCTACCGGTCGGCACCAGCCTAAGATTTGGAAGAAGACTATCCAATTTGCGTAATAGGTGTACTATCTCCTAAACTAAGGAGTACTCGTAACTAGAGAGAAGGCAAAAAGGAAAAGACAACTGAATAAATCTTATCCGTTTTCTCCAGAACCGGAAACCATCCTCGAATTAATTCCTTCGAGTTCGTATATAACCATACGATGGTTTTGTCCAATGGAAGTGGACGTTCGTAGTAATACGGGGTGTCCTGGAGAAAAAGGTAAAAGTAGGAGTGGCAATGAGGTTTGCAACTCTGACAATCCAAAAGCCAGTGTTAAGAAGGTTCGGTCAACTTGGTCACTGAGTCAAAGTCTTAGGGTCGGGTCAATGGTCGCTGCCAGAGAGAGAGAGAAAAGAAACACTCAGCGTGCACTCTAACCTAGATCAGAATGGTTACCAATTTATCTAATCTGGAAACCTCCCACTGTACCTCAAATTCTCCTCCAAACCTGAAAGAAGAATTAGTCGGGGTCACCCGAGGAGTAAACCAACTCATCAGTGGGAATCGGGATCCAACTATCATCGCATGATAACGTGACGGAATCCGCTCACGGTATCACACTCCAGAAGGTATGCGCATATCTGGCAAGTTTCAGTTCTTTTGAAACTCCCGATGTGATTTCTACCCCATGCTCTTATGACCTTGGCGTGAGGTCAAAATATCATAAGTCACATGTCAAGTTCTACCCATCATTGTCCAGGTTAATTTGAACCCACCCGTACATACCCTTGACGTAGGCCAAAATAGTAGTACGACTGTCCCAAACCAACGCATCTATCTATGCAACAGATAAATACCCGGCAACTACCAAACACTATGCCTTGGCGTGAGATCAAAATACATAGCTTGAATACTACCGAATATTTAACTGAAATGATGGAGGGCTACGAATGGTTTCTGGCGAAAACCTTTAACGTAATGAACTTGATATCGTTGAAGGAACGGATAGCTTTTTAGAAAATATAGTGACGAAAACCTTTACTAAAGAGGTCACTCCCGGTGAAGGGATCTCGGCTCTTTCCCCGTAGAATGGGGTGCAGGATATTCCAAATGAATACCGCGATGCAAAGCAAAAGTAATCGGCTATAGTGAAGTTAGTGCCCTGACGCAAACTTCTGTCCAAGGGGTCACTCCCGGTGAAGGGATCTCGGCCCTTGCCTCGTCGACTGAGGAGCAGGATATTCCAAATGAATACCACGATGCAAAACAAAAGTGAACGTCCTTGTAATAACAGCTTTTTGAAAAGTGTTCCAACAACATCAGAATAGGTTTGTTTTAACTTGCATTGATCCGAATCAACGCAGTCCCATCAATTGATCACACCACAAAGAACGAAAATATACTGATGTACGTATATGCCATCCGCATTCGCCATTGGGTCCCGTCATTACCCGTTAGGTTAGCTAACTAACGACAGAGCGGGGACTGGACTAGCGCGGATGTAAAACATATACAACATCTACTAATATATATACCAATATATTATATTCGCTCAAGGCGTGATAAAAATGCAACATCACAGAAATGTACAGCATCACAGAACAATACAGATATCTGGGATCCCCGGGTTTCACAGAGCCACTACTGAAAACCCGACGTTCCCCTGGTCGTGTGGATAGCCTGTGCAATGAAATCCTAGACCCCTACGGGCGCGGCAAGTTACCCGCCAAAACCTGAAGCGAGGCAGCCCCTTTCAGCACCGTGAATGGACCACCCAGCACTTCACGGAATCCGGCAACTTGGGCACCCCTCCTGGGTCAACCTATACCCCCTACGAGTGCGGCGAATAGCCCGCCAATTCTAGAGCGAAGCCCCATCCGTCCCAATGCCATGAGATGCGGGCTTGTTGCCCTCCAGAACCCGGCTATCCGTGCACCCCACCGCGGGGCAATCCTAGTACAAAAAGTAAAATATACATACACCGGGTACATCGACCGCAACCTGGTCGTGCCCCAAAATAATAATACAAACAGGCAGTGACGGCAGTCCACATGTCGGACGCTCGCCCCGCAATATCAAATGTACATAATACAACAGAAACTGTACTAGCATTGCATCCAGGCTATCCCCCACGACCGATCCGCAGCATCACAGCAAAATCACAGAACATCAACGTGAAAGTCACGTTCGCAAATCCGTCTAACCGGGCTATAGCAGTTAGACCGGATTTACCGATCGAGTGACATTCACGGTTGCAGATATAATGTAAATACTGTGAAATAATGTGTTTAAAATATCCGATCGATCAAAAATTAACAAGTGGGCCCCCAAGCAATACTGTAGCACTCACAGAAATTCTGGGCCCAATTTTAATATTCTAAAACCCCTATTTTTAGCCCACAAGCCCACTGCAAAAAAACGATGACATGATCTCTCATTCCTGCGGCGGAACCGCGGCCTAAGAGGGGTTATGGCCGCGGTTCTGCGGTCGTACGGAGGGATCGTGTTGTCAAATTTTTCCAGTGTTCTTAGAACTCCCTGCACATCATTCTGAGACAACCTGAAAAATTTTTGGACTTCAAAAAATTTCGACAGAAAACAGATGTAAAGAAAAACGCGGGTTTTTGGAATTTTAGTCGATCGGAAATGCAAACACATCAAACAAAGCTAGACGAAGTTAATGGCGAGGCTCTGATACCACTGTAAGTGCACGGCGGCGCCCCGGCCGTCAAACCGACGGCCAAATGCGGAAGCGGTGATAAACTTTAATTTTGCGAACTTAGCAAACCGGCACCACCGCGCACTAAACCCCGGATCGGGCCATTAAACTTGTCCTAGCTAACTAACAAGATAAGGAAGAGATATACCGAGTGATCCGAGTCCTCCGGTCTTCTCGTCGTCGTCCCGATCTCACGCGGAAAGTCCGGTCTCCATCTCCTCGCCGGAAGGGCACCACGTCGCCTGTTTCTTTTACGGGCTCCCGCCTCTATACCGAGGCAACTCGGGCATGAAGCTGGCAAGTCGACATGCCCAAGAATTGCTGTAGAATGTGGTGTAGATCATGCTAGTCTCATTTGGGGTTTGTAGTTGCCTTGATGGAGGAATGGAATTTTCAAGTGGAGCTAGAATGTGTGTAGCAAGGAAAAATGAGATGAACCAAATCATCCTTATCAAAATGAAACCCTCTCATTTTTCTCCCCCCTCTCCAAAAATGTGGCCGGCCTCTAATTTGTGAGAATGGTGGAGAGAATCAACTAAGGGAGGTGAGTGTAGGTAAAGGTGGAGGGTGACCCCATGCAAAAAGGAAAACCTCACATCAACTCCATAACAACATCTAATCCTTTCAAATCTCATTAATGCAAAAACCATCATGAAAAAGCAAGGATGCTTATCCTATCATAATGAATACATTTGCAAGAAACCCCCTCCACAAATGTTATTTGCACAATTGCAAATAACCCCCTCCATCGGAAAAGTCCGGCCGGAAAAGAACAAAGGAAAACCGGCCGGAACGGAATGCAAACTGGCAACTCCAGAAAACTGGTCCCGTAATAAATTACAGGAAAAACCCCGATACTGTGCATACACACCTGCATCTGTATTCCGCCCGGATACAAATGCAATGAGACAAAATCTACACAGTACTATACTAGGATCCGGCTTAAACCAAAGCCGGCTAGTAATATCCGTTCGATCCTGATCCGTGCAATACCGCACGTATCCGATCGAACCTTGCCATATATCTATACGGCCACTAGTACTGACCGTCCGATCCTGATCCGTGCAATACCGCACGTATCTGATCGGACCCTGCCATATCTCCATACGGCCTCTACAGCGTTTCGCCCGAAAGCTTGAGTAACTGAAAGTGTGGTGGACTCTAAAGACTCGTCGATACTATGGCTGTGGATTTAACCACTAGCACGTCAGAGGTATAAGCCAATACGTAACGGGCCACCAGCTATTGACTAAAAGGGACGTCGATGAGCGAACTCATCCTGACACCCTACTGAGCCTGTCAGTGACAATATCCGTACAGTCCGGTCCGTTCGTCTATGAGCATCGCATGTCGGGCCTAGGGGGTTGGTAAAAGTCAGACCCCCAAAAGCGGTACAAGTCGTGTCGGAGTGTAGCCCAGAACACCCTGAGATACTACTGGAATACCTACCAGTAAATCTCCTGCCTTGGCCAAGGACTTCGTGTAATGGCTCTCCTAGGCACAGCGCGACCTCACCCCCAATACCGGGAGAGACGAACCCCTGAAGATCCGCTCACTGCCTCCATGTGGCTCGGGACTGTACCCAACTAAAACCTGTTTGCACGACTCCTTTGAGCCGTGGTAGGGTAGTAATCAAAGCACAGTGGGAACTCATACGAGACAAATGACGATCCCCAGGTCGATGAACTAACCTGTACACATGTCACCTGGGAACTGCTATCTGACGTCAGGTATAAGACCAACTAGCATGTTCCCGGCGAGTCCTGTCCGGTGTACTCATAACCCAATGAGCACCTGTATACATCTTAGGTGAACCAACTGACACCAGTGGCTTGTGAGACCGGCCACTGCCCCTCGTCGGGGTCTCGACTGTATACACTATTCTACTCTGGAGAATCGATGCCCTGTCTCGAAACTCCCACGACTAGGGACCTTTTAAGGATGTGCTTATAGACTCCAGCTCTCACTTATATGATCGCCCTCATACTGCTGGCAGTCAAGCAAGAATCCTAGGGGCTCTATCAACGTGTAATAGTGACCTGTCAGGTCACCTAAAGCAGTACACGATGATAAAGATAAACCAGATAGCATACTATCATCTCGAGTAAGACTGTCGTCCAGGGATAGGTCCTCCCTCAATCATTGCAATCACGTGCCTGTGATCCAATAATTGACTCTGAGGGCACTATCTCCAACAGGATCGCTATGTCCGGTAAAATCGATCCCCGATGCCTCGGCCTGCTCAACCACCCGCTCCTACACCCACATTAACCAGTAAAATATAAGTATATCATTTAAATTTGAAACTTCCAAAACTAAAATTTCAAATAGGTGTTGAATAAATATTAACACTTACGCAATACTCCTGGGTAGCGACGTCGGGGTATCGAAGCTCGCCCGTGGCGGGATCTGTCGAGGTGCCGTGGACGGCAAGATATGCGGACAGCACGCTCGGTGTATCACCTTGCGCCAGGGTCTGAGCTCTCTGCAATATTAGAAAATAACTCTTAATATTAGATATATTAGAAAATAACTCTTAATATTGCATTATATCACAAAGGCCGGTCTATTGTAATTTACTGATAACTCCATGGCTCCAGTAATATTCCTCGAGCCACCTGTATAAGTGGGGCGACCCCTCTTCGCCGACTTCCTATTCTCTATATTTTGAGTGGCATGTTTCTACACAACACATTCACATTTAGTTTTCTAATTAAGGAACACAAAAAAATAAATTATATACTAAACAATGAATTACATTTAAAATACATACCTGTTTACGTTGAGAGTCGAAATATTCGCACAATAGAGGCCATGTCTCTACGTAGACTCTCGCAAAGGCCGGAGTAGATAGGAGGCCGCTCTCTCTGCCTCGGGGGTAGCCATCCACAGGGAGTAGCAGTCGGCCTTCAGCTCATTCCTATTGTATCGGACCTTGGTCTGCATGTTCTTCATCAGGACATTGTACAGAGCATGAAGGTCGAGCACCCTTCCAGGATGATCAGGGTCGGGTTCAGGCTGAAAATCGTAATCCAACTGAAAATACAAAAAAAACATTGTTATTAGATTGCAAGTGTTAATAATAAATATATTGGATAAATCAAATGAAAATATATATTAATACCCGAGCCTGATCAAAGAAGAGGGCGAATGAGCGCCGGTGCTGCTCGCCCCACTCAACGTGAAGTGGATAGTTCTTCACGAGCCGGCTCTCATCCCCCATATACCGGCCGAACCTCGAGGCATGAGGACCGGTATAGCGATAATCAAGGGTAAAAAAGTGGGGGAATGCTGCCTCCCCACTAGCTCTGTCAGGCCTTAGCCTATGGGACTGATTCGGGCCTCGAGTCCCCCTCTGGGGATGGGGAGGCCCTGCGTCTGCAAGAAATATCAAGACAATCAATATTAAGACAAAGTTGTATTAAGAAATCAAGGTTAAACGAAAATTGAAATGTGATATATACCTCCGGTGACTAAAGCACGAGCCTGGGCCCGGGCAGCAGCACGAGCGGGACGATAGTTCCTCCGGTGAGGAACAGCTGGTGTCCCGGATGCGGACGCATCCCCTCCAATTAGAAAATAAACATTGACACTAAATTTCCATGAAGTTCATATTTATTCTATAGAGGATATGTAAAATGGATAAATATTTTATATTTATTCATACTAACCTACAGACGATGCGGAGGGTACGGAAGTGGCAGGAGTGGCCCCTGCGTCAGATGTGGATGCACCACCTATAATTAGACAATTAAAAATATATTATATAAGTAATTACAAAAAGAATGTGTAGATCAATAATATAACATTCTAAATCAATATGCATGCACTATAGGATATATGAACATACCCGCAGGTGCGGTAGTGTCACCACCTACAGCTAGACAATAATAAAAATTACTATCTAAGTAAGAGCAAAAGGAATGTGTGTAATTTATGATATAGCATTCTAAATCAATATGCATGCACTATATGATATATAAACATACCTGGAGGAGCGGGAGTGGCCTCTGTTCCTGATGTGGACGCATCACCAACAACTAGACAATCAAACATTGACAATATAAGTAATTTTGACATAAACAGGCATGAATATCTATAATATTACATTCAAAATGGATATGCGTGCAATATACCTGGAGGTGTGGCAAAGTCCACACGGAAGGAGGCATCCGAAGGGTTCTTCGATCTGGGTGCAAGACCGTCCCTCTGAAGCTCCCTACGCAGCTCTTCGGGCGGCAGAACCGCTCTGCCTCTGCCTCTGCCGGTGCAGCGGCTGGAGCTCCTACCGCCCCTCGCTGCTCCCGTCATCGTCATCAAATCTAGATAAACGGTTCGTGGACGCATTAGACAATCATTAAAAGTATTGACTATATATATATAGATCGTAAAATGTGAAGCAATAATATAACATTACTGAAAACCTTTTTCGTTTCGTGGGCGTATTATACATATCTACTTGGATTTCATCGTCGATGTCATTTCTAACCCACGTAACTTCATGATCGGCCGAAGACAACCCGTCCTTCGAAACAAACGGTCGGAGCACTCTAATCCTTCTCTCTTCTTCATCCTCATCGCTGTTCTCGAATTCTGGGACATCATAGACATCCCTGGGTTTCCATCGGCATACAACACTCCATTCCGGATGCTTCAAACACTGTGAGTAGTATACTTGGAACGCTTGCTTCGGAAAGATAAACGTATCTGCCTGACCATAAAATCGAAGTGTGTTCACACTGCTCAATCCATATTCATCTTTCCAAGTCCCAAGATTGCTTCTCCACTTATCCGTATCGGTTCGCGTATCGTACCAAGTGCACTGGAATATATAAAAGGGTTCTGATCGTCCGAGATAGTGGATGTCGAGTATACAATTTAAGTACGCATAATAAATCACACCGTCCGATCCTACCGTCGCAATCCCACTATTCTGAGTGGTTCTATATGTTTCTATGTCCTTAACTTCGAATTTGTATCCAAGAACACCAAATCCTTTGTAATATGCAACCTCCATACTAGGAAATTGAGCTAAACATCTTGAATCACTCTCAAATGATGCAGACAAGTTCGGATCGTGGATCTAACAAAACAAATTTTACGACAAATACATAACGATACAAGTTTAGATTAAAACTGATAGTAATAAAATGTTATTCGAATAACTTACATGATCTGTGACCCAATCACAAAAATTATCCTGATGATATTTTTCCAATCGTTCTTCGTTCCAATCAGGATGCCCCTCACGTACCTCGTTAAAATGAATTCTGTTTTCGACAAATAATGGTGATATTAATATTATATCATTTCATACACACACAAATACAAATATAATAATTAATCCAAAAAAACTTACTCTCTAATTTGTTCAAGACATGCGCAATTAAGCAAGATAAACCGGTATATCTTGTTGATAAACATAGTGTCTACCCTCTTATAATCGGCTTTACCATATGGCCCGTCTTGAATTCTTCGAGGCCGGTTAAGTCCCGTCTCAATGTTCTCGTCCAGATAGCGGGAACAAAATGTAGTTGCTTCATCAAGAAGATAACCTTGCATGATAGAACCCTTTGGTCGATTTTTATTGCGTATATATTTTTTAAGAGTGTAGAGGTACCTAATGAAAATATGTTGAATAAATAAATACGGGCATACAGGACAACAATAATTTTAAAAATTGCGTGAAACAAAAAATTACACGTACCTCTGACGGGAGACATCCATCGATATTGTACCGGTCCGGCTAACTTAGCCTCAGTTGCAAGATGAGCCGTCAAGTGTATTATGATATCGAAGAATGACGGTGGGAAAATACGCTCAAACTTGCAAAGCATCAATGCAATAGAATTTTCTAGTTTATCCAGCGTCACAACCTCCAGTGTTTTAGCACACAATTCTCTGAAAAAACAACATAGGTCGTTGATTACTAGACCAACCGATTCGGGGAGAGAAGTCCTGAGGGCTAATGAAAGAAGGTGCTCCACGATAAATTGGTGATCATGACTTTTCAACCCATCGATCTTGCCTTTCACAATTTTTATTTTCTTGCTGAATGATCCTGAGAAACCTGTGGGAACTATCAAATCATGCAACACCTGCAGGAATCTTTTCTTCTCCGGTTGTGACATATGATAAGCGGCATTGTGAAGTACAAACTTGCCTGGTTTACTCGCTACCGGTCTAGGGTGCAATTCACTTCTTATTCCCCACTCCTGTAGATCCATCCGAGCATTCAGGTTGTCTTTCGATTTTCCATCTTTACAAAGAAGCAAGTTGAGTATGTGCTCTGATACTCCCTTCTCTATATGCATGATATCCAGACAATGACGCACTAAATTTGTTGACCAGGACAGAAGCTCGAAGAAAATGCTTAACTTGTTCCAAAATGGTGGTTTGACCTGTTTCGCCGGATCCATCCCGAAAGTCACATTATTGTAACCATCCCATTGAGCAGTCACGTCCTCTCCTGACAATGGGGATGGAGGTCCAAGAACCTCCTGATGACCATCAAAGTGAACCGTGTCTAACCTATAGGGGTGGTCTGGAGGCAGGAAACGTTGATGGCCGCAATAACAAACCTTCCTGCTAAAATTCAAGAATTTCGATATTGTGTGTTGATGGCAATGAGGACATGCTTTATGACCATGTATGGACCAACCTGATAGCATTCCATACGCAGGAAAGTCATTAATTTTCCACATTAAAGCCGCACACGGTATGAAGATTGTATTTGTGTTTGCATCGTATGTCTCTACACCATCAATATACAAAGATTTCAACTCCTCGATCAGAGGTCGAAGATAGACGTTGATATTGTTTCTCGTTGAGTTTGGTCCATCGATAAGAAGAGGTATCATAAAGTATGATTGGTCCATAGCCAACCAGGACTACAGATTATAAATTATCATTACAACGGGCCATGTGCTGTGACTTCCAGCCATATAGTTGAATGGGCAGAAACCATCAGTAGCCAGTCCGAGCCGGACATTGCGAGGATTGCTACTGAATATTGCGTGCCTCCTAGCGAAATCCTTCCATGCCGGTGAATCTCTTGGATGGCTCATTTTTCCATCTTCACTTGGAGGAGCACGGTGATGCCAAATCATTGCCTCGGCTGTTTTCTTGCACCTGAATAGCCTCTGTAGCCTCTGTGTTATGGGAAAGTATCGTGCTATCTTGACAGGTATATCAGGCTTCTTATCAGAATCTTTCGGTTTATACCTGGCCTCTCCGCATGTTGGACACTCTTTCAAATCTGAATTCTCTTTCCGGTACAACACGCAATTTTTAGGACATGCTTGAATCTTCTCGCACTTTAGACCCAAATCAGACATCATCTTCTGGGCTCCGTACCAGCTGTCGGGCACGTTATTTTCCGGGGGCATAGAATCTTTCAAGAACGAAAGAAGCATTCTGAATGACATATTGCTCCATCCATTTAGGCACTTAATCTGGAAAAGTTGGACGAACCATGAGAGGGTGGAATACTTCGCATTCTCATAAATTGGTTTTCTAGCATCATTCATGAAATTTTCATATTTATCCGCACGCGGTCCTTGACTGGAAGGAATGTCATCTTCGGTACGAATAGATTCACCTAGGGCAGCCTCTACCATATCCTCCATTTCTTCTGATGGAAATAAATTACCGTCTTCTCCTTCTGTCGCATTACCGAATTCTCCTTGTTTTCCTGCCGCATTATCGTGTTCTCCTTCTTCTTCTGCCGCATTACTGCATTCTTCTCCTTCCCCGTGATATTTTCAAGTTGTATAAAGTCTAGTAAACCCATATTTTACAATATGAAGCTCTGCCAATTCTACCTTCTGCCAGTACTCATTGCCACATCTATCGCACGGGCAGAGAATCTTCTCTATTATGATCTTATTATGTGCGCGTGCAAATTCAATAAAAGCAGCAACTCCTGCGACAAACCTAGGTTGCATACGTTGTTGCCAATCCACATACATCCAGTCCTTAACTCTGACGTACTCATGGGCCATGTTAGACTGTATAACATATAAATTGTAGCTTATGGTGACTATATTGAGAAATCTAAGAACGGGATAGTTACTGACAAAGGAGAAAATCTGTGTATATGCTTTGTGTGTGCGTTTGTTGTTGAAAAGAATAAATTATCGAACGTATGTTAACCGATAGACGGGAACTAAGTGGCGCTTTTAGTTTCATATATGAATATCGATGAGAATATGAAGGTTTTATATTATTATCGAGTATCATATATTGGTTTTCACTTGAACGTCTTGAATCACTCTCTAATTATGCGTTTGTTGTGTATTCTTGTTGTATGTGTGTATTCCGGCTGTCGGGGGTAAGATTCTATCCCATTAAGAATGTATAGAGCGAACACCCATTTGCTTGTGCTTTCAACCGTTTCGAGTAAATTTCGACAGCACCTCCCCGCTGTTCTCCGAGTACACTGTAATAGAATAGATAATCATTTCAAAGCTGTGAAACAACGTTGAAATGAACATCTAATCTATCTTTGTACACAGAGAACCAGCGGAAAGGTACCGACGAAATATCTCGAAACGGATGAAAACACAAGTGAATGAAGGTGTTTGCTTTATACATTCCTAACTTGTCCACACGGGACAAATCTATCGGTTATCATACGATTGAATCTTCTCGTCACATAGACTATACGACGGTTGTTAGTATCGAGCTATACCGTCCGATATTTAACAACCTTCGTATAGTTCTATATCACGACAAATATCAAACGTATGTTAACCGATAGAGGGGGACTAAGTGGCGCTTTTAGTTTCATATATGAGTATTGATGAGAATACGAAGGTTTCATATTATCATCGAGTATCATATATTAGTTTTAACTTGAACATCTTGAATCACTCTCTAATTATGCGTTTGTTGTGTATTCTTGTTGTATGTGTGTGTTCCGGCTGTCGGGGGTAAGGCTTCTATCCCATTAAGAATGTATAGAGCGAACACCCATTCGCTTGTGTTTTCAACCGTTTCGAGTAAATTTCGGCAGCACCTCCCCGCTGTTCTCCGAGTACACTGTAATAGAATCGATAATCATTTCAAAGCTGTGAAACAACGTTGAAATGAACATCTAATCTATCTTTGTACACGGAGAACCAGCGGAAAGGTACCGACGAAATATCTCGAAACGGATGAAAACACAAGTGAATGAAGGTGTTTGCTTTATACATTCCTAACTTGTCCAAACTGTAGGGGTTCCTAGGCACCCAATGAAGGTCTCACAAGGCATCGAACATGCCAATATAAAAATTTACGGGTGCCGAAAGACCCGACTACGGATCGTTTGCTAGAAAACTAGGCGAAAAAGCTAACTAGTTAACACTTAACTATAAGAATCGGAAATACAACCTTTGTAGATCCGGTCCTCCACCTCCACGGCTCCGAGATGAGGTCGTCTCCGCTGTCCAAATCAAATCCGGGCTCTAGCGTCGGCTTCATCGGAGAATGGACAGGCTAGGTCGTCGACGACGTACCGAAGATGATCTACATCGAAGCATCACTAGATCGAGCTCCACCTTCACCAAGTCTTGAAAACTTGTGAAGGAAACACACTCTACTACTTGGCAAGAGGTAGAGGATGAAGAAATAGGAAGTGGGTAGACTTTAGAATTGGATTTCTCACTCAAATCATCAATCCACCATTGATGAAGAAAGCTTTTCTTCACTTCAAGGAAGAAGAAGAAGAAGCTAATAGTTATGATAAGTTAATTGAAAAAGAAAAGAAAATGAATTCTTATCATAAAATTAACCATGGTCAAGTGTAGAGACTAAACTAGGGTTAGTGGGAATGGTTAGGGTTAAGGATGAGATAAGAATGGTTGACTTGATCAAAGCTTCATGAAGCTTCAACTAAAGAACAAAATTAGCCACCATTCTTTTCTCTTTTCTTTTATTCATTTATCAAAAATAAAAGGATAATTAAATAAGATAAATGAATAACAAATAATAAACCCTAACCATTTCATTAACCAAGGTTTAATACTTTACACTTCACCAAAAAGCATGTATCATCAAACATGATACAAGCAAGTGCACAAAATCATATCACATATATAATGCGCACATCTGAGTGAGAAAATCCATCTGAAGTGAACCAATATTAGTTAATGCAAAGTAATATATCAAATATATAATTATACATTAAATCATTAAATCAACACTTGATTTAACGATCCGGTCATATCGCATATAACCGGCTAATATCCAATGTATCGATTTATCGAATCAATCCTTGATTCGATAACTAGGTTATATCACATACAACCATTCGACACATTCATCGCGAGAATAGAATACGGTATCACATACCGGTATCATTCTCGGTCCCGCACATATCTCATATGCACTCCTATTTCGTTTCGCTTGAGCCAGGAAACCTCTGTGTAGGACTCTAAAGACTCGTCAATACGCCGGCAGCAGGTGATGATCATATCAAACACCCACAAGCCGCAAGCGGTCTGCTAAACGTAACGGCCACCCGGGTATTGAGCGATCTGAAGATCGACGAGCAAGCCCGCTCACACTCCAGTGAATCCAACCAGTAACACTACCGTACAGTCCGGTCTGATCGTCTGATATGTCGCATATCTCGCCTAGGGGTGGTAAACGTCAGACCCCAATAGCTCAATAAGTCGTGTCGATATGAGGTCTATAACTGTTCGAGAAACTACTGGTAACACTTACCAGTAAATCACAGCAACCCTGGCCAGGGATTTCCTGTTATAGCCAATCGAACACAGCGCAACATCAACCCCTATACCGGGAGAGACGAATCCCCTCCTATCGCTCATTGCCTCCATGTGACTCGGGACTGTACCCAAAAACCACCGTTTTGCACGCCCTCTTGGACATGGTAAGATGGAAATCAAAGCACAGTGGGAACCACACAAGACTCTATGACGATCTCGGGTCAACAGACTACTCTGTACCAGTGTCACCAGAGAACTGCCATCTGACGTGAGGTATAATACCATCTGGGAGTTCTCGGCGAGTCCGTCCAGTGTACCCAGTCTCTACTGAGCACCCGTATATCATCTCTGATGTCAAACACCAATGGATATGGGATCATCCATCGCCCATCTGTATGGGTCGAGAAGGTACACGCTAGTCTACTCTGGTATATCGATGCCCCGTCTCGATACACCCACGACTAGGGACTTTGAAGGATGTACTTATGGACTACCATGTCCCCACTAGTATGATCCGCATCATAGTCCAGGTAGTCAAGTACAGATCCTAAGGGCTTTACCAACATGTAACAGAGAGACAAACAGTATACACGTTAAGGTAAAGATCAACCAGATAGCATACTATCATGTCGAGCAAGAAAGTCCTCCCTATATATGTCCCAGCATCCACTACAATATACATCCTATGTACAGTAATGGCCTCTAGGGCATACATATAACTAACAATCTCCCACTTGCACTAGGGCCATCTGTAGCAGTGGTTGTAGTATCTCATACTCAACCATCCCATAAAAGTCTCTCTCTGGGAACAGGCCTTTGTGAGTGGATCCGTTGTGTTGTCCTCTGAGTCTACTCTCCTAACCTCGATCTCCCTGGAGATCAACCATCTCCATGATCAAGTGATACTGCCTTAGAATATGTCTGGATCACTGATGGGACCGGCGTTCCTTGGCATAAGCCACAACTCCATTGTCACACAATGGGAGGAACATAGTTCATCTCATGAACCAATATACATCCAGACTGCCTCTTTGGTAGTATCTTAAGTAGCGATGTATCCTGCCTTTATCGTCTAGTATGTCACGGTATCTAGCTTGGAACTCTTCCAACATACCGTCCCTCTACTGAGGATTAAGACAATGCCTGTGACTGACATTCAGTCGTGTTTATCACTCTGGAACCGTTCCAGTGATTCTCCTTAGGATCAACTGATACCATCTCACTACAACTAGTGAGAGTCCTAACATCCAATTAGATCTATCTCATAGATCCAAACATCAGGATTTAGGAGGTATCAATTTTGATCCTATATGGAGAATTGTGGTGATAAGCGGAGATTGACCGAGCGTAGCATAGGAAACTCCTTCCCCATCAAGAGTATGTCATCCACGTACTCTACGAGGATCATCACCATACTCCCTACTACCTTTTTGTTTATACAAGGTTCATCTACCATTTTGATGATGTCAAACTCTTTGACTAATCCATCAAAATAGACGTTCCAACTCCGCGATGCCTGCTTTATCCTATAAAGCATCTTGCACACGTTTCCGCTGCTCCCACTGTCTACGAAGCCCTCTGGCTGTGTACTTATAGACACTCTCTTCTAAACATCATTTAGAAAAGCTGTCATGACACCCAACCACCAGATATCGTAGTCATGGTATGTAGCCGTAGCAAGTAGGATCTGGATGGACTTAAGCATAGCTAGTTAGAAAAGGTTTCATCATCATCCATACCTGGTCAATGATGTAGACCTTTAACAAGTCTAGCCTTGAAAGTCTCAACTCTTCCATGTACACCAAGTAATCTTCTCAAGATATACTTGCTCCTGATGGGGATTTAACCCTTCAGATATAGCAACCAAAGTCCATACTTTGTTGGTGTATAAGGATTCCATCTCAGATCACTAAGCATCCAGCCATTCTTATAGAGTCTTACTCCTGATGGCCAGCTCGAAACTAGTTGGGTCATCATCTCATGATGCAGTCCTCGCTCCCACTGTCATAGAGAAACCGAAGTATCTCTCAGGTGGGTGAGGAACCCTACTAGATCGGCGGAGAGGCTGAGGTTCGTTGGTAACTATTGAATCCTTTGGTTCTACCAAATCATCTGCTGTAGTTTGTATAGTTGGAACATTTCCAGTTCTACATAACTGACCTTGCCTCGAGCTTGTCCGGATTTTGCTTTTAGACATAAGCCGGGCAACCCCAAATCTTAACTAGCTTAAGACATGGGCTCTTCCCTTTCCATATCTCATATGGAGTGGTAGGCAACTGATTTGATTCGAACCCTATTCAATAGGTATGCAGCTTCTCAAGTGCATAACACCCAAAAGGAAACAGGTAACTCAGTAGTACTCATCATAGAGCACACCATATCAAATAGGGTGCGATTGCTCCACCCCGATATACCATCGTGCTATGGTGTATACGGAGGAGTAATGCTGAGAGAGAATCTCATTCTCCTTTAGAATAGTCCAGGAATTCCGTGCATAAGTATTCTCCTCCTTGATCTCATCAAAGGACATAGTACTTATACCTGTATTCTGGTTCTCTACTTCTCGCTTATATTCCGTGAATATCTCAAAAGGTTCGGACTTGTGTTTCAACAGGAACATATGTCTGAATCTTGAGAGATTATCAGAGAATGTAATGAAGTACTAAGAACCGGTCTTGGCATGTGTAGACAGGGGACCTACATACATCAACATGTATCATCCCAAGATTTCACTAACTCTTTCTCTGTTTCCAGTAAACGGAGCTATGGTCATCTTATCTCTGTGACATGACAGGCAAGTTTCACAAGATGTAAATTCAAACTAATTTAAATATACATCTAAATATAACTTCAGCTAGTCGGGTCACATTGATCTGACTTAGTCTACAATACCTCAAGAAGAATCCGTTCATTTCTGAACTCTTCCTCTTGTGTGTGTTCTTTATACTAAAGAACTGTAGTTTGATTTAGAACATCAATGCTTTTAGATAACGTGCCTGAACCGATCAACTTTTGATATAGGAAATGTTCAAAACATTATCCGACAATACAAAATTATATCGTTTCTTTACTAATAAAGAGACAGATATGATTTTGTATATCAGGTTCGGTATCTAATAACATTCATTCAGAATCAATGCATTCGTAATACAGGGTGACAGTGACCAACAGACTTGGCTGCAACACTTGCCCCGTTTTCTGCCTCATGAAACTTATCACCCGTTCTCAGTTCTCTACCTTTCTGTAGCCCTATGTAACAGATTACATATCTGGGATCCTGATCTGGTATCAAATACCCAGGACGCAGAGGATACTGAGAAACAGTTCTTTGTAATGAACACACCTGAAGATGATGCATCAGCATGCACTCTCTTCGTTTGGGTGGCACGGGAAATCTGGTATTCCCCAATTTCCTGCTCTGTCTTATAACAATTATAAGTTGGAGCGGGACCAACGTTCCCCAGCTCAGTATAACAAGCGGGTTCGGTCAAAAATCCGTATTATTATCTTGATTAAGGCGTGATATGGTCGCTACCTGGAGAGAGAGAGAAGAAAACACTCAGCGTGCGCTCTGTCAAGAATAGATTGGTTATTATTTTATCTAATCAGGATGGCTCCTACTGCTTTTTATCAAATCTTCCTTCAAACCCTAAAAGGAAAGACTAGCCGGGATTAATTACACACTACAAGTTCGCCAATCTTTCAGCCAGGCCAGTGTTGGTACTTTGAGGGAGGTCCCCCGTGCTTTCGCACGAACCTAATTAATGTAAACCTCGTTTTCCCAGAGGCATAACCTCGTTAACACCTTTCTAGACACCTACTTGATCGTCTAATTGTAATGTATAAAACTCTTCCAGGAGTAACTCTTACTTGCAGCGGGTATCGGGATCCAACTATCTCATAGAAGGTATGCAATCTCATTGCAAATCTCAACACTTGAAATTCCCGATAATATTTTGCCCCTAGCGTCCTATGACCTTGACGCAGGCCAACAAACCATAGTCCGCTAGTCAAGTTCAACCCGTCATTTCCTGATTGAATTAAACCCACCCGCACGACCCTTGACGCAGGCCAACAAAGTCGCACGACTACCCTAATCCAATCACATCATATGCTTATGCAGATAAGCACCAGTTAGCTACCGCACACTACGCCTTGACGCAGGCCAACAAACGTAGCACGAATACTAACTACTACTTATCTGAAATGACGGAGGGCTACGACAGGTTTTTCTGAAAACCTATTGCGTAATGAACTTGATATCGTTGTAGAATCAAATGATTTTAAAAATGGAGTGTTTTTTAGGCTTTTCTAGTTTTGCTAAAGGAGTCACTCCCGGTGAAGGGATCGTCGGTCCTTTCCTCGTCGAATGAGGTGAGGGATATATCATATATATCACTGTGCAAAGCAAAAACACTTAAAAGCTATCAAAAGACAAACCGAGTGTGTAGCATCTGCCAGTTATTGTTAAAGGAGTCACTCCCGGTGAAGGGATCTCGGTCCTTTCCTCATCGAATAAGGTGCAGGATATATCACATATACCTCTGTGCAAAGCAAAAACTGTAGCTGCCTGTTTTATTTTGAAATTCGATTCTACAACATCTTAGGTTTCTTTTAATTCATTAATCACATTAATGAAGTCCCATCATTTAAGTACCTAAACATCACAGATAAATACGACTTACACTTATGCCATCCGCATTCGCCTCGATGTCCCCTCATGCACCGTTAGGTTAGGTAACTAACGGCAGAGCGGGGCAGGGCTAGCACGGGTGTAAAACATAAGTAACGTCTATATAATATATCATATATACTATATACAGTATCTATCAAAGAACATCACATGATCACATCACAGATATCGCAGCAGAAGAAACATATGAAATATTGGATATACTAGGACGTCCGTGTTTTCAATACGAGCCAGTATAAAACACGGATTCCACGGTCGCGATGAATAGCCAAACCCACACCCCTAGACCCCTACGAGAGCGGCAAGCAACCCTGCCAATTCTAGAGTTAGGAGACCCGGACTCGACTCCTCGAGTTGGTCTCCCACTGGACTCCAGAACCCGGTTACTTGTGCCCTCCTCTTTGGGTCTATCCTAGTGCGGAAAAGTAAATAATATACAAAGGGTGACAACTTCCGCAACCTGGAAGCGCCCCAAAAAAAAGAATATTACATACAAGTTTTTACATGAATGAAAATGAAAAACACTCATCTCACATAAAAAACCCCGGCTATTCAAACACGACGATCCAATATAACATATCCAGCAACACATAACATCACATGTCATCAACATAAGTAAATATGCGCATCCCAATTGTCGTTGACATATAGCAACGAAACCGGCGATATCACATATTACACTTACGGTCACAGAAAAGAAAGTGTAAAACTACAACAGTTGGAATCCGCAACCACCTCAGACATCGCATGCCTGACCAAATGAATTACTTAGACATCGCATGCCTAACAATTATAAACCCCGCATTTTAGTCTCAAAATCGAAAACACTTTTCAATATCAAGTCGGGCAATTCAACAAGATTCCCGACATCCTGATCGAATGCTCGTCGCAAACTTCAGTAGACGGCCGCACCCCCGACGCCGTCGACGAAGTGCACCAAGGCGGAACACCGCTACCGCGAGCATCCGAACGGATGCTTTCGGCGACGGGGTTCTCCTACAGTCACTTGGTCGGAGCTATGGGGTGTAGCTGTCTATTAAGTTTACCCGGCAAGTATCCGCGTACGCTACGTGATTGCGACGGACTTTTGATCACATCAAAATTCCGTGGCAACCGATCAAGTGAGACTAAACTGCTACGTTTATAATATTCATTCCGTTATCTCATAACAACTTGTGAATTCCAATTATTGTATCCCATTCCAGATAAACAGAAAATGTTAAACTTTTCGATCGAACAATCGAACACCCAAGTTTTCCCGATACAGATCAACACATGAAATAAGTCTAACAACATTCAGTTCGTGCCTCAGTAGCAACGGTCCAGCCGTAGAAGGGTCAAGCCAACGCCTCACATGTGGCACGCCGTACTGCCCCAAACCCGAAGGTTCAAAGGGCAGTTCAAGACGGTCACATAATCGAGTTAAGGTTTGTTGTCTTCTAGAGGGACCATCGCGTTACTTGCACTACTTAGAACGTCGTTAAACTACGGAAAAATCCAACACTTGGAAATTTCCCGACAGGGGAAAAATTGGGTATTTATATCCGGTCGAACTTTTTAACATATTCAAAAGTTTATCCGGAAAGCCACATAGACAAAATTTGATACCCCGATCGAAACACCGAGTCCCCAATACAACCAAAAATACTCATCTGTTGAATCACAATAAAAATACCCCAGGAAATACAGCATTACATTATATGAGTTACTGTGCAGATATCATTGGTCAAAGGGACAGTACGGCCGCGGAACCGCCGCACCATGCATAGATGGGGCCGCGGTTCCGCGGTGGAAAAGTCGATTCAGGCCCCCGTGTTTCACAGTAATTCACATAACACCCTGCTTATTTTTCTGCATAATTTTAATTGACAAAAATCCAAAGTTTTAGAAAAAGGACAGAGAGCATTTTTGAGTTGGGTTTCGGATTCGTTCGGGTTTCAAATTCCGTCTGGATTTCGCCTAAGGCTCTAGCTAGGCTCTGATACCACTGTAGGGGTTCCTAGGCACCCAATGAAGGTCTCACAAGGCATCGAACATGCCAATATAAAAATTTACGGGTGCCGAGAGACCCGACTACGGATCGTTTGCTAGAAAACTAGGCGAAAAAGCTAACTAGTTAACACTTAACTATAAGAATCGGAAATACAACCTTTGTAGATCCGGTCCTCCACCTCCACGGCTCCGAGATGAGGTCGTCTCCGCTGTCCAAATCAAATCCGGGCTCTAGCGTCGGCTTCATCAGAGAATGGACGGGCTAGGTCGTCGACGACGTGCCGAAGATGATCTACGTCGAAGCATCACTAGATCGAGCTCCACCTTCACCAAGTCTTGAAAACTTGTGAAGGAAACACACTCTACTACTTGGCAAGAGGTAGAGGATGAAGAAATAGGAAGTGGGTAGACTTTAGAATTGGATTTCTCACTCAAATCATCAATCCACCATTGATGAAGAAAGCTTTTCTTCACTTCAAGGAAGAAGAAGAAGAAGCTAATAGTTATGATAAGTTAATTGAAAAAGAAAAGAAAATGAATTCTTATCATAAAATTAACCATGGTCAAGTGTAGAGACTAAACTAGGGTTAGTGGGAATGGTTAGGGTTAAGGATGAGATAAGAATGGTTGACTTGATCAAAGCTTCATGAAGCTTCAACTAAAGAACAAAATTAGCCACCATTCTTTTCTCTTTTCTTTTATTCATTTATCAAAAATAAAAGGATAATTAAATAAGATAAATGAATAACAAATAATAAACCCTAACCATTTCATTAACCAAGGTTTAATACTTTACACTTAACCAAAAAGCATGTATCATCAAACATGATACAAGCAAGTGCACAAAATCATATCACATATATAATGCGCACATCCGAGTGAGAAAATCCATCTGAAGTGAACCAATATTAGTTAATGCAAAGTAATATATCAAATATATAATTATACATTAAATCATTAAATCAACACTTGATTTAACGATCCGGTCATATCGCATATAACCGGCTAATATCCAATGTATCGATTTATCGAATCAATCCTTGATTCGATAACTAGGTTATATCACATACAACCATTCGACACATTCATCGCGAGAATAGAATATGGTATCACATACCGGTATCATTCTCGGTCCCGCACATATCTCATATGCACTCCTATTTCGTTTCGCTTGAGCCAGGAAACCTCTGTGTAGGACTCTAAAGACTTGTCAATACGCCGGCAGCAGGTGATGATCATATCAAACACCCACAAGCCGCAAGCGGTCTGCTAAACGTAACGGCCACCCGGGTATTGAGCGATCTGAAGATCGACGAGCAAGCCCGCTCACACTCCAGTGAATCCAACCAGTAACACTACCGTACAGTCCGGTCTGATCGTCTGATATGTCGCATATCTCGCCTAGGGGTGGTAAACGTCAGACCCCAATAGCTCAATAAGTCGTGTCGATATGAGGTCTATAACTGTTCGAGAAACTACTGGTAACACTTACCAGTAAATCACAGCAACCCTGGCCAGGGATTTCCTGTTATAGCCAATCGAACACAGCGCAACATCAACCCCCTATACCGGGAGAGACGAATCCCCTCCTATCGCTCATTGCCTCCATGTGACTCGGGACTGTACCCAAAAACCACCGTTTTGCACGCCCTCTTGGACGTGGTAAGATGGAAATCAAAGCACAGTGGGAACCACACAAGACTCTATGACGATCTCGGGTCAACAGACTACTCTGTACCAGTGTCACCAGAGAACTGCCATCTGACGTGAGGTATAATACCATCTGGGAGTTCTCGGCGAGTCCGTCCAGTGTACCCAGTCTCTACTGAGCACCCGTATATCATCTCTGATGTCAAACACCAATGGATATGGGATCATCCATCGCCCATCTGTATGGGTCGAGAAGGTACACGCTAGTCTACTCTGGTATATCGATGCCCCGTCTCGATACACCCACGACTAGGGACTTTGAAGGATGTACTTATGGACTACCATGTCCCCACTAGTATGATCCGCATCATAGTCCAGGTAGTCAAGTACAGATCCTAAGGGCTTTACCAACATGTAACAGAGAGACAAACAGTATACACGTTAAGGTAAAGATCAACCAGATAGCATACTATCATGTCGAGCAAGAAAGTCCTCCCTATATATGTCCCAGCATCCACTACAATATACATCCTATGTACAGTAATGGCCTCTAGAGCATACATATAACTAACACAAACGGGACAAATCTATCGGTTATCATACGATTGAATCTTCTCGTCACATAGACTATACGAAGATTGTTAGTATCGAGCTATACCGTCCGATATTTAACAACCTTCATATAGTTCTATTCATGACGAATATCGAACGTATGTTAACCGATAGACGGGGACTAAGTGGCGCTTTTAGTTTCATATATGGGTATCGATGAGAATATGAAGGTTTCATATTATCATCGAGTATCATATATTGGTTTTAACTTGAACATCTTGAATCACTCTCTAATTATGCGTTTGTTGTGTATTCTTGTTGTATGTGTGTGTTCCGGCTGTCGGGGGTAAGGCTTCTATCCCATTAAGAATGTATAGAGCGAACACCCATTCACTTGTGCTTTCAACCGTTTCGAGTAAATTTCGGCAGCACCTCCCCGCTGTTCTCTGAATACACTGTAATAGAATAGATAATCATTTCAAAGCTGTGAAACAACGTTGAAATGAACATCTAATCTATCTTTGTACACGGAGAACCAGCGGAAAGGTACCGACGAAATATCTCGAAACGGATGAAAACACAAGTGAATGAAGGTGTTTGCTTTATACATTCCTAACTTGTCCACACGGGACAAATCTATCGGTTATCATACGATTGAATCTTCTCGTCATATAGACTATACGACGGTTGTTAGTATCGAGCTATACCGTCCGATATTTAACAACTTTCGTATAGTTCTATGTCACGACGAACATCGAACGTATGTTAACCGATAGACGGGGACTAAGTGGCGCTTTTAGTTTCATATATAAGTATCGATGAGAATATGAAGGTTTCATATTATCATCGAGTATCATATATTTGTTTTAACTTGAACATCTTGAATCACTCTCTAATGATTCGTTTGTTGTGTATTCTTGTTGTATGTGTAACATGATTTTAAACCATTGAGATCAAAATTGATAGAACTGATCATCCACAAAGAGATTAAGGATTGACTTTTGACAGCCATATGAAGGAAAATTTTCTCCTACGGCAACCTAATAATATACCCATTATCCTCATATATACATATATGCAGGCAGGCATGGATACATACATGCAAATATTTGAAAAATTAATATATCAACCAAAAACTATTATTGCAATGGCATTCATCTATAATAATCAACAATTAAAACTACAAATGTAGGATACTGATATCATAAAGCGTTATACGCAACATATGAATTCACATGACAGAAACATGCATCAAAAAACATGTTCATCCAAAAGAAAGGCCACTGTCAACAAATATAGACAAATACGTCATAAAAACAGTAACTAACAAGTTGATTAGCATCTGGATCAAGAAAATGATAGGAAAAACAATTGACTATGATCTATAATGACAAGTCTATTACCATGACTCTCGACTAACAAAGGTGGCTTTTCGTCCTCGGTAGCTTGATAATTGGGATTTGATGGCGAATAAAAATATGCATATACCATTTGACCGGGAACTTCAATAAGAAACTCAATGAGGTCGGGTGTACTGAAATACACTTTGTATATCGCTATATCAGGTGATGAAGCCCAAGCCCTAGCCCCAGCCCCACCCCAACCGAACCCTAGCCCCAGCCCCAGCCCAGCCCCAACCCCAACCGAACCCTAGCCCCAGCTCCAGCCCAGCCCCAGCCCCAACCCCAACCGAACCCCAACCCCAACTGAACCCTAACCCTAACCTAAACCGAACCCGATGCCGATGTCGATGCCTAACCCTCACCCCTACCCGAACCCTGAACCCTAGACCTAACATCATCAAAAGTATAAATAATTTAAGATTTAATTACTAACCGGGCGGTGGAGGAGACGACAGAAATCGGTGGTCGACGACGATCGGCGACGAGTCGCGGACGGTGGCGACGAGGAAGTCGACGAGGAAGTTTTGGGAACGACCGACGAAGGTGGCGACGAGGCGCGGAGGGCGGTGGCGACGAGGCGCGGGAACGGGGGATCGAGGCGCGGGAGAGTGAGAGAGAGAATTTTTGGGAACGATGAATGACTTTTCTGTGCTTTTTTTTATTAATAACCTATTTATATGCCCCTACGTACATAACCGTAGGTCCACCGTTTGCGGCTCCGTAGGGCCAAACAACAAATTACTATTTAATATTTTTAAATTAGAACGTAAGGCACCGTAGGGACAATGATGGGGACCTATGGATAAATCCGTAGGGGCAAGAAATAGTTGCCCCTACGGATTCCTGAGTCCGTAGGGACAACCCCATATTGTAGTAGTGCAATTTCATCACTTGAAAGCCTTGAACCCATCTCCAAACTCAAATCCATCAAAACCCACACACCCGAGAGCCCCTCATAGCAACACCACCTCAGCACCTATTGTCGACAGCAACCCCTCGACCCCGTCACTACAGCCTTCACCGACTCCCTCTTTCTCAAGACCTTATCGTCGCCACCACCAACCCCAAGCTCGAAACACAAACCCTAACACCGAGCAGCGTCTCGTCATTGCCATCGTATCGTCATCGTCGCTGAGCTTCTTCTTGCTCTCCTGCAATCCAAACCGAGACCGCATTCCGTAGTCAAGCCGAGAATCCAGTTTCAATATCGCTCCATTTCGCGTTTTCGTGTAGTCGAATCCACGTTCGTCTCGAGGCAAGTTTCGAACTTGCTACATGCTATAATTATGCAATACACACACATATGATCATAATATTATTATGATGTTATTTTATACAATTATAGATATTTATAATTCGTATGCCGTTAAATAGTTAACATTTATAAGTCTTATAATTTAGTTTATAAATTTCTAAGCAATTATTTAATACTTGCTTTTACATGCTAATATGACAACGATTATGGTTGTCGTAATACTAACGTTCTATAATACATATAATTGATATATGTTTTACAATGTTATTACAGTAAAACTATGCTTCAAACTTACGTCAAGTAGTAGACAAGCATCATATTCTTCACTGTTTAGTAGTTATTCTGCCTTCATTCTGCTAATACTTACATATATCTTGATTATTATATTTACATCTATTCATATCAAAGTTTTTGTCAATTTTATGTTTGATATGTGTATCGTTGTCACATTATGTTATTACCAAATAGATAAATAATAATATCTAATAATTATAACAAAACTATTCTACTACGTTCAAATTGATAAATTGAACCTATAGGAATTGATATAATTATTTCTTTACATCATATATAGCACCTAGATAACGGATACAGCTATATTTGTCACGCCCCGCTTCCCAGTAAACGGAAACGATGACGTGGTAAGCCCGCGGCATATTTATTCAGAGAAGGTCGTTCCCTAAATAAATATACTAAACGTATTGAAACAATAATACACAAAGTAAGAATAAATGGAGACTGTATAATTTTCAACAAACATATTTATTTACATTCAAACTTGAAATATTTACAGATACATGAGTTCAACTGAAAAAGTAAATACAATAAAAGAAATGCCTAAACAGGTGGCATACATAAGCTGAAAAAAAAGTAAGTTAAGCTAATCCTAAGTACTATCTGGTCATAATCTTCCTCTGTAGCGCCCACTTCCTTCATCTCGACCGTATTAAACGAACATTCCAAGAAAATAAAGGTGTATGGAATGTCCGTCAACGAACTAGTGCTCGTTAAGTCCCAAAGGTAAAGTAAGAGTGAAAAGTATATAATAATCAAGAAATAATGTAGCGACGCGTAAAAGTATATGTAAAATGAACAAACTTATATATATTATAGGTCTCTATATGATCACTATATTAAAGTTAAGTTCCAAGTGTGAATGTCAACGCAACCATAGAACTATTCTCGAGCTCAAGAGTGAGGCTCCAGGAGCAAGGAAACACGGGCCTATTTTATGTTTTAGTATCGGGACTCCAAACTGTAGAGGAGTCGACCCGACTGAGATTCGAGTAAAAAGAAGAAAAAAATAGGTTAATACGGGACTCCTGAAGCTCCGTTGGATTTACACAAGAAACTATTCCAAACACTCCGAGTATAATATATTATAACTATAAGATATCCTTAATTAATTTGATTGGTTGATTATAATATGTCTTGATCAAAACCATAAATTGCAGAAGTTAGATAATGAAGTCGAGTAAGTTGAGTATAATGCGAGTCATGTCAATTGCAATTTTGGGTCGAATCAAATTAGTTCGAGTAGCATGAGTTCGAGTTAACGTCTAAGTTGGATTCGAGTTTGGATTAGAGTTTTGAGTTTAAATTCAAGCTTGAATTCGAGTTTGTATTCGAGTTATAGACATTTCTTGTGAATGGATTTAACTTTTTGAAAATCTTAAGTTTGGGAGTAATCGGACAACTGCTGCACATGGACGGCAGTATTTGTTTCTTTTCCCAAGGCATTGCCTTTGATAACTCCGTTAATTTGTCTAACCTGAATAGGCAAGCACTCACTTTCTCCGGCTCTCTGAGAATCAAGAGAAATGATACCTCTTAAATTTATATTAATTTAGAGTCCTTAAATATTTATTATTGTTCTTTACATTGTATTTATATTGTTTGCATATCTCGAGGGGGTTTTATGAAAAATAATTTAATATTGATTGAAAATAAACCTCGAGGATGATTTATATTATTAAGAGTATTTATGAACATGTATTTTAATTTTAGTGGTATTTTAGTGATAAAACCTAGTTTTTAAAAGTTTGTGGTATTTTAATGAAAACTAATTCTTTTGTAAACTTGGTAGTATTTTATTAAAAAAAAATTAATCTTTAATTTTAAAATATGATTTTCACAATTTGATTTTATTGACAATACGGATTCATAATTTTATATAATTTTTCAAAGTCTAATTTCTTTTAAAAAGTCGTCTTTCTTTTAAATCACATTTTCATTCTTTTCGACACAGAATTCGTGAGAAGCTCTGTATCTCACTCTACTATGTCAAGGACGTGCGATAATCCACACCATCCACAAGCGGGTCCCCTAAAGAGGGTTGTAGAGGCGTAATTGCAAAAAGCTTTCAAATATCGATTAAAAACGTATTTTTATAAAGTGATGGTATTTTATTGAAAATTGTTTCATTTAGATGAAAAATTCTAACCAAATATCGTGCTATGAATCAAAAGTGTGCGTGTGATGTAGGTCGTTACCCCGTGAATATTCTAGAGATATGTATGACTAATTATCGAATAAAGGATTATAGTTAAAATTCATGGTATTTTGATGAAAATTTTGTTGTATTTATTTAGCCCAAAATTTTGAATAATTCAAAAGTAATTTAGATGAATAATTTTGAAGTGATGTTTAAAAGAGTTAGGGTGGAATTTTAACATAGTAAAAGTGACAAAACTTGTTAAAAGAAGATTTACCTAACCTAACTCCATTTTAGTCGAATGGATTTTTAGAACCACGTTTTGTGATGAATCGATAGAGAAAGAAGGGACTTACTAGTTGTGTAATACTGAGAATAGAGTAAGAAAGAGAGGAAGTCTTCGTGGTATCGTGGTATCGTCGGAAAAGCTCCGGTCGTTGAAATTGAATTGCTACTCCTCTTAACTTTCTGAACTCCACTTTGTACTTAGAAAATTTTGATAAAAATTTTCAGAATACGAGAGCTAGAGAATGTGGTGTATTTATGTGTAGGGATGAGAGTGTGTGAGTTAGAGAATTGGAATTAAAAAGAATTAAAACAGGATTAAAAGTGGAAATGAAGGGTCTCTATTTAAATTTAGGGAAATCAAACAGAACAGTGGAGTAGAGGAGAGCTAAAGGGGTGTACGGGTGAAGCATGGAGTCATTCGGGCAAGATCGGACCACTGGTGGCGGCTAAAATGGAGATTTCGGCAGTTGGATTTGCTCCATCTGCCTCAAGATTCGTACCACGTGTTTAACTCGTAATTAAAACCTCATTTATCCTGTTTGATGTTTGATTTTTCTGAATCTTTTCGTTTCACCATGTATTGCACGTGCAACCCTTAGGCTTCCGAAAAGTAAAAAAAGAAAAATATTAAAAATAATTGAGACTGATAGGATTCGAACACACAGGCTATGTCACAGCAGTGTAAAGGTTTTACCAGTGAGCTACAAGTTGCTTCTAACTTTTATTGAACAAAAATAACTTATAACTCCTAATCAGGCTGAAATACCATTTCTATACATTAAACAAGTTAATTTTGTACAGGGATTTCAGAGTCGTTACAATATTCATCATGACTTGTTTATACGATATTATTACAAAATAAACACTTTACCTGATTCAGTGCACCATCCCTGACATGCTTTTAACTTACCATACCGTTACTGTTTTGCTATCATGTTAGTACCTATTTGCATGTAGTACTTACTGATACCAACAATCCTGATTTGTTGTCCTGATGGACGTAAGTTGTTGTCTTGATAGACATAAACTGTTCCTGCTTGTCTCTGTGTTGGCATTAGGTAGATATTATCTTCATACCTGACTTCGAAAATAAAACCTGGGAAAATCAAAAGTGTAACTCAAAGGGATATTATATGTTTCCGTGGTTCCGGAGGTTAAAGGAACAAATCATTCTAGATTCCTACATCTTGCATCCGTGGTCCCGGGGGATAACTAGATATATCTTGCGTCCATGGTCTAGGGGGTAACGGGTTATATACTTTTGAGTTACATGTAGAAGTACATTAATTGATTTTAAATACCTGTAGGATAGATAACCTAGAAACATGGATCTATAGGATACGCGTGATATGTTGATTATTTATAGCTTGCTTGTTATATCACATGTGACTGCTTTTGCTTACACTCATGATATCCCACTCTTGCACCTGACATCTTATATAGCATATTGCTCATATTATTATTATGATATCTTTGACGCACTAACGTCTGGGTTTTTCATGTCCCAGATCCTTTGACCTTATTACAAGAAGATCAGGAATACTTTGACAGGATTGCCGAGCAATGAAGAGCTTTGTGCTTAATTCGTTTGGTGATACTTTAGATTTATTTTCTAGTTATAGATTAATCGTTTTATCGTTGTGATCTCATAAAGGACGAACCTAGGATATTGTATCTTTTATTAGATCTTTATTTGCTTTCGCTATCTTTCTCGTTATTATTTATTGTGACAGTTTGGACATGAGATAGATAGATGATTATTTTCTAATCTTGATATCTGATTAGCAGCCATAATGTGACTATGGAAGGATATTTCCTCACTCTAGGTAGCATGGTTGGCTTTGTTACATTCCGTATTTATGTATTTTAGAAAGCGGGGAGTGACATCTATTGTGGTCTTCATCGGTGCAGATGCTAGAGATGCAATTTGCTGAGAAGCCGGATCAGAAGAACAAGGTTAAAGGCATGTCTTCTAAAGCGTACGCGACGTACTGGAAGAATCTTTGTGCAAAAAAGAAGGTGCTTTTTAAAATGGTGCTTTTCAAGAAGCAAGTGGCAATGGAGACAGCGGAAACCAAGATTCTCCGTTTGCGTAATATACTATATGAGTTGGGATACGAAGAGATTGCCGATACTGGGCCAGGGAAGGGAAAGACTATGGACGAGATAGAAGAAGAAGAAGATGATGAGAGAGCCGAAATGGATGAGGTAAGGTAAGAAGAGAAGAAGAGTGAGGATGTGGATGAAGTTGGCGGTTTTGATGGCGGTTTTAAGGATGGTGGTTTTGTCGATGATAGTTTTACATCGGTTTTATCCCCGTAGGTTGCTCGAATGGAGGAGAAAGCAGTTGCGGCTGCTTGCGATGAGGGAAATTTTTCTATTGCGGTTTAAGAGCTTATTGTCGAGGGTGCTGATGATGTATTGCAGCCTTCCACCGTCACTCTGGTACCAGTAGTCAGGAGGAAAGTAGTTGTCCATAGGTCCACCATCAAAAGTCTCAAGAGATGCGTGAAGAATAGGCAGGACCGAAAACCGTCCAAGTATCTAAATGAGGACAAGTACTTTATCGCCAAGATTATGAAAACATGGGTCACGGTGACACCAAGACAGATGTTGAAAGCGGAGTCTGAAACCATGATTGAAGTTTCCAGTGCCACCGGCATGGTTAACAAAGCCTGTGCGATCACTGCGGCCGAGGCATTGACCAAAATGCATCAAACCTTGGGCTATTTCGGGAAGGTACGCCCTAAAAAGGTGGATGATCCGAAGTCTCCAGGTGGGAAACAATTGTAATATGATCGTACTATGTTGGTTGTTGCTTGAAATATTATGTATGGATACTATCCATGTAAACTATAATTCTTATGCGAGAAAATTGTCTGAATGTTGTATGCAATCGTCAAGTAGTGTCTTAACCAAAAGTTTTTTGGTTATCTGCAGGCATCTTCGCGAGTGTATACGCGATTGGACATTCATCACTTATCCCGAAATACCACACATTAATGAGCTCGATAAGGTGCATAGGGATACCGTTGATGCTTTTTTTAAGCCACGTGTTTCTTCGAAGGCAAATACCCTTTGACCCTACGAATCGCATTTCAATTTCCCGATTCGAACTCTTCAAGTTCTTAACCGGGCTGCAGGTTCCATCTCCAACCGCTAGTAAAGTGTTTAGATGTTAAATGAAGCTTTTTTAATTGTAATATTATGTATCAATATTATCCATGTAAACTGTTTAGATATTACAGGTAACTACTTAGAGGTTACATGCAACTTTTTCTAGATATTACAGGCAACTTAGTAGATATTACAGGAAACTGTTGTAGATGTTACAATCAAGTCAGTAGATATTGCAGGCAACTTAGTAGATGTTACAATCAAGTTAGTAGATATTATAATCAAGTTAATAGATGTTGCAGGCAACTCAGTAGATATTACAAGCAAGTCATTAGATGTTACAGGCAGTTTAGTAGATGTTACATACCACTTAGTAAATGTTACATGCAAGTCATTAGATATTATAGGCAATTTAGTAGATGTTACAGACAAGTTATTAGATGTTACAAGAAACTTATAAATATTTAAATTTTTTATAGGTGATGGACTCTTTAATTAAGCTGGCAGAAAATTTGATGAAGCCTTTGGCCTCTCAAACGGAAATACCTGCATTTTCCTTTGTCAGACCGTGAATAATGATAATGCCTACTTATCTTATCTGGTTATCATGATTGCATTCATCAAATATTTAACAAGTTAAATATTTATGGCAGAACATGATTATTGATTCTCAAGACACCGAAAAGCTACACACGAATACAAGTGGATGGAATATATACGTTGACGATGCATGGAATTCCGTCTCTACTCGTATTATGACCCCGATATGTCACAACTCTCATTGGACGTTGCTCGTTATAGACTTCACGAAAAGGAATTGCGGCATTATTCTTCACTTATACACAACCCCCATTAGGAGAAAAAGGTTAGGCTATATTTGCAGTACTTATTCAATTTTGGGGTAAAGAAATTCAGCAAGTATGGAGGCTTCAATAAATTTCACTTTACTAGTGTCACTTGCCCGATATGAAAGAATTCGTAAGCAATGTTTCTTTTATTTAAGTTTCTTGCTTATACTTTTAGAGCTTTATTTTATCTCTTGAATGTTAGGGGTTATAACTTTATGCGTTTGTAAACCGTGTTGTTTAACAGTTTTGATTGCGGAGTGTTCGTGTACTTATTCATGAAGGTCTTGATTGAGGGCCGGACGATAGCGGATGCTATGAAGGGAAAAGGTTCGCTGCAGTGGTGGACGATAATTGCGGCGAAAATTCTATTGTCGAATGAGCAAAAAGCGTGTTGACATTGCTTGATTTAAATTCTATTGACAAACGAGCAATGACGACAAATTGATGATGTTACTGGTTTTATTTCGTCGATACTATGTATTGTCTAATGAATGAAAAAAGTTGTTGATGTATTTACTTTAATATCGCCGATATTGGCTTATACCGTTGGTTGTGTTATGAATGACTACTTTTGTTGATATATATAATTTGATTTCGCCAATATTAGCCGATACAATTAATGTGGATTGTATTATGTTTCACTTTTGTTCAGAGGATACACACTTAGTTGTTACAGGGAACTGCTTAAATGTTACAGGCAACTTGGTTGATATTACAGGCAATTGCTTAGATGTTACATGCAACTTTTATAGATGCTACAAGCAAGTGCTTTGATATTACAGGCAAGTTGCTTATATAGATGTTACATGTAATTTCTTAGAAGTTACTGGTAAGTGGTTAGATGTTATTTACAGGTGCTTAGATGTTACAGGCAACCTTTTAGATATTGCACGCAACTGTTTAGAAATTACAGACAAGTGGTTAGATATTACAGACAACTACTTATAGATGTTACAGACAATATTTTAGATGTTACATACAAGTGCTTAGAAGTTACAGGTAACTGCAAATGCTTTTCATAAAACAGCTTCTAAATTTTATTCAGATGTATTCTTAACCAAGAGCAATTTTTATAGTAAAATTATAACAAATATCGTAATATTTTAGTATAAAAGGTCCACGAAACTTAACGGTAGATACATAAACATAAAGCAAAATACCAAACAACCAACGTATAGCTATTTTAAACTTAACTGATAGGAGTGGTATATTGTCGCTCTATTGTAGCTCTCATTGCCTCACCTACCGCAATTCATCTTCATTTTTTGAACATCTCTGTTGTTTATCCGCCTTGTAGGAGGCCTACCCGGCCGTTTTCTCGTCAAAAGAAGCTGAATCTCAATGTTCTCTTCCATCATTGTCGGCTTATCAAATATAGATATTGGGTATATCGTATTCGCATAAGTAGCCATGAAATATTGAATCATAAAGAAAGGGCCACAGTAATTATAGATTGATTGTCTCAAGAAATTGATAACGGTGCAAGCATGCCTACACGGAATCCTAATAACATCCTATTCTCGGCATGTACATGATCGAGCTGACACATTGATTCGAACAGTTTAATGTCGAACACCTCATAATACTCCGTATCAGCTTGATGAACAGAAAAACTCTCACAGCTTCCAATTTTTTTTTTCAAAATTTCAGCCGACTTGGGACATAACACTCTATTCCACCCTTCGGCTTTTTCTCGATGACTATTGAAGCGATCCATCAAACATACCCTTATGTGGTCCATTATTTGAAGAATAGAAAAGGTGTGGGCCTCACGTATCCAGTTATTATATGATGCGGTAACATTGGATATAACATGACCATACCTGAATGCAAAAACAACTAAATAAATAATGACCACACGATGACCATGACTGTATAGATGTTACATGCAACTTCTTAGATGTTACATGCAACTGTCGAAATGTTGCAGGAAATTGCTCAGATGTTATACATATTTATGTTAATCATGTTCATCACCAAATAAGGTGTAAGGAGCAAGAATTGAGATGATTGTACTTTATTCCAAGGAAGTAACAATTAGCCCAATGTTGAGGACTGTAATGTTCAACCAATATGTTGTAAGCAAACATCGATTCATTCTTTAAGAGGTTCATCTTCCTCAAGAATTCAACCGCCGTGTACTAGAAACACGCACTCTCCATCAGATGCGCATAAGCTTCGGCTTCCGAATTCTTCATATTTATTAAGATGTATGGATTAAAATAGTCCCACATTGGAAAAACTATGAGAGTTACATGAGTATAAGATATAAGATGGGACAAAGGTCAACAAGGCTTGAGTCTAATTGTTACAACCCACTGATATCAAAAGCTCGTGTACACGCATATAAATAAAATATATAATCGCCCCCTCATTCTTGAAAATATATATAAAAAATCTAATATGGTATCAGAGCAATCCAGGTTCGATTCCCACCGGACGTGTATCAAATACGGATTTATTTAAAAATACCGCTGCGCAAAAGCCCAGATTTCGACCCAAAGGGCCTTCGACCTGCGGGGTGTGTGTTAGAATATAAAATGTATTCTCTCAACACTCATCATAATTTCGGAGTTCTGGTACAGCAGAAACGTGATGGAACCCACTTGTATCAAATATTAGGTTTTTTATATATATTTTCATGAGCGAGGGATCGATTATATATTTTATTTATATGAGTACATACGGGCTTTTGATATAAGTGGGTTTCAATAATAAAACTCAAGCATTGTTGAGTTTTGTGCCATTTTATATCTTATACACATGTACCTCTCATAGTTTTTCTAATGTAGAACTACTTTAATCTACACATCTCAACACTCCCTCGCACGTGCAACCATCACTTTTTTGGTGTGGTTGTCAAGTGGATTGCACAACACTTGTAGAACTAGTTCTGTCATAGGTACTTTTTTGTGCTTGTAAACTGCTTCTCTCAAACGTATTGTTGAGGTCCCGATCGATAGATCTGGGCTCTGATACCATATTAGATTCTTATATTTTTCAAGAACCGAAGGGGGCGATTATATATTTTATTTATATGAGTGTACACGGACTTTTGATATAAGTGGGTTCCAACAATAAGATTCAAGTCTTGTTGAGCTTTGTCCCATCTTATATCTTATACCCATGTAACTCTCATAGTTGTTCCAATGTGTGACTATTTTAATTCACGCATCTCAACACTCTCCCTCACATGTAATCATCACATTGTTTTGGTGTGGTTGTCACGTGGATTGCACAATACTTGTAGAGCTAGTTCTCTCAGAGGCACTTTTTTGTACTTGTAGACTGCTTCTCTCAAAGGTATTGTTGGGCTCTGATACCATGTGAAATGTCTCTTCCACTGCACCAAAACTCCGAAATTATGATGAGAGTTGTGAGAATACATTTTATATTCTATCAATACCAAACCCCTTGAGCTTATTCTTAAAATTCTGTTTCAAGTAAAGAATGCAAAATGAATGCAATATAGTGGGAAAACACATCATAACCGCTTCTTTGATTCCCTTTTCGGAGTCGGATACAAACACAAGGTTATGCAAAGGTGGAAAGCCCTAGGACCATCAAACAACACACCTCTTAACCAATCTAAAACCCATATCCAATTTGTGATGTTCTCTTAATCGTAAATACTGAAAGATAACGAAAACAGACCATTGTTTCTGTCATAAGCAGTTGCCACCAATAGAAGGCATTTTGCCTTATTCTTGATGAAAGTTCCATCAAGAAATATGAAAAGCCAGCAACCATCTAAAAACCCGTCAATACAAGCACTATAGCTAATAAATAATCTCATGAATCTGTCATCCGTTGATTTATCGATGCTAATTACGCTCACGGGATCGATTTCCATACACTTGCTTTGATACCATCTCAAAATGTCATAAGAATGCCGATAATTAACAAAGAAGGTCTCTTATGCCGATTCCTTGCATTCCATACAGTATCGTATGAAATCTTGACCCCAAACCTTTGATGGGAGTCCTTCTTAGCCTCGATTGGCCGATAGCCCAGTCATGGCCTCAAAACATCTACAAGTATGTCAGTTACCAATTTCTTAGTAGCCCGGGGATGTCGGTCGCTCGAAATTTCTCCGGAACATGTGTGCGTTGGGTAGTATCTCTTTATAACCCATAGAGATCTGCTCATAAATGACAAACACGCAAATCTTAGCGTAACTTAACAGTTGAAAAAACGTAATTACAATTTTATATTACTAACGTATATGTTAACTCTATACCTTCGAGTACAAGACAATGCATACAATCTCCATTGGCATCCTTTATCCCTTTGGAAACAAGCCACTATTACTCTCGAGCCATCGTTCTTAGTATAGTCGAAATTGAATTATTTCGCAATAGAAAATTGGAAAAGAGCCATTCTAATTTCGGAAGAACCCTTGAATATTTGAGACGTGCCCTCAATTGCATCATGCCATACAATCGGGATATTGTTCCCCGTTATTTTATCATCTTGCCCCACCGGTGGTAAGCTTGACTCCAAGACATGTACTCGGTCATACGCAATCGCTGGAGCGGAAGACGATAATGCGTGTTGACTGTTATATAGAAAACTCTTATGTTAACATATTATTACTTGCATCTATGTAGATATTACAAACAACTTATTAGATATTACAGACAACTCTTCTCAGATATTAGGGCATGTAACAGTTTAGAAGTTACAAATAAGTGGTTAGATATTACAGGCAACTGTTTAGATGTTGCAATCAACTTTTTTAGATATTACAGGTAACTGTCTAGATGTTACAAGCAACTGTCTGGATGTTATAGGCAACTTTTTAGATATTACAGATAACCGCTTAGATGTTACAGGCAACTATATAGATGTTACAGGCAACTGCTTAGATGTAACAGGCAAGTTATTAGATGTTGCAAGCAACTTTCTTGAATATTTTTCTATAAAAAAAATAAAGTCAAATAAAGACCAAACCTGCTCGTTCATATCTTGGTGAATATAGACTATATTTATATACTCGTCTTCAGTTATCATTCTAATCAGATGATCTTCATATTTCTCCATTTTATATGAAAGTTTTAACATATCAACCAGTATATTAAGTTAAAACGAGATGGTTCATTTCAATTCAAACCATATTGCGGCCTCTGAGATGGTCAAGACCACACCATTAACATTGGATCTACTCACAAAACACATTAATGTCTAAGTTTGGACCATCATCAATGAACAAGATAGCAGATGAAGATTTAGTTTGTTGGGATAGAATATGAAAGTGGAGTAAATGAGAGAAGATAATGGATAATGAAGAAAATGAAAGATAATTCTTGTTCCGGAGGAAAATTGGGTTTTTGGTGGGAAAAAGTTAGTGAATTTGGAAGGAAAATGGTTTGATTGGAACATTTAATATTTAGTCGTTTAAGCAAAAATCAGCACATGATAGAAGTTATAGGCAACTCCTCAGATGTTACAGACAAGTCATCTGTGTAACATCTGATGCTTTATTGCCAAAAATTAGTGCGGCTGTCATTGTACTTGCACACATGGGCCAGCAAGGATAATTCTGGGATATACTAAAATGCAAATGGTCTTGAGTATTTAAGAGAATTTTTCATGGGCCTAGATGGTTTCATGCTGGTTGAAAAAACCCAGAGATTTTCTCACAAGTTTTTAAAGGGCCGGGTTTTTCTTCAACAATTTACCGTTATTATAAGCACTGTTTTAGATGTCCTTGATATGAAATTCCTTTTCTTCTCTAAGTTTTCTGCCATAGGCCCATGCTATGATTTGTTTGTTTTACCTGCATATCACATATTACTTGATTTAACTTTCCATTTGGAATTTTAGAACATAATTTCAAAATGTCAGGTAGCAGTAATAACCATAGTAACAAATTAGTGATTCGCGGATTAATTCGGCGAGAATTATTTGGAAAAAATCGATAAATATTCGGGAAAAATTCGGCAGATATTCGGGAAATGTTTTGTAAGGATTTTGAGAAGAAATTAATATATGAGACGCTAAGTTTTGATGTTGCTAATTATTCGCTGTTTTTGTGAATTATTCGCTATTTTTTTTTGAATTATTCGTTGTTATTTTTTTGAATTATTCGCGAATAATTCGGAGCGATTGCCAATGGTGATTAAATCGGAGAATTAATCGGCGGATAAAAAATTCACGAATTATGTAACTATGGTAATAACAGAGGAATGGATAATTGGGCTATTTGAATAAAATAAAATAAAATTTAAAATATCCATCAAACACCTAAGACCTACTCAACCATCTTTCCAACAATATCTATAAATAATAGGAAAAATTACTCCGCATATAACTTATTGATAGGATCTCTTTGGCAATTTTTTTAAAAGGACAAAAGTAGCACTTGATTATTCATTGGTAGAGAAATCTAAAAACAACCCAATGAGATTTTTAATTTGGAAAAATAGAAAAGAAAAGAAAAGCACATAGGAAACCAATGACCACAAAGGACATAGCATCCAACACTCTCATAAATATCACATCAAATTATTGCATCCCTTATTATATTTAATCATAAATTAATTAACATCCCAAATCTAGTTCTTGAGAACATAGGCATCCAACTCTCTGAAAGTTTCTTCAGTCAGCCCCTTAACTGTGTCAGGCTCAGGGACCTCATCACTGGTCTTTTCATACTCAAAGCTCCCTTTCACTATACTCCCTTCATCTTTGGGAGTCACTTGAAATGTTGCCTTGAATGTCTTGTAGAAGTTTATCAGTTCTCCGTCGATCACGCTGTAGCCGACGATTTTGTTGGCTTCGTCGGCGATCTCGATCTTCTCCTTGGAAAACTTGACGATGGGCATCCCTGAATGATACAGACCGTTGACTCAAATTTAAGGTTTTGCATGGACATATAGTTCACGCAAAATATAAATGCTGTACCAAAACTCGGAAAGCTGTACATCATTCTTATACTGACAAAAACTCAAAGTTCTCTATGGTACACGAATATATTCAGGTTTAAGCTTTATGAAATCATGGTTTCGGTTTCGTTTACTCAGAGTTCAAACCATAGATGAGCTTACCTTCGCCATAGTTCAGTTGTCGGACAGATCCGACGCTCTTGCCGTCGCCCTCGACGATCTCGATGCTCTTATATTGCTGAGGGAAAATCTTAGGGAAGAGCTCAGTAGCCTCAGTAATGGCTCCCCAGAATTTATCAGCAGAGGATTTCAACTCCACTTCCATCTCCATTTTGGATGCCATTTTCTAATAACAAATATTCTTGATCTGATATGAAAAGAAAAGCTCAAAGTTTCATGTATAAATAGGGTTGATTCAGTTGAGATCTCATTTAAGAGCCTTAATTTTCAGCTGCCAACTGAATGCACTGGCTTCTCCTTCATTGCAGAATGGCACCTAAATAATTAGTGGGATCCATACATGAAAAGTTAATCAAAGGGCAAATTGTCAAAAACCATCAAGCAGTTTTCCCCGCTGACAAAAATGCCCCGGCCTTGAGCAGCGTCAAAATGCCAAAATGCCTCCAGGAATTCTTTTATATATTTTGTCCCAAAAAAAATCCTTGCTTGCAGTGTCTCTAGAGTCGTATGCTATATCCGGTTATTATACGAATGGGACTTTTGTTTTGACATAGGAGTACGTGATGGTGATGGTGATTAGGGCCGCGAGAGTATAGTTTTGGGTGGTTATGGCTTTATAATTTTAGCTCATTATGTGCCACAGATAGTAGCTTTCACCCACCTTCATGCTTAAGGGCCCACCTTCATGCTTACGGGCATTTATTGGGTCATATTTATAGGTGAAATTCAAATGCATTGATTCAATGTGGGTGTAAGTTGCAACGCTCGGAAATTTGCAACTAGGTTTTGAGTTTGCTGTTTCAAACTCGCACCACGTCGCTTGCAACGGAGCGAGTATAAGCGAGTTTATAAGTAGTATCTCCCGGAATTCTTGGATCTCCAAAGATTTCATAGTTGTGGATATCGGATCGAGGATTTGCTCGAGAAATAACATGTTTTGAACAATTTGCAAGATTATTATAACACATTACAGCTTTTATACGGCTGAAACCTGGACTCACTCATTTGAGCTGTTCTATCATATATTTAGCCATATTGTCCCAAATTTGGTGGAGTATTGAGAATTGGAACCCATGCAGAGTACTCAAATAAAGTATTACACCCTATATCATTTCTGATATGATAGGGAATCTCTAAATTTAACTAGACTCGATAGCAATTCTATTTTATAATGTCATATTTCGTTTTGAATAATTTTTTCTTCAGTCAAACATTGTATACTATTACATTAGAGCTTTCCAGCTCTCCGATGAGAATGATTATATAAGCATAATATCATCTCCTATTAATATATGCCCATTTAGAAGGCGATCGAGGTGTCTTCAATAATAATTTTAGTAGAAATACCCATGAACCTAATCTCATCATCCGTTTTTATAGATGAATGCTAAGATCCAATCATTCAATTAGATGAATGATAAGCTTAGCTGCAGAGATGTCTCCACTATAATTATCAGTTGAGAATAACCATTTGGATGTTAGAAGTAATGATGCATCAATGATGATTAATCATACGAATTATTGTCCATTATATATATATATAAAAGAATGTTAAATTTTTGTGGGAGGCTTATAGAACAGTCTTATGACATCATCTGCAACGTTTATATATGAACCAAATTATAATAATTAGCTTTTTTCCTCCTTTTTTGCTTTTTTCCTCAATAAATTGAATTGTGTCTAATCACCTAAAAATTTGAGTTGTTTGCACGTGTATTTTAATAGAGAAAAATGGGGCTATAGTCGTTCACAACCCCATAATTACGAACGACAGACACAGACCCCATATGGATCCCCTACAACTAAATTGAACTAGAAGACCTAAGAGTTGTGTCTATTGTTCATTGCCACGGGGACTGTGAACGATCATGCCCTTGTTAACCAAAATAACCACCGTTTTTTGTCCACAGGAAAAGTATGGCTCAACTTATCTGAAATTTGATGATCAAATCCAATCATTTTGATACTTGCATAATTCCAGGAACAACCCAAGGTTTACCTGCATCGTTGAATGATATGACACATTTGCAATATAAATTTCTGATATTTATTAAAGCAAACTTAAAATCATTTATAGTATTTGATCTATTTTAGAATATATAAAGTTCAAAAATATACATCGCAGCAGTTGTTTGTAGAACAAAGCAAAGCATTTGCTTTGGGGCTTTTGTTAAAATAATGGTGGGATAAATTAGCCATCCCTCATTAACGGGGTAGCCCGAGCTCAAAAAGGAGTCCCCAATGGGCTACTCGGTCCGAACCAAGGAATTATGATCCAAGCCTTTCTGCTTTCAGGCACTTATACCATCATTCATATATCATCCCCAAATGTTGAAATTTCCTTATTTCATCCCCAAACCTGATATTTTCATATTTCATCACCTTTGATACTCCATGTTTCACTCCCCACAACTTTTAAGTTTATCAAAAATCCCCCTTGTTTATAAATCGGAGGGTATTTCTGTATTTTGCAACTGGAGATTTTTGAAAAATTTAATGGCATGAAATATAGAAAATACGAAAATATCAAGTTTTGGGGGTGAAATATACTAAGGTCTTGGAGCTGAAATATAAAAATATCAAGTTTTGGGATGAAATATGAAAATATCAAAGTTCTAAGGATGAGATATAAAAAAAAACCATTTTATATAGGGATTAATGGTCATGGGGCTACGCTATGAAGAGAGCGTGTTCCAAGTTGGGCTGGACATTATCACCTAACTTAGCATAAAGAAAGCCATACGAATATACTCATAATTATTTTTTTTCATTTATAAAAGTAAGTCCTTAAAATTACATTTTAATCACACAAAAATTGCAAGCGTTAGCAATCAAACCCACCCTCAAATGAGTAGCACCGGAATGGGAAGGGAGGTACAGGGTCTTATACTATTTTTCTTTTTGAACCGATTTTTTTGAAAATTAAACCGGCAATCTCTCATTTCATCAAATCAACACTTGATCCGATGACCCGGCTATATCATATATAACCGGCCGATATCACATATCGCGAGAATAGAATACGGTATCACATACACGTATCAATTTCGGTCCCGCACATATCACATATGTGCTCCTACTCCGTTTCGTCTGAGCCAGGAAACCTCTGTGTAGGACTCTAAAGACTCGTCAATATGCCGGCAGTATGTGATGATCATATCAAACACCCACAAGCCGTAAGCGGTCAACTAAACGTAACGGCCACCCGGGTATTGAGCGATCAGAAAATCAACAAGCAAGCCTGTACACTCCTGCGAATCCAATCAGTAAACACTACCGTATAGTCCGGTCTCTTCGTCTGATATGTCGCATATCCAGTCTAGGGATGGTAAAGGTCAGACCCCAGTAACCGATAGGTCGTGTCGATGTGAGACTCATAACGGGTCGAGAAACTACTGATAACACTTACGAGTAGATCTCCATATCAGTCCTAATCAGGGACTTCCATTTATAGCCAATCGAGCACAGCGCAACATCAACCCCCAATATCCGAGAGAGACGAAACCCTTTCTATCGCTCATTGCCTCCATGTGATTCGGGACTGTACCCAAAAACCACCGTTTTACACGTTTTCATGAGCGTGGTAAAGTGGAAATCAAAGCACAGTGGGAATCACACAAGTCTCTATGACGATCTCGGGTCTACAGACTAACATGTACCAGTGTCACCAGAGAACTGCTATTTGACGATAGGTATAATACCAACTAAGAGTTCTCGGCGAGTCCGTTCAGTATGCCCAGTCTCCACTGAGCACCCGTATACCATTTTTGATGTCAAAAACCAATGGGTGTAGGATCATCCATCGCCCATCATATGGATCAAGATGCGTATACGCTAGTCTACTCTGGAGTATCGATACCCTGTTTCGATGCACCCTCGACTAAGAACAGTTATAGGATGTACTTGTGGACTGTTCCCCTCCGAAAGACGGCGCACAAGACTGCGATGTCTTGGCACTGAGATTCGGGGCAGATGCTAATTGGTGCTATCCGTTCACCTCTCCGAAGATGCCAAGTTGATTTATGGCACCATATATCGAAGGTTTAAACGGATGCGGCCGATGTAGCATACTTCGTCAGATTCCCCCTCGTTTGAGGGGTTTTGATTGTGGGGACGCTATTCCCTGCAGGCGCAAGCCCCTGCAGTTAATTACGCTACAGCATCGCGGTAACAAATTTCTCCTTCTCCAGATGGTCAGTTCGTGTCGTGTGTGTTTATTTTCTGTTTTGTTGCCCGTGGATCGTTTACGGAGACCGAGTTATGTCGTCGCCCGTAGGGCGTGGACTAGTCCAAATCCGTATTATCTTAGATTTGGGTTTGGGAGTTTGGTTTAAGAATACGTTAGCCATATTTGAGGCTAAGATCAACTCAAACGTCTGTTAAGGATACGTTAGTCTAACTTGAGACTAAGATCAACTTAACGGGATCGTTTAGATCCGACAAAAGAGCATTTGGGGGCTCTATTGTTCCAGTTTAGGGACATAGTGGTCCATTGAATGTATGGCCGTCGGGACCCGTCACCTCTCTGACGACGTTGAAGGATTACAACGACAGGTGTCAGAGGAGTTCAGAGATGTACCCTTGGACCAAAGTTGGTTGGGTGGTCCATAGTCCAATTTGGGACTAAAGTCTGTTTGAAAGTTTAAGGATACGTTAGCCATATTTGAAGCTAAGATCAACTTAAACGGTTGTTAAGAATACGTTAGTCCAGTTTGAGACTAAGATCGACTTAACGGGATCATTTAGATCCGACAAAAGAGCGTTTGGGCTCTATTGTTCCAGTTTAGGGACATGATGGTCCATTACCAGTTTAGGGACATGGTGGTCCATCTCCAGTTTAGGGACGTAGTGGTCCATTGCCAGTTTAGGGACATGGTGGTCCATTGGTAGTTTAAGGACGCATAAGTCCATGGGTTTAAGGACCCCACAGTCCATTGTTAGTTTTAAGACATCTCGGTCAAGGTTAAGGACGTCGTAGTCCATGGGTTTAAGGACCCCACGGTCCATATCAATGTGTGGTCATCGGGACCCGTTACCTCTTTGAAGACGTTGAGGGATTACAACACCAAGTATCAAAGGAGTGAAGAGATGTATCCTGGAACCGGAGTGGATTAAATAGTCTTTGGCCCAATTTGGGATCAAGACCAATTAATTATGTTATGAGCCCATTAGCCCAGTTAATTACGAATTGAGGACTTATGGCCAGCTTGGGCTAAGTCCAATCATGTCTGGGACATCGGCCCTCCTGTTGGTCCCTTGAAGGAGAGGCTTTGCCTCTGGCCATTTAGCCAATTGGGCCAACGGCTAGTGTTAAACACTAAAGACCAATCAGTGTTGAACCACTGGGAATGAGATTGATAGGTCAGTGTTTAACACTAAAAGATAGTTGGTGTTAAACACCAGCAACAAGGCTTTCAAATTAGTGTTAAACACTAAAACAGATCAGTGTTAAACACTGGCAACAGAAATCTCAAATTAGTGTTAAACACTAAGGTAATCAGTGTCGAACACTACAAATAAAGTTCTTTGATTAGTGTTGAACACTAAGGCCAAACAGTGTTTTAACACTGGATTCAGGGGTTCAAATTTAGCGTTAGACGCCAAGGCAAGAGGGGTCACATGGTAGCACGTGAGGGCGCCCTTCCTTCGTTTGTTCTGCTGAGAATATCGCATCTTTTAGAGCATCACGTGCCATCACGTGACGGGTGTTTAAATGGAGTATGTTAAAGCCTCTGCCAAGGGTCACGTGGGTCACGTGAGGCACTGCCTCAAAGGGGCTTTTCTGTAGATCTTTTTGGGGGTCACGTGGTGACACGTGACCCTGCCTCTATGTATTTTTTTTTTAAGATCTGTTAATCCCTTTCAGGAATTAAATTCCTCGTAGGGTTGAACCCTGACAATAATTTCAGAGGAATTAAATTCCTACTTCCTTTTGAAGATTTATATTCTGGGATAGAGTTGAACTCTGAATTTTCTGTAGAATTAAATTCCTCATATATATGAAGAACTGAATAGGGTTAAACCCTAATAAAAGCTTTAAGGAATTAAACTCCCACTCTCTGTTAAAGAATTATTCTGGGGAATGAGATTAAGGGAATTAAATTCCTGTTGTTTTAACCGAACTAAGTTCTTAACTAGGATTAAACCCTGATTCTTTTCATTCTGAAGGAATTAAATTCCCATAACACAGGGTCAAACCCTAATTTTATTTTAAAGGAATTAAATTCCTATAGTTCTGTGAGAATTAAATTCTCGTGCTTCCATTCCCTCTCTATGCTTTGGATCTGCATGGCAGGATCTCAACCCATTGAGAATTAAATTCTCAACTCAAGGGGAGATGTGCACTTTACAGATCCTCCACCAAAGAGAGAACCATGTTTTCTGTTTTATATCAGAGTTAAACTCTGTTGAGAAAGGCCTTCCCTTTCTTACCTAGGGTTTTCTTTTACAGAAGATCCCAATTCCTCCAAAGTATCAGGGCTCTCTCTCTTTTCTTCCCTCTGCGTATATCTCTTTTATGTGTCTCTTGGCTTCTATTTATAGGAGAAGCAGCCGAGTCAATTAGTTTTTTGATGAATCTTTCATTGAGAGATTTGATTTGTATCCATCATTCGTTTTGGACCTTTGGATTATTAGGTGAATTTTATTCACCATTGGATTTTAAATCCAGAGATTCTCCTTTGTTGTTTTGGTTAGATTTTACGGGGAAATCTTTCCAAATTCGAGATTTTCCCATAGATAGATGATATTTGATCACCTTTAAATCTTTAATTCAATCGGTTGCTTTGGAAAGGTTTAAGAGGTCTTTTCTCAGAATTTAATTCTGTTAACAGATAGGCTTTGAAAGCTGGTCACGTGTGGCCACGTGACCCCTGGTCACGTGTGGGCACGTGACCCCCTCGTAACGAGCCCTCTTCTTTCTTTCTGCGCTCTGCTTTCTGGTCGCTGCTTAGCTGTCACGTGCCACCACGTGACCCCTGGTCACGTGTGAGCACGTGACCCTCGTCTGGAGCTTTTTTTCTTGATTCAATCAGGGAATTGAGTCTGCCGCTTTTGAGTGTTACGTGCCAACACGTGACCCTGGTCACGTGGGAGCACGTGACCCTTCTGAAGCCCTTTTCTTCGATGTAGTTGGGAAACTGAATTTGCCTCGCCGATGCTTTTAGATGTCACGTGCCAACACGTGACTGGTGGTCACGTGTAAGCACGTGACCCTTTTCTGAAACCTTTTCCGTAAGATTTCCTGATTTTGAATCAGAAAACAAATGCCCCCACAGCGTTGTTCTCACGTGTCCGCACGTGAGTGCAACGCTGTCACCTTTTGTGACCGTTGGATTCCTTTAGGGATTTAGGAAGATGAAACGTTTCCATCACCCCCTATAAATATTGGGGTCATTTCAGAGACGCCTCCACTTTGTTCATCTTCTTCCTTGCAAACTTTTTCTGAGAATTTAATTCTCTTCTTCCAGAGCTTAGTTCTCTGCCTTGAAACGACCCTCAGAGTTTAACTCTGTTCGAAATGACCTTTCTCTTTAGGTAATGCTCTCGAATGAACGATGAAATCTCACATTCCTCTGGATTTTGAATCCGAAACAAGGGTTTTTACCCTTTTATTAACAAAGAACCCATTTTCTTCGAGTTTCGAAACCATTTTAACCTCCAACAGTAGATTTCTTAGGGTTCATATGATGATCCATGGAGTTTAACTCTGTTCACAGAAAAGGCCTTTTTGGGGAATTTAATTCCCTTTTCTTAATAAGGAATTCAATTCCTGTGAAGAACTCAGTTTCTTCTTATGGAGGCTCCTTAGGGTCTCTTGACCCGAGGTTGTCCTTCTGCAATTAATGAAACAGGAGCTTTGTAATGATGTCATGACCTTTATTTCAGGTATCATGGATGCCCATCTGTATGGTCTTGACGAGATCATTTCCTATGGGAATATTCATGCACTGGGCCGCAGTCAGAACCAGGAGTTCACTGATGCTCAGTGTACCGAGATCATGAGCCGCTTTGACGAGTACAACCATCGGCTACTCCCCCGTCGCTCTTCTCTTCTGAGGCTGATCGTGCTGGCGATCCGGGAGGCACTTCCTCTCTTTTGCACCGGCATACCGCTCAGAGCCTTGGACACTGCTGAGGATAAGGTACATTCGGTGTACCTGATGGGCTTGATCTCAAAGAGGAGGCGAGATCACCTCATTGATCTCTTGCACCAAGCCTTTCAGCAGTCAGCCATACTTGCCGCCTATCGGAGGGTGGAGGATATTCGTGAGGACCCCGACGCTTGCGACCGCGAGAGGAAGCATACTCGGGAGGTTCAAAATGCCTGGAAGATCTTGGACAAAGTCACCTTCGATTTCCTCAATCCATGTCCTGCGTCTGAAGTCTTACCGTTGTAGTTGTGTCCTCTTTATTTTGTATGAATTTCTCAAAGTATGAATGATAAGTTTTTATTATGTTTTTCCCTGTTCGCATGCCTTTCTCTGGGATTCCATCATTTTGCTACTGTTGTTGTTGAAGCTTTTAATATGCAGGGTGCTACTCCATCCATTTTTTTAGTGCACATCAAGTTTGGGCCTCACGTGTTCTGCACGTGGGGTTCCTTGATGGGGCTGTTCACAAAATTTTCCCATGCCATATTTTCAGTGCACAATATCAGATGCAGAAAAAAGGCCTTGGAAATAGTTCCATCTCCCTGATTTTCGATGCCTTTCCTTTTTTTTGGCCTTGGAAATAGCTCCATCATGCAAGATTTTCTGCACATAGCACTTAATGCACTTCTTTATATATGAGGCTATAGTCTTCCTTTTCCCTTCACAGAGAGATTTATATATATTTTTTTTTTGGTGTAACTTGTCTTGAGAAACAAACGAGCGCCATGGCCTGCAATCGCCCTCATGCTCGTCGACAGCCATGGGAAGTTCCTATCGAGGAGATGATCCCCCGCTTTGCTGCTCGGTTGGTGGATCCACTCCTTACCGACGACGAATGCGACTCAGCAATGTATGAACTCTCGATCCGTAGGGGGTCCCCCCTCCCGATGGGTTCCCTCTGGCTCCGGATGATTCTCACGGCCGTGCTTGCCGACATCCCTCCTCACCCGGCAGAGATGATCCTGGCGATGCTTGACACGGCTGAAGAAAAGCTCGAGGGCTTTTATGAAGCGTGCCTGATTACTCAGGTTTTGAAGGATTGCTCAATTCATCTGCTGAGCCAGATAAAGGCCCGGCGAGCTATTATGTCTGCTTTCGCGGACGAACATAGCGCCAATCGATGGGGAGCGACTCCTCGTGAGAACCGTCGCTTTGATGTGCTGGAGAAAGCAGAAAGAGAGATGGAGAATTTTGTCCTCTGCTTCATTAACCCCTGTGCCATTGATCCCGTGTTTGGTGACCTTTTCCCGTTAGCGTAGCATTTTTAAATTAGTCCTTCTTTTTGTATGCTTTATGTTGAACTTCCATGTAGGCTCGGTACTCGTATGCATGTTTTCGCTTGCATGAATAAATTTTGTGTTCCTTTTATGAAAACTTCCTTCAATTATCAACACTGTTGTCATGTCGCATGCGCATTAAAGCTTCGAATTTTATTCCTTTTTCGGATGCTCATATGATTGCGAACACATGCCCGATAGGATAATCATCGGAAAGTTTCTCGTTGCTTTTCATACCAGGTTATGTGAGCGCGTTTTTAGATCGACTATTGCCGTCGACCGGAAGCCCATTTATATGGTCTTGAGCGTGTATGTCCCGTTTCCAAGGTTGCGGTCGTGAAAGTGAGCTTACATGGCCTGATAGGGCGATGCGTGGCGAACATATTGTCGTGCGAGAAAAGGGGTTCGGCCGTAAATTCTCGGAGAGGGAGCTGGCTTCTAAGGAGCTGAGCGAGCTTCAGGCGAGTCTTAGGCCAACAAAGCGTATGAACTCTGGCGGGTGCTTCAAGAGTCTATCAGGGAGGTGGTGACTCTTGATAAAGCTGCTACGTTCACTCGTGAGAGGGTCGAGGCTCATAAGGTCACCGAGAAAGAGCTCGAACTCGGCTTGCTTCGTATCAGGCTCAGCAAGCTCAGGCGGAGGCTCGTCTTCTGGAGATCTTGCGTCATGAAGCCATGGCTCAGCAACAAAACGATGAGCTGGTAAAATTACTACACCGCCCGCCGGCTTGAGGGCTTGTATCTTTTCCCCTTTTTTGTACATACTCATGGATGAGAGAATCTTTCTTTTTTTTGTTTCTTTCATGAATTGTACTTTGTATCCATTTTGGTTTATGAATAAAAGATACATTTTTCTTTCTCAATGATGCGTCTCCTTTTTGTTGAATGCGTTTGCGGAGAATTTATCTTGATCTCCTTGCAGGACAGCGATGGCTTAGGATTCAGGGTTAAGATCTGCTTCCTAAGACTTTTGCATTTTATGAGCCCCGAGGGTCTCATAAAGAGTTTTTCTCCCTACAGGTCGAGAGGATCCTATAGGTGTAAGTTTTTTCTTAAGAATCGTGAGGATTCTTAAGCGGGTTTTCCCTTGAGAGTCGTAAGGATCTCACAAGAGAGTTTTCTTCCTTACAGGTCGTGAGGGCCTGCAAGTGCTGGATGTGGTCGCCCTTGCCCGTGTTTCACGGAGTTAGGGGTTTCTCAAGGTATCGTAGTTTAAAGACGTCGCGGTCAAGGTTAAGGACCTCATAGTCCGTGGATTTAAGGACTCCACAGTCCGATGTTAGTTTTAAGACATCACGGTCAAGGTTAAGGACCTCATAGTCCGTGGATTTAGGGACTCCACAGTCCGATGTTTGGTTGCAGGGACCCGTCACCTCTTTGAAGACGTTGAGGAATTACAACGCCAGGTATCAAAGGAGTGAAGAGATGTACCCTTAAACCAAGGCAGAATCCGTAAGGAATCGGGGTGGTTGATCGTTAGTTTTAAGACATCACGGTCGAGGTTAAGGACATCATAGTTCGTGGATTTTAAGGACTCCACAGTCCGGTATTTGCTCTGGATGCTTCACACGGGTTCACTGCCGTGTTTGGCGAGGACCAGGCTCCGCTCTGGGCATTTTCCGCGGGGTCAAAGAGTGACGTTATCCGCGTTCCACGTAACCAGGAATTTTGCACTAGATACTTCACACGGGTTCACTGCCGTGCTCGGCGAGGACTAGGCTCCGCTCTGGATGCTTCACACGGGTTCACTGCCGTGCTCTGCGAGGACCAGGATCCGCTCTGGATGTTTTCCACGGGGTCAAAGAGTGACGTTATCCGCGTTCCACGTAACCAGGAATTTTGCACTAGATGCTTCACACGGGTTCACTGCCGTGCTCGGCGAGGACTAAGCTCCGCTCTGGATGCTTCACACGGGTTCACTGTCGTGCTCTGCGAGGACCAGGATCCGCTCTGGACGTTTTCCACGGGGTCAAAGAGTGACGTTATCCGCGTTCCACGTAACCAGGAATTTTGCGCTAGATGCTTCACACGGGTTCACTGCCGTGCTCGGCGAGGACTAGGCTCCGCTCTGGATGCTTCACACGGGTTCACTATCGTGCTCTGCGAGGACCAGGATCCGCTCTGGACGTTTTCCATGGGGTCAAAGAGTGACGTTATCCGCGTTCCACGTAACCAGGAATTTTGCACTAGATGCTTCACACGGGTTCACTGCCGTGCTCGGCGAGGACTAGGCTCCGCTCTGGATGCTTCACACGGGTTTACTGCCGTGCTCTACGAGGACCAGGATCCGCTCTGGACGTTTTCCACGGGGTCAAAGAGTGACGTTATCCGCGTTCCACGTAACCAGGAATTTTGCACTAGATGCTTCACACGGGTTCACTGCCGTGCTCGGCGAGGACTAGGCTCCGCTCTGGATGCTTCACACGGGTTCACTGCCGTGCTCTGCGAGGACCAGGATCCGCTCTAGACGTTTTCCACGGGGTCAAAGAGTGACGTTATCCGCGTTCCACGTAACCAGGAATTTTGGTGATTGTATCCGCATTTCACGGGATGGAGGTTTGACTGTTCGGCGATATGTATACCACCGAGCCATGGAACTGGGAGTTGCCGCTGTTCCGCTTAGCTTGAATTTGTGTCCGTCGTTACGAGACGAGTGTTGGGATGATCTCTAGGTCGCTTGTGACCCGTCGAGATTTAGCTTCTTTCTTTGGTGAAACCTGGGGGGGGAGGTATGTTCCCTTTTTGTTTACGCTCTTAGATTGTGCACGGGGTGTGATGGAACATCACCTGTAGGGCATAAATTTTATTTTTATTTTCTTTTCTTTTCCGCGATGCTCTATCATTTCAGCTTTTATATCGCGAAGGTCGCGATTGCCCCATCATTTCAGCTATTTTCGCGGTGCCCAATCATTTCGGCTATTTATTTATTTTCTACTCGCTGCTTTTTATTGCGAGTTGCCCCATCATTTCGGCTATTTTTTATGCATACATTTTTACTTGCTGCTTTTTATTGCAAGTTGCCCCATCATTTCGGCTATTTCGTATGCATGCGTGTCTTGCTAGCTTTTTTATCGCAAGCTTGGATTTTAGACACCGATTTCGACATCAGCGCCGCTGCAACTGGGATGTTGCCAGGAGCGAATCATCATTTGCCTCTGTCGATGTTTGAACAAAGGTGGCTTGACAAACAGGGTTAAGGGTCCTGTCGACCAAGGCTTTTGACTTCATGAGCCGTAAGGGTCTCACAAAGGTATTTCTCCCTACAAGTCGTGAGGATCTTGTAGGTGTATTTTCTCCCTAGGGATCGTGAGGATTCCTAAGTGTATGTTCCTCTGCAAGTCGTAAGGATCCTACAAGAGGGCTTTCTCCTTATGGGTCGAGAGGACCTACAAGGGTTGCTCATCATATGGACATATCCCTAGTCACGGGTGGGACTTTGCTGGGGAAATGTTAATTCGCACCCGTGGATTGTATACAAGGGTCAGTATTGAGCCCCTTGTAGGGCAGTATCGAAGGTTGTGGGGGATTTGCTTAAGAACAGGTTTAGGTTTCTGTAACTTAAGACTTTCAAATCTCATGAGCCGTGAGGGTCCCATAAGAGAATTCTCCTTATGAGTCGTAAGGATCTCGCAAGTGTATTTTCTCCTTAGGAATCGTGAGGACCCCTAAGTGTGTTGCTCCTTTGTGAGTCGTAAGGATCTCACGCGGGTGGTTTCTCCTTATAAGGTCGAGAGGACCCTGTAAGTGTCTTTTAACGAGGTTGCGCTTTTTCAGGTTTTCACAAACACTCGCCGGTAGTCCTGCTGTTATTACTCACGGAGCCCTTTCGGGTTTTCATCCGTGCCCATTTTGCTTATGGACATACCGTTTTTTTTTAATTCTTTTTCTCTTTTTTTTTTTACAAGGTCGCGCCCTTTTGGGTTTTCACGAACACTCGCCGGTAGCCCTGCTGTTTTTACTCACGGAGCCCTTTCGGGTTTTCATCCGTGCCCATTTTGCTTATGGACATACCGTTTTTATCATTTTTTTTTATTTTTCTTTTTCTCCTTTTTTTTTATCTCGTCAGCCTAAGGATGCTGCGGTAGTAGTTTAGGGACGTTCCGGTCCGTCGTTAGTTTAAGGACGTTTCGGTCCATCGTTAGTTTAAGGACGTTTCGGTCCATTATTAGTTTAAGGACATTTCGGTCCCTCGTTAGTTTAAGGACATTTCGGTCCGTCGTTAAGGGGAAGGTCGGCTACTGCTTATAAGGTCCGAGCTTAGGAAGATAGCGAGCGGACATAGTCGTCGTCATCTATCATTGACCCAGGCTGTGGCTCATTAAGCATAGTATTTCTTTAAGAAACGGCCGTTTATTGGCCTGAAAGGCCTCCCACCGTGCATGTCCATGAGTAGATAGGCTCCACCCTGGTAGACCTTGTCTATAATGTACGGGCCTTCATAGTTCGGCTCAAATTTTCCCCGCTTGGCACGATTGGGGATCATAGGTCTTTTAACTACTAGTACGAGTTCGCCTTGGTGGAATGTCCTCGGCCTGGTCAATCTTTTGTATGAGCGCGTCATCTTTGCTTTGTAGGCCTCTAGATTTTGTTGCGCTATGAGCCGGGTTTCATCGAGGGCATCAAGCTCCTCGAGCCGAAGGTGGGCATTTTCTTCGTCCGTCAGCTCGTAGTGGACTGCCACTCGTAGAGAGGGTAACTCTATCTCGAGGGGGAGCACTGCTTCCGTCCCAAATACCAACGCGTACGGCGTTGTGTTCGTGGCCGTCTTGAACGTAGTTCGATAGGCCCAAAGGGCCTCTTGCAGCCTCTCATGCCAGTCCTTCTTATTTCGGGACACCGTCTTTTTTATGATCTTTGTCAAGGTCTTATTGAAGGCCTCGGCTAGACCGTTAGCTCGCGGATTGTAAACTGAAGAATATCTCCAGTCTATATTGTGCTGCTGCGCGAAGCGGCTAATCTTATGGCTTCTGTAGGCTGGCCCGTTATCGGAGATAATCCGCCGTGGAGTTCCAAACCGATAGATGACATGCGTCTTGAAGAAGTGGAGGATATTCTCCGTCTTCACTTCCCTCAATGGTACTGCTTCCGCCCATTTGGAGAAGTAATCAGTCGTCGCCAAGATGAAACGATGTCCCCTGGACGATGCTGGTTCAATGAGGCCGACTATGTCAGTCCCCCACATTTCGAACGGCCAGCTAGCCATCGTTGGATGTAGTGGATTCGGATGCTGGTGGATGAAGTCCCCGTGGATTTGGCACGAGTGGCACTGCTTCGCATACTCGAGGCAGTCCTGGATCATCGTGGGCCAGTAGTAACCCATCCGTTTAATTTTTAACTTCATCTTCGGACCTGCTTGATGAGAACCACAGATTCCGTCATGAACCTCTTGAATGACTCTTTCTGCTTAGTCCGGTCCTAAGCATCTCAGCTACAGAGAATCAAACGATCTCTTGTATAGAGTATCGTTGACGAAAGCGAAAGATAGAGCTCGTTTCATGAGCTGATGTCTTGAGGACGCTCCTTCGGGCATTCGGTGGGACTTGAAGTAGTCTATGAAGACTTCCCTCCAGTCATCGGCCTTCTCATGGTCTTTTATTTATAGGGTCGTCTGCTCAGTCGCCCCCTTTTCTTCGTATAATTCCGGAGATATCTCCGTTTGGGCAAGCACCCTACGGCTTTGTACCACGATTCTTACATCATCGAGGTTTTCATCGGCGAGCTCTTTAGCAAGTTTGGCCAATGCGTCTGCTTTGCTGTTTTCCGCACGCGGTATGTTCTCCAAAGTATAGGAGGGAATTTGAGTCAACAGTTGTTGCACCTTTTCACGGTATTTCACCAACTCCGGTTTGCACGTTTGGTAGTCACCATTTACTTGACTAACGACCAGCTGAGAATCCCCGTATATAAAGAGGTCTTCAATTCCCATGTCAATAGCGATCTCAAGGCCCGCTATCAAAGCTTCGTATTCGGCTTCATTGTTCGTCCTTGATTCCGTTAAGGAGAAAGCAAAGCGCATTATCCCTCCTTGTGGGGTTACGAAGATGAGGCCTACTCCCGATTTGATTATGGGGGTACATTGTTTGCGCTTCTTCATGGAAGATGCTCCATCGAAATAGAGTTCCCATCGGGTACTACCGCCGCCGATCGCATCGAATGTATGTTCATCCGGCAAATCGCAGTTCAGAGGAGAACTGGTGGGTACCGGATGCTCAGCGAGGAAGTCGGCAATGGCCTGGCCTTTCACTGCCTTAAGAGGTCGATACGTTATTGAGAACTCCATCAGGAGTAGAGCCCATTTAGCGAGTCGACCCGTCAATATAGCCTTTGACATCAAATATTTAAGAGGGTCCACCTTCGAGATGAGACGGACTTCGTGCGCCAACGCATAGTGCCTGAGTTTTGTTATCGCGAAGATTAACGCCAAGCAGTGTTTTTCAATGGGAGAGTAGTTGTTTTCTGCCCCCAGCAGAACTCGACTTAAGTAGTAGAGTGCTCTCTCTTTCCCTTGATCGTTCTCTTGTGCCCATAATGCGCCTAAGGAACCTTCGAGGGCGGTTGTATAAAGAATGAGGGGTTTTCCCTTGACCGGCGCAGCCAACACCGGAGGGTTCTGCAGGTACTGCTTGATCTCGTCTAGTGCACCTTGGCATTTGTGATCCCAAACGAATGGAGTTCCCTTTTTCATCAGGTGGCTGTAAGGACGGCATTTTCCTGAAAGATTGGCGATAAACCGCCGGATGTATGCGAGCTTCCCTTGGAGAGACCGCAACTGTTTGAGGGTTCTTGGCGGAGGCATTTCCATGATCGCCTTGATCTTAGATGGATCTATTTCGATACCTCGGTGTCGGATGATGAATCCCAGGAATTTACCCGAGGAGACTCCAAACGCGCATTTGAGGGGATTCATCTTCAAATTATATTGCCGAAGGCGTTGAAATACAGGCTCCAGATGCTTTAAATGCTCTTCGTATGACATACTCTTTACTACAAGGTCATCGATATAGCACTCGACAATGTCATGTATGAGGTCGTCGAAGATCTTTGTCATGGCCCTTTGATAGGTAGCGCCGGCGTTCTTTAGACCAAAGGGCATAACCCTATAGCAGAATATACCCAAAGGGGTCCGGAAAGCGGTGTGCTTCTGGTCTTCGGGATGCATCTTTATCTAATTGTACCCTGATGAACCGTCCATAAAGGAGAAAACCTCGTGAGTGGACGTGTTATCTATCATTAGCTCGGTTACTGGTACTGGGAAATCGTCCTTCGGACAGGCTTTATTGAGATCCCTGAAATCCACGCATATGCGTACCGTCCCATTTTTCTTCATTACGGGGACGATATTGGCGATCCAGTCGGGATACTGGACTTCTTGGATAAATCCAGAATCGATCGGCTTCTTGACTTTGGCGTTGATGCTCATTTCAAGCTCGAGTCGCATCCTTCTAGGCGCCTGCTTGACTGGCTTGATATCTGGGGATATTGCTAATTTATGCACAGCAATCTCCGGATCCAATCCCGGCATTTCGGAATAGTTCCACGCGAAGCAGTCTTTATGCCGTAGAAGCACGTTCTTTAACGCAGCCACCCTTTTTTCAGATAGCAGCTCGCTAACAAATGTTGGTCGCGGGTCATCTGCCGATCCCAACTCAATCTTCTTGAGGTTATCTGCAGTAGTATGTATGCCATCTTCCAGTTCTTTTGGAGCTGATGGAAATTTTGAGACCGCCTCATCATCGCTGTTCTCAAAGCACCAGGGAAGGTCATCCATGATCTCGGGCTCTTCTTTTAATAACGTAATCGTGTAACAGGTGCGAATCCGCTTCCAGGACCGAGGTGGATCTGGTTCTGCTTTTGCGGCTTTGGGTTCGTGCTTTTATGGCGGCGTTACCCTCCAGCCGTCGAATAAAGCGAATATGCCCTGTTGGTACTGGTCCTCGACCCAGTTCTTGAAGGTGAAGCAGTCTTCGGTAGGATGTCCTGTGGCTCGGTGATAAGAGCAATAGCTCAGATGAGAAGCCTTGTTAGCTTGCTCAGGGTGTCTAGACTCTGGAAGCGCGATCATTTGATGTTTTATAGCGAACTTGAGTAACCTCTCCGTCTTGTCTCGGGGGAAGGAATACGCTCGACTCATCTTCTTCACGAGGGACAAATCCGAGTCGCGCAATACCCGATCACGTAACTCTCTAATCCTGCGTCGTTGTTGTCGGCTCCTCTTCCCGCTTCTTGATTTATTTCTGCCTCTGCGTCGGGCCTTTCGTACAACGGGTTGACAAGGATGAGCATCTTTGTCTTTTGTAGCCTGTTGAAACAGACGTTGCGTCCTGGCCTTCTCGTAGATGGCCATCTCGCGATTGTGGTCTTCCCGAGCTTTTTGACCCACTTTCCTGATAAGCTTGTCCATTCGTTCTTCAAACGACGGACTCGGCACTTCAATCGCGGGATCTAGTTTTGATAAGGGGTTGGCATTTCCTGACAGGGCGCCCTCTTCTTCATCAAAGGTATATATAGCGTAGCTACTGTGGGCCCGTTCCCGTTTTCCGGCTCTCGCGTATCCAAGCCCAAGTGTTTCCATTTTCCCGTTGGGCAATTTGCGTTGAGTCCCAGGGACATCCCAAATCCTGTTGTAGAACCGAGCTTGTCGAACAGTCTGTTTTAAGGGTACTCCTTGGCGCTTCAATAGCCTCTTTAATCCATTTGTATAGTATCTGGGCAGACGGATGGGTTGGAGCCTGTCGAGTGTAGCATCCGCGCCATGCCAAATCTCTTTCTCTACTTTCGACTCCGAGGATCGGTAGAATAGGATTACCTTCTCACCCCTTTGCCTGGGAGGGACGTAAAATGTTTGCAGGTCCTGCACATTGTAAGCTTGAAGTGTGTCGACATCCTTGTAGTGTTCTCGCGGCACCATGGTGATTTGCAAACTCTGATCATCGCTAGGGGGCGCTTGTATTGACAGCCGATTGGAGAACACGGCATTAACCTCATCTTCCGAGTCACTTCCGAAGACCAACATGGGGGCGGACGTCCCCGGGTTGTTGCGTTGAGATGGCCCAGCATAAACTATCTCTTCTTCTTCTTCGGTATCGCTCCCGAAAACAGGGATGGTGGCGGCTGCTTTGTTCTCCGGCTTGCGACACCTTTCTGTATCCTCAAAATCTGGCAAAAAGTACTTCGCATCTTCGTATTTGCGGACTTCGTTCACGGAAAATGGATTCAGCTCACCTGTTACGGTATACTCGAAACCATCCTTAAAGTACTTCATACACTGATGTTGTGTGGAAGGGATGATGTTGTACTCGTGTAGCCAAGGACGACCGAGCAAGGCGTTGTAGCAGGTCTTGGCGTCAATGACATGGAATTTGATGTCTGTGACGAGTAGTCCAAAGCGTAATGTTAGTATCATGGATCCGAGAGTCCGTGACAATTGTGAATCGAAACCGGAGATGGTAATTTTGTCATGAGCGAGGTGTTGCACACTCATGCAGATTTCCTTTAACACCCGAACGTTAAGGAGATTAACGGAGGATCCATTATCCACTAGGATCTTGCCTATCTTGATATCATGGCAGTATCCAGAGATATATAGGGGACGGTTGTGGTCGCACGTCCCGAGAAGGAGGTCTTCGTCACCGAAAGTGATGACGGCCGTATGCACTTCCTCCAGTTCATCCTTCATCCTTTCAGTGGCGAGGAAGGCTTGGAATTGCTCAGGTTCTTGTAGCGCCTTAATTAGTGAATCTCGCGCTTCTTTTGATAATAGGAGGGCATCGAGAATGCTAAGCTGAGAAGGTAGCTTCCTTAGGTGCGCTAGGATGTTATAGTCCACCTTACCCTTCCTGGGAGGGTCTTTGGTAGTCAGCTCTTTCATGACTTGGTCATCTAAAGTGATATCCTCAGTGACCTTTTCCTTTCCCTTATCTTTTCTATTTGCGGGCCCGAGATTCTTTTCCGGGAGCGTGCGGTTGCGCAGCTGAATGTTTTCGCAGGCCTCCGGTTCCTCCTCTTTCCCTAAAACGGATTCTTTAAAGAGAGGGCCCAGAGCCATTTCTTCGTCAGAGTCGCTCCCAAAGGTAAGAACTCGTGACCCTCTGGCGTTAACCATGTAACAGTTGCCAGTGGTCTTGTTGTGCCCGTCGGCAGTACTTCTTCGTTCCTGACGAGTCTTGCGTTTCATGCGCTTAAAATGTTGCCGATGAGCAACATATCCTTGCCACCATATCCTAAAGGCGTCGCACTCCTCCGTGGGGTGTGAAATTTTCCGATGATATGCGCAATAATCAGGGTGCCTCTCCGCCCCATTGAGCGTGTTTTCTTCCGAGGGTGGTAGCTTCATTCCCATTGACATGGCTTTGGCAAATCTTTTCCTCGTCTTGAATATCTTCTTGTCTGCCTCGGATGCCTTTCGATCTGGCGGGGGTACTTCGACTCTTTCGTTCAGTCGCCTGCATTTGGCTCCTTCCGATGCGGCCATCTCACGCTCCTGATCCGCTTTACTTTTTAGACGAATCTCGTCCAGAAAGGCATCGATCATTTCATCTGTTGGCCACACACGCTCTGGTTCAGGCTCTGTCCCCAGTTTCTTAGTGCCAGGAGTTTTTTCATCATCGGAAAACGAGTGGGATATTACGTTACAACTCGCCACGTGTCCCTCGGATTCATCCGACGAACTCTCCCCCTCATCTTCCTCTTGAAAGATGTGGTTGAGGAACTCTTGCAGCGTGACGGGAGTCCGCGCCTTTTGATTGTACTCTTCCAGCGCGTCGATTTGCTTCTGCAAGTTCGTGCGCTTGTCTCCAGGCTTCACGGGCTTCTTGGATTTCTTTTTCTTTTTCTTCGAAGATTTTGACGGTTGGGCGTGAGTATTTGGGCCATTATCACGAGTCTTCGTAGTTGGGCGGGGCTTCAACATCCCTTCGATAATTTGAGGTTCAAGAGGGTCCTTCCATTCGATCTCAGGGCACGCATGAAGGTCTCTCAGCATTCTTTTGGTTTTAGTTGACAGCACGACTTCCCATGGAGCTTCTTCAATAAAAGAACAGGTTGCCCCCGGTGCATCTGCTTTCTTAGGAGTATGCGGCTGTGGTGGGTTCACCTTCCATTTTTCGGATAGTGCAAACTTCCCCTGGAGGTATTAATCTTCAATCCATCCTTTGAAGACGAAGCAATCCTCAATCGGATGACTTACCGTTTGATGGTAAGGGCAATAGTTAGGGTTATTCACCTCAGTGGGTTGTGGCGGTCGCCTTGGATTTGGTAGATTTATAAGTCTGTTCCGTACTGCCAGCTCGAATAACCGTTTCGTCTTGTCTTGTGGGAACGAGTAGGGACGCTTCATCTTCTCATTATAATATCGGCGTCTTTCTTCCAATTGATCCGCCGGCTTCGGGGCGCTGGGTTGCTGCTGGGCATTCGCAACGAAGGTTGCCCTTCCTTTACCCTTGTCATTCCGAGGTTCCGACTTCGGGGGAGGTGGTCTATGACCCATCTGGTCCATCTGAGCCAACTTGTCGATTAAAGCCTGGAACGTGGTTGGCTTAAAGAACATCATAAACTGGGAGATAGTTGCGTGAGGGTCTAGGGTTCCCACGAACATGCCCACTGCGGGTGCCTCCTCAATGCGTTGCTCGCATTTCGACCACAAATTTCGCCAGTGTATAGCATACTGGACCCAAGTTTCGCCTGGTTTTACCCTGGCGTTAATCAATGCCGTTATTGGAGTGCGTTCGCTAGCCCTTGCGAATCGCTGAGTGAATAGCAACTCCATTTCAGCGAACGTCTTGATAGAATCGTTCGGGAGTTCCGAATACCATTCGAACGATGTTTCTGATAAGCTGCCCACGAACTGGCGAAGCAACAGTTTATCATCACCGCCGGTGTTACCGCAAAAGGCCCTGAACTGGGCGACATGTTGATGGGGATTGCCGGTCCCTTTATACACGTGGAATTTTGGTATTGTATAACCCGGCGGGTATTTGATTTGGTCATACCAGCTAGGATACGGCCAGCCCGTTTTTACGATTTGGCCAGCTGCCTCAGTCGCATGATGAACCCGGATTTGCTGGGCTATATAGTCGACCAAATCAGCCTTAGAGATTGTCTCCTCTTTGGCCGTTGAGAGGGCCAGTGGTGGATTTGACGTTTCTCCCCGGTCATCTTCAAGAACGATTGGGGGATCCTCGGCGGGTGGGTCCTGTTGGATCATCATTCCTATCATATCTTGGAAGAGAAGGCCCATACGCTGTATGTTGGCTGCTTGTTCAGCAGCCTCTTTGTCCTTCTTCTCCAATATCCGGCGAAGGAATTCGGCGTCGGTTTCTTCCTCCTGGCGTTCGTCTGAGGACGTTTCTGGGTTTTCTTTTGGCCCGGTAAGTGCGGCCATAGCATTCATCATTTCCTGGAGCTTTTGTTGTTGCTCCTGAGCTTTGGTCACCGACCGTATAAGCGGTCTATGACCTGTAGACGCACGGCTGTCTTCTTTTCCCGATGCCATGTATACGGTATGGACCATCATGCCTCCAGACTTAGGGCGTCTGGGCTTAGTGCCTTTGGCTGTCGTTACAGGCTGGGGGATCTTCTCCGGCTTCCTCCTTTTGTGAACAGTGGCAATTGAGGGGGCCGTTGAGGTGGGCACCCAGACAGTGTTTCGTGGTTTAGCCTGGTGACTGGCTTCCTGTTGGATTTTCAGCTTCTTGTGTTGGCGGGAGAAGTTTGGATCGATCATCGAGTCTCGGGCCTGCCGCCAAACCTTATAGATTCTGGAAGACAACCGTTGTGGGGATCGAGGCTGTTTTGGCTTTGTTTCCGCAACCTATTTTAGCGGGGGAGGAGATCTCTTTAGCACCGCAGTAGGAGAATTCCTTCGCACCTTATTTAGCATCTCGAAGTTGTTCCCAGTTGGAACAGCAGCATTAACTTCTGCCATCGGGGCTGATGGAGTTAGCCCAGAGGGGGAGTTGCCCCCAACCTTCCTTACTCGGCGCCAGTGGCGACGTCGAGCGTGTCGAGCGGACGGCGCTGGTTCAGTGGTGAGAATGGCTTCGTCTTGCCCTCTGTGTAGGTGGGGGGTCGTCGCTGGGGTTAGCCTGTCAAAGACCGACGTCCTTTGGATAGCAGGAGCGGGAGCTGGAGCCGTCAATCTCGTAAAGACTGACTTTTTGGCAGGGGAAGCCGCTTTGACGACTTCAGGAGCAGGGCCGGTCACTTTCTTGGAAGCAGCCTTCTCTGGGATTGTAGGCCCCATTGTGGTCCACAGGAGTTCTGGCCCAATCTAGAGAAGACCGAGGCGCTGATATTGGGCGACCCGTTGAGAAGGGCCGCGTCAGGGGTAAGACGATCAAAGACCGACTTCTTGGGAGCTTCCTCTGTCAGCACCGGCGCGGTGAAGCTTGTTGGCGGGAGCATGGTCCCAAAGAATAGACCAGTAGTAGCTTGGGTCACTTGCTCCACAGGCATAGTGAATAGGGAAGCAGCCTGCGGTCCATATGCTATACCTCCAGGTGAGGCGGAGCGTCAGTTGCATTTGCAGTTCAAGCAGTTGGGGCATTTCACACAAGTAGAAGCCATCGATTCTTTGCTTTCTGCAATAAGCTAGACGCCGAGTCTTAGTATCTTGAAACCCAAGGGCAACCATTAGCGAACCGCGATTGGTTCGCGAATCACGACACACGAAGGGTGGAGTGGAAAGAGGAAAAGGTCCCACCGGGCGTGCCAGAATCTGTTCCCCTCCGAAAGATGGCGCACAAGACTGCGATGTCTTGGCACTGAGATTCGGGGCAGATGCTAATTGGTGCTATCCGTTCACCTCTCCGAAGATGCCAAGTTGATTTATGGCACCATATATCGAAGGTTTAAACGGATGCGGCCGATGTAGCAGACTTCGTCAGATTCCCCCTCGTTTGAGGGGTTTTTGATTGTGGGGACGCTCTTCCCTGCAGGCACAAGCCCCTGCAGTTAATTACGCTACCGCATTGCGGTAACAACTTTCTCCTTCTCCAGATGGTCACTTCGTGTCGTGTGTGTTTATTTTCTGTTTTGTTGCCCGTGGATCGTTTACGGAGACCGAGTTATGTCGTCGCCCGTAGGGCGTGGACTAGTCCAAATCTGTATTATCTTAGATTTGGGTTTGGGGGTTTGGTTTGAGGATACGTTAGCCATATTTGAAGCTAAGATCAACTCAAACGTCTGTTAAGGATACGTTAGTCTAACTTGAGACTAAGATCAACTTAACGGGATCGTTTAGATCCGACAAAAGAGTATTTGGGGGCTCTATTGTTCCAGTTTAGAGACATAGTGGTCCATTGAATGTATGGTCGTCAGGACCCGTCACCTCTCTGACGACGTTGAAGGATTACAACGACAGGTGTCAGAGGAGTTTAGAGATGTACCCTTGGACCAAAGTTGGTTGGGTGGTCCATAGTCCAATTTGGGACTAAAGTCTGTTTGAAGGTTTAAGGATACGTTAGCCATATTTGAAGCTAAGATCAACTTAAATGGTTGTTAAGGATACGTTAGTCCAGTTTGGGACTAAGATCGACTTAACGGGATCGTTTAGATCCGACAAAAGAGCGTTTGGGCTCTATTGTTCCAGTTTAGGGACATGATGGTCCATTACCAGTTTAGGGACATTGTGGTCCATCTCCAGTTTAGGGACGTAGTGGTCCATTGCCAGTTTAGGGACATGGTGGTCCATTGGTAGTTTAAGGACGCATAAGTCCATGGGTTTAAGGACCCCACAGACCATTGTTAGTTTTAAGACATCTCGGTCAAGGTTAAGGACGTCGTAGTCCATGGGTTTAAGGACCCCACGGTCCATATCAATGTGTGGTCATCGGGACCCGTCACCTCTTTGAAGACGTTGAGGGATTACAACGCCAAGTATCAAAGGAGTGAAGAGATGTACCCTGGAACCGGAGTGGATTAAATAGTCTTTGGCCCAATTTGGGATCCAGACCAATTAATTATGTTATGAGCCCATTAGCCCAGTTAATTACGAATTGAGGACTTATGGCCAGCTTGGGCTAAGTCCAATCATGTCTGGGACATCGGCCCTCCTGTTGGTCCCTTAAAGGAGAGGCTTTGCCTCTGGCCATTTAGCCAATTGGGCCAACGGCTAGTGTTAAACACTAAAGACCAATCAGTGTTGAACCACTGGGAATGAGATTGATAGGTCAGTGTTTAACACTAAAAGATAGTTGGTGTTAAACACCAGCAACAAGGCTTTCAAATTAGTGTTAAACACTAAAACAGATCAGTGTTAAACACTGGCAACAGAAATCTCAAATTAGTGTTAAACACTAAGGTAATCGGTGTCGAACACTACAAATAAAGTTCTTTGATTAGTGTTGAACACTAAGGCCAAACAGTGTTTTAACACTGGATTCAGGGGTTCAAATTTAGCGTTAGACGCCAAGGCAAGAGGGGTCACGTGGTAGCACGTGAGGGCGCCCTTCCTTCGTTTGTTCTGCTGAGAATATCGCATCTTTTGGAGCATCACGTGCCATCACATGACGGGTGTTTAAATGGAGTATGTTAAAGCCTCTGCCAAGGGTCACGTGGGTCACGTGAGGCACTGCCTCAAAGAGGCTTTTCTGTAGATCTTTTTGGGGGTCACGTGGTGACACGTGACCCTGCCTCTATGTATTTTTTTAAAGATTTGTTAATCCCTTTCAGGAATTAAATTCCTCGTAGGGTTGAACCCTGACAATAATTTCAGAGGAATTAAATTCCTACTTCCTTTTGAAGATTTATATTCTGGGATAGAGTTGAACTCTGAATTTTCTGTAGAATTAAATTCCTCATATATGTGAAGAACTGAATAGGGTTAAACCCTAATAAAAGCTTTAAGGAATTAAACTCCCACTCTCTGTTAAAGAATTATTCTGGGGAATGAGATTAAGGGAATTAAATTCCTGTTGTTTTAACAGAACTAAGTTCTTAACTAGGGTTAAACCCTGATTCTTTTCATTCTGAAGGAATTAAATTCCCATAACACAGGGTCAAACCCTAATTTTATTTTAAAGGAATTAAATTCCTATAGTTCTGTGAGAATTAAATTCTCGTGCTTCCATTCCCTCTCTATGTTTTGGATTTGCATGGCAGGATCTCAACCCATTGAGAATTAAATTCTCAACTCAAGGGGAGATGTGCACTTTACAGATCCTCCACCAAAGAGAGAACCATCACTAGTAAAATAAGGGGTTGCCCCTACGTATATTTACATACGTAGGGGCAATTTAAGTTTGTCCCTACGGATTAATCCGTAAGGCTAAAAGGTTGCCCCTACGGGCATAGACGTCCAAGAATAAAAATATTAATTCTTAATTTGGTGTTTGTCCCTACGGAGCCGCAAACAAAGGACCTACGGGTATATCCGTAGGGGCAAGTAAATATCGATTTAACAAAATCCCAGATCGATCGCCTACGCTCGCTCACTTTCTCTCTCTCTCGATCGCGCGCGAAAAAATTCCCCAATTCGCCACGCCGTCGTCGCCAACGTCGTTCTCCTCGTCGCCACCGCCGGTTTCGTCGCCACCTCAGCTCTCGTCGCCACCGCGGTTCAGGTCGTCGCCCCAGCCCCAGCGCAGCAGCGGTTCAGGTGAGTAAATCTTTGGATTACTTCGGGCTTAGGGTTCAGGTGAGGTAAATTAAAGATTTTTGGGATTATTTTGGGCTTAGGGATCATGGCGCGCGAGTTGGGGTTGGGCAGGGGTCGCGGTCGCAGTCGGGGTCGGGGTCGGGGTAGGGTTAGGGTTGGTGTTCGGCTGCTGTAGGTGGGGCTGGGGTTAGGGTTTGCCTTAGGGTTGGTGTTGGGGTTTAGCTGGCCGCACTGGGTTTAGGGTTAGGTTGGGGCTAGGCTGGGATGGGGCTGGGCTGGGGTGGGGCTGGGGGCGGGGGCTGGGGCTGGGTTGGGATTAAGTGGTGGGGAGTTGGAAAATTATTCTAGTATGTATCCTTACACTCTAGTTAGTATAGCAAGATGCCCAGATGTGTTCTTGTGTACTGCTGTGTAAACCATTCTTTCACCAACTAATTCGTAGCAAAACTGGCTTTGGTGTTGTCAATTGATGTAGCCTTGAAAACTGGCTTTGGTGCTGGCTTTGGTGTTGTCAATTGATGTAGCCTTGAAAACATTGTTATATCATCCGATCACATTTATTTCTTGTAGATGTTGTTTGGATATTGGATGCATTGTTCATATTTGATACGTAAAAATAAAAATAAAAAAAAATTGTAGTCAGATTCATATTGAAAATGGATGTTAAGTGTTCTTTGGGCTCATATCGAATATGTTGGATGATTAGTGTCCTTAGGCACATGGATTCTCAAAGTCTTAAGGTTGATTCATGAATTTATGTGTCTTTTTTGTTTGTTTTGTACCAAATGAAAATGAAAGATGATGGTTTACGAGTTTCTTATTCTTTTGTTTGGTTGTGCCCAAATTGTGGACATGGATTTTTTTGCAAATCCTTACTTTTTTCGACGGAATGGAAAGGGCTCCAAATATCCTAGTTGCATCAATCAATCCTAAAATCAAGTTTGCAAACCAAATACAAAACTGGCAAGTTTTTATGGATTTGATATTCCAAAAATCCAACTCCAATCCAAATCCACTGAGGGGTTGTTTGTTTCATGGAATTAGAGCGTAAGTATGGAGGGGACAATTACTGTAGTAACACCAATGTCATGTTTTTTCTTGTGGTGTTTTTCTTGTTCCTTCAGTGTGAAGTTTATGTTTGTTTCCTTGACATGAAACCATGACTTAAGTGCATTTACATCATCACACATCATCCACTACTACAATACGGTGTTGCCCCTACGGATGATGAAATCCGTAGGGGCAGATTTTTCTTGCCCCTACGGACTAAGCCGTAGGGCCAAATGGTTGTCCCTACGGTGCCCGACATTTTAATTTAAAAATATTAAATCTTAATTTGTTGTTTGGCCCTACGGAGCCGCAAACCAATAACCTACGGTTATGTCCGTAGGGGCATCTAAATGAGAATTTAATAAAAAAAGGCACAGAAATGCCCTACGCCTCGATCTCGATCTTTCCCTCTCGTTCCCAAAATTTTCTCTCGTTCCCGCGTCTCCAATTTTCTCTTCGTCGCCACCGCGCGCCCTCCGTTCTCAGCCCGCCACCGCCTTCCGTTCTCGGCCCACCACCGCCCTCGTTCTTCCTCGTCGAGTTCCTCGTCGCCGATTGCGTGCGTCGTCAACCGCCAAGCGTCTCCGTCGTCTCCTCCACTGTCTACAGGTAAGTAAATCTCCAATTAAACATAATTGTGATGATGTTAGGGCTAGTGTTCAGGGTTCGGGTAGGGATGAGGGTTAAGGTTAGGCATCGGGTTCAGTTTATGTTAGGGTTAGGGTTAGGGTTAGGGTTGGGGATCGGCTGGGGCTGGGGCTGGGGTTGGGATTGGGGTTTAGCTGGGTCTGGGGTTAGGGTTAGGTTGGGGCTGGGGTTGGGGTTGGGGTGGGGCTGGGCTGGGCTGGGGCTGGGGTTAGGATTAGGTTGGGGTCGGGGTTTGCTGAATTTGGCAAACCTGAGAAGAATTTCCAGCAATTTTAGCCTGGTTTGATTACTATAATTATTGTTGATCGAGAAAATCGTGGGTCCTTCTACATCAAGGAATATCAGTCGCATGGCAGGATTTAGTCCGGTTTTGGCCAACCGTATTTATGAATTTGTCTTTTAGATGTTTTCCTGAGTGTCACATCGTTCTCACCCAAGTTTGTAAGCCATGTTCATTATTCTTTCAATTCTTTTAACTTGAATATGCCAGTTATTGTTCCGTTTACTATAAAGTTGCAACAAAAAGTCTCTGTTAGCACTTCCATGCACCCTTTACATGTTTTTATCATATCCACTCCTATCTATCCAGAAAGTCAACATCTTCTGGTATTTGTTTTCAAAAAGAAAAGATAAGAGAGGAAAAGATATTTGTCCGTCTCATATTTGAGCCATACTTTTGATTTTCTTGCAGATTCTGGGTTGATTTTCTGTGATAATTCATAAACATAGTAATATTTGTAATGTTTCTTCTTGTTAGTCTAGCTTTCCTCTTATGAATGCCAACACTGTTTTTGCCCTCCTTTTCTTCGTGGCACATGATATCTTGCACCTCTCCTCTCGAAAACTTATTTTCTCCTTTCCTAATCTATCCGAGGCTTAGCATAATCTAGTTGCGATAAACAATTCCATCTTCTGCTACTATGGTGGCACTGAGAAACTTCCATTTAGAAATGACAACACGTATTTTGTGGAAGTACTGTACAGAAGTAAAACCACAACGGGCATGACAAATTTGTTGACCAGGTTCCGATTACTGTGTGAAAGTTGTTCGGATGAAATTCTAATTCTGGTGGAATTGAAACCGATAACCGGTTCATATGGTGATTTAGGCTGCTTCAGTGATATTTGTGCCTACATTGATGCCTCAAGCAACGAATCAAATGATGTGGATCACAAACTAATTAAATAAATTTTGAATACCAATCTGGACTGGGATTTGAATACCAATCCTAGTTTGCTACATTTTTTATATATAGTAGATGGTGATACTTCTTTAAGTAAAAACAACCCTACACTTAAGAGAAATCATAAATCGAAACACACATATATAAAATACAACTCACATTCCTTGTTCTCTGTTTCAGCATCAATCTTCTGATATGAACTAATGATGGCTTTCACATAGGCTTTTCCCTTTAGAGACTTCTTAGTGTCCAATGGAAAGCATACATCAGATTTGTGCAGGTCGGGTTCTTCTATGACTTTCAAGAGCCTCAACTGATTCTGTAAATTACACCCTAGTTGGGTGATACTTTTACCACTTCTCACTGCAGGTGCGCTCTCGATATTCAAAATGGATATTAGAGAGCGCACCTGCAGTGAGAAGTGGTAAAAGTATCACCCAACTAGGGTGTAATTTTACAGAAGTGGTAAATATTTCATGGTACTTAAGAAAAATATATGTTGAAGTCAAAAGCTATCAAGATTTAAATGCTCGCTTATAGTCTTCCAAGATATTTTATATTCCAAGGCAAGGTGACAATAAGTGCATGCTTTTGCATGATTTGGTATGTAGATTCAAGGTTATGCATGGCTACGACCCTTTCTTATGGTTTCTTATCATAATTTTCTGCACACTTATAGTTTATAGATGCAGTTAGATCATATCTCTATAAGGGAAAACTTAAAATAACAACCTTTATACTAAAAAAATTATGTATGCCATTACTTAGTAGTTTATGGTTTTAAGACGCAAAAGCCATTTGAGAAATACTTTTCCTACCCACTATTAATCCATATTCTCAATATAGTCATTGAAAACGCGCACATAATAAGAAGGAGAAGACAGTAATGTGGCAGAAGGAGAAGACAGTAATGTGGCAGAAGAAGAAAAAAATGGCATTCCTCGTTCTCTGTTTCAGCATCAATCTTCGGATATGAACTAATGATGGCTTTCACATAGGCTTTTCCATTTAGAGACTTCTTAGTGTCCAATGGAAAGCATACATCAGATTTGTGCAGGCCGGGTTCTTCTATGACTTTCAAGAGTCTCAGCTGATTCTGTAAATTACACCCTAGTTAGGTGATACTTTTACCACTTCTCACTGCAGGTGCGCTCTCTAATATCCATTTTGAATGTAATATTATAGATATCCATGCCTGTTTATGTCAAAATTACTTATATTGTCAATGTTTGATTGTCTAGTTGTTGGTGATGCGTCCATATCAGGGACAGAGGCCACTTCCGTTCCTCCAGGTATGTTTATATATTATATAGGGCATGTATATTGATTTAGAATGCTATATCATAAATATACACACATTCCTTTTGCTCTTAGTCGTCCAACTCATTATCATGGGCTGCTTGATGAGATTAGATTTGCGCCTGATGATCTACAAGAGCTTGTTCACTCCCTGTCATATGTGTAAGCAGCGCTATATGCGAGTTTACCTTGTTAGTATGTATGTACTGAAATTAATTAATATTATTCAAATTTTGATACATGCAGATACCAGAGGAGCACATCTTCTATCTCTGTAGGTAAGGCTTTGAATTTGTTGATTTTGGTATTTCTTGTCAATTTTATAGACCAGTATGTGCTAAATATAATGTTCTGACAGTTGCTAGGGGGAAGGCAGCATTCGAGGCTGCTGACCCCAGTCCTGGACGCCGCACAATGACGGCACCACGGAGGTTGGGAGAGAGGCCGAGGACTGGGCTCTAGCAGGGCCCATATGAGGTTGGACTCCACCCCGGTAGTTACTTCCTCCGTCTCCAGTGAGCGACGTATCCAGCAGGAACTGGAGAGCTTGAAGGCCACCGTTCAGGAGTTGAATGAGATGCTGGTATGTATACTACTTAATAGTAAAATATAATGTCATATTATAGATATCAACATATCCAATATCAGTACATAGCCTGAGCTTATTTGGTTGTAGACTTATGTTTTATTAATCATACATGTACATATCTAATTAAAATAAACTACAGTTTTCCAAACTAGATATCCAAATGGGGTTTCGAAATAACTCGATAATGATAAGAATTCGAATGTGGGTGTAGGAGCTGGTGGTTGAGCAGGCCCAGGCCTCGGGGATCGATTTTACCGGACAGAACGATCCGAGGCTGCTGACCCCAGTTCTGGACGCCGCACACGGAGGGCACTACGGAGGTTGGGAGAGGCCGGGAATTGGGCCCTAGCAGGGCCCATATGAGGTTGGACTCCACCCCGGCGGTTACTTCCTCCGTCTCCAGTGACCGGCATGTCCATCATGAACTGGATAGCTTGAGGGCCAGCGTTCAGGAGTTGAAGGAGATGCTGGTATGTATACTACTTTATAGTAAAATATCATTTCATATTATATACATATCAACATATCCATAATTAGTACGTAGCTTGAGCTTATTTGGTTTTAGACTTAAGTTTGATTAATCATGCATACATATGTAATTGAAATAAACAACGCTTTTCCAAACTAGATATCCAAACAGGGTTTCGAAATAACTTAATAATGATACGAATTCGATTAATAAACAGTTCTTACACGCTTCTTACACACGTTATATCCAGACGCGACAGGGTAGATCGGCCGAGCCTCCACACGCATCTCCTTCGGCTGCGGCTCCGCAAGCCACTACATCGGCTGCGGTTCCGCAGACAGCTCCTGTAGCTCCACCGCCCACTCAGACTCCCGCAGCCGCGGCTCCGCAAGCGACTACCTCGACGGCGGCTGCGCAGACCACATCGCCGGCTCCACATGCCGCTCAGACTCCCGCTCGCGACGAATTGCGGAGTTTATTGACCGAGGAGCAGGCGCGCGTTATTCTATCGTTATTCAGAGGTGGAGCTGGACCGAGCTAGGGTAGATTTTTGGTTCTTTTTTTTTTGAAACATGTATTTATTTATATCATACACATTGTACTACATTTTGAAACGATATTGATATTGGTTTGTATTTATATCATATTCAGTTTTTGTGTTTCTTTTGTATATTATATATATGCGTGAGATGTGATTATGAATACTGCAATATATGATTTGATTGATGTATATATTATTGTGCACAGGACGGGAAAAATCAAGCAGCCCATTTTTAAAAAAAAATTACAGACAATATGTACCTACGGATTAATCCGTAGGCACACATGTTACCCCTACGGATATGTCCGTAGGGGCAAAATATCAGCAGTAACTGATATTTCCCCCAGATCACAGTTGCAGGGGGTTGGGAAAGCCCCTACAAATATATCCGTAGGGGCAACTGACTCTCCCCTACGGCGTTATCCGTAGGGGCAAAATATCAGGAATTATGAATTTGTGCCCCTACGGAAACGTACCTACGCATATATCCGTAGGGGTTAGTACATGCCCCTACGGATATATCCGTAGGTCCAAGTAATTTATTAAAATAAACCGTAAATTATATAAAATCTTATACCCTACGGCTTTATCCGTAGGGGCAAAAGGACCTACACATATATTCGTAGGGGCAACAATTTGACCGTAGGGGCAGGTTCAGGGTCTCAACTTGCACCTGCGGCCTTTGCACCTACGGGGTATTTTTTCGCCCCTACGTATATATCCGTAGGGGCAGTTGGTTGCCCCTACGGATAAATCCGTAAGGGCAACCCTTCTTTGTAGTAGTGCATGTTCTTCTGTTTTATATCAGAGTTAAACTCTGTTGAGAAAGGCCTTCCCTTTCTTACCTAGGGTTTTCTTTTGCAGAAGATCCCAATTCCTCCAAAGTATCAGGGCTCTCTCTCTTTTCTTCCCTCTGCGTATATCTCTTTTGTGTGTCTCTTGGCTCCTATTTATAGGTGAAGCAGCCGAGTCAATTAGTTTTTTGATGAATCTTTCATTGAGAGATTTAATTTGTATCCATCATTCGTTTTGGACCTTTGGATTATTAGGTGAATTTTATTCACCATTGGATTTTAAATCCAGAGATTCTCCTTTGTTGTTTTGGTTAGATTTTACGGGGAAATCTTTCCAAATTCGAGATTTTCCCATAGATAGATGATATTTGATCACCTTTAAATCTTTAATTCAATCGGTTGCTTTGGAAAGGTTTAAGAGGTCTTTTCTCATAATTTAATTCTGTTAACAGATAGTCTTTGAAAGCTGGTCACGTGACCCTTGGTCACGTGTGGGCACGTGACCCCCTCGTAACGAGCCCTCTTATTTCTTTCTGCGCTCTGCTTTCTGGTCGCTGCTTAGCTGTCACGTGCCACCATGTGACCCCTAGTCACGTGTGAGCATGTGACCCTCGTCTGGAGCTTTTTTTCTTGATTCAATCAGGGAATTGAGTCTGCCGCTTTTGAGTGTCACGTGCCAACACGTGACCCTGGTCACGTGGGAGCACGTGACCCTTTCTGAAGCCCTTTTCTTCGATGCAGTTAGGAAACTGAATTTGCCTCGCCTATGCTTTTAGATGTCACGTGCCAACACGTAACTGGTGGTCACGTGTAAGCACGTGACCCTTTTCTGAAGCCTTTTCCGTAAGCTTTCCTGATTTTGAATCAGGAAACATGGACTATCCTTGGCCCCACTAGTATAATCTCCATCATAGTCCTAGTAGTCAAGTACACATCCTAAGGGCTTTATCAACATGTGAGAGCAAGACAGTAACACAATACAAGTCAACGTGTTAAGACAAAGAGCAACCAGATAGCACACTATCATATCGAACAAGAAAGTCCTCTCTATATATATCCAAGTATCTACTATAATATATATCATATATACAACAATGGCCTTTAGTGCATATACATAACTAATTCCATGTATCCTTCAAATATGAAATTCTAGGAGTATGGTGGACACTCCAAGAAAAAGAGAAGCCCTTGAAAACCTCTTCTCAAATTTCTTTGCATTTCTTTTTCTTCAAGCACTCTTGCTTTATCTACTCCCAATGCCCCTGCCGCTAATCTCCTCTCATTTCTTCACTCTTGCTTTGTTATTTTGAGAAGTCTAAGGTGGTTGGGGGAATGGGGTTGTTGAGTGCTCTCAAATCCTAACTTAACATCATCCATACCCCCCCAAAACAGAGCTTCTCTCTCCCACGTCTCTTTCATCTAGTGATGATATCTCTTTGTACATGAATTGGCTTTCTCCGTAGATTTCTATATTTGTTTTTAGATTGAATTTTGGTGAGTTTTTCATCTTTCCTCTTCCTTTACCTTTGTGTGTATTCTATTTTGGTAGTTTAATGCTTTGATTAAATTGCTCTCATACATCATTTTTCTATTGAAATCAGAGCACTCTGTTCATTCAAAGTGCCTTTCAGTATAGTTTCTGCATGGGACAAGAGGAGAAGAAGCAAGTCACATGATACTATTGATCCTTGTATGTGATAATTTATTTATTTTTTAATTTTTTTTTACTTGATTTCCATAACTTTTCTTGAGTTGTCAGAAGTTATGTTTATGTTTATTAGGGATATATAAGCCCATGGAGTCATGGCAGCTCAGAGATCAAAATGCCTCAATGGAAAAAAGAAGAGATTGCTCATTGGTGTTCACCCTGAAGGAAATCGAGGAAGCAACTTGCTCATCCAATGAAGAGAATTTAGTGGGAAAAGGAGGATTTGGAAGAGTTTATAAAGGAACTCTAAGGAGTGGATAGGTAATGTAAATATACCATAAACTTTTCTAGTTTGTATTGGAAATCTCCCCAAATTCTTTTTAAAAAATGAAGGGTACACCTAGCTGGTTAGTGAATACGGGCTTCGATCCCCACGAGAGGAAGTGGTCATAATTTAACGTTTTCGGGACAAATTCGTCGGTCCCCTAGATGCATATGTGTGTTGTGTGCTTGTGTATACTGTGTGGTGTGGTTGTGTTGTGCGTGTGGATTAGGCTTACGAGCTAGTTCAAAGAAAAACGGAATTGTGATTTAATTGAACCTTTTGAATTTAGCATTGCCAGTGTTCTAAGCTTAACCATCCCTGCCGCTGCACCAAAACTTCCAAGTTATGATGAGCGTCAAGGAATATATTTATATATCTAGCAGATTACACCTCTTGAATTGATCTCTTCATATTCTAGCATTGCATTAGGATACAAGACCAATGAACATAGGATAGCAAGAACCTATGGATTTTTCTGTTGTTTTTGAGATAATATGTGGGATAAATTAGCACCCCTCATAATGGGAGAACCGGGGCCAATCCCGGATCTCTCCATGGGCTGTTCCAAGCCCCGTCAATGGGTTATTTCAAGCCCTTTGGCTTTTTCTGTTGTTGTGTACCAAGAGAATGATTTTTTAACAAAATTGCACCTATCCTCCTCCCCCCAAACCACCACCCCAATAATCTAAAGGTCGCAGCCATAAAGAAAATGGAGCTACCACGATCTAAGCAAGCTGATGGCGAGCATGAATTTCGAGTGGAAGTCGACACCTTGAGCAGATTAAACCATCCAAATCTTGTAGCGCTTATCAGATATTGTGCCGATGGAAAACAGAGGTTCTTAGTCTATGAATTTATGTGCAATGGAAACCTACAAGATCTTCTGAGTGGTTAGTCTTTCTTGAACCCTTCTAATGTATTTATGGCTAACTTTCATTAAACAACCCTTAACTGCGGTATTTTTCAGTTAACTACCTTAAAGTTTGTTTATTACAGACTCCATGTTATTTTAGAGAAAAAATTAATAATCCTCTGAAAACCGAACTTCAAAATAGTCTACTTTAATAAAGAAAAAACTTAAAGGTATTTAAATGAAGAACTCTAGTTAAGGTAGTTTAGTGAAGTTTAATGCGGTATCGGTTCATAGAAGTTTTCTTCATTACGAATTCGAGATCCGAAGATGGATTGGCCTTTGAGACTCAGAGTAGCATTAGGAGCAGCAAGAGGCCTTGCTTATCTCCATTCAAGTTCAGCTGTTGGTGTTCCTATTGTTCATAGGGACTTATCTACCAATATTCTCTCGAGTGAGCATTAAGAAGCAAAGGTAACAAGTATATAAGTCGCGAATTATGTTATATTTATATATGCACGATGTAACCTGGAATTTTTTCTTCATTTGTTAGATTTCTGATTTTGGTCTCACAAAGTTGATGCCGGAAGAAGAGGACATGTATGCTACACGAGTGTTGGGCACTTTTGGCTACTTCGATCCAGAATATGCATTGGTGTGTGTCTATTTTCCAAAGTAAATTATATTTGATTCGATCACTTATTTAAAAAAAATGCATCATTAAGAACCTCGTAAAATGGCTTGAAATAAAGAATATTCGTATCATGGTTCTTCAATCAATTTCTCCTTTGATTATAATGTAAATTTGAAGTCTACTAGAAATTTCGCTCTCTTGGTTAAATTTTCAGACAGGGAAGCTAACACTACAAAGTGATGTCTATGCATTTGGTGTCGTGCTACTCGAACTCCTAACTGGTAGCCAAGCACTTCAGATCAACCAAGGCCCCACAGAACAAAATATTGTACATCAGGTATATATATCCAAATTCTAATCCAAGTTCTAATCCAACATCTGCCAAAGGTTGATACCCAAGCCTAAACCTTTTCCTTTAATTTAGGTTCGAAATTTATAGAATGATCGGAAAAGGTTGCGGAAAGCGATTGATCCTGAAATGGCTAAAAGTTCGTACACAATGGAATCGATCACCATGTTTGCTAACCTTGCGTCGCAATGTGTTCGAATCGAGAGCAGTGCTCGTCCGGCAGAGTGTGTGAAGCAACTGCAACTTAGTTTATACTCCAATATGAAATCTTTTAGCTAAAAATATTCTCTTGAAATTCTTGTAATTTATTCTTCTGAAATTCTTGTAATTTATTCTTCTATTACACCAGTTTTATATCAATTATCATATAATTTTCTCATAAATAGATGCTGATGGAGGTCCTTTTTGGGTCTTCTTCAGATGTTGTCTTCCGTCGATCTCTCGGTGGATTCTGGAGGTGATCTCCTGTTGCGTGTGGGTCTCAATGGGTTTGGAGGAGATTGGTGACTTAGGAAGTTTAGCGCCGAGTACATGCAAAGAAGTCCTGGGGTGGTTTGGTACCACCGAGGACCCTCCGACGATCAAGTTAGTACTAGATCCGAGCAGTGTAACGGTTAAGTGGAGTAAAAAATGGCTTACTTAACCCCTGTGTGATGGGGGTTTATATAGCGGTGGTAGCACGCAGCAGCGGGCGCGAGAATCTCGCTGGCAGTTACGCTTCCGACGTCATGCCCGCGCGGAGAGCGGATCGTCCATTAATGGGGATCGTGATGGCGTGGAACGTGGGATATGGCTGGCGGAGAATCTGCGCATGGCGAGATTTGAGGAGCGGCGGTTACGCCCGTGAGCGGTGGAGTTGGTCGGAGGACAGAGAAAGACGTCCTCGACTGGGGAGCTTAGGGGCGAGTGAGAAGGCCGAGGAGTCTTGGTCTTATGGCAGCTTGGGGTGAGCTGAGAGGCCGAGGAGGCCCATTTGCAGGGGACCCCGAGGAGGGCCAGCTCGCGCGTATCGGTCGGGTACAGGGGTGGCCTGGTCGGTCCCTGTAGGCCCTTTCTTCTGAGTTCTGGGATACGTCATCTGCCACGTGTCTTGATCTTGGGGATCGCCAATATTGAGCATCACCATTAGCCCTCCACTCTTGTCCCGACCAGCTAACGGGTCGGGTCAGGAGTGGACTGCCGGACTGCCTGGGGTGAGCTCCTTCCTGATGTTTCACCGGGACGCGTCCCCGGGCCGTGAGCTGTCTTTTCTGCCAGCGAATCAGGGCGAGATCTCTGCATTTAAGGAAGGTGCGCCGGTTCGTGCATCTTGCCTTCGAAGCGACGGTCCACGTGTCAAGCGTCGGTTGGCTGACGCGACGTGTGCAGGCTTGCGACGCCTGAAAGGGTGCGGTGCAGTGTGGGAACGACAAGTAGAGCAGCCAGAGCCGTTGGACGTGAGGAGGCGTTTAGATGGGAGATGAAGGGTGCCATTGGATGAGGTCGCTCGCGGTGATAAATAGGGGTGGGACCCGTTCAAGGGCCCCTACTCTTTATATTTCCTTTCTTCTAAGCCTTGGCTGCTCGGCGCTCTTCTTCTTTGGGATACATGGTTCGTTCCAACTCTTTGAGTTGCTCGTTCTAGAGGGAGGCCAGCGACGCGGTCGTGCCCCTAGCTGGCCTATGTCCCGCGTCGAACGTTCTGCCGGCGATAGGGCCGTCCGCTTCGTTGGCGGCTCCTGGTGATTGTTCCGGCGCCGGTCAGAGACGCCCACGGTCATCCGAGCCCCAGGCGGGAGACGGAGGGGAGGGCGAGGACGGGGTCCCCCTTAAGAGGAAAAGGACAATTTCTCGTGCGCCGCCGTCGATGGTCCCTGAGGGGATCCCCGTGCAGGAGGGTGATGCCGTCTTCATGGTTCCGTAGGGGTTTTTCGTCGCTGCCGGCCTACTCGCCGGGATGGAAGAGTCGGCAGGAGGAAGACTTCCGTATGACACCCTGAGGGCCCAAATGGAGGCCATAGCCCAAGGGGCGGTCCAGGTACGAACTCCTCCACGTGTTGTTTTTGGTCTTCCCTTCTTTGGCCCGAGCGCCTCCCAGTTTCTCATCCGCTTCTCGTCAGGTCCTTCAACACTGCGCTATTGCTACTCGTATGGAGGCTGAGGGGGCGTTCCACGCACCGAGGCCGGTAGGGACGTCTCCCTTAGAGGTCGAGGACCTGCGGCGTGACCTGCGTCTGGAGAGGGCTAGGGCCGATGTCCTGGCAGCCCGTGTGGAGGCTGCGGAGCTCGCCAATTCAGCGAATCGGGGCGTCCATCGTCGCCTAAGTGTGTCCCTTCGGGTTGCCGAGAGGAAGCTGGCGGACCTGGCTGATCGCTTCGCGGCCATGGAGAAGGAGAGATATGCCAGCAGGAGGGATGCCGAGGCGGCGCTTCTGGCGGCCCAGACTGCCGAGGTTCGGGTAGGAAAGCCATGGCCGATTACAAGGTGTCAGAGCAGTTTTACGCCGAGGTTGGTGAGTACTCCACCATTGCGTGGAATAAGGCTCTAGATGCCATGAAGGAGCAGCTTCCCGAGTTCGCCGATGGCGAGCACCGTGCTCGGGTCCCACTCCCGGTGGCAAGGCTTCCGGCTGACAACGATGAGGGAAGAAAGGCGCGCCCCTGGTGGCAAGACCTCTGGTGGTGAATCCCCCGGTGATGAGGAAAGCGAGGCGCGGGGGGTTTGCGACTTAGGCGCTTTTTTATATTTCCTCGTCCCTCTTTTGTAAGCCTCCGGGCAGTTTGTAAGACTGGGGAGCTCGAAACACCCTTTGTAAAGACTGTGCGCTTGATAATAAAACTTCTTCTTTGGTTTCATCGGTCCGCACTTTATCTCCTGTTTGTGAGGAATGCTTGTAAAATATCCCTGCTTGCGCTGTTGGACTTTCATGTCAGGTCGGCCATCTGTCTGGCGATCGTTCGTCGAGTTGATTTCGATCACTTGCCAAGCGTGCCAAGCGCTGCTGAGAAGGAGGAGTCTACATGGCCCCGAAATCGAGGAGAGATCACTCGAGACTTGGATAGACCTGATGCCCCTTGTTGGTGGCTCGGATCCTCTGCATGTGATGGGCAGAGGGCTGTCCGCCTTATTTGTGCCGAGGGTGGGTGGAACCTACTCCGTTGCCCTTTGGCGAAGGCTTCTGGTTTCTAGCGTCGTGGGTAGGCAACCACCAGTGCAACACCGAGCCCAATGCTACTATTTTCGGTTACCGTTCGAACGTAGTGTGGCACTTATTTCATTTATCTTGCTTGATGGTTAATTATTGTAAATTCTACCCGAAAATTAATTTCTGCATATAACAATTTTTGGCATCTAAAATAAAATTAAAAATATTCATCTTGGCCTGCTTGACACCCCTAACCCTGTTGTAGCGTCCGTGTATCGTGTTCTCGTCCCGTTCAGTGAAACGGGCGAGTTTGGACGGCTACGTGCACGTACGTGTGTCCGTTTTGGGGGTATACTTTTTGATCATAAAACACTTCATTTTAAATTTTGGATCCCGCCTAAAATTCTATTATTTCAATTTCAAATTTTTGGACCCGACCCGGGCACGATTTGGAAATATTTTACTTTGCGCCAAAATCTCAGATTTTAATATATTTAAACCATCGCATATATTTTTCTAAGTAACCTGATATCTTACTGTTCATTATCTATCTTTTAAATCTTTAAATTAACCTATATATATATTCTACTGTTCCTTAAAATGTTTTGAATCTTTAATTAATATTTATCCCTAACTAACGATTCCCCTTTAGCCAATCGCGTTCCTTTTAATTCCGTGGGCCCCCACCTGCAGCTCTCTCTCTCTCTCTCCACTTTTTCTCTCTCTCTCATATATTCTCTCGTACTTCTCTTTATCATTCTTTCTCTTCTTGCTTCATGTCTCGTTTCTCATTTTTTAACTGTTCTTTTGTTGCCGGAATTCCGTCGTGCCGGTGACGCTTCTCGACGTTCCAGCGAGGTACCCCGACCCGTGTGGTTCCTTTGTTCGTCGTTTTGGTTTATTCCGTGAACCGCGCGCCCGTCGCGAGTTTTCCCCGCTGACGGTTAACGTTCCGTTTTCCCGATTCGCGACCCATCGAGGCAAGTTAATCTTGCTACATGCTATATAATTAATTTTATACCTATTTAAATAAATACCATACCTATAGTTTAAATCTAGTACCCCATGTTTAATTTTATAATGTTTCGATGTTCCGTTTGCATCCGTTTATATTATATTAAATCTAGATCATGAAAACTTATCTTGTGACATACTAGATTACATTATACTGCATCCATATCAATTAAAATATACATTGTCGTAATATTTCTTATTATTATCTTTAATTAGTTTATAATCTGCATTTTATGATATTATATATTTAAAATATTATAGTTTATACATGAAACGTCGTTGAAAAAGCGGATACGACAAATCTGAAATTTACTGTACACCTTACCATATAAAATTCATTATAAATCATAGAAAAACCATTAGTATACGTTCTTTAGTTCGTTACGAAGCTAACTCAGAATACTATAACTCTATGAAACATTTACTAGCAAAATAAATTGTTTAAATAACGTAAAATGCAAATGAAAATGTCTCCAAATTGTTGTCCAGGGAAATTCCAGCAGCAAACTTTCAAGTTCGAATGTTCATAACTTTTTGTAGGGACAACCTGAGATGCTTATACTTATAAAACTGAAAACCTTATTGAATTATCTTTGTTTTGGTATAAGACACGTCCCTTTTGGAGAACGTTTGTTATTTTTTAAGCTATTTTACAAATTAGGATGACGCTGAATTTCTGAACGGAACTTTCTTGTGCATGGTTAATCAATACCACTTTTATAGTTATTAATCGCTTTGAATATGCTATCCATATTAATATTATTATATCAATATTTATATCACATATTGCTTAGTTGTACATCCCACATTACCATTTTATAGTTTTATAACTTTTCGGATACCCGTTTGCATCCATCGCATTTAAGATACATATAATTGCATCCATAGATCACATTACTACATAATAATGTGATATTAACACTCCATGTTTAATAAATTGCATCCTAATTAATATTGGAACTATAAATGTAATCCTAATCGATAACTGTGCATCCATATCCTTGAAATTATATCTATTTGCATATCATATTACATGTTCCAGTTTATTGTTCTGATAGTACTCATGCTTGTTTATTTATACACATGCTTATGTTAGTTTGATTATGAGCACCCACATGACATCTTGTGCTTCCTGACATGACCTGTTACACTTCCTACTTGACATGACACGGTACCGTACACTCTTGACATGACATGACACCTTTATATATTACCTGGCCTGACCTGATGTACCATGGCTTTACCTGTTACCTGATCTTGTGTCTAATGCCAACAAACATAACATGTAGTCCTCATGGACCGTTCCTGTTGTCTATCCAGACAAACCTGCTTTTACCTGATCCTGTGTTGGCATTAGTTCTTGACTACTGAATACCTGACTTGACATACATAACTTGGGGGTATGGGAAAATCAAAGGTGAAACCTGACTTGTAACTCAACAGTTCGATACCTGTTCTGATCAGTCTTACGGGCTAGGCCAGCCCCGGAGTGATGATGCTGACATCACTCGCCCATCCTGCTACCTGTTACTGCCTAGCGGCACGTCTCGGATTCAGCTCCGAGGGTCTTGACCGTGGTCCCGGGCATGCACGGGATACTATTGAGTTATATCGATAATTCATCAATTGATTTCAAAGACTTTAGAATAGAAAACCTGATAGAACAGTTTAGTTTACCCACTGCACGCTACCCTGTACTGGTATGATTCATATTATTGTTATTCTTGCTGTATTCATGTTTATATTATATTGCCTGCTACACTGTTCATATTATATTACTTGATGACATGACGCGCTGACGTCTGGGTTTTGCATGGCCCAGATTCCGTACCGCTGTTGTGTTCCGAGCAGGAGTACTTCAGCCAGCAGGCTGAGCTGTGAGTTCAGTAGTAGTTAGTTTTATTTCCTGCATTTATTTCCTGATGTGAGCCCGCATTATGGGACACACCTTTCAGTTATTTGTATTGGATCATTTGCTTCCGCATTTATTTATTCTTGACTCCTGTTATTCTGGATTATGGACATGTTTTAGATAGTTTTATCTTGTTCTTGATATCTCTACAGCCATAATGTGACTGTGGATGGATACTTCCTACCCACAGGTAGCATGGTTGGCTATGTCACGTGCCCAATCTAGCGTACTCTGGGAAGCGGGGCGTGACAACCGGCCTGGGATGACCGAGCGGGGTAGCCGCTCGGAGGCCTCTTTCGAGGGCTTCGATCCCTGGCGTCGTGGGTGGAGAGCTACCAGCCGGAGTTGACCGAGCAAGGTAGCCGCTTAGTTGCCACTTGTGAGGGCTTCGATCCTTCAGGACGTGACCGAGCAGGGTTACTGCCCGGTGCCTCTTGGCGAGGGCTTTTGTCCCGAGGGATAGCCGAGTGAGGGATCCTCGGGCTCGACTGCCTCTGGGAGGGCTTTCTGATCCCCGGCGTTGCGGCAGGGAAGCTACCCGCCGAGGATAACTGAGCAGGGATGACCGGGCAGTGAAGCTGCGCGGTTGCTTCTTGGCGAGGGTTTTGATCTCTAGCGTCGTGGGTAGGCAACTACCAGCCGAAGATGACCGAGCAGGGTAGCTGCCCGGTTGCCTCTTGCGAGGGCTTTGATCCTTCAGGACGGGGACCGAGCAAGGTTACTACCCAGTGCCTCTTGGCGAGGACTTTAATCCCTGTCGGTTGTGGTAGGAAGCTACCAGCCGGGGACAGCCGAGCAAGGACTCGACTGCCTCTGGGAGGACTTTGGTCCTTGGCGCGAGAGGGGCTGTAGAAGCCTACCAAGGACCCTTGGCTGGGCAGGGTTACTGCCCGGTGCCTCTTGGCGAGGGCTTTTGTCCTGAAGGATAGCCGAGCGAGGGATCCTCGGGCTCGACTGCCTCTGGGAAGGCTTTCTGATCCCTGGCATTGCGATAGGGAAGCTACCCGCCAGGGATAGCCGAGCGACGGATGGTCTCGACTGCCTCTGGGAGGACTTTCCGATCTCTGGCATTGCGGTAGGGAAGCTACCCGCCAGGGATAACCGAGCAGGGTAGCTGCTGGGTTGCCTCTTAGCAAGGGCTTTGATCTCTGGCGCCGTGGATAGGCAACTACCATCCTGGGATGACCGAGCGGGGTAGCCGCTCGGATGCCTCTTGTGAGGGCTTCGATCCCTGGCGTCGTGGGTAGGGAGCTACCAGCCGGAGATGATCGAGCAGGGCAGCCGCTCGGTTGCTTCTTGCGAGGGATTTGATCCTTCGGGACGGGGACCGAGCTGGGTAGCTGCTGGGTTGCCTTTTAGGAGGATCTTGATCCTTAGCGTTGGAGGGGCTGTAGGAAGCCCATTAAGGATAGCCGGGCAGTGAAGCTGCGCAGCCGCCTCTTGGCGAGGGCTTTGGATTGTAAAGACAGAACTTTATTCAAGATGTTTGGACGTTTTTGCTGGCCTTGACCTCATTGGTATAGCTTGAGCTTCTCGGCGTTGTAAGGCCGCGGGAGCTTGCGTCCGTCCACGTCTTGTAGGCGGTAGGCTCCGCCGGGGAGCGCCTCAGAGACGAGGAAGGGACCATCCTACTTCGGGGAGAACTTGTGAAGCCTGCCTTGGTCAATGAATTCGTTTCGCCGTAGGACCAGATCCCCGGTCTTGAAGGAGCGGTGCTTGACCCGAGCGTTGTAGTATCGGGCCGTTTGTTGTTGATAAGAGGCAGCCCTGATCTGAGCCCGGTCTCTCTTCTCCAACAGGATGTCCAGGTTGGTCCGTAGCGCCGAGGTATTTGTATCATCATCGAAATGCTCGACCCGGTGACTGGGTAGCCCGATCTCTGCTGGGACCATTGCTTTGGTCCCGTAGCAGAGGCTGAAGGGGGTCTCCCCGGTGGGAGTCTTTTTTGACGTGCGCAGGGCCCATAAGACCCGAGGTGGTTCTTCGACCCAACTGCCTTGTCGCCCTTCTAGACGGGTCCGGAGACCTCGGAGGACGTCTCGGTTAGCAACTTCGGCTTGCCCGTTGCATTATGGGTGCGCGACCGCGACGAACTTCAGAAGGATATGGTATTCTTTGCAGAAATCCTTCACTTTCTCGTTCTCGAAGTTCGTCCCGTGGTTGGTGATGATACATCTCGGGATGCCGAACCGGAATATCAGATTGTTTTGCAGGAACTTGATGGTTGTGGCGGCGTCTGGTTTTTTGATGGGGACGGCCTCGATCCACTTGGTGAAGTAGTCTACTGCGACGAGGCCGTATTTGTGCCCGCCTGTACCTCTGGGGAACTGGCCGATCATATCCAATCCCCACGGGGCGAATGGCCATAGGGATGTTAGGGCAGTCAGCTCGGTAGCGGGGAGGCGAGGGATGCTGCCGTGGAGCTGGCAGCTCTTGCATCTCCTGACTAGCTTCTGGGCGTCCTCGTGAATAGTAGGCCAGTAGTACCCCTGGAGCAACGCCTTTTGGATCAAGATTCAGGCCCCTTGGTGCACACCGCCAACCCCTTCATGGATTTCCCGAAAGATGTAGTCGGCTTCGTGGGGGTCGACGCACCGGAGCAAGGGCTGAGTGAAGGCCTTCTTGTAGAGGTTACCATTGCTCCAGACGAAGTGGCGGGCCTTGGCCCGGAGACGGCGGGTGGCTTCCTGATCTTCTGGGAGCGTACCGTCCTTCAGGAATTCCACGAGGGGCTTCCTCCAATCTTAGTCGCCCTCCTGCGCCGCATATACATGGAGTGTTGTCGCTCCGTCTTCTATGCTGGACTTAGGCAAGGTTTCGAAGAGGATAGACCGCTTATTGTTGGCCGAGTATGACGAAGCCAGCTTGCTCAGGGTGTCGGCTTGGGCATTCAGCTGCCTGGGTATTTGTTCTACTTGGACGTTGTCAAAGTTCCTCCGGAGTTTCCTCACCTCGTCCAGGTACTTCATCATCAGAGGTTCCCGAGCTTCAAAGCGGCCGGTCACCTGACTAACGACAAGGGCCGAGTCGCTGCGGATTCGAATTATCTTCAGTCCCAGCCCGGCGGCCATGCACAGTCCGGCCAGGAGGGCCTCGTACTCTGCCGTGTTGTTCAAGGCCTTGAAACCGAGCTTCAGAGAGTACTCTATTTCTGCTTCATTCGGGCCCCGGATAATGAGGCCGGCACCACAGCATTCCTCGGTTGAAGACCCGTCGACGTAGATGACCCACTCAGGAACCGAGCCAGGCCTTTCCGCGATGGGACACTGAGTTGCGAGGGGCGGTGTGGACTCCGGTTTCTTGCTAGGGATGGTGCATTCAACGATGAAATCAGCCAGGGCTTGCGCTTTGATGGCCTGCCTCGGGCAATATTTTATATCAAACTGAGATAGTTCCCACCTCCACTTTTCTAAGCGGCCCGAGGATTCTGGTGATGCAAAGATAGCCCCCAACGGGCGCTCGGTGAGGACGATGATGGTGTGTGCTTGGAAGTAGTGCCGCAGCTTTCTTGAGGCCACTACGAGGGCTAAGACAATCTTCTTTATGGCAGGGTACCTCGTTTCTGCGTCCTTAAATACGTGGCTCACATAGTACACCGGTTTCTGCGCTCCATCGGCTTCCCGGACGAGCACCGAGTCTGCTGCTTGGTCGGATACCGCCAGGTACAGCGACAACTCGTCTCCTTCAATTGGTCGGGTGAGCAGTGGTGGCGTCGCGAAGTGTTTCTTCAATTGGTCGAAGGCGGCTTGGCACTCCTCCGACCACTCGAATCTCGGGATCTTCCTCGGAGCCTTAAAGAACGGGAGGCATTTCTCCCCTGATCTGGACATGAAACGGCTCAGAGCGGCGACTCGTCCCGTGAGCCGCATGATCTCGACGTTGTTCTTGGGCGCGACCATGTTGAGGATAGCGTCGATTTTCTCTGGGTTAGCTTCGATCCCACGGTGAGTGACCATAAACCCGAGAAACTTTTCCTCGGTGACTCCGAATGCGCACTTGGCGGGGTTTAGCTTCATCTTGAACTTGCGGAGCACTTCGAAGGCTTCGCCCAGATCCCTGGCATGGTCGGCCGACGAGACAGATTTGACGAGCATGTCGTCAACGTAGACTTCCATATTCCTGTCGATCTGTGGCTTGAACATGCGATTGACCAACCGTTGGTACGTGGCCCCGGCGTTCTTGAGGCCGAAGGGCATCACCCTATAGCAATATACCCCCCGGTCCGTTGTGAATGCGGTGAGATCTTCATTTTCTGGACTCATACGGATTTGGTTGTAGCCGGAGAAAGCATCCATGAAGCTTAACAGCTCGTGGCCGGCGGGGCTGTCGACGAGCTGATCTATCCGAGGGAGTGGATAGTTGTCTTTGGGGCAGGCCTTATCGAGGTCGGTGAAGTCGACGCACATGCGCCACTTCCCGCTTGACTTCCTGACCAGAACTACGTTCGCCAGCCATTCTGAGTAGGGTACATTTCTGATGAAGTTGGCGGCGAGAAGCCGATCAACCCCCTCTTCGATAGCCTTCTGTTTGACCGGGGCGAAGCTCCTCTTCTTCTGTTTGACGGGTTGGGCCGCAGGATCAACCCCGAGCTTGTGGGAGATGATTTTGGGATCAATCCCAGGCATGTCAGCAGGCGCCCAGGCAAAGACGTCTGAGGAATCCGACCAGGTCATCTCGCTGAGTCTCCGTCAGGAGTGATCCGACCTGGACGGTTTTTTCCTGGTCCCCTTCCGTCAAGGGCACCTCGGTCAGAGGTTCGACCGGCGTCCTCCCGACCTCCTTCTGCTCATCTCGGGTGTCCAGGGAACCCTTGATGTTGTTATTTACCTTAGCGTCGTCGGCCGGCCGCTCGGACGAAGACGCTTCGGTAAGGCATATCTTCGCGACCCGTTGGTTCCCGTAGACCCGACCTATCCCGCCCTGATCGAGATGGAACTTCATCGCCAGGTGGTAGGTCGATATCTGGGCCTGGAGGGAGTTCAGCGTCGGACGGCCGAGGAGGACGTTGTAGGCCGAGAGGACTTTTGCTACGATGAAGTCCACCAGCAACGTTCGTGTGCGGCCGAGCTCCCCGATGCTGAACTGCAGGGTGACCAACCCTTGCGCCGGTATGGAGTGGTTGGTGAACCCCGAAAGAACGTGAGAGGTCGGTTTCAAGTCTGCTGGGGTGAGCCCCATGCGTAGAAAGCAGTCGTGGAAGAGGATGTCTGCCGAGCTGCCTGAGTCAACAAGTATCCGGTGGACCTCATACCGGTGGATTCGGGCGTGATCACCAGTAGGTCGTTGTGGGGCACGGATATGCCGTGGAGGTCTCCGTCGCCAAAGGTGATGGGCTCGTGGCCTCTAGCCTTTTTGCTCGGGCGGCCGTTGGCGTCTGTTGCCGGCGTGGGGTGCCGAGCCTCGCGGGAGCTCGACTGGCCCCCTGTCATCATGACCACGGTTCTTGATGGGCCTTAGTTCCCTCCGGCCGGGTCCGCGAAGCGGTGGCCGGTGGAGGTGCCGATGACATTCGGTTGAGGTTCGCCAGCGCCTCCGTTGAGGGGGAGGTGGCGGCTGGTACCTGGATTCTCAGGGCGATTACTTGCCATGTGGATGGAGATCGGAAGACCAACTTTGTTTTTGTGGAGTTTGTGTTTCCCACAGACGGTGCCAACTGATGGAGGTCCTTTTTGGGTCTCCTTCAGATGTTGTCTTCCGTCGATCTCCCGGTGGATTCTGAAGGTGATCTCCTGTTGCGTGTGGGTCTCAATGGGTTTGGAGGAGATTGGTGACTTGGGAAGTTTAGCGCCGAGTACCTGCAAAGAAGTCCCGGGGTGATTTGGTACCACCGAGGACCCTCCGACGATCAAGTTAGTACTATATCCGAGCAGCGTAACGGCTAAGTGGAGTAAAAAATGGCTTATTTGACCCCTCTGTGATGGGGGTTTATATAGCGGTGGTAGCACACAACAGCGGGCGCGAGAATCTCGCCGGCAGTTACGCTCCCGACGTCACGCCCGCGCGGGGAGCGGATCACCCATTAATGGGGATCGTGATGGCGTGGAACGTGGGATATGGCTGGCGGAGAATCTGCGCATGGCGAGATTTGCTTGAGCGGCGGTTACGCCCGTGAGCGGTGGAGTTGGTCGGAGGACCGAGGAAGACGACCTCGGCTGGGGAGCACGGGGGCGAGCGAGAAGGCCGAGGAGTCTTGGTCTTGTGGCAGCTCGGGGCGAGCTGAGAGGCTAAGGAGGCCTATTTGCAGGGGGTCTCGAGGAGGGCCAGCTCGCGAGTGTAGGTTGGGTACCGGGGTGGCCTGATCGGTCCCCGTGGGCCCTTTCTTCTGAGTTCTGAGACACGTCATCTGCCACGTGTCCTAATCTTGGGGATCGCCAATATTAAGCATCACCAGATGCCATATAAATTTAGAAGCTTTTGTGAAATCAGGTTACTTTCGGAATAAAACATTAAACCAAATTAGCACATTTATGCTATGACACTACCTTTGACTACTGCTGTTATTCAGTAAACTACCTTAAGGCTTTTTTATTCATAGTAAACTCCCTTAAACTTTGGTTTTTAAGTGGATTTTTCCATTTTTCCATTATATTACGCTTAATTAATTAATTAACGGACCGCTTAATTTTAGGAAGCTTACTGTATTTTTTTAAATTTTTTTTTGAGGTGACTAACTGAAAAAACAAGGACGGTTAAGAATAATTTAGTGCAGTTTAGCATTTAAGATATATATAAGTAAATTATGAAAAACATGATCCGACACAAGACAAGAGAAATTAGTCTACGCAAACAAAAAAAATGATCCCTTTACTCATTTGTACACAGGCAAAACAGCCAGACATACCGTCAGATCCAGACTAAATCGATTTTAAGATAGAAAGCAATAAGAAATGTGTGTTACCGGATGCAATGGTATCATCATATGAGATGATTATTCAAAAAGAATTGCGGATGCAGCGGCACTGTCGTAACTTATCCAACCGAACGGAAGCAAACCAGTGGTGAACCGGTCAAATACGTATTTCATACAAACAACAACAACACTGGAACCCGCATAACTTTAGTAGTAAAACATCGTTCTTCTCTATACAAGATATTACTGGTTTAACTCCTCCAAGACTCTCGCTGACGTGACACCCCCTAATTTCCTCACGCTTGTCCCAATCCCAAATATCTCTCTCTCTCTCTCTCCCTCTCTCTTTTGTCCCCTAAAATTCTCCCTTCACCTTCGTCTTCATCCCAACCCCTAACGAAACCCGAAATCCAAAACCCTAATGTCTCAAGCCCCAGGATCGCCTCCATCCCCGACCCACGGCGGCGGAGGCGGCGGCTTTGCCATCGAGCTCTACTTCGACCCCGCTCTCGAGAACCAAGTCCTCAAGGCCTGGAACGTCCTTTCCCGGCGCCACATCAGCAACCACCTCATCTCCATCGCCTCTCGCCCCCACATCACTCTCCTCTCGACCCAAACCCTAGATCTCGACCCCGCCGCCCTCCTCTCCTCGTTCCGATCCCTCGCCTCTCGCTTCGATCCCCTCCCTCTCACCCTCTCCTCGATCTCCGCATCCCCTTCGTCTTCCTCCTCGGATCTGTTCCTGTCGCCGATCCCGACCTCGGCCATCATCGGCTTCCACGCTCAGCTCTGCGAGGTGCTGAAGAAGGAGGGGGTGGAGATCGGGGAGGAGTTCACGGTCGATAACTGGGTTCCGAGGTGTGCGGTGGCGGAGGACGTGCCTAAGAGTAGGATGGCGGAGGCGTTTTGCATCTTGAGGGAGCTGAAGCTGCCGGTTTCGGGGTACGCGGTGGATATCGGGCTGGTGGAGTTCTCGCCGGTGAAGGAGATATTCTCGTTCCCACTTGGTGGCGGCAGTGAAGCTTCTTGATTTGAGGTAGATTGATTTAATGTTATTTTCGAGTACATTATATGGAAATGCGACGAGATTTCAATGTTTTTTTGAAATAAGTACCATGAGCTTTATAAACGGGCAGATTGTTGAGATTGGCTGGTGTTTGTTTTAGGCAAAATTATATGAAAATCCAATAGCATTTTACCATTTTTTGAGATAAATACCATTAACTTAAAAACCTGCAGCAACATATTAATATACCGATTTGGGATCTAATCAATATGGATATACCCATTACCGAGTATCTTATCCGTTGATACAAAATATTCTGGCAATCCTCCCATGATCTGAGTCCACGCTGTTGGAATTGGAGTAGGTCGGCAGCAGATCATGAAATTTTGACGATATTCTCTATCTAATGAATGGGTAGTCTGTTTGGAAATCGTTCGCTCTGTGCCACCCCTCGACTATATGATTTAGCAGGAATAATATGAGGTACTTAATTGCTCAGATCTCTCCTTCGTGTTCAGCTATAACGGATGGAGCCCTTGCTGGCCTACCTCTAACACCCGAATGTAGATTGCCTGCACGAGGCAAGATTCACAACCATACTGCTCGCTTCCTGCGCGGTTTGCTCACTTCCTGAGTGTGTCAACTCAATATCTTCCGATGATGTAGTAATAGAGTTGGCTCAGTAACCACAAGCAATGAAAGCAGAGCATGGGTCGCTGTATCCACAAGAAAGCAGTGATGGCTCATTGAGGTAGAATTCAAATTAATGAAATCGATGGACAATTTTTTCGTCTCAAGGCGAAAACATTATTGTCTCCTATCAAACAAATTCCTAATTCTCCTTTTGGGGCTTCTACCCTCACATCAAGTTCCCGTTTCAACAATTCAAAATTGGGTGTTAGGTACTTGTGCTCTTTTGACATTGGTTTTCTTGTTTTCTTTTTCTTTTTGCAATTTGAGCTCTTTGATAAAAAAGCAATAAACTTGATTAATTTTATTAAAAGATAAATCATATCAATTTATACACCTCATAACATAACTAACTGATAACTAATAATCCTAACAGTCTAACACATTGATCATAATCTCAACAATATTACGATAACCACATTATCTACTACAGTTATATTCAAATATCTCATAATCTAACGGCCTCTCTCAAACTCACGATGGATAATCGAGAGTTTGTATAATATCTTAAACCAAAATATGTAGCTTGTAGAACAACGGAGAAGAACAACGGATCTAAGGTATCGAGCATGGCAGACTAATACCCTTTGGTCTCTTTCGCGGATTGCAAGATGGACCGAATAACCTGCAGTTACTTTCGCTGTAAATGCTAAAAGAAGATTATGCTGCTAGAAGACGCCATAAGAAAAGAATAGCTGCTTGGACGGAAGATCATGCTGCAAGAAAATGTCATAAGAAAAGAATAGCTGCTTGGATTTTAAATTGATGGAGTGCTTATGATTAAACTTAGAGAACTCATCTCTGAATTAGATATTATTGATGCAACTTTATTTATTTTGGAATAATAAACTAAAAATGTAAATGAAGATAAATTTTGGATCGAGCTATTGGCTCTGATACCATGATAAAAAAAGCAATAAACTTGATCAATTTTATTAAGAGATAAATCAATCTCAATTTATAATCCTCGTAAATAACTAACCGGTAACTAATAATTCTAATAGTCTAACACACTAATCATAATTTCAACATTATGATAACCATAATATCTACTACAGTTATATTTGAATGTCTCATAATCTAATACTCTTAAGCCAAGTAGTGGAGTGCCACGAAGTAAGAACCGAGAGCATTGATTTAGAATGGGTATGTGATATATAAATTACTTGGAGGAAAAGACTATTTGGATGCATGTGAGCTAGGCTTATATGTTGACACTTGTGCCATACGATTTTTGGTTTTGATTATTTAGAACAAAACTTTATTTAAAGAATTCATATGTTACTAACGACGTTTCTAAGTTATTATTCTTGAGTACAACAAGCATAATATCTCAACATCAAGTAAGATTACCTACAATAAGATTCACACTCAAAATGTCGATATGGCATGAAAACTTGACGCAAACAAAGAACATGATGTAAACTTAATTAAGAAACAAAGACGTCTCAAAATAACATCTCGAGGAAATAAAGATCAAAGAAGAACCAAGTTGAAGAAAAGAGATATAAGTGTTATTGAGTCTAGTGTTAATCTCACAAGGTTAGAAATCAATTTTTCAAAACTGATATTCAAACATGTCAGACTGCAGACGTCTATATCAGACGTTTGCTTAAACAATTTTGAATCCGCAGACATTTGGCAGACGTCTGTAAAAGAAAATTTTCAATTTCCGTTCTCTTTTTATTTTAGAGACACGACTCATCAGACGTCTCCTGAAGAACTTGTTGAACACCGGACGTTTCCTACAGATGTTTGGTAAAGGAAATTTCAAAATATCAGTTTTTATCTCTCAAGAGAGACGTCTGACACAGACGTCTTCTTAAGAAATTCTTGACCAACAGACGTTTGGTACAGATGTTTGCCTTGATGGTTATTTTCTGTTTGAATATTCAAATGAACGGATATTTATGCTACTTTGATTACAAACCGTTTCCAACGGCCATTAACTGTTTTTGGAAGTTATTGGCAATTATAATAACTCCTCCTTTTTACTCCTATAAATATCATAAAGATCAAGCACTTGGAAATACATTCATTGATCAATTCATTGAGAAATCTTCTTGTTCTTCTTGTTTTTATTCCTTTTCATTTCCTCCAGAGCCTAAACTTTCAATAATCTCTCAAAACAATTCTCGTCCAAAATGGTATTAATATTTTAAGATCATAGGATTGTGAGTGAGTATTTGGTTGTAGTAAACGATTGTAAATTCTTGAAAAAGGTTCGATATTCTTTCCTATGAGAGAAAGGGTCTCTCATTGTTTGAATTGCTGATTCGAAGTGGAAAAAGAGATTTTTCTAAAGAATCGTGGATTTGAGAGGAAATAGGATTTTCCTATGGAATCGTGGATTAGAGAGGAAAAAGACTTTTCGTAGGAAATCGTAAGTTCAAGCGGGATATCCTTGTGAAGAGAGGTTGTGTTTTTCACATCCTTGTGAAGAGAGATCGTGTTTTTCATACTTTTGAAAATAGTGGAAAACCATGAGGGTGTCTCAGACGGGGACTAGCCATTGTGAACGACGAACCCTTATTAACCGTTCTTATGTGTTTGCATTGCTCTTGACTCTAATCTTATTTTCTGTGTTGTTTTGATTATTACCATAAGTTTCATTATTTAATTTTTTTAGATTATTCCACGGAAACTTATTAATCAAAACACATTACGATAATTATACTTTAAATTTGTCATATAACACTTAGGAATCTTATTCACCCCCTTCTAAAGTATTGTCAATTGGTATCATAGCAGGTCGCTCATATTTTAAAGATTAACATCTTTTGTATTTAAATTCTATTATGACAAAACGATCGAAAGGACAATCCACCACACGACCTTCACTTTTCAATGGCATAAACTTTCAATTTTGGAAAACTAAAATTGGAATATTTTTACAATGCATTGATTTAGAAATACTAGATATATTAGACACACCCTAGGTTATTCCTACCATAAAACCTTATTCTGATGCTGATAAGCGTTCTATGACTTTAAATGTAAAAGCCAAGAACGCCCTTCATTTCTCACTTTTTCCAGAGGAATTCAGTAGAATTTCTATGTGCCAAATGGCACATGATATCTGGAATACACTTGAGATTGCACATGAAGGGACTAATCAAATAAAAGAAAGTAAAATCAATCGTATAATGCATGAATATGAAATATTTTCTATGAAAGAAAATGAAACGATTGATTCCATGTACTTTAGGTTTAATAACATAGTAACTGAATTATTTAATTTAGAAAAGAAATTTATAGAGAAAAAAAATTATAAAATTTTGCGATCATTAACCATATCTTGGTGGCCAAAGATCATAGCGATAGAAAAAGCAAACGACATGAGTACAATGGGTGTTGATACTCTAGTTGAAAACTTATGAGATACAACTTGAAGACATCTAGTTGAAGGAAGATATTTAACGTAAGAATATCGCTCTAAAGGCATCAACCAATAAAATCAAAGAATTTCATCCATCAAGAGATGACGTGAGCAACGATGAAGAAATGATCAACATTGCAAGGTAGTTTAAAAAGTTTTTTAAAAATAGAGACAACTCTTTAAAGAATCGGTTTTGTTCAAAGAAAGGATTGCGGTACTTTGAATGTAACAAAGAAGGCCACATAAGGACCGATTGTCCGAGCCTTAAAGTCAGAAAGGATAAATTCAAATGGAAAAAGAGTTCGGAAAGACGCGCCTTTCAAGCCATTTGGGATGAATCTGACTCAGGCGAGTCAGAAAATGAAGAACTCACGAACACGTGCTTCATGACAATAGATGATGATGAGGTTAGTGAAGATATCCTTGATATTGAAGTTTATCCAAAGATAATCTAGTTAATTTATGTTTTTACTTAAAATCTAATTATGATAAGATACATTCTAAATATAAACAACTAAAAGATAGTAAAAATAAAAATGATAATCCAATTAAAGTTGAAAATAAAAAATTAATTTTAGAAAATAATAATTTAAAGGAAAAATTAGTCTTAAAAGAAGAATCACATTTGAATACGCTAAATTCAATAGGAACCTTAAAGAATAAAATTTTTGATTTAAAAAAATTAGAAATTAAAGATAATATACTTTTTAAATTTATTAAAACTAAGGACATTCTTGACGTTATGCTAGGAACTTGCATAAATTATTATAAATGTCAAGATGTAAGTTTTCACGATGACTCAAAATATGAAAACCTAATAAATTTGTTAAAAGTTCAAATACATATAAATATGGTAATAAATATGCAAATGCTACATGTAATTATTGTTGTGGTTTATGATATATTTATAGGTATTATAGTATTAAATTAAATTCCAACTTATAAATATCACTTTACTTTTAATCCCAGTGGACCCAGAATGAAATGGATTCTTAAGGTCACACCTACTTCTTGTTTTGCAGAATCCCAAACAACGTTGCCAAAAGTGGATCCTTGATAGCGGTTGCTCGAGACACATGACTGGTAATATCAATTGCTTTCAAACACCATCAAAAGAAGAAGACGATACCTCTTACGTTTTGAGATAACAAAAAGACAAACATAATCGATAAAGGTACCATTTTATTTATTAATGATTTCAATACCGTAATTATAAATGATGTGTTGTTTGTAGATAGTCTAAAACATAATCTATTTAGTGAGTCGATTTTATGATAGGGGATATAATGTGAGATTTGAAAAGGCCGTTTGTAAAATTATCCATAACATCATAATTCTAACTGGAAAACGATATAATAATATCTATATTATCTATACTCATGGATTTAATAATAAAGATATAAAATGTCTAGTCGTAAACAACAATGGTGAATTATGGATTTGGCATAGGAAGCTAGGTCACGCATCTATGAATACATTATCTAAAATTTCTAAGAGTAACTTAGTTAAAAGAATCCCTGGTTTAAAATACGAAAAAGATAAACAATGTGATACATGTTTAAAAGATAAATATATTAAATCTTCATTTAAACCCAGGAATGGATTCCGCTAATAATCTGTTACAGCTAATACACGCAGACTTATTTAGTCCTAGTAGAAACATTAGTTTAGGAGGGAAACTTTATGCCTATGTTATAACAGACGACTTTTCTAGATTTACTTGGATATTCTTTCTTAAAACTAAGGATGAAACGTTTAATATTTTCAAATTCTTCTCCAAACGTATTCAAAATGAAATGAATTTTAGAATTTTTAGGATTGGAAGTGATCATGGTGTAGAATTTGAAAACAATCTATTTGAATAATACTGGAATAAGAAATGATATAAACATGAGTTCTCATGTGCCCGAACACCATAACAAAATGGTGCTGTTGAAAGAATAAATCGTTCCTTACAAGCAATGGCACGAACCATGTTAAGTGATAACTTACCTATTTATTTTTGTGCTGACGCCGTAAATACGTCTTGCTATATCATTAATAGAGTTAGCATTAGGAAAATCCTTAATAAGACACCATATGGATTATTCTATAATAGGACCCCAATATAAAGTATTTTAGAGTCTTTGGTTGTAAGTGTTTTATTTTAAACACTTTAGACAAGCTAAGTAAATTTGACTCTAAATGCGATGAATGTATTTTTGTTGGTTATTCCATGATTAGCAAAACCTATCGTGTTTATAATATGAGAACTCAAGTCATACAAGAAAGTATGCATGTTGAATTTGATGAAAACAACTTCATATCTAAATCTTTACAAATTGATGTTGAGCCAAACATCTCAAATACTTTAGAAAATGTGTCAATAGAAAAAGGAATTGCAGAAACACCTATAAAAGATACTCCACAAGTTATGGATGAAGATCTTCTTAAGGATTGACAATTCAATAGAGATCATCCTAAGGACTTGATCACAGGATATATTGATAAAGGAGTTCAAACACGATCAACTTTCAACATTTGTATAAATTTAGCCTTTATATTTATGACGGAGCCAAAAAATGTAAATAAATCCATAATAGATAAAAATTGATTAATAGCTATGCAAGAGAAACTGAATCAATTTGAAAGAAATAAAGTATGGTATCTAGTACCAAAACCCGATGATAGACCAATAATAGGTACTAAATGGATGTTTAAAAATAAACTTGATGAATTAGGCAAAGTAGTTACAAACAAATCCCGTTTAGTAGCCCAAGGATATAAACAAATTGATGGTATATATTATAAAGAAACTTATGCCTCCGTCTCTAGATTAGAAGCCATATGTATCTTACTAGCATACCCTTGCAACAAAAACTTCAAAGTTTTTCAAATATACGTTAAAAGTGCTCTTTTAAATGGTCAAATAGAAGAGGAAGTGTGTATCTTAACCTCCCGGTTTTGAGAATCATGCATTTCCAGATTATGTCTATAAATTAAGAAAAGTGTTGTATGGCCTTAAGCAAGCTCCTTGTGCTTGATATAAACGTTTAAATACGTTTCTAGAAAATATAGGTTTCACAAAAGGTATAGTAGATAAGACATTATTTACTAAAACTCTTAAACAAGACATTTTATTAGTTCAGATATATGTTGACGATATTATTTTTGGTTCAACAAATGAAAGTCTTTGTGAAGAATTCGCTAAATTTATGTGAATTTGAAATGAGCATAATGAGAGAACTTAACTTCTTCGAATTTCAAATAAAAGAAATGGATGGTATCTTCATTAATCAAGCCAAATATATTAGAGAATTAATAAAGAAATTTTGTTTAGAAAATGCAAAAAACTTGTGAAACACGACTATTAACACCAAACTCGCTGACGATAAAGATGGTCAAGAATTTGATACTAGACTTTATCATGGAATGATAAGAAGTCTACTGTATTTGACTGCTAGTAGACCGGATATCATGTTTTGTGTGTGTTTGTGTGCTAGGTTTCAGGCTAATCTTAAAAAATCGCACCTAACTACTGTGAAAAGAATCTTTAGATATTTCAAAAGAACCATAAATTTTGGCTTATGGTATCCAAAGAATAACTGTTCCACTTAACCAGTTATTCAAATGCTGATTTATGCCGGAAGTCTAAAAGATCGAAAGAGCATAAGTGGCACTTGTCACTTTCTAGGAAACTGTCTTCTTTTGGATTTCCAAGAAACAAAATTCAGTGGCTCTATCGACTGCCGAGACAGAACATATTGTTGCTGGTGCTTGTTGTGTACAAAGTTTATGGATAAAATACACGTTTGAAGATTATCAAGAAAGTATTTCAAAAATTTCTATACTTTGTGACAACACAAGTACGGTTCACATGACCAAAAATGCTGATCAACACTCTAGGACTAAACATATTGGCATACGATGTCATTTCCTTAAAGATAATTTTCATTAGGGAGATTGTTTTGGAATATGTATCAACTGATAGTCAACTTAGTGATATATTTACCAAGCCACTAGATAAAGTAAGGTTTTCTCATCTTAGAGGAGAGCTTAATATGATTGAGTTAACCATTTCTTAAATCATTAAAACGATCTTAAAAGACTTAGAAATTTTCAATTTTTTTTATAAGGCAGGCGTCTCCTACAGACATCTGGTCTAGTTAAATAATAGGAACCAAACGTCTCCTACAACAGTTTCTAATTAATATTATATATTAATAATTACTTAAATAATAATGTAAATAAATTAAAAAATAATTAATCTGTAAACAAATTAAAATTAATAAACTAAAATTCAAATTCAAATTAGGAAATTCAGATTCAAATCAAGATGAGTTAGAAAAACTTACATTTAGTTTTAACAACTCCTTGGTGGTTTCTTCTCTTCTCTCTCTTTAAATAGAATTCAATTCCTTCTGAATTGAACATCTTATTTCCGTCTTTTGCTTTATTAAAGACATGAAGAACACTCAAGTGCATAAAAGGAAGATAAAGTCCGAGAATGGTGAGACTTCAAAGAAAGTGAAATCCGAGCCTTCGACTCCTCGTTCCGAAGAGATCCAAGTGAAGATTCACCATCTTCCATTCCACCACCCAACTCCACCACACTCTGCTGCTGTGGATGGACTTGTGTTGATCTACAGACAGACCTTCATCGACGACACCGCTATTTTCTTCGACCCCGAAAATAATATGATAATCAAAAAGCGGAGTACCGACGTCATGGAGAAGTTCAAAAAGGAAGATTAGGGTAGGTTGTTTTTAATGTTTGTTTAAATGTAATGCATGTTTTTTATTCTATATACTGTATGTTTGTTTAAGATGACTGAAAATGTTTTATGTTCTATTCAAAATTCGTTTTAAAACTATACACAAACTTCTTGAAAACCACATCAAACGTCTAGTTCAAACTAATTAAACTCCAGACGTCTTTAGTTCAAATTTTTCTCTGAAAATTGATTTCAGAGGCGTCTGGTCATTGCCACCGGACGTCTCTAGTTCAAAATTGACATCTGGAAATTACTTCCACAGACGTCTGGTCCTTGACACCAGACATCTGCATAGGCAAAATTCAAAACGATCAGTTTAAAACTGACCGTTCGATCTTCTCTCATTTATTCATGACCATCCAAACACCCTATATAACTAAAAATTTCCCATAATCTTTCCTAACCCTAGATGTCTATCTTCTCTTCCGGTCTCTCTCGTTCGATCTCCTCCCTTTCCTCCAACTCCAAAACCGTGAATTTTTTTCACTTTTCCCCAAATTTCTTCAACAATTTCATAATGGCACCGAGAAAGGACAAAGGCAAGGCACCTGCGTCATAATCCAAGAAGAGAAATACCTTCACTGCCGAGGAATCACTTGAAGCCAACCTTTTTCTCGATGAAGAGTGCAAATTAAGGTTTTCTTCTATTATCTCTAAACCAATTCAATCCAGTTCTACGGTCATCTTTAGAGAATTGAGTAAATTTCGTTTTCAAAAACTTTTTGAAATTTAAGGATGGATGCCTTTCCTAACCTTAGATTGCTCGACTTATGACAAGGCCAGCGGATTCTTTTATACCAATCTTACCGGCACCAATGACGACCCAACCAATCTCAATACCAAAGTCTTTGACTCCACTTTCAATTTCACCCCCAGAACTCTTGCTAGGGCGTTAGGTATTCCTAATGAAAGTGTCAATATTCACCAAAAGACTTTGAGCATTTTTGAGTATTTCGACACCATGGATAAGGAAAAGGCGTCCAAAATTCTACATGGTCCTGAGAACCCTCACATTTTTGCAAACCAACAAGCAAAACCCTAATCAAGCGTGCTCGAGTTCTCACAAATCTACTTGCCCATACTGTCTTCCTTAAGTCCTGAAGTAGAGAAACACTGTACGGAAGCTACAAACTCATGACGTATTGTGTTTTTGTGGGCATCCATGTCAATCTTCCATTTTTCCTTATTCACAGTATGTGGGATTTGTCAAGCGGTTCCGGAAATTTATATTACGGAGGACTATTACAAAACTTTTGGAATATCGCAACGTTGTTTTGCCTGATTTAGCAGATAAAGTAAAAGCCCCAAGTTGACTTCGGAGTACGAAACGTAAACTTGATGAAGTTGGATTTCTCGACTTCACAACCTCCAAGCTCGTCCAGTACTTCTCAAATTCCCATTGACGCTCCTCCTCAAGCACCATCCTCTTAAAACTCGAATTTCAAGATTTCGAGAACCGGATTGTGGATCGCCTCTCCGGACCATTTGATCATCTTACGGGACAACTTGATCATTTTATGAGGGAAACGGATCATTTCTCAGGGAATTTTGACTATCGCATGGCATATCTTTACTTCAAGCTTCAGATAGATCCTCCGCCACCATATGGAAGTAATCAAGACACCCTGCCTCCGAAACAATGTCTTGATTCATTAATTTGCTTTAGTGTTAGTTTTTAGTTAGTTTTTCTATTATTGTGTCATTTTAAACTTTGTTTTTATTATGTCGTTTTGAACTCTACTTTTAATTATTATTGTGTCGTTTTGAACCTCATGCTTTTTTGGATGTTATTATGAATCAATTCAAATGCTTAATATTATGCTTGAATTATTCATTTGCTATGCTTTAATGCTTATTATCAAATGATCTTTCAAGAACAAAATTATATATTCATGTTATTTCTTTACCCCTTGCTCTGATTATTTTTAATTTTTTAATATTTTTCATAAAAGGAGAGAAAATATTCATGAATATTATATAACATATGATACATTGTTGTTAAAATTTGAGTTATAATACTCGTCTTCATTAAGCGCTCCTTAAAAAATAGTATTAGTGGGATGGGACACTAATACGAGTTCAAAGATTTTTTCAACTGAGTATGAATTGAGGGGGAGCGTTTAACTCTAGTTTATATTTTTATATATATATCATGAATGCTTTAAATAAGTTTTGCTAAATATCAAAAAGGGGGAGATTGTTGATACTTGCGTCATACGATCTCCTGTTTTGATTATTTAGAACAAAACTTTATTTAAAGAATTCATATGTTACGACGTTTTCAAGTTTTTATTCTTGAGTACAACAAATATAATATCTCAACTTCAAGCAAGTTTGCCTACAATAAGATTCGCACTCAAAATATCGATATGGCATGAAGACCTGACGCAAGCAAAGAACATGATGCAAGCTTATCAAGAAACAAAAACTGTTCTCCGCCGAAAGACCGGACCGAGACGTTGGGACGTCTGGCCTGAATTTGGGGGCAGACGCTATTTGAACTTATCCATCCATCTCTCCGAAAATACCAAGTTGATTTATGACACCATATATCGGAGGTTTGGACAGACGCAGCCGTTGCAGCGTGACTTCATCATATTCCCCTTAGTTTGTGAGGGTTTTTTGATTGTGGGGACGCTCTTCCATGCAGGCCCCTGCAGTTAATTACGTCACCGTATTACGATAATCACTCCCCTTCTCCAGCAGTTCACTTCGTGTCGTGTGTATTTTTGTTTATTTTGGTTGCCTGTGGATTGTATACAGAGACTAGTTTATGTCGTCGCTCGCAAGGCGCGGATCTGTCCAAATCCGTATATTTTAGATTTGGGTTTGTTTTATTTAAGGACTGCTAATCTAGTTTGAGATTAAGATCAATTTAAATATATAGTTTTTAGGCTCAATTTATTTTTGCTAAGGATACATTACTCTTATTTGAGACTAAGATCAACTTAGCAAAATTTTAAGGATCGTTTTTTATTTAAGATCCAACAACAGAGCATTTGGGCTCGGCTGTAAGAAACTTTTCAGAAAGACTTAGCCAATTTGGGTTTATTCTGCTCAGTCTTTTTTTTTTGGTTCAAAAGTGCTAAGCACTTATTTAAGCTCTGCTTATTCAGCCCCTTTGTTTTTATGCAAAAGCGCTAAGCATTTGTTTGAAGCTCTGACGCTCACATGGGTATCACATAAAGCCTTCAGTTATTGGCGCTGCCCAATCAGTGCTAAGCACTCAATCATTTTGACTATATATAGTGCTAAGCATTTTTTTATATGGTGTCCACATAAGAAGCACGTGAGACACTGGGCGCTGCCCAATCAGTGCTAAGCACTCAGCCGTTTTGGCTGTATACGGAGTGCTAAACACTTTTGTATAGCGTCCACGTGAGGAGCATATGAGGCGCTGCCCAATTAGCGCTAAGCACTCAGCCGTTTTGGCTGTATATGAAATGCTAGGATTTTACTCAGCGTTCACGTGTATTTCACGTGAGGCGCCGACCTTCGGTTTTAGTCGCCCACGTGTTTTTCACGTGAGGCGCTGATTTCTTTTTGTTTTGGGAATCTGTTGAAGGCGCCCACGTGGGAAGCACGCGCGACGCTATTCCTTTTCCTTTTTAGAGATTGAATATCTGTTAATGGCATTTTGACCATTAATGGCACCAAGATCTTTGTTTTGAAGATCTGAGATCAGGTTTTCTTCAAGAACTAAGTTCTTACGTATTTTCTTTTAGAAGGACCAAGTTTCTTTTAGGGTTAAATCCTATTTTCTGAGGAATTAAATTCCCATAAGATAGATTCTTTTCCTTTTCTTTCTTTCTTTTTAACTTAGTTTTTTTTCTAAATTTTTGATTCTCAAGAACAAGATATTCCCGATGAGAATTAAATTCTCAACTTGTGGGAGACTTGTCTTGTGGATCTCAGATTCAGAGAAAGAACTAGGTTCTTGAGAAGGGTTAAACCCCTGGGGTCTGCTATGATAGGTAAAGGAGATGTTTTGATTTCTGTGGTTTCTTTACCTAGGGTTTGAGGGGAAAAAGATTTTCTTCTCTATTGAGAATTAAATTCTCTGTTGCTTTTGAGAGCCTTTTGTATTTTTTTGCAGAAGCTTATGAGGGGTTCGCTCTATATCTTTGTCTCTGTCTCTTGAGACTTGAAGTCTCAGATCCTTTATATAGTAGAGGTAAATGGCTAATTAGTTTTGAGAAAATTTCCTATTGAGAGATTCCAATTGATTTAATTGATCTCAAAATTTGTTTGGGGAATTTTACCCACCGTTGAATCTTTTGATTCAAGAATTTCCGTTTTACAGAATATGTCTTCTTGTTTTTAAAAAGATCTGGGAAATATTTTTTCCATATACAAATTTTATTCTGTCAAACGGTGATTTTTAATCACCACTGGATTTTTAATCCAATGACTCTCTGTTATATAGAGCACATCTTTCTTTGTTTAGAAAGATGTAGGGAAATATTTTACCATCTCATTGGATTTTTGATCCAACAATTTTTGTTCATTTAGAAAGATTAGGGGAATATTTTCCCTTTATAGAATTTTATTCTATTATTTGATGATTTATCATCACTATTGAATCTTTGATCCAACAACTCTATTTAACAGAAAGTATCCCAGTTTATAGGAAAATATCCCTATATAGAATTTCATTCTACTTGATTTTACTTGGACGTCAGCGCTCACATGTTGTGCATGTGGACGCCATTTAAGAATTTAATTCTAGACGTTTCTGTGCTTTGCACATTGGCTCCCACGTGAGCTTCACGTGCGGCGCCACCATATGATTTCATCCTATAGGGTTGGCGCTGGCGCTGGCATCCTCGTGGGGAGCACATGGGGCGCTACCTCATTAAATTTAACAGAGCTTAGCTCTTTTATTTTGTATAAATATTGGGGAAACAAAAACGTTTCAAAATAATATCTCAAGGAAATGAAGACCAAACAAAAACCAAGTTGAAGAAAGAAGATATAGGTGTTATCGAGTCTAATGTTGATTTTACAAGGTTAGAAACCAATTTCCAACATATTTATATTCTTGAGACGTCTGCCCTCTCATCAAGAGACGTCTAACATATCGGTTGGAATTCAACTGCTCAAACTTTCACAACTGATATTCAAATATGTCAGACTGCAGACGTCTGCTTAAACAATTTTGAATCACCAGATGTCTGTGCCGCACAGACGTTTGTAGAAGAAAAAATTTAATTTCTATTCGCTGTTTTTATTTCAGAGACGACTCATCAGACGTCTCTTGATGAACTTGTTGAACACCAAACGTCTCCTACAGACGTCTGGTAAAAGAAATTTCAAAATATCAGTTTTTATCTTTCAAGAGAAACGTCTGGTACAAACGTCTCCTTAAGAAATTCTTGACCAATAGACGTCCGGTACAAACATCTGTCCTGGCAGTTTTTGGCAGTTATTTTTTGTTTGAATATTCAAATGAACGGATATTTATGCCAATTTGATTCCAAACTGTTTCCAACGGTCATTAACTATTTTTGGAAGTTATTGTCGGTTATAATTACTCTTTTTACTCCTATAAATATCCTAGAGATCAAACAATTTGATTCCAACAGACGTCTGAAACAGACGTCCGCCTTAGCATTTTGGCAGTTATTTTCTGTTTGAATATTCAAATGAACGGATATTTACGTCAATTTGATTCCAAACCATTTTCAACGGCCATTAATTGTTTTTGGAAGTTATTGGCAGTTATAATAACTACTCCTTTCTACTCTTGTAAATATCCTGGAGATCAAACACTTCAAAATACATTCATTGATCAATTCATTGAGAAATCTTCTTATTCTTGTGCCTAAAAGTTTCTATTCCTTTTCCTTTCCTCAAGAGCCTAAACTTGCAATAATCTCTCAAAACAATTCTCGTGGCAAACCGGTATTAATCTTTTGAGATTATAGGATTATTAGTGAACATTTGGACGTTGTAAATGATTGTAAATTTTTGAAGAAGGTTCGATATTCTTCCCTACGAGAGAAGGTCTCTCATTGTTTGAATTGCTGATTCGGAGTGGAAAAAGATATTTTCCTTGAGAATCGCGGATTCGAAAGGAAAAGGAGTTTTCCTATGGAATCACGGATTAGAAAGGAAAAAGTTTTTTCCTTGGGAATCACAAGTTCAAGCGGGATATCCTTGTGAAAAGAGATTGTGTTCTTCACATCCTTATGAAGAGAGATCGTGTTCTTCACACTTTTGAAAACGGTGGAAAATCTTGAGAAGTCTCAGGCGGGAACTAGCCACCAGGAATGGTGAACCCTGGTTAACAATTCTCCTGTGTTTATTTGCTCGACTCTTAATCTTATTTTATGTGTTTTGATTTTTGCAATAAGTTTCATTATTTAACTTGTTTAGATTATTCCACAGAAACTTATTAATCAAAACACATTATAGTAATTATACTTTAAATTTGCCATATAACACTTAGGAACCTTATTCATCCAGGTATTTTCATTATAATCATTAAGAGTTTTGTAGAGATGCAAGTGTATTGACTATTAGTAGGATATTATTAGTGATATCCCATGCAACAAACAACCATTAGGAGTTGCATGTAAATGATGCTTTGGAAGTTAGATGTGATTGAAGATGCGTCATGTCTATTCCTTTAGGATTTAAACAAAAACTCTTTGGTTACAAAAGACATCTAATTGATTTCCCTTCACATGGCTTCATCATTTAAAAATTTCACTATAAACAACATTTATTATGTCTATGATTAAAAATTAATTCGTTTATTGGACACAATTGGTATTATGGTTTTTATATGTTATTTTGTCTATGCTTTTAATGGTTCCTTGAACATTTTTACCCCTCTAACCAAAATTCCCATGGCCGCCGCAATTCGCAATTTGTGCACTTTTATTCGTGTATGTGGTAAAAATACTTATTTGGACCATTTGGTCATGACAAATTTGTGGAATGTGAAATTATGGTTTCCTATAGATTTGTCGGGCTTCATTATTTTTATCCATTTCCACACTAGCGGGGATTCGTAATTTCTTTCGTACACCTTTCTTGATTTGGACATAAATTCCCAATGAGTTCAGATTTTATGTGCATAGATTGATATAGTGCACTATTCAAGTTGTACGTTTAAAAATAAGGAATCGACCTATATATTGTCTTGATTCATTTTGACAAAAAAATATGGGTTAATCCATCCCGATAGCCTTGCATATCAAGCACTCTCATTTTTATTAATAGGGGTAAAAGTCTAAGATTAGAAAAGAAGAAACCCGTGTCTAACACAGAGGAAAAGTGTGCATGCATGGTTTATATGGAGCACAATATAAGTGATAAAGGAAAATAAGAAAAATGACATGAAAATAAAAAAGAAACAAGAAGTTTAGTATAAAGGACAATAGTCCATTCTTTTATATAAGCCAGAAAAATTATTTTCAATCCCAATGATGAATGGGCCAAGTTAGTCTCCACTAGGCATAGAAGATTCAAGCGGTTCATTATGTCGGTGCATTCCCCGACTTGGTAGGCGATGATGAAGGTTCTACCAGATATCATAGCAGCAATGGAGTAGACCCTAAGAAAAGGGGATAGAGCTCTTTTTTGGTTTTACTGCCAGTTACGAAAGAAACTGCTAGTGTTAAATTTGATTTAAATTCGGATTAGTTAGGGATTGGTTAGGGTTTAAATTTAATCTTTTTAGTTTAGATTTAAATCTAATCTCTAGATTAAATTTATATTTATCTTTAATTTAAATATGGATTTATTTTTTAGCATTTATTTACCCTATGAATATGATACTTTCTCTAGGGCAAATGTATCCATAATTCTCTAATAACTTAGGGTTTGAATAGAGTGGGAGAGGACGGTCAAGCGCGGTCGTGGATAGAGAGGTTTTGTAAGAGGGTACTTCTTTATAAATGAGAGTGAGAAGTCGGTGTAATCTCTTTTAGTGGAAGTTTTCTTCACGGTTTGCAGGATTAGGTGCTAGTTGCACCGAACCTGGGTAAATTGTGTTTTTGTTCGTGTATTCTTTTCGTGTGATTTGGTATCCGTCGGATGGTCTTTTCAATCTATCTTAAAACAAAGGTTTTTGGATTTCCGCTGTGTATAGATATGTAATCCTTACAACTGGTATGAGATCGTCAAGTTCGTATTTTGGAGTCGATTTGGAAGATGACGTCTATAAATTACGAGATCGAAAAGTTTGATGGATGCAATAAATTCAGTCTATGAAGATTGAAGATGACGGCGCTGTTGAAACAATAAGGTGTGCACAAGATTGTCTTTGCGAAAGACAGGAATCCGACGACGACCACGGTAGCAGAAAGTGTAGAGATGGAGGACAAAACTCACAGTTGAATCCAACTTTCAATGGCCGATAAGATTCTTTGCGAAGTGGCGTAAAAAATGACGACATGATTGTGGGACAAGTTGGAGTCCCTTTACATGAAGAAATCTTTTACTAATCGATTCTATCAAAGTTAGTCCGGTATCGTGTATCGACAATGAAGGCAAAGTTGCTAACTGTCGTGGAAGCGGTTAGGGAGATGACTATTTGCGAAGGTTGTTGGATTTGGACCTTCTGGAGAAGGTGAGAGTGTTCTTCTTAGAGGCCAAGAAGAAGGTAATGTTTCTTACGAAGGTAGGTATTCTAGAGAATCTGGCGGATGCATTTTTAAGATGGATCTGGTCTAAGTTCAAGATTTGTCTAGTAAATTATTGAGGTGCTTTCGGGCAAAAGACGATGAGAACGAAGTTCCAAGGTGTTGAGATAATAAAAAGATTATGACGAATTTGAATCAAGGTGGGGATTGTTAAATTTGATTTAAATTCGGATTAGTTAGAATTTAAATTTAATCTCTTTAGTTTAGATTTAAATTTTATCTCTAAATTAAAGTCATATTTACCTCTAATTTAAATATGGATTAATTTCCTAGCATTTATTTACCCTATAAATATGATGCTTTCTCTAGGGTTTATGTATCCATAATTATTTAATAACTTAGGGTTTGATTTGAGTGGGAGTGCCGCGGATAGAGAGGGTTTGTAAGAGGGTATTTCTTTGTAAAGAAGGGTGAGAAGTCGGTGTAATCACTTATAATTCTTCCTCATAATGGAAGTTTTCGTCGCGGGTTGCAGGATTAGGCGCTAATTGCGCTGAACCTGTGTAAATCCTATGTGTTTTTGTTGGTGTGTTCTTTTCGTGCGATTTGATATCCGTTGGATGGTTTTTTTCAATCTACCATAAAACAAAGATTTTTGATTTCCGCTCCGCATAGATACTTAATCCTTGCAACAACTAGCTCTTTATCTTTTGGAGTTTTACGTCAACAACGTGGACAAGAGTACGGTGTAGAAAATGTTACGTTTTTTGAGTTACGTTTCAATCCCAGAAATAATTAAAAAGGAGATTGAAGTGTATCTGGTTCAAAACTTTGATAGGCCGAGGTGGCGTGGAAGTGATGAATACTAAGTTAGTGAGGGGTATAGTATTTTAAGGAAGTAAAATGAGGTGAGTCGTAAATATGATTTCAGCGAAGTTAAACTCCAGTAATCAGAATTGATGGTTTGTTTTATGTTTTTAAGGAGGAAATTGCCCACAACGGACTGATTGATTTCGAAAGGGATGAATATGGACTTATATTTTGTAATGTGCTCGGACAACCGTGTGAAATCGATTATGCATCTTTTTCAGGATTGTCACTGTTCTAAAGCTTACTGGAGAATCATTGTAGATTGGGGGAAGCTAAAGAGATTGCCTTTCATGATTGGTTAACCCGACACTTGGATGCAGTAGTGAAGATCATATGATTAGGGACTAAGATTTCTTCATTCAACAGTTGCATACACTTTGTGGCAGTGGTGAAAAGAAAGGAACGAGATTAAATTTAGAGAAAGGGGGCAATAAGAAGTAATCCAAATTGCTTCACTGGCAATTTTTCAAATTGCGGAAAGGATGACTAACTAGATGAGTGTTATCTCAGAAGCAAAGAAAAAATATAGTAATGACTTTCAACTTTATCAATATATAAACAACTATATCCATCCATGAAACTATAATCCCACATAATAATAAAAAAAGGCTTTTTAATTATATATGCCCTCCCGTTCTTTTATGTTCACATATTGCCATCTCTTTTCTAACAACCCTTAAAAGCTTTATAATAATTTTCCAAAAATATATTTGAATTCTAAGATGTAATATGTTCATGCTATAATTTTAAGTGGACAATACTACATGCCACGAGTTTCTTCCTTCATTTGATAAATACCATGAAGTTTGTTAATTGGATTAAAATTAATTGCATTAAAATATTACAAACCTATCAAATTAGAAATGAAGCTATTATTAAATGCTCTAAAGCTGCAAAGTATTGAAAACTATTATTATAAACAATATTTATTATGTCTCTAGTTGAAAAATAAATTGTCCGGGCATTATAGATTTTATATTTTTGTCGCCCTAAGCAAATTTTCTGGATTCGCCACAGTCCGCAAATTGTGATTGCGCTTATGTTTTATTTAAGTCTTTAACACAATCTAAAAGTCAATTGAAATAGATTTGTGAAGCTTACCATTTGCTCGCAACCGCATAGCGGTAGGACTCATCGATTCTAAAAAAATACCAATCTTTCTTGATTTACACATAATGTTTATGATAGGATAAGACTTTACATGCATAGATGTAATATCATGTTCAAGCTGTATGTCTAGAAATTTAATAGTTAAGATTTTTGAAGTCTCAATCAAATGTATGGATGGATCTTTCCTTTAATTAACCTATATGGTTTTATAAGAAAATAAAAATTGCCTATCATTTCAATTAATGGTAGTGTTTCAAAAAATTAGGAATAATTCACAGAACCTGTGAACTTATCAAGTTACAAATGATACTATTATATAATGCTTTAAAACATGAAGCTTTGAAAATGTTACTCTATACAATATTTGTCATGGCTCTGATTAAGAATTAATCTCCCAGATATAATTTGTATTATGTTCTTTTTATATTATTAATATGTACTTTTAACGGAAAAGAAGAAAATAGCATATAAAAACAGAAAAAGATACAAGAAATTTGGTATAAAGGATAATAATCTATTCTTTTATGGGTTTTTCACTCAATGGCCTCTTCAAACTTAGCTATTAATAAAAACACCCTCAAACGTGGTATTTACTTAAACACTCCCTTAAACTTTTAAATTCTACTTAAAACTCATAACGACTAAAAACGATTATTCTTGGAATATTCTTCTTACTCCGTTTAGTTTTAACGGTTTTTTGTTAATCTTTCTTTAAATTTAGTTTAAATTATAGTTAGAGTATTTACAAACTAATTTTTTTTCTATTTTTCTCCTTTAATATGGAAAGATGATGAGGTGATGAGGAGGTTGGGTGGGAAATGGGACGGAGTAGTCTAGATAGGACAAGGATAAAGAAGGAAAGTGAGACGAAGGACGGTGGAATAGAGTTGTGGATGCTTTGACTGGGGGAAGGAAGGCAAAATAAAGATGTGACGGGAATGGAAGAGGGATGTGTGTGCTTGATTGGAGCAAAAGGATGATACATGAGAAATGTAGGTGCTTGATCGAGGAATACAAGGGTGGAGGAGGAAGGTGGGGTGTAGGTGGTTAATTGGGACATATAAAGAGGTTGAAAAAGAATATAAATGTTTGATTAGGACAAAGAAAGGAAGATAGCATCGGCGCTTGATTGGAGCAAAGGAGTGTGGATGATTAAGATGGGATGGAATGGAAATTTGGGTTAATATTAACTTTTATTGTTGAATTTGCTAGAAAAGAAAATGTGTGGTGGTGGTGATTAAAGAGAGGGGGTGGTGGTTGCGATAATGGGTAAAAAGGAGATGGTGGTTGTGCTGGCAATTGAAGAAGAGGTTGCCAAAGGGAAGGAGGCGGTGGTTGCGGTGGCGATCGAAGAGAGGGTGGATGTGGTAGTGGCCACGGTGGAGGAAGGTGGCGGGATGGATGGAAAAGGTGAGGTTAGAGTTAGAATTAGAGAATGAAGAAGAAAGATAGTTTAGGAATTTAGGATTTAGTTAACCAAGTTTTTAATAATTAATTTTTTTGTTAAGGATTTAAAAATAGCGAAAAAAAAATTGATGGATGAAAACTGTTAAAGGGTGTTTTTTAGTGGAACTTAAAACTTTGAAAGGGTGTTTAAGTAGATACCAGGATTGATGGGTATTTTGTTATTAGCTATAATTGGAAGTATACTTTAAAAAAACCTTTTTATATACTCATATAGTAATGGATTTCAATGATATCAATGTATAAATAAATATACCCACCCGTGAAGCGAAATTCCCTACATAATAAAAAGTGTTTTTCAATCATAGGCATCTACGTGCAAATAAAAAAAATAAGCATATAAGAAATTACTAGTCCCCGTTAGCATGGATATGCATGTAAACGATGAGGCCACATAAATCAATTCCAGTAGATTCTTACATAGTGTTAGAGAGAGAAGATAATAATAAGTGAACCATAATTCTTACAGTCCATTAATTTGTCACAACCAAATGGTGCGATAAGTATTTTTACCAAGTACATGAATATAAGTGCAGCCATGATTTGCGAACTGCGTTGGATTAAGAAATTTTGGTTAAAGCGGCAAAAAATGTTTTACAATAAAAGCGCAGATAAAATATATAAAAGTCAATATAAATTGTGTTTGGGGAATTAATTCTTAATCAGAACAAATATCGTATAGAATAATATTTTCAAAGTTTCATGGTTTTGAAACATTATATAATAGCTTTATTTGTAACTTGATAAATTCGCAGGTTCTGTGAATTCTTTACAACTATTCGATACACTGCATTAATTAAAATGATAGGTAACTGTTATTTTTTTATAAAGTTACATGGGTTCATTAATGCAAGACCTATTTGTACATTTGATTGAGGTTTCAATTATTAAATTTTTAAACATATAACTTGAACGTGATACAACATCTATGCATGTAAAATCATATTCTATCGTAAACGTTACGTGTAAATTAAGAAATGTGGGTATTTACAAAATTGATGGGTTCATGTCGGCATGCAAATGGTAAAGCCCACATATATATTTGGATTGACTTTTAGATTGTGTTAGGGACATAAAAAATACAAGCGCGGTCATAATTTGTCAACTATAGTGAACCTAGAAAATCTGCTTAGACAAACACAAATTTAAAAACGTGTCCCGATAATTTATTTGTATAGCAGTGCCATAATAAATATTATTCATAGTAGCAGTTTTTCAATACTTCATAACTTTAAAGTATTTAATAGTAGCTTTATTTGGAATTTGGTAAGTTTGTCAAATCTAATAGTATTTATCAAATGAAGGATAGAACTCGTGGTGTGTAGTGCAACCCTAAAAATTATAACATGAACATATTACATCTCAAAATTCAAATGTATTTCTGGAACAATTATTATATAGATTTTGAAGGGTCGTTAGAAAAGATAAGGTAACATGTGAATATAAAAGTATGGAAGGACATATAGAACTAAAACATTTTTTTATTATTATGTGGGGATTGTAGCTTCACGGGTGGGTATAGTTAATATATTAATAAGATTGAAACCTATTACTGGTTTAGTATATAAAAGAATGGACTTTTTTCCTTGACATCAAACTTCTTGAATCTTTTTTGTTTTTGCATGTCATTTTTCTTCTTTTCCTTCATTTCTTGTACTGCTCTCCATATAAATCATGCATTCACACTTCTTTCTCTATGTTGTACATAGGTCTTATTTTTCTAATTATAGACTTCTAATCCCTATCATTAAAAAAAAGAGCATAGTATGCAGGATTGTTCGGATGGATTAACCTATATGTTTTTATCAAAATAAATCAAGACTATGCTTGGGTCGGCTCCTTATTTTTAAACATACAACTTGAATAGTCCACTATCTCGATGATCGCTCTATACACAAAATCTTAACCCATTTTAGACAGGTATGTGCAAATCAAGAAAGGTGTTCATAATCCTGCAAGTTAAAGAAGTCATTTATTGGGTTTTGAAAGACTTTAAACAAAGACAATGCACTGCATTGATAGTCTATGTTTATGCCCTAATTTGGAAATAATGAACCTGAAGCTAGAATCATAGAATTTTCTCAACTGCTGAATTCTTATAAATAACCCAGGACTGTTCAAATATTCTTTTGGGAGTTGGAATTTTGAAGCCAAAAGAAATAATTATGATGTCATAGGGGACTATATTTGATGGTGCTCATAAGTGGGAGCTTCCCAGATCATGACACATGGCAGCAGACGTGTCCCGATGCACACGGAAACAGGGCGAGGACTGAAAATTGGAGGCGTCCCCCGGGCTGTCTTACGGCCGCTCGGGCCCGACTTTCGAGGATTCCCCGAAGAGTCCTGTAAACGACCAATGGCTCACCTCCAAGCCCTCCTGCACGCTGAGCTTCCTCTGCCTTCCCAGCCTCCGAGCCATCACAGAACCGAACTTCCTCGGCCTCCCGCCCGCCTCCGAGCCTCCCGCCGAACTACGATTCCTCGGTTCTATTGGGCGACCCCGAACGCAGATCCCCGGCGTCTCCGCCATGGCTCCGCGAATCTCGCTAAACGCGAGATATCCGCCGCCCCACGATCCCGCGTTCCACGCCGTCGCATCCCCATTAACAAGCGTATCTCGCCATTAATAGGACATCCCGTCATTCTCGCGGGCGCAACGCCAGGGGCGTAAATGCCTGCGAGAATCTCGCGCCCGCTAGCCCATGGCTGCCGCTATATAAACCCCTCTTTCAGACGACTCAGGTAAGGCAATTCTTATCCAATAGGCCGCTACTCTACCCAAATACCTCGACTAACTTGATCGTCGGATGGTCCATGGTAGTACAACCACCCCGGGACTTCTTTGCAGGTAGCTCGGCTTCACACCAAACCAAACCCATTGAGATCCACACGCCTTAGGAGACAGTTCTAAAACCCAACCCCGGCCGTTCGCCAACGCTGTCGGCAGACCGTCGGAAGACAACATCTGAAGAAGATCCAGAGCTCCATCAGTTGGAGCCGTCTGTGGGAACTTCGAAAACACTCATCGAAAGTTGATCTTCCGATCTCGAGCTGATGGCGAGTGAACATCGTGACGATCCCAGCACTAGCCGCCGTCCTCCCCACAACGAGGGCGTGGACGGATCCTCTCCTCCCCTAACGCCGTTCACGCCCTGTCTGCACGAATTTACAGGCCCGCATCCATCGTGGATGCCCTTGTCCGTATCCAAATAGCTGGACAAGCCACCCAGGTCGCCGTTCCCCTACCTCGGGACCATGACCTCCGCAGAGGGGGAGACGACACTGCCCACGCTGGCACGATGGAACAGCGCCTTGCTATTTCCGGCGGCCACAGATCCCCATGGCAACCATTTCAATGACCCCCTGGGCACCTCACAGCTCCACGCCGAGGTCTCACGCAAGAGTACCCCGCCTCGAGGCCCATCACGCTCTAGTCCCTCTTGAGGAGGTGTCGGTCAGCTCGCCTGCTCCCAGGCATGGCCGGCACCCTCTCCCCCGACAGGGTCACGCGGACAACACTCACCATGGAGGCTCGAGGACGACCTCGTCAAGGAACCTGAGGAATCTCATAGAACGAAACCGGAACCGCGGCCAGGCGCAGGCCGCCAGTGGGAGGGGCCATAACTCCGATTATGCCGAATCCTCGGAATACCATGATCGCCTCGATGCCCTCGAAAAGAAGATCAAAGGTATACATCTAGAGAGTCTCAAGTGAGAGGGCTAGGTATGCCGCCGACTCGCTTACGAAGCCCTTCACTGAAGAATTGCTCGCTGCCCGCGTTTCCTCCAGGAACAAGCCTCCAAAGATAGCTCTCTTCGACGGAAAATCTGACCCGAAAAACCACCTAAACGCGTTCACGGCGGGGATGAGCTTCCGGGACAATTCTGACGCCGCCCAATGCTGAGCGTTCCCCGCCATTCTCATCCGCGCCGGACGAGATTGGTTCCGAGGACTCATGCCACGCTCCATCTCTACTTTCGATGAGCTGGCCGCCCAGTTTCTCAGGCATTTCGTTGGGAATAGACAACAGAAGCGGACCGTCGATTTCACTATAAAGAGCGGGGACAAGGAATTCTTCAAAGAATACGTCACCTGCTTCTACAACGCTCTTCTTGAGGTCCTAAAACACCAGGACGAGACTATCATCACGGCCCTTAGGTCGGGTCTTGGGCACAAGGAGTGACTCCGCTCCTTTGCATTAGCGCAACCTAAGACCATGGCCGAGGTAAAAGCCTAGACCGAGCGAGAAATCCAGCTCGAGTCCGAGATAAATACGAACCTACCCCAAAGCGACCAGGCTGATCAAAAGAAGAGGGGTAGAGAAGAGAAGAAGATTGACCGGCCAAAGCCATGTTCCCCGAAGTTCCAGGATTATACCCCTCTCAACATTGCCCAGACAGAGCTGTTGGAGGAGGCAAAGGGCGAGCGATTTTTCAAACTCCCTCCGGTCACCAATAGGGCGGCCAAACGGACACGAAGTCCTCACCGTGCCTTCCCACAAGTTGCAGGGACACCCCACCGAGAACTGCAAACAGCTCTACGACTACATCGAGGAGTTAATTCGCTTGGGGCACCTGGCAAAGTACTTGCGAGAAAAGCGACAAGCAGACCGGGAGCAAGAAAACCATCCCCCTCCCAGTGAGTTGACGATCGGCCAAATCATGGTCGCATCAACAGGAAGTGCGCCTGGAGCCGGCGGACTTCGACGCCTCCTACACATCGAAGGGACTAGCGGCCAGCCCCGAAAGAAGAGCAAAGCAGCCGAGCCCATCACCTTCACCAACGAGGACCTCCACGGGATATCCTTACCTCACAACGACCCCCTGATGATTACAGCACGGGTCCACCGCTATGAGGTTCAAAAGATACTGGTCGACTCGGGAAGCTCGATAGATATCCTTTTTTTACGTATGGGGCTCGGCCAGTCGGACTTGAGGCCGACCGCCCACAATCTGTCGGGGTTTACTAACCACTCCATCCCTGCAGGAGTGGTCACCCTCATACTTAATATCGGGGAGGCAGGCCGTACGCGAACCGTACCAGTGGAGTTCATCATCGCTAGAATTCCATCGACCTATAATATCCTCCTGGGACGCCCGACGCTAAACTCTTTTCGGGCCCAGATCTCGACCTACCACCTCGCGATCAAGTTTCCACTCGACCAAGACGGAATAGGCCCGGCCTACGGGAATCAGCAAACCGCAAAGATTTGCTTCACAGCGACATCTATGCCCGAGCAACGAAGCGACGACCTTGAAAGCACGGGTGATTTCCGGGGGTCCTTGGATACTCGGGACGAACAAAAAGAAATCCGAGGGGCCCCGGTGGAGCCGCTAACAGAGGCCCCCCTCGTCGAAGGGGACAATGAACGAACTGTCTAAATCGGGTCACTATTAACGGGGGCCCGGCGCGACGACTTGGTCCACTTCCTCAGAGGGAACTCGGACGTGTTCGCTTGGGTGCCCGCCGACATGTCCGGGATCGATCCTAAAGTAATATCACATAAGCTCGGGGTCGACCCGACTGTCCGATCCGTCAGGCAGAAGAAACGAAGCTTCGCTCCGATCAAACAAAAGACGATCGAGGACGAAGTTGACAGGTTGCTTGCAGCCAACTTCATTCGAAACGTGGCCTACTCAGAATGGATGGCGAATATGGTAATGGTTAAAAAGGAAAGCGGGAAGTGGCGCATGTGCATCGACTTCACAGATCTCAACAAGGCCTGCCCGAAAAACAACTAACCCCTCCCTTGGATATATCAGCTCGTCGACAGTTCGGCAGGCCACGAGTATTCAGCTTCATGGATGTTTTCTCCGGCTATAACCAGATCCGTATTCCGGCAGACGAAAAGCTCACCGCATTCACAACGGACTGGGGGTATACTGCTATAAAGTGATGCCCTTCGGCCTCAAAAACACCGGGGCTACATACCAACGCTTGGTCAACAGGATGTTCAAACCACAGATCGGAAGGAACATGGAGGTTTACGTCGACGACATGCTCGTTAAATCAACCTCGTCAGATGAGCACGCCAAAGATCTTGGCGAGACTTTCGATATCCTCCGCAAATACAAAATAAAGCTGAATCTCGCCAAGTGCACGTTCGGGGTCACTAAGGGAAAGTTCCTCGGGTTCATGGTTACCCATCGAGGAATCGAGGCTAACCCGAAGAAAATCAGCGCCATCCTCAACATGGCCGCGCTAAAGACCAACGTCGAAATCATGCGGCTCACTGGGAGAGTAGCCGCTCTGAGTCGCTTCATGTCAAGGTCCGGGGAAAAGTGCCTCCTATTCTTCAAAGCCCTGAGAAAAATCCCAAGGTTTGAATGGTCGGAGGAGTGTCAGATCGCTTTCGAGCAACTAAAAGTGCACCTGGCAACTCCCCCACTGCTCACCCGACCGATTGAGGGAGATGAGCTATCACTGTATCTCGCGGTGTCTGATCAGGCTGCCGGCTCGGTGCTTGTCCGAGAAGTCGAAGGAGTCCAAAAGTCGGTCTACTACGTAAGTCACGTCTTTAAGGACGCGGAAACAAGGTACCCGACCATAGAAAAGATCGTCTTGGCGCTTATCATAACCTCAAGGAAACTACGGCACTACTTCCCGGCACACACCATCCTTGTTCTCACCGGGCGGCCTTTAGGGGCTATTCTCGCATCCCCCGAGTCTTCGGGTCGTTTGGAGAAGTGGAGGTGGGAGTTATCTCAATTCGACATTAAGTACCGTCCGAGGCAGGCTATCAAGGCACAAGTCCTGATCGATTTTATTGTCGAATGCACTATCCCCGGCAAGGAGGCAGTGTTAGTGCCGGCCTCCGGGTTTCAACCCTCGATCGAAGAGAGGCCCGACCCCGCCCCTAACTGGGTCCTTTACGTCGACGGGTCGTCAACCGAGAATGGCTGTGGTGCCGGCCTCATCATTCGAGGCCAGAACGAGACAGAGATGGAGTATTCTTTGAAGCTCGGGTTCAAAGCCTTAAACAATGCCGCGGAGTACGAGGCCTTACTAGCTGGACTACGAATCGCCTCCGGAGTGGGGCTGAAGACGATCCGAATCCGCAGTGACTCCGTCCTGGTCGTAGGCCAGGTGACTGGCCGTTTCGAGGCACGGGAGCCTCTGATGATGAAATATTTAGCCAATGTAAGAAGACTACGAAAAGACTTCGACGAAGTTCAAGTAGAGCAGATCTCTCGGCACTTAAACGCCCCGGCCGACGCTCTGAGCAAACTAGCTTCCTCCTATACGGCCAACAACAAGAGAAATATCCTCTTCGAGGTCTTGCCACGGCCCAGCGTGGAAGACAGAATGACAACACTTCAAGTTTACGCTGTCCGGGAAGAAGACCGGGATTGGAGGAAGCCTTTCGTAGAATTCCTAAAGGAAGGTACGCTCCCAGAAGATTGAGGGGAATGTTGGGATGCGGCGGCTCCCCGGCCGTCTAAACGAGGTCAAATACGGAACAAAAACTTTTTACGAAACCGGCGCTATCGCAACCCAAATTTCCGGATCGTTCCATTAACCGTAAACTAGCAAAATGTAAAAGGAGTTAGGAAAAGTTATATTGATCGATCCGTGTCTTTCGGTCTTCAATCTCTGCGCCAAACTCCTCGCTGCCACGCCGACGAAGTCCGCTCCCCGATCTCGCTCGTCAAAACGGCACCACGTCATTGAATCTTTATACGGGCTCCCGCTTCAAACCGAAACAACTTGGACATGAAGTTTGCTAACCGACATGTCCAAGATGAAGTAGAGAAGAGTGTAGAATATTCTGTCTTAAGGCACCCAAACGATTGGGTGGAGGTAAATGAAGTTGCCTTTGAAAAATTGTGAGCAATGCAAATTTGCTTGTGAGGGAAAAGAATTTGGCTCTTGAGGAAAAATGAGGTCCGGCCACTACTTAGGCTCTCTGTGGATTGCAAAAAAATAGAAGTGGTTTTTGTGCTCCGTGGATTTCTATGAGTGTTCACAGGGAATTTGTGATGCGTGTCTAATAAATTAATCAACACCACACCTATATTTCTTTCTCCAAGTCAACAGCCAAATAAAAACCAATAAATAAAGGCCATGCTCCATGAATTAAACCCACTTCTGGTCATCCCCACCATGCTCGCAGAAATGGGCAGCCCCTTTTGGTGCAACAATTTCAGTGCAAGAGGAAAAAAAGGTCAATGAAAAATTGCTCACACAACTTAAACATGGATCAAGAGTTTAAGACGAAAAAGGAAACTGGCAACTCCGAAAGTAATCATGTAACGAATTACGGGATTACCCCTCAACTGTAAATACATATCTGCATTTGTATTCCGGCCGAATACAAATGCAATGAGACAAAAATATTCCTACAATATAATACTAGGATCCGGCTAAAAACAAAGCCCATTAGTATTATCCGTCCGATCCTGATCCGTGCACAAGTACTCGAATATGATCGAACCTTGCCATAAGACCATATGGCCTCTACAACATTTCGCCCGAACTTGGGAAACTGTCTGTGGGGGACTAATGACTCATCAATACACTGGCACTGGGTATAACCACTAGCACGTCAGAGGTACTAGCTGTACGTAACGGTTGCCCATGTATTAATCGGAAGGGAAGCTGACGAGTGAACTCATCCAGAAATCCTACTGAGCCTGACAGTGACAATATCCGTACAGTCCGGTCCGTTCGTCTATGAGTATCGCATATAGGGCCTGGGGGGCTGGTAAACGTCAGACCCTCAATAGCGGTATAAGTCGTGTCGGAGAGTAGCCCAGAACACCCTGAGATACTACTGGAATACCTACCAGTAAATCTCGATTACCCTGGCCAGGGATTTCGTGTAATGGCTCTTCTAAACACAGCGCGATCTCACCCCCAAACACCGGGAGAGATGAATCCCTGATGATCCGCTCACTGCCTCCATGTGGCTCGGGACTGTACCCAACTAAAACCTGTTTGCACGACTCCTTTGAGCCGTGGTAGGGTAGTAATCAAAGCACAGTGGGAACTCACACGAGACAAATGACGATCTCAGGTCGACAGACTAACCTGTACACATGTCACCTGGGAACTGTTATCTGACGATATGTATAATACCAACTAGCATGTTCCCGGCGAGTCCTGTCCGGTGTACTCATAACGCAATGAGCACCTGTATACATCTTAGGTGAACCAACTGACACCAATGGCTTGTGAGACTGACCATCGCCCCTTGTCGGGGTCTCGACTGTATACACTAGTCTACTCTGGAGTATCGATGCCCTGTCTCGAAACTCCTATGACTAGGGACACTTTAAGGATGTGCTTATAGACCCCAACTCCCACGTATATGATCGCCATCATACTGCTGGCAGTCAAGCAAGAATCCTATGGGCTCTATCAACATGCAATAGTGAACTAAAGCATGTACACGATGGTAAAGACAAACCAGATAGCATACTATCATCTCGAGCAAGACTGTCCAATCGGTATCGGTCCTCCCTCAATCATTGCAATCACGTACTTGCGATCCAATAATTGAGTTTGAGGACACTATATCCAACAGGGAAGCCCGCCATTTCGTTTGGAACAGTGGAAACCTCTATAAGAAAGCCTTAACTCAACCTCTGCTTCGGTGCATCGACCCTCATGAGGCCGACTACGTCCTCCGTGAGGTTCACAAAGGGGTCGGCGAAGCACATCAGGGGGCCCGCATCTTAGTCCAGAAAACGCTACTCCAAGGATACTATTGGCCGACCATCCATCAGGACGCTCAGAAGCTCGTCAGAAGATGCAAGAGCTGCCAACTCCATGGCAGCATATCCCGTCTTCCGGCTACCGAGCTAACGGCCCTGACCTCCCCATGGCCGTTTGCCCAGTGGGTAATGGACATAATATGCCAACTCCCTACTGGTACGGACGGGCACAAATACATCCTCGTCGTGGTGGACTACTTTACGAAGTGGATCGAGGCCGTCCCCATCAGAAAACCGGACGCCACCACGACCATCAAGTTCCTGCGTAACAACATAATATTCCGATTCGGGATCCCGAGGTGTATCGTTACCGACCATGGGACGAATTTCGAAAACGACAAAGTTAAAGGATTCTGCAACGAATACCATATATCGATGAAGTTTGCCACGGTCGCGCATCCCCAGTGCAACGGACAGACCGAGGTCGCTAACCGGGATGTCATTCGAGATCTTCGAGCTCGCCTGGAAGGACGGCAGGGCAGTTGGGTCGACGAATTACCCTGGGATTTATGGGCCTTGCGCATATCGAAGAAGACCCTCACTGGAGAGACCCCCTTCAACCTTTGCTACGGCACCGAGGCAATGGTCCCAGCAGAGATCGGGCTGCCCAGCTACATGGTCGAGCACTTCGATGACAAAGCAAACACCTCGACCCTCCGAACTAATTTGGATATCTTGTTGGAGAAGCGGGACCGGGCACAGATCAAAGCTGCCGCCTATCAACAGCAAACTGCCCGTTACTACAACGTACGAGTCAAGCATCGCGCCTTCAAGACCGGAGATTTGGTCCTAAGATGGAACGAATTCGTTGACCAGAGCAAGTTGCACAAGTTTTCCCCAAAGTGAGACGGCCCATTCCTCGTCTCTGAAGTATTGCCCGGTGGGGCCTATCGCTTGCAAGACGTGGCGGGTCGCAAATTTCCACGGCCCTACAACGCCTCCCTACAACGCCGAGAAGCTCAAGTTGTACCTTTGAAAATTGTATTTATGAATATATGTTTCTTCTTTACCAAAGCGATGTAAATTTTTCTAAGTCTTTTGAATTTGAAGAAATTCCTCCTTTGTGTTTCCTTCTTCCTCGGTTCAAAGGCCACAGATTTCGTTTCTTGAAAATACTCAACGCACCCAGAAGACAAAAAGAAAACAATAGTCGTCGCAAAAAGAAAACTTTATTTATCAAAGGTATTGTGGGCTCCTCAGCCTTACATGAAAATTAAAATTACAATAGAGGGGTACGGAGTCAAGAAAGCACAGCTGGTGGTACTCCGTGCAGATCTCCGCCAGCCGGGCTCTGGCCTCTTCAGCCCGCTCCCGGCGATACTGCCCACGTATCCGGGATGTCATGGAAGCACCGAGCCCCCTATCTACCAAGCAGGGGCCCGCGATATGCCTTTTTCGGAAGCACTCCAAAATAAGGGCCATAGATTGGTCATGCCAATTCTTCGAGATGAGGCTGGCGACATAGAGCGTACGCTTCTTGTCGAGCGCCTCATCCAGCAGCTCCTCGGAGAGGGGGTTGTACAGCCCCGGGGACCTCCAAATTGCGTACATCAGCAATTGGAGGAGGGACGACCGACGAGAAAGTAGACGGCCGAAGTGGTCCTCAATGCGCTGGACCACACCCCGGTACGTCTCCTCGGATAGGGACTGGTCGTACAAGTAGACGTCACCGGAAGTGACGATCTCTTCAATCGTATAGATACGCCCGGCCATCTCAGAAAAGCAATGCTGAAAGAAAACCATCTCCTTCTCTATTTATAGCCTCAATAGAATCCTCCAACGGCTTAAATTTGCGCGAGCGTGGGCGCGAATCCTGGGATTTTCTCAACTCTTCTAATACTGAACCTTCACGTAGCGAGCAGCCCGTATTTCTCGGCCAACCGAAGTCGGAACGACACGGATCTTGGAATGCCTCGCCTCACCTATGCGTTTCTGCCACGCGTCGCCCGCGACGGTCACTCTTCTAGATTTTCACACGTTAAGGGAGGTCGGGCGACGCCTCGCAAAATCGAGCAGCTTCCCTGCTCGGTCAATCCATGGCTGGTAGTTTACTACCCACCGACGCCAAGGATCAAAGCAGCTTCCCTGCTCGGTCCATCCTTAATGGGTAACTTCTTATCCATCTACGCTAAGGATCAAAGCCCTTCTCAAGAGGCCACCGAGCAGCTTCCCTGCGCGGTCCATCCCTGGCTGTTAGTTTACTACCCACCAACACCAAGGATCAAAGCCCTCGTCAAGAGGCCACCGAGTAGCTTCCCTGCTCAGTCCATCCTTAGTGGGCAACTTCCTACCCATCTGTAGTAAGGATCAGAAGCCCTCAACCTCGGCAAAGGCCGACCAATCCGAACTAGGTTCTTGTCTAACTCATTCTTAGAGAAGTGGTCGTCGGTCCAACTCGAGGGAATGGGCAAATCTGTATCTATCTACTCGAAGGAGCCAACCGACATACCTTAAGTGAGCGATCGCCGCCTCGACTTCGGGGTCATAAGAACACCGGCCTTACACCGGCCTTTGTACACTTGACAAATAATTGGATTTCACTCGACGCGCGACTAAAGGACCGTTCGTCGACCTAGCGTCTGCCTCGTCAGGCAAGGAAAACGCTAACAGGCTCACACAAGAAAACATCGCCAGACAAAAATTTGCAAAACGACTTTATTCACAACTCGGGAGTCTTTACAAAGGTACTATAGGTTCCTCAGCCTTACAAAATTGCCCGAAGGCTTACAAAATTCCAAAACAAAAAAAAGAAACAGAAAGGCTCAGGTCTCGGGGCCGGAGAGGACCTCGATATGCTCCGCGCCAGCATCAGTAGCCGGGGTGGTGGCTTTAGGGTCGGCGCCCCCAACGGGAGCTTCGGCACTGGGAGTCGGGGTGATCGTCTTATCCCCAACGCTCCCACCGGGAGCCTTTCCCGGCGGCACTTCCGGCGGTATCCCCTGCGTCTCATCCTCGAGGGGGTACTCGAGCCGAGGCCCACCGTCGGGAAACTTCGGCATCAACGCCTTGACGGCATCGAGAGCCTGATGCCAGACGAGGGCCGAGACGTCAGCAATGTCGGATAGAATTGATCCGACGTCTTGTAACTCTCCACCGCCTTTGCGGTCTGGAGGTTGGAGCGCTTCATCCCTTCCTTCGCCACCTCGTTTTCCCTCTTAAGGGTATCCCGCGTCTTCTTCAGAGTGGCGTTGAGCACCCTGGCCTCTTCCAACTTAGCCTTGACGACCTTGTTGGACTCCTTCAAAATTCGGATGGACTCCCTGCATTTGGAGTTCAACCTTTCCTCGGCGGCCACCCGATCTTCGAGGGCGGCGATCCTCTCCCTCGCTTGACGCAGCTCCCAGCTCAGGCCCTCCTCCCGCGAAGAAGACTCGCCCGCTATCTGCATCGCCGGGGCAATTTCCTCATGCTCCATGTTGGCGATGAGGGCGCAGTGCTGGAGGACCTGGGAAAACAGAAGGAGGGGTTAAAAAGTATCCGATCCGACAAACAAAAGATGCTTAACGAAAACCCAAATGGGAGGCGGATACTGACCTGAACAGCCTCCTGAGCAATGGCGGCGACTTGGGCCTTAAGGGCCCCCCAGGGAATTTTTCCCCCGACCGACTGTTCCATCTCCGAGAGCAAGCGTTGGCGACGGAAAGCCCCGAGGGCACTTTGAAATAAACGTCCCCCTCCTGCACGAAGATCGGAGAGGACGTTGATGGAGACACCGCCCTTTTGTGCCTTTCGAGATGGACCTCGGGGAGGTCAACCTCGTCCTCCACCTCCAAAATCCGGGGCTGCGGCTCCCGAGCATGCTTACGGCTCTCCCGGGGCTGGTCTCCGAAGCATGGGGCGTGATGGAACGCCTAGCCGAGGCAGCCGCCGGTGGGGCCGGGCTCGCAGCGGGGCGGGATGGGCCGGCTCCCCTGGCTTTTCTCCCCTTCTTCTCAGCCATGGCAGGCAGGAATTTGGATCGGTCCATCGGTTCTGCAAAAAAGAAAAATACACAAAGGGAGTTAGTGACGCCAGAAAGAACGGTAGAAAATATGCAAGTTCAGACAGGTCGCCTAGGCTCTTAAATTACCCATAAATCGAGCGGGGCTGAGCCCGGCCCAACTGAGGGCCTGCTCGGAAAGCAAAACATCGGCCCGTTGGATAGGCTCCCACGCCGACACCGCCCTCGCTTCGGGAGAGGACGGCCACTTCACCCGCCGGCAGTCGATCATGTGCCACTGTACAAGAACAGGCCAATCCTCACCCTCGGGTGGCCCGACAAATATGAATTTCTCCTTCCATTCATGGATGGAAGAAGGAACTGCTAGGACCCCCGATCTGGCCGTCCCTCCCATATGTTTTCTAAAGGAAACATACACTCAGCTCGGTTCGTCCTTATGGGTGCCGAGATGATTTTTACAGCAAAAGGATGAAAGAAGAAGGGTCAAGCTGAAAGGGATTTCTTCGAGTCTCAACCGGACCAGGAACCCGAGAAGAATTCTACACGAGTTCGGCACTAGCTGGTCCGGAGCTAGTTGAAAACAACGCAGCGCCCCGCATACCTCGGGGGAGAAGGGCAGACGCATTCCAGCCCAAAATGCATCCAGGTACAAGGCGATCTCCTTGCCCTGCACCTGGTTCGCCCTCTCTCCCACCCTAGCCAAGCGCAGCGAATAACTAGGGGGAATGTGGAAGCGAGCCCGGATTGTGGTGAGGTAGTCCACATTCCTCAGGAGGGAGGGCGCATCGCGAGCATTCCTGATACGCGCTTTGGGGATCCTTCCCGTCGCACGACCACGGGAAGCACAAGTAACTCTAACTCTACGGGGGGAATCCGACTCGGATGCGGCAGAGGTAGAAGCAACGGAAGACTCCTTAGACTCTACCCTAACTATCTCAACAGACTCCCCAAAGGAAGACAGCTAACCTGAGTCAAAGAAGGAGACCACCAATGAAAGAGCGCGAGAAATCCGACCTGAAGGGAAGAGCGCCGAGCTAACTCTCGCAGCGATAGAGAAATGATAGCGAAGTGCGGACCCTGGGGGGATCCCACCTCTATTATAGCATTTGGAGAACATATCCAACAGTGCAGATCGTTTCCCGCCAAATCAGCGCTTCGAGCTCGACGACCGTCGACGTTCCACATGTCGCACGACCATTAAACGCGTCCCTTCGAGCGCAGAGGACAGCGGCAATCCGTCCCGTCAGCCAACCGACGTCGGACGCGTGGCGTCTCAACGAACATACGATCGAATCGGTGTTCCCTCTTTAATGCACGATCTCCTCTCTGATCCGCTGACGTCATCAAAAGATGCGCTTAACAGCCTCGTGAATCCGTGCCGACGAGGTCTTCAACTACGAACTGAGCCCGGGTGATCGATCGGACCACTCTCGAGCCGACCCATAAGTAAGTCGGGACGAGAGTGGGGGGCTAATGATGATGCTCATAAGTGGGAGCTCCCCAGATCATGACACGTGGCAGAAGACGTGTCCCGATGCACACGGAAACAGGACGAGGACTGCAAATTGGAGGCGTCCCCAAGGCTGACTTCCCGCCGCTCGGGTCCGACCTTCGAGAATTCCCTGAAGAGTCATGTAAACGACCAATGGCTCACCTCCGAGCCCTCCGACACGCTGAGCTTCCTCCGTCCTCCCAGCTCGTCTCCAAGCTATCACAGAATCGAACTTCCTCGGCCTACTGCTCGCCTTCGAGCCTCCCGCCGAGCTACGATTCCTCAGTTCTATTGGGCGACCCAGAATGTAGATCACCGGCGTCTCCGTCACGGTTCCGCGAATTTTGCCAAACGTGAGATATCCGCCGCCCCCACGATCCCGCGTTCCACGTCGTCGCATCCCCTATTAACGAGCGTATCTCACCATTAATGCGGGATCCGCCATTCTCGCGGACGCAACGCCAAGGGCACAACGGCCGGCAAGAATCTTGTGTCCACTAGCCCATGGCTGCCGCTATATAAACCCCTCCCTCAGACGACTCAGGTAAGGCAATTCTTATCCAATAGGCCGCTATTCTGCCCAAATATCTAGACTAACTTGATCGTCGGAGGGTCCACGGTGGTACAACCATCCCGGAACTTCTTTGCATGGAGCTTGGCTTCACACCAAACCAAACCCATTGAGATCCACACGCCTCAGAAGACAATCCTCAAACTCAACCTCTGCCGTTCGCCAACGCTGTCGGCAGACCGTCGGAAGACAACATCTGAAGGAGATTTGGAGCTCCATCAATATTCATGACCTCTTGAAAGATGCAGATACACTAACTGATGCGACTAAGCTGTTGAATTGTTGATCAGGAAAGACAGTCCATTGCTTAAGATATATGTAAGTTTCAAACTTTGATAGGTCATTGCACTAGACATTGCCATGCAGTGATTGTTGCTATTTGTCCTCCACGAGTTCCTCATGTGGAATCTATTGAGGTTCTGTATGATGGGAAGAAAAAATAGGTTATTCGTAAGATGGGCATATAAGATTAGAGGGTGTAGGTTATATTGATGTGTGGATGTTGATTGGTTGGAGTGCCCTGATGATCAACAATCAACTGATTCATGGTGTGTGTGTGTGGCCAAAGGGATCAAAATCCGACCCATTTATATATTCAGCTATTAAAGGGGTCTGGCTAGTTATACCTAACTAGGATTTTATCGACGAGTTTGAATCCAAACCCGACCCATTGACAAGCTTAGCAACATGTACATATTACTAAATTTATAAATCTATCTTTGCTTATGAATATGCCATACTTGTTTGTAAAGCAAAATAAAATTTTAAAAAATAGAAATATTTAATCAAGAATTCAAATTCTGTTGTAGCTAGAGAGAGAGAGGCGGGTAGTTATTAACGGTCCCACTTCAACAGTCAGCAGTCAGTTTTGGCAATTCTTCAATGAAACCGACACATGTCGGTGCAAAAGCAGCTGTAGGGCTCAATTGATACAATTGCACCAATGAAGCCCTCTGCCACGTCACCAACCCCTTCGGGCCCACAACATACCATTGTGTCAGCAAGTGGGTGCAATTCTCATGCAATTTAATGCAATTATTTTGTCGGCAAGTATAGTAGTTTGTTGTATGGTTATTGATGAAATTATGTCAAATATACTTTACGAATTGCTAAAATAATATTATTTTACGGAACTTGCTGAAATAACTTAATGCTTTGCTAAATTTTGATAAATACAATAAAAAAATATTGAAGGTTTTTGCTAAATGTGGTGTTATAATGTTATGGTATTATATATTTTCTAATTATAATATAGAAAAAAGCGATATGAGGCAGCGACCCCTTTTCCAAAAAGGGGCCCCGCCTCAAAACACACTTACCCTCATGACACACACACACACACACGTGGCCTCGTATCCTATCTTTTGGGATTTTCTCGTATCGCTGTGACATATCGTGTCCGAGTTCGTGCAACCTTGGGTTGAGGTTATATTGATGTGTGGATGTTGATTGGTTAGAATACCATGATGATCAACGGTCTGCTGATACATGGTGTATATGTGGCAAAGGAGCTATTCGAGCATAAAGGAGTAAAACAGATATTGTTGATATAAGATCCGGTCCAATTCATTATAGCCCCTAGTTAATAGTATTGGTTGATCAATTCTAGAACAAATCAGTATAGCAGTTTCTTGGTTACAACATTTCGTTATTGGGGTGCCCCATTTTCATCAAATTTGTAGTCCATACATTCATATTATGTCTTTTTCAGGAACAGCCAAGTTTAAAAATAGGAAAGATTTTCAGCCCCTTGTAAATGTGAATTAGCATGCACACATTAAAATCATGATATGTTGTCATCGTGTAAATGTTCTTGTTTTTAAAATGATTCCGCATTGTTTTCTTTTCAGTATGCTTATAATTGTCTTGGTATTTGGTAATACTTTATCATGGTGTGATAAACTAAACGATTGTTATTACCAGGTGTTACGCTTAGAGCGCTAGCGAGCGAAAGGAGATTGCTTTGTTTGGTGGCCATCTTCTTGTTACTTCAGCAACATGAATGAAATTGCTTGTAATTTCCCTTGCATTTGCATGTTAGGGTAGGAAGCTGAACTAAAATTGATTGTGTTACTCCGTGTACTAGTTTACAAACTGTTAGTTTCAAGGTCGAAGTTGTGCTATTTATATTGGTTCTAATGTGTTCCTTGATGTTGTTTTAGTTGTAAATTTTTTCCCATAATTAAGTAGCTCATGTATTATGTATCACATATTGTCGATACATTTAAGTAGGAAGATTTAGAATGAATTTGACAATGTGATGTTCTGCAAAAAAACTTGTAGCCTTTGTTGCAATTGGAATGGACCAAACAACTCTCTAATTTGAAATGTGACAGTGTTTTGCAAAATAATCAATGATGAGATATACCCCTGCACGTGGTTTTTAGCTTTCACCAAATCTTTTATTTTCTTGCTGAAGAAAAGTATATCCTTACTAAGATTTAGAAATTTGTCTAACACAGCAAAAGTTTGATTCAAAAATTAACCACATTTCATACAAAATTTGATAAGAAGAAATCACGTTCTTGTATGTAATCTCCAACTAATAAAATCAAATCAATGAATCTTGCTTCAACACCTGAAACAAAAGCTCATTCCAGGTATCAATAGGTCCGGGCATGCACCAATGCACACAATCACTGTACCCTTTCATCCACTGGTTGTTCCAATGTGACCCTGGATGTGCATCGGCCCTCATCATCATCGCCTTTGTCACATCGAGAACCCTAAACTTCTTCCCCTTTCTCCTCCTGTCTCTACTCGCATTCGCAACCTCCTCCACTTGAGCATTTCTCAACTCCCACTCAGTCCCACCAAAGCTAACCTGGCCTTCACTCAACGGTCCCGTTCTATTACAATATCCTCCCCCGTTCCAATTCCCGTTCTCAAAATGCGCAGGTGAGAAGGTTCTCACAAAAGTAATCAATCCTCCACAATTTCGGCAGCCGTTGATATACTGGAGAGATGTTTTGATGGCTCTCCTGATTGCAAATGTAGGACCATACTTCGTAATGTTTTTCTCAGAGCAGTAAATGCAGCCGATGAGTTTCTTGTTCTCATAAAGATAATTTTTTCTAAAATACCAGTGCCCATCTGAGATAACGAGATAGTTGATCCAAGGGAGCTTAAGGGTCCATGTTGGGTCGATTTTGTCTAAGTGTAGATCATAGACTCCTGTTGTTGACCCGTTGATGGTTCTTTCGGATCCGAGGATAAGGAATTTTGTCCATAGGGTCATTAAGATGAAGCTGTGAGAGCGGAAGTACCATGTTTTGAACCTATCTTCTGCGTCTTTCTCTTGAATGTCTATTGGAGTCTCCACCTGAAACAATCGATTGTGTAAAGAGGTATGTTGGGTTGCAAATTTGCAAAATAAAGTATGAATGGATGCGATAATGAAAGATATGACTCGGGTTGAAAAGTTCGTGAGATAACTATATTCCACATGACTTGGAATTGAAGCTAATTTGCTATGGTTAAATTCATTATCTTCTTAGTTTAGATTTTGAATAAAAAATTAAAAGACAGACAATGCTGTTTTCCATGTGTGCTAGTGTGTGTGGGGGAGGGGGTAAGGCTAATATGCTTCCGATGCATAACCATCTCAGTTATATAGTGGATAATTACATTAATTGCCTATCATATATGGATAAAGAAGGGTTATATTATGCTAATTACAAGTTGAGAGAAAATAGAAAATCTTATAAAGTTCTTATAAGATTTTCTCTCTTCTTAGATTAATTAATTTCATATTTAATTACAAAGATTTTCTACACTCTCTTTTTGTAAATAATAAAAAGTATAAGTATCTCTTTTTTTATCCGTATATAAGATACAAATAATGTAATTATTCACATGACATAACTAAGTTGGTTACGCTCTGAGAGGCTCTTAGTAACTTAGTCTTCTCATATATGTGTGTGCGCGTCCGTACATGCGCGCGAGCCAAATAACAATAGAAGTTAAGCTGAATATGTACTCACCCGAGACAAGAGACAAAGGAGTGATTCCATCTGATTCCTTGAAACCGAGTCGCCTACAAATGCCATTCTCTTCCCTCTAGCTATTCTCAAAAAATTCTCTGCGTCGAATCTTTGCAAATTACACCCATCTGGCTTCCATCTCCAATTTACAAAATCTTGATCTTTTCCATACTTTCCACAATTTTTAGATTCGGGTATAGTTTTGCAACTGCGGTTGGTATAACCCGTTTTCAAATAATCTTTCACCCATTTTCCATCAAACAAGTCGCAACTTCCCTCACCTAAGCCAAGAAAAGGAAATAAATAAATAATCTCATAAACATAAATGTAATATGGAAATTTATATATAATCAACCACCCTAAAATCTTATATATTTATTTTACTCTACTTTGGAAAATCCTTATCTATTTTTCTGTGAAAAGGCATATGTATCAAAAACATTAGTTAATTTATTGTTGAATTTAATATATTTATAGTTTTTAACTTAATAATATATTCTCTTTGGTAAACATGTTATTAACTAATTCGCAAATTCACTTCTCAAAATTTCATGATCCTAATCGCAATATAGCAAACAGGAAAGGTAATATTGTCTACGTTATGGAAAAATGATAGAATGATATATAAATTAAATAAATAGGGAAATGTTTGAAGGAAAAAAGTAAGTAATATATATATATATATATATATAAAAGCACGATTTGATGAAATGGTGCAACAAATTTCAATCCTCCATTTTTAGTATATATTTAATATTCATTAAAAGGTTATTATTGCTATTCTTAACCATCAAATTTCAAACAAACAAAAAATCATTTGGAAAAAAAATCTCTTTTTGAGATTTCAATTGAATATATACAAAGAAAACCAAAATGTAAGTACATAAAGCATTGAGAAGGTATAAAAATGATAGAATGTAAATGGACATACACAAAAAAAAAATCAAATAAAAAATTATAGGCTTGGTTTATGAATATATATACCGACCATTTCTTTTGTTGAACGGAAGCCAAGAAAAGCCTCTAAAAGAGTTGGAAGAGTAGCTCAAAGAGATCATGAGGAAGATGAAGGAGAGCAAGAGAAGCCATGGCAAGAATGATGATACACTCCTCTTCAAATTGATGTTCCAACCTTTTGGTTGTAGGATATGGAATGGAGATTGAGGAGAAGATGATGGCTCTTTGGCCATGAAAAAGTTTTAGTGCTTGGAAATTTATTTATTAATGTTATTGGATTCAAAGCATAGGCTTTAAAGGGTGGTATTTGCAATGGAAAAAGGCCAAAAGTTTCCATGTAAATGAACTATGAGTATTAATCTCTCCCTTGATTTGGAATGTGAAGGGAGAATGAATTGGAATGGAAAAAATGAGGAAATGGTAGTGGATACAACTAATTGAGAGAGAGAGAGCACTAAAAGGGCTGAATGATGCCACGTGGCAAAAGATTAGACGCGTAGAGCGTTGCATGGGGCTAATTTTGCGGGGTAACGTTTTCTTTTTCTTTGGGAAAATGCTAATTGGTATTTATTATTTGGTAAAGCGAGGTCTTGAACCTGACCAAATCTGTTGCTTATGACTTTTTATTTCTGTGGGCTCATTGGAAATTACGAAAGGAAACGTATTTTTGACAAATCTTTGTTTTTTTTTCCATCCCTTCACATAGGCGCACGTGGAGGCTGATTAAGTCAAGGCCCAATTGAAGAATTTCTTGAACCTTTTGTGATTACTAATTTCTTGACCTTGTTTTGCTTTGCATGTTTGTCAGGTAAAAACGCAATTTTCCTATGGCAAGCAAAATATAGGATAGTAAAAAAAGTAAAAAAAAATTACTTTTAAGATTGTGTACAATATTGAAATTTTGAAGAAAAAAACCATTTTTGAAAGTTTCGAGATTTCCCTATGCGTATACGTTGAAAAACAAAATATTGAAAATTTCAAGATTTTCACAAACAAAATATTTTTGAAAACGAAGAAAATAGAAAAGTTGAGGTTTTAGAAAATTTAGCTCTTTTTTTTGTGTTATAAACATCATGTAAAATATTGAGAAAAAAAAGATTCAAGTTTAGAAAATCTCACGATTTTTGTTTGTTTTGACAAATGAAGTAGTGAAAACCCGAACAAACATAATTTTTTAGATTTTCCAAAATTTCACGATTTCGTGTGTTACAGCAAGCCAATTAAATATTGACAAACCGAATAAATCAAAATAAAAATTGAGATTTTAGAAAATTTCAAGCTTTAAGTGTGGTATGCCATGCAAAATACTGTTAATGTAAAGAAATGTAAAACTTTAAGATTCGTTAAAGTAGTGTGATATATATGGCAAGCAAAATTTTAATAAATCGAAGAAAACAAAGAAATTTCGATATTTTTGAAGAGAAAAAATTCATGTGCTATATCAAGCCAAACATTGACAAACGAAGAAAATATAGATGATTTAGAAATTTTTGAAAATTTCACGATTTTTGCAACGACCACAAAATCATAGTACTTTCCTTATATTTTCCTTTCTTTAAGAAATGTCCATTTTCTCTGAAACACTTGTGTGTGTATAACTTTCAAATAATATACATAATACATTCTTGTATATCTTGGTCATCACACTGCATTATTGTTCGATAGGTCATAGGTTCAAATCATGATTGAAATATTTTAGTTTTCATTTTAAATCCCCAAGTTATAAAATTATTTCATATTTTTTATAGGCAAATATTTATTAATATTTTAAGAGAAGAGAAAAGATTTTCTTTTAATTAAAAATAATATTTATTTGTTTATTTTAATTAATTTGATTGTTATTTGGATATATTTGTTTGGATTGTTTTTTTTATTGTTTTGATTTTAGGAGATTGATAGAATTTTAATAAATGCTAGCCTCTTAACCCTTTTCTTCTATGTCGTAACCTAAAACACCGTGACTCCGAAATTTCTTCTCCTCTTCCCTTTCTTTCATCTCGGATCTGAAGCCCGACGATGAGAGAATTGAACGAAAGGAGAAAAAGACATCACTCATGTCGTCTCGATCTAATTTGAGACATTCTCTATTTTACGATAAGAACAATTCTAGATCATCCTTTCTCTGTAAGTCCCCTCTCATTTTTCCTCATTAATTTTCATTGTCACAGTTTAATTTTTAACAATGAAATAGTGATTAAAAATAATATCGAGCAGCTGTTAATTATGATATGCTTTTATATCTTAGTACTAATTTCTGATACAATATTGAATTAATTATACCACTATAATAATTAATAATAATGATCTAACTTATATTGTTTATACATGTCACGCCCCGCTTTTCAAAATACGGAATACGACGAGTGACAAGGCCAGCCATTCTCATACGGTTAAGGAAATATCCTGCCGTAGACACACTTCGGTTTCTAGTATTACGTGGTAATCAGTAATCAATGCACAGCTAATGAGAAATGCAGTCACTAAATACTACCAAAACAGTCACAAAACTAACCAGATAGAAATCAAGGGAAAGACAGCGCTGGCGTGGCAGCGTATTAAGACGGCTCAGGATCGACAGAAAAGTTGGGCAGATACCAACAGGAGGGCACTAGAATTTGAAATCGGAGATCACGTGTTCCTGAAGATTTCCCCTACCCGTGGAGTTATCAGGTTCGGAGGTCGGGGAAAACTCAGTCCCCGTTTCATCGGACCTTTTGAGGTGCTAGAGCGAGTAGGAGAGGTGGCCTACCGACTTGCCTTGCCTCCATCGCTAGCTGGTGTGCACAATACCTTCCACGTGTCACAGTTACGGCGTTATGTTCGGGATGAGAGCCACGTTCTGGACTATTCGGAGCTAGTCTTGGATACCGATCTATCATACGAGGAGCAGCACACTACCATCCTCGACCGCAGAGAGAAAGTGCTGAAGAACAAGGTTATTCCGTTAGTCCGAGTGTCTTGAGGCGGTCGTTCCCCAGGAAAATCTACCTGGGAGCGGGAGGAAGATATCCGTACACGTTTTCCACACCTCTTTATTTAGTACTTTGTTTCTTTGTATCCTTGTTAAATTTCGAGAACGAAATTTTTGTAAGGGGGTATGATATAAATCTCCGTTTCCTTCAATGAGAATCTTTCTATATTTTTCCCAAGTCCCCGAATGTTATCCCATTTTTTCCCGTATCGTTATTTTGTGTGAAGTTTAGTGCGTAAGTTGTAGTAATTGTTTTTCTAAACCAATTAAAAATCAAAGCCCAAAATTTATATATATATATATATATATATATATATATATATTAACCCAAATCCCACAGCCCAAAACAAATTAATTTTTATTAAAACTTAACCCAGCCCAACACTTTTATTCCCAAATGATTTAATTTCCCCGGCCCAAGCTCTCCGGCCCAAGCACCCTTACCCTAACAACCTAACCCGAGCCCGCTCCCGCCTTACCCGACCCGCTTTTAACCCTTCCTTTTCTCCCTCGTCATAAACTTCTCCCGCCCATTTCTTTTCCCGTTGCACCCACGTTCCCCCTCGCACCCACGTCGCCCGCGCCGTTGCCCCACGTCCACGGTCGCCTCCCACGATGCGCGCCCTGAGCTCATCAACTCCTCGTCTCTCTACCGCTCTCCCGGCTCACTTTCAGTCTCGCTCAAACCCACACTTCTCAAACTCTCTCTCTCTCCCTACAAAAACCCACAGCACCCCTCGATTCCTTCACCGATGACGACGTACAACCCCTCAAACTTCCTCCCTCGCTCTCTTCTCTCCAGAACTCACCCCCTCACCGAGCCCCCCTGCACCTTCAGCCGCCACCAAGCTTCCCTGCACCCGAGCTCGACCACCACCTGCACTCGACGCCGGCGAGCCCCCACTAACCTGAACCACCCCGTCAACCTCTGCACCCTCTACATCTTCTCCACCTCCTCCAAAATCCACACCCGAGCCCCGCTACCCTCTCTCTCTCTCTCTCCAAAGCCACACCAAATCCCTCACTGCGAACTCCAAACCCCGAGGCTGACCGTCGCCGGAGCGACACCGTCGACCATCGTCGACCCCAGCGCACCCATAGAGATCCACAGAGCACCCCCCCCGCTTCCAGTGACCACGAGTCGTTCCCCGGACAACTCCGACGAAACCGAAACGCGAGCCGAGGCCGTGAACCCTAGCCGCGCCGTTCGTCACGCGTTCGTGCCGCTGCCGCTGCCGTGCATCGCCAAAACGTCTCCAGGCAAGTACCCTACTTGCTACATGCTAGATTATTTCCATTACAAACTAAAATCGTATTGACTCTATGTTTACAAGTCACGAAAACTTATATGACATAACTGTTCGATGCAAGATCCCAATGAAAACCTTCATTTAATTTGACGGAACTTGATTTCATATTCTGGCCCGTCTGGAAATGAACCTTGTTTAGCAATTTCACTGAAAAATATGATTGTTAATGGCTTAAACGAACACCCCCAATTACACCCGTAAAAACTGGGAATTTCCCGCACCTGAAATTTGTTAAAATCACAATTAATTGTGTACATATTGAAATGATGCGCTCGAGGGCTCAAATCGAAGACGACTCGATGACCTGTAACCCTATGCAAGTTCTAAATTGTTTCTATACTGATATTATTACGAGAATTGGTTCGGAGAACGGCTCTGGACTGCAGTCCAGAGCAACTCTGGTTATTGTTTTCTGCCCCGTAATGTTTACTACCTTGCTGCCTGAACTCGTATGTTGAGGAATCCTACACCTTATTGAAGATGAATCTGTTAGCTAAATAACTCAAGTGATTTCACCCCGTTTTATTGTCGTTTACTATTTAAACTACAATTTAAAAGATCAGAACGTCTAGCAGTCCCAAACAGAAACTGAACTGATACCCTGGTGTTGAACAGTGCATAACTTCTGATGTACAGACGCGATTGAGAATTTGTCTGTTACGTTGGAAACCCTATTAAAAAACCTATATTTCATTTAACTGTAGCATCGCTAAATTCTGAGCCCAACTGGGTGAAATTTGTGCCGCGAAACGGACGTTCAGTTCAGAAACTGAATTTCCTGTAGCGAGCACTTAAATTGAAACGGCTGCAACCTGAATACCAGAAACCCGATTGTACTGAAACAAATTTTGCTGAACTGTTGACAGAGTGTACTTGTTACCGTATTTGTAACGTTTTATTGAATTCTGAACATATGAATTACTGCAATTTTTGTAAGCTTATAACGTGCATGTTAGTCCATATCACACATGACTTGTTAACTGCATAAATGTACATACCTTACTCAACTGCCATATACATAGTGTTAGTGCGCGTTAGTATTCAGTGGACATTGCATTATCGTGCGTGAATGATATTGGTTTAGGAGTGTCAAGTACACCAAGGGAAAGTGAATGATTCGTGACAGTGATTAATACAGTGAACAGTGACAAAACCGTGCTATTGGTGCATACTTGTACACGACTAAATCATAATCATCATTAGTGTAAACCTGGGGAAAAAGGGAAATCGAAGTGGAAAGAGCATCGTATTTAGCGGGACCGTGTTTTAGAGGATGATCATTCGAACAGTGATTCTTATATATATTAGGTAGGATCTAGCGATCCGGCTGACAGGGTTATGTCCCAGGCGTGTGGGCCGTTGTCTCGGGTATGTACGAGACTCCTGTTAAACATGATCCTCCTTTCCCCTATATTATTTCAAACATGACCTAGAGACTGATAGGGACACAGATCATACTTTGCATCATTTAGTGACATAGCGATTATCAGCATTTTACTTTCTCTGGTATTATCGTATTTGCATGTTTCATGTCATTAATATAAAAATTGTTATTACGTCGCTCTGACGACCTGAGTGTGCATGCTCAGACCTCGAGGAAGAACCAGCGCAGGAGTCGGATATAGCTTTCGAGCTGACGGAGATCTAGTCTGGAGTACCTTTTTCTTCGTTTCCGTTTTCCCTAGAGATCTTGTATTCGAACTCGGTTAGTAGTCCTTTCCTGTTTATTTGTGAATTGTGAACAATGAAAATTTGATGTAATATTTTAGTGATGCATTTCCTTTACTGCTGTGCTTTGTTTACTGATTACCATGTAATGGTAGAAGCCGAAGTGTGACTATGGTGGGATTATTCCCCAACTGTAGGAGCATGGCTGGCCTAGTCATCTCTCGTTTTCCGTATTTTTGGGAAGCGGGGCGTGACATGGTTTTGTTGGTATCAGAGCCAGGTTTAGTAACAAGGGATAACATTAACTACACTGTATTACATTATTTTTGCTTCACTATTCTTGATTTTCATCCTTGAATCTAATCATATCCTTTTGAATCTTCCAGCGATATGACGTCCCCGAACGACCACTCCTCGGACTCAAGTTCTCAGGATCGCACGGAAAGAATAGTTAGTGCACTGACCTCTCTCGCAGAAGCTCAAGAGAGGAAGACGGACTTACTCGCCGAGGGACTCAGCGCTATTACCGCTGCAGGGGGACCCTCCGCACTCATTACTGCCCCCGAGGGCACTACTCCACCAGCTTACTCTGTTAGGGCTGGCACCGTATCAGACTTCCGGAGGTTGCATCCAGCGGCATTTACAGGGCTAGCCGAACCACTAGAGGCCGAGCAATGGCTAGTGAACATGGAGAACTTACTGACGGCCGCCAGGGTACCTGATGAAGATAGGGTGAGTGTGATAAAGATCCAGTTGGAAGATGAAGCCCGTACCTGGTAGACAGTTGAAGAAAGCAGGCTAGAGAGGCCAATCGAATGGAGCAAATTCAAGGAGTGCTTTCTGGACCATTATTTCCCTTCTACCGCCAAGGCAGAGATAGAGGAAAGATTCATTCTACTGAAGCAGAATGGCCGCCCCGTGGACGTATATGCGGCAGAGTTCAACCGTCTGAGTCAATTTGCTCCATACATGGTCGCTTCAGAGGCTACCAGGGCCAGACGCTTCTTACAGGGACTTGATTTCGAGCTGCAGCAGTTGATCGCATCACTGGAGTTGCAGACTTTTGCATAGGTGCTCAACACGGCGAGAATTCAGGAGCAATTGATCAACAAGTTCAGGAAGCCCCCAGTCGTTCCAGCACGTACCCATGCACCTTCTGGAGGAGCCATACCAGTTCACAGGCCTGGAACGACTCAGATGAAGCGCCCATTTGTGCCACAGCATCGCCCCCAGAGACAGAACGTAGTTTGCGGCTACTGCAATAGAGATGGACATACCCAGAAGGACTGTCGCCGCACCAAGGGACAGTGCTTGATTTGCGGATCCAGTCAGCACAGGATTAGCGGTTGCCTCGAGTGAGCAGAGATACAGGGAGGTTCTGGACCGCAGCAGCAGAGGCCACAGGAGCAGAGGCAACCCTATACAGGTCGCGGTCAGGGACGGGCTTTCACCTTGACCGCCGAGCAGGCAGAGGCTTCAGGAGAAGTTGTCACAGGTACTCTACTCGTACATTCCTTGCCAGCTAGAGTACTATTTGATTCTGAAGCATCGCACTGTTTCATATCTGAGCATTTCATTGATACACACTCCATACCACATGAACCATTAACCAAGGGCTGGGAGATACATACGGGTAATGGCATTATAATATCTAGTCGAGAATGTAGATCATGTCCGGTTGTAGTGTGTGGCAGGGAATTCTATGCGAATTTCCTCTTGATCGGGACAGGCAGTTGTTCCCCTCCGAACGGCGGCCAAGACATGGACGTCTTGCCTGAGATCCGGGGCAGATGCTAATTGGTGCTATCCGTCTACCTCTCCGAAGATGCCAAGTTGATTTATGGCACCATGTATCGAAAGTTTAAACGGATGCGGCCGATGTAGCAGATTTCGTCAGATTCCCCCTCGTTTGAGGAGTTTTTGATTGTGGGGACGCTCTTCCCTGCAGGCGCAAGCCCCTGCAGTTAATTACGCTACCGCATCGCGGTAACAACTTTCTCCTTCTCCAGATGGTCACTTCGTGTCGTGGGTGTTTGTTTTTTTTGTGGTTGCCCATGGATTATATACGGAGACTGATTTATGTCGTCGCCCGTAGGACGTGGATTAGTCCAAATCCGTATTATCGTAGATTTGGGTTTGGGGGTTTGGGTTTAAGGATACGTTAGCCTCTTTTGAGACTAAGATCAACTTAAACGTTTGTTAAGGATACGTTAGTCCCATTTCAGACTAAGATCAACTTAACGGGATCGTTTAGATCCGACAAAAGAGCATTTTGGGGCTCTATTGTTCCAGTTTAGGGACATAGTGGTCCATTATATGCACGACCATCGGGACCCGTCACCTCTCTGACGTCGTTGAAGGATTACAACGATAGGTGTCAGAGGAGTTCAGAGATGTACCCTTGGATCAAAGTTGATTGGGGGATCTATAGTCTAATTTGGGACTAAAGTCTGCTTGAAGGTTTAAGGATACGTTAGCCATATTTGGGGCTAAGATCAACTTAAACGGGATCGTTTAGATCCGACAAAAGAGCATTTGGGGCTCTATTGTTCCAGTTTAGGGACATAGTGGTCCATTGCCAGTTTAGGGACATGGGGGTCCATTGCCAGTTTAGGGACATGGTGGTCCAATACCAGTTTAAGGACATAGTGGTCCATTGAAATGTATGGCTGTCGGGACCCATCACCTCTCTGAAGACGTTGAAGGATTACAACGACAAATATCAGAGGAGTTCAGAGATGTACCCTTGAACCAATGAGTTGGTTGAAAGAGCAGATGTGCTCAGTTCAAGATGATTTGAGGACTTATGGCCAGTTTGGGCTAAGTCCAATTATACTTGAAATATTGGCCCTTTGGACCATTAGATATTTGTCTGGGTTCAGCCCCTCATCATTCAGCAGTGCTAAACAGAGGTTTGGGGGCTCTGACAACATTTTGTCTTTGATTTCCTTAATTTTGAGATTCATTTGGAGGAGGGACTTTTGCCTCTGAAAAATTAGCCAATTTGGCTAAAAGTAGTGTTAAATACTAGAGAACAACAGTGTTAAACACTGGACGTAGAACTCTCAAATTAGTGTTAAACACTAAAAGACAATCAATATTAAACACTGGAAATATAATCTTCAATTTAGTGTTAAACACTAGAAAACAATCAGTGTTAAATACTGGAAATATAATCTCCAAATTAGTGTTAAACACTAAAGAAAGAGGGGTCACGTGTGGACACGTGAGGACGCCCAAAGGGGGGACCAGATCCCTTTTCTTCGTTCTACAATTAAGTGTTAAGCACTTTTCATTTCCTGGCCATCACGTGTGGGCACGTGATAGGCATCCATCCATTGGATATTAAAGGGATTTGTTAGGGGTCACGTGGGGACACGTGAGGGCGCCCTAAATGTGGAGCCAGATCTCCTTTTGTTTTATCCTCAAATTTGCGAATAAGTGTTAAACACTTTTATTTTTATTTTAGAGCATCACATGTTGGCACGTGATGGGGATCTGTGCGCTAATTGTTAAAGCATTTGCTGAGGGGTCACGTGATAACACGTGAGAGCGCCCAAAGCTTTCATTTCCTTTGCTTTTTCTTTCTGCATTTTGGGAGTCAAGTGGGAGCACGTGAGGCATTACCTCAAAGCTTCTTTTCTTCAGGGATCTTTTCAAGGGTCACGTGGGGGCACGTGACCCTAGTTCTTTTCATGAACAGAGATCTTTTAAGAATTGAATTCTCTGTAGGTTTAAACCCTAATTATGATTTTGGAGGAATTAAATTCCTATTGTGAAAGAATTAAATTCTTGTTTAGGATAAAACCCTGATTTCTTTTTAAAGGAATCAAATTCCCAGATATGTAAAAGAATTAAATTCTTGATTAGGGTTAAACCCTAGTTTTGTTTTAGGAGAATTAAATTCTCAAAACTCAATTCCCCTTCTAAGTTTAGGATCTGCATGGCAGGATCTCGACCCGATGAGAATTAAATTCTCAATTTATGGGGAGATTTGCTCTGTGCAGATCTTCAACCAGAAGAAGAACTAAGTTCTTTTTTGTATAAGAGTTAAACTCTTGGATTTTGAGAATTAAATTCTCTGTTTGAAGTTTCTCACATAGGATTTTCTTTGTTGAGAATTAAATTCTCCTTTCTTTTCTTCCCTCTTGAGAATTAAATTCTCCTCTCTCTGTTTTTCTCTCCAAAAAAAAAGTCCCTTCTCTTCCCCGCTTCCCAAAATACGGAATACGAGGGGTAAACAAGGCCAGCCATGCTTCTACGGTCAAGGAAATGTCCTGCCGTAGTCACACTTCGGCTTCTAGTTTATCATGGTAAACAGTAAATGATGCGCAGGTAATGAGAAATGCAGTAACTGAAAAATACAATAATAAAAACTGACCTGAAGTGGAACAAACGAATGAATCTCGGAAAAGCAAGTCAAGAAGTCTGTGATGCACTGATCCAGGCTAATTCTTCTCCTCACACTGAGCATGCATACTCAGGTCGTCAGAGCGACACGATAGCAATATAATATATATAATCAAGCAACAGTTCTAACTAAATGTGCAGTAATCAATGACAGCATGTATATGAATGTGCAGTAATCAACGCAGCGGAACAGTAAAGCAGTATAACAATATGTCACGTATGTCAACACAGTATAAAAGTAATATAAATGCCAGTATCCCTATCAGTCTCTAAGTCTCACTGCACAGGTCACTAAGCCTATCGTCAGTCCAAGTGTGAGAGTCAACCACTCGCGAGTGTCCTCCACCCAAGGGTAGAACCCAAGGGCAAGGGACCACGGGCCCAGCATGTAACAAGAATATCACGGTGTATATATCACGTACCCTGTAAATCTCCATATAACTCCCTAAATATATAAGCCGGCATGGGACTCCCGAGATTCTGTTGAACTCACACTTAAACTACCCCACACCCCGTGGTCTACATCATACGCTAACCATAACCCTAAATACTAATCGATCCGTGACAAGTCTACGCGAGAACTGGAGGCAGGACCTCCATCAAGCACGTCCCGACTAATACCGAAGATAAATGGCAGTGTCGGATGCCTTATCTGTGACATCCGTGCAAGCGCTTCCATAAGTGTCCCATACCACTTATAGTCACACGTACACGCATCCCACAGACGTCGACAATGCAATAGAATAAAAGGGACACTGATTGTGTACAAGTACTCATCACTCTCACTTAATCACGAATACACGAACACTGACGTACTTGCCACAATCATCGCTAAAATCTAACACTGGGTGAATGCACGATATCACTAGGTTATCACTACAATGATATAGGCATGATATGATGCATGAACAGTATATAAGCACAATTAAGGTGTCATAAAAACAGTAGTCTATCACTTGCACGATTTATCATGAAACGTACGTATATAATTTAGCGAAACAATAAACAGGTAGTAATTAGTATGTTCAGTTATCCATCCTTAGAATTTTGTTTCAAGCAAATCGGGTTCCAGGATCATTAGTTATATCCATTTCATTTTAAGCGCTCGCGGCTGGAAATCCAATTTCAGAATCAGAAGTCCATTTCGCAACGCATTTTAACCCCAGTTGGGATCATAATTTAGCAACACTACAGTTGAATAAATTCTAGGGTTTCCAGTAAGGTTTTCAACGCACCAGACGGATTGTCAGTCGCATCTACACGTCAGGAGTTATACAATGTTTAACACTAATATGTCGGTTCTGATTCTGTTGGGACTGTTATGCGTCCCGATTTTCTAAATTACAGATTAAATAGTAAATGATAACGAAACAGGATGAAACTAATTGTGTTATCTAGCTAACAGATTTATCTATAATGAACAGTGGAGTTCCGCAACCTGCGAGTTAAGGAAAACCTATGGTATCCAATACGGAACAGCAACTAACAATTGGAGTAGCTCTGGACTGCAGTCCAGAGTCGCACTCCGATCCGAATATCATCACAGTTTAAATACATAAATGTCTGGAAACTATCATAGGGTTAAAGTTCGTCGAGTTGGCTTCAATTTGAGCCCATGAACGCACCGTTCTAGTGTGTATATGATTTATGGTGATTTTAACGGTTTTCAGGTGCAATAGAATTACAGCTTTACGGTTAAACTTGGGGGCAGTCGTTTTAATCTTTAACAGTCGTATTATCTAATGAAATTTGCACACGTTAACCATCTCTACAAGGGACAATGTAATTTATCCAGTTCCGTCAAATTTGATAATGTTTTCCTAAGCGAACAAGTATCGAACAGATACAGCACATAATAGTTTTAAACTTGTAACTTTATAATATCTATGTAGTTAACGTTCGTATCATAAGTAAATAGCATGTAAGCAAGTAAAAACTTGCCTGGGAACGCCTCGGGTCACACGGTAGCAGCGGCGTCACGAACGCGCGTTGTACGCCGCAAAACAAGTTCGCGCGAGCTTGGCTCGAGACTCGGATTTGACTTCGGAGTTCGCCGGAGCCGTCAAGTGCTTGCTGGAAGTGGAGGTGGTGCTCCGTGGCTGGCCTGGGACTTGCTGGGGTCGACGATGTCGGCGATGGTCGCTCCGGTAACGCGCACAGTGAGTGTTTGTAAAGAAAATGTGTTTTATATGGGTTTTTTTTTTTGAGAGAGAGAGTTAGAGAGTGGGAGAGAGGGAGAGAATGAGAAAGTGTTGAGGGTTAGAGAGAATTGAGAGGGAGAGAGGAGATGTGTGTATGCAGAGAGATGAGTGAGGAGATAGAGGATTTAGAGAGAGAGAGAGAAAGCTTACAGAGAGAGAGAGAGAGAAAGGCAGTGAATGAGAGAGAGAGTGAAAAAAACAGTGAGAGAGAGAAAGAACAGGTGAAAGAGAGAGAGAGAGTTAGAGAGATGCAGGGAGAGAGAGGTAGAGACGATGACGACAATGATGACGGGGTGACGGCGTGGTTGAACGGCGGTGAGGCTACGGGTTCAGGTGAGGGGTGCAGGGGAGGTCGCTCGGGCAGTGGGTGAGTGGGTGCCCGGAGGTGACAGCGGCGACGTTGGGTCGTCGGGAAAACTCAAAGCTTGGAGGAGGAGGGTCGGGGTCCTGGGTCTCGGGTTGATGGTGAGAGGGATGAAGACGACGACGACGCTGGTGGGGTCGACGAGAAGCAGCGGGACAACAGAGGAGCTCGTCGGCGTGCAGTAGGTGAGGATCGAGATGGGTGCGAGGGTGAGGGTGATGAAGTTGGGTTGGGACAGCGACGATGATGATGACGACGTCGATGGTGTGGGGGGGAGAGAGGTAGAGAGGTGAGGGAAAGAGTGAGTGGGCGCGTACGAGAGGAGGGATATGGAGACGGGGGCGTGCGTCGTGGGTGTAACGTGCGCGAGCGCGGGCGTTGGTGGAGGCGAGGAACGCGCGACGTGGTCGCAAGGAAACGTGCGCGGGAAAGGAATGAGCCGTTGGGGAAGATGGGTCGAAGCGGGTCGGGGCGGGGAGCGTGTGCGGGTTGTGGCTGAAGGAGAGAGGGCCTGGGCCGGAATGGAATTTGAATTTAAATTAAAAAGGCATTGGGCTGTTGGGGAGAAGAGTGGGCCGGCCGAGTTAAGAACAAAAAAACTAACAAATAAATAGATGAGGGGGGGCGGCTGAGTTTTTTTTAAAAGAATTCCTTTATTCAAAAACTTGTGGGCTGTAGGGATAAATACAGGGAAGGGCCGGGAAAACCAAAGGGTTTAAAAAAAGGAAAAAAATGGGTGTGTGGGCTGAGTGATGGTGAGTGGCCCCGGGGGTTTTTTGTGTAGGAATTTTATAAAAAGATGTGGACTTGGGATTTGGTGCTGAGGAGAAAATAAAGGAATTTGAGAAGAAAAGAGAGGATGGGCCAGGGTCGATTGGGTTGAGCTGGGATCAAAAAAATAAATAAATTTTGGGCTGAGTAGGGGACGGGCCGGCTAAAGATTTGTTTACAAGGATAAAAACTAAGTGGGCTGAAATAAAAATAAGAGAATTAAAAGAAATGGAAAAAGGAGTGAGGATCGGAATTAAAACTTTGAGTTTAGGAAAGAAAAGAGGAATGGGCTGGTCTGGGAATAAATCAAATCTAATCAATAGATGAAAGGAATGAGAGTATAAGTTAAATCTTTAAACCAATGGGTTGAAGGAATAAAATATGGTTTGTGTTTGAGGCTATTAAAAGTTTTAAAAATAAATAAATAATTATCAGTAAATTTAAATAAATTTTATAAGTGATTTAGAAATACAGATATAGTGTATAAAAAGGGGCTGGGTATTACATCTTACCACCCTTACAAAAATTTCGTCCTCGAAATTTAAAATAAACGTTAAGTTATACAACCATAGGCGAAAGCTATTATATTGCAAACTAACACACAAAGACTTGCTAGAAGTCAGTGGACGAAGAAATTTAAAGGTATAAATACGTAAGAACAGATATAATTACGAAAATATAAATAACAACCATAACGAACAATATTATTCGAGGCGCACTCGATAAAAGTCGAAACCCAAACATGTGCACGTATAAGTATATTAAAGATAGCACGACAGAAAACTAAGTATAAGGCACAATTATTTATAATAGGAATCATAAGCACACAACCCGAAAATAAGATAACAAGAATAAAGTAGTGGAAATTTAGTCGGTAGGTTAAACCTTTTTAGGAAACGTATCGATCAAATAATTTTAAAATAGCTTAGAAAACCCATATAGTGAAAATAAGAAACATGGAACAAAATGTGCGTGGTGTAAGGTTGCGCTACTGAAAATGGGAATAATAATAGTGTACTTAAAATACATAAAACGGAGTAATCAATAACACGTACTCTTTTACAAAATACTGAAAACTAAATTTTCGAATAACAGTGTTCCTAAATATAGGTAGGGTAACAAGAAAAGTATAGGGCTAAGCTAGGGTAATGATTACAAAGAAGTGTGGCTTATTCAAAGGTCAGAGTGTGGCGGCTTTAGGCTGAATGTTAAGGAGATTGGGATCGGGTCAACACAAAAGTAAAGATGAGCCACAAAGGCTACAAGGGAAACAGTAGGGGGAGGATAACTTTCGGTACATCGTATGAATCAAGAATTTGAAGGGTTAGCTAACTCAAGGGTTTCACTATGAACTTCTCCTCCTAGAAGGATCTCAATCGAGACACAGACGAAAGATGAATGGCGGCTCATTCCAAGGATCAGGGTGCGGTACTTTCTAATCGAACGGGGTGAAAACTATACAATGAGTAGGGTGGACAGTCAGGAATCTCAGCAGAAAGATAAATAGATAAGGGCAATAAACAAGTATTGAACGAACCAATAATCAAAAGGTTTACGAATCTAGAAGATTTATTTCATTCAAGAAGATTTGAAACAAGACATTCCCAAAGACGAAAAGTGGCCCTAAACTATACACATTTCATTTGGCTAGAAAGACAACATCAAAAGAAATTCCATCAGTCGCGGTTGTGGAGATTCAGCAGGTTGCGGTAGGCTCGCGCGCTCAGGTAGGGGCGTCCATTTCCATAACGTCTCGCGGGAACTGCCAAAGGGAGTTCTTCCACGGCAGGGTCTTGATGTTCTGGTCCTTCATCCTCGGATAAAGCTTCTTCATCGAGATCTGATTCTATGTGATTCTCTTCTCCTGGATTTTCTTCCACGGGATTTTCCTCAATTGGATTTTCTTCTATCGGTTCTTCCTCGGGGTCTTCCTCTATCGGGTCCTCTTCAGGGTCTCCTTCCTCTCCGTCGGAATCAGCTATCATGTTAAATTCTGGGGCGGCTATACCTTCGTCCTCTGAATCGTTATTTCCGAAGTTGACCTGGGGACCGTCGACCTCATCATCAGAACTCATCAGTGTGCGATCTAGGGAAACGCATGACTGTGCATCCTCGTCTAGATGCGGCGCTGCTCCAGGGTGGGCCATGACCTGAAAAGAGAAGTCATGATTAGATAGTGGAATACATCAAGGAAAGCTCAGGGTACGAAATATAGGAAAATATGCGGTTGCAGGAACTGAAAGATCAGAATGAAAATACTGTGATAATGAATAGAATTTGACATAGAGAAAACATGAGAATGATATATATATATATTATGATTCAAATTTTATTTCATTCAACTAAAAGTTAGACGGATACAAGGATTCAAACGGAAGGAAACATTCATAAAAACGACAATATTATTACTGAAAGTAGATAACATGAAAAATCATTCTTCGACTACTATAACATTGCATTCTCGTCGCGTGAGTTGAATCCTGCGTTTGATCCGCCTTATCGTCGAAGTCCGAACTACGCGGCAATCCTCACTTGGCAGAAGTGGGGAGTGTGGACGAGTTTCTTCTTTGCAGTTCTTTCCTTTCTGGGCAGCCGTTGATGAGATGTTTGTTGGAACCGCATATCAGACATTTCCCTTGAGCACGGCGACAATCCCTCTGAAGGTGTCCTGGCCTCTTACAATATCCACAGCAAGGGTTCTTCTGATGCTTCTGTTGACGCTTCATCTTCTTCTCCCTTCCTCGTCCAATAGGAATTTCTTTATGATAGGAGACTCCCGCTGGGGTCTGACTCACCTGTCTTCTCAGCCCTTCAGCCAACAAGTCGTTTGTTCGCTCCTGGGCTTCCTTTAAACCTTGTAGTACACTAAGGATCTCAACAGTCTGATTCTGGGGAGCGGATAAAGATGAAGAGTCGTTGGAAGACATGATCCTGAAACGACACTTTCGAGAATGATATGAGTCACATGCTAATGAATCAAAATATGATATGGATAGGACAAGGATTCAAGAATATTAGAGATGATGAATTTTTTACTACAAGTGGGGAAATGAACTGCATGACTTTAAGTCACTTGAATAGAGTACGGTAGTGCAATCGCAACTACGTAACCTTGTCAAGTCACCCGAAACCATAGCGAATGGATAGCTGAACGCACAATGTGAATATGGATCAAGAGTGACAGGTTTACAATCTAGACCGAGTGATGTCTTAGATTGCCAAACTATACACGGAAAACTGCAATCCCAAACGATGCAAAACCTGGCTCTGATACCAACTAAACCATGTCACGCCCCGCTTCCCAAAATACGGAATACGAGGGGTAAACAAGGCCAGCCATGCTCCTAAGGTCAAGAAAATGTCCTGCTGTAGTCACACTTCGGCTTCTAGTTTATCATGGTAAATAGTAAATGATGCGCAGGTAATGAGAAATGCAGTAACTGAAAAATACAATAATAAAAACTGACCTGAAGTGGAACAAACGAATGAATCTCGGAAAAGCAAGTCAAGAAGTCTGTGATGCACTGATCCAGGCTAATTCTTCTCCTCACACTGAGCATGCATACTCAGGTCGTCAGAGCGACACGATAGCAATATAATATATATAATCAAGCAACAGTTCTAACTAAATGTGCAGTAATCAATGACAGCATGTATATGAATGTGCAGTAATCAACGCAGCGGAACAGTAAAGCAGTATAACAATATGTCACGTATGTCAACACAGTATAAAAGTAATATAAATGCCAGTATCCCTATCAGTCTCTAAGTCTCACTGCACAGGTCACTAAGCCTATCGTCAGTCCAAGTGTGAGAGTCAACCACTCGCGAGTGTCCTCCACCCAAGGGTAGAACCCAAGGGCAAGGGACCACGGGCCCAGCATGTAACAAGAATATCACGGTGTATATATCACGTACCCTGTAAATCTCCATATAACTCCCTAAATATATAAGCCGGCATGGGACTCCCGAGATTCTGTTGAACTCACACTTAAACTACCCCACACCCCGTGGTCTACATCATACGCTAACCATAACCCTAAATACTAATCGATCCGTGATAAGTCTACGCGAGAACTGGAGGCAGGACCTCCATCAAGCACGTCCCGACTAATACCGAAGATAAATGGCAGTGTCGGATGCCTTATCTGTGACATCCGTGCAAGCGCTTCCATAAGTGTCCCATACCACTTATAGTCACACGTACACGCATCCCACAGACGTCGACAATGCAATAGAATAAAAGGGACACAATCACTGATTGTGTACAAGTACTCATCACTCTCACTTAATCACGAATACACGAACACTGACGTACTTGCCACAATCATCGCTAAAATCTAACACTGGGTGAATGCACGATATCACTAGGTTATCACTACAATGATATAGGCATGATATGATGCATGAACAGTATATAAGCACAATTAAGGTGTCATAAAAACAGTAGTCTATCACTTGCACGATTTATCATGAAACGTACGTATATAATTTAGCGAAACAATAAACAGGTAGTAATTAGTATGTTCAGTTATCCATCCTTAGAATTTTGTTTCAAGCAAATCGGGTTCCAGGATCATTAGTTATATCCATTTCATTTTAAGCGCTCGCGGCTGGAAATCCAATTTCAGAATCAGAAGTCCATTTCGCAACGCATTTTAACCCCAGTTGGGATCATAATTTAGCGATGCTACAGTTGAATGAATTCTAGGGTTTCCAGTAAGGTTTTCAACGCAACAGACGGATTGTCAGTCGCATCTGTACGTCAGGAGTTATACAATGTTTAACACTAATATGTCGGTTCTGATTCTGTTGGGACTGTTATGCGTCCCGATTTTCTAAATTACAGATTAAATAGTAAATGATAACGAAACAGGATGAAACTAATTGTGTTATCTAGATAACAGATTTATCTATAATGAACAGCGGAGTTCCGCAACCTACGAGTTAAGGGAAACCTATGGTATCCAATACGAAACAGCAACTAACAATTGGAGTAGCTCTGGACTGCAGTCCAGAGTCGCACTCCGATCCGAATATCATCACAGTTTAAATACAGAAATGTCTGGAAACTATCATAGGGTTAAAGTTCGTCGAGTTGGCTTCGATTTGAGCCCATGAACGCACCGTTCTAGTGTGTATATAATTTATGGTGATTTTAACGGTTTTCAGGTGCAACAGAATTACAGCTTTACGGTTAAACTTGGGGGCAGTCGTTTTAATCTTTAACAGTCGTATTATCTAATGAAATTTGCACACGTTAACCATCTCTACAAGGGCCAATGTAATTTATCCAGTTCCGTCAAATTTGATAATATTTTCCTAAGCGAACAAGCATCGAACAGATACAGCACATAATAGTTTTAAACTTGTAACTTTATAATATCTATGTAATTAACGTTCGTATCATAAGTAAATAGCATGTAAGCAAGTAAAAACTTGCCTGGAAACGCCTCGGGTCACACGGTAGCAGCGGCGTCACGAACGCGCGTTGTACGCCGCAAAACAAGTTCGCGCGAGCTTGGCTCGAGACTCGGATTTGACTTCGGAGTTCGCCGGAGCCGTCAAGTGCTTGCTGGAAGTGGAGGTGGTGCTCCGTGGCTGGCCTGGGACTTGCTGGGGTCGACGATGTCGGCGATGGTCGCTCCGGTGACGCGCACAGTGGGTGTTTGTAAAGAAAATGTGTTTTATATGGGTTTTTTTTTTGAGAGAGAGAGTTAGAGAGAGGGAGAGAGGGAGAGAATGAGAAAGTGTTGAGGGTTAGAGAGAATTGAGAGGGAGAGAGGAGATGTGTGTATGCAGAGAGATGAGTGAGGAGATAGAGGATTTAGAGAGAGAGAGAGAAAGCTTACAGAGAGAGAGAGAGAGAAAGGCAGTGAATGAGAGAGAGAGTGAAAAAAACAGTGAGAGAGAGAGAAAGAACAGGTGAAAGAGAGAGAGAGAGAGTTAGAGAGATGCAGGGAGAGAGAGGTAGAGACGATGACGACAATGATGACGGGGTGACGGTGTGGTTGAACGGCGGTGAGGCTACGGGTTCAGGTGAGGGGTGCAGGGGAGGTCGCTCGGGCAGTGGGTGAGTGGGTGCCCGGAGGTGACAGCGGCGACGTTGGGTCGTCGGGAAAACTCAAAGCTTGGAGGAGGAGGGTCGGGGTCCTGGGTCTCGGGTTGATGGTGAGAGGGATGACGATGACGACGACGCTGGTGGGGTCGACGAGAAGCAGCGGGACAACAGAGGAGCTCGTCGGCGTGCAGTAGGTGAGGATCGAGATGGGTGCGAGGGTGAGGGTGATGAAGTTGGGTTGGGACAGCGACGATGATGATGACGACGTCGATGGTGTGGGGGGGAGAGAGGTAGAGAGGTGAGGGAAAGAGTGAGTGGGCGCGTACGAAAGGAGGGATATGGAGACGGGGGCGTGCGTCGTGGGTGTAACGTGCGCGAGCGCGGGCGTTGGTGGAGGCGAGGAACGCGCGACGTGGTCGCAAGGAAACGTGCGCGGGAAAGGAATGAGCCGTTGGGGAAGATGGGTCGAAGCGGGTCGGGGCGGGGAGTGTGTGCGGGTTGTGGCTGAAGGAGAGAGGGCCTGGGCCGGAATGGAATTTGAATTTAAATTAAAAAGGCATTGGGCTGTTGGGGAGAAGAGTGGGCCGGCCGAGTTAAGAACAAAAAAACTAACAAATAAATAGATGAGGAGGGGGCGGCTGAGTTTTTTTTAAAAGAATTCCTTTATTCAAAAACTTGTGGGCTGTAGGGATAAATACAGGGAAGGGCCGGGAAAACCAAAGGGTTTAAAAAAAGGAAAAAAATGTGTGTGTGGGCTGAGTGATGGTGAGTGGCCCCGGGGGTTTTTTGTGTAGGAATTTTATAAAAAGATGTGGGCTTGGGATTTGGTGCTGAGGAGAAAATAAAGGAATTTGAGAAGAAAAGAGAGGATGGGCCAGGGTCGATTGGGTTGAGCTGGGATCAAAAAAATAAATAAATTTTGGGCTGAGTAGGGGACGGGCCGGCTAAAGATTTGTTTACAAGGATAAAAACTAAGTGGGCTGAAATAAAAATAAGAGAATTAAAAGAAATGGAAAAAGGAGTGAGGATCGGAATTAAAACTTTGAGTTTAGGAAAGAAAAGAGGAATGGGCTGGTCTGGGAATAATTCAAATCTAATCAATAGATGAAAGGAATGAGAGTATAAGTTAAATCTTTAAACCAATGGGTTGAAGGAATAAAATATGGTTTGTGTTTGAGGCTATTAAAAGTTTTAAAAATAAATAAATAATTATCAGTAAATTTAAATAAATTTTATAAGTGATTTAGAAATACAGATATAGTGTATAAAAAGGGGCTGGGTATTACACATACTCTAGAACACTGTCCCTCTCAACAAAATTTGGGCCGGGGCGCTGCCCCGCACCCCGTAAGGGGGCTGCTAGCCCCCTTGACGCCCAGCCCGCTATCCGGATAGCGGGACCCCCGTAAAAACTCTGCGTGGCTCCCGATATATCCAAGCCCCCTCCAAAACAAAATACACGTACACTGCACATTGAGTTCGCATGACCAGTTTAACCCGTCAATCGGAGGTTCCCTCGCTCCAAATGCGAGGGGTAATTAACGGCAGCTTAGTCCGTGGCTGCCAGAGATTCGGATCCCCACAATCAATAAACCCCAGCCTCCCCTAGACAGGGGGAATCTGTAGTACGCCTGACAAGCGCGCGCGTATTCCTATCTCAATGGGGTGACGAAAAATACCCTACAGATTTCTGGCACGCCAGGTGGGACCTTTCTCTCCTCCCATATTTCGGGTTAGACATTCATGCGAACTCAGTAAATATACATGTCGATTGCCTACACTGAAATGATGTTTTTTTTCCGTGCAGCAATCAACTTTCGACGACAATGTCTCCCAAGATGAATTCAGCTTCCAACGCGACCCCGATCCCGTACGTGGTCAAGGTCAATGCTCGTGTGGTTCTCCCCGCAAGCCTCAGTCGACAGTGGGAGGAACTGCCTCGCCAGTTTAGCTCCGTCATCATCTACCCTGCCGGAAGCGCTCATCTGGCAGAAATCCCGGCAAAAAAGGTGGCTAAGCCGGTCTCAAGGGGCAAGAGGCCGAATGTTGTGATCGCTAAGGCACCGCAACTGAAGCTTAAGACGGTGTCTGAACGACTCTCTGGCGCTCCAGCTGGAGGCAAGACTTCCGGTACAAGGGGCAACATCAAATGGTGCGGACGAGCTCAGGCGATGACTCCAACAAATGCACAATCGAGCGTATCTCCAAAATCCTCCATCACCCGGTCTACGGTGTCTTCCCAAAGAGCCGAAGTCTGCCAGGTGCTTAGAACAGAAAAGTTAAGGCAGAAGCGGCTCAGGTATCGAGCCAACAAGAGGGCCAGGGCTTCGGCCAAGTAGAATCTTGTGAAGTTCTAAGAGCAGGGTTACTCTGTGACGACGGCTGAGTCGGCCATAAAAATCAGCAATTCCTTCGAACCTCTGAAGTGGGTTCAGAGAAATGCCATGACCGCCAGAATCAAGAAGATAGCGGTCCGAACGTCGCTACAAAGAGACGTGTCCCGGCCCCAACAGAAAAAGTATGACACTGTCTCTTCAAGAGTCTATCAGGCGCTCTGTGCCGCACGAAAGCAGTGGGGCAAACCCAGAAAAGAAGCGCCAGCACCATTCAAGAACCTGGTCAGGCCAGCCACCTTCAATCGATTGCCAGCTACCGAAACGGGGGGGGTCAAGACAGCGATCTGTGAAATCAGCTGCCGATGATAAAAAGACGGCCGGATATATTATCCATACGGTCTATATGGCGGGTGGGCGCCCCAGCGACAACCTTCGCAGCAAAAACAAGGATGGGGCCACCACATCTCAAGCCCAATCTGGCTTGAATGTGGTTGCCGCTTCCCAAGAACAGCCGCCTTTGCTGGATGATGAAAACCCTCTCGATGAGGACGATAGGCAGAAGGACCCTTCGGTCCAGGCAGAGTCAAGCTCGGACAGCGAGGAAGAGCCGACTTTCCGCCCAAGGACCGCGGAGCAAGAGCTGCTTCAAGAGCTTCGGAAATAGCTCAAGAGCAAAGATAAAGAGATGGCCAAGCTCTATTCGAAAATTGACGACCTAACAAATGTGATGCAGCTTACGGCTCAAATTGCTCGAGCGCATCCCAATCAAGCACAAGTCGCTACTCATGAGCCGGATGATGACAATCCGAAGCCGCCGATACCTGTCCCTCTGGGTCCAAGATTCGTCGAGCCACACGAAAGCCGGCCGCATTCCGCTTCTGGGGACGCCTTGGCCCCAGATAACACCGTCCCGCTAACACAAGATCGGATAATGGATTTGGTCACCAGCAAGGTTAAAACATTAGTGGCCGAAGCTGAAGCCCAGAAAGAAATTGGCAGTGGTGGGCGGCCATATCCCGCACAGTACGATCTGATCGAGTTCCCGAGTGGCTACGTCATTCCTAAGTTCGGAAGATTTGACGGAACGGAGAATGCAAATCAGCACGTCGCCCACTTCAAATCATCATGCGGAAATACAGGGGGCAATGCCGCGCTCCTTCTTCGTCAGTTTGTCAACAGCCTGACCGGTGTCGCCTTCGACTGGTACGTGAGTATACCAGACAGGTCTGTCATTACCTTTGCCCAAATGGAGTCTCTGTTTCGGCAAAGGTTCATGAGTGTCAGTGATAAAATCTCCATTGCCGACCTTGTGAGGACCAAGCCGGGGAAGAATGAAAGCAACACCAAATTTATCGCCCGATGGTGTAATCTCACAGTCAAGTGTGAACCGCCGCTGGAGCAGGACCAGTCCGTCAGCCTTCTCATTGGGAACCTCAGCAATTGGATGGTCCCGTTCTTGTGTACAGCAGGCCTCAAGACGTTTCAAGAGCTAACCAAGAAAGTCCAAATGCTGGAACGCTCGAAGCAAGAGTCTACCCCGGACTCTCAGAGAGACAAAACTTGGAAAAGCAAGCGGGACGACAACCATAGAAGCGGAAGTTCCAGCAGTACCAATGTCTTCAATGCGTCCGACAATGAAGAAAAGTGAAGGGCGGGCGAATCCAAAACCAACCAGTCTCGAAAGCTATTGCTGGAAGGAGATGGGCCTTCCCTAGAGGAGAAGAAGAACAAGGTTTACTCTTTCAGAAGAGACAAGGTCCGCAAGATATTTAAAGATGCCTTGAACAACGGCCTACAATTGTCGGAGTCGAAAAGACCCCAAGAAGCAAAAATGACCGACAATCCCTTGTATTGCCCGTACCACAGAGTAGTGAGCCATGCGATCGAGGATTTCTATATCTTCAAGGACTGGGTAGAGAAGCAGTACAAGGCCGGAGAGATCGAGCTGTCCAAAAGTGTGTTGGTGAACAATCAAGTTGCAACCACCAACTTTATACAGACAGAAGCTGAAGCCTTCTGGGAGCAGACAGCCGAACCCGCTGCCCTGAGAAATGAAACGGACTCATCGCGGCCTCCGTGGAGTACGCACGTATCTAATAAGACGAAGAAGATAATAAAGCTACTTCGGAAAGAGCCCAGGACGGAATGGGAAGGGCAGAAGAAGCCTACCTTTCCAGCTGCCAATGCGGCTCCATCAGGCTCAAAATCCAAAAAGCTCAAGAAGAAGAAAAGTGCAGCTCGGCGCAAAAAGGAGTCTGTAGGGAGATCGACCATTCAAAAATATATCGATTCCCTCGATGAATATGAATAGAAGGAAAGAACTCTGATTCAATTGAAGGAGTTCCTCCCTGAACAAGCGGCTGAAGTTCTGGAGGAGTTAGAAGAAGTCTCCAATGAAAAGATCCCAGTAGTGACCTGCTACGCCATCCATCTTGGCAGCGACTCTGAGGAGGAGCTCTATTTTCCCGAAAAGGACGAGGAGCTCGCCACAAAGGCCAACCAAATCCAGCTTAGAAGTGGCAAGGCTCTACCGCCAAATCAGGGCAACGCCCCAAAAGGGAAGGAAAAACAAGTCGCTAATGAAGAAGATGGCAGAGAACTTGCTCATGAAGATTCGAGTCCTTCCCCAGTAGACTATAATGTTTTGGCTCACCTCTGAAAGCTTCTGTCTCTCCTTAGCATCTACGATGCCTTGGTTCTATCTCAAGAGCTCAGAGATGTTCTCATTCATGCTCTACAAAACACTGAGCGGTATCAGGCTCGCTTTGCAGAAATTAATATGAAAGAAGCTCAGTACACTTTGCAAGCCGCTGCAATCACGTTTAAGGATGAAGACTTGCTACTGGGAACGGCTGAGCATAATCGGCCGCTTTACGTGACCGGGTACAGCGATGGAGATCGGATTAATCGCATATTGATTGATCCAGGGTCCTCAGTGAACATCATGAACTTGCGGACACTGAAGAGTTTGTCAATGGACGTCTGACACCTATCAAGGGAAAGGATTGTCATTCAAGGCTTCAATCAAAACTACCAGGAAGTTCTGAGGTCTATAACTTTGCCAATCAAATTCGGGGATCTGCAAATTGAAGCTAACATATACGTGATCGACGCCGACATGTCTTATAAGGTTCTTTTGGGACGGCCATGGCTCCACGATTACGGCATCGTTCCGTCAACTCTCCATCAATGCATGAAGTATACTAAAAATGGCGAAGAAAGGCGCATTGACGGAGACATCCAGCCGTTCGGTGTGCATGAAGTCCGATATAACGATTCTCAGTACTTTATGAACCACCAAAATGCTAAGCCACAACTGACCGAGAATAGAGCGGCTCCAAGACTCAAAAGCAAATCTGAGCCGGCCGTCACTTTCAAAAGCAAAAACGTCCAAGTGCGTGCTCGTTTCGGTAGTGACACCGATGAGTCCGACGCTGGAAGTCCGTCCTTCCGTAAAACTCGCCCTCGTTTCGGCAGTGATATGGATGTATCTGTTACTGAGGCCCCATCTAGCAGCAAAGTCCGCCCTCATCTTGGCAGCGACACTGAAGAGTCGGAGGAAGAGGACCTGCCGTGCAACAGCTGTGCAGATTGGACCCCTATGCAACAAACAAAACTACGAGAGACCTTCGAAATTGCAGAAGGGCCCCTAGCTGTCACAAGGGTGCCGGAGCAAATGTGCAAAGAGCTCGATACATTGTCAGTCTCCACAGTTGACCAGCTGAAAACTTTCTGCGTTCCCGGAAGGAAGAATGGACAGAAGGGTATCCTGTTTTATGGGTCAAATCCTGTTGTGCATCCGGACGATTTGTCTGTCGCATGCCTTTCCTATGAGAGAGGCATAAGGTCCGTCCTCAATCCCAGATACTATGCGCCCGAGATGCGGGAATACTTTAAAAAGTGCGGATGCCGGTTATATCAAATGGAGTCCGAAGCAAAGTTTTACGAAGGGCTATGGCATCCGCCCCAGGTCCGAGCACTCATCGATGGACGAATTCCAGATAGACGGGGCATAGGCTTCATTCAACCTGATTCCAAAGAGTGCTACATATCCATGTTGGTGAAGCCAGTGAAAGATCAAATGATGATGACGAGATAGCCGAGCCAGAAGAAGCTCCTCAGGAGCTCGAAGATGGCGGACAAGCAACCTTCGACGAACTAGACGAGATTGACTTAGGAACGCCCGATGATCCAAGGCCGACCTACATCAGCTCACTCTTATCAGAGGAAATGAAAGCGCAGATAATCGCCCTGCTGCATGAGTTCGTCGATTACTTCGCGTGGACGTATAAAGAAATGCCTGGACTTTCCCCCGAAGTGACCATGCATAAACTGACTATATCTCCTAATGCTAAGCCAGTCAAACAAGCTCCTCAAAGAATGAGAAGGGAACTAGAAGAAAAGGTCATTGAGGAAACCAAGAAGCTCATCGATGCCGGCTTCATCAGGGAGGAGAAATATGCAGATTGGATCGCATGCATAGTCCAAGTGAAGAAGAAAAATGGGTAGATCCGAATTTGTGTCGATTTCAGGGACCTCAACAAGGCTTGTCCTAAAGACGACTTTCCGCTACCGGTCATGGAAATGATGGTCGATGACAGCTCAAATTACGAACTATTCACCTTTATGGATGGCTCGTCTGGATATAATCAGATCAAGATGTCGCCTGAGGATGAGAAACACACAGCATTTCGAACCCTGATCGGAATATATTGCTACAAGGTGATGCCGTTCAGACTGAAGAACGTAGGTGCTACATACCAAAGGGCGATGACCAATATCTTTGATGATCTAATTCATAAAGTCGTCTAATGTTATGTTGATGATCTGGTCGTCAAGACTAAAGCCAAGGCCGATCACATCCAAGATCTTAGGACCGTTCTCACCAGACTGAGTGAATACGATCTGAAGATGAATTCTTTAAAGTGCGCTTTTGGCGTGTCATCGGGAAAATTCCTAGGCTTCATAGTCCAATATCGAGGGATCGAAGTTGACCCATCAAAGATAAAGGCCATCATGGAGATGCCCCCTCCAAAGAGCCTGACACAGCTAAGATCTTTTCAAGGCAAGCTCTCTTATATACGGAGGTTTATCTCAAATTTATCGGGAAGATGTAAGCCCTTCTCAAAGCTCATGAAGAAAGGAGCTCCTTTTATCTGGGATACTGAATGTCAAGCAGCGTTCGAAAGCATCAAACAATACTTGTTGCACCCTTCAGTGCTGGCCGCTCCCATTCCAAATAAACCGCTGATTCTCTACACTGCCGCGCTAGATGAGTCACTCGGTGCGCTCCTTTCCCAAAATAACGAGGAGGGAAAAGAAAATGCCCTCTACTACCTCAGTCGAACTCTAGTCGGGGCGGAACACAACTATTCCCCAATCGAAAAGCAATGCCTGACTCTGATATTTGCTGTGAAGAAGCTGAGGCACTATCTGCTCGCTCATCGGGTTATGCTGATCTCCAAGGTCGACCCGCTCAAACACTTGATGACCAAAGCAAGCCTAGCCGGCAGAATGGCAAGATGAGCTGTCATGCTACTTGAGTTTGACATAGTTTATACTCCTCAGAAAGCAGTAAAAGGGCAAGCTCTTGCAGACTTTCTCACTGCTCATCCCATACCAGAAGGGTCACCACTCAATTACGAGTTACCCGACGAACAAGTGCTGCACCTCGAGAATGACGATCCATGTTGGGAGCTCTACTTCAATGGGGCCTCATCGATAAGGACCTCCAGTAAATCAAGCGTCCCGGAGATAAAAGCAGGGATAGGATTGGTGTTCATCACACCATCAATAGGAACCCTACGGCGTTCTTTTGCTCTCACCGAGCCTCGCACAAACAATGATGCCTAGTATGAAGCTCTGATAGCTGGTTTGGAGCTCGCCATAGAAATGGAAATCTTTCGGCTACGGGTTTACGGTGACTCCCAACTTGTCGTCAACCAAGTAAGCGGTGACTATAAGATATACAAATCCGAGTTAGCTCGGTATAGAAGTCGGGTGGTGGAACTCATGAAACGGTTCACTCACATTGAACTAACGAGAGTCCCTAGAGCGTTGAACGGAAAGGCTGACGTACTCGTTTGCTTAGCCAAGGAGCTTGATGATACTGACATGGACGAAATTCTGATCACAGTCAGGAGCCGGCAAATTCTACCTCCTGTCTCTCTACGAGAAGAGGAAAGCACGGAACAGAACAGCAGTCCTGCCGAAGAAGCTTCGATCGTTCAAGACGAGCCCGATTGGAGAGAATCCTTCATAGAGTACTTCCGATACGACAAGCTGGCCGAAGAAAGGTCTGCGAGGGTTCAGCTGAAGAAGAGAGCTCTCCGATATGTGTTTGTAAATGACACGCTATACCGCAGATCATATGACCAACTCTGGCTCAGGTGCCTGTCATCGGTTGAAGCCTAAAAAGTCATGAAAGAAGTTCACTCAGGCGTTTGCGGTGCTCACCAATCTGGCCCCAAGATGCGACTTCAAATTAAACGGCTTGGGTATTACTGGCCCACCATGATACGGGATTGCGGAGAGCATGCAAAGAAATGTTATATCGGCCAAATTCATGGTGATTTCATTTATAAGCACCCCAATCCGTTGCATCCTACGGTGGCGTCCTGGCCCTTCAAAGTCTGGGGAACCGACATAGTTGGCCCAATTGATCCTCCGTCATCCAAAGGCCACCGGTTCATATTGGCCACAATTGAATATTTCTCCAGATGGGCTGAAGCTGTCTCGCTAAAAGAAGTCAAGACAGGAGATATTCTGACATTCTTCCAGCATAATATTCTATACCGCTTCGGTACACCAAGAAGAATCATTTCTGACAACGGGCCTTCTTTCAAGAGCTTTAAAGTCTCAAGATTCGCTACTCAACACAAGATAGACTGGAGATATTCCTCCATCTATAATCCAAGAGCCAATGGGCTGGCCGAAGCCTTCAATAAGACTCTATGTAAGCTCCTGAGGAAAAATGCTTTAGCCAACAAGAGAGACTGGAATCTCAAACTTTATGAGGCGTTGTGGGCATATCGTACCACACACCGTACTCCAACTCAGTCCACTCCATACTCATTGCTCTTCGGAGTGGAGGCGGTCCTCCCCTTCAAAGTCGAAATTCCAAGCTTAAAAATGGACGTTCAGCACGAGTTGACGGAGGAGGAAAACGTGCTCCTTCGACTTGAAGATCTCGACGCCCTCGAAGAAAAGAGGCTCGCGGTGCAGCAAAATCTGGAGCTATACCGATCCCAAATGTCACGGGCCTATGACAAGATAACTCGTCTCCGCGCTTTCAAGAAAGGCGAATTGGTGTTGGTCCTCAAAAGACCGATCATCCCCAATCGACATGCCAAGGGAAAATTCGAGCCAAACTGGGAAGGACCATACGTCATCGAGAAAGTGTTCGACGGAGGATCCTACCAACTAATAAGTGCCGAGAGAGAAAGGCCCATGCCACCCATCAATGGTCGATATCTCAAGAAATACTACGCGTGAATGCTCCAAGTCGCAGGCGAATTGAGCACATCAGCCTTACGGTCTGGATCATACATCCTGCAAAACCGTATACAATCCACGGGCGTAAACGACCCCTATCTCTCCCAAATCCTGCCGGTGAGACTACTTTTAAAGTTCCACCAGCGGCAAAAAAAAAACGGTACGTCCACAAGCAAAACGGGCATGGATGAAAACCCAAAAGGGCTCCGTGAGTAAAAACAGCAGGACTACCGGCGAGTTTGTGAAAACCCGAAGGGCGCAAACTCATGAAAAGAGATGAAATACACTCGCAAAGTCCTCTCGACCTTGTGAGGAGAAAATCCCTGCGTAAGATCCTTACGACTCACAAAGGAGCAACACACTTAGAAATCCTCACGATTCCTAAGAAGAACATACATCTGCGAGATCCTCTCGACTCGTAGGGAGAAAATGCTTTTATGGGACCCTTATAAAATTGAAAAGCCTTAGGTGATAGGGACCTAAACATGTCTCCTAAGCCACCGCTCCCCAACGGGAAATGGCAAATGATGAGTCGCTCCTGGCGTTACGCTTCAGTATTAACGGTGCTGATGCCGACCAAAAACCCAAATCCCAAGTCCTTCCGAGGCAAATGATGAGTTGCTCCTGGCATTGTTCCAGTGCAGCAATACTGATGCTAAATAAGATCCAAATTCCAAGTCCCCAAACGGCGAATGATGAGTCGCTCCTGGTACCATATTCTAGTGTAGTGATGCAGACGCCAACCAAAATCCAATTTCTCAGAGTTCTTCCGGCCCTACGGTTAGTCCCCAAGTTGATTTCCGTATACAATCCACGGGCTCAAATAATTCTCAGCATACCCATACCCCACCGCAATCACCAGTTACTCGGCTAGTCTCCGCCCTCGGAATTATGCTCCATTTAGGAAGACCCACTCATGTGTCCTCACGATACATGAGGAGAACAAACCTTCGTGGGATCCTTACGACTCACAAAGGAAAAACACACTTGGGAGTCCCCACGACTCCTAAGGAGAAAGTGCACCTATAAGATCCTTTCGACTCGTAGGAAGAAAATGCTTTTATGGGACCCTTACGGCTCATAAAATTGAAAAGCCTTAGGTGATAGGGACCTAAGCCTGTCTCCTAAGCCACCGCTTCCCAACAGGAAAAGGCAAATGATGAATTGCTCCTGGCACATGTGCTTCAGTGTTAGCAACGCCGATGCCTACCCTAATCCCAAAATTCCAAACTCCAGTTCAATAGACCCCTAAGTCTTTAAACTGGGAACAGATGACCTCTAAGTCGTTAAACTGGAAACAGATGACCCCTAAGTCGTTAAACTTGGAACAAGGGAAATTCCCTCACGACAAATGATGATTCGCTACTGGTACCATATTCCAGTGTAGCGATGCTGATGTCAATCCAAATCACATCAAATCAGCAAAACAACCAATGACCTCCCTGGCAGAATCAAACTCCACCTCGGAAACAAGTCAGCTTCATCCCTGACACCAGAAGGATCGGAGCAAGCCAAATCCAGCACCGACCGTCCACGTTGCTAAAAGGGCAGCATCGACCGTCCAAGTCGCAAAAAGGACAGAACCGACCATCCACGTCGCAAAAAGGGCAGTATCGACCGTCCAAGTCGCTAAAAGGGCAGAACCGACCATCCACGTCGCTAAAATGGCAACATCGACCGTCCAAATCGCAAAAAGGGCAGAACCGACCGTCCACGTCGCTAAAAGGGAAGCATCGACCGTCCAAGTCGCAAAAAGGGAAGAACCGACCGTCCACGTCACAAAAAGGGCAGTATCGACCGTCCAAGTCACTAAAACGGCAGAACCGACCGTCCAAGTCGCTAAAAGGGCAGAATCGACCGTCCAAGTCGCAAAAAGGGCAGAACCGATCGTCCAAGTCACTAAAAGGGCAGCACCGACCGTCCACGTCGCTAAAGGGGCAACACCAACCGTCCAAGTCGCTAAAAGGGCAGCATCGACTGTCCATGTCGTAAAAAGGGCAGTGCCAGCTTCCCAAAAGTGGGAACCAAATCAAGTCGCCTCCACGTGAAAGAAGATCCATCAATTTCATGCACACGACCCACATGTGTGGTGTGCATTTATTGATGGGGGGCAATTTGTTGGGGTAAAAATTTACAACCCAGTTGACCAAGTCAAAATCAAAGTCAACCCCAAACCAAATGGGCCCAAGCCCAGATCAAGTGGGCTCATGCCCGGGTCGAGCCCAAACATGAAGCGGCCGGCCTCCCCCATGCCAAGATAAAACTTTTGTAATAAATAATTTTGTTGTATTTTTTAATATTATTTTATGAGTAAATGTAAGAAATGTAAGTGCACGGCGGCGCCCCGGCCGTCAATCCGACGCCGGAATGCGGAAGCGGTGAATAACTTAAATTTTGCGGACTTTGCAAACCGGCACCACCGCGCACTTTAACCGGATCGTAACCATTAAACTAGTCTAAGCTAACTAGAAGATGGGTTAGAGATATACCGACGATCCAAGTCCTCCGGTCTTCTCGTCATGGTCCCGATCTCCTGCGGAAAAGTCCCGTCTCCTCCTCGTCGCCGGAAGTGCACCACATCGCCTTCTTCGTTTATGGGCTCCCACCTCAATGCCGAGGCAACTCGGGCACGAAGCCGGCTACTCGACGTGCCCAAGATATGCTGTAGGAAGTGTAGTGTAGAGGCTACTTGTCTCTTTGGGGTTTGTTGCCTTTGGATGGAGGAATGAATATTGAACTTTGGAGGAGTGAGAAGGTTATGTGTGCAAGGTAAAAATGAGATCATGAAATTTCCTCATACAAATATGAACCATTCTCTCTCTCTCTCACCAAAAAGTGGCCGGCCCAATCAAGTAGGAAATTGGTGGGAAGGAAAAACAAAGGGAGGTGAGTGTAGGATCAAAAAATGGTGACCACATCCAAGGTCAAGGAAACATACACCATACTTCATTTCAAATCACACCATACTCATTTCAAATCACATTAAAGCAAGTAATGGATGAAAGAGAACAAAGATATCATAATCAATCTTTTACAAGAAACCCCCTCCACAAATGTTATTTGCACAATTGCAAATAACCCCCTCCATCGGAAAAGTCCGGCCGGGAAAGAACAAAGGAAAACCGGCCGGAACGGAATGCAAACTGGCAACTCCAGAAAACTGGTCCCGTAATAAATTACAGGAAAACCCCGATACTGTGCATACACACCCGCATCTGTATTCCGTCCGGATACAAATGCAAAGAGACAAAATCTACACTGTACTAAACTAGGACCGGCTTAAACCAAAGCCGGCTAGTAATATCCGTCCGATCCTGATCCGTGCAATACCGCACGTATCTGATCGAACCCTGCCATATAACCATACGGCTACCAGTACAAACCGTCCGATCCTGATCCGTGCAATACCGCACGTATCTGATCGGACCCTGCCATATCTCCATACGGCCTCTAGTACAAACCGTCCGATCCTGATCCGTGCAATACCGCACGTATCTGATCGGACCCTGCCATATCTCCATACGGCCTCTAGTACAAACCGTCCGATCCTGATCCGTGCAATACCGCACGTATCTGATCGGACCCTGCCATATCTCCATACGGCCTCTACAGCGTTTCGCCCGAAACTTGAGTAACTGAAAGTGTGGTGGACTCTAAAGACTCGTCAACACCTTGGTTGTGGATTTAACCACTAGCACGTCAGAGGTATAAGCCAATACGTGACGGGCTACCAGGTACTGACCAAATGGGACGTCGATGAGGAAGCTCACCCCGACACCCAACTGAGCCTGTCAGTGACAATATCCGTGCAGTCCGGTCCGTTCGTCTATGAGTATCGCATGGCGGGCCTAGGGGGTTGGTAAAAGTCAGACCCCCAAAAGCGGTACAAGTCGTGTCGGAGTGTAGCCCAGAACACCCTGAGATACTACTGGAATACCTACCAGTAAATCTCCTTGCCTTGGCCAAGGACTTTGTGTAATGGCTCTCCTAGACACAGCACGACCTCACCCCCAATACCGGGAGAGACGAACCCCTGAAGATACGCTCACTGCCTCCATGTGGCTCGGGACTGTACCCAACTAAAACCTGTTTGCACGACTCCTTTGAGCCGTGGTAGGGTAGTAATCAAAGTACAGTGGGAACTCACACGAGACAAATGACGATCCCCAGGTCGATGAACTAACCTGCACACATGTCACCAGGGAACTGCCATCTGACGTCTGGTATATGACCAACTAGCATGTTCCCGGCGAGTCCTGTCCGGTGTACTCATAACCCAATGAGCACCTGTATACATCTTAGGTGATCCAACTGACACCAGTGGCTTGTGAGACCGGCCACCGCCCCTCGTCGGGGTCTCGACTGTATACACTAGTCTACTAATGGAGTATCGATGCCCGGTCTTGAAACTCCCACGACTAGGGACCTTTTAAGGATATGCTTGTAGACCCCCAGCTCCCACTTATATGATCGCCCTCATACTGCTGGTGGTCAAGCAAGAATCCTAGGGGCTCTATCAACGTGTAATAGCGACGTGTCAGGTCACCTAAAGCAGTACACGATGATAAAGGTAAACCAGATAGCATACTATCATCTCGAGTAAGACTGTCCTACCGGGATAGGTCCTCCCTCAATCATTACAATCACGTACCTGTGACCTAATAATTGACTCTGAGGGCACTATCTCCAACAATCTCCCACTTGCACTCAAGGCTAATTATTGCGATGTCGCATACTCACAGCCCGTGTGATACCGAACATCCAACTCCTCTACTAGTCAGTCTCACAAAGCTCGTTTGCGGAACTATTGCGTTCGAGGAATAGCCTCAGTGAGTGGATCCGCTTTGTTGTTTCCTTCCATGTCTCTCTATATCTCATGTTCGCGGAGAAACCCATCTCCCGAAATGAGCAATACCTGTCTTAGAATGTGTCTGGATGTCTGATGGGACTTAGCTCATAAATGAACTCCAAATCCAAACTTCTTAGACTGTATCGTCAACTGAACTTAATCAGTATCCTGCGCCATGCCACCCTCAGTATTGCCTTGGACCACCTGTCCAAAATACTGCCCCTCATCAGAAGGAAAACTATAACTCTGACAACCTCCTTGTCGTCCATGTCACCTTGGAAGCCTGGAATGATAACTGTCTCCCGAATGAGGCTGTCGTTATCATATCCCTAGAACATCCACTTATGTTCTAAAACTGCTTCCGACTGTTTCTCCAGGATTGGATCAATATCAACTTATTGCATCTAGTGCAAGAACAACATCTGGTGTGGTACTTGACATCTCATGATTGACTCAATTGCCTAAGCAAGTGATCTGCCAATCATGCACGTCCCTCTCCCCTTTAGTCTGTAAGACACCTTTGGAGAGGGTGACTCCATTACCTGCAGGTACACTACCGTGCCAGGAGTCGTCCATCCTAAATACTCTTAGAATGCTGTCAAGTACCCTGATTGGGAAACCACCCAAATCTAGATCTAAAACCATAGATCTAGTAACCAGTATGTCTGATATAATACCCAATTCCTATGTGGAGAAACAACTGTGTGACGACCAAAGTACAACCGATTGTAGTGTAGGAGTTTCTTTTCCTATTCTGTGTATGTCATCCAGATACCAGGACATCACACCCTACTACCTTCTCAACAGATCCATCCCCTTTTCTGATGAAGTCAAACCCATGACTGTCACATCAGAAATAGATGATCTATCTCCGCTACATCTGCTCTAGTCTATAAATAGACATAAGCTACCTGTCCACCAATGCTTCCGCTGCTCCCACTGACTACGACAACCCTCTGGCAGAGTCATATAGACGTACACTTCTAAAGCAAGTTTAGAACGACGCTATACTCATCCTCCTGCCGGGTCTCGCAGCCTGGAACAACAGCAATGGTAATTTTGGGTAAACAAGAACTTCCCTGTAACCGTCCTTGAGGCTACTGTAGTACCTCTCGGGTGCCTGAAGTTACCCACCATATCTGCGGAGTGGCCAATGGAATGTCAATCCAGATTGAATCTTTAGGTTCCTTATCAAATCTTCAGTAATCGTTTGTGGTTCTGGAATCACTTCCAGTTCTACCATACTCCCACTACTGTTTTCTGAAAAAGTCCATTTTTAATAAAACTGTGGCGAGTCTAGAACAATATCACTATTGTTCATCCAGATGGTAGAAAATCAACCCTCGTCACAGCCTGGGTCAACCCACAAACAGCCATTACAGAAACGTGCCTTGAGTTACCCAGTGTCTGGTTTTAATCATAAACCGGACAACTCCCCGTACCTTAACATCGTTAAGATATGAACTGTTCTATATCCAATATAGAAACAGAGGCACTGATTTAATTGAACAAGATCCAAATCATGCAACTGTCTCCAGTGCATGTCAACTAAATGGAAGGAGGCCGATCAGCGTTACTCAACTTAGGAATGCTTCCAATTATGAGTAACCTGAAAAAGAAGCAAGTTCTCTTAATCACTACTATCAACTGAACACCATACGCAAGTATCTACATCTTCGATCTCTTTGAAGAATCCCGATACTTGCTACATCTGGTTCTCTACTCTATTCAAATACCTATAACTTCTCAAAATTCGGACTCTGTGTTTCCACGAAACACCGGTCTAAAAAACTAGAGAAGTCATAAGTAAACCGAATATAGTACGAGGACCTACCCCTCTGTCCTTATGGACCCTGGACAACATACAATACTCTGTATACGTCCCTTGAGTCTGATAACTCATTCATTGTGTGTCGTAGGTTGAAAACTGTACCTTTGGTTATGAAGAATTACACCGTTGTTTAATGCTCCTTACCTAACCATCCACTGATATAGGTAAATGTCGTAGACATAATTTCATAAAGGTATATCTCACTCTATGAAAATAGACGTACAGATATATCAATTTGAAATTGGTGCATAACAGCGGATATTCAAAACCAAATATTTGCCAACCGGCAAACAGCCCAGGTGATTTCCTCAAATATCACCGATTACAACGAATCCCGATATAATGAGGATGATCACCCAATTCCCAATAACTTACTCCCACTCATCATCTGTAAAACTATACAGATGTGAGAATCGTACCTGGTAAATACATACCCTGGAGTAAGTATCTAATCGGGAAATCAGTTTTCCTTTAACATTACACAGTGAAACTGAAACATCGAAATGTTCCGATGGGGTATTCTGGTATTCCTAGTAATGCCTCTTCCAGATTCACGACTGTAACCGTATAGTTCTTTGCCACCTCTCCAAATCCCTTCATATGTCTATAGTCATTACCTTCTGCACACCCATTAGGCCAAATGGTTTTCTTCCTTCCCTACCGTTCGGCACCAGCCTATGGTTTGGAAGAGGACTATCCAATAAGCATAAAGGGTGTACTGTCCTAATCCTAGGAGCACTCGCAACGCGAGAGAAGGTGAAGATAAAAGACACCTGAATGTACTTTATTCCTATTTCTCCTGAACCAGGATCCATCCCCGAACTGGAACAAGTTCCTTTCGAGTTCGTATATAACCATACGATGGATTATCCAATAAAATGGGATCTTCGTAGTGATACGGAGTGTCCTGGAGAAATACAAAGGTGATTTAGGATTGGCGAAGAAATACTTGGTTTGGTCGTGAATAGCAGTCGCAATTTACTTTGCCCTCTTACTAATCCCTTGCTTTGTCTGAACTTAATACCTTCTGTACACCGTTTAAGCTAACTGGTTTTCTTTATTCCCTACCAGTCGGCACCAGCCTATGGTTTGGAAGAAGACTATCCAATTTGCACAATAGGTGTACTACTCCTAAACTAAGGAGTACTCGCAACCTGAGAGAGGGTGAAAAGAAAAGACAACTGAATAATCCTATCCGTTTTCTCCAGAACCGGAAACCATCCTCGAATCCCTTCGAGTTCGTATCTAACCATACGATGGTTTTGTCCAATGGAAGTGGACGTTCGTAGTAAAACGGGGTGTCCTGGAGAAAAGGGTAAAAGTAGGAGTGGCAATGAGGTTTGCAACTCTGACAATCCAAAAGCCAGTGTAAAGAAGGTTCGGTCAACTTGGTCACTGAGTCAAAGTCTTGGGGTTGGGTCAATGGTCGCTGCCAAAGAGAGAGAGAGAAGAAACACTCAGCGTGCACTCTATCCTAGATCAGAATGGTTACCAATTTATCTAATCTGGAAACCTCCCACTGTACCTCAAATTCTCCTCCAAACCTTAAAGAAGAATTAGTCGGGGTCACCCGAGGAGTAAACCAACTCATCAGTGGGAATCGGGATCCAACTCTCATCGCATGACAACGTGATGGAATCCGCTCACGGTATCACACTCCAGAAGGTATGCGCATATCTGGCAAGTTTCAGTTCTTTTGAAACTCCCGATGTGATTTCTGCCCCATGCTCTTATGACCTTGGCGTGAGGTCAAAATATCATAAGTCACATGTCAAGTTCTGCCCGTCATTATCCAGGTTAATTTGAACCCACCCGTACATACCCTTGACGTAGGCCAAAATAGTAGTACGACTGTCCCAAACCAACGCATCTATCTATGCAACAGATAAATAACCGGCAGCTACCAAACACTATGCCTTGGCGTGAGGTCAAAATACATAGCTTGAATACTACCGAATATTTAACTGAAATGACGGAGGGCTACGAATGGTTTCTGGCGAAAACCTTTAACGTAATGAACTTGATATCGTTGAAGGAACGGATAGCTTTTTAGAAAATATAGTGACGAAAACCTTTACTAAAGAGGTCACTCCCGGTGAAGGGATCTCGGCTCTTTCCCCGTAGAATGTGGTGCAGGATATTCCAAATGAATACCGCGATGCAAAGCAAAAGTAATCGGCTATAGTGAAGTTAATGCCCTGACGCAAACTTCTGTCCAAGGGGTCACTCCCGGTGAAGGGATCTCGGCCCTTGCCTCGTCGACTGAGGAGCAGGATATTCCAATGAATACCACGATGCAAAACAAAAGTAAACGTCCTTGCAATAACAGCTTTTTGAAAAGTGTTCCAACAACATCAGATTAGGTTTGTTTTAACTTGCATTGATCCGAATCAATGCAGTCCCATCAATTGATCACACCAAAAAGAACGAAAATATACTGATGTACGTATATGCCATCCGCATTCGCCACTGGGTCCCGTCATTACCCGTTAGGTTAGCTAACTAACGACAGAGCGGGGACTGGACTAGCGCGGATGCAAAACATATACAACATCTACTAATATATATACCAATATATTATATTCGCTCAAGGCGTGAATGAAATGCAACATCACAGAAATGTACAGCATCACAGAACAATACAGATATCTGGGATCCCCGGGTTTCACAGAGCCACTACTGAAACCCGACGTTCCCCTGGTCGTGTGGATAGCCTGTGCAATGAAATCCTATACCCCCTACGAGTGCGGCGAATAGCCAGCCAATCCTGGAGTGAAGCCCCCTCCGTCCCAATGCCATGAGATGCGGGCTTGTTGCCCTCCAGAAACCGGCTATCCGTGCACCCCTCCGCGGGGCAATCCTAGTACAGAAAGTAAAATATACATACACCGGGTACATCGACCGCAACCAGGTCGTGCCCTAAAATAATAATACAAACTGGCAGTGACGGCAGTCCACATGTCGGACGCTCGCCCCGCAATATCAAATGTACATAATACAACCACAACGGTACTAGCATTGCATCCAGGCTATCCCCACGAACGATCCGCAACATCACAGCAAATACATAGAACATCAACGTGAAAGTCACGTTCGCAAATCCGTCTAACCGGGCTATAGCAGTTAGACCGGATTTACCGATCGAGTGACATTCACGGTCGCAGATATAATGTAAATACTGTGAAAAATGTGTTTAAAAAATTTCCGATTGATCAAACAATTAACAAGTGGGCCCCAAAGAAAACTGTAGCACTCACAGAAACAATTGGCCCAACTTTAATATTCCAAAGCCCATATTTTAAGCCCAGAAGGCCTCTGTAAAAAAATGGTGAAGTGATGTGAATAGTGCGCGGCGGAAGGGCCGCACAAAGGTGGTTTTCGCGGCGGTTCCGCGCTCCAACTGTGGAGTTACTTCATCAAATTTTTACAGAACTCTTAGATTATCCAGTACATCAATATTTTACAACCTGAAAAATTTTTCGAGACTGAAAAATTTCAACAGAAACTGTCGTGGGTAAAATGCAGTTTTGGAACTTTTTTGATCGATCGGAAATGCAAACACATTACACAAAGCTAGACTAAGTTAATGGGGAGGCTCTGATACCACTGTAAGTGCACGGCGGCGCCCCGGCCGTCAATCCGACGCCGGAATGCGGAAGCGGTGAATAACTTAAATTTTGCGGACTTTGCAAACCGGCACCACCGCGCACTTTAACCGGATCGTAACCATTAAACTAGTCTAAGCTAACTAGAAGATGGGTTAGAGATATACCGACGATCCAAGTCCTCCGGTCTTCTCGTCATGGTCCCGATCTCCTGCGGAAAAGTCCCGTCTCCTCCTCGTCGCCGGAAGTGCACCACATCGCCTTCTTCGTTTACGGGCTCCCACCTCAATGCCGAGGCAACTCGGGCACGAAGCCGGCTACTCGACGTGCCCAAGATATGCTGTAGGAAGTGTAGTGTAGAGGCTACTTGTCTCTTTGGGGTTTGTTGCCTTTGGATGGAGGAATGAATATTGAACTTTGGAGGAGTGAGAAGGTTATGTGTGCAAGGTAAAAATGAGATCATGAAATTTCCTCATACAAATATGAACCATTCTCTCTCTCTCTCACCAAAAAGTGGCCGGCCCAATCAAGTAGGAAATTGGTGGGAAGGAAAAACAAAGGGAGGTGAGTGTAGGATCAAAAAATGGTGACCACATCCAAGGTCAAGGAAACATACACCATACTTCATTTCAAATCACACCATACTCATTTCAAATCACATTAAAGCAAGTAATGGATGAAAGAGAACAAAGATATCATAATCAATCTTTTACAAGAAACCCCCTCCACAAATGTTATTTGCACAATTGCAAATAACCCCCTCCATCGGAAAAGTCCGGCCGGGAAAGAACAAAGGAAAACCGGCCGGAACGGAATGCAAACTGGCAACTCCAGAAAACTGGTCCCGTAATAAATTACAGGAAAACCCCGATACTGTGCATACACACCCGCATCTGTATTCCGTCCGGATACAAATGCAAAGAGACAAAATCTACACTGTACTAAACTAGGACCGGCTTAAACCAAAGCCGGCTAGTAATATCCGTCCGATCCTGATCCGTGCAATACCGCACGTATCTGATCGAACCCTGCCATATAACCATACGGCTACCAGTACAAACCGTCCGATCCTGATCCGTGCAATACCGCACGTATCTGATCGGACCCTGCCATATCTCCATACGGCCTCTAGTACAAACCGTCCGATCCTGATCCGTGCAATACCGCACGTATCTGATCGGACCCTGCCATATCTCCATACGGCCTCTAGTACAAACCGTCCGATCCTGATCCGTGCAATACCGCACGTATCTGATCGGACCCTGCCATATCTCCATACGGCCTCTACAGCGTTTCGCCCGAAACTTGAGTAACTGAAAGTGTGGTGGACTCTAAAGACTCGTCAACACCTTGGTTGTGGATTTAACCACTAGCACGTCAGAGGTATAAGCCAATACGTGACGGGCTACCAGGTACTGACCAAATGGGACGTCGATGAGGAAGCTCACCCCGACACCCAACTGAGCCTGTCAGTGACAATATCCGTGCAGTCCGGTCCGTTCGTCTATGAGTATCGCATGGCGGGCCTAGGGGGTTGGTAAAAGTCAGACCCCCAAAAGCGGTACAAGTCGTGTCGGAGTGTAGCCCAGAACACCCTGAGATACTACTGGAATACCTACCAGTAAATCTCCTTGCCTTGGCCAAGGACTTTGTGTAATGGCTCTCCTAGACACAGCACGACCTCACCCCCAATACCGGGAGAGACGAACCCCTGAAGATACGCTCACTGCCTCCATGTGGCTCGGGACTGTACCCAACTAAAACCTGTTTGCACGACTCCTTTGAGCCGTGGTAGGGTAGTAATCAAAGTACAGTGGGAACTCACACGAGACAAATGACGATCCCCAGGTCGATGAACTAACCTGCACACATGTCACCAGGGAACTGCCATCTGACGTCTGGTATATGACCAACTAGCATGTTCCCGGCGAGTCCTGTCCGGTGTACTCATAACCCAATGAGCACCTGTATACATCTTAGGTGATCCAACTGACACCAGTGGCTTGTGAGACCGGCCACCGCCCCTCGTCGGGGTCTCGACTGTATACACTAGTCTACTAATGGAGTATCGATGCCCGGTCTTGAAACTCCCACGACTAGGGACCTTTTAAGGATATGCTTGTAGACCCCCAGCTCCCACTTATATGATCGCCCTCATACTGCTGGTGGTCAAGCAAGAATCCTAGGGGCTCTATCAACGTGTAATAGCGACGTGTCAGGTCACCTAAAGCAGTACACGATGATAAAGGTAAACCAGATAGCATACTATCATCTCGAGTAAGACTGTCCTACCGGGATAGGTCCTCCCTCAATCATTACAATCACGTACCTGTGACCTAATAATTGACTCTGAGGGCACTATCTCCAACAAGAAAAATGGGCATAAAGCCGAATTTTTGTAAAGCCCATGGCTTATGTGCAAAAAGAAATGGCACATGAGCCATGTGATAGGCAAAATGCCATTTTGTGAAGCCCAAGGGGCTATGTGTAAAGTGTATAGCCTATAAAGGCAAGGATAATGAAAATATCCCAACAATTTTTTTCTCTCTAAAAAAAAATCAAATCCAGATCTGAGATCTTTCTCCTTCCTCAAGATTCTAAAACCTTCTTCTTTCTTTTGAATTAAATCAAGAATTTTACTCTTCCTTTTATAAAACTAAATAGTTTTCCACCATAAAACCCACAAAGGGGAACCAAGATCTTCCATCAGATCTCAAAAATGAGAGATTTTTAAAATCTCACATCTCTTGATCTTCAAGATCCTGCCAACAGAGGAGGAAGAAGAAGACCCATCTCCAGAAACCCCACTTTGGGGAAGAATTAGGGCTCAAGGGGAGAAGCTTTTCATCAGCTTCAAAACATCCTAGGAGTTTAACTCCTTACACACACACACACACACAAAATAATAAGCGCTCCTTTCTGGGAGTACAACTCCCATTGCAGGGACCAAGTCCCTTTTGCAGCCTGAACGCCCACGTGCAGACACGTGGGGGCGCTAGCGCTTTGAGCGCTAGCGCCCATGTGCTGATACGTGAGGCGCTAGTGCTCAAAACGCTAGCGCCCTTGCGCTCAGAGTGCTAGCGTCCAAAGCGCTGGCGCCCGAGCGTCCACGTGCTGACACGTGGAGCGCTAGCGCCCTTGCGCTCAAAGCGTTAGCGCCCAAAGCGCTGGCGCCCGAGCGTCCACGTGCTGACACGTGGGGCGCTAGCGCTCTTGCGCTCAAAGCGCTAGCATCCAAAGCGCTGGCGCTTTTTCCCACGCATCCTTTGGATGCCCTTTTTCCTTCTTTTTTATTTTTATATATGTATATATACATACACACACACATACACACATACTCTATAACACTGTCCCTCTCAAAAAATTTTGGGCCGGGGCGCTGCCCCGCACCCCGCAAGGGAGTTGCTAGCCCCCTTGACCCCCAGCCCGCTATCCGGGTAGCAGGACCCCCGTAAAAACTCTGCGTGGCTCCCGATATATCCAATCCCCCTCCAAAACAAAACACGCGTACACTGCATATTGAGTTCGCATGACCGGTTTAACCCGTCAATCGGAGGTTTCCTCACTCCAAATGCGAGGGGTAATTAACGGCAGCTTAGTCCGTGGCTGCCGGAGATTTGGATCCCCACAATCAATAAACCCCAACCTACCCTAGGCAGGGGGAATCTGTAGTACGCCTGACAAGCGCGCGCGTATTCCCATCTCAATGGGGTGACGAAAAACACCCTACAGGTACGACAGATCCTGATCCGAGCTAAGTCCACTTCTCACTCTGAGCATGCATACTCAGGTCGTCAGGGCGACACAATAGCAATATTATAATAATAACAAAGGGGCAAGGAAATAAAGTAATAACGGTGGAGACAATAAATACAGGTAATCGATATGCCATTAAACACTGCTATGTATGATCTGTGTCCCTATCGGTCTCTAAGTCACTTTTGAAATCGAGTTGTGGAAAGGAGTGATCATGTTTAACGAGGGTCCCGTACGTACCCGAAACTACGGCCCACTGTTGCTCGGGACATAACCCTGTCAGCTGGACCGGTAGGTCCAAACCTAATATATATAAGAGTCGCTGTTCAAATGATCATCCTCTAAAACACTGATCTCGCTAAATATAAGTTCCTTTCCACTTCGATTTCCCCTTTTCCCCTAAATTTCACTATCTATGACCATGGCCTGGTTGTGTACAAGTATGCATCAATAACATTGCTTTATTCGCTATTCGTTATTAACTGTATTGTTCACTGTCACGAATCGTTCGCTTTCACTAGCGTACTCGACACATCTAAACCGATACTCTTCATGTTCGACAATGCACTATTCACGAAAAATTTATAAGGACGCCCACTATCATTAGAGGTATTGCAGTCAGGTAAAAATGTGAATCATGCCGCTAAACAATTTGTATGCAAAACTAGTCATTATGCGTCTCATGAACTTCTATAAATCGTATTAAATCATACGTTCATAATTAAGTAAAATGATACAAAAAAGATAATAGGTAAACTCAGTCAGGGTTCAACGAAATTGGTTTCAATTCAATCGGGTTTCGGGTTCGTAAATTACAGTCGTTTCATTTTAAGTGTCCCCTCCTGGAAGTTCAGTTCCTGAACTGAAAGTCCATTTCGTAACACGGTTTTCACCATGTTGGGATCATAATTAGACGACACTACAGTTGGATAATATTTATGTTTACCAGTTAGGTTTCCAACGCACCAGACGGATCGACAAAATCCACTGTATGCTGGAAGTTATGCACTGTCTAATATTGGATATACGTTCTGTCCCTGCTTGGGACTGCAGTATGCGCTGATGGTTTTAAAACGCGATTAAAATAGCAAACGATGGTAAAAACGAACGAAACTGCTTCCAATAGTTATATAATAGATTTATCTTCGCTGCAGTATAGGGTTCCGCATAATACCATTTTCACACAGAGACATAAAAGCATTTCTAATCAAGTGTTGTCAAGCAGTGTCACTCTGGACTGCAGTCCAGTGCCGCACTCCCTACCAGTTTCCGTAACCGTTATAAAATAGAAATGGATCATAACTTATATGGAGTTCTAGTTTGTCAAGTCGGCTTCGATATGAGCCCTGGAACGCAACATTCCGGTGTGTAACCAATTTATTATAACTTCCACAAAATTCAGGTACGGAAATTTTCAGATTCGACGGATCTAAATGGGAATGACATTTCACGGTGTTAAAGTCCGCATTTTCAAGCCAACTCTCAACACAGCATTCGTTATCACTAGGGTAATCTGTTATGCTTAATTTCCATCATTTTAAAAGGGTTTTCAGATTACGGTTCACACCGAACACTTATAATAACATTTGATTCGCAACCGAAATAAATATACTATAGCATGTAGCAAGTATTTGCACTTGCCTGACGACGACCGCTGGTCACGAAGGCGATGATGGCGGTCCGGTACTGGACGTGGTGGTGACACAAGCGTGGCACGGTGCGATGCGGAAGTGAGTCCGATGGTGGTGTGGTGCCGGGTGCTGTCGTGGCACGAAGATAGGCACGGCGCGATGCGTACGTAGTGTGATGGCGACACGGTACTAGGCATGGAACGGGTACGAGTCGGGGCACGTAGTGGCACTGGTGCAGGCACGATGCTGGGCATGAAACGACTTGAGTCGGGGCACGGTGTGGTTTAGGATCAGGCACACAATGGGCACGGGGAAGACGACGGTGAGGTGGTGGCACTACTACAATATGGGGTTGCCCCTACGGACTCAGAAATCTGTAGGGGCAAATATTTCTTGCCCCTACGGATTTATCCGTAGGGACAACTCGTTGTCCCTACGGTGCTTGTCCCTACGGTGCCCTACGTTCTAATTTTTTCTTTGGCCCTACGGAGCCGCAAGCTGGGGACCTACGGTTATGTCCGTAGGGGCATCAACATAGGTTATTAATATAAAAAAAGCACAGAAAAATTATATTCATCGTTCCCAAATTTCTCTCTCTCACTCCCGTGCCTCTCGTTGCCCGTTCCTGAGCTTCGTCGCCACCGCGCTCGCGAGCCTGCGCCAGCTTCGTCGGTCTTCCCCACACCTTCGTCGACTTCCCGCGCCTCGTCGCCACCTTCGCCGATCGTCGGCGACCACCAATTTCTACCGTCTCCTCCACCGCGCGCACGGTTGTAAGTAAATCTGAAATAATTTTTAATTTTGACGTTGTACTCTAGGGTTCAGGCCAGGTTCGGGTAGGGGTGAGGGCATCGGCGTCGGCATCGATCGGGTTCGGTTAGGGTTAGGGTTAGGTTGTGGGGTTCGGTTGGGGCTGAGGCTGGGGCTGGGGCTGGGGCTAGGGTTTGGTTGGGGTTGGGGCTCGGCTGGGCTGGGGCTGGGGCTGGGCTGGGGCTGGGGGTAGGGTTAGGTTAGGGTTAGGGATATTGGCCAAAAACTCTCTTCAAGAGATTAACCCGTATCAATATTGGAGTAGTGAGCTTTAACAATGGTGAACTGAGTCCGCCAATGGAGAGCGGTCGTTTTGCAGCGGGAGGCTTAGCATATATAAGCAATATACGATTTACAAACAATAACGGTAATCTATATAAACAACGAGATAATGATTTTCAAATTGGCTAAGTTAGACCCGACTGTTACTCCATTGACAATAGCCATCCTATAGATACCGTATATTTTGGTGGCCCTGGAGGGAGTAAAACATAATGTAAATGATGCACTCTTGCAAATGTGTTATCTTATTGAATAAAAAAGTTGCAATTGGGATGCTATTATTAGTACATGAGAATAATTTTTGTTGGATTCTATCATTACACATGCATCACGAGCTCTCGACAAATTTATTTACTCCGCCTCATAGAAGTACAAGTCTTATATCAGTAAAGAACCATGAAAATTTGCGATTGGTTATGATAAGTTGTGGAACCTCACAATGCCATAACTTTCTTGAAGGATCTCAAAAGTTTTATCATAAACCATTTTAATGCAAAAGCTAAATTTGATTGCTTTATCACAAGCTCTCTTCATCCTTGATAATCGATTCTTTTGAAGCATCATAACTATGTTTTGCGTTAATGTATTTGCAATGTTGTAAATATGTGATTAGCTTTATGGCTTGACTTTAATAGATCTATATTCCTCTGTTTTTCCCTTACTTTAGAGTTGAACATGATCTTTTAATAGCAAATATACTGCCCTTTAGAATTCAGATATGGACTGATAAGAAGAGATGATTGTTGTCATGTTAACAGCCACTTATAAAATTTCTCAAATCTTGATCTCAATGGTTTAAAATCATTTTACACATACAACACGAATGCACAACAAACGCATAATTAGAGAGCGATTCGAGATGTTCAGGTTAAAACAAATATATGATACTCGATGATAATATGAAACCTTCATATTCCCATCGATACTCATATATGAAACTAAAAGCGCCACTTAGTCCCCGTCTATCGGTTAACATACGTGCGATGTTCGTTGTGACATAGAACTATACGAAAGTTGTTAAATATCGGACGGTATAGCTCGATACTAACAACCATCGTATAGTCTACGCGACGAGAAAATTCAATCATATAGTAACCCATAGATTTGTCCCGTGTGGACAAGTTAAAAATGTATAAAGCTAACGCCTTCATTCACTTGTGTTTTCATCCATTTCGAGATATTTCGTCGGTACCTTTCTGCTAGTTCTCCGTGTACAAAGATAGATTAGATGTTCCTTTCAACGTTATTTTACAGCTTTGAAATGATTATCTATTCTATTACAGTGTACTCGGAGAACAGCGGGGAGGTGCTGCCGAAATTTACTCGAAACGGTTGAAAGCACAAGTGATGGGTGTTCGCTCTATACATTCTTAATGGGATAGAAGCCTACCCCCGACAGCCGGAACACACACATACAACAAGAATACACAACAAACGCATAATTAGAGAGCGATTCAAGATGTTCAGGTTAAAACCAATATATGATACTCGATGATAATATAAAACCTTCGTATTCCCATCGATACTCATATATGAAACTAAAAGCGCCACTTAGTCCCCGTCTATCGGTTAACATACGTGCGATGTTCATCGTGACATAGAACTATACGAAGGTTGTTAAATATCGGACGGTATAGCTTGATACTAACAACCGTCGTATAGTCTATGCGATGAGAAAATTCAATCGTATAGTAACCCATAGATTTATCCTGTGTGGACAAGTTAAGAATGTATAAAGCTAACGCCTTCATTCATTTGTGTTTTCATCCGTTTCGAGATATTTCGTCGGTACTTTTCCGCTGGTTCTCCGTGTACAAAGATAGATTAGATGTTCATTTCAACGTTGTTTCACAGTTTTGAAATAATTATCTATTTTATTACAGTGTACTCGGAGAACGGCGGGGAGGTGCTGCCGAAATTTACTCGAAACGGTTGAAAGCACAAGTAATGGGTGTTCGCTCTATACATTCTTAATGGGATAGAAACCTACCCCCGACAGCCGGAACACACACATACAACAAGAATACATAACAAACGCATAATTAGAGAGCGATTCGAGATGTTCAGGTTAAAACCAATATATGATACTCGATGATAATATGAAACCTTCGTATTCCCATCGATACTCATATATGAAACTAAAAGCGCCACTTAGTCCCCGTCTATCGGTTAACATACGTGCGATGTTCGTCGTGACATAGAACTATACAAAGGTTGTTAAATATCGGACGGTATAGCTCGATACTAACAACCGTCGTATAGTCTACGCGACGAGAAATTCAATCGTATGGTAACCCATAGATTTGTCCCGTGTGGACAAGTTAAGAATGTATAAAGCTAACGCCTTCATTCACTTGTGTTTTCATCCGTTTCGAGATATTTCGTCGGTACCTTTCCGCTGGTTCTCCGTGTACAAAGATAGATTAGATGTTCATTTCAACGTTGTTTCACAGCTTTGAAATGATTATCTATTTTATTACAGTATACTCGGAGAACAGCGGGGAGGTGCTGCCGAAATTTACTCGAAACAGTTGAAAGCACAAGTGATGGGTGTTCGCTCTATACATTCTTAATGGGATAGAAGCCTACCCCCGACAGCCGGAACACACACATACAACAAGAATACACAACAAACGCATAATTAGAGAGCGATTCGAGATGTTCAGGTTAAAACCAATATATGATACTCGATGATAATATGAAACCTTCATATTCACATCGATACTCATATATGAAACTAAAAGCGCCACTTAGTCCCCATCTATCGGTTAACATACGTGCGATCATTTATTCTTTTCAACGACAAACGCACACACAAAGCATATACACAGATTTTCTCCTTTGTCAGTAACTATCCCGTTCTTATTTTTCTCAATATAGTCACCATAACCTACAATTTATATGTTATACAGTCTAACATGGCCCATGAGTACGTCAGAATTAAGGACTGGATGTATGTGGATTGGCAACAACGTATGCAACCTAAGTTTGTCGCAGGAGTTGCTGCTTTTATTGAATTTGCACGCGCACATAATAAGATCATAATAGAGAAGATTCTCTGTCCGTGCGATAAATGTGGCAATAAGTACTGGCAGAAGGTAGAATTAGCAGAGCTTCATATTGTAAAATATGGGTTTACTAGACTTTATACAACTTGGAAATATCACGGGGAAGGAGAAGAATGCAGTACTACGGCAGAAGAAGAAGAACACGATAATGCGGCAGGAGAAGAAGAAGAATTCGGTAATGCGGCAGAAGGAGAAAACGGTAATTTATTTCCATCAGAAAAAATGGAGGATATGGTAGAGGCTACCCTAGGTGAATCTATTCGTACCGAAGATGACATTCCTTCCGGTCAAGGACCGCGTGCGGATAAATATGAAAATTTCATGAATGATGCTAGGAAACCAATTTATGAGAATGCGAAGTATTCCACCCTCTCATGGTTCGTCCAACTTTTCCAGATTAAGTGCCTAAATGGATGGAGCAACAAGTCATTCACAATGCTTCTTTCGTTCTTGAAAGATTCTATGCCTCCGGGAAATAACGTGCCCAACGGCTGGTACGGAGCCCAGAAGATGATGTCTGATTTGGGTTTAAAGTGCGAGAAGATTCAAGCATGTCCTAAAAATTGCGTGTTGTACCGGAAAGAGAATTCAGATTTGAAAGAGTGTCCGACATGCGGAGAGGCCAGGTATAAACCGAAAGATTCTGATAAGAAGCCCGATATACCTGTCAAGATAGCACGATACTTTCCCATAACACAGAGGCTATTCAGGTGCAAGAAAACAGCCGAGGCAATGATTTGGCATCACCGTGCTCCTCCAAGTGAAGATGGAAAAATGGGCCATCCAAGAGATTCACCGGCATGGAAGGATTTCGATAGGAGGCACGCAATATTCAGTAGCGATCCTCGCAATGTGCGGCTCGGACTGGCTACTGATGGCTTCTGCCCATTCAACTATATGGCTGGAAGTCACAGCACATGGCCCGTTGTAATGATAATTTATAATCTGTCGCCTTGGTTAGCTATGGACCAATCATACTTTATGATGCCTCTTCTTATCGACGGACCAAACTCACCGGGGAACAATATTGACGTCTATCTCCGACCTCTGATCGAGAAGTTGAAATCTTTGTTCATTGATGGTATAGAGACATATGATACAAACACAAATACAACCTTCATACTGCGTGCGGCTCTAATATGGACAATTAATGACTTTCCTGCGTATGGAATGCTATCAGGTTGGTCCGTACATGGTCACAAAGCATGTCCTCATTGCCATGAACACACAACATCGAAATTCTTGAATTTTAGCAGGAAGGTTTGTTATTGCGGCCATCGACGTTTCCTGCCTCCTAACCACCCTGATAGGTTAGACACGGTTCACTTTGATGGTCATCAAGAACTTCTTGGACCTCCATCCCCATTGTCCGGAGAGGACGTGACTGCTAAATGGGATGGTTACAATAATGTGACCTTCGGGATGGATCCGACGAAACAGGTCAAACCACCATTTTGGAACAAGTTAAGCATTTTCTTCGAGCTTCCGTACTGGTCTACAAATTCAGTGCGTCATTGTATGGACGTCATGCATATAGAGAAAGGAGCATCAGAGCACATTCTTAACTTGCTTCTTTGTAAAGACGGAAAATCGAAAGATAACCTGAATGCTCGGATGGATCTACAAGAGTGGAGAATAAGAAGTGAATTGCACCCTAGACTGGTAGCGGGTAAACCGGGCAAGTTTGTACTTCCCAATGCCGCTTATCATATGTCACAACCGGAGAAGAAAAAATTCCTGCAGGTGTTGCATGATTTGAAAGTTCCCACAGGTTTTTCAGGATCATTCAGCAAGAAAATAAAATTTGTGAAGGGCAAAATCGATGGGCCGAAAAGTCATGATCACCATGTTATCGTGGAGCACCTTCTTCCATTAGCCCTCAGGACTTCTCTCCCCGAATCGGTTGGTCTAGTAATCAACGACTTATGTTGTTTTTTCAGGGAGTTGTGTGCTAAAACACTGGAGGTTGTGACGCTGGATAAACTAGAAAATTCTATCGCGTTGATACTTTGCAAGTTTGAGCGTATTTTCCCACCGTCATTCTTCGATATCATAATACACTTGACGGTTCATCTTGCAACTGAGGCGAAGTTAGCCGGACCGGTACAGTATCGATGGATGTATCCTGTCGAGAGGTACGTGTAATTTTTCGTTTCGCGCAATTTATAAATTTATTGTTGTCCTGTATGCCCGTATTTATTTATTCAACATATTTTCATTAGGTACCTCTACACTCTTAAGAAGTATATACGCAATAAAAATCGACCAGAGGGTTCTATCATGCAAGGTTATCTTCTTGATGAAGCAACTACATTTTGTTCCCGCTATCTGGACGAGAACATTGAGACAAGGCTTAACCGGCCACGAAGAATTCAAGACGGGCCATATGGTAAAGCCGAGTATAAGAGGGTAGACACTATGTTTATCAACAAAATATACCGGTTTATCTTGTTTAATTGCGTATGTCTTGAACAAATTAGAGAGTAAGTTTATTTGGATTAATTGTTATATCTGTGTTTGTGTGTGTATGAAATGATATAATATTAATGTCACCATTATTTGTCGAAAACAGAATTCATTTTAACGAGGTACGTGAGGGGCATCCTGATTGGAACGAAGAACAATTGGAAAAATTTCATCAGGATAATTTTTGTGATTGGGTCACAGATCATGTAAGTTATTCGAATAACATTTTATTGCTAGCAGTTTTAATCTAAACTTGTATCGTTATGTATTTGTCATAAAATTTGTTTTGTTAGATCCACGATCCGAACTTGTCTGCATCATTTGAGAGTGATTCAAGATGTTTATCTCAATTTCCTAATACGGAGGTTGCATATTACAAAGGATTTAGTGTCCTTGGATACAAATTCGAAGTTAAGGACATAGAAATTTCTAGAACCACTCAGAATAGTGGGATTGCGACGGTAGGATCGGACGGTGTGATTATTATGGGTACTTAAATTGTATACTCGGCATCCACTATCCCGGACGATCGGAACCCTTTTATATATTCCAGTGTACTTGGTACGATACGCGAACCGATACGGACAAGTGGAGAAGCAATCTTGGGACTTGGAAAGATGAATATGAATTGACCAGTGTGAACACACTTCGATTTTACGGTCAGGAAGATCCGTTTATCTTTCCGAACCAAGCGTTCCAAGTATACTACTCACAGTGTCTGAAGCATCCGGGATGGAGTGTTGTATGCCGATGGAAACCCAGAGATGTCTACGATGTCCTAGAATTCGAGGACAGCAATGAGGACGAAGAAGAAAGAAGGCTTAAAGTGCTCCGACCGTCTGTTTCGAAGAACGGGTTGTCTTCGACCGATCATGAAGTTACGTGGGTTAGAAATGACATCGACGATGAAATCCAAGTAGATATGTATAATGCACCCACGAAACGAAAAATGTTATCAGTAATGTTATATTATTACTTCACATTTTACGCTCTATGCATATATAGTCAATACTTTTAATGATTGTCTAATGCATCCACGAACCGTTTATCTAGATTTGATGACGATATCGGGAGCAGCGAGGGGCGGCAGGAGCTCCAGCCGCGGCAGAGGCAGAGGCAGAGCGGTTCTTCCGCCCGGAGAGCTTCGTAGGGAGCTTCAGAGGGCCGGTCTTGCACCCAGATCGGAGACCCCTTCGGATGCCTCCTTCCGTGTGGATTTTGCCACACCTCCAGGTATACTGCACGCATATCCATTTTGAATATAATATTACAGATATTCATGCCTGTTTATGTCAAAATTACTTATATTGTCAATGTTTGATTGTCTAGTTGTTGGTGATGCGTCCACATCTGGGACAGAGGCCACTCCCGCTCTTCCAGGTATGTTTATATATCATATAGTGCATGTATATTGATTTAGAATGCTATATCATAAATATACACACATTCATTTTACTCTTACTTAGCAATTTTTATTATTGTCTAGCTGTAGGTGTTAGTTATATGTATGCCCTAGAGGCCATTACTGTACATTGGATGTATATTGTAGTGGATGCTGGGACATATATAGGAAGGACTTTCTTGCTTGACATGATAGTACGCTATCTGGTTGCACTTTATCTTAACATGTATACTTTCTGTCTCTCTGATTACATGTTGATAAAGCCCTTAGGATGTGTACTCGACTTACAGGACTATGATGCAGATCATACTAGTGGGGCCTGGGTAGTCAATGAGTACATCCTTCATTGTTCCTAGTCGAGGGAATATCGAGACGGGGCATCGATATTCCAGAGTAGACTAGCGCATATCTTCTCGACCCATGCGATGGGCGATAGATGATCCCATATCCATTGGTGTTTGACATCGAATATGGTATGCGGGTGCTCAGTGGAGACTGGGTACACTGAACGGACTCGCCGAGAACTCCCAGATGGTATTATACCTCACGTCAGATGGCAGTTCTCTGGTGACACTGGTACAGCTTAGTCTGTTGACCCGAGATCGTCATAGAGTCTTGTGTGTCTCCCACTGTGCTTTGATTTCCACCCTACCACGGCTCTACTGAGTCGTGCAAACAGGTGGTTTTTGGGTACAGTCCCGATTCATATGGAGGCAATGAGCGATAGGAGGGGATTCGTCTCTCCCGGTTTTGGGGGTTGATGTTGTGCTATGCTCGACTGGCCATAACAGGAAATCCCTGGCCAGGGTTGCTGTGATATACTGGTAAGAGTTATCAGTAGTTTCACGAATGTTATGGACCTCAAGTCGGCATGACTTATCGAGCTATTGGGGTCTGACGTTTACCATCCCTAGGCGAGATATGCGACATATCAGACGAACAGACCGGACCGTACGGTAAGTGTTACTGGTTGGATTCGCAGGAGTCTGAGCGGGCTTGCTCGTCGATCTTCTGATCGCTCAATACCCGGGTGGCCGTTACGTTTAGCAGACCGCTTGCGGCTTGTGGGTGTTTGATATGATCATCATCTGCTGCCGGCGTATTGACGAGTCTTTAGAGTCCTACACAGAGGTTTCCTAGTTCAAGCGAAACGAAATAGGAGCGCATATGAGATATGTGCGGGAGCGAGAATAATTCGTGTATGTGATACCGTATTTCATTCTCGCGACGAATGTATCGATTGGTTATATGCGATATAACCTAGTTATCGAATCAAGGATTGATTCGATAAGCCGATACATTGGATACTAGCCGGTTATATTCGACATGACCGGATCATTGAATCAAGTGTTGATTTAATGATTTAATGTATAATTATATATATATTTGATATATTGCTTTGTATTAACTAGTATTGGTTCACTTTAAATGGATTCACTCACTTAGTTTGTGCACATTGCATATGTGATATATTTTGTGCACATGATTGTATCATGTTTGATGATACATGCAAGCTAGGGTTAGTGTAAAGAATTTGACCATGGTTAAGATTAAGATTAGGGTTTTCTTTTTCTTATTTATTAATTTATTTATTTTGGAAAAAGAAAATGATAAAGAAAATGAAATGGTGGCTTATTTTGTTTGTAGTTGAAGTTTCTTGAAACTTTGACTATGTAACCATTTTGTCTTCTTTCTTAACCCTAACTCTTCAAATTAACCTTAGTCAATTCTCTACACCTAACTAAGGTTAATGATATGATAAGTATTATATTTTCTTTTCTTTTTAAAGAGGTTATCATATCATTTTCTTCTTCTTCATCTTCTTCCTCCATGAAAAAAGCTTGCTACATCAATGGTGATTGATGAAAAAGTGTGTGAAATCCAAATCTAAAGTCAACCCAACTCCTATTTCTTCATCCTCTACCTCTTGCCAAGTAGTATAGGGTGTTTCCTTCACAAGTTTTCCCGACTTGGTAAAGTTGGAGCTTGTTCTTGCGATGCCTCGACGTAGATCATCTTCGGCATCGAACCGACGATCAAGCCCGCCCATTCTTCGATGATGACGATGCTAGAGTCATGGGTTCGATTTGGACAGCGGAGGGAGATCATCGCGGAGCTTACGAAGTGGTGGACCGGATCTACAAAGGTTGTAGCCCCTTCCCTATTTCTATATTTCCGTTTACATGCTTGCTTTGCCTAAATATCTAGTTAACGATCCGTTCTAGGTTTTCTCGGCACCGTAATTTTTAGAAATTAGCGTGTTTGATCACTTGTGAGACTTCACTTGAGTGCCTAGGAACCCTACAGTGGTATCAGAGCCTAGCTAGAGCCTTAGGCGAAGTCCAGACGGAATTTGAAGTCCGAACGAACCCGGAACCCCAAACTAAACTTGCTCTCTGTACTTTTTTCAAAACAGTGCATTTTTCCATATTAAAAATATTCAGTGAAATCAGCAGGAAATTTTAAGGAATACTGCAAAATTCGTGTTCCTGATTCCATCATTCCGCCGTGTTTCCGCGGCACGAGCCTGGCTCGTGCGGCTGAAACGCGGCAGTTTTGTCTTTTTGCGCATCTAGTTTTGTACAGTAATTCCTCTTTTGCTGTGCTGATTTTCCTGGGATATTTTAATATTTATTATACAGTTGAGTTTTCAGGGGTTGTTTTGGGTTTTCATGAGTTCGATCGGATTATCAAATTTTGTCTGTGTGGCTTTCCGGATAAATCTTAGAATATGTTAAAAAGTTCGACCGGATATAAATACCCACTTTTTCCCCTGCCGGGAAATTTCCGATTGTTGGATTTTTCCGTAGTTTAACGACGTTCTAAGTAGTGCAAGTAACGCGATGGACCCTCTAGAAGACAACAAACCTTAACTCGATTATGTGACCGTCTTGAACTGCCCTTTGAACCTTCGGGTTTGGGGCAGTACGTCGTGCCACATGTGAGGCGTTGGCTTGACCCTTCTACGGCTGGACCGTTGCTACTGAGGCACGAACTGAATGCTGTTAGACTTATTTCATGTGTTGAGCTGTATCGGGAAAACTTGGGTGTTCGATTGTTCGATCGAAAAGTTTAGCATTTTCTATTTATCCGGAATGTGATACAATAATTGGAATTCGCATATAGTTATGAGATAACGGAATGAATGTTATAAACATAGCAGTTTAGTCTCATTTGATCTGTTGCCACGGAGTTTTGATGTGATCAAAAGTCCGTCGCAATCACGTAGTGTACGCGGATACTCGCCGGGTAAACTTGATAGACAGCCTCACTCCATAGCCCCGACCAAGTGACTGTAGGAGAACCCCGTCGCCGAAAGCATCCGTTCAGGTGCTCGCGGTAGCGGTGTTCCGCCTTGGTGCACTTTGTCGACGGCGTCAGGGGTGCGGCCGTCTACTGAAGTTTGCAACGAGCATTCGATCAGAATGTCGGGAATCCTGTTGAATTGCCCGACTTGATATTGAAAAGAGTTTTCGATAATGAGACTAAAATGCGGGGTTTATAATTGTTAGGCATGTGATGTCTAAAGAATTCATTTGGTCAGGCATGCGATGTCTGAGGTGGTTGCGGATTCCAACTGTTGTAGTTTTACACTTTCTTTTCTGTGACCGTAAGTGTAATATGTGATATCGCCGGTTTCGTTGCTATATGTCAACGACAATTGGGATGCGTATATTTACTTACGTTGATGACATGTGATGTTATGTGTTGCTGGATATGTTGTATTGGATCGTCGTGTTTGAATAGCCGGGGGTTTTTATGTGAGATGAGTGTTTTTCATTTTCATTCATGTAAAAACTTGTATGTAATATTCTTTTATTGGGGCACTTCCAGGTTGCGGATGTTGTCACCACTTGTATATTATTTACTTTTCTGCACTAGGATAGACCCAAGGAGGGGAGCACAAGTAACCGGGTTCTGGGGTCCAGTGGGAGACCAACTCGAGGAGTCGAGTCCGGGTCTCCTAACCCTAGAATTGGTAGGGTTGCTTGCCGCTCTCGTAGGGGTCTGGGGGTGTGGGATTGGCTATTCATCACGACCGTGGAATCCGTGTTTTATACTGGCTCGTATTGAAAACACGGACGTCCTAGTATATCCAATATTTCATATGTTTCTTCTGCTGTGATTTATCTGTGATCATGTGATGTTCTGTGACAGGTATTATATATAGTATATATGATATATTATATAGACGTTGCTTATGTTTTACACCCGCGCTAGCCCTGCCTCGCTCTGGCGTTAGTTACCTAACCTAACGGTGCAGACGGGACATCGAGGCGAATGCGGATGGCATAAGCGTACGTTATATTTATCTGTGATGGTTAGGTGGACTTAAATGATGGGATATTCATTAATGAGATTAATGAAAGAAAATAAACCTAATTGATGTTGTGGAATCGAATTTCAAAATAAAACAGGTAGCTACAGTTCTTGCTTTGCATCGCGGTGTTCCTTGTAGAACATCCTGCACCTTATTCGATAGGGAAAGGACCGAGATCCCTTCACCGGGAGTGACTCCTTTAGCAATAACTGGCAGATGCTACACACTCGGTTTGTCTTTGATCGCTTCTATAGTTTCCGCTTTGCACAGTGATATATATGATATATCCCGCACCTCATTCGACGAGGAAAGGGCCGACGATCCCTTCACCGGGAGTGACCCCTTTAGCAAAACTAGAAAAGCCTCGAAAACATCCCATTTAAAAACCATTTGATTCCGCAACGAGATCAAGTTCAAAGCGTTAAAGGTTTTCACAAAAAACCAGTCGCAACCCTCCGTCATTTTAGGAAGTAGAGTACTTAGTATTCGTGCTGTGTTTGTTGACCATAGTCAAGGCACAGTGTACGGTAGCTAAGTGATGTCTTCCTACACCGCATATGATGCGATTAGTTAGGACAGTCATGTGGCTTTGTTGACCTTAGCCAAGGGTCATGTGGGTGGGTCTAATTAATCACGAAATGACGGGTAGAACTTGACTAGTACCTATGATTTGTTGACCTTAGCCAAGGTCATAGGTGCTAGGGGTAAAAACCATTATCGGGAGTTTCAAGTGTTGAAATTTGCAATGAGATTGCATACCTTCTATATGATAGTTGGATCCCGATACCTACTGCGAGTAATTGTTACTCCTGAGAGAGTTTTGCACTTTGCAATTAGCCGATCAAGTAGGTGTCTAGAAAGGTGTCAACGGGGTTACGCCTCTGGGAAAACGAGGTTTACTGTAATTAGGTCCGTGCGAAAGCACGGGGAACCTCCCTCAAAGTACCGACACTGGCCTGGCTGAAAGATTGGCGAACTTGTAGAGTGTAATTAATCCCGGCTAGTCTTTCCTTTTAAGGTTTGAAGGAAGATTTGATAAAAACAGTGGGAGCCATCCTGATTAGATAAAATATATAACCAATCTGATCTTGCAAGAGCGCACGCAGAGTGTTTTCTTCTCTCTCTCTCCTGGTAGCGACCATATCACGCCTTAATCAAGATAATAAAACGGAATTTTGACCGAACCCGCTTGTTATACTGAGCTGGGGAACGTTGGTCCCGCTCCAACTTATAATTGTTATAAGACAGAGCAGGAAATTGTGGAATACCAGAATTCCTATGCCGCCCAAACGAAGAAAGTGCATATGATGCATCTTCTTCGGGTGTGTTCGTTAAACAGAACTGTTTCTCAGTATCCTCTATATCCTGGGTATATGATACCGGATCAGGATCCCAGATATGTAATCTGTTACATAGGGCTACAAAAGGGTAGAAAAACTGAGAACGGGTGATAAGTTTCATGAGACAGAAAACGGGGCAAGTGTTGCAACCAAGTTGTCGGTCACTGTCACCCTGTATTACAAATACATTGATTCTGAACAAATGCTATTAGATACCGAACCTGATATACAAAATCATATCAGTCTCTTTATTAGTAAAGAAAGGATATAATTTTGTATTGATGGATAATGTTTTGAACATTTCCTATATCAAAAGTTGATCGGTTCAGGCACGTTATCTAAAAGCATTGAAGTTCTAAATCAAACTACAGTTCCTAGTATACAGAACACACATAAGAAGAAGAGTTCAGAAATGAACGAATCCTTCTTGAGGCATTGTAGACTAGGTCACATCAATGCGACCAGACTGGCTGAAGTTACATTTTAGATGCATATTTAAATCAGTTTGAATTTACATCTTGTGAAACTTGCCAGTCATGTCACAAAGATTAGATGACCATAGCTCTATTTATTAGAAACAGAGAAAGAGTTAGTAAACTCTTGGGACTGATACATGATGATGTATGTAAAGTCTCCTGTCTACACATGCCAGGATTGGTTCTTTATACTTCATTATATTCTCTGATAATCTCTCAAGATTCAGTCATATGTTCCTGTTGAAATATAAGTCCGAACCTTTTGAGGTATTCACAGAATATAAGTTAGAAGTAGAGAACCAATAACCGGGTATAAGTATTATGTCCTATGATGAGATCAGGGAGCAGAATACTTGTGCATAGAATTCCTGGACTATTCTAAAGGAGAATGAGATTTTCTCTCAGTGTTACTCCTCTGAATACACCACAGCACAACGGTGTATCAGGGCGGAGCAATTGCACAATATTAGATATGGTGTGCTCTATGATGAGTATTACTGAGTTACCTATTTCCTTTTGGGGTTATGCACTTGAGAAGCTGCATACCTATTGAATTAGGTTCGAATCAAATCAGTGCCTACCATTCCATATGAGATATGGTATGGGAAGAGCCTATCTCTTAAGTAAGTTAAGATTTGGGATTGTCCGGCCTGTGTCAAAAGCAAAATCCGGACAAGATCGAGGCAAGATCAGTTCTGTAGAACTGGAAAGGTTCCAGCTGTACAAAACTGCTAATGATTTGACAGATCCAAAGGATTCAATATTTTCCGACGAACCTCAGCCTCTCCGCCGATCTAGTAGGGTTCCTCATCCGCCTGAGAGATACCTCAGTTTCTCGATGACAGTGGGAGCAAGGATTGCATCATGAGATGATGACCCAACTATTTTCGAGCAGGCCATCGAGAGTAGGGACTCTGTAAGAATGGCTGGATGCTTAGCGATCTGAGATGGAATCCATGTACACCAGCAAAGTATGGACTTTAGCTGCTATATCTGAAGGGTTAAATCCCCATCAGGAGCAAGTATATCTTGAGAAGATTACTTGGTGTAGATGGAAAAGTTGAGACTTTCAAAGCTAGACTTGTTAAAGGTTTTCGTCATCGACCAGGCGTGGATAATGATGAACCCTTTTCCAGGGACTGTTTAAATCCATCCAGATCCTACTTGCCACGACTACATACCACCACTACGATATCTGGTGGTTGGGTGCCATGACTACTTTTCTAAATATTGATTTAGAAGAGAACGTCTATAAGAACACAGCCAGAGGGCCTCGTAGACAGTGGGAGCAGCGGAAACGTGCGCAAGATGCTTTATAGGATAAAGCAGGCATCGCGGAGTTGGAACATCTGTTTTGATGGATTAGTCAAAGAAGTTGACATCATCAAAATGGTAGATGAACCTTGTATAAACAAAAAGGTAGTAGGGAGTATGGTGACGATCCTGAGTACGTGGATGACATACTCTTGTTAGGGAAGGAGTTTCCTATACTACGATCGGTCAATCTCCTATTATCACTAGGATTCTCCAAATAGGATCAAAGTGATACCTCCTAGATCCTGAGTTTTCATCTATGAGATAGATGTAATTGGATGCTAGGATTCTCACTAGATATAGTGAGAAGGTATCAATCGATCCTGGGGAGAATCACTGGAAAAGTTCCAGGATGATAAAGACGACTGAATGTCAGTCACAGGCACTGTCTTTACCCTCAGTAAAGGGACGGTATGCTGGAAGAGTTCCAAGCACGATACCGTGGCAAACTAGACGATAAAGGCTGGTAACATCGCTATTAAAGATACTACCAAAGAGGTAGTTTGGGTGTATATTGGTTCATAAGATGAACTACGTTCCTGCCATTGTATGACAATGGAAGTGTGGCTTAGGCCCTGGAACCCTGGTCCCATCAGTGACCCAAACATATTCTGAGGAAGCATCACCTGATCATGGAGATAGTTGATCTCCGGGATGATCGAGGTTAGGAGAGTAGACTCAGAGGACAACACGGCGGATCCACTCACGAAGGCCTTTTCCCAGAGAGAGACTCATATGGGATGGTTGAGTATTAGATACTGCAACCACTGCTACAGATGGCCCTAGTGCAAGTGGGAGATTGTTAGTTATATGTATGCCCTAGAGGCCATTACTGTACATTGGATGTATATTGTAGTGGATGCTGGGACATATATAGGAAGGACTTTCTTGCTCGACATGATAGTACGCTATCTGGTTGCACTTTATCTTAACATGTATACTTTCTGTCTCTCTGATTACATGTTGATAAAGCCCTTAGGATGTGTACTCGACTTACAGGACTATGATGCAGATCATACTAGTGGGGCCTGGGTAGTCAATGAGTACATCCTTCATTGTTCCTAGTCGAGGGAATATCGAGACGGGGCATCGATATTCCAGAGTAGACTAGCGCATATCTTCTCGACCCATGCGATGGGCGATGGATGATCCCATATCCATTGGTGTTTGACATCGAATATGGTATGCGGGTGCTCAGTGGAGACTGGGTACACTGAACGGACTCGCCGAGAACTCCCAGATGGTATTATACCTCACGTCAGATGGCAGTTCTCTGGTGACACTGGTACATCTTAGTCTGTTGACCCGAGATCGTCATAGAGTCTTGTGTGTCTCCCACTGTGCTTTGATTTCCACCCTACCACGGCTCTACTGAGTCGTGCAAACAGGTGGTTTTTGGGTACAGTCCCGATTCATATGGAGGCAATGAGCGATAGGAGGGGATTCGTCTCTCCCGGTATTGGGGGTTGATGTTGTGCTATGCTCGACTGGCCATAACAGGAAATCCCTGGCCAGGGTTGCTGTGATATACTGGTAAGAGTTATCAGTAGTTTCACGAATGTTATGGACCTCAAGTCGGCATGACTTATCGAGCTATTGGGGTCTGACGTTTACCACCCCTAGGCGAGATATGCGACATATCAGACGAACAGACCGGACCGTACGGTAAGTGTTACTGGTTGGATTCGCAGGAGTCTGAGCGGGCTTGCTCGTCGATCTTCTGATCGCTCAATACCCGGGTGGCCGTTACGTTTAGCAGACCGCTTGCGGCTTGTGGGTGTTTGATATGATCATCATCTGCTGCCGGCGTATTGACGAGTCTTTAGAGTCCTACACAGAGGTTTCCTAGTTCAAGCGAAACGAAATAGGAGCGCATATGAGATATGTGCGGGAGCGAGAATAATTCGTGTATGTGATACCGTATTTCATTCTCGCGACGAATGTATCGATTGGTTATATGCGATATAACCTAGTTATCGAATCAAGGATTGATTCGATAAGCCGATACATTGGATACTAGCCGGTTATATTCGACATGACCGGATCATTGAATCAAGTGTTGATTTAATGATTTAATGTATAATTATATATATATTTGATATATTGCTTTGCATTAACTAGTATTGGTTCACTTTAAATGGATTCACTCACTTAGTTTGTGCACATTGCATATGTGATATATTTTGTGCACATGATTGTATCATGTTTGATGATACATGCAAGCTAGGGTTAGTGTAAAGAATTTGACCATGGTTAAGATTAAGATTAGGGTTTTCTTTTTCTTATTTATTAATTTATTTATTTTGGAAAAAGAAAATGATAAAGAAAATGAAATGGTGGCTTATTTTGTTTGTAGTTGAAGTTTCTTGAAACTTTGACTATGTAACCATTTTGTCTTCTTTCTTAACCCTAACTCTTCAAATTAACCTTAGTCAATTCTCTACACCTAACTAAGGTTAATGATATGATAAGTATTATATTTTCTTTTCTTTTTAAAGAGGTTATCATATCATTTTCTTCTTCTTCATCTTCTTCCTCCATGAAAAAAGCTTGCTACATCAATGGTGATTGATGAAAAAGTGTGTGAAATCCAAATCTAAAGTCAACCCAACTCCTATTTCTTCATCCTCTACCTCTTGCCAAGTAGTATAGGGTGTTTCCTTCACAAGTTTTCCCGACTTGGTAAAGTTGGAGCTTGTTCTTGCGATGCCTCGACGTAGATCATCTTCGGCATCGAACCGACGATCAAGCCCGCCCATTCTTCGATGATGACGATGCTAGAGTCATGGGTTCGATTTGGACAGCGGAGGGAGATCATCGCGGAGCTTACGAAGTGGTGGACCGGATCTACAAAGGTTGTAGCCCCTTCCCTATTTCTATATTTCCGTTTACATGCTTGCTTTGCCTAAATATCTAGTTAACGATCCGTTCTAGGTTTTCTCGGCACCGTAATTTTTAGAAATTAGCGTGTTTGATCACTTGTGAGACTTCACTTGAGTGCCTAGGAACCCTACAGTAGGTGGTGACACCACCGCACTTGCGGGTATATTTATATATTCTATAGTGCATGCATATTGATTTAGAACGTTATATTATTGATCTACACATTCTTTTTGCAATTACTTATATAATCTATTTTTAATTGTCTAATTATAGGTGGTGCGTCCACATCTTCCGCAGGGGCCACTCCTGCCGCTTCCATACCATCCGCATCGTCTGCAGGTTAGTATGAATAAATATAAAATATTTATTTATTTTACATATGCTCTATAGAATAAATATGAACTTCATGGAAATTTAGAGTCAATGTTTATTTTCTAGTTGGAGGGGATGCGTCCGCATCCGGGACCCCGGTTGTTCCTCACCGGAGGAACTATCGTCCCGCTCGTGCTGCTGCCCGGGCCCAGGCTTGTGCGATAGTCACCGGAGGTATATATCACACTTCAATTTTCATTTAAACATGATTTCTTAATACAACTTTGTCTTAATATTGATTGTCTTGATATTTCTTGCAGACGCAGGGCCTCTCCATCCCCAGAGGGGGACTCGAGGCCTGAATCAGTCCCATAGGCTGAGGCCTAACAGAGCTAGGGGGGAGGCAGCATTCCCCCTCTTTTTTACCCTTGACTATCGCTATACCGGTCCTTATGCCGAGAGGTTCGGCCGGTATATGGGGGACGAGAGCCGGCTCGTGAAGAACTATCCACTTCACGTTGAATGGGGGCGAGCAGCACCGGCGCTCATTCGCCCTCTTCTTTGATCAGGCTCGGGTACGTATTAATATATATTTTCATTTGATTTATCCAATATATTTATTATTAACACTTGCAATCTAATAACAATGTTTTTTTGTTTGCAGTTGGATTACGATTTTCAGCCTGTACCCGACCCTGATCACCCTGGGAGGGTGCTCGACCTTCATGCTCTGTACAATGGCCTGATGAAGACCATGCAGACCAAGGTCCGATACAACAGGAATGAGCTGAAGGCCGACTGCTACTCTCTTTGGATGGCGACCCCCGAGGCGGAGAGAGCGGCCCTCCTATCTACTCCGGCGTTTGCGAGAGTCGACGTAGAGACATGGCCTCTATTGTGCGAATATTTCGACTCCCAACGCAAACAGGTATGTATTTTAAATGTAATTCATTGTTTAGGATATAATTTATTTTTTTGTGTTCCTTAATTAGAAAACTAAATGTTAATGCGTTGTGCAGAAACAGGCCGCTCAGAATACAGAGAACAGGAAGTCGGCGAAGAGGGGTCGCCCCATTTACACAGGTGGCTCGAGGAATATTACTCGAGTCATGGAGTTATCGGTAAATTACAATAGACCGACTTTTGTGATATTCTGCAATATTAAGAGTTATTTTCTAATATTTCTAATATTAAGAGTTATTTTCTAATATTGCAGACAGCTCAAACCGTGGCGCAAGGTGGTACACCGAGCGTGTTGTCCGCATATCTTGCCGTCCACGGCACCTCGACAGATCCCGCCACGGGCGAGCTTCGATATCCCGACGTCGCTACCCAGGAGTATTGCGTAAGTGTTAATATTTATTCTACCCATATTTGAAATTTTAGTTTTGGAAGGTTCAAGTTTAAATTTTATACTTATACTTTACTGCTTAATGTGGGTGTAGGAGCGGGTGGTTGAGCAGGCCGAGACCTCGGGGATCGATTTTACTGGACAGAGCGATCCGAGGCTGCTGACCCCAGTTTTGGACGCCGCACACGGAGGGCACCACGGAGGTTGGGAGAGATGCCGGGGACTGGGCCCTAGCAGGGCCCATATGAGGTTGGACTCCATCCCGGCGGTTACTTCCTCCGTCTCCAGTGAGCGATATGTCCAGCAGGAACTGGAGAGCTTGAAGGCCACCGTTCAGGAGTTGAAAGAGATGCTGGTATGTATACTATTTTATAGTAAAATATCATGTCATATTATAGATATCAACATATCCATAATTAGTACGTAGCTTGAGCTTATTTGGTTTTAGACTTAGGTTTGATTAATCATACATACATATGTAATTAAAATAAACAACGGTTTTCCAAACTAGATATCCAAATAACTTGATAATGATACGAATTCGAATAATACACAGTTCTTACACGCTTCTTACACACGTTAGGTCCAGACGCGACAGGGTACATGGCATGCATCTCCTTCGGCTGCGGCTCCGTAAGCCACTACATCGACTGCGGTTCCGCAGACAGCTCCTATAGCTCCACCGCCCGCTCAGACTCCCGCAGCCGCGGCTCCGCAAGCGACTCCCTCGACGGCGGCTGCGCAGACCACATCGCCAGCTCCACAGGATGCTCAGACTCCCGCTCGTGCCGAATTGCATGGTTTATTGACCGAGGAGCAGGCGCGCCTTATTCTATCGTTTATCAGAGGTGGAGCTGGACCGAGCTAGGGTAGCTTTTTGATTCTTATTTTTTGAAACATGTATTTATTTATATCATACATATTGTACTACATTTTGAAACGATATTGATATTGATATTGGTTTTTTTTTTATATCATATTCAGTATTTGGGTTTCTTTTGTATATTATATGCGTGAGATGTGATTATGAATACTGAGATATATGTTGTGCGATGATTAATTTTATATTTTATTGATATATATATTATTTTGCACAGGACGAGAAAAAATCAGGCAGCCCTTTTTAAAAAAAAAACAGATAATGTGTACCTACGGATTAATCCGTAGGTACACATGTTGCCCCTACGGTTTAAACCGTAGGGGCAAAATATCAGCATTAACTGATATGTCCCCCCTGATCTCAGTATCAGGGGGTTAGGCTTGCCCCTACGGATATATCCGTAGGGGCAAACAAAGACCCCTACGGATATGTACCTACGCATATATCCGTAGGAGATAGTACTTGGCCCTACGGATAAATCCGTAGGTACAGTTAATATAATTAAAATAACCGTAAATAAAAATAACTTTTTTCCCCTACGCCCTAATCCGTAGGTGAAAATGGACGTACACAGAACTCCGTAGAGATAAGTTTTTGCCCGTAGGGGCAAGTTCAGGGCTTCAACTTGCACCTACGGCGTTTGCACCTACAGATTATTTTTTCGCCCCTACAGATATATCCGTAGGGGCAGTGGTTTGCCCTTACGGTTAAATCCGTAGGGGCAACCCTTGTTTGTAGTAGTGTGGTCAAGGTGGCTGCGTGCTCGACTGTGGTGGCTGGAGCTGGCGGTCGCGGTGGAGTCGACGGCGAGCTGAGGGGTTGAGGGTTCACCGGTTGTAGGAGGAGACACGGGTGAAGGGAGAGGAGGTTGGCGTTGGTGATGGAGAAAGAAGGAGGTGCCAGTGAGTTTATGAGGGTAGTGTTGGGTTGTGAGGTCGACGGCGAGGCGAGCTCCGGTGAGGAGGCAGCGAGGGTTGCGGGGATCGATGGGTCGTGGGTTCTGCAAGTCGCGACGAAAAGGAGAGAGAGGCGATGACGGTGAGGAGGTCGGTGAGATGGGTTTACGACAGGGTTCTTGCTCGGGTCGGGGATCCCGTCGGAAAGGACGTGAAGGTGAGAGGAGGGGAAAATGAAGGTGGTGCCGGAGACGAGTCGAAGGTGGAGGAGATGGGCTCGTCGGTGCTCGGCTGCAGGGGTTGAGTGAGACGAGGAGGTCGATAAGATGTGAGGAGTCGACGGTCGATGACGACAAGGGCGTCGGCGATGAGGACTGGGGCGAGGATGGATGCAGCGATGGGTGCAGGCGTGCAGCGTTTTCTTAGGTTGGGGTCGTGGGTTTGCGCGAGAGGAGAGAGGTGAGTGATCGTCGGGGTTTTGTACGGGTGGAAGAGAGAGACGAGGTCGAGGGTGGAGGTGAGGTGAGAGCAGGCAGCGTGGGGTTCGGGCGTGGGTGCGGTCGTAAGGGAGAGGAGAACGTGATGAGAGGGGGAGAGAGAGAACGAGGTCAAGGGTGGAGGTGAAGTGAGGGCAGGCGACGTGGGGGTTCAGGTGTGGGCGAGGGAGCCGCGAGGGAAAAAGACGGGAAAGAAACGAGCGAGGGAGGAAGTAGAAGTGGGGTGGTGGTGAGCGGGTCGGGTCGGGTAGGTCGGGTTTGGGTTTAGAAATTAGTATTTGTTTAGGGTTAGGTAATAATAAAAATATTTAAAAATTCGAGGAAAAATATGAAAAATACGAAAATAATTATACGGACGCTGGGGATTTACAGTACAACTCAAATTAATCTAGTAGTATTTATTACTTGTAGTAATTTTTATATTAATCGATGCAAATTTATTTCATAATTAATATATATTTATATTAATTGTTCCAAAATTTTTTGGCATATCATGATACTTAAACTTGTACGTTAATTACTTCTTTAAATTAGTTTCAAATAATGTGTTCTATAATATGTTTTACTATAGTCTAGTTATTTGTTTAAAGTCGTGGTTGTCTGTAGTCACATGACTACAGTTAGTTTTTATTATACCTTTATTTATGTTAGAAAAATTTGGCGATTTTCATGTGTTGTATACAAAATATTGAAAATTTAAAGAAAACGGAAAATTTTCGGAATTTGAAAATTTTCAGTTTTTCATGTGCGAATAACACTGAAAACTTTGAGATTTTGTGATTTTCGAAAATTTGCGATTTTCGTATGCCATAACTCAAGATATTAAAAAAATAAAAACAAAAAGGAAATTTTTTAAATTTCATTTTTGCGTGTGCTTGATTCAAAATATTGACAAACGGAAAAAAATAGAAAATGTCGCGATTTTCGTGTGTCATGCAAAACTATTAAAAAAAGAAGAAAACATATACCTTTTTAGATTTTTTGATATTTTCTTGATTTTTGTATGTTATAGAAAGGGGTGTGTGTGGGTGGATGTGTTGTGTGTGTTGAATGCTTTTAAAATAGGTGATAAAGAAGTGATGACGACTTGGCTTTGTTTTATCATAAATAAAAAGCAGCATGTTAATTTGAAGACATGTGCTACAGTTGTAGAGTTTGCGTTATAATAGTAAAGATGAACCGACCACAAGTATCTGGATAAGGCTCCAACTCGTTTTTATTTGATTACACGGAAATATAAAATATAAAGTGAATTATACAATACAATGCATGAAACCAGGCCATTTATACTACTTAGAGGTTGAAAATTGTATGAATACGACTTTAGTTCCCAAAACTATAGTTTGGTAACTTTAACCTACGAACTTTACAAGTTCAACATAAGCTCTCGGGGCAAATTCATGGACCCCTATATACGTGTGTGGTCTGTGCTTGTTTGTGTTGTGTGAATGGATGTATTGTGTGTTTGGGTTAAGCTTAGGGGCAAGTTCAAATAAAAACAAAAACAAAAACATAAGCAGTTGAGTTTTTCTTTTGGCCGTTGAGTTGGTAAGTGGAGAGTTCGAGTTTCAAGACTAATAGTAGATCTATACTATGTCCCTACTAACAGAGCCCAAATACATAGCTTCGAGAGAGGCAGGAGCAGAGGAAGTATAATGGAATTCAAAAATATGAGGTTGAAACATTTGGAAGTTGGACTTTAGCTCTCAATATTGAACCCCTCTTTTCACTTATGCATAAAACTAGCTGTCATGTCGGACTCTAACTATCTGATCTCTGTTCTATCGAGCTAGTACAAAAAATTAATATTTTTTTTAATACTTTTAAACACCTTGTTTTCCACCCACCCTCAACATTGTAAAAGAAATTTTAATTTTATTTAACCAAATCCTCATCCCATGTACATAACTCATGCTCTATGAATTTCCTCTCTAGAGTGAAAGGGCACATGCTCAACATGGAGTCTCTGAGTAATAAAGCACGCGTGCATTGCACATGGTTTCCTCGATTTTAAGCATCTCTGATACATAGCCCTTCGATCATTCCCTCCAAAGCGAATATGGAAGAAACCCTAGAAAAATGTAAGTATCTGTGCTGCTGCTTTTTATCCTTCAATTATTTTTCCATTCGGGGATAAATTTAGGGTTTCTGATCTATAAGAGTTTGGGTTAATAACGACCAAAAAAATTCCCCCCTTTCTGTTGATTTATATTCAAATAAAACGAAAAAAAATATTTTAGGGATTTTTCATTTTATTGATTCCGTATCAAAAGTATAAAAAGAAAGGATTTTTCGTGATAGGTTATTATTATTATTGCTGGAATTTTTGCGCATACATCGCTTGTAGATTGAAATTTGCGGCCGAAGATCATGTGATGATAGTTCCGATTTGAACAAAAACTTGTAACTACTTGTAGCATGTGTACTTATTTCTCAGAAAAATTGCAACTTTTTGGAGTTAAATATTTGATCCTCGCATGTAATTGTTGAATTCTTTATCGCCTGAATGTTTATTACATATTAATGAAATGACAATGAATGACTCAACTATCTTACACCATTTGTTAGAACATCTAAAAATTTAAAAACTCTACTAATCAAGCGATGAATTTTTCTTAATAGTTGCTAACGATAGATCATTCCACATGTCAATTGGTCCAGGTAAACACCAATGTAAGCAATCACTCGTAGTTTTGCTTACCCAATATGATCCTGGGTGCCCGTCGGCCTTCATCATCATCGTCGTCGTCATATCCAATACGTCAAACTGTTTCCTCCTCTCGATATCTCCCTCTGTAATTTATTGCGTATACGAGACGATCACAAAGCAAACACACAATCGATAATAAGAAGAAAATCAAACCACAAGCAAGATGGAAATTGGAAATATGAATATTAACCACAAAACAAATAGACGAAAGCGAAATTTTATTAATTAACAAAATCCGGAGGAGTATAAATCCCCCTCAAACTTAGATCACAATTATCAATGGATTCTCTCTAATTAAGAAAAGGTAGATCTAGGTCTAAAATAAGGAGTCATGCATTATCACTGCAGTGTATGGTAAAATTGTTGTATTGATAGAAGAATGTTATGGGAGGAACTTACGATTTTTAGTCATGGAATTGATATTCCTTGGATTGTTGGAGGTGACTTTAATGCCATTGCCGCTGTCACCGAGAAAAAAGGAAGAGGTAAACCCAACATGTAAAGCATTGATGATTTCAATGATATGGATTGTGGATTCGCTGGCTTCCCATTTACTTACCATAATGCTCAAGAAAGGTGCAAATGAGTATGGTCTAGGATTGATAGATGTTTACTCAACCAAACCTGGGTCAATAAGTTCCCAAGTGATCAAGTAACTCATTAATCTGCTAGCTGTTTTGATCATATACCTTTATCTTATTCCTGCCCAGAAGTCCAGACATTCCCAAAGCCATTCAAATATCAGAATATGTGGTTGCTAAATGAGAATTTTTTGCATATTGTTGAAGAAAGATGGGAGCAAAATCTTAATTATTTATGGATCCTATCAATAATTTTGCTTTTAAACTGAGAAGACTCAAGCAAAGCCTTAGAATTTGGAACAAAACCTCTTTTGGCAATTTGTGGAACCACCTTCTTGTTGTTGAAAAACTGGTTGCTGATAAGCAAAAATTATTTTATGAGGATCAATCTGCGACTAATTACTTTGAATCAGGGGCTGCTAAGTTGAATTGTGTAAATATTCTGCATCAAGAGGAGATATTTCGGCGACAAAAGTCTCGAATAAAGGGGCTAAAGGATGGTGACAAAAATATAAAGTACTTGCATGCATGTGTGAACACTAAAAACCATGCCAACAAAATTACCAGACCTCAAAGTGCTGATGATAACTGGATAGAAGATCAAGAAGGCCTTATTAATTTGGCAATTCAACATTTTCAGAAAGCCTTTTCTACTCAGGGGGTTGGATTTACTACAGAGAGCTTCAGTATTATTCCTAGTCTGATTACTGATGCTGAAAATAATTTTCTTACCTCATTACCTGATCTGCAAGAGATTCATGATGCTGTCAAGGAAATGGATCAAGACAATGCCCCAAGCCCTCATGGCTTTAATGGGAAGTTCTATAATATTGTTTGGAACATTATGCATTCTGAGCTGCATGATGCCGTGACACATTATTTCGACACATTATTTCAAGCATGGAGTGATCCCAAAGTATGTCAATTCAACAGTGACATGCCTTATACTTAAAAAGAAATGCTGCACCATGATCACCAATTTCAGACCAATAAGCCTCGGCAATTTCTTTTATAAAATTTTTACAAAAATTTTATCCAACAGACTTACCGACAAAAATCATCTCACAGGAGCAAGGAGCTTTTGTAAAAGGCAGAGATATAGTTGAAAATGTGGCTCTTGCTCAGGAAATTACTCGAGACTTGTGCAAAAATTAAGAGGGCATAATGGTATATTGAAACATGACATGGAGAAGGCTTTTGATAGGGTGGAATGGGATCCTCTTTATCATATTGAAGATCTTTGGGTTTTCTGACCAATTTATACAGTTAATCAAAGGTTGTCTCAATTCACAACATTTTTCTATTAATCTCAATGGGTAACTAGCAAGTTATTTTAAAAGTTCCAGAGAAATTAGGCAAGAGGATCTATTGTCCCCTGCTCTTTTCATTCTAGCATCATAATATTTGAGTAGAGGGATTTCAGATTTAACAACTAAAGAGAAACTTATTTCTTTCGGACATAAAGCTGCAAGCATATGTATTTTTCATCTTCTCTATGCAGATATGATACCTTGATCTTTACAAATGGCAGCAGTAACAGCCTGAAAAACTTCTTTGATTTTCTGCATGAATACGAAAGTTATTTTGGGCAAAAGTTAACAGGCAGAAAAGTGATTTTTATGTTGGCAAAAACTGTCCTGCTTTTGCAAGTTTGAATATACAGAGATTGACTGACATTACTAAAGGTTCCTGGCCTTTCACATATCTAGGAGTCCCCATTTATTATGGCAGAGGCATGATTTGTTACTTTCTCTCATTGAGAAGATTAAAGGCAAGCTGCAAGGGTGGCAAAACAAGCTACTCTTCAATGCTGGAAGATTTATTTTGATTAATCATGTATTAATGTCAATACCTACTCATTTGCTAACTTCCTGTAATACTCCTAAGACTGTTTTAAACAGATTATCTGGTATTATTGCCAATTTTTTTTGTATTAATGTCAATACCTACTCATTTGCTAACTTCCTGTAATACTCCTAAGACTGTTTTAAACAGATTATCTGGTATTATTGCCAATTTTTTTGGAATGATGGAGAAAATGCTAGACACCAAGCCTGGGTTTCTTAGGAGAATTTATGTAAGCCTTGTGAAGAAGGGGGCCTTGGGATATGATGATGCTCGATATCGGTGATCTCCCAGATCATGACACGTGGCAGATGGCGTGTCCCAAAGCTCACAAAAAAGGACCTACAGTAGCCGACCAGACCACTCCTATGCCCGTCCTACAAACAAACGCTGGCTCACCTCCGAGCCCCTGCACAATTGGCCTCCTCGGCCTCCTAGCTCGTCTCCGGGCTACCACAGAACCAAGATACCTCGGCTCTCCCGCTCGTCCGCGAGCTCTCCCGCCGAGGTCATCTTCCTCGGTCTCATCGACCGACCAACGACACCGCTCACAGGCGCAACCGCCATCCCGCGAATCTCGCCGTGCGCGAGATATCCGCCGATCACATCCCACGTTCCATGCCATCACGATCCCCCATTAACGAGCATGTCTCGCCATTAATGGGAGATCCCGCTCATCACGCGGGCGTGACGTCGGGAGCGTAATGCCTGGCGTGGTTCTCACGCCTGCCCTGCCTGCTGCCACCTCTATACAAACTCCTTCAGACAGTTCACGTAAGCCATTTTTACTCCACTAAGCCGTTACTCTACTCGGATTTCCTCTCTAACTTGACCGTCGGAGGGTCCTTGGTGGTATAACCATTTCGGGACTTCCTTGCAGGTAGCTCGACGCAAACAACCTCAAACCTATTGAGATCCACATGCTTCAGGAGCCAGCCTCCAGATCAAATCTCAGCCATCCATCGCCGCCATCAGCAGACCAACGGAAGGTAACATCTTGACGTGCGGATACCCCCGCGTCAGGATAAGCCTACTGAAAGAGATTGCTAAAGCATTCAATATCAAAAAAACCTGGAAGTATTTGAAAGGTGACAGTTTATGGGCTAAGTACATGCACTCAAAATACTCCAAGAATTCAGAACTATTTTTAAACTCTTGTGCATCAGCTACTTGGAGAAAGATATATTCTTATATTCCAATAGTAACTTCCTTATCAAAGCGGTCACTGGCCAAGGCAACATAGACTTTTGGTCTGATTTTTGGCATGAAGCCTACAGTTTGAAGGAGATAAGCAATCATCCCACTTCTGAGTTACCCATTAATTCAGTTTTAATTGGGAAAGAATGGAATACTTCCATATTAGGAGAATTTTTACCTCCTGATATTATTGCAAGTATTAAAAGTAAAAATTACCGTATCAGCAATTTCCAAGCCCGGAGAATATGGAAGTTGACAAATTCTAGTAATTTCTCCCTGCAGCAAGCATGGAATTATACAAGGAAAGTAAAGCAACAAGTTCGTCATGCAAAGTACTTAAACAATAGCAATCTTCCCGATTGAAGAGATATTTGAATTTTGGTATAATCAATTATACTATTCAGATATTGCAAGAGTGATACCACACATAATATCCTGGAAAATTTGGAAAGCAAGATGCAGAGTAAATTTGATAATGAGTCTATTTCTCTTACAACAGTATGCCACAGAATTTTAAATGATCTCAAGACTCTGCTCATGGCACTCAAGATTACTATCAAAACTAATTCCCATCATCAGATATTGCAGTTATTAGAGATTTCTGAATTGGCTGCTGGAGTGCAACTTCAGCATGGTATTATTGTCACCTCTTGGGAGAGACCAGTAAAAGATAAATATAAACTCAATTCTGATGGGGTTATGAACACTCAGTCTCTTATGACTTCAGGTAGTGCTATTCTTAAAGATGAAAAAGATGAAATTTTATTTGCTTCAAAGTTCTACAATGGGTTTGGGACAATTCTGGAAGCTGAATGTTCCTCTATTTTAGATGCCATGATTCAATGCAAATTAATGGGGTTAAAAGGTGATGAGGTTGAATCTGACTCTATGATTTGCATCGATTACATAAATGGGGTCAGCAGAGCAAATTGGAGATTATTTTATACTATGCAAGCTATACAACACGTGGTTGATATTATAGAGGCATCCTTCAAGCATACTTGGAAGGAAAATAACTATTGCTAATCAACTGGCTGCTCAAGCGCAGAAGGACAAAACAAGCAGCAGGTATGTAAAAAATATGATACTAGCTGTTATCAAAAAGCTCAATTTATTGGATCTTTCTTATCTTCCCAGGTTTCGACTCAAGAAAAATCTCGAGGACAACTTTTACCTGGGATGTTGCTTGACTGCAGCAAGTTTTGGATTTCTCTGGGGAATATTGATTATGCAGATAAAGTTGATATCTTTGAAGAGTATAGAAACTGAGATTATGAGTTTGCCATGAAGAATTTTTTAATCTCTGCAAGGTCCTGGAGAAAAAGTTAGAGATATTTTGGGCTGGTCAATTGAAGCTTAGAATAATGAAATAAGCTACCTTTACCTGAAGCTTACCTGTGAAGTATATGATAATGCATGCAGTTCTCTCAAAAGTCAAAAACTTTTTGTTTTTTGCAAGCTTATAGGTGAAGATCAGTGGCTAATGAAGCTTTAACAGCAAAAGGTTGAGATCTTTTTGATCTTACAAAGCTTACCTGAGTGGATCTTGGAGAATATTAGCATAAAAGTGGAAGAAAACATATTCTGAGAGGATTTATGTGGAGATCTTTGATCTCAGTCGAAAATGGAAGAGGAAAAACTCGATCTTTGATCTTACTGGTATATTTTGGTACTTGATCTCGGAGTTGAAGATGCTTTCTCTTTAATTTTCTGAAGGAGTTGATGGAGATCTCCGAAAAGGAAGAAGACGAGGGCGAGATATTTTTCTCCAGCCACTGGGGAGAGAGAGTGAAGATATTTAAAGGAACCTTAGAATATGATTGTTTATATAGTGGTGTTCTTTGGTTTTTCTTTGGGTTTTTTTTTGAAATATTATTAATTTAAATTTAAATTATTAAAATCGGGGGAGGGAAAAATTAAAATTATGGGAATAGGGTGGTTTCGAACCACCCTATGGCCCACCCCCCCCTCAGTATAGGGGGGCGGGTGAACCCGCCCCCTATACAATAGTATAGAGGGCGGGTTCTCAGAACCCGCCCCCTTATTTTTTTTTAAAAATATTAATTTAATTAATAATCTAATTATAATTATAATTATTATCATAATATCATAATATTATAATTATAATTATAATTATATTATAATTATAATTATAATTCATAAAAATAGAATAAAAGTAAATAGACGAAAAAAAACATTTAAATTAAATAATAAAATTTCACTATATCAATGTTTTTTACAGAATGAATCCGTCAAAATGTACAATTCCAAAAAATCCTATCTATTTGTAAAATCTAAATGCTATATCGACGGTCAAATTTATAATACAGAAAAATCTGAGTGCACTTGTCACGATCCTGAAGGTCCCGCCCCTGATGCATATCCTGGACATCTGGTCCTATAATGGCCTGGTTGTTTGCATAGGCTACATCTGGATTGCCTTTGCTGAGGATCAGTATCCATTGTCATTCGATCTCGACGTACCTTCGGTCTTCCGGGCTTTATATTTTTTTCCGGCGGTAATACAGTCGGTGTTTGTCTGTTGGCAGTATAATAGTGCCAATAGCGATTGTCCGGTATAGGATGAAATTTTGGATCGTATGCACGTTGGTAATTAGAAACTGTATAGTAATTGGAAGCGAAATTGTAATGTGAGATATGCATACTGCTCGCAGCAGCAATAGCGTGGGCACAAGGTAAATGTTGTTGCTGGAAAAGACCGCATGTACACGAAGAGAGCCCTTCATCTCTAAAGTTCACGGTATATTGATTCCCATTACCGCCCGTCACCTGAAACTCCGCCGTGTCAAACCTTTCGGATCTGTAGTATTGTGCTCTGCGCTCTCTTTTCCGAAAGATATCTTCGTAATACGCGGTGAGCGGAGTGTCCATCCCCAAGGACTTTTCTCTTCTGTGCACAAAATAAGTATTCATCCGGAAAAATGTTCGAACAATCAACCCCTGTATCGGTAAGCCTCTAACCCCTTTAAGGACCCCGTTGAAGCTTTCAGACATATTAGTCGTCATTAGGAGATATCTGCACCCATCATCATGTGCTTGTGACCACATGCGGACTGGATACTCATCTAACCACGCTTTCGCGGCTTGACTCATCTCCCCAATTTTCGTCATGTATATGTCGTGAACAGATCTCATTCCAGCCAGTATTCCCAGATGTCTATCAGATATGATGCATAAATCCGTTCTATGAAGAACAGATGGGATATTTTTTAGGTTACGGAAAAACCATGACCAGGATGATGTATTTTCACCCTCGACAATAGCAAATCCCAACGGAAATATACCGTTATTAGCATCAACACCTGTAGCAATTAACATGCAGCCTCTGTACTTACCGTATAGATACGTACCATCAACGCACAATACCGGCCGACAGTGTGTGAAACCAGCCGCACATGGACCAAAGCACCAGAAAATTCTCTGAAACCTGACAGAGCCCTCGACGTCGGTTTCTGTGGTTTTTAACCGGTATACGGTCCCCGGATTTGATGCTTTCATGGCTTCCATAAAAGGGACTAGGGAGTTGTACGAGCTTTCCCAGTCCCCGAATATCTTGCACAAAGCCTTTCTTCGAGCATCCCATGCCTTCACATACGAAATCTGAATTTTATGCTCTCCGCTAACCAAGAGCCGTATCTCTCGGGGAGTCATCGCCACATCTGTACGGATCATGGGCATGATTAGCGAGCAAATGTAAGCTGAAGTGCAATTCCGGTGATCCTGTGACATAATAGAATTGATGCAAGTGTGTTCTTGGTTGTATTTCGTGACCTTCCAAGCCTTGGCTCTTTTGGAACAACACGCATGCAATCTCCACTGACATTCAGGAGATTTCGTACATACCACAGTATAGTACGTCTTATTTGACTCTTCTGTTTTAAATGTAACGTTTTGCTGAATGGACCACGACTTCAGCTTACAAATAAGATCTTCTTTTTCCTGAAACAAATCCCCGACGCTGATGCAGTCTTCGCTTGCTGCTGTCGCGTCCAAATAGGGTGCCGTATTTACTTCTGCAACGGCTAAGTCTACCCAACCATCATCTTCTAGCGGATCGAGGCCGGGATCTTCTAGTTGGACAAAATCGTTATTCGCAACCATACCATCAAAGAATGCTACCTCATTCAATCCAGCAGCATATTCCACGCTATCCTCCCCCTGATCACCTTCACCGATTTCATCATCATCACTCCCACACACATCAATATCACCCGTAGCTACATAAGGTTCGGGTGCAATATATGATGGTTGTGGTCGGTGTATTGTGGATGGTTCAGGGTGAGAAGACCGGAAAGATGTGGACGGACATGCTTGGAATGCGCTGCTTGGATCGTGTTGGAATGATGCGGAGGTGTGGGGAAATCTGCGTTTAGTATATAAATTGTTATTATAATATTATTCCCTAATTTTTTCGTAACTAAATCATCACTTGTTTCAAATTTATTTACCTGTGGAAGGCTGTGTATGGTAGTTCTTGCTGTTCTTCTGGGGTGCATGTAACTGCAGCAGTCGGCTGGAAGAACCTGGATTTATGCATTTTATTAAATGTTTGAATATTAGTATACAGGTATTACTAAAATGCTTAAATATGGGTTTATAAAATGTTTACCCATGTGCTTGAAGATTTGAATAATGTTGTGTATAGTCATATCCACCGGCACTGATGGCATCATCGTTGACCATGTGACCGTACCTCCAGGAACTATCTCCAGCATTACCATCAAAATTATCCGTTGGAGGGGCATCTGATACTTCCAATTGCTCCTTCTGAACCAAAAGTTCAAAAGAATGCTGGGTGCTTGAGAGACCGAAATCTATCATCGAAGATATTGATGCATCGTCTGTAATTTCAACCAATGCATTTCCACTGAACATAGGCCAGATACAACTTAACTTGACCCTACTTTCACGGGGATCGTATTTCGTAATTTTGTACACTTTTGCCTCTAGTTCATCATATGTCGTTGATGCTTCCAATCGCATGATTCGTGCAGACCCGCCCATATACTCGAGACCTTGTGCACGTGTGATAACCTGGCCATCGTATTTACATACAACAAATATACTTGGGGAGACCATAATCCTGCACAAATATAATTTCTTATGTTGTGTTGAAATCGCCAAAAAAATTCAAACTCGAAGATTACAGTGAAACCATGAGACTCTCACCTAATCACAACAAAATGTGATGCACAGTTTAGTTTAGTTCTTAGACTTATTTAAAGAAGTTTAGTTTTTGCAGTGAAACGAGAAGGAACTGTTCTACTGCTCGAAGAGGGCAAAAAAAATGGATAGTGGAGAAAGTTTGAAATTGCAAAAAAAATTCATACTCGAAGATTGCTTACTTCCAATACTTTATTGAACTGTTCTACTGCTCGAAGATTGCTTACTCGCAGACTATGGTACTGAACTTCACCTTCTTCTAAAACTCCACACTTACACAAAATTGATAGCGGAGAAGAACTGATCGAAGTAAATGGATAGTGAGCGGTGTAGGATGCAAATTTGACAGAGATGAAATGAAATGGGTAGTGCGGAGACATATTTATAGCGATCTGATATTGAAGAGAGCGGGTTCTAACAACCCGCCCTATTATTCACCAGAGTCTAATTATTTCTGCATCGTAGACCGCGTTTACTGAAGCCACCGAGTATTCACGCACAAACATTGATGTGACAACAAAGGACAAATAGTACTTGAATAGTACTGATTTGACAACTCATAAATTAATGAAGAGGGCGGGTTCCTGGATCCCGCCCTCTTCTATGCGAATAAGACCGCGTGATTTTTGAAGAGGGCGGTCCCTCTTCATTAATTTGACTAATTATTGAAGAGGGCGGGTTCCAGGAACCCGCCCTCTTCATTTCTGAAAGTGATTTGACAACACACCAGATGAAGTAAAAAAGAGTGTAATAAAAAGCATTTCTGAAGCCACCGATTATTCACGCACAAACATTGATGTGACGACAAATGACAAATAGTACTTGAATAGTACTGATTTGACAACTCATAAATTAATGAAGAGGGCGGGTTCCTGGATCCCGCCCTCTTCTATGCGAATAAGACCGCGTGATTTTTGAAGAGGGCGGTCCCTCTTCATTAATTTGACTAATTATTGAAGAGGGCGGGTTCCAGGAACCCGCCCTCTTCATTTCTGAAAGTGATTTGACAACACACCAGATGAAGTAAAAAAGAGTGTAATAAAAAGCATTTCTGAAGCCACCGATTATTCACGCACAAACATTGATGTGACGACAAAGGACAAATAGTACTTGAATAGTACTGATTTGACAACTCATAAATTAATGAAGAGGGCGGGTTCCTGGATCCCGCCCTCTTCTATGCGAATAAGACCGCGTGATTTTTGAAGAGGGCGGTCCCTCTTCATTAATTTGACTAATTATTGAAGAGGGCGGGTTCCAGGAACCCGCCCTCTTCATTTCTGAAAGTGATTTGACAACACACCAGATGAAGTAAAAAGGAGTGTAATAAAAAGCATTTCTGAAGCCACCGATTATTCACGCACAAACATTGATGTGACGACAAAGGACAAATAGTACTTGAATAGTACTGATTTGACAACTCATAAATTAATGAAGAGGGCGGGTTCCTGGATCCCGCCCTCTTCTATGCGAATAAGACCGCGTGATTTTTGAAGAGGGCGGTCCCTCTTCATTAATTTGACTAATTATTGAAGAGGGCGGGTTCCAGGAACCCGCCCTCTTCATTTCTGAAAGTGATTTGACAACACACCAGATGAAGTAAAAAGGAGTGTAATAAAAAGCATTTCTGAAGCCACCGATTATTCACGCACAAACATTGATGTGACGACAAAGGACAAATAGTACTTGAATAGTACTGATTTGACAACTCATAAATTAATGAAGAGGGCGGGTTCCTGGATCCCGCCCTCTTCTATGCGAACAACGTTTATTAACAAACAAACATTGATGTGACGACAAATAGTACTTGATGTGACCATTCATAAATTAATAAAGAGGGCGGGTTCCAGGAACCCGCCCTCTTCTTTGTGAATTAAGGGCGGGTTCCAGGAACCCGCCCTCTTCATTAATTTAGGAATTGATTTGACTAATTATTGAAGAGGGCGGGTTCCTGGAACCCGCCCTCTTCACAGGAGACGAACCCGTTCACCTCTATAAATACCGAGCCTCGTTCATCAACCACACAATTTCTAATCTCTTGATAAAACTCTCGACAAATCTCTGCTTCAGTACATTTCAATGGAGAATCAACCACTCGACAAATCTCTGCTTGTCCATCAAAATGAACACAGATCGTTCAAAATATTACACGGGGAGGAAATTTTCTAAACTTAGTTAATTTGTTTTAATTACACCTTTCATTTAATTTTTGTACTTGAAAATAACAATATTTAATTTTGCAGGATGGAGATAATCTCACCGTCGTCACGCATAGCTCCGACAAATGGGTAGTTAGCGACCAAAGAATAAACCAACGGCTTAGACGGGCCGGATTTTATGAAGCGTCGTTGATTCGACATATCCAACTCGACCACGCTCTCGTCACCTCTCTGGTCGAACGTTGGAGAAAAGAGACCCACACCTTTCATCTAAGATGGGGTGAGGCCACAATCACACTCCAGGATATTGGCCTCTTACTCGGTTTACGGGTTAATGGGCTTGGGTTGGTCGGAGGAAAAATTGTTGGTCCAGATACCGACCACCCATACTGGGATACATATGCCGAGTCTGCTCTCGGACAGGTAAACAATATCATTCTGCTTTCCCTATTTAGTGTACCTATTTTATATTTTACATTATTTCTAGCTTTAACATTTAAAAAAATACTAATATCAGGCACCAGGAGGCCACAGTAAGGGGTATAAAATCAATCTGAACTGGTTAAGAGATACATTCAGTAATATCCCTGATGAAGCCACCGATGAAGTTTTGGATAGACATGCACGTGCCTACATTCTGTACATGATCGGTTCTTGGTTGATGCCGGACCAATCAGCAACGCATGTCCATCCGTTATACCTTGGCTTCCTAGCGGATTTTGATGTCTGTGGCCAATATGCTTGGGGAGCAGGGGTCCTGGCCTTTCTCTATAAGGAACTCGACAAAGCATGTGCTCCTACGAAGAATAAAATTTGTGGATGCAGCACATTACTTCAGGTAAATTCTTTATTTTTCACAGCTAGAATTTTGCAATATTGGTTTTCTCTCTTATAATCTAAAACTTTTTTTCTAGATCTGGTCGTGGGAGCATATGTATATAGGAAGACCAGATACTATTAAAATAACTGGCTTGGATAACCCCGGAAAGCCGCTCGGCTGCTGGTGGAATGGGAAGAAAGCGTATAAGGCTACTCGTCGAGTGCTTAGGTACTATAGAGATGAGTTAGATCGCATGGAGGCAGCTCAGGTAATCATAATTTGGGTAATTTAATTTGTTTTACAATTTTGAAAATACCTAAATCACAATTTTTTTTCTATGTCATTTGCGCAGTTTCTGTGGACGCCTTATACAGCAGACCGTCTACAAAACTTACCCGGCATCTGTCTCGAAGGAGAGCCGGTTTGGCGGGCTCGATGCCCACTCCTCTGCATCAATGTTGTTGTTATGCACCTCCCAGATAGGGTATTGCGGCAGTTTGCTAGATTGCAACATATTCCTGTCCCGCCGCCTTCGCCTATAACAGTAGAGGGAGACATGCGAGGAGGAAATACGGAGCGTGATTGGAGGGAGCATCATCATCAGTATTTGCTGAGATGGGAGGATAGGCAGCATAGTATTGCCTTACAGCAAATAGGTGACCACACAGCTACCGACGCTACCAAAGTATATCTACAGTGGTATAAGCGTGTCACCGTAAGATATCTTTCTGCTCCTCCACAAGACTTCCCAAACATCTCGCGGTACGAGCCTAGAGGACACATGGAACGAGATTTGGTAAGCCGCCCTCTTTATATCATATTACTTTTTAACATCCGGCGGTATGAGTCAATACTTATTTCTTATTTCTAATGTAACGACAGGCTCGTGGGTTGCATGTCGTACAAACAATGGTGCAGGAACCATACCCGGCTGATGCTGGTCCGGCATCTCAGGCTCAATTTTCAAATCTCGACCAATTTATTGGTGGTGTACTTGGTTCACATGGTATTTCTCAGCATTTATCGCCGGCACCGGAGCCCCAGTATCAGCCGGCACCGGAGCCGCAGTATGAACCGGCACCGTAGCCGCAGTATGACCCGGCACCGCAACCGCAGTATGACCCGGCACCGCAACCGCAGTATTACCCGGCACCAGAGCCGCAGCATCAACGAGATCCAGCGCAGCTGGATCAGTGGTTTGGATCACCATACAGTCAACAGCAACCCTGGCATACCGGACAGGCGCAACAACAACAGACTTGGGGATCAAGTTTTGCAGAACAGCCGTCTTGGGGGTTTGGTTCAGCGCATCAACAGCACTCTTGGGGGTCAGGATTTGAGCATCCATGGGGCCAAGGTTTTGTGCAAAATCAGCCGCATGAAACCGGGACAAGTTCTTCGCTACAACTGCCCAGTTGGGCTTCAGATTTAGCGTCCTACGGAAATTTGTTGGGAAGCAACACATATCCGACACCTGTCCCACATTCAGGTTCAGGATTTGTGGATCAACAGCCTGTCCAAGACGTTGCTGAAGACGAAGCTGAAACAGAACCCGAACCCGAAGCAGCAGAGCAGACGCCGACGCCGCCACCGCCATCTATCCAAGAAACAGGTGGTTCCTCCAGTCATCCGAGGAGGCATAGGCTTATGTCAAGCCTTCTCGGATTTCATAAAGGAAAAGGGAAAGGAAAAAAATAGCATTTACATTTTACAAATAGATAGGATTTTTTGGCATTGTAACTTTTGACGGATTCATTCTGTAAAAAACAATTTGATATAGTGAAATTTTATTATTTCATTTCAATATTTTTTTTTGTCTATTTTATTTTATTTTATTTTTAAGAATTATAATTATAATTATAATTATAATAATAATTATATTATAATTATAAACGATAATAATTAAAATTAACAAATTAATTTAATTAAATAAAAATAGGGGCGGGTTCTGGGAACCCGCCCCCTATACAAACGTATAGGGGGCGGGTTCCCAGAACCCGCCCTCTATAGAAAACTATAGAGGGCGGGTTCTGGGAACCCGCCCCCTATACGTTTGTATAGGGGGCGGGTTCCCAGAACCCGCCCCCTATAGTGGGGGGGTGGGGGGGGCCACGGGTGGTTCAAACCACCCTATTCTGCTAAATAAATTTCCCCCCCTATTTTAATAATTTAAATTTAAATTAATAATATTTCAAAAAAAAACCCTTTTTCTTTTGGGCTAAAGCTCTACTGTACTTGAAAACATTTCTGTTTGAAATATATAAAAGGCAGGCTCACTGGGGGACAGGATTCCCGGTTAAAAATATATATAGCATACAAAAGATTTTCATAAATAACTAATTTCCAAACAATGGAGATATTCGGTCTAGGCATACGGCAGACGTCTGCACAAGAGATTGGTAGACGTCTGTCTTTGTAGTCATGAAACTCCAAAGCGCTATCCAGACGTTTGAACATGGATAGGTCAGACACCTCATATTCTCATCGAAATAACAGAGTGCTTGGCATACGTCTGAACCTCAACGGGGTAAACGTGTGCATAAGAGAAGATTATGCGTACGAGACGAAGGCAGACGACTGTCGAGATAAGCTTCAGACGTCTGCATTCCTAATAACACTAAATCTTTGAGTTCTTTGTGATAATACTGGATCTTTAAAATAGGAAATTTTCAGGGATCTAAATATGAGACATATCTAACAAATCTCCATCTTGCATCGCATTCCACAAACTCCATCAAATTAATAACAGCTTCACCTTCACCATAAACCCCTTCAAGGGCTCAAATGAGTGTGACACACTCTAATTAAGTTTGAACAGTGCTCAAACTTAACATCTGAAATATACTTTGTCAACATGTCAGCCGGATTGTCCGATGTGCTATCCTTTTTCACAATAATCTCTTCTTTCTTAACGACTTTTTGCACGAACCGATACCTCACGTCAATATGTTTCGTCCTATCATGATGCATTTGATCGTTCGTCAAGTGAATCGCGCTTTGGATATCACAGCAGACTATTATAGTATCTTTTTGAATACCAAGTTCTGAAAACATTCCTTTCAACCGGATCGTTTCCTTAACGGCCGCAATAACGGCCATATATTTCGCCTCCGTCGTAGACAATGCTATCATAGGCTGCAAAGAAGTATGCCAACTAATGACACATCCTTCCATGGGGAATACATAACCGGTGATTGATTTGCGTCTGTCATGATCATCCGCATAATCGGAGTTGCTGAATCCAACTAAATTGTCGTCGTTCCATCCAAACACCAACCCACATCAGACGTGTCTCGAAGGCATCGTAATATCCATTTTACCGCATGTCAATGGCTTTTGCTTGGAGATACCATATAGCGACTTACAATTAACAACATGTGAAATATCGGGTCGTGTACAAACCATGGCATACATAACGTTACCCACCGCACTTGCATATGGAACATTCGACATGTATCTAATCTTATCCTCTGTTTCCGGTGATAAACGAGTTGAAAGTTTAAAATGAGCTGCCAACAGAGTACTCACAGATTTAGCGTCTGCCATATCGAAACGCTTCAAAACTTTCTCAACATATCGCTGTTGAGACAAGTATAACTTTCATCCTTTAAGATCGCGTCTGATCTCTGTACCAAGTATTTTCTTGGCCGCTCCCAAATCCTTGGTCTCAAACTTATTTTTCAGACGTTCTTTCAAAATCTGAATATTTACCACATATCTCGCTGGTATCAACATATCGTCAACATAAAGCAGCAAATATATATAAGAATTATCGGCGAGTTTCTTTGAATATACACAACCGTCGTCCATACTTTTCGTAAATCCTATTTCTTTCATGAAGGAGTTGAATTTTTTATACCAACGTCTTGGTGACTGAATCAAACCGTAGAGAGATTTCTCTAATAAGCAAATGTGGTTTTCTTTTCCTTCAACATCGAAACTTTCAGGCTGTTGCATGTAGATTTTCTCTACCAAATCACCGTGCAAGAATGCGGTCTTCACATCGAGCTGTTTAAGCTCCAAATCTTGCATAGCTACCAAACCGAGTAAAACACGTATTGAGGCGTGTTTAACAACCGGAGAAAATACCTCAGTGAAGTCAACTCTTCGCACCTGCGAATAGACTTTAGTTACCAACCGTGTCTTATATCTTGTATCAACCGCCCCTTGCTCACCTTCTTTCTTCTTGAAAATCCACCTGCAGTCAACTATCTTCTTTCCTCTTTCGGGCTTCACGAGCTTCCAAGTTTGGTTATTGTGAAGGGACTCAATCTCTTCATTCATGACGACTAGCCAACGAGCTGCTTCATCGGATGAGACGACTTCTTTATAACTTGTCGGCTCGCTATTATCAACCAAAGTTCGAGGTTTGGGCCGAAACCACCTATACGTGGTGGTTTCGTATCGGTTTTGGTGGAGACCGATACGAAACCCAAAACTGATACGAAACCAACCATACAATATCGTTTCGGTTGATCCTTTAAAAACTTATTTTTTTAATATCATTTTTGCTGTCATTGTGATCATTGCAGGCCTTCATTGTTAGAAAACTGTAAAAAAGTAAACCCAAACTTTATATTAATACTTATTTAAGTACACTTTTCAATATATTTTGCATCATGGCTGGTTTCTTAAACACTAGAATCATTATCTTGTAATATAGAACCATAAATTTAAATATTTAATATATCTATACTTATGTATGTTGTATTATCGTCAAAACTGAAACCCGAACCGAGATTAGCGAAACTAGTCGAAACCCAGCGAAACTAATAAAATTATGATATACCGATACCGAAACCAAAATCGAGTTCTTGGACCTTGCTATTAACCGTCTCTGCAACAGACATCGCATACACCACTAGGTCATCGTAGACATACCTCTACGGCGGTTTAATGTTCCTTCTCTGTCAGTCACGAGCAAGTAAATACTCCTCATCTTGAAACTGCTCCTCTTGAGCTTCTTCAGACGATGGTGAAGAAGAGTCCTCTAGCAAACACGAGTTTTCACCTACTTCAATATCAACTCTGCTTATTCTTCTTCGAATCATCTTCAATTGGAGATTCCTTATTGTTCGGCTTCAACATGGCAGATTCATCAAATCATATCTATGCTAATTATAAATTTAGGCGACTTTGGATCCGAACACCACAACTTATAACCTTTTGTTGGATATAGATGCACTCGAGGCAATTATCGTAATTGTAGGAATCCAATTACTGAATTTAAGAGGATCGATATAGAGAACAATCTTACTCGAGATGATAGTATGCTATCCGGTTTATCTTTATCTGTCATGTATATACGTTTTTCTAGTTATCATGTATCGCTTATACATGAGATAAAGCCTATAGGATCTTTGCTTGGCTACCAGGATTAATGTAGGGATCATACTAGTGGGGCCAGATGGTTTATAAGCACATCCTTAAATGTTCCTAGTCGTAGAAGTATTGAGACTGGGTATCGGTACTCCAGTTTAGACTAGCGTGTATGTTTCCTGACCAGAGGTTGGAGGGCGATAGCTGATCCCATAGCTATTGGTGTTTGACACCGAGAATTGTATACATATGCTCATTGGATGAGTTACACTGGATAAACTCACCGAAAACTCATAGTTGGTGTTATATTAATGTCAGATAACAGCTCTCTGTTGATATGAGTACATGGTAGTCTCTAAACCTGAAATTGCCATAGCGACTTGTGTGTATTCCCACGGTACTTAGATTACTATCCTACCATAGATTTACTGAGTCGTGCAAATATGTTTTAGTTGGGTACAGTCCCGAAGCACATGGAGGTAGTGAGCGGTCGAGAGAACAAGTCACTCCCGGTATTGGAAGTCGATATTGCGCTATGCAGGACATGATTATGACCAGAAGTTCATGGCCACGATAGTAGAGATAAACTGGTAAGTGTTACCAGTTGTGTTTCTTTGGTTATGAGTCCTCTGTCAGTACGACTTATCGGGTTATTGGGGATCTGGAAGATTCCTCCCAGATCCGGTATGCGATACTCTTTGATGAAAAGACTGGACTGTACGGTGACCGTCACTTATAGATTTTATCGGGCCCGGATAAGTTCGCTCGTCGACATGCTTTTATCTTGCTCATACCTGGATAGCCGTTACGTACAGCTAGTGCCACCGACAAGCTTGTGGGTTAACCTGTGAAAGAGTTGAATCTGAAAGTGTTTCAGATTCAATCAGATGCGATCCTATATAATCTACTGCCAGCGTATTGACAGGTATTTAGAGTCCCGCAACGAAAGTGCATGTTCGGGCAAAACGCGATGTGACGTGCATATAGGGATACATGCATGAGTTCGATTAAACATGTATATTGGATATACGCGTTTAATCGGACGACTGTTATACTAGCCAGTTTAAAATCCGGAATATTAAGTCAAGTGTTGATTTGATAACCGTGTTTATAATGCGGTCTATAGTATAGTGTATATGATACACTCTCTACAATATATGATACTGAGAAGATGTTAATGGCATTTCGTGTATGTGATACATGATGCGTATGTGTATGGGATACATATACTAATATTTATGTAATATATATATATATATGTATATGTATATGTATATATGTTATTTATCTATTATGCTTAGATAATGGTGGGGCCAATCATTTCTCTTGTGTGTGATACATATTGGAGAGAACGGGAGAGTGATTAGTGTTATATATTATCATGACATGGTTGAAAATTAAAAGGAGTTAAATTCATTTTTCAAGCCATCCAAATACATCTTCCTTTTATGAAAAGCTTTTGCTTTCTTGATCAATGGCAAATGTTGCCATGATGAGAGAGTGAGAAAAAGAGAGTACCCAATATTCACATCGCTTTCGTCTACGCATCGTAAGCCTCTGGAGAAAGTATCTCCGTCCGGTGACGGAGTTGGAGTTCGGACAACCCGTTTTCAACGCGGATCATTTACGGCGAGACAGTCGGCGTTTCTACACGTCCGGAAGCTCACGGAGTTTAGACGGGGTCTTCCAAGATCAGCCGGACACGCTACAAAGGTTGTAGCACAATCTCCACTCTTTTTATACTCTTTATATTTGCTAGAATAGTGTTTGGACAATTTCTTGGCGTATGGTCGATCGCGCTCTTAGGAATTTTTGTTATTTGATTAGTTCCACTTCCGCTGCGCATACGCACGGAGCGCGTCTGACCTTACACCCTTGACGCCGGTAGCATAATTGAGAAATATACATTTTTTCGCTCGAGAATGTGCATAAGTGGGGCAACCAAATACCTAAAGTGTTGAATAATCAGCGTGTTTTCCCGACCATATCTGCTCCGATGTCTTATAACTTAGCGATATATGAGATGACCGATTCACAATATGTCACGCCGTATTTACCGCTTCTGCCCAAAACTCTTTTCCGAGCCCTGCGTTGGACAACATGCACCACATTTTCTCCAAAAGAGTCCGGTTCATTCGCTCCGCAATTCCATTCTGTTGTGGTGTATACACAACGGTATGATACCGAACTATTCCTTCGTTTTCGCAGAAATTGTTGAAATTTCCACCGCAAAACTCTAACCCGTTATCCGTCCTCAGTCTGTTGATCTGCTTACTTATCTGCTTCTCAAGTAATGTCTTCCATTGCTTGAATATGGTAAACACATCAATTTTATACTTCAAGAAGTAGCCTAAACCCTTCTCGAAAAATTATCAACGAAGGTAAGTAGATATTTGGCACCACTTCCTTTTGAAGCAACCGGAGAAAATCCCCAAAGATCCGAATGAATATAATTTAGAGTATTTTTCGTGTTGTGTACCGCCGAACTGAAGCTAACACGTTTTTGCTTTCCAAAGACGCAATGTTCACAAAACTTCAGTTTCGACATACTCTTCTCACCTAATAGGCCCTGTTTTGACAACTCGGCCATACCTCTCTCACTCATATGCCTGAGCCTCATGTGCCACAATTTTGTAGTTTTCGAATCCGTCATAGATTTGGATGATGAAATCGCTGCAAATCCGGAAGTTGTCGAATCCTGCAATGAATATAAGGACCCTTTCTTCAAGCCCTTCATCACAATGAGAGCATCTTTGATTACCTTTAAAACTCCATCTTCAGCGGAAAAGTTATAACATTTGTCGTCGAGTGCACCTAAATAGATGAGATTTTTCCTCAAGTCAGGTATGTGCCCGACTTCCGCCAATGTCTCCACAACACCGTCAAATATCTTGACTTGGGTCGTCCCTTTGCCAATATGTCGGCACGGGCTATTATTGTCCATCAAAATCCCTCTACCGTCAACGGACTCGTACGCGGTGAAGAAATCCCTATTGAGACACATGTGGTAGGAACAACCCGAATCGAGAATCCACCCGTCTTTGGATCTCTCTGTGTTGTCAAGGACCACAAGATCCCTTTCTTCTTCTGCTATACTCGCTTCAGCCGAAGACTTCTTAGATTTTCTCTTGCTTTAGCTTGTTCCGCAACTTAAACCAATCGACCTTAAAGTGCCATTTCTTTTTACAATAATTGTAGGTCATGTTCTTAGCCTTTGATTTTGACCGCGACCTCTTACCATTTGCTTTCGGATCTCTCTTGTCCGCTCGTCCTCGAACAAATAAGCTAGACGATGAACTATCCGATTCGGCAGAAGTCAACTCCTTGTCGATCTTCTCTTTGTTCATCAAATTCTCCATAACATCTTTAATTAAGATTGTGTGTCGTCCATACACCATGGTGTCACGGAAGTGCTTATATGAGGGTGGCAATGAACACAACAAGAGAAGAGCCTGAACTTCATCATCAATCTCAATGTCGATCTTACTCAGATCCGTAATGATCGCATTAAACTCACCAACGTGAGATTTTATTGAAGAGCCTTCAGACATGCGAAGTGTGTAGAGACGCTGCTTTAACAGGAGTCGATTTGTGAGAGATTTTCTTAAATATAACTCTTCCAATTTATTTCACAAATTAGCCTGCCGTTTTTTCACCAAAACTTCTTGTAGAACTTCATCTGTCAGACACAGGTGGATAGCCGTGAGGGCTTTTCGTCCATCTCCTCCAAGCTTCCTCCGTCACAGTGGAAGGCCTTTTATCTTTTTCATGAATTTCCTTCTTCAAATTGTTTTGAGTCAAAACGGCAACCATACGGACTTGTCATAAACAGAAACTCATATTTTCATCGAACTTCTTGATATCGAATTTCATGATTGTCGGAGACATGATGTGAGATCAAAATATTTTGAGTACTAACGAATCCTAAAACTTCAAAATCACGATCTAAGAAAGTGGAAAAGAGTACGTAGTTGTCGTTACCCACTGTTAACCTTGATCGCAAAATTAAAAACTTAATGGTGCAACCAAAAATCACACAACAACGCAATAATAGCTCTGATACCGATTTGTTGCTTATACAAGACGATCACAAAGTAAACACACAATCGATAATGAGAAGAAAATCAAACCACTGGTAAAATAGAAATATGAATACTAAGCACAAAACAAAGAGACGAAAGCAAAGTGTTACTAATTAACAAAATCCGTAGGAGTACAAATCGATGGAGAATTATAAATCTCTCTCAAACTCTAAATCTCTCACAATTATCAATGGGTTCTCTCTAATGAACAAAAGACATCAGATTTAGGTCTAAAATAAGCTATCATATATATAGCATATAAAAGATTTCCACAAATAACTAATTTCCAAACAAAGGAGATATCCGGTCCAGACATACGGCAGACGTCTTCATAAGAGATTGGCAGACGTCTGTTTTTATAGTCACGAAACTCCAGAGCGCTATCCAGACGTCTTAATAAGGATAGGTCAGACGCATGGTATTTCTCATCAAAATAACAGAGCACTTGGTAGACGTTTGAAGCTCAACGGGTCAGACGTCTGTATTTTGGAAGATCACGCGTACGAGCCGGAGGCTGACGTCTGTTGAGATGAGCTTTAGATGTCTGCTTTACTGATAACACCAAATCTTTGAGTTCTTCGTGATAATACTGGATCTTCGAAATAGGAAATCTTTAGGAATCTAAATGTGAGACATATCTAACATAATTCTTCTCATTTCCTTCAACTGAATGTTTCTAAACTCCATTAGATTCTTTCGTTCAACGGTAGCGTCCTATTGCAATACCCCCCTGTAAACCATGAGCCGTGCTCGAAATGTTGAGGAGAGAAAGTCCGTAACACAGTGACAAGATTATCGCACTTCTCGCATCTGCTTATGAACTTTAATGTTGTTCTGAATACCCTTCTGATTGCATATTCAAAACTGAAGTATGTCAAGTTTTTGTCGTTGCAACTTGTGCAGCCTATTAAGGTGCGGTTCTCGTAAAAGTAGTTTTGCCTGAAGAACCAGTTGCCTGCGGAGATTGCTATGTAGCCAATCTCAGTAAGTTTCTCTGCCCATGTCGGCTCAACTCGATCTAGATGAATGTTGAATGCATTGGAGACTGTTCCATTGTGGTTCTCTCTCTTGCTTCCACAAGGAATTGTGCCCACATGGCCATGAGAGTGAAATTGTGAGATGGAAAATACCATGTGCGAAATTTGTCACCGGCATCTTTGTAAATGTCTGTTTGAGACTCTGCCTACAAGAATATATAAGATGATGTTATCCAGGAAGTAGTTAATGGTGCAAATGAGCTAGCGCTAGAATTTGGCAGTAAAAGAAGATATATTAGGTGTTATCTAGGGGGACAGGCCTTATCAGAGCAAAATAAAAGAAGAGGATCCATTTAGCCGATCCCGACAGTTTGGAACAAAGCCAAATCATAGTCGTTGTTATGGCTTGCAGCACTAGAGGTAGCACAGCAGAAGGATCTGGTGATGATGTTGCAGATTTAACCTAAGTTTTCCCCACATTTTGATACATATTAGTATATTGGCGTTCTTGAATAATTTTACAGCGTAGTGTTTGCTTGACTGTATTTGCCTAAAAGGAGTGATCATAGTAAAAAGAGTCCAACAGTAGTTCTTATTTATTAGCGGATTGGGCGTCTTACTAAGATTGGTGGGATATGAATGAGGTGTTTGGGATCAGCTTTAGCATGTAGCTGTTTTTGTAGGAGAGACGAGCAATCCACATGACTGAATGTCGAAGGATCGAAATTGTCGTTGTGGTGATGAAGAGAGACATTCGCAAACCTTGAAGGTGTTAATGGTGTTTGCACTTAATCTACGAAAGAGCAAGTATTTCAACTTTCTATGAACTATGAACCAATAAGGAGGTACGGTGGTGTTTTTTTAGCTGAACAACAATCCAGCAATGTGGAGTTCTTAGGTTGTACAATGATAAACTTGATACACAGGTTGAACAATGATAAACTTGATACACGTGAAACTTGATTCATTTATAGATATATACATTAATATCCTGGTCGTGAAGCAGCGAAGCTCACCGACACGTTTCCTACTAAATCATGTGTCCCTCTTCGGATTTCCTGTACTATATCATTATGTTGTTGGCACCAAAGAACATGCAGAAAATTACAACATAAAACAAAGAGATCAAATTCAAATCCATGGCATCACCTGAGACAAGAGACACAGCAGCGATGCCATCTGGTTTCATGCAAGCGAGTCACCAACAAACACCATTGTTTTCCCACGAACAATGCTCAGAAACGGTGTCGAATCAAACCTTGGCAGCTCACATCCAGCAGGTTTCCATTTCCAGTACAGGCAACCCTGGTCCTTCCCATACTTTGCACAGTTCTTCATCTCCGGCAATGTCTTGCACGTCAAGTTACTATATAAAGAACCCTTTGGTTCTCTCACCCATTTGCCTTCAAACAAATCACAAACATTTTCGATGGCAAAACTTTGGCTATGGATTTCCTTTTCAGAGATGCTGAGGGTTTCTTTAGATCCAACGAGCCTGAAGGGGTTTGAAGAATGCGATATGAATATAATGAATGCAGAGGAGAGTACCACGAAACATGAGATGAAGATTATTTTGTTTTCGAACATCGCACTGTAGAGGTATTGGGGGAGGAGAGGGGTTCATGTGTGGCCAAAGTGACTGAAATTGATAGAAGAAAGTAGTAGGAAAACTAACATATCCTTTTTGAGTCTTTGATTTCTTCTCTGCTTTCACTGTTTTCTTACCAGTTCCAACTACCCATCGAGAACTTGAACTTGCTAGCTCGCTTGTGCAGTGAATTTGTGTAGGATTCTAGAATGGCAATTGATGCATAACAGTTATCTGGCTTTGTATCGGCCTTTTCGGTGGTTTGTTTAGTGGGCGTTACTTTAGTTTGGATAACATAGCCAGACGACGTTTGAAGATGAATCAAATTTTCTTCGTAAGTAATAAAGGGCACAAGATAGTCTTAAAGGTGAAGATGCTTGGGCGAAATTCAAATGTTTGGTTGAGCTATAAGTACAAGCGATTAAGATCTTGTTTGGATTAGATGATATCTTGTGCACTCATTTTAACCTGATATACTGACCCTGTTGCATCTACCTATCTCGCACGCTCTACACTCACCTGTCTCATATCTCAGCCATCAAATTTATAAATTGCATCCAACCATCAATGAAAAAGCTAATAGATGAGATGAGAATAAGGGCATGTATCCAGAGATTTGGCCACAGGTTTGGCAAAAGACACTCAATGTGCTTTAACTATGATCGTGCTGAAGATTTAAACCGACATGGCATCCGACTCACCTTATCACACTACCAACCCCGATTTTTTTCCTTTCAAAAACCGTTATGGCATCGCCATTTCTATTGAGATTCATACCACTACAGCTGCAAACATCACAATAGCTAGAATGAGACATGTTTCTTGACTTGCCAAAAACTATCCTGGTTATATAAATTGCCGTGTAATTTTGTGTTTTCCTGTATTATATGAAGTGGTTCTGTTTTAATTTGTGTTTGCTTTACACTTGCTTACACGCAGCAGATTGTGTTCTTAATTGAGATCTCTTTTCGTGAGTTTAATTTGTGAAGCCAGTGTTTAGAGGGCTGAATTTTCCTCATTTTTTGATGTAGGTTTTATTCAGGACAGCCTACTATCTTTCACCGTCATCTCTAACGTCATCTCTAACGCTCTATGCAAATTGGTTGTGGTGTCGGGATCGGAATCATCAAGTTTTTCAGACGTTGAATTATCGACTTGCGCCTCTACGGAATCTGGAAGTTCTCAGGTAATTCTTATCATGTTTTACGTCGTTGGAATATATACCTAAGTTTTACCAAATTTTTGCATCAATTGGAAGAGGTTGATATGATGTTTATAAAGTACAGGACATCCCTTGAAATTCAAGTCGACAATTACATGATTCAGCTTTTTTGTTTTCCTCGTTGAGCATATGATTTAGCATTTGTTAATTGTTGATATATATTTTATGACCCATGGAGTTTGGAATAAGTTTCTTAAACACATACTGAGCAATCAGGATTCTTTGCTATGTTTTTTTCCTGCTTTTATAATTCCAACTTATTTGTATGTCTGTTCAACGACTACAAGTGTGTGTGTTGGGGGGAGTGGGGGTGGGGGGGGCGGGTAGGCGCACATAAACACAGAGAGAGTACCTATCCCTTTTTTCCACCATCATAGGTATTTTAAATATTAGTAGAGATAGCAGAGACAACTCTATATATTAGTCTCTCTTAGAAAAATGCTTAATCTACCGAGCTTGAAATCCTACCACAATCTATCCAAGAGACAAACATCATGTGCCCATTTGTTTGGCACCAGTATTTAGGTGTTGTGGGTCCTATCATTTTGTCTTTTGGATAGATTGTGGTAGGAATTCAAACCTGTAGGTAAAGTATTACACTTACCTCTGATTATTTCTTTAGAGTAAAATTAGTCTCTTGATATTTGCCCTAACATGTGCCCACATGGTCTTGTGGCACTAAAATACGCAGAAACGTATTAGGCTTGTTTTTCTTGATTTTTTTGGTGGGGTATTGGCCCTCCAAACCTTTGCTATTTGGAAAAACACCCTTCAAATCTTTGCTATTTGGAAAATACCACTTAAATCCTCAGTTACTTAAAAAAGCCTTTTTGTCAAGCTAACACAAAATAACTAAAATAACTAGGGGCCGGTAATTCCCCGATTCATCCTCTCAATCTTTGTCCGAACTCCTCAAACCCAAGCTCAATGCAGAAATCTCTCTCTCTCTCTCATGTCAGAAAACACACACACATTCTCTCTCTCTCTCTCATGTCTTAAACTTCACCTAAACAAGCTGTATGAAACCATATTTTCAAGATAGAGTGACCAGTAATTTTAGTCCTCATGTCAACCGGAAAAAACTTCTTTATAAGGGCTTGCAAGCCTGCAAATCTATTCTGCATACTCTCTGTCCTCTTGTATGAATCTCAAAGTACATCCAAGGGTTTGTAAATGGCTTGTAGAGAAATTTCTCTAAAAGTTCTTGTAGAGAAGATTTTTCCATATCAACCAACTATATGTTAAAGGGCATTTTGTAACATAGAAAGATTTGGTGGCAGTTTTTCCAAATTTCAAAGTTTCGGGAGGCTGTTTGTGGGGTTCATAGTTAGTGTGGAATGTTACTTTCACTGCATCAAAAATCATGAAGTTATTATGAAGTTGAGTGAATATATAATTTATGTTGCAACACATCCCGCAAGTCGAAGACCTTTTGGACCAAAACCAAGCCTTTTGTATAGCGGTAGTTTTAATTTAATTTAATTTGCATTTAATATGCATTCATAGGAAACGAACCGGTTGTTCTGATATTATATGAAATGCCTCTTCTGTTGCATCAAAATAATTAAGGTTTTGATGAGCGTGGAGTGCTTTAATTTTATATTCCAACACTTAGGTTGGTCATGTCCCTGATGTTGAGCTCTAATGAGATCCAATTTCAAGAAAAAAAGAAATAGTAAATGGGTTGTGGATCTGTGATGGCGAAAGGGGGAGAGACAACGGGAAACTTGCACTCAACACATGAATCAAAACACCCTATAGATTAGATTCCTACAATCAATTGTGGTCCACTCACTGCCTGACAACTCATCCCCCATAATCAATTGTTTCCGCAATGTGATATGGGACTACAGCTTGCCAACAAACTAGTAGCAAATATTTACTTCTTATTATAGGGGCGCGGGAGGGGGGGGGGACAAAAAAAATTACAAAACAAAATAAAACTAACAAAAGCTAATAAATGAGAAATGCTCATGACCCCTCAATTAGTTGCTAATAAATTGTAAGTGGTATTTGCTCGTCTCTTAAAGGCAAAAAAATTTTAAAGAAGAAAAACCTCCAAAATAGGAACTTAAATCTTATAGGAAGAAGTTATGACAAAATCGGCATGTTGAACAGTTTTTGCTACTTTTAGAAGATTAGGTTTGCTATTATAAAATAAAAATGACGCTACGTAAATCGTGTCCTTAAAAGGACAGTTGAATTTAAATCCTAACAAAGGGTTGTCATATGAGAGAATATTGCAAACATTATGGGGATGCAGTTCGAAAAAAAATATTAACCCCCATCTTTTATTGTGTCGTCTCCAAGGATTAAAACCCAACAGTTGCAGACTGTAGAGGAAACATGATGAACTATTAATGGAACTATGACAATTCAAGGCCAATGAACTGTCAATGGAATTATCATTAAACAACATCAATGATCATTTACTCGGACCAAATAAGGCCAAAATTATCTCTATATCTCATTTCAGTAAATAAATTAATAAATTTTTTAACAAAATGATCTATCCCAAGCTAAATGTATTCACCTCATTCGCTTCCAGCTCTTCACCATCTCAAACAAAATCTCATTCCAAGCATCAATCGGTCCAGGCAAGCACCAATGCACGCAGTCGTTCTGCACCCGGTCCTTAAACCCCTCCGCAAACGGGTTCGGGTTCATATATGGACCTGGATGCCCGTCAGGCCGCATCGTCGCCAATCTTGTAACATCCAATGCTTCAATCTTCAATCCAACACTCCCCTTGGCCGCTGTCGCCACCTCTTCAACCTCGATCTTCCTCATCTCAGCATCCATATACTCCATCTGTTTCTCGCCCTCTTTATACGGCTCTTTCTTTGGACAAGCACCAGGTTTATCCCATTCCCCTTCAAAATGCGCCGGCGAAAAAGTGGTCACAACCACAAACTTATCATCTTTCGTCGATGCATGCCTTTCTTTTACTACTCTAAGAGCAGTCCTAACCGCTTTCCGAAACACATCGAAGAACCCGATCTCGGTGTGGTTGAACTCCGGGCAATGATGGCATCCAAGAACCACATCATTCTCATGGTAAATGGCGGGGTGTAGAAACCAATGCCCGATCGAAAACACCATCACATCGATCGTCTCCAGCTCAGACGCCCATCTGTTAGTCATTAACATAGATATTAAAGCGAGTTACGAAATATGGATGAACCCTAAGTTAAAGGACAGTACAAATTAAACCTCTCGTCCGCAGAGTCTAAGTACAACTTGTTGTGATTCAGCCCTGCCGCCGCCGATTTCTCGATGCCCTTCACTAAAAACGGAGACCAAAACACCGACACCGTCGCATTATGAGACTTGAAAACCCAACGCCTGAACTTGTTCTCCTCGCCGTCGCGGTAAACAAGTTCAAGGTCGGATTTAGTGGAGAGGAGGCAGAGGAGAGACTCCAATTGGTTTCGAGCCATGGAGTCTCCGACAAAAGCCAGGTGTCTGTTTCGGATCAAGTTCAAGAACGCAGACGCGTCGAAATCTTGAAGCCTGCAGCGGTTAGGCTGCCATCGGTAGTAGAGGTACCGTGTGTCGGGACGGCCGTGGGCCATGCAGTTCTGGCCGTCTTTGATGGTGGTGCAGGTGGTGCCGTTGTAGAGCGGGGCGCGTGGGGATTGGATCCAACTGCCATCGGTGTAGTTGCAATGTCGAATAACGTAGATGGAGTTGGTTGGTAGTTGAGGTGGAGGTTGGTGGTTGAGGTTGAGGTAGAGGTGCACGAGAGCCAAAGGGAGGAGGATGTAGATTGTTCTAGATATGATCTTCTTGGTGAAAAACTTGGAGGGGGTTTGGTGGTGGTGATTGTGCGGGCTAGTTCCCATTTTGTCTGTGTTTTGATCTTTTTTGAACGGGGAAGAGGAGAAAGTAGCCTGGAGAGAGAGAGAGAGAGAGAGGGGTAGCATAAGACATTTTTATTGGATCATATGATCATAAAAATCTTTTAATAAAATGTTATAAGAAGTATTTATAGAATATGAGAGATAAATTCGAGACCTCTTATGCTTAAGACATGATTCGCAACATTCATAACATAGCTGGTAGAAAAGTCCCAAATAATAAGAAATACTCTTGGTAGAAAAAGGCCTGTAAACATGGTAAGCGAAGAGCGAATCCTAAATTCTTGCAAATATCCTAATGCAATTTTCATCTCAAATAACATTTTGGAAAGTTTCGTCTCAGATAACATTTCCAAAACTTTATAGATGCACACCACAACAGCAGGAGCAGCTGAGCCTTTTATCCCAAGCTACATGAACCAACATGAGAATCATGCCGGGTCTAGCACATGAATCCTCCGTGTTCACTCACTCCTATCGAACAATATACTTTCATCGAGGGCTTTGGCAACCATATCTTTTCGTATCACCTCCATCTATGTTTTCTTCGGTCTCCCTTTCATCCTTTTGACATTTCCTATATCGATGGTATCCATTCGTTGAATCGGTGCTTCCATAGGTCTGCGTCACACATGACCAAATCATGTTAACCGGTTTTCCCGCATCTTCTCCTCCACAGGTGCTACACCAACTTTTGCACGTATATCCTCATTCCGCACCTTATTTTTTCTAGTGTTGTCACATATACAACGAAGCATGATTTTACATTGAGTGTACCAAGCGGCCCCTATTCAAAGTTATCTCCATTGTCATTTCTTTCTTTGGCCCCTTAGTTTTACATTTTCTATATATCTTAATTAATTTGTCCTTGCCATTTATTTTCTACTTTAGGAAGTCGTCTTGGTTTGGTGGCCAGCCTAAAAATAATCAAAAGTATGTGACACCCTTACATTGCGGTCACCTAACCAATTAAAAGTCAGTCCTCATCCTCGATATTCAATTGAAAATTGGCCCCCACATAGATACTAAGTCCGATGATATTATGATTCCAAGCATTCTATTTTCTTTTCTTTTGTGGTGCCTATGCATCTCTTGACCTATAGAGAGAGGAGCAAAAAGTTTTTTGAAATTATAATTCAATTATTAAATTAAGTGAGATTTAAGTTTTAAATTTAAATGCTTATGTTTGAATTAGATTGAGTTAGTTAGACCCTTAAATTAGAGATAGGTTTAAAGCAATTTGAGAAGATTTTGTTTTATCCTATATTAGCTATTTAAAGAGTCTCGCTCAAAGTATGTAGTCGAGGGACATTATTTTAGAGAGAGATTATTTATTAGAGAGAAGAGGTTTTTTTTAGATTAATAAAGTTTGGAGATTTCTTCTCTATGATGATAGTTTTGATTTATCTCTTCCTCCATTAGATTATTGTTTTAAGTATATTACACACACACATACACACACCAACAAAAAGCGCATTATGTGCCATTAACATATCTTCTTCATCAACATAATCTAAGAGAACCCATCTACCCGGTTGTGTAAAAATTTCGTCTCTAAAGTGGAAGATCGGTAATTCGATTCCTGAAGGGGTCAGATGCAAAAGATAAAATAATGATACAAGATATACAGACTCAAAAAATTATGCGATTTCATTATTTTTTAGACCTGCATCGGAAGTCGCTTAACGGTTTAGCAAATCAGCGATCAAAGAAAATTGAAATCATATGAAAATTGATGTACTGATGCTTTAAGCCGGAAAAATTAAGATGGACGTTATATATCATAAAAACAAAGTTGTAGAAAGCAGATATCTTGACCGGTATAGAAGAGGTCACATTCTTTTTTTTTGGGGTGATACACAGGAGTTGGTGGGGGTGGAGTTGGGAGTAATTAAATGGCTTTTATCTATGTCGATGGAGAGACAGCTTGATGGATCATGACTCTTATTTTATTGTTCGACCTAATTAATATTTTTGAGTGATGACAGATGGTGTTTTTAAAAATTAAACAAAAGAGAACGCAGGGCAACAAAACATATATATATATATATATAACCTCCACCAATTTTTTCGACGATCGGCCCCCATCATCTTCATTGTTATCATCTAAGATGTGGGTACAACAAATTTCATGTGATTCTACAACTTTTTCACCGTTGATTTAGCAATGCAAAAAGTTCTATTGTCGGTAAACCGTTAATTTTGAACCCACTAAATCAACGGTGAAAAAGTTGTGGAATCAAATGAAATTTGGTGTACGCACATCTTAGATGATAACGATGATGATGATGGGTGCCGATCGTCGGAAAAAATGATGGAGGTTGTGTTTTTTCCACGCCATGGGAGGAAATCCCCTCCTATGGTCTCTTTCCTCCGTTAGACTCTCTCTATCTCTATATATAAAAGGTTGATCAAGTCATATGAGAATTTAACCATTAATTCTAATGAAAATACATCACTATGTACGAACAAACAATTTGAAAACGTCCCAGAAAAACATTAAATACTAAAGCAAGTGAGCAACCTTAATTATTGATTGATTTGTATATTTTTATCATAATAATTTACTTAACATCAAGAGAGTATAAGTTTTAATGAAGGTTAAAAGGATTGATGGCCAAATGATTTGAACATGAATCCTCTACATCAGGCAGCATAGTATTGTTATACTGTTCTTTTAACCTTTTTTTGTATTCGGTTATACCAAAAACCCCTGATCTAAGTGGGTTTCTTGCAATATTACCTTAGCCCACTTACCATAGATTTAAAATGAAATTATAATTGGAAAACCATATTATGGTCTTGTGCCAATGTGGAGACTAAATCTATATATCATACAACAATTTTAAACCAAAATCCAAAAATCATGCATGATGAAGACAACATTAACCAAAATTGTTAAAAGGGCATCTTACATGTGGATTTATCTCGCTGCATCTGATCAAACAACTATTCAATCAAAACACGGTCGACAATACAATTTGAACACGGTGCTTCTCTAAACAATTTAAATATCCATTAAACCGTAATAACGTAGGATCCTTGATGTCCTGAGAGTAACTTCTATTAACACACAAACACCCAAAAAAAAAAACATTATAATTGTAAATCCAAATAAATAAATAAAAACATCAAGTTAGTTTTGGTAGGTATTGAGATTCAAGAATTGAACCTACGCTCATATTTATTAACTATTCCTGACATAAGAAATGAAAACACCAATTTATTTTCAAGGCTCGACCAAGACACTTTGATAGGTTTTACGGTTACAATTGAAAGTTGTGCCTTCAAGCTAATGCATGGTTTCTTTAAAGTAAAAAATAAAAAACTAAATCAACGGTCTTAAACAACTTCGTCGTTCTTCTTGATTATTGTGTCATAAAATATAATTACATGACCAGTTTCTTTATAAAACGATATGTTTTGATGTCCTGAAAGTAGTTGAACTTATTGGTTATCCATGTTATGCTAAGCGATATCATAAACAAACATGTAAACTGTAATTAGAGCTGGTGCATTGTTAATTTCTTATAAATTAATAAATTTATAATTATTTTTAAAACATATTTGATTTAACAAATTATCTTAAATTGCAAGTTAATGATATCAGAAAAATATACAGAGAGAATTGCTTAAGGGACGTTTTGGAATAGTAAGATTTTTCTAATAGCTTCACTTTTGATCCATAACTTAATGTAAATTTCATCAAAATGTTTGATTATAAGGGATACTTTCAATAAATGAGCATCACTCAAGATTTTAGTAATATCTTCTATTTTGAGTCACAACTTAAAGTTAATTTCACTAACTGTTTGAGTTTAAGGGACATTTTTGATTAACAAGCATTAATTAAGATTTTCCTAATAGCTTCTCCTTTGGATCGCAACATAATGTAATGTTTACCAAATTACCATCAACTTCCAGCAATTTCCACTTAAATACTTTAAAGGTTTCTAAATTACAAATAAATAAAATGAAGTTAGCAAACCGTATGTAAATATCATAAACTTTCAGTTTCCCAATCTAATAGCCTATGATGTTTTTAGCAAGATAAATTTATTTTATACCGTCTCTTTATTTCTAAAACCAAACTGAAGAAATAAATTGATGGGAAAGAATTTACCTATTTTGCAGTAATCTAAATGAAAAGTAGAAATTAGTTTTGTGTCTACGTTTATTGGAATGCTGGATAACTTTAAGTAATTGTGGTGGGATCCATTTTGAAATTTCTCGGCATTATTGTACATATATTGTTTGTAAAATATCTGTTAAAAAAGGCTTTTAAGGCTACCCTGCGCTTACGCAGGGTTATTTCTTGTCATGACACCCATTGTCATCACTGACAAAAGCCCAATTAATTCAACAGCCCTGCAAAAATCGTTGGGCAATTGCTCGGCCTCGTAGGCCCAAAAGGGGGCGTGTGGTTGGATCTAAACGCCCTTCGCCCTAGGCACAACAAGTTTCGATCAGGCCACTAATATCTCGTAACATTTGCTTCTGGGGCCTTACTGAGTGGGCCTAATTTTAGATATATCCTTTTCATTAAATTTGAGCTTGCTTGGAAAAAACAACAGGCTACTTGTTGGCTTTTACTTCACACGATGCTCTTTTTATAGGATTTAAGAAATCAAAATGTAAGAAGATAGGGAGCACCGCCTATCTGTCTGTCTATCTATCTGTCTATCCGTATAATATATATAAAGTTGAACCTCAAAACAATATATAGAAAGCTATATGAGATAATATCCCTTGTAATATTCACTTATCTAGCTTGGATTTTACGGAAAAGTTGTTATCTAGCCTCTATTAATTCTTTTATCAAATTAGGATCATGAAAATTTCTTGTTGGCTCATTACTCAATATTTAGCACTTTTTTTTATTCCATATGAATAAGCTTATATGGTGGAAAAATTCTGATCGATCTTTCTTTTTTATTTTTTCTCTCACTAAGATTTTACTAGCAAAACATTTAATAACTTTCATGATTTTTCCGTGTTATAATACAAAATATTGGAAAATCGAAAAAAGAAAATTTTAGAGTCGAAATTTTCGTTTAGTGCCGCGAAAAAACAAAAAATTTTGACTTTTTTTGGAAATTCGCTATCTTCATGTGCAATACACCAAGTAAAATATTAAAATGTTGAGGAAAACAGAAAATTTGAGATTTTTATGAAAATTTTGCAATTACATGTGCAAGAAAATCCATACCATTAAAATAACGGAAGAAAACAGTAAATCTTGAGAATTTTTAATGCAATAGCTTGTAAAATATAGGAAAATGGGAAAAAACAAAAATATTACGACTTTTTAAAGTTTCGCAATTTACAGTGTTATCAAACGAAACATATTGAAAAACTGAAGAAAACAGGAAATTTTTAAAGATTTTGCGATTTTCATATGTAATATAACAAGCAACATATTGAAAAACCATACAAATATTGAAAATTTTGAAATATTCTTGATTTTTTGATTTTAGGGAACAAAAATCCACGAAAATAGAAAATAAATTTTTTTGATATTTTTAAAATTTTGTTATTTTCACGTACCCAAGTGTTCCTTATCATCCGTAGTCTTGATTTCTTTGTTATGTTTGTATCTTAGTTGTAATATGGGATTTTTTTTTTCTTTTGCTTCACATAAATTTTTGTCTACTTGATATACGGAAATTCATGAAAAAGTATAAGAAACTAAATTATGGAAAACCGAAGATAATATAAATTTATGAGATTTTTGAAATTTAATGATTTTTCGTGTATTATATTATAGCATGCAAAACAATGATTTATTTTTGAGAATTTTGCGATTTTCATATGCTATATCATGCGAAATATTGAAAGCTGAAGAAAACAGAAATTTTCAAGAGTTTTGATATTTTTGCGATTTTTCTTTGTTATAGTAAATAAAATATTAAAGAAACAAAAGAAACAGAAATGGTTTTTGCAATTTTAAAACTATTTCAATTTTTATGTTTTTTACGGCAAGCAAAAGAATAAAAAATTGAGATAAACAAGATATTTTTTAAAATACAGCACTTTTCGTGTATTATAAAAATCAAAATATTTAATACGAAAGGAAAAAGATTATTTTTTGAAAAGCTCGCGATCTTTGTGTGCTATAACAAGCAAAATATTAGGAAACCGGATAACATAGAAAATATTGAGATTTTTAAAAAAATCGTGATTTTAATGTGCTTTATACATGCAAAATAATGAAAATTTGTACGGAAAAAAAGAAGAAATTTTTGGGGATTTTGAAAATATAGAGATTTTTGAATGCTATGGTAAGAAAAATATTGATTAAACCGAAAAAAACAGAAAATTTTCAGGTTTATGAAAATTTCGTGATTTTCATGTGCTAACATTCAAAATATTATAAAATCGAAACGAAAAATTTTAAGATTTTTATTCTACAATATAACAAGTAAATTATTGAAAAATTGGAAAAAAACTGGAAACATTGAGATTTAAAAAAAAAAATCTCGATATTCGTGTGCTATAACAGGAAGGAAATAGAATTTTTTTGGATTTTTGAAGATATCACGAGTTTCATGTGCTATATGTTAAGGACAATTTTGACAAAACCAAAGAACATAGAAAATTTAAGATTTTTAAAATTTTCGCAATTTTCATCTTTTACAATAAAAAAATTGGAAAATCGAAAAAAAAATTGAAAATTTTAAGATTTTTGAAAATTTAATGATTTTCATGTGCAAAATATCGAAAACGGAAGAAAAAAGAAAATTTTAATATTTTTAAGAAGCTAGCGGTCTTTTGTGTGTTATAACAAACAAAATATTGAAAAACCGAATAAAACAAAAATATTTGAGATTTATTAAAAATTCATGATTTCCGTGTGCTATAACATGTAAAATATTGAATATTTGAAGAAAACGGGAGTTTTTTTTAGGATTTTTGAAGCCATCGCGATTTTCGTGTTCTATATAGTAAGTAAATTATCAACAAAAACCGTAGCGCACAGAAAACTTTAAGATTTTTGAAATTTAACAATTTTCGAGGAATAGCTCGCAAAATATGGAAAAAAAATCAAAGAAATATGAAATTTTTAAAGATTTTTTATTTTCGTTTGCTAAAAAAAAACAAAATATTGAAAACGATGAAAAAGAGATTATTAATATTCTTGAAAAGCTCATGGTCCCTTTGTTCTATAACATTGGAAAACCGAATAAAACAAAAAAAATATAGAGATTTTTGATAAAATCACGATTTTCGCGTGCTACATGCAAAATATTAAAAATTTGAAAGAAACAAAAAATATTGTGATTTTTGAATATATCATGATTTTCGTGTGTTATAGGTAAGGAAAATATTGATCAAACCGAAGAGTATAGAAATTTTTGAGGTTTATGCAAATTTTATGATTTTCATGTGGATGCAAAATATTATAAAATCGAGGAAAATTGAAAATTTTAAAGAATTTTATTGTGCTATAAGAATCAAAATTTTGAAAAGGGAAGGAAAAAGATATTTTTTGAATGACTCAGTGATCTTTGTGTGCTATAAATAAGCAAATTATTGGAAAACCGAATAAAACAAAAAGTATTGAGATATTTTTAAAAAATCATGATTTTCGTGTGCTAGATCATGCAAAATATTAAAAATTTGAAGTAAACAGAAATTTTTGAAAACTTAAAAAATATTACGATTTTCGTGTGTTGGTAAGGAAAGTATTGATAAAACTGAAGAGTATAGAAAATTTTGCGATTTTTGAAACTTTCGCGATTTTCATATGCTATATTATGCAAGATATGGATAAATTGAAAAAACTGAAATTTTTAAAGAATTTTAGAGTGCAATAATAAACAAATTATAGAAAAACGGATAAAACTGAGATTTTTTTAGATTTTTGAAAATTTATGATTTTTTTTATGCTATAACACGCAAAATATTGAAAATTTGAAGTAAACGGATTTTTTTTTTTTGATTTTTTTAAGATGTCGCGCCTTTTGTGTGCTATTGACAAAAGCCTAGAACATAGATAATTTTAAGATTGATTTTCATGCACTATATAATGCAGAATATTGAGAATAAGATTTTTAAAATTATTTTGATTTTTGGGTACATTAAAGCAAACTGAAAACAGAAGGAAAAAAATTTGATATCTTTGAAAAGCTCGCGATCGTTGTGTGCCATACAAGTAAAACATTGAAAAACCGAATAAAATAAAAAATATTGAGATTTTTGAAAAACTCACGATTTTCATGTGTTAACATGCAAAATAATGAAAATTTGAAGCAAACAGAATTTTTTGGGATTTTTGAAGATATCGTGATTTTCGTGTGTTATAAAGGAAAATATTGACAAAACCAAAAAGCATAGAAATGTTTTTGAGATTTTCGACAATTTCGCGATTTTTATGTGTTAGCATGTAAAATATTAAAAATAAATTGAATAAAATTAACATGCTATAAGAAGAAAAATATTTATGACGAAAGGAAAAAGAAAATTTTGATATTTTTAAAATAGCGACCTTTGTATGTTATTTTGACTGTAAAAGCAGGGTGAGAAACCCTACTAAACCTTAATATATTAAAGAAAAAAAGAGCTTTGTACAATACAAGAAAAGTTAAACCTGTACAAGGAAACAAAAGGAAAATTAGAGGTGGTGGAGCATTTAATGGAAATTATTGAAAAACCCTAAAAAAAACAAAAAATATTGGGATATTTGAAAATTTGAAAATGTTGGAATTTTTTGGGATTTTTGAAGATATAGCGATTTTCTTATGCTAAGAAAAAAATTGACAAAACTGACAAAACCGAAAAGTATAGAAAATTTCGTGATTTTCTTGTATAGCAAAATATTGAAAAATCGAAGAAAACCAAAAACTATTAATATTTTTGAAAATTGATTTTCGTGAGCTATAAGAAGCAAAATATTGAAAACGGAAGAAAAAATAAAATTTTAATGTTTTTGAAAAGCTTGTGATCTTTATGTACTATAACAAGCAAAATATTGGATATCTGAGTAAAAAAAATATCGAGTTTTAAAAAAATTGCGATTTTCGTGTGCTATAACATGTTAAGTATTGAAATTTTGAAGGAAACAGATAATTTTTTTTGGATTTTTGAAGATATCGCGCTTTTTCTGTTCACTAATAAAGAAAATACTTATAAAACCAAAGAGCGCAGAAAATTTTGAGGTTTTTAAGAATTTCGCGATTTTCAAGAAGCGTGTAAACTATTGAAAATTTAGAGTACACATATTTTTCTAGAGCTTGTGATAATTGTTGTAGAGTGTTTTTCATTATCCTGTTGAGAAAGGAATACGCGTATTTGTCATACGTATACAAATTTCCCCTGTCTGGGACATGCTGGGATTTTATTGATTGTGAGGATCCAAATTTTCGGCAGCTGCGGACTAAATTGCCGTTAATCACCTCACATTTTTGGAACGAGTGAACCTCCGATTGACGGGTCAAACTGGTCATGCGAACTTAATGTGATGTGTTGATACTTGCAAAAAAATGTTTAGCGGCATGTTCATTTCATTATTTATTTATTTCATGTGACGAAAAGCTATTTATTTATTCAAAAGAAACATTTTTTATTTACATTTTTATTATATTGTTTTATTATTATTTTTTTGTTGTTTTAAGTGCGAAAAGGGAAGGAAAGAGCTATGCTCTATGTTTGGAGTTAAACTCCAAAAAAAAAGCTTTTGAAATTGGAGTTAAACTCCCAAATGTTTTTATTATGAAGTTAAACTCCCAAATATTTAAAATATGGAGTTGAACCCCTAAAGATTTTTATTATGGAGTTAAACTCCCAAAATATTTTATGTGAAGTTAAACTCTCAAAAAAATTATTATGGAGTTAAGCGTCCAAAAGATTTTATTTGGAGTTAAACTCAAAAAAAAAAAATTATTTGAAAAGAAAACCAAAAAGATCTCTTGAAACTTCAAGATCTATATTTTGGATGTTGAGTGAGGACCCCTTTCTTCTCTTTGAGTCTTGAATCCACCCCAAGATGAGATTTTTAGAGATGCGTCTCCTTCTTCCTTCTCTCTTTTTTGGATCTTGTAGAAAAAGTATGGTGAAATTTAAAATCTCCCCTTTTAGGGATTTGATGAGATATTTGAACTCTTCTTCAATAGTTTTATGGTGGAAAACTATTTTTTTTGGAAAACAAAAGTTAAACTCTTAATTTAATTCAAAAAAGAATGAAGAAGAAGGTTTTGAACCTTAAAGGAGGGACAAATCCTTGAAATTTGGGGGTGGGGGTGGGGGTGGGGGGTGGATTATACTTCATTTCCTCATAATGTTGCCTTATATATAGCTTACATTTTTCACAAAATTTCTTGGGCTTTACAAAATGGCTCATTTGTCTATCCCATCCCTATGTGCTCATTTATTTTTACACATGAGCCATAGGTTTTACATAAATTGGTTTTTTGCACACTTATTTTACAATTTAATATTTATTTGCATATAAAATCCATTTATTATAAATTTCTTTTTTTCTTTCTTCTTCGATGGTCGGCCGGCCGACTTCGCTTCGATTTGAGACGGTTTTGGGTGTGAGCCCAGTTCCTTGGTGTAACAACTCCAATTTCAATGTACATAAAATTGTTTAAAAGTTAATGTACTATTGAGGTATTTGAAATCATGTGAATGCTATAAGAATTTGTTTTGCTTTAGAACAGCAAGAAGGAGCTTATAGCTCACTGGTAAGAGACATAGCACCCGAGTTCAAATCCCATCAGCCGCATTATCATTTTATTTAATTTTCTTTTAATCTTTTTAGAAGCCCAAGGGTCTACACGTGCACAACACGTAAATCGAAGAGTTGCAAATTATTGAAACATGTGCACTGAAGAATACCAAACGACCCCGACACGTGGCTTAAACCCTAGCTCCCTCCGCCGGTAAAAGCCCGGCGACAAGCACAAAAAAGCCGGCACCGCCGGTCATATCCGTCGCAAATGCCTTGATCTTTTGCTCCCTGCAACCTTCCAACTACCCCACTCTTCTCACATTGCTTGTTTTCTCTGCATTCATACAGAAAACATTAAAATGCTCCTTTAATCCAATTTTAATGCATATTTTAAATGCAGTCTTTAACACACCAAACCCCAATTTCTCTTATAAATACTACACCTCATTCACCCCTCCTTACTCACAATTCCCTGCCAAAACTTTCAAACACTTTCAAGTCTTAATTGTGTACAAGAGGAGTTAGCGAAGGGCGAAACTCCAACGAAGTTCCGGCGACGATACAAGGAGATTCCGGCGACGAAACAACGTCCTGACGCTTCCCAATCCTTCTCCTACCTCTCCCTTCTCATTAAAGCCACTAATTCCCCTCTTCCTCTCTCTTTCTCTATTCTAAAAATTTTAAATACTAAAACCCGACGGAAGTGGAGTTAATCCGACTTGCGATTCAGTTTTTCCTTAAAAATCCTATTTTTCTTAAACAAGAAAATACCAAACTTTCATATTATGTTCAATAAGCATTAACCAACATATTAAAACAGGTTTCATATCAAAAGAATTTATATTGCAATTTTTATCGCCGTTTTACAGTAAAATACCACATACTTTTATTTACCGACATAAAACAATATAAATTTGTATTACCTTTAGATAGTTCACGAGGTAATAACCTACCTCATCACAACACACATCTCTAACATAGCACGATGGAAATTTGGAAATATAGTTGTGGATAATACGATATTTCAAATAAATATCATCAACTTATAAAACATTTTCTTTAAAAAGATGTATTAAACATTTCCATACAATTGCGCCTCTACAACCCACTTTTAGGGACCCCGTTCGGGATGGTGCGGATTATCGCATGTCCTCGGGCCTAGTAGAGCGAGATGCAGACCTCCGCAAGGAGCATTCGATCTCGATGGAATTTTTCTACATTTTTTCTTTAGAAAATGAGATTTCTACAAGAAAATAAATAAATTATTTTTATTAAATACATATATATCTATTATCAAAATATCTATTTTAATTATATAAACATTCTAAGTTTTCTAAATCAAAGAAATCACTATTACATGAAAATACCATCCAAATACAACACAATTCCAATATTTCAAAAAAAATACCATATATCATGAAGTTAGGTTTTACTCACTAGAAATTTCACTTGTATAAAAATATACATCTATGAAAACCCTAAAGACAATAATTAAATGCTTGAAATGTATTTTGAAAATTATAACAAACTATTTTCACATAAAACGCCCTCAAGTTATACTAAATTACAATAATGACCGTAGTAAACATATGTTTAAGCGGGACCAGTCTCTTGAGCCTCAAGGAGCCGGAGATGTGAGTACTTGCCTATTTAAGGTAGACAATCTTATAAACGGTGTTATCAACATGGTAATTGTCTTGAAAAAAGACATAAATCCTGCCGTTCATGTGCAGCAGTTACCGATAATATCAAAACTAATTCAGGATTTCAAGTTACTTTTAAAGTGTCTGACTCAGACTGAGTCTCAATCTAATCAATCTGACTTGAATCTGGTTCAAGTATAAATTACAATTCAACATGAATCCGTCTATTCAATCTATATCAATCTGTATTGACTGAACCGAACCATGGATATTCTCCATCTACATGTACATCCGTTATATCCGTTCCATTACTGATATCATGGTTCCGGCAAATCATCCATATTCAATTTACAATACAAGACAATACAATACAAACAATACAATCAATACATCGCGGGGTTTATAAGGGGTAGATCGGTACGGAAGGTGTTAAAAGTGGTACGAGACTGTAACCATAATACACCTAACCTGAATATCCATTACCGTTGTACCGTGGCTGAACGGTTCCTTGTGCTCCGTATACCTTAGTCTCCGGAATAGTAGGACTCCTCTTGTATACAATGGCATTTTCTGTACCAAGTTACAAACAACAGCGTTATCAATATAATACAACTTTAAAAGATACATTCTCCTTCTGTCTATTCTGTTTATACCTATTCTTTGGGACTTACCGAGCGATTGTTCGCTAACGGCATTCCTTTCTTCTTTCTTTGGAATGTTCTCAGGTGGATCGGACCTTCTGGAGACAGAGCCCAGCAGCGAGGACTTGGATCAGATAGCCTTCGACCCAGAGCCCTAGATTACTTGTACATTTCTGTTATGCCATCGTTTAGACATTGCTTTCATTCCATGTATTTACGTTTCAGCTGTACTGTAAAAAGAATGTTTAATAAATAAAGTTGTTGTTCATTTACATCTTGTCTCTTGTGTATTTTACCTTATATTGCTTAGATACGCTTAGTATGTTTATTTCTGAGTAAAGACGTCGCGTGACCCGTTCCGTCCTCTGCCCGTACACTGGGAAGCGGGGCGTAACAGGTTTTGTTGGTGGCCCATGCAGGTCATATCTGTGTGGACATGCAGGTAAGTTCTGCATGGACATGCAGGTTAGTTCTGTATGGACATGCTAAGCAATATAACACAAGAACCGATAACTAAAAACATTCTTTACAATTCATATTCTTTGAATCTTCCAATTCCATATATTTTGAATCTGTCCTAACCCAAATTTTTCTTTCAAGGTTACGGATTTCCCAAACAAGACCCGCACAAATGTCAACAACACTCCTCCACCTTTACCGCTTACACCTGTCGTAACTGCTCCGATCAACGAGCAGACGGTCTTGCTTGAGGCGATCCGCAGCCTTTTGGAGGGACAACAGCAGCAGAATACTATCTTGATAAACCGTTTAGAGGCGGAAGCACCTGGGGTGAAGCAATTCAGGGCTTTGCACCCCAAGCAATTCTCAGGAAAGGAGAGCCTTCTAGAAGCTGAGGAATGGGCTTAAGGTATTGAGAATGATCTAACAGCGGCACAAGTGCCAGAGATAGCTTGGCTTCGAGTTGCGAAGCTGCAACTCATTGACAATGCGCGGGTCTGGTGGAAGGCGGAAAAAAGCCGTCTCACCCAGCCGATCGAATGGAAGACCTTTCGCGATATGTTCGACATGAAGTACTTTCCTGAAACTGCCAGATTCGACATGGAACAACAGTTCATTCACTTACAACAAGTTCGATGTGGACCAAACCCGTGGATGAATATGATGTTGAGTTTACCATGCTCAGTCGGTAAGATATGTCTTCGATTTTCATATATCACATACTACACAGCTAACACAATACCTTAACATATTCACTACACACTTGATACCGACGGATGAGATCAGAGCCCGTCGATTTCAACAAGGGTTAGATCCGGAAATCCAAGCTGCGTTAGCTATGGGGGATTTCCCGACCCACGGATTGGCCCTGAAAGCTGCCAGTCGATATGAGGCAATGGTGAAAATGAGGGGCAGACCTCAATCTGTCGGGATGAAGCGCCCTGCCACTCAGATGGCAGGACGAGCCACTTCAAGGCCACCATTTATGCCCAAGAGACCGGGAGTACCGAACAATCGGCCTAACCCAGCCTTTTGTACCTACTGCAGGAGAGATGGACATTTGGTGAAAGACTGCCGGCGTGCAAATCGCCTTTGCTTAGTCTACGGCTCGGCTACTCATGACATCGAGTCTTGTCCTCGGAGACATAACCCAAATGCTGCACCCAGGCCGACAATTACTTACCAGCAGCGCCTAGCCATCTAGGCACCTGCTCTACGACTCGCACTACCTGCCCCACCTCCTCATGGACCGATTGCACCTCCTCTTCGTCAGTTCCATCAAGCTCAACGAAACGTACCTCAAGGACAAAGGAACAGACAGAGGAATGCTCCTCCAGCAAGGTGATGCGATAGGCTTTCACAATGACCGTGGAAGAGGCTGAAGCCATCGGCCAAGTCATTACTGGTAACACTTCCCCATCAAGCCTTATTTTCCATCTATACATACCTATATACATTTTCCTTTATACCTAAAACATATCCTACATAACTTAGGCACAATCTTAGTAGCCTCACTTTCTGCACTCGCAATCTTCGATACTGGAGCATCTTATTACTTTATGTCGCAACGGTTCGTCTGAACTCATGCGATTCCAGTCAAACCTCTCGTATCCAGCTGGAATATCAGTTCAGATAATGGCGTTCTAACGGCAGTAATGGGATACGACTTGTGTCCAGTGGTCGTCTGCAGCAGAGAATTCTATGCTGACTTCAAGGTGCTAGACATACCGAACTTCGACGTCGTCTTGGGTATGGATTGGCTCGGAACATTCTATGTTACCATTGACTGTCGTCAAAGGAGGGTAATATTCGAGACTCCAGAGCATCCGGTCTTCTATTTCAAAAGTGGAGACTGTACCCTAGAGCCAAGTACATACAAGGTGAAACCAAAGAAGGCAATGACTGCGGAAATTTAAGCGGAGGAAGGATCGAAGACAGAAATAGTTCGAAAGTTCGACGATGTGTTTCCTGAAGACATATCAGGTTTGCCTCCCAATCGAGCTCTTGAATTCAGTATTGATTTAGTATTAGGAGCACAACCGGTGATTAAAGCACCATATCGGTTAAGTCCGGAAGGTTTGAAGGAAATCCAAATTCAATTGGACGAATTATTGGCGAAAGGATGGATTCGTCCCAGCACTTCAAGTTGGGGATCACCAGTTCTACTTGTGAAGAAGAAGGAAGGTTCATACAGAATGTGCACTGATTATAGAGTCTTGAATGAAGTAACGATAAAGAACAAGTATCCACTACCGCGCATCGACGATTTATTCGACCAACTAAGTGGATCTTGCGTTTTCTACAAGTTAGATCTCCGTTCGGGTTATCATCAGGTGAAAGTCAAGGAAGCTGATATTCATAAAACGGCATTCAGAACTCGCTATGGTCATTACGAATTTCTTGTAATGCCATTTGGAGTGACCAACACACCAGCAATATTCATGAACCTAATGAATCAAGTTTTCCTGGAGTACCTAGACAGGTTTGTTGTCATCTTCATCGACGACATCCTGGTGTATTCTAAGAGTCCGAAAGAACATGCCGAACACCTACGAATTGTCCAGGAAACTCTAAAACAATATCAACTCTATGCCAAGTATAGCAAATGCGAGTTTTGGCTAGATCAAGTTGGTTTTCTCGGACATATTGTATCAGGCAAAGGAATCTCTGTGGATCCAGCTGAAGTTTCAGCAGTAAGCGAATGGCCGACACAAAAGTCAGTGAAGGACATTCGAAATTTCTTGGGTTTAGCTGGATATTACAGAAGGTTCATTGAAGGTTTTCGAAGATAGCAACACCCCTGACCAATCTCACACGTAAAGATGAAGAATTCGTGTGGTCAGAAGCATGCGAGCAAGCTTTCATAGAACTCAAGTCAAGATTGAGATCAACGCCTATTCTCGTCATACCGGACCAATCTGGAGGTTTCGTAGTGCATTGCGATGCATCCGGTAAGGGATTAGGATGCGTTCTACATCAGCACGATAAAGTTGTAGCTTATGCATCAAGACAGCTGAAGATTCATGAGCGCAATTATCCGACACATGACTTGGAATTGGCGGCCGTAATCTTTGTTTTTAAGATTTTGCGCCGTTATCTTCTTGGTGAACGAGTGGACATATACACAGAACACAAGAGTCTGAAATATGTGTTTACTCAGAAGGAGCTTAATATGCGGCAGAGATGGTTAGAACTTATGGCGGACTTTGACATCGACCTGCAATATCACCCAGGGAAGATAAATGTAGTACCTGATACCCTTAGTCGCCAACCATTAATATTGAATCTCACCGCACAGTGGAAGTTTCAACAAGACTTGCATCAAATGGAGATTGAAGTGGTCATGCCAGGTAACGCTTCAAGTTTGATGAACCTACAAGTTCAATCTATCATTGTCAATCAGATCAAAACAGCTCAAGCAAGTGAAGCTAAGTTGCAAAAGATTGGAGTACAAGGGGAAAGTGGATTTTGAACAGATTTTATCATCCATGAAGACGGATCTTTGAGATACAGCAGCAGATTGTGTGTACCAAAAGGTTATATGCGAGAAGAGTTGATGAAAGAAGCACACAGCTCTCCTTATTCAGTATATCCTGGAGGTACAAAGATGTACAAGGATCTGCATCAAAATTACTGGTGGTATGGAATGAAGCGTGAAGTAGCCAGAAAGGTCGCTAAATACTTGGTGTGTCAGCAAGTAAAGGTTGAACATCACAGGACTGCTGGATTACTTCAACCATTACCTATCCCAGAATGGAAGTGGCATCACATCACGATGGATTTCGTGACCGCACTTCCTCACAGCACGAAAGGTAACGATGCGGTATGGGTTATTGTGGATCGACTCACAAAGTCGGCTCACTTCATCCTATTTCGAGTTAGCTAATCTACCAAGACTCTAGCAAAGAAGTACATGGAGGAAAGAATCTAAGTAAGATTTTAAACTCTTCAAAATATGTACTATCTCTGATACACATGAACTCATACAGGAAATCGTGAAACTTCATGGAGTACCGGTCTACATTGTTTCCGACCATGACACCAGGTTTTGATCATAATTTTGGCAAAGTCTGCAAGCGAGCTTGGGAACAAGTCTGAATTTCAGCACGGTTTATCATCTACAAACAGATGGTCAGTCTGAGCGAACTATTCAGATCTTGGAAGATATGCTAAGAGCGTGTATGCTAGACTTCGGAGGATCGTGGGAAGATCACCTACATCTTGTGGAGTTTTCATACAACAGCAGCTACCAAGCAAGCATAGGAATGGCACCCTTTGCAGCGCTCTATGGAAGGAAATGTCGATCGCCATTAAGTTGGAACGACATCGGAGATAGAGAACTCCTCAGACCTGAGATGATAGTAGCAACCGTGGATGTGGTCTGCACTATCAGGGAAAGAATGCGCATAGCCCAAAATCGACAGAAACACTGGGCTGATGCAAAGCGTCGTCACTTGGAGTTCCAACCGGGAGAATATGTATTTTTGAAGATATCTCCAAACCGCGGAGTGATTTATTTTGGGAGATGGGGTAAGCTTAGTACGAGATAAATTGGACCGTTCCACATACTTGAACGAGTCGGTGAAGTGGCTTATCGCTTGGCACTTCCACCTTCATTGGAAGGAATGCACAATGTGTTTTACATATCCCAACTCAGAAGGCATGTGAGTGACCCCAGCTATATTCTTGATCATTCCGAGTTCGCTGTACAGCTAGATTTATCTTGTGAGCAACAACCTGTTGAGATCCTAGACAGAAAAGTGAAGTCACTTCGGAACAAGGAAGTCAATTTGGTTCGAATGATGTGGAGAAAGGATACACCGGGAGAATCAACATGGGAAAGGGAAGATGAGATGCATGCAAGATATCCTCATTTATTTGTAAACTAGTTCTTAAAATAAATTATAAATTTCAAGGACGAAATTTTTGTAAGGAGGGTAGACTGTAACAACTCCAATTTCAGTGTACATAAAATTGTTTAAAAGTTAATATACAATTGAGGTATTTGAAATCCTGTTAATGCATATAGAATTTTTTTTGCTTTAGAACAGCAAGAAAGAGCTTGTAGCTCACTGGTAAGGCCTTGCACTGCTGAGACATAGCACCCGAGTTCAAATCCCATCAGCCACATTATCTTTTTATTTAATTTTCTTTTAATCTTTTTAGAAGCCCAAGGGTCTACACGTGCACAACACGTAAACTGAAAAGTTACAAATTATTTAAACATGTGCATTGAAGAATACCAAACGACCCCGACACGTGGCCTAAACCCTATCCCCCTCCGCCGGTAAAAACCCGGCGATAAGCACAAAAAAGCCGGCACTGCCGGTCATATCCGTCGCAAATGCCTTAATCTTTTGCTCCCTGCAACCTTTCAGCTACCCCACTCCTCTCACGCTGCTTGTTTTCTCTGCATTCATACAGAGAACAATAAAATGCTCGTTTAATCCAATTTTAATGCATATTTTAAATGCATTTTTAACACACCAAACCCTAATTTCTCCTATAAATACCACATCTCATTTCATCCCTCCTCATTCACAATTCCCTGCCAAAACTCTCAAAAAATTTCAAGTCCTAATTGTGTACAAGTGGAGTTAGCGAAAGGCGAAGCTCCGACGAAGTTCCAGCGATGATACAAGAAGATTCCAGCGACGAAACGACGTCCCGACGCTTCCCAATCCTTCTCCTATCTTTCCCCTCTCATTAAATCTAGTAAGTCCCCTCTTCCTCTCTCTTTCTCTATTCTAAAAATCTTAAATACTAAAACCCGACGGAAGTGGAGTAAATCCGACTTCCGATTCGGTTTTTCTTTAAAAATCCTATTTTTCTTAAACAAGAAAATACCAAACTTTCATATTATGTTCAATAAACATTAACCAACATATTAAAACAAGTTTCACATCAAAAGAATTTATATTGCAATTTTTATCGCGGTTTTACAGTAAAATACCACATACTTTAGTTTACCGACATAAAACAATATAAATTTGTATTACATTTAGATAGTTTACGAGGTAATGACCTACCTCATCACAATACACATCTCTAATATAGCACGATAGAAATTTGGGAACATAGTTGTGGATAATACGATATTTCAAATAAATACCATCAACTTATAAAAGCTTTTCTTTAAAAAGATGTATTAAACATTTCCATACAATTGCGCCTATACAACCCACTTTTGAGGACCCCGTTCGGAATGGTGCGGATTATCGCACGTCTTCAGACCTTGTAGAGCGAGATGCAGACCTCCGCAAGGAGCATTCGATCTCGATGGAATTTTTATACATTTTTTCTTTAGAAAATGAGATTTCTACAAGAAAATAAATAATTTTTTTTATTAAATACATATATATATATATATATATATATATTATCAAAATATCTATTTTAATTATATAAACATTCTAAGTTTTCTAAATCAAAGGAATCGCTATTACATGAAAATACCATCCAAATACAACACAATTCCAATATTTCAAGAAAATACCATATATTATGAAGTTAGGTTTTACTCACTAGAAATTTCACTTGTATAAAAATATACATCTATGAAAACCCTAAAGACGATAATTAAATGCTTGAGCTGTATTTTGAAAATTATAACAAACTATTTTCACATAAACCCCCCTCAAGTTATACTAAATTACAATAATGACCCTAGTAAACATAACTTTAAGCGGAACCAGTCTCTTGAGCCTCAGGGAGCCGGAGATGTGAGTACTTGCCTATTTAAGGTAGACAATCTAATAAACGGTGTTATCAACATGGTAATTGTCTTGGAAAAAGACACAAATCCTGCCGTCCATGTGCAGCGGTTACCGATAACATCAAAACTAATTCAGGATCTCAAGTTCTTTTTAAAGTGTCCGACTCAGACTGAATCTCAATTTAATCAATCTTACTTGAATGCGATTCAAGTATAAACTACAATTCATCATGAATCCGTCTATTCAATCTATATCAATCTGTATTGACTGAACCAAACCATAGATATTCTCCATCTACATGTACATCCATTATATCTGTTCCATTACTGATATCATGGTTCCGGCAAGTCATCCATATACAATTTACAATACAAGACAATACAATACAAACAATACAATCAAGATATCGCTGGATTTATAAGGGGTAGATTGGTACGGAATGTGTTATAGCGGCACGAGACTGTAACCATAATACACCTAACTTAAATATCCATTGCCGTTGTACCGTGGCTGAACGGTTCCTTGCGCTTCGTATACCTTAGTCTCCGGAATAGTGGGACTCCTCTCGTATACACTAGTATTTTTTTTACCAAGTTACAAACAACAGCGTTAACAATATAATACAACTTTAAAAGATACATTTTCCTTCTGTCTATTCTGTCTATACCTATTCTTTGGGACTTACCGAGCGATTGTTCGCTAACGGCATTCCTTTCTTCTTTCTTTGGAATGTTCTTAGGTGGATCGGACCTTCTGGAGACAGAGCCCAACAGCGAGGATTTGGATTAGATTACTTATACATATTTTCATTTCTGTTATGCCATTATTTAGGCATTGCTTTCATTCCATATATTTACATTTCAGCTGTATTTTAAAAAGAATGTTTAATAAATAAAGTTGTTGTTCATTTACATCTTATCTCTTGTGTATTTTACCTTATATTGCTTAAATACACTTAGCGTGTTTACTTCTGAGTAAATGCGTCGCGTGACCCGTCGCGTCCTCTTCCCATACACTGGAAAGCGGGGCGTGACACTTGGGATCGGATCTGGATTAGTCGGACCCGGGTCCATTTTGGCGTAGATTTTGAACCATTGAATTTGGCTTTTTGACTTTTCATTTTGATTTTTGATTTCGGCAATATGGTGTAATTTTCAACCCCAACAAAATGCCCCCCAATCAATGAATGCACACTCCGCATATGGGTCGTATGTAATAAATTGATGGATTTTCATCCGTAGAGAACTTAATTTGATTATCTTTTACTGACGTGGAGGTCGGTATCCCGGAGCTTGATTTTGAAATGGAGCATCATTCTAAGGTGCAGAGCAAAATTCCAGAAGCATCATTCCAAGGGCGGAGTATCATTCCGAAGTGCGAAGCATAATTCCAGGAGCATCATTCTAGTGGCAGAGTATAATTCTGGGAGCGGAGTATAATTCCGAGATGGAACTTGATCCAAGGAACATCATTCCAAGGTGCGGAGCATAATTCCGGGATGGAACTTGATTCTGAGAGCGGAACATGATTCCGAGGTGCGGAGCATAATTTCAGAAGCATAATTCCTGGAGCGGAGAATAATTCCAGTGTGCGGAGCATAATTCCAGAAGCATCATTCCAAGGGCGAAAGATCATTCCGAAGTGCGGAGCATAATTTCAGGAGCATCATTTAAGAAGCATAATTTCAGGGTCGGAGTATCATTCTGAGGAGTGGAGAATAATTCCAGGAGCATAATTTGAGGGTCGGAATATCTTTCCGAAGTGCGGAGCATAATTCCAGTGTCGAAGTATCATTCCAGGATCGGAGCATCATTCCGAGAAACGGAGCTTGATTCCAGGGAGCATCATTCCAAGGTGCGGAACAAAATTCTGAAATGGAACTTGATTCCGAGAGCAGAGCATTATTCAGAGGTGCGGGGAATAATTCCAGGAACATAATTCCGGGAGCGGAGCATAATTCCAAGATGCGGACGTCATTCTAAAGGACGGAGCATCATTCTAAAGTGCGGAGTAAAATTTCAGGAGCATAATTCCGAAGTGGGGAGCATAATTTCAGGATGGAACTTGATTCCGAGAGCGGAGCATGATTTCGAGGTGCTGAGCATGATTCCGGGATAGAGTATAATTCCGGGAGCGGAGCATCATTATGATGTGCAGAGCATAATTCCAAGAGTATCATTCTTGGGGGCGGAGCATAATTCCGGGAGTGGAGCATAATTCCATATCGGAGCATAATTCCGAGATGGAGCTTGATTCCAGGGAGTATTATTCCAAGGTGTGGAGAATAATTCCGGGATGGAACTTGTTTCCGAGAGAAGAGCATAATTCCGGGAGCGGAGCATAATTCTCGGGTGCGGAGTATAATTCCAGAAGTATCAGCATAATTTCAGGGTGCAGAGTATAATTCGGCAGAGTATAATTCCAGGAGTATCATTCCGAAGTGCGGGGCATAATTATAGGATGGAACTTGATTATGAGAGCGGAGTATGATTCCGACGCAGAGATTAGTTCCGAGACGAAGCATAATTTCGATAGGAAAGACAGATACTCCGAGGCGAAATATGATTCCGACACGGGACATATATTCTGAGACAGGGTATGGTTCCGACACAGAGGTTGATTCCGGAACGAAGCATGATTCCGACGTAGAGGTCGATTCCGGGACAAAGCAGGATTCCGTCACGGAAGGTAGTTGGTTGACTTGACTCCGAGAAGAAGTATGATTCCAACAGGGAGGTAGACATTCTGAGACGAAATATGGTTCCAACGCAATGATTGATTCCTGGACAAAGTATGATTCCGTCATGGAAGGCAGTTGGTTGACTTGACTTCGAGGCGAAGCATGATTCCGACAGGGAGGTAGACATTCTGAGACGAAATATGGTTCTGACGTAGAGGTTGATTCTGGGACGAAATATGATTCCGACATGGGGATATGTTCTGAGACGAAGCAATGTTCCAACGCAGATGTAGACATTTAGAATGAAGTATAGTTCCGATGCAGAGGTTGATTCCGAGCGAAACATGATTCCAACACGGGATCATATTCTGAGACGAAGTATAGTTCCAATGCAGAGCTTCCGAGGCAAAGCATGATTCTGACACGGGAGCGGATATTTCGAGACGAAGCATAATTTTGACACGGGGTTCCAGAGCGAAGCATAATTCCGACATGGGACGGATATTCTGAGACGAAGTATGGTTCCGACGCTGAGATTAATACTTTGATTTTATCATAAGGCGAAACTTGATTCTGACACAGGGGGTTGATAGGTGATTTGATCCTAAGGGAAAACTTGATTCCGGCACGGGATCATATTCTGAGACGAAGTATAGTTCCAATGCAGAGCTTCCGAGGCAAAGCATGATTCTGACACGGGAGCGGATATTTCGAGACGAAGCATAATTTTGACACGAGGTTCCAGAGCGAAGCATAATTCCGACATGGGACGGATATTCTGAGACGAAGTATGGTTCCGACGCTGAGATTAATACTTTGATTTTATCATAAGGCGAAACTTGATTCTGACACAGGGGGTTGATAGGTGATTTGATCCTAAGGGAAAACTTGATTCCGGCACAGTTGATGGTTCTGAAACGAAACTTGATTCCGATGCAGAGTTCGATTTTCCGAGACGAAGCTTGATTCCAACGTGGAGGGTGATAGCTGATCTGATTTGTTTTGGGATTTTCATATCCGTCCAGTGAGACTTTTGAGCTTGAAAGCACTGTCGGGTGTGATTTTAATTTGATTTATTTGATTCCTGCCTTATTTGGTGAGACTTTTGAATTTGAGTTGGAATTGGATTTGAATTTGGGATTTAGGGCTGGATTTGGTGTCAGCATCGCTACACTGGAATGAGATACCAGGAGCGACTCATCATTTGCCATTGTGAATTTGAATTTTTGGTTGACATCAGTATCGCTAACGCTGAAACATGGTTTCAGGAGCGAATCATCATTTGTCATTGGGGTAATTGAATTTAGATATGGATTTGGATGGCGTCTGCATTGCTACACTGGAATATGGTACTGGAAGCAACTCATCATTCGCCTTTGGAAGACTTGGAGATTTAGGTTTTGGTTTGGCGTCAGTATCTCTACACTGGAATAGTACCAGGAGCGACTCATCATTTGCCTTTGCCTGTTGGGGAGTGATGACTTAGAAGGCATGTTTAGGTCATGTCACCTAAAACTTTTCAATTTTATGAGCCGTAATGATCTCATAAAAGTATTTTCTCTCTACGAGTCGAGAGGATCTTGTAGGTGTATTTTCTCTTTAGGAGTCATGAGGACCCCCAAGTGTGTTACCTTGTAAGTCGTAAGGATCCCACGAAGGTGTGTTTTTCTTACAAGTCGAAAGGATCTCGTAAGCGCCGTTCTCCTAATGTATCGTAAGGACACATGAGTGGTTATCAAATAGAGCATAATTCTAAGGGTGGAGACCGGCCGCAAGGCTGGTGATTGCGGTGGCATATGCATGATTTTGCTCGTTTATGCCTGTGGATTGTATACGGCGTGCACGAAGCGTCGGACCTGTAAGGCAATATAATAGAACTTGGTTGGGATGTGGATTATTTGTGCCTGTGGATTGTATACGATAGTCAATTTGGAAACCAGCCGTAGGGAAAAGTATATGATTAGCGATATGGTGGGGGATTTGGGGATTTGGATTTTGGTTGGCGTCTGTATCATTACACTGGAATATGGTACCATGAGCGACTCATCATTCGCCATTGGAGGGATTGAGGTGTTTATTTATATATCCATATGCATTCCAAGTTTAACGACTTAGAGGTCGAAAGGATTTTTTTTCAAGTTTGCGCCCTTTTTGGTTTTCACAAGCTCGCGGGCTGTCCGGCTGTTTTTATTCACGAAGTCTTTTCAGATTTTTATTCGTGCCCTTTTTTTTATGGACTGACCCTTTATTTCTTTTCTTTTCCTCTCCTTTTCTTTTATTTTATTATTATTTTATTATTTCCCAGTTTAATGACTTAGGGGTCATTGCTGCACCTATTCTTTGTTTAACCTTGTTGACGCCTTTTTGCAGAATTCTTTGAATTGTCGTTTTCTTAACCTTTGCAGTCCTAGCTTGCTTTTGTGCCGATTTTAACAGTTCGAAAGTGTCGTTGATTTTCGCGGTAGAATTGGCTTTTGTCGCAGGGTACCCATGGTCTTGGAACCTGACGAATCCAATTTAACGGGAACTTTAGCTATCTTATTGGTGTTCCCTGATTAAAAATCAGGAAAAACTTCAATAAGGTATCACGTGCTCACACGTGACCATGGTCACGTGTTGACACGTGATGGTTAAAACAGCAACATAAATAAGCGGCTGAGAAGAGGACTCAATTGGGGGTCACGTGCTCACACGTGACCAAGGGTCACGTGCCAGCACGTGACTGGCTTTGAAAGCCTTACAGTTTAATAGAATTAAATTCTAAATTCCTCTAAATATTTCCAAATGGAAAAGGGTTATGGAGAACCATTGGATTAAAAATCCAGGGGTGATTAAAAATCACCAATTTATGGAAAAATCTTAGACAAGGAAAGATTTCCCTAAATTTCACCGAAAATAACAAACAGAATATCTTTGGATTGAAAATCCAACGGTGAATAAAATTCACTGAATGATCTAAGGGATCATATTAATTATGAAAACAAACAAAATCTTTCAATGAAAAATTTACTAAACAAATTGATTCTTTTTCTTCTCTTATAAATAGGAGCCAAGGGGGGAGAATTAAAAAAAGAATTTTGGATATAGAATTTTGGAATCTTGAAATTTCAGAGAGAAAAGAAAGGAGAATTTAATTCTCAAAAAAGAAAACCCTAGGTGAGAAAAGAAAGGAGATCAAAACTTCAAACAGAGAATTTAATTCTTAAAATCTAAGAGTTTAACTCTTCTGCAAAAAGAACTTAGTTCTTCCTCTAGTTGAAAATCTGCAGAAGCAAATCTCCCCATAGGTTGAGAATTTAATTCTCATCAGGTTGAGATTTTGCCATGCAGATTCAAGACTTAGAGGGAGGATTGAGTTCAGAGAATTTAATTCTCTCAAATTTATAGGAATTTAATTCCTCCAAGATGAAATTAGGGTTTAACCCTATATGAGAATTTAATTCTCCCAAAACTCATAGGAATTTAATTCCTCCAAGATAAATTAGGGTTTAAACCCTATCTGAGAATTTAATTCTCCCAATTTACAGGAATTCAATTCCTTCAAGATAAATTAGGGTTTAAACCCTATCTGAGAATTTAATTCTCCTAAAAATATAGGAATTTAAGTCCTTCAAGATGGACAGAACTAGGGTTTAACCCTAATTAAGAATTTAATTCTCTCAAATTAACAGGAATTTAATTCCTCCTAAAATGAAATTAGGGTTTCACCCTACACAAGAATTTAATTCTTTTACATATTTGGGAATTTAATTCCTCTAAAAGAAATTAGGGTTTAACCCTACATAAGAATTTAGTTCTTAAAGAAATAAGGAGATTTAAAAGATCTTCATGCATGCAAAGAACCAAGGTCACGTGTCCCTACGTGACCCTTGAAAAGATCCCTGAAAAGGAGAAGAAAAGAAGCTTTGAGGAAATGCCTCACGTGCTCCCATGTGACCTCCAAAACACAGAGAGAAAAAGCAAAAGAAATCTAAGCTTTGGGCGCTCTCACGTGTCCCCACGTGACCCCTCAGCAAGTACTTTAATAATCAGTGCATAAATCTCCATCATGTGTCGACACGTGATGCTCAGAATAAAAAATAAAAAAAAGTGTTTAACACTTATTCGCAAAGCAAAAGTAAAGGGGATCTGGTCCCACCTCTGGGTGCCCTCACGTGGCCCCACGTGACCCATTCCTATTTAGTGTTTAAACACTAATTTAAAGGACTTATCTCCAGTGTTTAACACTGTCATTTTCTAGTGTTTAACACTGACTTGAGAGTTTTATTTCCAGTGTTTAACACTGATTTATTTCTAGTGTTTAACACTAAGTCGAGGATTATATTTCCAGTGTTTAACACTGTCATTCTCTAGTGTTTAACACTAACTCGAGAGCTTTATTTCTAGTGTTTAACACTACTGTTCTTTATTGTTTAACACTACTTTTAGCCAAATTGGCTAATTTTCCAGAGGCAAAAGTCTCCCCTTCAACTGCATCTCAAAATTGAGTAAAATCTAATGTCCACTGCTCAATTAAAGATAAAAAAATGTTACCAAAGCACTCAAACTCTTGTTTAGCATTGCTAAATAATGTGGGCTGAAACCAGACAAATGTCTAATGGTCCAGTAAAGGGCCAATATTCCAAACTTAATTGGACTTAGCCCAAGTTGGCCATAAGTTCTCAATCCAGACTTAATTGAGCCATTGTGCTCATAATATAATTAATGGATCTTAGTTCCAAATTGGACTACAGATCACCAATCAACCTTGGTTCAAGGGTACATATCTTCACTCCTTTGATATTTGCCGTTGTAATTCCTCAACGACTTCAAAGAGGTGACGGGTCCTGACAACCACACATTTCACGGACTGTAGGGTCCTTAAACCCATGGACTATGATGTCCTTCACTCGACCGTGATGTCTTTAAACTAACACTGGACCGTGGGGTCCTTAAACCCATGGACTATGATGTCCTTAACCTCGACCGTGATGTCTTTAAACTAACATTGGACTGTGGGGTCCTTAAACCCATGGACTATGATGTCCTTAATCTCGACCGTGATGTCTTTAAACTAACATTGGACTGTGGGGTCCTTAAACCCATGGACTATGATATCCTTAACCTCGACCGTGATGTCTTAAAACTAACATTGGACTATGGGGTCCTTAAACCCATGGACTATGATGTCCTTAACCTCGACCGCGATGTCTTTAAACTAACAGTGGACCGAGATGTCCTTAAACTACCAATGGACCGCAATGTCACTAAACTAAACAATAGAGCCCGATTGCTCTCTTGTCGGATTTAAACGATCCCGTTAAGTTGATCTTAGTCTAAAATTAGACTAACGTATCCTTAACAAATGTTTAAGTTGATCTTAGTCTCAAATGAGGCTAACGTATCCTTAAACCCAAACCCCCAAACCCAAATCTAAGAAAGATACAGATTTGGACTAGTCCACGCCCTACGGGCGACAACATAACTTAGTCTCCATATACAATCCACGGGCAACCAAACACAAAACAAACACCCGCGACACGAAGTGACCATCTGGAGAAGGAGAAAGTTGTTACCGCGATGCGGTAGCGTAATTAACTGCAGGGGCTTGCACCTGCAGAGAAGAGCGTCCCCACAATCAAAAACTCCTCAGACGAGGGGGAATCTGACGAAGTCTGCTATATGTTTGGTTGTGGTTCAATACATGGTTCCATAAATCAGCTTGGCATCTTCGGAGAGGTGGACGGATAGCACCAATTAGTATCTGTCCCGAAATTCAGGCTAGACGTCCGCCGTGTCTTCGCCGCGTCTTTCGGAGGGGAACAGATTCTGGTACGCCCGGTGGGACCTTTTCCTCTTTCCACTCCACACTTCGTGTATCGTGTTCGCGAACGAATCACGGTTTGCTAATGGTTGCTTTTGGGTTTCGAGATACTAAGATTTGGTGTTTTGCTTGGTGCAGAAAGTGAAGAATCAATGGCATCCACCTGCGTGAAGTGCTCCAGCTGCAACTGCAATTCACGTTCTGCCTCATCTGGAGGCATAGTTTACGGGCCTCAAGCGGCTTCCCTGTTCACGATGCCGGTGGACCAGGTGACTCAGGCCACCACTGGTTTATTCTTTGGGACCATGCTCCCACCGATGAGTTTCAGCGCCCCTGTGCCAACACCGGAAGCTCCCAAGAAGTCGGTCTTTGACCGGCTTACAACTACCGCGGCCCCTCTCAACGGGTCGTCCAGCTCCAGCACCTCGGTCTTCTCCAGATTAGGCCAAAGTTCCTGTGGGCCCAAGATGAAGCCTGCAATTCAAGGGAAGGTTATTCCGAAAAGAGTAACCAACCCTGCCCTCGAAGTCGTCAAGGTGGCTTCGCTTGCCAAAGGGTCGGTATTTACAAGACTGACTGTTCCAGCTCTCACTACGGCTCCCACCCCTGTTCAAAGGTCTGTCTTTGACAGACTGGATACCGCTACTCAAAAGACGTCAGTCTTCAAGAGGCTGGCACCGGCGGCGCCTCACCTAGACAGGGGGCAAGACAAAGCCATCCCCATCGCCGAACCAACCCCAACAGCTCGACACGCTCGACGTCGCTACTGGCGCCGAGTAAGGAAGGCTGAGGGAAACTCCCCCACTGGACTAACTCCACCAGCTCCAACGGTGGAAGTTAATGCTGCTGTTCCAACCGGGAACACTTTTGAGCTGCTGAACAAGGTACGCAGGAATTCGCCTACTGCCGTACTGAAGAGATCTCCGCCACCGGTAGAGACTGTCACAGGAATAAAGCCGGAGCAGTCCCCTCAACGGCTGTCTTCCAAAGTTTACAAAATCTGGCGGCAAGTCCGAGAGTCGGTGGTTGATCAAGACTATCCCCGCCGGCAGAAGAAGCTGAAGGTCCGACAGGAAGAAAACCGTCCTGTTAAGCCACAGAAGGCAACGGCTACTTGAGTGCCCACTGCAACGGTCCCCTCAACTTCGGCCGCTCATAAGAGGAGAAGGCCGGAGAAAGCCCCCATGTCTGCGACAAATGTCAAGGGCACTGAGCCTAAACGTCCCAAGTCTGGGGGCATAGTGGTGCATACCGTCTATATGGCATTCGGAAAAGAGGATAGCCGTATCTCCACGGGTCATCGACCGCTTACGCGATCCGTGACAAAAGCCCAAGAGCAGCAGCAGAAGCTTCAGGAGATGATGACTGCGATGGCCACACTCACCGGGCCAAAAGAAAGCCCGGAAACATCCGCGGAGCAACGCCATGAGCAGGAAACTGATGCCGAATTTTTTCGGAGAATGCTTGAGAAGAAGGACAAAGAGGACGCGGAACAAGCGGCCAATATAAAACAAATGGCCCTTCTATTCCAGGATATGGTGGGCATGATGATCCAGCCGGATCCCCCAGCCGAAGATCCTCCAGTAATAATTGAAGATGATAGAGGAGAAACATCAAACCCTCTGCCGACTCTGTCAACAGCCAAGGAAGAGACAATCTCCAAAGCTGCCCTAGATGATTACATCGCTCAGCAAATACGAGTTCACCAGGCGAATGAAGCGGCTGGGCAAATTGTTAAAACTGGGCGACCGTATCCAGGCTGGTATGATTAGATAAAATACCCGTCGGGCTATACGATCCCCAAATTCCATTCGTACAAGGGAACAGGCAATCCCCATCAACATGTCGCTCAGTTCAGGGCTCTTTGTGGCAACACCGGTGGCGATGATAAACTTTTGCTCCGCCAATTTGTCGGCAGCTTATCGGAGACGGCATTTGGATGGTACTCTGAACTTCCAAACGACTCCATCAAAACTTTCGCAGAAATGGAGTTGTTGTTCACCCAGCGATTCGCAAGTTCTAGTGAACGCACCTCGATAACAGCATTGATCAATGCCAGGGTAAAGCCGGGCGAGACGTGGGTTCAGTACGCAATCCGATGGCGGAATCTGTGGTCGAAGTGCGAACAGCGCATCGAAGAAGCACCAGCGGTGGGCATGTTCGTGGGTACCCTAGACCCTCATGCAACTATTTCACAATTCATGATGTTCTTCAAACCGACCACATTCCAGGTTTTGATCGACAAGCTGGCCCAGATGGACCAGATGGGTCATAGACCGTCTCCTCCGAAACCGGAGCCGCGGAACGAAAAAGGTAAAGGGAAGGCGACCTTCGTTGCGAATACCCAACAGCAGCCCGGTGCCCCAAAATTAACGGATCAATTGGAAGAGAGACGGCGCTATTATAATGAGAAAATGAAGCGTCTTTACTCGTTCCCACGGGACAAAACAAAGAGACTCTTCGAGCTGGCGATGCGCAACAGGCTTATCAATCTGCCGAATCCGAAGCGACTATTGCAACCCGGCGAAGCGAATAATCCTAATTATTGTCCTTACCACCAAACGGTAAGCCATCCAATCGAAGATTGCTTCATCTTTAAGGGATGGATCGAGGATCAGTACCAACAAGGCAAGTTTGCGTTGTCTGAGAAGTGGAAAGTGAGCCCACCACAACCACATACTCCTAAGAAGATGGACACACCGGGGGCAACGTGCTCTTTTGTTGAAGAAGCTCCATGGGAGGTCGTTCTTTCGGCCAAAACCAAAAGAATATTGAATGATCTCCAAACATACCCGGCGATCAGGTGGAAGAATCCGCTGGAACCCCAGATCATCGAAGGGATGCTGAAGCCGCACCCAACTCCAAAGATTGGTGGTGATAGCCAAAATACTCACACCAGCCGTCAAAATCTTCGAAAAAGAAGAAGAAATCTAATAAGCCCGTGAAGCCTGACGACAAGTGAACGGACCTGCAAAAGCAAATTGACGTGCTGGAAGAATATAACCAGAAGGCGCGGACTCCTATCATGCTCCAAGAGTTTCTCGGCCACATCCTTGAAGACGGAGATGATGGAGAAGACTCGTCGGATGAATCTGATGATTGCGTAGCAAGTTGCCATATGATCTCTCACTCATCGATAAACGATGAATAAGCCCTTTGCACCAAGAGATTGGGGCAGGCCCTGAACCGGAACTTCCAGAACCATCAGATGAAATAATCAACGCATTCCTAAACGAAGCTCTTCTGAAAAGTAAGGCTAATCGGGAGCGTGAGATGGCCATATTTGAAAAGGCCAAACGCCGGCGACTGGACGAAAGAGTCGAGACACTCCCGCCGAATCAAAGGACATCCATCGTGGATAAAAACAAGTTCAAGACGAGGAAAAGGTTTGCTAAAGCCATATCAACGGGAATGAAGCTACCACCCTCCGAAAGAAACACTCTCGGTGAAACAGAAACACATCTTAGTTACTGCTCATATCATCAAAAGATTTTACACCCCACCGAAGAGTGCGACGCTTTTAAAAGGTGGTGGCAGGGGTATGTTGCTCACCGGCAACATTTTAAGCGGATGAAAGGCAAAACTCGTCGGGAGCGAAGAAGTGCGACCGAGGAGCATAAAAGAACTACCGGCAACTGTTGCATGGTCAACGCCGGGGCGTCGCGAGTTCTCACCTTCGGAAGTGACTCCGACGAAGAAATGACTATTGGCCCTCTTTTCAAAGAATCTACCTCGGGGAGAGAGGAAGAACCGAATACCTGCGAAAATATCCAGTTGCGCAATCGTACACTTCCAGAAAAGAATCTCGGATCTACAAACAGAAAAGATAAGGGAAAAGAAAAGGTCTCGAAGGATATCGCCCTAGATGACCAAGTCATGAAAGAGCTGACCGCCAAGGACCCGCCAAAGAAAAGTAAGGAGGACTACAACGTTCTGGCGCACTTGAAGAAGCTACCCTCGTAGCTCAGTATTCTCGATGCCCTTTTACTATCAAAAGAAGCAAGAGATTCATTGATCAAGGCGCTACAAGAGCCGGAGCAATTCCAAGCTTCCCTCGCCGATGAAAGGATGAAAAATGAGCTGGAAGAAGTACACACAGCCGATGTCACCTTCGGCGATGAAGATCTCCTCCTTGGGACATGCGAGCACAACCGTCTGTTCCCCTCCGAATGACGGCGCGGACGGACGTCTTGCCTGAAAATCGGGGCAGATGCTAATTGGTGCTATCCGTCTACCTCTCCGAAGATGCCAAGTTGATTTATGGCGCCATGTATCGAAGGTTTAAATGGATGCGTCCGATTTAGCAGACTTCGTCAGATTCCCCCTCGCTTGAGGGGTTTTTGATTGTGGGGACGCTCTTCCCTGCAGGCGCAAGCCCCTGCAGTTAATTACGCTACCGCATTGCGGTAGTAACTTTCTCCTTCTCCAGATGATCACTTCGTGTCGTGTGTGTGTATTTTGTGTTTGGTTGCCCGTGGATTGTATACGGAGACTGAGTTATGTCGTCGCCCGTAGGGCGTGGACTAGTCCGAATCCGTATTATCTTAGATTTGGGTTTGGGGGTTTGGGTTTAAGGATACGTTAGTCTCGTTTGAGACTAAGATCGACTTAAACGTTTGTTAAGGATACGTTAGTCTAGTTTTTAGACTAAGATCAACTTAACGGGATCGTTTAGATCCAACAAGAGAGCAATAAAAAGGGGGGGCTCTGTTGTTTAGTTTAATGACATTGCGGTCAATAGGTAGTTTAAGGACATTGCGGTCCATGGGTAGTTTAAGGACATTGCGGTCCAATGTTAGTTTTAAGACATTGCGGTCAAGGTTAAGGACGTCATAGTCCATGGGTTTAAGGACCCCACGGTCCGTTGTTAGTTTTAAGACATCTCGGTCAAGGTTAAGGACCTCATAGTCCATGAGTTTAAGGACCCCACAGTCCGTTGTTAGTTTTAAGACATCTCGGTCAAGGTTAAGGACCTCATAGTCCATGAGTTTAAGGACCCTACAGTCCGTGTCAATGTGTGGTCATCGGGACCCGTCACCTCTTTGAAGACGTTGAGGAATTACAACGCCAAGTATCAAAGGAGTGAAGAGATGTACCCTTGGACCGGGGTGGATTAAACAGTCTTTGGCCCAATTTGGGATCAAGACCAATTAATTGTGTTATGAGCCCATTAGCCCAGTTAAGCTTGAATTGAGGACTTATGGCCATCTTGGGCTAAGTCCCATCATGTTTAGAATACTGGCTTTCTGTTGGTCCATTGAAGGAGAAGCTTTGCCTCTGGCCATTTAATCAACTGGGCTGAAGTTAGTGTTAAACACTAAAGATCAGCAGTGTTGAACACTGGGAACAAGTTAGTGTTTTAACACTAAAAGGCAGTTGGTGTTAAACACCAGCAACAGGGGGTTCAAATTAGTGTTAAACACTAGAGCAAATCAATGTCAAACACTAGCAGCAGGGATTTCAGATTAGTGTTAAACACTAAGAATAATCAGTGTTAAACACTGCAAATAAAGTTCTTTGATTAGTGTTGAACACTAAGGCCAAACAGTGTTTAACACTGGATTCCGGGATTCCAATTTAGTGTTAAACACTAAGGCAAGAGGGGTCACGTGGTAGCACGTGAGGGCGCCCTCCCTTCCTTCTATTCCGTCAAAAGTATTGAATACTTTGGAGCATCACGTGCTGTCACGTGATGGGTATTTTGGTGCTTATCCGTTAAAGCTTCAGCCAAGGGGTCACGTGGTAGCATGTGATAGCGCCCTGTTTCCCTTTATTTTGTTCTACAGATAAGTGTTTAACACTTTTAATTCTAAAAGCCATCACGTGTGGGCACGTGATGGGGGCTTGCGCTTTGATCTGTTAGAATATTCATTAGGGGTCACGTGGTGACACGTGAGGGCGCCCCAGAGCTTCTTTTCCTTTGCTTTTTCTTTGCGCGCTTTGGGGGTCACGTGAAGCACGTGAGGCGTTGCCTCAGAGTTTCAGCGGTGGCTCTTTACAGGGGTCACGTGGTAGCACGTGACCCTGCCTGTTTGAAGATGTGTTTATCTTTTTAAGAATCAAATTCTTCATAGGGTTAAACCCTAGCAATAAACTTTAGAGGAATTAAATTCCTGTTATTTTGATAGATTTGAGTTCTTAACTTGGGTTAACCCTGGTTCTATTCATTTTAAAGGAATTAAATTCCTATGACATAGGGTTAAACCCTAATTTTAATTCACAGGAATTAAATTCCTATAGTTCTATGAGAATTAAATTCTCAAACATCCATTCCCTCTCTATGCTTTGGATCTGCATGGCATGATCTCAACCCAATGAGAATTAAATTCTCAATTCATGGGGAGATGTGCACTTTCCAGATCCTCTGCTAAAGAGAGAACTAAGTTCTTCTTTTTAATATCAGAGTTAAACTCTGTTGAGAATTAAATTCTCTTTTTTCTTTCAAAAAGCCTTCCCTTTCTTACCTAGGGTTTTCTTTTGCAGAAGATCCAGATTCCTCTCAAAGTATCAAGGCTCTCTTTTTTTCTCTATATCTCCCTCTGTATATGTCCCTTGGCTCCTATTTATAGGAGAAGAAGCAGAATCAATTAGTTTTGGTGAATCTTTCATTGAGAGATTTAATTTGTATTCACCATTCGTTTGGACTTTTGGATTATTAGGTGAATTTTATTCACCATTGGATTTTTAATCCAAAGATATTCTTCTGTTGTTTCGGTTAGATTTTAAGGGGAAATCTTTCCAAGTTCAAGATTTTTCCATAGATAGATGATATTTAATCACCTTTAAATCTTTAGTCCAATCGGTTCCAAATAATCATTTTCCTTTGGAAAGATTTGAACGATCTCTTCAGAATTTGATTCTGTTAAATAAATAGGCTTTGAAAGCCGGTCACGTGTGGCCACGTGACCCCTGGTCACGTGTAGGCACGTGACCCCTTGGAACGAGCCTTCTTCTTCTTTCTGCGTTCTGTCTTCTGGCCGCTGTTCAATCGTCACGTGCCAACACGTGACCCTGGTCACGTGTGAGCACGTGACCCTTTCTGAAGCCTTTTCTTCGATTTAATCAGGGAACTGATGTGCCTTTGAAGCCGTTTTTAAATGTCACGTGCCAACACGTGACCCTGGTCACGTGGGAGCACGTGACCCTTTCTGAAGCCCCTTCCTTTGATGTAGTCGGGAAACTGAATCTGCCTTGCCGATACTTTTAGATGTCATGTGCCAACACGTGACTACTGGTCACGTGTGAGCACGTGACCCTTTTCTGAAGCCTCTTCCGTAGGCTTTCCTGATTTTAAATCAGGAAACAAATGCCCCCACAGCGTTGTTCTCACGTGTCTGCACGTGAGTGCAACGCTGTCACTTTTGTGACCGTTGGATTCCTCTAGGGATTTGGGGAGATGAAGCGTTCCCATCACCTCCTATAAATATTGGGGTCATTTCAGAGACGCCTCCACTTTGCTTGTCTTCCTCCTTGCAAAATTTTTTCTGAGAATTTAATTCTCTTCTTCCAGAGCTTAGTTCTCTGTCTTGAAACTATCTTCAGAGTTTAACTTTGTTCAAGTGACCCTTTTCCTCATGTAATGTTCTTGGACAAACAGTGAACTTTCACGTTCCTCTGGATTTTAAATCCAAAACAAGGGTTTTTATCCCTTTTTTAACAAAGAACCCATTTTTCTTCGAGCTTTTTAACCAAAGTATGAAACCATTTTAGCCTTCAAAAATAGATCTCTTAGGGCTTAGACGATGATCCATGGAGTTTAACTCCGTTTACAGAAAAAATGCTTTTGGGAATTTAATTCCCTTCTCTTAATAAGGAATTTAATTCCTATGAAGAACTCAGTTTCTTCGCATGGAGGCTCCTTAGGGTCTCTTGGCCCGAGGTTGTCCTTCTGCAATTAGTGAAGAAGACGGTTGCAATGATGTCTTTTATGGGAATTTAATTCTCCTGGTCATGTTTGATTTGTTGTAGAGCCCAAGATAGATTTGTTCTTTAGGAGAATGTGTAGAGCCACTTGAAACTCATTTTTTTTATTTAATGAGGGTATCCCCTTTGTCTTATTACAACTGCTCGGTTTCATTATTAATGAGCCGTCATCTTGATTCTGTGGGGCCCATGTGTTTTGTAGCCAATGGTCCCAGAAAAATCTACTGTTGCTTTCTTTAACTAGTCTTCATGTTCATGCATGGATATATATCGCTGACTTTGCTTTTAACGGTCTTCTTTCATTCGATTTCAGGTGCGATGGCTTCTGCTCCGTGTTTTCCCTTTACTCGTTCGGAGGCCGCTTTTCCTCAATCACCATCCGATGAGGAAGTGATGGCGATGATCCGGGCTCATGACCCGAATGCCACCAACTTGCTTCTATGGGGAACTTGGTATAGCCATATTATCCGGGGTCGCCGGAGTTTCCTCTGTGCAGTACCGACAGAGCCTACTTTCCCATTCTTGCCGATGGACCCTCCGAGAACGGTTTTTGCTGTGGAAATGCCCAACTGGACTCCAACGGGGAGGCTCGAGCCTTCAACGACCGGTATTCCGAACCATCCGATCCCGGCCATAGATATCTTGGGGCGGCGTATTTGCCAGGGTGAGGCCCACCCGTGGGGGCAGATCTATAAGATAGAGCTCACTCCCCGACACCCCACAGGCTACCTTCTCTAGGCTCGCTACATCCTTGCCACCCATCGTGCGCGGCTGCAGAAGGTCGGGCTTTATCAGGCAATATACGCGCCACTCTTCCATTATAAGTCCCCGCATGTCTGGTGGGTTAAGGCGTTTTTGAACCAATGGAATCTTCCCACCAACACTTTCATTCTAGGAGATCGCGAGGTCTCGATCTCTCTGGCAGAATTTTATGAAATCTCGGGATTGCCAATCAGGGGTGCAATGTATGAGGAGTTGTTGCCTCCTGACGAGTATGTCTTCGAGCCCGAGTCTGCACCGGCTGACGGCTTGTCTGTTGAGAACGCCATTCGCCACAAGCGTCCCAGTTTGATCAAGGCGCTAGGTATCTTCGACCGATTGTTCACCGAATCCGAAGAGCAGGGTGTTACTTTCAAGAGCTTCATTGCTTGTTTCCTTCGTGAGGACGTCGTGTCGAAGACAGCTCCGAAGTTCGCCAACATTAAAGACCCCTTTGGGTTTGGTCCGAAGAAGCTGCCGACCACTGAATCGGATCTACCTCAATACTATATCCCCATCATGTCGCCGATGTCTTTTGAGTCCATTGCAGCACCCGGTATTGACGAGGAGACGTTCTTCGTGGGGTTTGTCAGTGTCTGGTTCAGTTGGTTTGTCATCCCCATGCATCGTCGTTTTATGAGGGTTTCGGTTATCTATCCGGCTCATTGTATAGCTGAGGGGACGTGGTTGGCCGTCGGTATCCCGGCGTTGGCGCATCTTTATCACGGGTTGGGCACCGCAGCTAATACCTCTACTCCCGGCGTGGATGTAGTAAACTTTTCGCTTCATTATTTCACGTCCTGGGTCGAAATGCATGTGCTGGAGGCTTTCTCTATGCATCAGAGGCCCGCGTTTTACGACGCTTATCCCTTCCCGCGACTTATGCGATTGGTGGATGCTTCTGCCGCCGACCCGACTCAGCTCGGGGCTATTCGGGTGCTGATTTCTCCTTACGCTGCCGCTGGCGGGATGGTTTTTAATGATCGGGTCTTGTCTACTCCCTCAGGTCCAGTTCAACAACTCTGGGACCTGTCACGCACCTTCTTTGAAGCCTCGGGAGGCCGCGCACTTGTACACTATTAGACCGGGCTACTTGGTGTTTCGCCAGGACAGTGCAGCTCTTTTCATGCGGTACAATCCGCATCGATTCGCCCGACAGCTTGGATACGACCAGGGTGTTCCTTTCGAGGCTTTTATAGTCGCCCCGATCTCTTCGCTCGATGCCGTTCGCGATGCCGCTCATCATTTCATGAGGCTAAACACCGGCTCCCACTTCATGGTCCCTGAAGCCGAATACCTGCCCCGGTGCGTGGGCGCGTTTACGGGTTGGTATCTTCATCGGGTCAACCCAATCATTCTTGAGGAAAGGAGGGTACTTCTTGGCCACGACGCCCCTCCTCTGGTTCCAGGAGCTAAGCTGCGACCGAGGGCTCCGGTCCGCTTCCCTCTAAGGGATACCGGCACTGCGCTCATCCCAGGAGAATCGGAGGTAAACCTTACTCCAACGGCTGGTATGCCCCTGGGTTCCCGCTCGCGAGGTGGAAAGGCCCCAGTAGTAGCACCACCGCCTGTGGCAGCACCGCCCCCCGTGGCATCGACAATGGCAGTGTCATCCTCGGTCGTGGCACCAGGCGAGGGTAATAGGGATGAAGGCGTCGAAGGCGATGTGGGTCAGCGCCGCCCTAAGGCTTCGCGGGGGTGGAAGCGGTCATCCTCGGCGATCGGCTCTGGGTCTAAGCGGTGGAGGAAAGTGGCCACCAATTTGCTCGACTCTTTGGTGGAGTCTGAGCCCACTCTTGAAGACGAACCGTTGGCCCTGCAAGAGTCAGACGCTGGACTTCCTTTCCCGAGTTCGGCCGATGAGGAGGCCGCACAGTTGGCTGAGGCCATACGGCGTTCCAAAGACGTGTCTCATAACGCCAGGGTTCCGAAGAAGTCTTATCCCGCTGTAATCTTTTACGAAGACCCTTCGTGGATTCGACGGCGGTTTATCGGTCCTTTGGAGGAATGGGGGGAAAGGGCCCTGAAGCAGGCCGCTTCAGAAGACGCAGCGGACGCACTTTCTTTATGGACCGGCGGCCATGAGTCTACCCTTGAACCCCGGCGAGCACGCCTCCTTGAGAAGGAGCAGCGGCTTGAAGAAGCCATATTGAGGGCTTCTTTGCGCATCGGTACGTTGTTGTTCTTTTTGTAATTCTTCAGATTATTCACGCCTGTATATGTGTATCCTTATTCTTATTTGAATTGTGCAGAATCTTCGACGCTGGGGGAGCTCCCTACGGGCTCATTGAAGCTAAAGCCTGCCGAAATTCCCGATGAAGCATTGCCCGATGGGGGGGGCTGATGAGGCTGCTCCTCTTATGGTAGAGCCTCCAGCGGCGGTTCTTGATCAGGGAGTGCTTGCCCCTTTGGGGGAGGCTCCTTTGGAGGTTGCTGCCCCAACGGCTCTTCCCGAAGGCGGCCCGGAGGCTGAGATGGAGGTAGTGGGGACTACCCTCCCTCTGTTGGAGCCTGAGGTTCCGGCAGAGGCTGTCGAGGCTGCTATCCCCCCGACTCAGAACGGGAGAAGTGTTGAAGGTAACCTTCTGAATTTTAAATTAGCAGCCTTTCCGTTGTATGAACTCTTTTGTTTTTCTCAGAATTACGTGAGCTGGCGGCCTCTATTGCCGATCTGTCTCCCCGGCAATCTTTTCAGCGCCTGCTGGAGATGGCAGCTCCACAAGCGATATCCCCCCAACGCATCGTCCTCTCATCCGGACAAGGTTGGTGTCGTCCATCACTTCTCATAGCATCGTTGTTATTTTGCATATTGACATTGATGTTTTCTACAGTTTTGAAGGCTGATGATGAGGTCGAGGTTCTCGAAGGGCCGGGGGAACCTTCAGCTCCTACTTGCACGACTGTCGGTAAGCGACATTTCATCATACTCTCATTCATTCTTTGCTTAAGAATTTTACTGACATCTTCCAAATTTGAACAGCTCTGCCAGTCTCCACGGTGTTGGAGTCGCGCATCGTGATGCCGCCCGACCCTTATGCCTTGCGGGCTTCAGAACGCTTGGCCCAATTAAGCCTGGTCTCCTTATCATCTTTGATTGAGGAGCTCTATGCTGGCAGCGCGACCACCGCTGAAGCGTTTGCCGTCGAAGCTAACGGTTCTCTTCCTTTTCTTGCCACCTACCATAGCGAAGAAGTGGTGCGAGTCTGGGTGGAGTTCTGTCGGCAGGTGGAGGCTCGCTTGCACGCCCTTAAATGTTCTCGCCTTTCCTCGAAAGCCGTGGCTGCAAAAGCGGAGTTGCGGGGTCTGATAGCACGATGCGCGGCCAATATGACGTCATGCAAGAAGAGGCTTGGCCGCAAACTCTTGGAGAGGGAGCTAGCTTCCAAGGCGCTGAGTGAGCTTCGTGCCACTCTTACCGCCAAGGCCAACAAAGCGTATGAACTCTGGCGGGTGCTTCAGGAGTCCATCAAAGAGGTGGTGGCTCTCGACAAAGCTGCCACGTTCACTCGTGAAAGGGTCGAGGCTCATAAAGCCACCGAGAAAGAGCTTGAAGCTCGGCTTGCTTCGTATCAGGCTCAGCAAGCTCAGGCGGAGGCTCGTCTCCTGGAGATCTTGCGTCATGAAGCCGTGCCTCAGCAACAAAACGATGAGCTGGTAAAATTACTACACCGCCCGCCGGCTTGAGGACTTGTATCTTTTCCCTTTTTTTTGTACATACTCATGGATGAGAGTATCTTCTTTTTGTTTCTTTCATGAATTGTACGTTGTATCCATTTTGGTTTATGAAATAAAAGATACATTTTTCTTCTCAACGGCGTGTCTCTCTTTTCATTGAATGCATTTGTGGACAATTTATCTCGATCTCCTTGCAGGGCATCGGTGGCTTAGGATTCAGGGTTAAGATCTGCTTCCTAAGACTTTTGCGCCTTATGAGCCACGAGGGTCTCGTAAAGAGTTTTTCTCCCCATGGGTCGAGAGGATCCCATAGGTGTAAGTTCTTCTTAAGAATCATAAGGATTCTTAAGCGGGTTTTCCCATGAGAGTCGTAAGGATCTCACCAGAGAGTTTTTCTTCCTTACAGGTCGTGAGGACCTGCAAGTGCTGGATGTAGTCACCCTTATTCGTGTTTCACGGGGTCGGGGGTTGCTCAAGGCATCGTAGTTTAAAGACGTCGCGGTCAAGGTTAAGGACATCATAGTCCGTGGATTTAAGGACTCCACAGTCCGATGTTAGTTTTAAGACATCTCGGTCAAGGTTAAGGACCTCATAGTCCGTGGATTTAGGGACTCCACAGTCCGATGTTAGTTTTAAGATATCACGGTCAAGGTTAAGGACCTCATAGTCTGTGGATTTAGGGACTCCACGGTCCGATGTTTGGTTGCAGGGACCCATCACCTCTTTGAAGACGTTGAGGAATTACAACGCCAGGTATCAAAGGAGTGAAGAGATGTACCCCTTAAACCAAGGTAGAATCCGTAGGGAATCGGTGTGGTTGATCGTTAGTTTAAAGACATTACGGTCGAGGTTAAGGACATCATAGTCCGTGGATTTTAAGGACTCCACAGTCCGGTGTTTGCTCTGGATGCTTCACACGGGTTCACTGCCGTGCTTGGCGAGGACCAGGCTCCGCTCTGGGCGTTTTCCGCGGGGTCAAAGAGTGACGTTATCCGCGTTCCATATAACCAAGAATTTTGCACTAGATGCTTCACACGGGTTCACTGCCGTGCTCGGCGAGGACTAGGCTCCGCTCTGGATGCTTCACACGGGTTCACTGCCGTGCTCCGCGAGGACCAGGATCCGCTCTGGACGTTTTCCACGGGGTCAAAGAGTGACGTTATCCGCGTTCCACGTAACCAGGAATTTTGCACTAGATGCTTCACACGGGTTCACTGCCGTGCTTGGCGAGGACTAGGCTCCGCTCTGGATGCTTCACACGGGTTCACTGCCGTGCTCTGCGAGGACGAGGATCCGCTCTGGACGTTTTCCACGGGGTCAAAGAGTGACGTTATCCGCGTTCCACATAACCAGGAATTTTGCACTAGATGCTTCACACGGGTTCACTGCCGTGCTCGGCAAGGACTAGGCTCTGCTCTGGATGCTTCACACGGGTTCACTGCCGTGCTCTGCGAGGACCAGGATCCGCTCTGGACGTTTTCCACGGGGTCAAAGAGTGACGTTATCCGCGTTCCACGTAACCAGGAATTTTGCTGATTGTATCTGCATTTCACGGGATGGAGGTTTGACTGTTGGCGATATGTATGCCATCGAGCTATGGAACTGGGAGTTGCCGCTGTTCCGCTTAGCTTAGAGTTGTGTCCGTTGTTACGAGACGAGTGTTGAAATGATCTCTAGGTCTCCTTTGGCCCGTCGAGATTTGGCTTCTTCTTCTGATGAAACCTGGGGGAGAAGTATGATCCCTTTTTTGTTTACGCCCTTGGATTGTGTACAGGGTGTGATGGAACATCACCTGCTGCTTTTTATTGCAGGTTGCCCCATCATTTCGGCTATCTCGTATGCACGTGCGGCCTACTGGCTTTTCACCATAAACCTGAAATTAGACACAGATTTCGGCATCAGCATCGCTACAACTGGGATATGGCCAGGAGCGAATCATCATCTGCCTCTGTCGATGTTGAACAAAGATGGCTTAGCAAACAGGGTTAGGGTCCCGTCGACTAAGGCTTTTGACTTCATGAACCGTAAGGGTCTCACGAAGGTATTTCTCCCTACAAGTCGTGAGGATCTCGCAGGTGTATTTTCTCCCTAGGAATCGTGAGGATTCCTAAGTGTATGTTCCTCTGCAAGTCATAAGGATCCTACAAGAGGGCTTTCTCCTTATAGGTCGAGAGGACTTACAAGGGTTGCTCACCATATGGACATATCCCTAGTCACGGATGAGACTTTGTTAGGGAAATATTTGTTCGTGCTCGTGGATTGTATACAAGGGTTAGTACTGGACCACTTGTAGGGCAGTGTCGAAGGGTATAGGGGATTTTGCTTAAGCACAGGTTTAGGTCTCTGTGGCTTAAGACTTTCAAATCTTATGAGCCGTAAGGGTCCCATAAGAGCGTTCTCCTTATGAGTCGTGAGGATCTCGCAAGTGTATTTTCTCCTTAGGAATCGTGGGGACTCCTAAGTGTGTTGCTCCCTTGTGAGTCGTAAGGATCTCACGCGGGTGGTTTCTCCTTGCAAGGTCGTGGGGATCCCGCAAGTGTCCTTTAACGAGGTTGCGCCCTTTCGGGTTTTCACAAACACTCGCCAGTAGCCCTGCTGTTTTTACTCACGGAGCCCTTTCGGGTTTTCATCCGTGCCCTTCTTGCTTATGGACATACCGTTTTTTTTATTCTTATTATTATTTTTTTTACGAGGTCGCGCCCTTTCGGGTTTTCACGAACACTCGCCGGTAGCCCTGCTGTTTTTACTCACGGAGCCCTTTCGGGTTTTCATCCGTGCCCTTTTTGCTTATGAACATACCGTTTTTATTTATTATATATATATATATTTTTTTTTTATCTCGTCAGCCTAAGGATGCTGCGGTATTAGTTTAAGGACGTTTCGGTCCACTATTAGTTTAAGGACATTTCGGTCCGTCGTTATTTTAAAGACATTTCGGTCCGTTGTTAGTTTAAGAACATTTCGGTCCGTCGTTAGTTTAAGGACATTTCGGTCCGTCGTGGAGAGAGCCGGCTACTACTTATAGAGCTTTGAGCTTTAGGAAGATAGCGAGCGGACATAGTCGTCGTCATCTATCATTGACCTAGGCTGTGGCTCATTAAGCGTAGTATTTCTTTAGGAAGCGGCCGTTTATTGGCCTGAAAGGCCTTTCACCATGCATGTCCATGAGTAGATAGGCCCCACCCTGGTAGACCTTATCTATGATGTACGGGCCTTCATAGTTTGGCTCGAATTTTCCCCGCTTGGCGCGATTGGGGATCATAGGTCTTTTGACCACTAGCACGAGTTCGCCTTGGCGGAATGTTCTCGGCCTGGTCAATCTTTCGTACGAGCGCGTCATCTTTGCTTTATAGGCCTCCAGATTTTGTTGCGCTATGAGCCGGGTTTCATCGAGGGCATCAAGCTCCTCAAGCCGAAGGTGAGCATTTTCTTCGTTTGTCAATCCGTGGTGGACTGCCACTCGTAGAGAAGGCAGCTCTATCTCGAGGGGGAGTACCGCTTCCGTACCGAATACCAATGCGTATGGCGTCGTGTTCGTGGCCGTCTTGCACGTAGTTCGATATGCCCAAAGAGCCTCTTGCAGTCTCTCATGCCAGTCCTTCTTATTTCGGGACACCGTCTTTTTTATGATCTTTGTCAAGGTCTTATTGAAGGCCTCGGCCAGATCGTTAGCTCGTGGATTATAAACTGAGGAATATCTCCAGTCTATATTGTGCTGCTGCGCGAAGCGGCTAATCTTATGGCTTCTGTAGGCTGGCCCGTTATCGGAGATAATCCGCCGTGGAGTTCCAAACCGATAGATGACGTGCGTCTTGAAGAAGTGGAGGATATTCTCCGTCTTTACTTCCCTCAATGGTACCGCTTCCGCCCATTTGGAGAAGTAATCAGTCGTCGCCAGGATGAAGCGATGTCCCCTGGACGATGCTGGTTCGATGGGGCCGACTATGTCAGTCCCCCACATTTCGAATGGCCAGCTAGCCACCGTTGGATGTAGTGGATTCGGGTGCTGGTGGATGAAGTCCCCGTGGATTTGGCACGAGTGACATTGCTTCGCATACTCGAGGCAGTCTTGGATCATCGTGGGCCAGTAGTAACCCATCCGTTTAATTTTTAACTTCATCTTCGGGCCTGCTTGATGTGAACCACAGATTCCGTCATGAACCTCTTGAACGACTCTTTCTGCTTCGTCCGGTCCTAAGCATCTCAGCCACAGAGAATCAAACGACCTCTTATACAGAGTATCATTGACGAAAGTGAAAGATAGAGCTCGTTTCATGAGCTGATGTCTTGAGGATGCTTCTTCGGGGATTCGGTGGGACTTAAAGTAGTCTATGAAGACCTCCCTCCAGTCCTCAGCCTTCTCACGGTCTTTTATTTGTAGGGTTGTTTGCTCAGTCGCGCCCTTTTCTTCGTATGACTCGGGAGATATTTTTGCTGGGGCGAGCACTCGACGGCTTTGTACCATGATTTTGACGTCATCGAGGTTCTCGTCAGCCAGCTCTTTAGCGAGCATGGCTAGCGCGTCTGCTTTGCTATTTTCCGCCCGTGGTATGCTTTCCAAAGTGTAGGAGGGAATTTGGGTCAATAGTTGTTGCACCTTTTCGCCGTACTTCACCAACTCCGGTTTGCACGTTTGGTAGTCACCATTTACTTGACTAACGACCAGTTGAGAATCCCCGTATATAAGGAGGTCTTCAATTCCCATGTCGATGGCGATCTCGAGGCCCGCTATTAAAGCTTCGTATTCGGCTTCATTGTTCGTCCTCGATTCCGTTAAGGAGAAAGCAAAGCGCATTATCCCTCCTTGTGGGGTTACAAAGATAAGGCCTACTCCCGACTTGACTATAGGGGTACTTTGTTTGCGCTTCTTTACGGAGGACGCTCCATCGAAATAGAGTTCCCATCGGGTACCACCGCTGTCGATCGCGTCAAACGCATGTTCGTCTGGAAAATCGCAATTCAGAGGAGAATCAGCCGGTATCGGATGTTCAGCGAGAAAGTCGGCGGTGGCCTGGCCTTTCACTGCCTTGAGAGGTCGATACGTTATCGAGAACTCCATCAGGAGTAGAGCCCATTTAGCGAGTCGACCCGTCAATATAGCCTTTGACATCAAATATTTAAGAGGGTCCACCTTCGAGATGAGACGGACTTCGTGCGCCAACGCATAGTGCCTGAGCTTTGTTATCGCGAAGATCAATGCCAAGCAGTGTTTTTCAATGGGAGAGTAGTTGCTTTCTGCCCCCAGTAGAACTCGACTTAAGTAGTAGAGTGCTCTCTCTTTTCCTTGATCGTTCTCTTGTGCCCATAATGCGCCTAAGGAACCTTCGAGGGCGGTTGTATAAAGAATGAGGGGTTTTCCCTTGATCGGCGCAGCCAACACCGGAGGGTTTTGCAGGTACTGCTTGATCTCGTCTAGTGCACCTTGGCATTTTTGATCCCAAACGAATGGAGTTCCCTTCTTCATTAGGTGGCTGTACGGGCGGCACTTGCCTGAAAGATTGGCAATAAATTGCCGGATGTATGCGAGCTTCCCTTGGAGAGACCGCAACTGTTTGAGGGTTCTTGGCGGAGGCATTTCCATGATTGCCTTGATCTTAGATGGATCTACTTCGATACCTCGGTGTCGGATGATGAATCCCAGGAATTTACCCGAGGAGACTCCGAACGCGCATTTGAGGGGATTCATCTTCAAATTATATTGCCGAAGGCGTTGAAATACAGTCTCAAGATGCTTTAAATGCTCTTCGTATGACATGCTCTTCACTACGAGGTCATCGATATAGCACTCGACGATGTCATGTATGAGATCGTCGAACATCTTTGTCATGGCCCTTTGATAGGTAGCGCCGGCGTTCTTTAGACCAAAGGGCATAACCCTGTAGCAGAATATACCCAAAGGGGTCCGGAAAGCGGTGTGCTTCTGGTCTTCGGGATGCATCTTTATCTGATTGTACCCTGATGAACCGTCCATAAAGGAGAAAACCTCGTGAGTGGACGTGTTATCTATCATTAGCTCGGTTACCGGTACTCGGAAATCGTCCTCCGGGCAAGCTTTATTGAGATCCCTGAAATCCACGCATATGCGTACCGTCCCATTTTTCTTCATTACCGGGACGATGTTGGCGATCCAGTCGGGATATTGGACTTCTTGGATAAATCCAGAATCGATCAGCTTCTTGACTTCGGCGTTGATGCCCATCTCAAGCTCGAGCTGCATTCTCCTCGGCGCCTGTTTGACTGGCTTGATGTCTGGGGATATCGCCAATCTGTGTACAGCAATTTCTGGATCTAATCCCGGCATTTCGGAATAGTTCCACGCGAAGCAATCTCTATGCTGTAGAAGCACGTCCTTTAACGCAGCCACCCTTTCTTCAGATAGCAGCTCGCTGACGAATGTCGATCGCGGATCATCTGCCAATCCCAACTCAATCTTCTTGAGGTTATCTGCAGTAGTATGTATGCCATCTTCCAGTTCTTTCGGAGCTGGCGGAAATTCTGAGATTACCTCATCATTGCTGTTCTCAAAGTACCAGGGAAGGTCATCCACGTTCTTGGGCTCTTCTTTTAATATTGTAATCATGTGACAAGTGCGAATCCGCTTCCAAGACCGATGTGGGTCTGGCTCTGCTCTCGCGGCTTTAGGTTCGTGCTGTCGTGGCGGCGTTACCCTCCAGCTGCGGGATAAAGCAAATCTGCCTTGTTGGTATTGGTCTTCGACCCAGTTCTTGAAGGTGAAGCAGTCTTCGATAGGGTGTCCTATGGCTTGGTGATAAGAGCAATAACCCGGATAAGAAACCTTGTTAACTTGCTCAGGGTGCTTAGACTCCGGAAGTACGATCATTTGATGTTCTATAACGAGCTCGAGTAGCTTCTTCGTCTTGTCTCGAGGGAAGGAATACGCTCGACTCATCTTCTTCATGAGGGATAAATCCAGACCGCGCGATGCCCGGTCACACGACTCTCTGATCCTGCGTCGTTGTTGTCGGCTCTTCTTTCCACTTCTTGATTTATTTCTGCCTCTGCGTCGGGCCTTTTGCATAACGGGTTGACAGGGAGGAGCATCTTTGTCTTTTGCAGCCTGTTGAAACAGACGTTGTGTCCTGGCCTTCTCGTAGATGGCCATCTCGCGGTTGTGGTCTTCCCGAGCCTTTTGACCTGCTTTCCTGATAAGCTTGTCCATTTGTTCTTCAAATGACGGACTCGGCACTTCACTCGCGGGATCCAGTTTTGATGAAGGGTTGGCATTGCTGGACAGGGCGTTTTCCTCCTCCTCGAAGTTATATACGGCGTAGCTACCATGGATTCGCTCCCGTTTACTGGATCTCACGTATCCAAGGCCGAGCGTTTCCATTCTCCCGTTGGGCAATTTGCGCTGAGTTCCAGGGACATTCCAAATCTTGTTGTAGAACCGAGCTTGTCGAACAGTCTGTTTTAAGGGTACTCCTTGGCGCTTCAATAGCCTCTTTAGTCCATTTGTGTAATATCTGGGCAAACGGATGGGTTGGAGCCTGTCGAGTGTAGCATCCGCGCCATGCCAGATCTCCTTTTCTACTTTCTTCTCTGAGGATCGGTAGAATAGGATTGCCTTCTCACCCCTTTGCCTGGGAGAGAAGTAAAACGTTTGCAGGTCCTGCACATTGTAAGCTTGAAGTGTGTCGGGATCCTTGTAGTGTTCTCGCGGCACCATGGTGATTTGCAAACTCTGATCATCGCTAGGGGGTGCTTGTATTGACGGCCGATTGGAGAACACGACATTAACCTCATCTTCCGAGTCACTTCCGAAGACCAACATGGGGGCGGGCGTCCCCGGGTTGTTGCGTTGAGATGGCCCAGCATAAACTATCTCTTCGTCTTCTTCGGTATCGCTCCCGAAAACAGGGATGGTGGCGGCGGCTTTGTTCTCCGGCTTGCGGCACCTTTCTGTACCTCGAAATCTGGCAAAAAGTACTTCGCATCTTCGTATTTGCGGACTTCGTTCACGGAAAATGGGTTTAGCTCACCTGTTACGGTATGCTCGAAACCATCCTTAAAGTACTTCATACACTGATGTTGTGTAGAAGGGATGATGTTGTACTCGTGTAACCAAGGGCGACCGAGCAAGGCGTTGTAGCAGGTCTTGGCGTCAATGACATGGAATTTGATGTCTGTGACGAGTAGTCCGAAGCGTAATGTTAGTATCACGGATCCGAGAGTCCGTGACGATTGTGAATCGAAACCGGAGATGGTAATTTTGTCACGAGCGAGGTGTTGCACACTCATGCAGATTTCCTTTAACACCCGAACGTTAAGGAGATTGACGGAGGATCCATTATCCACTAGGATCTTGCCTATCTTGATATCATGGCAGTATCCAGAGACGTATAGGGGACGGTTGTGGTCGCACATCCCAAGAAGGAGGTCTTCGTCCCCGAAAGTGATGTCGGCCGTATGCACTTCCCCCAGTTCATCCTTCATCCTTTCCGTGGCGAGGAAGGCTTGGAATTGTTCGGGTTCTTGTAACGCCTTAATTAGTGAATCTCGCGCTTCTTTTGATAATAGGAGGGCATCGAGAATGCTAAGTTGAGAAGGTAGCTTCCTTAGGTGCGCCAGGATGTTGTAGTCCACCTTACCCTTCCTGGGAGGGTCTTTGGTAGTCAGCTCTTTCATGACTTGGTCATCTAAAGTGATATCCTCAGTGACCTTTTCTTTTCCCTTATCTTTTCTACTTGCGGGCCCGAGATTCTTTTCCGGGAGCGTGCGATTGCGCAGCTGAATGTTTTGGCAGGCCTCCGGTTCCTCCTCTTTCCCTAAAACGGATTCTTTAAAGAGAGGGCCCAGAGCCATTTCTTCATCAGAGTCGCTCCCAAAGGTGAGAACTTGTGACCCTCCGGCGTTAACCATGTAACAGTTGCCAGTGGTTCTGTTGTGCCCGTCGGCAGTACTTCTTCGTTCCCGACGGGTCTTGCGTTTCATGCGCTTAAAATGTTGTCGATGAGCAACATATCCCTGCCACCATATCCTAAAGGCGTCGCACTCCTCCGTGGGGTGTGAAATTTTCCGATGATATGCGCAATAATCAGGGTGCCTCTCCGCCCCATTGAGCGTGTTTTCTTCCGAGGGTGGTAGCTTCATTCCCATTGACATGGCTTTGGCAAACCTTTTCCTCGTCTTGAATATATTCTTGTCTGCCTCGGGTGCCTTTCGATCTGGCAGGAGTACTTCAACTCTTTCGTTCAGTCGCCTGCATTTGGCTCCTTCCGATGCGGCCATCTCACGCTCCTGATCCGCTTTACTCTTTAGACGAATCTCGTCTAGAAAGGCGTCGATCATTTCATCTGTTGGACACACAAGCTCTGGTTCAGGCTCTGTCCCCAATTTCTTAGTGCCAGGAGTTTTTTCATCGTCGGTAAACGAGTGGGAGATTACGTTACAACTCGCCACATATCCCTCGGATTCATCCGACGAGCTTTCTCCACCATCTTCCACCTGAAAGATGTGGTTGAGGAACTCTTGCAGCGTGACAGGAGTTCGCGCCTTTTGATTGTACTCTTCCATCGCGTCGATTTGCTTCTGCAAGTTCGTGCGCTTGTCTCCAGGCTTCACGGGCTTCTTAGATTTCTTCTTCTTTTTCTTCGAAGATTTTGACGGTAGGGCATGAGTACTTGGGCCATCACCACCGCTCTTTGTAGTTGGGCGTGGCCTCAGCATTCCTTCAATGATCTGGGGTCCCAGCGGGTCCTTCCATTCGACCGCCGGGCACGCATGAAGGTCCTTCAGCATTCTTTTGGTTTTAGTTGACAGCACGACCTCCCATGGAGCTTCCTCAATAAAGGAATAGGTTGCCCCCGGTGTATCTGCTTTCTTGGGAGTATGCGGCTGTGGCGGGTTCACCTTCCACTTTTCGGACAGCACAAACTTCCCCTGGAGGTATTGATCTTCAATCCATCCTTTGAAGACGAAGCAATCCTCAATTGGATGACTTACCGTTTGATGGTAAGGGCAATAGTTAGGGTTATTCACCTCAGTGGGTTGTGGCGGTCGCCTTGGATTTGGCAAGTTTATAAGTCTGTTGCGTACTGCCAACTCGAATAACCGTTTCGTCTTGTCCCGTGGGAACGAGTAGGGACGCTTCATTTTCTCATTATAATACCGGCGTCTTTCTTCCAGTTGATCCGTCAGCTTTGGGGCATTGGGTTGCTGCTGGGCATTCACGACGAAGGTTGCTTTTCCTTTACCCTTGTCACTCCGAGGCTCGGGCTTCGGGGGAGACGGTCTATGACCCATTTGGTCCATCTGGGCCAGCTTGTCGATTAGAGCCTGGAATGTGGTTGGCTTAAAGAACATCATGAACTGGGAGATTGTTGCGTGAGGGTCTAAGGTTCCTACGAACATGCCCACCGCGGGCGCTTCCTCAATGCGCTGCTCGCATTTCGACCACAAATTCCGCCAGCGTATAGCATACTGGACCCAAGTTTCGCCTGGTTTTACCCTGGCGTTAATCAATGCCGTTATTGGAGTGCGTTCGCTGGCGCTTGCGAATCGCTGAGTGAATAGCAACTCCATTTCAGCGAACGTCTTGATAGAATCGTTCGGGAGTTCCGAATACCATTCGAACGCTGTCTCTGATAAGCTGCCCACGAACTGGCGAAGCAACAGTTTATCATCACCGTCGGTGTTACCGAAAAGGGCCCTGAACTGGGCGACATGTTGGTGGGGATTGCCGGTCCCCTTGTAAACATGGAACTTGGGAATTGTGTAACCCGGCGGGTACTTGATTTGGTCGTACCAGCTTGGATATGGCCGCCCCGTTTTTACGACTTGACCAGCTGCCTCAGTTGCATGATGAACCCGGATTTGCTGGGCTATATAGTCGACCAAATCAGCCTTAGAGATTGTCTCCTCCTTGGCCGTTGAGAGGGCCGGCGGTGGATTTGACGTTTCTCCCCGGTCGTCTTCAAGAACGATTGGGGGATCCTCAGCGGGTGGGTCCTGTTGGATCATCATTCCTATCATATCTTGGAAGAAAAGGCCCATACGCTGTATGTTGGCTGCTTGTTCAGCAGCCTCTTTGTCCTTCTTCTACAATATTCGGCGAAGGAACTCAGCGTCGGTTTCTTCCTCCTGGCGTTCGTCCGAGGACGTTTCTGGGTTTTCTTTTGGCCCGGTAAGTGCGGCCATAGCATTCATCATTTCCTGGAGCTTTTGCTGTTGCTCCTGAGCTTTGGTCACTGACCGTGTAAGCGGTCTATGACCTGTAGACGCACGGCCGTCTTCCTTTCCTGACGCCATGTATACGGTATGGACCATCATGCCCCCAGACTTAGGGCGTCTGGGCTTAGTGCCTTTAGCTGTCGTTGCAGGCTGGGGGATCTTCTTTGGCTTCCTCCTTTTATGAGCAGTGGAAGTTGAGGGGGCCGTTGAAGTGGGCACCCAAACAGCCTTTTGTGGTTTAGCCTGGTGACTGGCTTCCTGTTGGATTTTCAGCTTCTTGTGCTGACGGGAGAAGTTTGGATCAATCATCGAGTCTCGGGCCTGCCGCCAAACCTTATAGATCTTGGAAGATAGCCGTTGAGGGGATCGGGGCTGTTCTGGCTTTATTTCCGCAACTTTTTTTAGTGGAGGAGGAGACCTCTTTAGCACTGCAGTAGGAGAATTCCTTCGCACCTTATTTAGCATCTCGAAGCTGTTCCCAGTTGGAACGGCAGCATTGACTTCCACCGTTAAGGCTGATGGAGTTAGCCCAGAGGGGGAGTTGCCCCCAGCCTTCCTTACTCGGCGTCAGTGGCGACGTCGAGCGTGTCGAGCGGACGGCGCTGGTTCAGCGGTGAGGATGGCTTCGTCTTGCCCCCTGTGTAGGTGGGGGGTCGTTGCTGGTGTTAGCCTGTTAAAGACCGATGTCCTTTGGGTAGCAGGAGCGGGAGCTGAAGCCATCAATCTTATAAAGACCGACTTTTTGGCCGGGGAAGCCGCCTTGACGACTTCAGGAGCAGGACCGGTCACTTTCTTAGAAGCAGCCTTCTCTGGGATTGCAGGCCCCATTGCGGGTCCACAGGAGTCTCGGCCCAATCTAGAGAAGACCGAGGCACTGGTGTTGGGCGACCCGTTGAGAGGGGCCGCGACAGGGGTAAGACGATCAAAGACCGACTTCTTGGGAGCTTCCTTTGTCAGCACCGGAGCGGTGAAGCTTGTCGGCGGGAGCATGGTCCCGAAAAATAATCCTGTGGTGGCTCGAGTGACCTGTTCTACGGGCATTGTGAATAACGAAGCAGCTTGGGGTCCGTAGGCTATACCTCCTGGCGAGGCAGAGCGTTGGTTGCAATTGCAGTCCGAGCAGTTGGAGCATTTCGCAGAAGTAGAAGCCATCGATTCTTTGCTTTCTGCAATAAGCAAGATGCCAAATCTTAGTATCTTGAAACCCAAGGGCAACCATTAGCGAACCGCGATTGGTTCGCGAATCACGACACACGAAGTGTGGAGTGGAAAGAGGAAAAGGTCCCAACGGGCGTGCCAGAATCTGTTTCCCTCCGAATGACGGCGCGGACGGACGTCTTGCCTGAAATTCGGGGGCAGATGCTAATTGGTGCTATCCGTCTACCTCTCCGAAGATGCCAAGTTGATTTATGGCGCCATGTATCGAAGGTTTAAATGGATGCGTCCGATGTAGCAGACTTCGTCAGATTCGCCCTCGCTTGAGGGGTTTTTGATTGTGGGGACGCTCTTCCCTGCAGGCGCAAGCCCCTGCAGTTAATTACGCTACCGCATTGCGGTAGTAACTTTCTCCTTCTCCAGATGATCACTTCGTGTCGTGTGTGTGTATTTTGTGTTTGGTTGCCCGTGGATTGTATACGGAGACTGAGTTATGTCGTCGCCCGTAGGGCGTGGACTAGTCCGAATCCGTATTATCTTAGATTTGGGTTTGGGGGTTTGGGTTTAAGGATACGTTAGTCTCGTTTGAGACTAAGATCGACTTAAACGTTTGTTAAGGATACGTTAGTCTAGTTTTTAGACTAAGATCAACTTAACGGGATCGTTTAGATCCAACAAGAGAGCAATAAAAAGGGGGGGCTCTGTTGTTTAGTTTAATGACATTGCGGTCAATAGGTAGTTTAAGGACATTGCGGTCCATGGGTAGTTTAAGGACATTGCGGTCCAATGTTAGTTTTAAGACATTGCGGTCAAGGTTAAGGACGTCATAGTCCATGGGTTTAAGGACCCCACGGTCCGTTGTTAGTTTTAAGACATCTCGGTCAAGGTTAAGGACCTCATAGTCCATGAGTTTAAGGACCCCACAGTCCGTTGTTAGTTTTAAGACATCTCGGTCAAGGTTAAGGACCTCATAGTCCATGAGTTTAAGGACCCTACAGTCCGTGTCAATGTGTGGTCATCGGGACCCGTCACCTCTTTGAAGACGTTGAGGAATTACAACGCCAAGTATCAAAGGAGTGAAGAGATGTACCCTTGGACCGGGGTGGATTAAACAGTCTTTGGCCCAATTTGGGATCAAGACCAATTAATTGTGTTATGAGCCCATTAGCCCAGTTAAGCTTGAATTGAGGACTTATGGCCATCTTGGGCTAAGTCCCATCATGTTTAGAATACTGGCTTTCTGTTGGTCCATTGAAGGAGAAGCTTTGCCTCTGGCCATTTAATCAACTGGGCTGAAGTTAGTGTTAAACACTAAAGATCAGCAGTGTTGAACACTGGGAACAAGTTAGTGTTTTAACACTAAAAGGCAGTTGGTGTTAAACACCAGCAACAGGGGGTTCAAATTAGTGTTAAACACTAGAGCAAATCAATGTCAAACACTAGCAGCAGGGATTTCAGATTAGTGTTAAACACTAAGAATAATCAGTGTTAAACACTGCAAATAAAGTTCTTTGATTAGTGTTGAACACTAAGGCCAAACAGTGTTTAACACTGGATTCCGGGATTCCAATTTAGTGTTAAACACTAAGGCAAGAGGGGTCACGTGGTAGCACGTGAGGGCGCCCTCCCTTCCTTCTATTCTGTCAAAAGTATTGAATACTTTGGAGCATCACGTGCTGTCACGTGATGGGTATTTTGGTGCTTATCCGTTAAAGCTTCAGCCAAGGGGTCACGTGGTAGCATGTGATAGCGCCCTGTTTCCCTTTATTTTGTTCTACAGATAAGTGTTTAACACTTTTAATTCTAAAAGCCATCACGTGTGGGCACGTGATGGGGGCTTGCGCTTTGATCTGTTAGAATATTCATTAGGGGTCACATGGTGACACGTGAGGGCGCCCCAGAGCTTCTTTTCCTTTGCTTTTTCTTTGCGCACTTTGGGGGTCACGTGAAGCACGTGAGGCGTTGCCTCAGAGTTTTAGCGGTGGCTCTTTACAGGGGTCACGTGGTAGCACGTGACCCTGCCTGTTTGAAGATGTGTTTATCATTTTAAGAATCAAATTCTTCATAGGGTTAAGCCCTAGCAATAAACTTTAGAGGAATTAAATTCCTGTTATTTTGATAGATTTGAGTTCTTAACTTGGGTTAACCCTGGTTCTATTCATTTTAAAAGAATTAAATTCCTATGACATAGGGTTAAACCCTAATTTTAATTCACAGGAATTAAATTCCTATAGTTCTATGAGAATTAAATTCTCAAACATCCATTCTCTCTCTATGCTTTGGATCTGCATGGCAGGATCTCAACCCAATGAGAATTAAATTCTCAATTCATGGGGAGATGTGCACTTTGCAGATCCTCTGCTAAAGAGAGAACTAAGTTCTTCTTTTTAATATCAGAGTTAAACTCTGTTGAGAATTAAATTCTCTTTTTTCTTTCAAAAAGCCTTCCCTTTCTTACCTAGGGTTTTCTTTTACAGAAGATCCAGATTCCTCTCAAAGTATCAAGGCTCTCTCTTTTTTTTCTCTATATCTCCCTCTGTATATGTCCCTTGGCTCCTATTTATAGGAGAAGAAGCAGAATCAATTAGTTTTGGTGAATCTTTCATTGAGAGATTTAATTTGTATTCACCATTCGTTTGGACCTATGGATTATTAGGTGAATTTTATTCACCATTCGATTTTAAATCCAAAGATATTCTTCTGTTGTTTCGGTTAGATTTTAAGGGGAAATCTTTCCAAGTTCAAGATTTTTCCATAGATAGATGATATTTAATCACCTTTAAATCTTTAGTCCAATCGGTTCCAAATAATCATTTTCTTTTGGAAAGATTTGAATGATCTCTTCAGAATTTGATTCTGTTAAATAAATAGTCTTTGAAAGCCGGTCATGTGTGGCCACGTGACCCGTGGTCATGTGTAGGCACGTGACCCCTTGGAACGGGCCTTCTTCTTCTTTCTGCGTTCTGTCTTCTGGCCGCTGTTCAATCGTCACGTGCCAACACGTGACCCCTGGTCACGTGTGAGCACGTGACCCTTTCTGAAGCCTTTTCTTCGATTTAATCAGGGAACTGATGTGCCTTTGAAGCCGTTTTTAAATGTCACGTGCCAACACGTGACCCTGGTCACGTGGGAGCATGTGACCCTTTCTGAAGCCCCTTCCTTTGATGTAGTCGGGAAACTGAATCTGCCTTGCCGATGCTTTTAGATGTCACGTGCCAACACGTGACTACTGGTCACGTGTGAGCACGTGACCCTTTTCTGAAGCCTCTTCCGTAGGCTTTCCTGATTTTAAATCAGGAAACACCGTCCCCTATATGTCTCTGGATACTGTCATGACATCAAGATAGGTAAAATCCTGGTCGACAATGGGTCTTCCGTCAACCTCCTCAACGTGAGAGTATTGAAGGAAATCTGCATGAGCGTTCAAAACCTCGCTCGGGATAAGATCACCATCTCCGGGTTCGACTCTCAGTCATCACGGACGCTTGGGTCCGTGATACTGACGTTACGCTTTGGGTTGCTCGTCACTGATATCAAGTTCCACGTCATTGACGCCAAGACATGCTACAATGCTTTGCTCGGTCGGCCCTGGTTACACGAGTACAACATCATCCCTTCTATACAACACCAGTGTATGAAGTATTTCAAGGATGGTCTCGAGTATACTGTGACAGGAGAGCTAAACCCATTCTCCGTGAACGAAGTCCGGAAATATGAAGATGCAAAATACTTCTTGCTAGATTTCGAGGACACGGAGAGATGTCACAAACCGGAGAACAAAGCTATCCCTACCATTCCGGTCTTCGGGAGTGATACCGAGGAGAAAGAAGAGATAGTTTACTTAGGTCCGCCCCAGTGCAACAAACCAGGACCGTCCGCTCCTATGTTGATCTTTGGCAGCGACTCGGAAGATGAGGTCCATGCTATATTCTTTGCTCGGCCTTCAATACAAACATTCACTGATGAAGAGCAAAGTTTGCAAGTTGCCATGGTTCCGCCTAAGCATCATAAAGAACTAGACGCGCTTGATACCTACAGTGTGGAAGAGCTGCAGACGTTCTATGTCCCTCCCAGGCGAGAAGGTGAAGAGGCGATCCTATTCTACCGATCCGGGGAAACCAAAGCGGAGAAAGAATTCTGGTACGGCTCGGATTCTACACTTGACAGGCTCCAGCCCATCCGTTTGCCCAGATATTACACGAACGGACTAAAAAGGCTGTTAAGGCGCCAAAGCGTACTTTTCAAACAGACCGCTCGGAAAGCTAAGTTCTATGACAGGATCTGGAACGTCCCTGGAACTCAGCGGAAATTGCCCAACGGGAAAATGGAAACGACCGGGCTTGGGTATGTTCAATTCAAGAAACGGGAGCTGCTCCGCGACTGCTACGTCGTACATAACTTTGATGAAGAAGGGGATGCTCTATGGGATGAAGCTAACCCAGAACCAGAAAGAGCTCCCGACGTGAAAATGCCCAGTCCGTCGTTCGAAGAACAAATGGACAAGCTTATAAGGGAAGCGGGTCAAAAGGTTCGAGACGACCATAATCGCGAAATTGCCATCTACGAGAAAGCCAGGACGCAACGCCTTCTTCAACAGACCGCGAAAGATGAAAATGCTCCTCCCTGTCAACTCGTTATACAAAAGGCCCGACGCAGAGGCAGAAACAAACCAAAGAACGAGAAAGGCGTTTGACAGCGACAAAGCGGGTCCAAGAAGCCATGCGATCAAGAACCGAGCAACCAAGACTCATCTCTTATAAAGAAGATGGGTCGAGCGTACTCTTTTGCCCAAGACAAAACAAAGAAAATACTTGATCTTGCTATAAAACATCGAATGATTACACTTCCGGAGTCCAAACACCCCGAGCAAGCTAACGAGGTCTCTCACCCAGACTATTGCTCTTATCACCGAGCGATAGGACATCCTCTCGAAGACTGCTTCACCTTTAAGAATTGGGTCGAAGACCAATATCAGCTCGGTAAGTTCGCTCTATCCGACAGTTGGAGGATAACTCCGCCGCAAAAGCACGAACCAAAAACCATGCATACAGCGAGAATAGAACCAGATCAACATCGGTCTTGGAAGCGAGCTCGTACCTGTCATATGATAACACTATCAAAAGAAGGGCCCGAGGATAGGGATGACCTCCCCTGGTGCTTCGAAAATGACAACGACGAAGTGATCTCAGAGTTTCCACTGGTGCCAAAAGAGCTGGAAGATGGAATACATACCACTGCAGATGAGCTTAAGAAAATTGACTTGGGGACGGCAAGTAATCCACGGCCGACATTCGTCAGTGAGTTGCTGTCTGAAGAAAGGGTAGCTACACTAAAAGACGTGCTTATGCAGCATAAGGATTGCTTCGCGTGGAACTATTCCGAGATGCCAGGACTAGATCCAGAGATTGCTGTCCACAAACTGGCAATATCCCCGGACGTCAAGCCAATCAAACAAGCACCGAGAAGAATGCGGCTTGAGTTTGAGATGAGCATTAACGCCGAGGTCAAGAAGCGGATCAACTCTGGCTTCATCCAAGAGGTTCAGTATCCTGACTGGATCGCTAATATCGTCCCGGTGATGAAGAAAAATGGGACAGTGCACATATGTGTGGACTTTCGGGATCTCAATAAAGCCTGTCCAAAGGATGATTTCTCAGTACCGGTCACCGAGCTGATGATAGACAATACGTCCACTCACGAAGTCTTCTCCTTTATGGATGGCTCGTCAGGATACAATCAGATAAAGATGCATCCCGAGGACCAGAAGCACACCGCTTTCCGGACCCCTTTGGGTATATTCTGCTACAAGGTGATGCCTTTCGGTCTAAAGAATGTCGGTGCCACTTATCAGAAGGCCATGATGAAGATTTTCGACGACCTCATACATGAAATCGTCGAGTGCTATATCGACGACCTCGTGGTGAAAAGCAAATCATACGAGGAAGAGCATCTGAGAATCGTGTTTCAACGTCTTCGGCAATACAACTTGAAGATGAACCCTCTCAAATGCGCGTTCGGGGTTTCCTCGGGCAAATTCCTAGGATTCATCGTCCGACACCGAGGCATCGAGATAGATCCGTCAAAGATCAAGACGATTATGGAAATGCCTCCGCCAAGGACTCTCAAGCAACTGTGGTCTCTCCAAGGGAAGCTCGAGTATATCCGGCGATTTATAGCCAATCTCTCAGGCAAGTGTCGTCCTTACAGTCACCTGATGAAGAAGGGAACCCCGTTCGTCTGGGATCACAAATGCCAAAGCGCGCTGGACGAAATCAAGCAATACCTGCAGAATCTGCCAGTGCTGGCTGCTCCGGTCAAGGGAAAGCCTCTCATTCTGTATACAACTACCCTTGAAGGTTCTTTAGGTGCATTATAGGCACAAGAGAATGACCAAGGGAAGGAAAGAGCCTTCTACTATTTGAGCCGAGTTCTATTGGGGGCAGAAATCAATTACTCTCCCATTGAATAACACTGCCTAGCATTAATCTTCGCGATAACGAAGCTCAGGCACTATGCGTTGGCGCATGAAGTTCGTCTCATATCGAAGGTGGATCCTCTCAAATACTTGATGTCAAGGGCCATATTGACCGGGCGACTCGCTAAATGGGCCTTGCTTTTGATGGAGTTCTCAATAACTTATCAGCCTCTTAAGGCAGTGAAAGGCCAGGCCATCGCCGACTTCTTCGCTGAGCATCTGATACCTGCCGATTCTCCCCCGAATTGCGAACTGCCAGACGAGCATGCGTTTGACACGATTAACGGGAGTGATACCCGAGGGGAACTTTATTTTGATGGAGCATCTTTCATGAAGAAGCGCAAACAAAGCACCCCCATAATCAAATCAGGGGTAGGCCTCATCTTCGTAACTCCACAAGAAGGGATAATGCGCTTTGCCTTCTCCTTAACAGAGCCGAGGACAAACAATGAAGCCGAGTATGAAGCTTTGATAGCAGGTCTCGAGATCGCCATCGACATGGGGATTGAGAACCTCCTCATATACGGAGACTCCCAATTGGTCGTTGGTCAAGTAAACGACGATTATCAAACGTGCAAACCCGAACTGGTGAAGTACGGCAAGAGGGTGCAGCAACTGCTGACCCAAATACCTTCCTACACCTTGGAAAGCATACCACATGCGGAAAATAGCAAAGAGGATGCATTAGCCAAGCTTGCTAAAGAACTGGCCGACGAGAACCTCGATGACATGAGAATCGTTGTGCAAAGCCGTCGGGTTCTTGCACCGGCAGAAATATCCCCGGAGTCATCCGAAGAAAAGGGAGCGACCGAGCAAACGGCCCTGCAAATAAAATAGCAGGAAAAGGTTAAAAATTGGAGGGAAGTCTTTATAGACTACTTCAAATCCCATCGGACGCCTGAAGATGCGTCCTCAAGACATCAGCTCATGAAGCGAGCCCTATCTTTCGCCTTCATCAATAATACTCTGTACAGGAGGTCATTCGATTCTCTATGGCTAAGATGCCTGGGACCTGAAGAAGCAAAGAGAGTCGTCCAAGAAACTCACGATGGACTCTGCGGTTCTCACCAAGCCGGGCCGAAGATGAAGCTGAAGATCAAACGGATGGGTTATTATTGGCCTACGATGATCCAGGACTGCCTCGAGTATGCTATGCAATGCCACTCGCGCCAGATCCATGGGGACTTCATCCATCAGCACCTAAATCCACTACATCCGACAGTGGCTAGCTGGCCGTTCGAGATGTGGGGGACTGACATAATCGGTCCCATCGAACCAGCATCGTCCAGGAGACATCGATTCATTTTGGCGACAACCGATTACTTCTCCAAATGGGAAGAAGCAGTACCGCTAAAGGAAGTGAAGACGGAGAATATCCTCCACTTCTTCAAGACGCATGTCATTTATCGGTTTGGAACTCCACGACGGATTATCTCCGATAACGGGCTAGCCTATAGAAGCCACAAGATAAGCCGCTTCGCACAACAACATAACATAGACTGGAGATATTCATCGGTCTACAATCCCCGAGCTAACGGTCTAGCTGAGGCTTTCAACAAGACCTTGATGAAGATCGTGAAAAAGACGGTGTCTCGAAATAAGAAGGACTGGCATGAGAGACTGCATGAAGCTCTCTGGGCATATCGAACTACGTTCAAAACGGCCACGAACACAACGCCGTACGCATTGATATTCGGTAGAGAGGCGGTACTCCCCCTCGAGATAGAGCTACCCTCTCTACGAGTGGCAGTTCATTACGAGCTAACGGACGAAGAGAATGCTCACCTTCGGCTTGAGGAGCACGACGCCCTTGATGAAACCCGGCTTATAGCACAGCAAAATCCGGAAGCTTATAAAGCAAAGATGACGTGCTCATACGAAAGATTGACTAGGCCAAGAACATTCCGCCAAGACGAACTCGTGCTAGTGGTCAAAAGACCTATGATCCCTAATCGCGCCAAGCGGGGGAAATTCGAGCCAAATTATGAAGGCTCGTATATCATAGACAAGGTCTACCAGGGTGGAGCCTATCTACTCATGGACATGCATGGCGAAAGGCCCTTCAGGCCAATAAATGGCCGCTTCCTGAAGAAATACTACGTCTGACGAGTCACGGCCTAGGTCAATGATAGATGATGACGACTATGTCCGCTCGCTATCTTCCTACCAAACTCTATAAGTACTAGCCGGCTTATGGGACCGAAACGTCCTTAAACTAATAACGGACCGAAACGTCCTTAAACTAACAACTGACCGAAACGTTCTTAAACTAACAACGGACCGAAACGTCCTTAAATTAACAACGGACCGCAATGTCCTAAAACTTGCAACTGACCGAGATGCCGATAAACTACGGTGGATTGCAGCATCCCAAAGCTGATACAAAAAAAGAATAAAAAAAGAGAAAAAAAGAAAACGGTATGTCCATAAGCAAAATGGGCACGGATGAAAACCCGAAAGGGCCCCGTGAGTAAAAACAGCAGGGCTACCGGCGAGTTTTGTGAAAACCCGAAAGGGCGCAGCCTCGTTAAAATAAAAAAAAAGAGAAAAGAAAAAGAAAACGGTATGTCCATAAGCAAAAAGGGCACAGATGAAAACCCGAAAGGGCTTCGTGAGTAAAAACAGCAGGGCTACCGGCGAGTTTTGTGAAAACCCGAAAGGGCGCAACCTCGTTAAAAGACACTTGCAAGGTCCTCTCGAGTTTGTAAGGAGAAACCACCTGCGTGAGATCCTTACGACTCACAAGGGAGCAACACACTTAGGGATCTACACGATTTCTAAGGAGAAATTACACTTGCGAGATCCTCACGACTCGTAAGGAGAACCCTCTTATGGGACCCTCACGGCTCATAAGATTCAAAAGTCTTAAGTTACAGGGATCTGAACCTGTTCTAAAGCAGCCACCACAACCTCCAAATACTGTCCTACAAGCGGCTCAATGCTGACCCTTGTATACAATCCACGGGCGCGAATAAACATTTCCCCAACAAAGTCTCATCCGTGGCTAGGGATATGTCTACATGGTGAACAACCCTTGTAAGTCCTCTCGACTTACAAGGAAAAAACACTCTTGTAAGATCCTTACAACTTATAAGAGAACATGCACTTAGGGATCCTCACGATTCTTAAGGAGAAAACGCACTTACGAGATCCTCACGACCCGCAGGGAGAAATACCTTTATGAGACCCTTACGGCTCATGAAGTCAAAAGCCTTAGTCGACAGAATTCTAACCCTGTCTACTAAGCCACCTTTGTCCGACATCGACTAAGGCAAATGACGATTCGCTCCTGGCAATATCCCAGTTGTAGCGGTGCTGATGCCGAAATCAGTGTCTAATTCCAAGCTTGCAGCGAAAAGCCAGCGAGCCAGACACACATACAAAATAGCCGAAATGATGGGGCAACTTGCAAACAAAATCAGCAACTAAAAATGTATGCATGCAAAATAGCCGAAATGATTGGACAACTCGCAATAAAAAACAACGAGTAAAAATTAAACAAATAGCTAAAATGATTGGGCACCGTAAAAAATAGCTGAAATGATTGGGCAATCGCGACCTTCGCGATATAAAAGCTGAAATGATAGAGCATCGCGGAAAGAAGTTAAAAAAATGATGAAATTTATGCCCTACAGGTGATATCACATCAATCCCTGTATACAATCCAGGGGCGCAAACAAAGAAGGAATCATGCCTTTCCTCCCCAGGTTTCATCAGAAGAAGAAACCAAATCTCAACGGTTCACAGATGGCCTGGAGATCATCTCAACATCCGTTTCATTACGACAAACACAACATCAAGTAAAGTGGAACAGCGGCAACTCCCAGTTCCATGACTCGACGGTACACAGATGACCGAGTGTCAAACCCTGACTCCGTGAAATGCGGATGAAGCAAAATTCCTGGCTACGTGGAATGCGGCTTATGTCAACTCTGACCCCGTGGGAAACGTCCAGAGCGGATCCTGGTCCTCGCCGAACACGGCAGTGAACCCGTAGGAAGCATCCAGAGCAAAATTCCTGGTCACGTGGAACGTGGATAATGTCAACTCTGACCCCACGGGAAACGTCCAGAGCGGATCCTGGTCCTCGCAGAGCACGGCAATGATCCCATGTGAAGCATTCAGAGTGGAGCCTGGTCCTCGCCGAACACGGCAGTAAACCCGTGGGAAGCATCCAGAGCAAAATTCCTGGTCACGTGGAATGCGGATAATGTCAACTCTAACCCTATGGGAAACGTCTAGAGCGGAGCCTGGTCCTCGCAGAACACGGCAGTGAACCCGTGGGAAGCATCCAGAGCAACTTCTGATTCCGTGAAATGCGGATGATGATAACTTCACCCATCACTTGCGGGTCCTCACGACTCGTAAGGGAGCAAATTCTCTTGTGAGATCCTTACGACTTGCAAGAGAAAAACACACTTGGGAATCCTCATGATTCTTAAGAAGAAAGTACACCTGCGGGATCCTCTCGACCGGTGGGGAGAAAATTCTTTATGAGACCCTCACGGCTCATAAAGTTGAAAAGTCTTAGGAGGCATATTTTAACCCTGAATTCTAAGCCATCGTTGTCCTGCAAAGAGAGCGAGATAGACTATCCATAGAATACATTTAATAAAAGGGGACACATCATTGAGAAGAAAAATATGTCTTTTATTCATGAACCAAAATGAATACAAAGTACAATTCATGAAACAAAAAAAATATACTCTTATTCAGGAGTATGTACAGAGAGAGAATAAAAAAAATATACATCTACAAGTCTTCAAGCCGGCGGGCGATTTAGCAGATTGGTTAGCTCATCCCTTTTTTGCTAGGTCTCGCCTTCATGGTTCAGTATCGCCAAAAGACGGGCCTCAGATTGAGCTTGCTGAGCCTGATATGAGGCAAGCCAGCCTTCGAGCTCTTTCTCGGTAGTCTTGTGAGCCTCAACCCTTTCATGAGTGAACACGGAGGCTTTGTCGATGGCCACCACCTCCTTGATGGCCTCTTGAAGCACTCGCCAGAGTTCATACGCCTTGTTAGCTTTGGCTGTAAGGTTGGCTTGGAGCTCGTTCAGCGCCTTAGAAGCCAGCTCCCTCTCTGAAAATTTACGGCCGAGCCTCTTCTCGCACGACACCATGTTTGCCATGCACCGCTCTATCAGACCCCGCAAGCCCGCCTTCGCAGCTACAGCCTTCGAAGAAAGGCGGGTACACTCGAGCACATGCAAGCAAGCCTCCACCTGCCGACAGAACTCAACCCAGACTTGCACCACTGCTTCGCTATGATAGATGGCAAGAAAGGGAAGAGAGCCGTTAGCCTCGGCGGCAAACGCTTCGGCTGTAATTACGCTGCCAGCGCGAAGTTCCTCGATCAGCGATGACAGAGAGGCGAGGCTTAGCTTGGCCATCCGTTCCGAATCACGCAGGGCATAAGGGCCGGGTGGCATGGCGATGCGCGACTCCAGCGCGGTAAGAACTGACAGAACTGTTCAGATTTATAAACAGTCAGCTGAATGTGTAAGCAAAAGAACAAATGGAACAACGTTGGGACTTTACTTACCCACGGTCTGCAAGAAGGAACTGAAGACTCCCCTGGCCCTTCAAGAACCTCAACCTCATCATCGTCCTCCATAACTGTAAAAGACGTCAATGTCATTCTATGAAAAAGTGACAATGCTGTGAAAAGGATGGTAAACAACACTAACCTTGCCCAGACGAGAGGACGATGCGCTGAGGAGATATCGCTTGCGGAGCAGTCATCTCCAGCAGACGCTGAAAGGACTGCCGGGGAGACAGATCGGCAATAGAGGCCGCCAGTCCGCGCAATTCTGAAAAGACAAAAGAGTTCAGATAATGGAAAGATTACTAATTTAAAATATAGAAGGATACCTTCGACACTCCTCCTATTCTGAGCTGGAGGGATAGCAGCTTCAACGGCCTCCGCCACGACCTCGGGCACAATATCGGAGACGCGGGCCGGTGCAACGGCTTCGGAATGAGTAGCAGTGGCTGCCGCTACGGGCTCCAACGAAAGGAGGGTAGCCTCAACTACCTCCATCCTAGCCTCTGGGCCGCCCTCAGGGAGATCCGTTGGGACGACGACCACCAAAGGTGCCTCCCTCGAGGGAGGAAGTGCTTCGGGAGCAAGAACCACGCAGAAGGCTCTATCGCAAGAGGGACAGCTTCATCGGCCAGAATACGGCCTAGAGCCTTCCCCATTGCCGAAGTCTATACACAGTTCACACAAGGATAAGAATACATATATACGCGTGCAGACAATATGAAGTATTACAAAGAAATATAGGAATATACCAATGCGCAAGGAAGCTTTCAATATGGCTTGCTCAAGCCGACGCTCCTTCTCAAGGAGGTGTGCTCACCAAGGTCCGAGGCTGGACTCGTGGCCACCGGTCCACAGTGAAAGCGCGTCCGCGGCATCCTTCGAAGCAGCCTGTTTAAGGGCCCGTTCGCCGATGAATCGTCGCCGGATCCATGGAGGGTCTTCATAAAAAATGACGGCTGGGTAGGGCTTCTTCGGAATTCTTATGTTCTCTGACTCGTCTTGAGAACGTCTTATAGCCTCAGCCAATTGTGCGGCTTCCTCGGTAGTTGAACTCGGAAAAAGTAAGCCAACGTATGATTCTTGCAGGGCCAATTGTCACGCCCCGCTTCCCAAAATACGGAATACGAGGGGTAGACAAGGCCAGCCATGCTCCTACGGTCAAGGAAAAGTCCCACCGTAGTCACACTTCGGCTTCTAGTTTATCATGGTAAACAGTAAATAATGCGCAGGTAATGAGAAATGCAGTAACTGGAAGAAACAATAATATAAACTGACCAGATGGGAAACGAACGAATGTAACTCGGAAAGGCAAGTCAAGAAGTCTGTGATGCACGTCTAGTTCTGGTCCAGGTTAAATCTTCTCCTCACACTGAGCATGCATACTCAAGTCGTCAGAGCGACACAATAGCGATACAATATATATATAAAATCAAGCGACAGTTCTAACAGTGGTAATAGATATGAATAACAGTAAATCAATGACAGCATGAATATGAATGTGCAGTATTCAATGTAGCGGAACAGTAAAGCAGTAGAACGATATGCCACGTATGTCAACACAGTATATACGGTATATAAATGCCAGTATCCCTATCAGTCTCTAAGTCTCACTGTACAGGTCACTAAGCCTAGCGTCAGTCCAAGTGTGAGAGTCAACCACTCGCGAGTGTCCTCCACCCAAGGGTAGAACCCAAGGGCAAGGGACCACGGGCCCAACATGTAACATGTATATCACGGTGTATATCACATACCTTGTAAATCTCCATATATCTCCCTAAATATATAAGCCGGCATGGGACTCCCGAGATTCTGTTGAACTCACACTTGAACTACCCCACACCCCGTGGTGTACATCAAACGCTAACCATAACCCTAAATACTAATCGATCCGTGACAAGTCTGAGCGAGAACTGGAGGCAGGACCTCCATCAAGCACGTCCCGACTAATACCTAAGATAAATGGCAGTGTCGGATGCCTTATCTGTGACACCCGTGCAAGCGCTTCCATAAGTGTCCTATACCACTTATAGTCACACGTACACGCATCCCACAGACGTCGACAATGCAATATAATAATAGGGTCACTGATTGTGTACAAGTACGTATCACTTTCACTTAATCACGGATACACGAACACTGACGTACTCGCCACAATCATCACTAAAATCTAACACTGGGTAAATGCACGATATCACTAGATTATCACTGCAATGATATGAGTATGATATGATACGTAAACAGTATATGAAGCACGATCAAGATGTCATAAAAACAGTATTCTATCACTTGCACGATTTATCATGAAAAATACGTGTATAGTTTAGCGAAACGATAAACAGGTAGTAATTAGTATGTTCAGTTGTCCATCCATAGAATTTAGTTTCAAGCAAATCGGGTTCCAGGATCATTAATTATAACCATTTCATTTTAAGCGCTCGCGGCTGGAAATCCGATTTCAGAATCAGAAGTCCGTTTCGCAACGCATTTTAATCCCAGTTGGGATCAGATTTTAGCGACGCTACAGTTGGATGAAATCTAGGGTTTTCAGTAAGGTTTTCAACGTAATAGACGGATCTTCAATCGCATCTGTACGTCAGGAGATATACAATGTTTAACACTAATATGTCAATTCTGATTCTGTTGGGACTGTTATGCGTCCCGATCTTTTAAATTACAGAATAAATAACAAATGGTAACGAAACAGAATGAAATCAATTGTGTTGTCTAGATAACAGGTTCAACTACAATAAACAGTGGAGTTCCACAACCTACAAGTCAAGGAAATCCTGTGGTACCCATTACGGAACAGCAAGTAACAACTGGAGTCGCTCTGGACTGCAGTCCAGAGTCGCACTCCGATCCAAATATCATCATAGTTTGAGTACAGGAATATCTGGAAACTAGTATAGGGTTAAATTTCGTCGAGTTGGCTTCGATTTGAGCCCTCGAACGCACCATTCTAGTATATATATAATTTATGGTGAATTTAACGGTTTTCAGATACAATAAAATTCCAGTTTTACGGTTAAACTTGGGGGTAGTTGTTTTAATCGTTAACGGTCATATTTTCCAGCGAATCTTGCACACAGTGTTCATCGCAGCAAGGGCCAAGGTAAGTAATCCAGTTCCGTCAATTTAAAAAAGTATTTTCTTTGGGAACGCGCGTCGAACAGGTATGGCATATAATTGGTTTAAACTTGTAACTTTATCATCTAAGCAATTAACGACTGTAACTTAAGTAAAATAGCATGTAAGCAAGTAAAGTACTTACCTGAGAATGTCTCGGGGTTGTACGGTGACGGTAACGCCACTAACGCGACACGATGACCACAAGCTTGGGCTCGGCCAGGATGCAGTCGAGGCTCATGGAAGTTGGGGCTCGCTATGTGCTCAGGCGATGTCCAACGGTTACGGCTGGGAGTGAGGGAGAGAAAGAACACAGAGGGGGATGAAAGAGATATGCAGAGATAGAGATCTGAGAGAGAGAGAGAGAGAGAAAAATGAGATAGAGAGAGAGAGAGAACTGAGAGGGAGAGAGAGTGCAGAGTGAGAGAGAGAGAGAGGGGCGGTGAGTGAGAGAGTGTTGAAAGAGAGAGAGAAACAGAGGAAGGTGAGAAAGAGAGAGATCGGGGAGTGAGGGTGAAGGTTGGGAGAATGAGAGGTGGTTGCGACGACGACGATGACGAGCTGTGGTCGGTGATGGTGTCGAAGCTTGGAGGTTGATGGAGGTGGCTGGTAATGAAAGAAGTGGAGCTCGGTTTAGGTTTGTGAGGTTAGGGGTGTTGTGGAATCGATGCAGGTGGAGGTCACGGAGACGAGGGGACGAAGGGGTAGGTGACGAGATTGGTACAGGGGCTCGGGCTCGAGCTTGGGTGCAGTGAAGAAGAAAGAAGAGGGAGCTCGTGGGCTTGGGTGTTGCGTGGCTGGAGAAGTTGAGGCGAGGGCTCCGTTGATGGAGAGAAGAGAGTGAGGGAGTCAACGAGGTAGAAGGAGGTCGAGACGGCGCCGGCGGGTTTTGGTGAGGAAGAAGGAGGTGGGTGCAGAGCGAGAGGGGAGGAAGGAGAACGAGGGAGAGAGCGAGCGAGGAAGAGGGAGTAGTGGGTAGAGGAGAGAGGGTCGTGGGGGAAAACGCGCGCGTCGTGGGCGTAACGCCGCGAGAGCGGGGGCGACGGCGGAGGGAGCGGATCTCGCGCGGGTGAAGGGGAGTTACCGTTGGGGATTTAAAGGAGATGAACAGTTGTGGGGGTCGGGTCGGGTTGAAGGAGAAGCGGGCACGGGTTGGAGGCTGGGAGTGGGCTGTTGGAAGTGGGCTGGGCCAGAAATTAATAATAAAAGAATTAGAGGAAAAGGGAACGGGCCAGGGAGTGAGTGGGCCAGAAAAATAAAATGAAAGAATTGTGAGGAGGAGGAAAAGAGGGCCGGGCTGGGTTTATTAGGAAAACAAAAAATTGAGCGGGCTGGGTAAATTTTAAAACTGAGGGAATGAGTTTGGAAAATTGGAAATGGGTTGGGGAAAATTTTGGATTAACGGAAAATGTAATTAAATCATGGATTTGGGTTATGGTTTAGGATAAATAACTAGAATTAGGATTTGGGTCCAGGGCTGACTTTAGACGGAGAAATATACATACCATTTGTTTTGGGTTTAAAATTCAATAAAAAGGAAAACGGCTGAGCCAGAGGAAATGAAAGATAAGATCTGGGTTTAATAGGATTTTGAAAATAATTAAATAATTATAAATAAATTTTATAGGTAAAGAGAAAATACGTTATAGACGTACAAAAAGGTCTGGGTATTACATCATACCACCCTTACAAAAATTTCGTCCTCGAAATTTAAAAGAAACAACTAGTTATAAATAATAAGCGAAGGACTATCATATCGAAAACTAATACATGTTGATTTACTTAAAAACGGGTAGACAAAGTTTTGAAGGTGCATACATATATATAAGAACCACATACAAAAGTTAGGCCTAAAAGCATAATACAGGGATACTATAAGGGCAACTACAAATATACGAGAATATAGGTAACAATTAACGAATAATATTAATCAAAGTGTGCTCGGTAAAAGTCGAAACTAAATGTGTGCACATCTAAGTATATCAAAATAGCAAACTGAATTAATAAGTATAAGGCTCAACTACTTATAATAGTAAGCATATGCATAATACTAGAAATAAGATAACGATAATAAAATAGTGAAAGATTTGTCGGTAGTTTAAAACATTTTAGGATGATGTATCGATCAAATAGTTTTGAATCAACTTTGAAAACTCACATAACGAAAACGGGGAACATGGAACAATATATGCGCAGTGTAAGTTTGCGCTACTGAAAACGAGATTAATAATAGTGTACTTAAAATACATAAAACGGAGTAATCAACAACACGCACCAAGATAATGAAAACTAAATTTTTGAATAACACTGTCCCTTTATATAGTTAGGGTAATAGGAAGAACACAAAAATGTAGGCTAGCTAGGGTAAGGGTTTCAAGGAAGTGTGATTCACTCAAAGGTCGGAATGTGGCGGTTTTAGGCCGAGGATCAAGGAGATTGGGATCGGGTCAGCACAGGATGTAAGGGCGAACCACAAATGACTACTAGGAAAGAAGTTTGGGTAGGATAACGGTTGGTACATTCTATGAATCAAGAATTTGAAAAGTTAACGAACTCGGTAATTCATAAGAAAGGTCCTCCTCCCAGAAGGATCTCAAACAGGGTACAGACGAAGGATGAATGGTGGCTCATTCCAAGGATCAGGGTGCGGTACTTTCTAGTCGAATCGATTGTGAAAACTATACACTGAGTAGGGGGTGGACAGTCAGGAATCTCAGCAGAAAAATAAATGGATATGGGCAATAAACGAGTATCAGGCGAACCAATAATCAAAAGGTTTACGAATTCAGAAGATTTATTTCATACAAGAAAATTTGAAACAAGGCATTCCCAAAAGCGAAAAGTGGCCCTAAACTATACACATTTTATTTGGCCAGAAAGACCACATCAAAAGAAATCACGTCAGTCGCGGTTGTGGAGATTCAGTAGGTTGCGGTAGGCTCGCGCACTCAAGTAGGGGCGTCCATTTCCATAGCGCCTCGCAGGTATCTCTATGGGAAGTCCTTCCACCACAGGATCTTGATCTTCTGGTCCTTCTTCCTCGGATAGAGCTTCTTCATCGAGATCTGATTCCATGTGATCCTCTCCTTCTGGGTTCTCTTCCATGGGGTCTTCCTCTACTGGATTTTCTTCTATTGGATCTTCCTCGAGATCTTCCTCTATCGGGTCTTCTTCTATAGGGTTCTCTTCAGGATCTTCTTCTTCTTCGTCGGAATCAGCTATCACGTTAAACTCTGGGGCGGCTACTCCTTCGTCCTCTGAATCGTTGTTTCCGAAATTGACTTGGGGACCGTTGATCTCATCGTCAGAACTCATCAGCGTGCGGTCTAAGGAAACGCAAGACTGTGCATCCTCGTCTAGATGTGGCGCTGCTCCAGGGTGGGCCATGGTCTGAAAAGAAAAGTCATGATTAGATAGTGGGATACATCAAGGAAAAGCTCAGGGTACGAAGTATAGGTAAATATGCGATTGCACGAACTGAAAAATCAGGATAGAAACGCTGTGATAACGAATAATATAAATAAGGAGAAAACAAGAGAATGATGCTTATATTATGATTCAAGTTTTATTGCATTCAATCGAAAGTTCAGCGGATACAAGATTTCAAATGGAAAGGAATATTCATAAAAGATGACAACATTATTACTGAAAGTAGATAACATGAAAAATCCTTCTTCGACTACTATAACGTTGCATTCTCGTCGCGTGAGTTGAATCCTACGTTAGGTCTGCCTTATCGTCGAAGTTCGAACTACGCGATAATCCTCACTAGGCAGAAGTGGGGAGTGTGGACGAGTTTCCTCCTTGTAGTTCTTTCCTTTCTGGGCAACCGTTGATGAGGTGTTCGCTGGATTCACAAATCAGACATTTCCCTTGGGCGCGGCGACAATCCTTCTGAAGATGTCCTGGTCTCTTACAATACCCACAACATGGGGTCTTCTGCTGCTTCTGTCGCGGGGAAACAAATTGACGCTTCATCTTCTTCTTCTTTTCTCGTCTAATGGAAATCCCTTTATGATAGGAGACTCCCGCTGGGGTCTGACTCACCTGTCTTCTCAGCCCTTCAGTTAATAAGTCGTTTGTTCGCTCCTGGGCTTCCTTTAAACCTTGCAGTACACTAAGGATCTCAACAGTCTGATTCTGGGGAGTGGAGATAGAGGAAAAGTCGTTGAAAGACATGATCCTAAAACAGCAATTTTGAAGATGATATAAGGCACAAGCCATAAGATTCAAATATAATAAGGATTGGACAAAGATTCAAAAATACCAGATGTGATGAAACTTATTACAAGCGGAAAAATCAACTGTATGACTCCAAGTCGCCTAAACAAAGTATGGTAGTGTAATCGTGATGTAGTTCACCATTACAACCACAAAACTTTGCCAAGTCACCTGAAACCCTAGTGAATGGATAGCTGAACACACGATGTGAATATGGATCAAGAATGACAAGTTTACAACCTAGACCAAGGAATGTCTTAGATTGCCAAACTATGCACGGAAAACTGCAATCCCAATCGATGCAAAACCTGGCTCTGATACCAACTATACCATGTCACGCCCCGCTTCCCAAAATACGGAATACGAAGGGTAGACAAGGCCAGCCATGCTCCTACGGTCAAGAAAAAGTCCCACCGTAGTCACACTTCGGCTTCTAGTTTATCATGGTAAACAGTAAATAATGCGCATGTAATGAGAAATGCAGTAATTGGAAGAAACAATAATATAAACTGATCTGATGGGAAACGAACGAATGTAACTCGGAAAGGCAAGTCAAGAAGTCTGTGATGCACGTCTAGTTCTGGTCCAGGTTAAATCTTCTCCTCACACTGAGCATGCATACTCAGGTCGTCAGAGCGACACAATAGCGATACAATATATATATAAAATCAAGCGACAGTTCTAACAGTGGTAATAGATATGAATAACAGTAAATCAATGACAGCATGAATATGAATGTGCAGTATTCAATGCAGCGGAACAGTAAAGCAGTAGAACGATATGTCACGTATGTCAACACAGTATATACGGTATATAAATGCCAGTATCCCTATCAGTCTCTAAGTCTCACTGTACAGGTCACTAAGCCTATCGTCAGTCCAAGTGTGAGAGTCAACCACTCGTGAGTGTCCTCCACCCAAGGGTAGAACCCAAGGGCAAGGGACCACGGGCCCAACATGTAACATGTATATCACGGTGTATATCACATACCCTGTAAATCTCCATATATCTCCCTAAATATATAAGCCAGCATGGGACTCTCGAGATTCTGTTGAACCCACACTTGAACTACCCCACACCCCGTGGTCTACATCAAACGCTAACCATAACCCTAAATACTAATCGATCCGTGATAAGTCTGCGCGAGAACTGGAGGCAGGACCTCCATCAAGAACGTCCCGACTAATACCTAAGATAAATGGCAGTGTCGGATGCCTTATCTGTGACACCCGTGCAAGCGCTTCCATAAGTGTCCCATACCACTTATAGTCACACGTACACGCATCCCACAGACGTCGACAATGCAATAGAATAATAGGGTCACTGATTGTGTACAAGTACGTATCACTTTCACTTAATCACGGATACACGAACACTGACGTACTCGCCACAATCATCACTAAAATCTAACACTGGGTAAATGCACGATATCACTAGATTATCACTGCAATGATATGAGTATGATATGATACGTAAACAGTATATGAAGCACGATCAAGATGTCATAAAAACAGTATTCTATCACTTGCACGATTTATCATGAAAAATACGTGTATAGTTTAGCGAAACGATAAACATGTAGTAATTAGTATGTTCAGTTTTCCATCCATAGAATTTAGTTTCAAGCCAATCGGGTTCCAGGATCATTAATTATAACCATTTCATTTTAAGCGCTCGCGGCTGGAAATCCTATTTCAGAATCAGAAGTCCGTTTCGCAACGCATTTTAATCTCAGTTGGGATCAGATTTTAGCGACGCTACAGTTGGATGAAATCTAGGGTTTTCAGTAAGGTTTTCAACGTAACAGACGGATCTTCAATCGCATCTGCACGTTAGGAGATATACAATGTTTAATACTAATATGTCAATTCTGATTCTGTTGGGACTGTTATGCGTCCCGATCTTTTAAATTACAGAATAAATAACAAATGGTAACGAAACAGAATGAAATCAATTGCGTTGTCTAGCTAACAGGTTCACCTACAATAAACAGCAGAGTTCCACAACCTACGAGTCAAGGAAATCCTGTGGTACCCATTACGGAACAGCAAGTAACAACTGGAGTCGCTCTGGACTGCAGTCCAGAGTCGCACTCCGATCCAAATATCATCATAGTTTGAGTACAGGAATATCTGGAAACTAGTATAGGATTAAAGTTCGTCGAGTTGGCTTCGATTTGAGCCCTCGAACGCACCATTCTAGTATGTATATAATTTATGGTGAATTTAACGGTTTTCAGGTACAATAAAATTCCAGTTTTACGGTTAAACTTGGGGGTAGTTGTTTTAATCGTTAACGGTCATATTTTCCAGCGAATCTTGCACACGGTGTTCATCGCAGCAAGGGCCAAGGTAAGTAATCCAGTTCCGTCAATTTAGAAAAGTATTTTCTTTGGGAACGCGCGTCGAACAGGTATGGCATATAATTGGTTTAAACTTGTAACTTTATCATCTATGCAATTAACGACTGTAACTTAAGTAAAATAGCATGTAAGCAAGTAAAGTACTTGCCTGAGAATGTCTCGGGGTTGTACGGTGATGGTAACGCCACTAACGCGACACGATGACCACAAGCTTGGGCTCGGCCAGGATGCAGTCGAGGCTCGTGGAAGTTGGGGCTCGCTATGTGCTCAGGCGATGTCCAACGGTTACGGCTGGGAGTGAGGGAGAGAAAGAACACAGAGGGGGATGAAAGAGATATGCAGAGATAGAGATCTGAGTGAGAGAGAGAGAGAAATGAGATAGAGAGAGAGAGAGAACTGAGAGGGAGAGAGAGTGCAGAGTGAGAGAGAGAGAGAGGGGCAGTGAGTGAGAGAGTGTTGAGAGAGAGAGAGAAACAGAAGAAGGTGAGAAAGAGAGAGATCGGGGAGTGAGGGTGAAGGTTGGGAGAATGAGAGGTGGTTGCGACGACGACGATGATGAGCTGTGGTCGGTGATGGTGTCGAAGCTTGGAGGTTGATGGAGGTGGCTGGTAATGAAAGAAGTGGAGCTCGGTTTAGGTTTGTGAGGCTAGGGGTGTTGTGGAATCGATACAGGTGGAGGTCGCGGAGACGAGGGGACGAAGGGGTAGGTGACGAGATTGTACAGGGGCTCGGGCTCGAGCTTGGGTGCAGTGAAGAAGAAAGAAGAGGGAGCTCGTGGGCTTGGGTGTTGCGTGGCTGGAGAAGTTGAGGCGAGGACTCCGTTGATGGAGAGAAGAGAGTGAGGGAGTCGACGAGGTAGAAGGAGGTCGAGACGGCGCCGGCGGGTTTTGGTGAGGAGGAAGGAGGTGGGTGCAGAGCGAGAGGGGAGGCAGGAGAACGAGGGAGAGAGCGAGCGAGGAAGAGGGAGTAGTGGGTAGAGGAGAGAGGGTCGTGGGGGAAAACGCGCGCGTCGTGGGCGTAACGCCGCGAGAGCGGGGGCGACGGCGGAGGGAGCGGATCTCGCGCGGGTGAAGGGGAGTTTCCGTTGGGGATTTAAAGGAGATGAACAGTTGTGGGGGTCGGGTCGGGTTGAAGGCGAAGCGGGCGCGGGTTGGAGGCTGGGAGTGGGCTGTTGGAAGTGGGCTGGGCCAGAAATTAATAATAAAAGAATTAGAGGAAAAGGGAACGGGCCAGGGAGTGAGTGGGCCAGAAAAATAAAATGAAAGAATTGTGAGGAGGAGGAAGAGAGGGCCAGGCCGGGTTTATTAGGAAAACAAAAAATTGAGTGGGCTGGGTAAATTTTAAAACTGAGGGAATGAGTTTGGAAAATTGGAAATGGGTTGGGGAAAATTTTGGATCAACGAAAAATGTAATTAAATCATGGATTTGGGTTATGGTTTAGGATAAATAACTAGAATTAGGATTTGGGTCCAGGGCTGACTTTAGACGGAGAAATATACATAACATTTGTTTTGGGTTTAAAATTCAATAAAAAGGAAAACGGCTGAGCCAGAGGAAATGAAAGATAAGATCTGGGTTTAATAGGATTTTGAAAATAATTAAATAAATAAAAATAAATTTTATAGGTAAAGAGAAAATACGTTATAGACGTACAAAAAGGTCTGGGTATTACACCAATGGTTCGTCCTGAAGAATAGGCTCAGACTCTATTAAAGAGTCGAGCAAGTTGGTAGCCACTTTCCTCCACCGCTTAGATCCAGAACCGACCGCCGAGGACGACTGTTTCCTCCCCTGTGGAGCCTTAGCACGATGCCGACCCACCTCACCTTCAACACCCTCATTCCCATCGCCCCCGCTTGGTGGTGCTACCGAGGATGACACGGCCATTGTCGACGCCACGGGTGGTGGTACTGCTACCGGAGCCCGATTAGCCCGCGACCGGGTACCCAATGGCATACCAACTATGGGGGTGAGGTCCACCCCCGACTCCCTCGGAATAAGCGCAACACTAGTATCCCTCAGGGGAAAGCGGACCGGTGCGCGCGGCCGCGGCGGAACTCCCGTGACCTGAACCGGAGCAGGAGCACCATATCCAAGAAGCACCCTCTTTTCCTCAGCAATGATTGGGCTGACCCGATGAAGATACCAGCCCGTTAAGGACCCCACACATCGGGGAATATGGTCGACTTCAGGGATCATGAAGCAGGAACCAGTGTTCAGCCTCACGAAATGATGAGCAGCATCACGAACAGCTTCGGGTGAAGGGACCGGTGCGACTGTAAAAGCCTCGAAAGGAACGCCCTGATCGTATCCAAGCTGCCGGGCGAAGCGATGCAGATTATACCGCATAAAAAAGGCCGCGCTATTTTGACGGAATACCAGATAACCTGGTCTGATCGTTGTTCCCCTCCAAACACATAGACGCAACCGCATAGGTCCGTCTTGCCTGAATTTGGGGGCAGATGCTAATTGGTGCTATCCGTCCACCTCTCCGAAGATGCCAAGTTGATTTGTGGCACCATGTATCGAAGGTTTAAACGGATGCCGCCGATGTAGCAAACTTCGTCAGATTCCCCCTCATCTGAGGGGTTTTTGATTGTGGGGACGCTCTTCCCTACAGGCGCAAGCCCCTGCAGTTAATTACGCTACCGCATCGCGGTAACAACTTTCTCCTTCTCCAGATGGTCACTTCGTGTCGTGGGTGTTTGTTTTGTTTGTGGTTGCCCGTGGATTGTATACGGAGACTAAGTTATGTTGTCGCCCGTAGGGCGTGGACTAGTCCAAATCCGTATCTTTCTTAGATTTGGGTTTGGGGGTTGGGTTTAAGGATACGTTAGCCTCATTTGAGACTAAGATCAACTTAAATGTTTGTTAAGGATACGTTAGTCTAAATTTAGACTAAGATCAACTTAACGGGACCATTTAGATCCGACAAGAGAGCAATTGGGCTCTATTGTTTAGTTTAGTGATATTGCGATCGATAATTAGTTTAAGGGCATTACGGTCCATCGTTAGTTTAAGGACATCTCGGTCCAATGTTAGTTTAAATACATCGCGGTCGAGGTTAAGGACATCATAGTCCGTGGATTTAAGGACTCCACAGCCCGATGTTAGTTTTAAGACGTCACGGTCTAGGTTAAGGACATCATAGTCCGTGGATTTAAGGACTCCACAGTTCGACGTTAGTTTAAAGACATCACGGTCGAGGTTAGGGACATCATAGTCCGTGGGTTTAAGGACTCCACAGTCCATTGTTAGTTTTAAGACATCACGGTCGAGATTAAGGACATCATAGTCCATGAGTTTAGGGACCCCACAGTCCATGCAATGTGTGGTTGTCGGGACCCGTCACCTCTCTGAAGACGTTGAAGGATTACAATGCCAAATATCAGAGGAGTGAAGAGATGTACCCTTAAACCAAGGTTGCTTGGGGATCTGTAGTCCAATTTGGAACTAAGATCAAATAATTAGATTATGAGCACATTGGCTCAGTTAAATCTGAATTGAGGACTTACGGCCAATTTGAGCTAAGTCCAATTAGATCTGAAGTGTTGGCCATTTGTTGGACCATTAGACACTTCTCTGGGTTCAAGCCGACATTATTTAGCAATGCTAAACAAGAGTTTGAAGGCTCTGTTATCATTTTGGTCTTTGACTGAGTATTAAACATTATAGCTCTGAGTTTTTACTCAGTTTCGAGATTCAATTGAAGGGGAGGCCTTGCCTCTGGAAAATTAACCAATTTGATTAAAAATAGTGTTAAACACTAGATAACAACAGTGTTAACACTGGCAATAAAACTCTCAATTAGTGTTAAACACTAAAGGAAAAGGGGTCACGTATGGACACGTGAGGGCGCCCAAAGGTGGGACCAGATTCCTTTTTACTTCGCTCTGCAATTAAGTGTTAAACACTTTTTTTTAAATTTTATTTTGAGCATCACGTGCTAGCACGTGATGGACATTTATGCACTGATTATTAAACCATTTGCTAAGGGGTCACGTGGGGACACGTGAGAGCGCCCAGAGCTTTCTCCTTCTCATTTCTGGGGATCTTTTCAGGGGACACGTGAGAGCGCCCAGAGCTTTCTCTTTCTCATTTCTGGGGATCTTTTCAGGGGTCACGTGGGGACACGTGACCTTGGTTCTTTGCATGCTTTAATTCTCTTTATCTTTAAGAATTAAATTCTCTGTAGGGTTAAACCCTGATTATGATTCTGTAGGAATTAAATTCCTATTTTTGAAAGAATTAAATTCTTACGTAGGGTTAAACCCTAATTTTCTTTAGAGGAATTAGATTCCCATATATGTAAAAGAATTAAATTCTTGTATAGGGTGAAACCCTAGTTCTGTCTTGGAGGAATTAAATTCCGATAAATTTGGGAGAATTAAATTCTCAATTAGGGTTGAACCCTGGTTTTTATCCGTCTTGAAGGAATTAAATTTCTGTAATTTTAGGAGAATTAAATTCTCATATAGGGTTGAACCCTAGTTTCATCTTGGAGGAATTAAATTCCAATAAATTTGAGAGATTTAAATTCTCTGAACTTAATCCTCCCTCTAAGTCTTGGATCTGCATGGCAGGATCTCAACCCGATGAGAATTAAATTCTCAACCTATGGGGAGATGCGTTTCTGCAGATCTTCAACTAGAGGAAGAACTAAGTTCCTTTGCAGAAGAGTTAAACTCTTTGATTTTGAGAATTAAATTCTCTGTTTGAAGTTTTGATTCCCTTTCTTTTCTCACCTAGGGTTTTCTTTGTTGAGAAAATTCTCCTTTCTTTTCTCTCTGAAATTTCAAGATTTCAAAACTCTATATCTCCAAAAATTCTCCTCTTTCTTTTATTCTTGGCTCCTATTTATAGGAGAGGGAAAAGAATCAATTTGTTTAATGAATTTTTCATTGAAAGATTTTGTTTGTTTTCATAATTAATATGAGCCTTAAATCATTCAGTGAATTTTATTTTCCGTTGGATTTTCAATCCAAAGATATTCTGTTTGTTATTTTTGGTGAGATTTAGGGAAATCTTTCCTTGTCTAAGATTTTTCCATAAATTGGTGTTATTTAATCACCCATGGATTTTTAATCCAACGGTTCTCTCTAATCCTTTCCAATTTGGAAAGATTTTAGAGAAATTTAGAATTTTAATTCTATTAAACTGTAAGGCTTTCAAAGCCTGTCACGTGCTGGCACGTGACCCTTGGTCACATGTGAGCACGTGACCCCCAATTGGGTCTTCCTTCAGCTGTTTGTTTGTGCTTTTGTTTTAACCACCACGTGTTGACACGTGACCATTGGTCACATGTGAGCACGTGATCCCCAGTTGGGTCCTCCTTCAGCCGCTTGTTTATGATTCTGTTTTCTTAGATTTTAACCTTGTAAATAGATCGCGTGTCAACACGTGACCCTTGGTCACGTGTGAACACGTGATGGCTCTTTGAGGAAAACCCTGATTTTTAATCAGGGAACAAATGCCCCCACAGCGTTGCTCTCACGTGTCTGCACGTGAGTGCAACGCTGTCACTTTTGTGACCGTTGGATCCATCTAGGGAATAGGGAAGATGAAACGTTTCCATCACATCCTATAAATACAGGGGTCTCTTCAGAAGCGCCTCCACTCTTTCATCTTCTTCCTTGCAAACTTTTCCCTTTGAGAATTTAATTCTCCTTCTCAGAGCTTAGTTTTCTGCTTTAAGAATTTTCCAGAGTTTAACTCTGTTGACAGATTCCTTTTCCTCGGGTAATAATCTTGAACGAACGAAGAACTTTCACAGAAATCTCCACTGGATTTTAAATCCACACCAAGGGTTTTCCCTTTTAATCAAGAATCCATCCTTTTGAAGCTCTTAAAAAAAACAGAAAACCATTTAATCTTCAAATAATAGATCTCTTAGGGTTTCCTTGATCTTTAGGGATCGGTGGTGGTGCTTGTCCTTTCCATGAAATTTAATTCCTTCTCAAAAAGCTTTGGCTCTGAAAAATGTCTCGGGGAATTTAATTCCCCCCTTTTTAACAAGGAATTTAATTCCTATGAAAAACTCAGTTCTTCCCATAGAACTCCTTGGGTTTTCTTGCCCTGAGTTGTCTTCTTCACAACCAAGAAGAAGAAGTTTGCAATGTTGCTTTCTAGGAATTTATTTCCCTTGATTCTGTTTGATTTGTCACAGAATCCAAGATGGATTTCTTTTTAGGGGAATGTGTAGGGTCATTTGAAATCCACTGTCTATTTAATAAGAATCTTCCTTTTGGCTCATTATAATTACTTTGCCTCATCATTAGCCAGCCGCCATCTTGATTTTATGGGATCCATGTGTTTTGTAACCAATAGTCCCATAAAATGAGTCTTGTCGCTGTCTTTATATATATATATATATATATATATATTTATAATCATATATATATATACACACACACTTTTGGCTTCGCTTTAACAGTTTCCCCTTATGTTATTTCAGGTACAATGACGTCTGTTCCGTATTTCCCTTTCACCAGCTCAGAAGCCGCTTTTCCCCAATCGCCATCTGACGAGGAAGTGATGGCAATGATCATGGCTTATGACCGGAATCGCACCAATTTGTTTCTGTGGGGGACCTGGTACAGTCACATCATCCGGGGTCGCCGGAGTTTTCTTTGCGAAGTACCGACGGAGCCTACCTTTTCGTTCCTGCCGATGGATCCTCCAGGGACAGTCTTCGCTGTAGAGATGCCTAATTGGACTCCGACGGGACAACTTGAGCCTTCGACGACTGGCATCCCGAATCATTCTATCCCAGCCATATATATTCTGGGATGCCGCATTTGCCAGGGTGAGGCCCAACCATGGGGGCAGATCTACAAAATAGGGCTCACCCCTCGACACCCCACGGGCTATCTTCTTTGGGCTCGCTACATCCTGTCTGCCCATCGTGCGCGACTGAAGAGGGTCGGACTTTATCAGGAAATATATGTCTCGCTCTTCCATTACCAATCCCCTCACGTCTGGTGGGTTAAGGCGTTCTTGAACCAGTGGAATCTCCCCACCAACACTTTTCTCCTAGGGGACCGTGAAGTTTCGATTTTTTTGGAAGAATTTCGTGAGATTTAGGGGCTGCCAATCAGGGGGACACTTTATGAGGAATTGCTGCCTTCCGACGAGTACGTCTTCGAGACTGAGCCCACAATGCTTGACGGCTTGTCCGCTGAGAATGTCATCTGCCACAAGCGCCCGAGTTTGATCAAGGCCTTGGGCATCTTTGACAAACTCTTCACAGAGTCGGAGGAACAGGGCGTCACCTTTAAGAGCTTCATTGCTTGCTTCCTTCGCGAGGGCGTCCTATCGAAGACAGCTCCGAAGTTTGCAAACATCAATGACCCCTTTGGGTTTGGTTTGAACAGGCGGCCGACTGAGGAATCGGATTTACCGCAGTACTACATTCCTGTTATGTCGTCGGTATCTTTTGAATCGATTGCGGCTCCCGGCATGGACGAGGAGACATTCTTCGTGGGTTTTATCAGCGTCTGGCTCAGCTGGTTCGTCATCCCCATGCATCGCCGCTTCATGAGAGTCTCGGTGATCTATCCGGCTCATCATATCGCTGAGGGGACACGGCTAGTCGTAGGCATCCCGGCGCTAGCGCATCTCTACCATGGGTTGGGTACCGCGGCTAATACTTTGACCCCCGGCGAGGACGCAGTAAATTTTTCTCTCCATTATTTCATGTCTTGGATCGAGATGCACGTGTTGGGGGCTTTTGCTGCGCACCAGAGACCTGCATTTTACGACGCCTACACTTTCCCGCGGCTCATGCGGCTAGTGGATGCTTCTGCCCCTGACCCGACTCAATTTGGGGCCATTCATGCATTGATTGCTCCTTACGCTACCACGGGCGGATTGGTATTCGTTGATCGGGTTCTATCCTCTCCTTCAGGTCCAACCCAACAACTCCACGTCTTTTCGAAAGAGGGGGCACCTTCTCTGAAGCCCCGGGAGGCCACGCACTTGTACATGATCAGACCAGGTTATCTGGTATTCCGTCAGAACAGTGCGGCCCTCTTTATGCGGTACAATACGCATCGCTTCGCCCGGCAGCTTGGATATGATCAGGGCGTTCCCTTTGAGGCTTTCACAATTGCACCGGTTCCTTCGCCTGAAGCTGTTCGCGATACTGCTCACCACTTTGTGAGGCTGAACACTGGTTCCCGCTTCATGATCCCTGAAGCTGACGATATTCCCCGTTGCGTTGGGTCCTTTACGGGCTGGTACCTTCATCGAGCCAGCCCGATTATTGATAAGGAGAAGAGGGTGCTCCTTGGATACGGTACTCCTACTCAGGTTCAGGCCACGGGAGTTCCGCCGCGACCTCGCGCACCGGTTCGCTTTCCCCTGAGGGATACCAGTGTCGCGCTCATTCCGGGAGAGTCGGAGGTAGACCTCACTCCCATAATTGGTATGCCATTAGATACTCGGGCTCAGTCGAGAGGTAAAAGAGCGCCGGTAGCAGTACCACCTCCCGTGGCATCGACAATGGCCGTGTCGTCCTCAGTCGCAGCACCAAGCGAGGGCATTGGGAGCGAGGGTGTTGAGGGTGAAGTGGGTCAGCGTCGGACCAAGGCTCCTCGAGGGAGGAAACGGTCGTCTTTGGCGGTCGGTTCTGGATCCAAACGGCGGAGGAAGGTGGCTACCAACCTGCTAGACTCTTTATTAGAGTCTGAGCCCATTCTTCAGGACGAACCCTTGGCTCTGCAAGAATCGGACGCTGGCTTACTTTTTCCCAGTTCGACTGCCAAGGAAGCCGCACAGTTGGCTGAGGCTATAAGACGTTCTCAAGATGAGTCAGAGAACGTAAGAATTTCGAAGAAGCCCTACCCAGCCGTCATTTTTTATGAAGACCCTTCGTGGATCCGGCGACGATTCATCGGTCCTTTGGAGGAATGGGGCGAAAGGGCCCTTAAACAGGCTGCTTCGGAGGACGCTGTGGATGCCCTTTCATTGTGGACTAGCAGCCATGAGTCCATCCTTGAACCTCGGCGAGCACACCTCCTCGAGAAGGATCGTTGTCTTGAACAAGCCCTATTGAAAGCTTCCTTACGCATCGGTATGTTCCTGTTATTCCTTTGTAATATTCTATATTGTCTGCACTTGTATATATGTATTCTTATCCTTGTATGAACTGTGCAGAGACTTCGGCGATGAGGGAGGTTCCTACGGGTTTACTGACTGTAGAGCCTGCTGATACCCCTAGTGAAACACTGCTCGGTGTGGAGGGGATTGACGAAACTGTTCCTTCTGCGATAGAGCTTCCTGTGGTGGCTCCTGCTCCCGAAGCACTTGCTCCCTCAGGGGAGGCACCTTTGGTGGTTGCCGTTCCAATGGATCTCCCTGAGGGCGGCCCAGAGGCTAGGCTGGAGGTAGTCAAGGCTATCCCCCTCTTGTTGGAGCCCGAGGTTGTGGCGGAGGCCATTGAAGCTGCTATCCCTCCTTCTCGGAATGGGAGGAGCATTGAAGGTAACCTTATACATCTTAAATCAATAATCTTTCCGTTATCTGAACTCTTTTTGTCTTTTCAGAATTGCGCGGACTGGCGGCCTCTATTGCCGATTTGTCTCCCCGGCAATCCTTTCAACGTCTGCTGGAGATGGCCGCTCCGCAAGTGATATCTCCTCAACGCATCGTCCTCTCGTCTGGGCAAGATTAGTGTTGTTCACCATCTTTTCATAGCATTGTTGTTTTGCAAAATGACATTGATGTCCTTTACAGTTCTGGAGGCCGATGACGAGGTTGAGGTTCTTGAAGGGTCAGGGGAGCCTTCAGCTCCTTCTTGCATGACTGTGGGTAAGTAAAGCCCCCACATTGTTCTATTTTTTCTTTGCTTACAAACTTCACTGACTGTTTATAAATCTGAACAGCCTTGCCAGTCTCTACTGCGTTGGAGTCGCGCGTCACTATGCCACCTTGCCCCTATGCCCTGCGTGCTTCGGAACGGATGGCCAAGATAAGCCTCGCCTTTCTGTCATCTTTGATCGAGGAACTTCGCGCTAGCAACGCAATTACGGCCGAAGCATTTGCTGCCGAAGCTAACGGCTCTCTTCCCTTTCTTGCCACCTATCATAGCGAAGCAGTGGTGCAAGTCTGGGTTGAGTTCTGTCGGCAGGTGGAGGCTTGCTTGCACGTGCTCGAGTGTACCCACCTTTCTTCGGAGGCCATGGCTGTGAAGGCGGGCTTACGGGGTCTGATAAAGCGGTGCGCGGCGAACATGGTGTCGTGCGAGAAGAGACTCGGCCGCAAATTCTCAGAGAGGGAGTTGGCTTCGAAAGCGCTGAACGAGCTCCAAGCCAACTTTACAGCCAAAGCCAACAAAGCGTATGAACTCTGGCGAGTACTTCAAGAGGCCATCAAGGAGGTGGTGGCCATCGACAAAGCCGCCGTGTTCACTCGTGAAAGGGTTGAGGCCCATAAGGCTACCGAGAAAGAGCTTGAAGTCCGGCTTGCCTCATATCAGGCCCAGCAAGCTCAGGCGGAGGCCCGTCTTTTAGCGATATTGAATCACGAAGGCGAGGTCCAGCGAAAGAGGGATGAGCTGACCAATCTGCTAAATCGCCCGCCGTTGTATATACTTTTTTTATCCCTTTGTACATACTCCTGAATAAGAGTACATTATTTTTTGTTCTTCCACGAATTGTACTCTGTATCCATTTTGATTCGTGAATAAAAGACATATTTTTCTTCACCATGGTGTCTCCTTTTTTATTGAATGTATTATGTGGATAGTCTATCTTGATCTCTTTACAGGACAACGATGGCTTAGGTTTCAGGGTTAAGATCTGCTTCCTAAGACTTTTCAACTTTGTGAGCCGTGAAGGTCTCATAAAGAATTTTCTCCTTACCGGTCGAGAGGATCCCGTAGGTGTAATTTCTCCTTAATAAACGTAAGGATTCCTAAGTGTGTTTTTCCCTTGAAAGTCGTAAGGATCTCACAAGAGAATTTACTCCCTTACGAGTCATGAGGACCCGCAAGTGATAGGTGAAGTTGCCCTTTTCCGCATTTCACGGAGTCAGGGTTTGCTGTGGATGCTTCCCACGGGTTCACTGCCATGTTCTGCGAGGACCAGGCTCCGCTGTGGACTTTTTCCAGGATACCGTAGTTTAAAGACATCGCGGTCGAGGTTAAGGACATCATAGTCCGTGGATTTAAAGACTCCATAGTCCGTTGTTAGTTTTAAGACATCACGGTCGAGGTTAAGGACATCATAGTCCGTGAGTTTAAGGACCTTACAGTCCAATGTTAGTTTTAAGACATCACGGTCGAAGTTAAGGACATCATAGTCCATGAGTTTAAAGACCTCACAGTCCAATGTTTGCTCTGGATGCTTCCCACGGGTTCACTGCCGTGTTCTGCGAGGACCAGGCTCCGCTCTGGATGTTTTCCAAATACCGTAGTTTAAAGACATCGCGGTCGAGGTTAAAGACATCATAGTCCGTGGATTTAAAGACTCCACAGTCCGTTGTTAGTTTTAAGACATCACGGTCGAGGTTAAGGACATCATAGTCCGTGAGTTTAAGGATCTTACGGTCCAATGTTAGTTTTAAGACATCACAGTCGAGGTTAAGGACATCAAGTCCATGAGTTTAAGGACCTCACAGTCCAATGTTTGCTCTGGATGCTTCCCACGGGTTCACTGCCGTGTTCTGCGAGGATTAGGCTCCGCTCTAGATTCTTCACACGGGTTCACTGTCGTGCTCTGCGAGGACGAGGATCCGCTCTGGGCGTCTTCCACGGGGTTAGGAGTGACATAATCCGCATTCCACGTGACCAGGAATTTTTCTCTGGATTCTTCCCACGGGTTCACTGCCGTGTTCTGCGAGGACCAGGCTCTGCTCTGGATGCTTCTCACGGGTTCATTGCCGTGCTCTGCGAGGACCAGGATCCGCTCTGGACGTTTTCCACGGGGTCAGGAGTGACATAAGCCTCGTTCCACGTAGTCAGGAATTTTGCTCTGGATGCTTCCCACGGGTTCACTACCGTGTTCGGCGAGGACCAAGCTCCGCTCTGGATGCTTCACACGGGGTCATTGCCGTGCTCTGTGAGGACCAGGATCCGCTCTGGACGTTTTCCACGGGGTCAGGAGTGACATAATCCGCGTTCCACGTAGCCAGGAATTTTGCTCTGGATGCTTCCTACGGGTTCACTGCCGTGTTCGGCGAGGACCAGGATCCGTTCTGGACGTTTTCCACGGGGTCAGGAGTGACATAAGCCGCGTTCCACGTAGTCAGGAATTTTTGCTCTGGATGCTTCCCACGGGTTCACTACCGTGTTCTGCGAGGACCAGGCTCCGCTCTGGATGCTTCACACGGGGTCATTACTGTTCTCTGCGAGGACCAGGATCCGCTCTGGACGTTTTCCACGGGGTCAGGAGTGACATAATCCGCATTCCACGTAGCCAGGAATTTTGCTCTGGATGCTTCCCACGGGTTCACTGCCGTGTTCGGCGAGGACCAGGCTCCACTCTGGATGCTTCACACGGGGTCATTGTCATGCTCTGCGAAGACCAGGATCTGCTCTGGACGTTTTCCACAGGGTCAGGAGTGACATAATCCGCGTTCCACGTAGCCAGGAATTTTGCTCTGGATGCTTCCCACGGGTTCACTGCCGTGTTCGGCGAGAACCAGGCTCCGCTCTGGATGCTTCACACGGGGTCATTGCCGTGCTCTGCGAGGACCAGGATCCGCTCTGGACGTTTTCCGCGGGGTCAGGAGTGATATAATCCGCGTTCCACATAGCCAGGAAGGGTTGACTTTATCCTCATTTCACGGAGTCGGAGTTTGACTCTCGGTCATCTGTACACCGCCGAGTCATGGAACTGGGAGTTGCCGCTGTTCTGCTTTGCTTGATGTTGTGTCTGTTGTAATAAGACGAATGTTGAGATAATCCCCAGGCTATCTGTGAACCGTTGAGATTTGGCTTCTTCTTCTGATGAAACCTGGGGAGGGAAGGTGTGATTCCTTCTTTGTTTGTGCCCCTGGATTGTATACAGAGATTGATGTGATATCACATGTAGGGCATAAATTTCATTTTTCCATTTATCATCATTTTTTTATTTCCGCGATGCTCTATCATTTCAGTTTTTTTATCGCGAAGGTCGCGATTGCCCAATCATTTCGGCTATTTTTCGCAGTGCCCAATCATTTCGGCTATTTGTTTTATTTTTACTCGCTTCTTTTTATTGCGAGTTGCTCAATCATTTCGGATTTTTCGCATGCATATATTTTTACTTGCTGATTTTGTTTGCAAGTTGCCCCATCATTTCGGCTATTTCGTATACATGTGTGGCTTGCTGGATTTTTGCTGCAAGCTTGGATTTTGACACCGATTTTGGCATCAGCACCGCTACAACTGGGATATTGCCAGGAGCGAATCATCATTTGCCTTCGTCGATGTTGAACAAATGTGGCTTAGTAGACAGGGTTAGGATTCTGTCGACTAAGGCTTTTGATTTCATGAGCCGTAAGGGTCTCACAAAGGTATTTCTCCCTACGAGTCGTGAGGATCTCGTAGGTGTGTTTTCTCCTTAGGAGTCGTGAGGATTCCTAAGCGTATGATCTCCTATAATTCGTAAGGATCTTACAAGAGTGTTTTCTCCTTCTAAGTCGAGAGGACTTATAAGGGATGTTCACTGTGCAGACATATCCCTAGTCACGGATGGGACTTTGTTAGGGAGATGTTTATTCGCGCCCGTGGATTGTATACAAGGGTCAGCATTGAGCTGCTTATAGGGCAGTATCGAAGGTTGTGGAAGCTGCTTAAGAACAGGTTCAGATCCCTGTAGCTTAAGACTTTCAAATCTTATGAGCCGTGAGGGTCCCATAAGAGGGTTCTCCTTACGAGTCGTGAGGATCTCGCAAGTGTAATTTCTCCTTAAGAATCATAAGGATCCCTAAGTGTGTTGCTCCCTTGTGAGCGTAAGGATCTCACGCAGGTAGTTTCTCCTTATAAAGCCGAGATGACCTTGCAAGTGTCTTTTAACGAGATTGCGCCCTTTCGGGTTTTCACAAAACTCGCCGGTAGCCATGCTGTTTTTACTCACGGAGCCTTTTCGGGTTTTCATCCGTGCCCTTTTTCCTTGTGGACATACCGTTTTCTTTTCTTTTTTTATTCTAACGAGGTTGTGCCCTTTCGGTTTTTCACAAGACTTGCCAGTAGCCCTGTTGTTTTTACTCACGGGGCCCTTTCGGGTTTTCATCCATGCCCATTTTGCTTATGGACATACCGTTTTCCTTTTCTTTTCTCTCTTTTTTTTTATTCCCTTTTTTTTTGTATCAGCTTTGGGACGCTGCAATCCATCGTAGGTTATCGGCCTCTCGGTCAACGGTTAGTTTTAGGACATAGTGGTCCATTGGTAGTTTAAGGACGTTTCGGTCCGTTGTTAGTTTAAGGACTTTTCGGTCCGTTGTTAGTTTAAGGACGTTTCGGTCCATTGTTAGTTTTAGGACATTTCGGTCCGATAAGCCGGCTACTACTTATAGAGTTTGGGCTTAGGAAGATAGTGAGTGGACATAGTCATCGTCATTTATCATTGACCTAGACCGTGGCTCGTCAACCGTAGTATTTCTTCAGGAAGCGACCGTTTATTGGCCTGAAAGGTCTTTCGCCATGCATGTCCATGAGTAGATAGGCCCCACCCTGGTAGACCTTGTCTATGATGTACGGGCCTTCATAGTTTGGCTCGAATTTCCCCCGCTTGGCGCGATTGGGAATCATAGGTCTTTTGACCACTAACATGAGTTCGCCTTGGCGGAACGTTCTCGGCCTAATCAATCTCGCATATGAACGCGTCATCTTTGCTTTATAAGCCTCCAGATTTTGTTGCGCTGTGAGCCGGGTTTCATCAAGGGCATCGAGCTCCTCAAGCCGAAGGTGAGCATTTTTTTCGTCTGTTAGCTCGTAATGAACTGCCACTCATAGAGAGGGTAACTCTATCTCGAGGGGGAGCACCACCTCTGTACCGAACACCAATGTGTACGGCGTTGTGTTCATGGCCGTCTTGAACGCGGTCCGATACGCCCGAGGAGCTTCATGCAGTCTTTCATACCAGTCCTTTTTATTTCGAGACACCTTCTTTTTCATGATCTTTGTTAAGGTCTTGTTGAAAGCCTCGGCTAGACCGTTAGCTCGGGGATTGTAAACTGATGAGTATCTCCAGTCTATGTTGTGTTGTTGTGCGAAGCGGCTGATCTTGTGGCTTCTGTAGGCTGGCCCGTTATCGGAGATGATCCGTCGCGGAGTGCCGAACCGATAAATGACGTGTGTCTTGAAGAAATGAAGGATATTCTCCGTCTTCATCTCCCTCAGTGGTACTACTTCTGCCCATTTGGAGAAGTAATCAGTTTTCGCCAAAATGAACCGATGTCCTTTGGACGATACTGGTTCGATGGGGCCGATTATGTCAGTCCCCCACATTTCGAATGGCCAGCTAGCCACTGTCGGATGTAGCAGATTCGGATGCTGGTGGATGAAGTCCCCATGGATCTGGCACTAGTGGCATTGCTTCGCATACTCAAGGCAGTCTTGGATCATCGTGGGCCAATAATAACCCATTCGTTTGATCTTCAGCTTCATCTTCGGCCCGGCTTGGTGAGAACCGCAGAGTTCATCGTGAGTTTCTTGGACGACTCTCTTTGCCTCTTCAGGTCCCAGACATCTTAGCCATAAAGAGTCAAATGATCTCTTATACAGGGTATCATTGACGAAGGTGAACGATAGGGCTCGCTTCATGAGCTGATGTTTTGAGAACACATCTTCAGGCGTTCGACGGGATTTGAAGTAGTCTATGAAGACTTCTCTCCAATCTTCAACCTTCTCTTGGTCTTTTATTTGTAGAGTCATTTGCTCGGTCGCTCCCTTTTCCTTGGACGACTCCGGAGATATTTCTGCCGGTGCAAGAACCCGACGGCTTTGTACCACGATTCTTACGTCATCGAGGTTCTCATCGGCCAATTCTTTAGCAAGCTTGGCTAATGCATCCGCCTTGCTATTTTCCGCACGCAGTATGCTTTCCAAGGTGTAGGAAGGTACTTGGGTCAGCAGTTGCTGTACTCTCTCGTCGTATTTTACCAACTCAGGTTTGCACGTCTGATAGTCACCGTTTACTTGACTGACGACCAGCTGGGAGTCTCCGTATATGAAGAAGTTTTCAATCCCCATGTTGATGGCGATCTCGAGACCTGCTATCAAGGCTTCATACTTGGCTTCATTGTTTGTTCTCGGCTCTGTTAAGGAGAAGGCAAAGCGCATTATCCCTCCTTGTAGAGTTACGAAGATGAGGCCTACCCCTGATTTGATTATGGGGGTGTTTTGTTTGCGTTTCTTCATGGAAGACGCTCCATCGAAATAAAGTTCCCACCGGGTATCACTCCCGTCGATCGTATCAAACGCATGTTCGTCTGGCAGTTCGCAATTCAGGGGAGAGTCGGCAGGTATCGGATGCTCAGCTAGGAAGTCAGCGATGGCCTGGCCTTTCACTGCTTTAAGAGGCTGATAAGTTATTGAGAACTCCATCAGGAGTAAGGCCCATTTAGCGAGCCGCCCTGTCAATATGGCCTTTGACATCAAATATTTGAGGGGATCCACCTTCGATATGAGACGGACTTCATGCGCCAACGCATAGTGCCTGAGCTTCGTTATCGCGAAGATCAATGCTAGGCAGTGTTTTTCGATGGGAGAATATTTACTTTCTGCCCCCAGTAGAACTCGACTCAAATAGTAGAGGGCTCCCTTCTTCCCTTGGTCGTCCTTTTGTGCCTATAATGCTCCTAAGGAACCTTCAAGGGCGGTTGTATACAGAATGAGAGGTTTTCTCTTGACCGGAGCAGCCAGCACTGGCGGATTCTGTAGGTACTGCTTGATTTCGTCCAGCGCGCTTTGGCATTTGCGATCCCAGATGAAAGGGGTTCCCTTCTTCATCAGGTGACCGTAAGGACGGCACTTGCTGGAGAGATTGGCTATGAATCGCCGGATATACGCGAGCTTCTCTTGGAGAGATTGCAATTGCTTGAGAGTCCTCGGTGGGGGCATCTCCATAATTGCCTTGATTTTTGACGGATCTACTTCGATGCCTCGGTGTCGGAGGACGAATCCTAGTAATTTGCCCGAGGAAACACCGAACGCGCATTTGAGAGGGTTCATCTTCAAGTTGTATTGCTGGAGGATTTGAAACACGATCTTCAGGTGCTCTAAATGCTCCTCGTATGATTTGCTTTTCACCATGAGGTCGTCGATATAGCATTCGACGATTTCATGTATGAGGTCATCGAAGATCTTCGTCATGGCCCTCTGGTAGGTGGCGCTGGCGTTCTTTAGACCGAAGGGCATCACCTTGTAGCAGAATATACCCAAAGGGGTTCGGAAAGCGGTGTGCTTCTGGTCTTCGTGATGCATTTTTATCTGATTGTATCCTGACGAGCCGTCCATGAAGGAGAAAACTTCGTGGGTGGACGTATTGTCAATCATTAGCTCAGTGACCGGTACTGGGAAGTCATCTTTCGGACAGACTTTATTGAGATCCCGAAAGTCCACACATATGCGCACTGTCCCATTTTTCTTCATCACTGATATAATGTTAGCGATCCAGTCAGGATATTGCACCTCTTGGATGAAGCCGGAGTCGCATAGCTTCTTAACCCTAGCGTTGATGCTCATCTCAAGCTCGAACCGCATTCTTCTCGGCGCCTGTTTGATCGGCTTTACGTCTGGAGATATCGCCAATTTGTGCACGGCAATCTCTAGGTCTAGTCCCGGCATCTCGGAATAGTTCCATGCAAAGCAATCTTTATGCTGCATAAGAACGTCTTGTAATGTGGCCACCCGTTCTTCAGACAGCAACTCACTAACAAATGTCGGTCGTGGATCACTTGCCGTTCCCAAGTCAATTTTCTTGAGCTCATCTGCAGTGGTATATATTCCATCTTCCAGCTCTTTCGGCGCCGGCGAAAACTTTGAGATCACCTCGTCATTATTGTTTTCGAAGCACCAGGGGAGATTATCTATACCGTCGAGGTCTTCTTCTGATAGCGTTATCACGTGGCAGATACGAGCTCGCTTCCAAGACCGATGTTGATCTGGTTCTACCCTCATGGATTTGGGTTCATGCTTCTGCGGCGTGGTTACCCTCCAGCTGCTGGATAGAGCGAATCTGCCCTGTCGATATTGATCTTCGACCCAGTTCTTGAAGGTGAAGCAGTCTTCAATAGGATGTCCTATTGCCCTATGATAGGAGCAATAGTCCGAATGGGAGACTTCGCCTGCTTGCTCGGGGTGCTTGGACTCCGGGAGTGTAATGAGTTGATGTCTCATGGCGAGGTCAAGTATTTTCTTTGTCTTATCTTGGGCAAAAGAGTATGCTCGACCTATCTTCTTCATAAGAGATGAATCCTGGCCGCTCGATTCCGGATCGCGTTGCTTTTTGGATCCACTTTGTTACTGTCCAACGCCTTTCCCGCTCTTTGGTTTGTTTCTGCCTCTGCGTCGGGCTTTTTGTACAACGGTTTGGCAAGGAGGAGTATCTTTATTTTTCACAGCCTGTTGAAGGAGGCGTCGCGTCCTGGCTTTCTCGTAAATGGCAATTTCGCGATTGTGGTCGTCTCGAACCTTTTGAACTGCTTCCCAGATAAGCTTGTCCATTCGTTCTTCGAACGACGGACTTGGCATTTTGATGGTAGAATCTCGTCTTGGTTTAGGGTCAGCGTTTTCTGACAGGGTGTCCTCTTCTTCATCGAAGTCATATATGACGTAGCTACCATGGACTCGTTCCCGTTTCTTGGATCGAACATATCCGAGCCTGACCGTTTCCATTCTCCCGTTGGGCAGTTTGCGCTGAGTTCCGGGGACATCCCAAATCCTGTTGTAGAACCGAGTCTGTCGAACAGTCTATCTGAAGGGTACCTCTTGGCGCTTCAATAGCCTTCTTAGTCCGTCTGAGTAATATCTAGGTAGACGGATGGGCTGGAGTTTGTCGAGCAGGGGATCGGTGCCGTGCCAGATTTCTTTCTCCACTTTGGTTTCCGTGGATCGGTAGAATAGGATTGCCTGTTCACCTTTTCGCCTGGGAGGGACGTAAAATGTTTGTAGCTCTTGTACGCTATAAGCTTCAAGTGCGTCGAGCTCTTTGTAGTGCTTCCGCGGAATCATGATGATTTGCAAACTCTGACCATCACCAACGAATGCTTGTATTGGTGGCCGAGCGGAGAATACAGCATTAACCTCATTTTCTGAGTCGCTGCCGAAGATCAACATGGGGGCGGACGGCCTCGGGTTGTTGCGTTGAGGCGGCCCTGAATAAATTATCTCTTCTTCCTCCTCGGTATCACTCCCAAAGACTGGAATAGTGGTGATAGCTTTGTCCTTCTGTTTGTGACATCTCTCCATGTCCTCGAAATCTGGTAAGAAGTATTTTGCATCTTCGTACTTTCGGACCTCATTCACGGAGAATGGGTTCAGCTCTCCTATTACGGTATACTCGAGATCATCCTTGAAGTATTTCATACACTGATGTTGTGTAGAAAGGATGATGTTGTACTCGTGTAACCAAGGCCGGCCGAGCAAAGCATTGTAGCAAGTCTTGGCTTCAATGACGTGAAATTTAATATCCGTGACGAGTAGCCCGAAACGCAGCTTCAGTATCACAGACCCGAGAGTCCGTGATGACTGGGAATCGAAGCCGGAGATGGTGATTTTATCACGAGCGAGGTGCTGAACGCTCATGCAGATTTCCTTCAACACTCGTACATTGAGGAGATTGACGGAAGACCCATTGTCGACCAGGATTTTGCCTATCTTGATATCGTGGCAATATCCGGAGACGTATAGGGGACGGTTGTGCTCGTACGTCCCAAGGAGGAGATCTTCATCGCCGAAGGTAATATCGGCGGTGTGTATTTCTTCCAGTTCGTCCTTCATCTTTTCTTCGGCGAGAAAAGCTTGGAATTACCCCGGCTCTTGTAGCACCTTGATCAATGAGTCCCTTGCTTCTTTTTATAGTAAAAGAGTGTCACGACCCGAAAGTACGGAACATGACCGGCACTTAGACTACGAACGTCTCGAGGCGTACGTACTCTAAGTAAGCCGAACCCAGAAACCTAAACCAAGAAAAGTAGTAGAGAGTAGGAAGAACCATATCAAATCAACCTGTATGCAACATAATATACAACGCCTAAAGGCGAGGATCACAACAGAAATGAAGCTCAACCAGCAAGAAACCCAAGGAAATATAATACGCGACTCTAAGGTCGAAATAATATGCATCACTGGTCTCTATCTCAAATAAGTACAAGTTTGGTTGATGGAAATTCTAGATACAACTGAAATATAATATACAAGGTATAATGATGGGTAAGATACAAATAAACCCACCTACTAGCAAGTCACCCGAAGGAACCGTGCCCGCAAAGCCGTAAAGAAATCCGTACGGCAACACCTGCAAGAAACTGGGGCACAACGGGGGTGAGTTGCCAACTCGTGAGTAGAAAAAGATCTACGAACAGAAATCGCATGTATGACGCAAACCTAGGTCATATGATCACTATATATATAATCCTCAAATATAACCAGCAATCTCTAACCATGGCTAGTGTAAATATCTAACCCAAGTGTAAACCAATGTGTCTGTGCCAGTGCATCAAGTGGCAATATATATCATTTGAATGATATATGAATGCATGAAACAGAATGCATGTACTGAAGAAAACTGCTTTCATACATTTGTGAGATTTCTGTATTTTTAAAATGAGGTATCACAATGAAATCAGCATAAAACAGTGCCTAGCATCGGCACAAATCATAAATCTCAATATCTCGATATCTCTGTATCACAGTCTTTGTACCTCAATATCTCAAATCTCAATGTCTCAATCATAATATCCAGGGCGCCGTCAGTCCAGATCGGTCCGTACCATCCATCTCATGACTACGACGGTATCCTCCGGATATCCGACGTGTCGGGTAATATCACCGGTCGGTCGTGCTCTCCTACCAGGCTCAACGCCATCTCCTGCGATCTTCTTGCCCCGGGGTACCGCACCGGGCCCACCATGTACCCGAAACGGTTCGTCCGCCTCCTCGAATCGGGTCTCGAAATCCATCAGCAAAACTCATGGTGGACGACTCAAACATCATGGAAAAACCGCATTTATTTAAAAAGAGAGAAATCGGTATATATATGTTTTGCGGTTTTCCTCCAAATCCAGAAAACATCATGGAAATCCGAATCATCAATAGTATGTAAACCATGAATATAAGCATGAGAATCCATGAATGCGGCATATAATGAACAACAGTATGCATGATGTGACAAGCAATAGCTACACTGTCAAGCTGGCATATAAGGCAAATGCACTAATATCATGTCACTACTAGCTAGCAAGCTAAATCAAGCAATAATATTTTCTAAGTGTTCGTGACATGGCAATTACCGATGAAGATGTGTGTGAGCCGGCAAATAAGTGTACGTGGTACATACGCATCATCGGTAATGGTGCTGGTGTCCTAACAGCAGGATATCAATAATGAAATATGAATCATAACAGTATGCGATGCAGAGCAACAATAATGATATGCGGGAGCTGAAATACTGAACACCATGATCGCTAAACTGCATCTAAGGTCATAAAGGTCATATAGCTACACCACTACAAGGCTGAGCTAAAGCTAACAGTAGGTAAGGGAAACCGCCTAACCTCTGAGTCGATACATATAAATACCTATATATATAGTCGGTGATCCCGTCTCGATAATATCATATCCGATAACATATCTCTATAATCAGTTATTCCCAAATCAAGAGTGCGGATCAAACATCAATTTATAGCTCGTACGTAAATCCGTCGTACGGCATCCCCAATCTGGGTACGGGTCAATATCACATTCGTCATATCATTCATCTGGTATTTTCTTTATCAAATATCATTAACTGGGTACTGACCTATGTCTAGTACAATGCTAACATCATCACTATAATCAAGGTCAGACTACTGATCGACAATCTAGTATAAATCAATATCATCATCATATATCGTCAATATAATCATAATCCAGCTTCTGATTTACAGCCTCTAGCAAAAACGATATCATCAGCCCAAATCATCTCAAGGGGTAAACAACGCCCAAGGAGGCCTATCATAAATATCCTGTCATATCATATCATATTATATCCTATATCATAATCACATGTCGATCATTTACACATTCATGTCACTATTCCTATGGCATCATCATTCCCAAAATCCTCTAAAGTATCAAGGTATATCTAAGTTATGAATTTTATCATATCACCGACATCATGATCTCATATCAAACCATCGACTCACACCAATCCCAAGTATCATCCTCAAATCCGTAGTAAACACGTAGCCTCATACCCAAGTGAACTCATATTTATACGAATCTCATAACCAAATATGTAATAAGGATGTATGCAAGTATGTATGTGGGTATGTATGTGTGTATGTATGTGTAGTGCACCCACTACCCTATGGTTTCGTAACCTTTCACCAATCCAATATACCATTATTCATTTAAACATCAATAATAATCCCAACAACATATAATATTTATAGGTGTGTATACGCATCCGTATACATCACCTCGGACTGCGGGGGTGCTATACGCCATCCACCCGACTTCTCCCCGTAGATATAAATCTACTCACCTTGTTATGTGTGCCGGTGCCGATATCGCCATTTGCATCTCCAACGCCTCGATGCCACGTGGGGTACCTACAAGGATATCACACGTTAAAACTCATGAAACCATGTCGGAAACCAAAATGGTGCACACTACGCCCATAGGTAAAAACCTGTGACCTTGTGTGCAAACGCAGCCAATATCCACTGTCGTTGACGTCCAAACGCCACCCGACAGATACGAATCATCGAATACCCAAAATCCATACGAAAACACGTCGTAAAACATACGCCAACTCATGAAAATGAACCCAGATTTTACCCTAACTGGAAACAGTCAAAACTAGACATACAGGGGGTCAAGTTTACATGAAATAGAGCTGTGCACGCAAAACGAGGAGGTTCCACCCTGGTCTGGCCGCAAATTGCGGCCAGAAGGAATAAATTGGCGGCCCAAAAATGGTAGTTGGGGCTAGGGTTTTGGGTAATGGTTCCTATCTACCTGCACGTCTCACTGCCAAGTCAATTTTATTTTAGGAGGTCCGGGTTGATAGCAGTTTCCAGAAAGCTACAAAGTCGACAAAAATGCTAAATTATGCCAAGTGTAACAAATATGGTGTTTTGGTGGAATCTGGAACAAATCTTGGTTAAACTGGTCTCAAACACACCCAATAAAGTTAGCCTAACGATCAAGACCATCACTCGGCCAAGCCTCATCCAAATTCACTAAATCTATCACTATATCACAATAAAACAGTAAACTTTCAGCTATATAACCTAAACTGAGCAAGAACCGAGTTGGGTCGTGAGATTATACCTCAGGGGGTCCTAGAATGAAGGGGAAGAGAGGATGAAGGAAGGAGGAGTGGGTTGGTGCTGCTGGAGTGCCTCGGGACTGAAGTTGCTGTTGCAACTGAGGCTGATGCTGGTTCTGCTTGTTGTTGATGCTGGTTCTGCTTGTTGGTGTTGCTGCTACTGTTGCTGTTGCTTGTTGTTTTCTATATTCTGCTGCTGTTGCTTGTTGTTTTCTATATTCTGTTGTTGATGAAGTAGCAGCTAATGAAGGGGTTGTTGTGTTTGGGGTGTGGTGTTGTGTGATGAGGATGGTGTGGGTTTGTTTTGAAATGGAGTTGCTGCTGTGGCTGATAAAATATGAGCTGAAAGGTGTTAAGCTGATGAAGAATTGAGGCTGATGTTTTTTTGAATGGGGTTATGGCTGTTGTATCAGCAGAGGTAGGGGGCTATGATGGCATGTAGCTGTGTAGGGTTGGCTGATGCAAGATTGGGGGCTGAATTGTGCTGATGTAGCTGAAGTGTGCTGATGGGTTGATATGGGGGCTGATGTGTTGGTATTGGGCTGATGTATTAGCTGCTGTTGCAGCAATGATGATGTTGCTGATACTGATGTAAAGGGGCTGCTGTTGCAGTTGTTTGGTGGCTGAAGTTGAACAATTGGGGGCTGTTGTAGGGGCTGATGGTTTGTTTCAGCTGATGGGGGGATGTAGTGGCTAAGGGGTTAGGGGCTGGTATGTGTGCTGATGTAGTTGATGTATAATGGGGGTATGGTGTAATGTGTGAGAGTGAGAGGTAGTATGAAAGACACAAGGGATAATGAAGGTTGAGAGGGATCATGCACACTCTAGCCACCTCTCTCTCTCTCTCTCTCTTGAACCATGTTAGCACCCTCAAGCCATTCATGGCTCACACTCTCCTACACAAGTCAACCTAACCCTAATCATCCTTAACCAAGCTAAAACCCTTAAGTAACCCCACTAACCTAACCAATTGGTCCAACCCACCATGGTCATGGTCCATCCCTAGGCCACCATGAGTCCAAAACATGAAACAAGTGTAGACAACGTCATATGCACATTTTTGCACAAAAAGCCAAAAATCCACTTAGCGATTTTTAATCGCGATTAACACCAAAATAACATATAATCCATCATAAAAACTGTGAGATTTCCACAAAATGCCCAAATTTAGAATTTCTTTAATTTTCTCCAGAATTTTAACCATTTATCGGTATTTAATTATACCGACTATTAAAATATTCATTAAAAATTAATATGAAAATATGAAAATTCCCAAAAATAATAATTTTTTTTTTTTTGAAATGTTACAAAGAGAGTCGAGAATGCTGAGCTGCGAGGGTAACTTCTTCAAGTGTGTCAGAATGTTGTAGTCCACCTTACTTTTCCTTAGCGGGTCCTTGACGGTCAGCTCTTTCATGACTTGGTCATCTAAGGCGATATCTTCAGAGACCTTCTTTTTTCCCTTATCTTTTCTGTTTGCGGGTCCGAGATTCTTTTCGGGCAGCGTACGATTGCGCAGCTGGATATTTTCACAGGTCTTCGATTCTCCCTCCTTTCCTGAGGTGGATTCCTTGAATAGAGGGCCAAGAGTCATCTCTTCTTCGGAGTCACTTCCGAAGGTGAGGACTTGCGATCCCCCAGCGTTGACCACGTGACAGTTGCCGGCGGTTCTTTTATGCTCCTCGGTCGTACTTCTTCGCTCCCGACGAGTTTTGCGTTTCATATGCTAAAAATGTTGCCGGTGAGCAACATACCCTTGCCACCATCTTTTAAAAGCGTTGCATTCCTCAGTGGGGTGCGCAATCTTTTGATGGTGTAAACAGTAGCTAGGATGCATCTCTGCTTCATCGAGAGTGTTTCCTTCGGAGGGTGGTAGCTTTATTCCCGTTGATATGGCTTTAGCAAACATTTTCCTCGTCTTGAACTTGTTTTTATCTGCGACAGATGTCCCTTGATTCGGCGGAAGTGTCTCGACTCTTTCTTCGAGTCGCCGACGCTTGGCCTTTTCTAATATGGCCATCTCACGCTCCCGATCGGCTTTACTTTTCAGATGAATTTCACTCAGGAAGGCGTCGATCATTACGTCTGACAGCCATAGAAGTTCCGGCTCAAAACCTGCCCCCAGTCTATTGGTGCAAGGAGCCTCTTCATCGTCTATCAATGAGTGAGAGATCTCATGACAACCTGCTACATAATCCTCAGATCCATCTGATGAGTCTTCTCCATCATTTCCGTCTTCAAGGACGTGGCTGAGGAATTCTTGGAGCGTGATCGGGGTCCGCACCTTCTGGTTATACTCTTCTAGTGCGTCGATCTGTTTCTGCAGGTCCGTGCGCTTGTCACCAAGATTCACGGGCTTTTTGGATTTCTTCTTCTTTTTCGAAGATTTCGACGGCTGGGTGTGAGCACTTTGGCTATCACCACCAATCTTTGGAGTTGGGCGCGGCTTCAGCATCCCTTCGATGATCTAGGATTCCAGCGGATTCTTCCACCTGATTGCCGGGCATGTCTGGAGCTCATTCAGCATCCTTTTGGTTTTGGCCGAAAGAGTCACCTCCCATGGAGCTTCCTCCACAAAAGAACACGTTGCCCCCGGTGTATCCGTCTTCTTAGGAGTGTGTGGTTGTGGTGGGTTTACTTTCCACTTCTCAGACAGCGCAAACTTGCCTTGTAGGTACTGATTCTTGATCCATCCCTTAAAGACGAAGCAATCTTCGATTGAATGGCTTACCGTTTGGTGGTAAAGGCAATAATTGGGATTATTCACTTCGCCGGGTTGCAATGGCCGCTTTTGGATTCAGCAGATTGATAAGCCGGTTGCGCATCGCCAGCTCAAAGAGCCTCTTCGTTTTATCCCGCGGGAATGAGTAAGGGCGCTTCATTTTCTCATTATAATAGCACCGTCTCTCCTCCAATTGATCCGTTAGTCTTGGAGCACTGGGCTGCTGTTGGGTATTTGCAATGAAGGTCGCCTTCCCCTTACCTTTTTCGTTCCGCGGCTCCGGCTTCGGAGGAGACGGTCTATGACCCATTTGATCCATCTGGGCTATCTTGTCGAGTAAAGCCTGGAACGTAGTTGATTTGAAGAACATCATGAACTGTGAAATAGTTGCATGAGGGTCTAGGGTGTCCACGAACAGGCCCACCGCTGGTGCTTCTTCGATGCGCTGTTCGCACTTCGACCACAGATACTGCCATTGGATTGCGTACTGAACCCATGTCTCGCCCGGGTTCACCCTGGCATTGATCAATGCCGTTATTGGGGTGCGTTCACTAGCACTCGCGAATCGCTGGGTGAATAACAACTCCATTTCTGCGGAAGTTTTGACGGAGTCATTTGGAAGTTCGGAGTACCACTCAAACGGCATTTCCGATAAGCTGCCGACAAATTGGCGGAGCAAAAGCTTATCATCGCCACCAGTATTGCCACAGAGAGCCATGAACTGAGCGACATGTTGATGGGGATTGCCTGTCCCCTTGTACACATGGAATTTCGGGATCGTGTAGCCCGGCGGGTACTTTATCTGATCATACCAGCCTGGATATGGTCGCCCAGTTCTAACAATTTGCCCAGCCGCTTCATTTGCCTAGTGAACTCTTATTTGCTGAGCAATATAGTCATCCAGGACAGCTTTAGAGATTGTCTCCTCTTTGGCTGTTGACAGAGCCGGCAGAGGATTCGATGTTTCTCCTCTGTCATCTTCAATTATTATTGGAGGATCTTCGGCTGGGGGATCCGGCTGGATCATCATGCCCACCATGTCTTGGAAGAGAAGTGCCATTCGCTTTATGTTAGCCGCTTGCTCCGTGGCTTCTTTGTCCTTCTTTTCAAGGACTCTGCGAAGGAAGTCAGCATAAGTTTCTTGTTCGTGACGCTGTTCTGATGATGCCTCCGGGCTTTCTTTTGGCCCGGTGAGTGCGGCCATAGCAGTCAGCATCTCCTAAAGTTTCTGCTGCTGCTGTTCCTGAGCTCTTGTGAGGGGTCAGGTGAGTGGTCGGTAGCCCGTAGAAGTGCGGCTTTCCTCTTTTCCGGAAGCCATGTAAACAGTATGTACCACCATGCACCCAGACTTAGGACGTATAGGCTCGGTGTTTTTGTAGTCTGCCACGTTTACAGGGGCTTTCTTTGGCCTCCTTTTCTTTTGAGTAGTCGACGTGGAGGGGGCCGTTGTAGCAGGCACCCAAGTGGTTGTTGTCTTTTGCGGCTTACTGGGACGGTTTTCTTCCTGTCGGACCATCAGCTTCTTCTGCCGGCGGGGATAGTCTTGATCAACCACCGACTCTCGAACTTGTCGCTAGATTTTGTAAACTTTAGAAGACAGTCGTTGAGGGGACTGTTCCGGCTTCATTTCTATGACGGTCTCCACCGGCGGCGGAGATCTTTTTAGCACGGCGGTAGGCGAATTCCTGCGCACCTTATTCAGCAGCTCAAAGCTGTTCCCGGTTGGAACAGCAGTATTAATTTCCACCGTTGGAGCCGGTGGAGTTAGCCCAGAGGGGGAGTTGCCCCAGGCCTTCCTTACTCGGCGCCAGTGGCGACGTCGAGCGTGTCGAGCCGTTGGTGTTGGTTCAGCAATGGGGATGGCTTTGTCTTGCCCCCTGTCCAGATGAGGTGCCGCTGGTGCCAGCCTCTTGAAAACTGACGTCTTTTGATTAGTGGTATCCAATCTGTCAAAGACAGACCTTCGAGCATAAACGGGAGCCGGAATAGTCAGTCTTGTAAAGACCGACTCTTTGGCAGGAGAAGCCGCCTTGACGACTTCAGGAGCAGGGATGGCTATCCTCTTTGGAATAACCTTTTCTGGGATTGCGGGCTTCATCACGGACCCACAGGAATTTTGGCCCAGTCTGGCGAAGACCGAGGAGCTGGAGCTGGACGACCCGTTAAGAGGGACCGCGGTAGTAGCAAGCCGATCGAAGACTGACTTCTTGGAAGCTTCTGATGTTGGTACAGGAACGGTGAAGCTCGTTGGCGGGAGCATGGTCCCGAAAAACAATCCAGTAGTAGCCTGGGTGACCTGTTCCACGGGCATCTGTTGGATATAGTGCCCTCAGAGTCAATTATTGGATCACAGGCACGTGATTGCAATGATTGAGGGAGAACCTATACCGGTAGGGCAGTCTTACTCAAGATGATAGTATGCTATCTGGTTTATCTTTATCATCGTGTACTGCTTTAGGTGACCTTATAAGTCGCTATTACACATTGATAGAGCCCTTAGGATACTTGCTTGACGGCCAGTAGTATGATGGCGATCATATACGTGAGAGCTGGGGTCTATAAGCACATCCTTAAAAGGTCTCTAGTCATGGGAGTTTCGAGACCAGGCATCGATACTCCATTAGTAGACTAGTGTATACAGTCGAGACCCCGACGAGGGGCGGTGGCCGGTCTCACAAGCCATTGGTGTCAGTTGGTTCACCTAAGATGTATACAGGTGCTCATTGGGTCATGAGTACACCGGACAGGACTCGCCGGGAACATGCTAATTGGTATTATACCTGACGTCAGATAGCAGTTCCCTGGTGACATGTGTACAGGTTAGTTCATCGACCTGAGATCGTCATTTGTCTCGTGTGAGTTCCCACTGTGCTTTGATTACTACCCTACCATGGCTCAAAGGAGTCGTGCAAACAGGTTTTAGTTGGGTATACTCCCGAGCTACATGGAGGCAGTGAGCGGATCAGTAGGGGTTTCGTCTCTCCCGGTATTGGGGGTGAGATCGCGCTGTGTCTAGGAGAACCATTACACGAAGTCCTTGGCCAAGGCAGGAGATTTACTGGTAGGTATTCCAGTAGTATCTCAGGGTGTTCTGGGCTACACTCTGACATGACTTGTACCGCTTTGGGGGGTCTGACTTTTACCACCCCCCTAGGCCCGCCATGCGATGCTCATAGACGAACGAACCGGACTGTACGGATATTGTCACTGACAGGCTCAGTAGGGTGTCAGGATGAGTTCGCTCATCGACCTCCCTTTTGGTCAATACCTGGTAGCTCGTTATGTATGGCTAATACCTCTGACGTGCTAGTGGTTAAATCCACAGCCAAAGTATTGACGAGTCTTTAGAGTCCCCCACAGACAGTTTCTCAAGTTTCGGGCGAAACGTTGTAGAGGCCGTATGATATATGGCAGGGTCCGATCATATACGTGCAGTATTGCACGGATCATGATCGGGCGGATCATACTAGTGGGCTTTGGTTTAAGCCGGATCCTAGTATTAGATTTGTTGGATTACTTTAGTCTCATCGCATTTGCATTCAGTCGGAATGCAGATGCAGGTATGTATATACAGGTGAGGGGTATTCTTGTGATCCGTCATGAGTTTACTTTAGATGTTGCCATTCTCTTTTTGGATTAAACATTTTAGTTTAAATGTTTAGTGGACGAAAATGTGAGTGCAAGTTTTGTCTTTTTGCATCATTTCATGTCACATTCATTTAGTGACTCATGGTCTTGGTTTGGGTGATAATTTAATGTGACATGGATTGATTTTATGCCGAATTATGATTATGGGGGATAATATGGAGAGAGGGCAGCCAGATATTGGCTTGGGGATTATTCTTTTGGGATGATATATATATATATATCTCTCTCACAAATTATCCAACACAACATAATAAGCAAAAGGGCTTCTTCTTCTTTCTTCTTGTGCTCTCCTCTTCCTCCAATGGCAACACCTTCAAGCTCTATCCATCTCATGGATGCAAGAGACAAAGTGATCACAAACATTCTCTACATCACCTTGGACACGCCGGCTAGCACATTTCGTGCCCGAGTTGCTTCGGAAGAAGCGGGAACCCGTAAAAAGAATCGATAATGTGGTACCCTTTCCGACGAGGAGATCGAGACCGAAGATGCCGCGAGGAGCTTGGGATGGTGGCCAAAGACCGAAGGACACGGATCGATCGGAAAGACGGCCGGGGCGCTACCGTAGTCTTACATAGTATCAGAGCCACGCCATTAACCTTTTCTAGCTTGCTCTAACGTGTTTAAAATATCGATCGAACGAATTTTCTAAAAACTGCATTTCCAAGTCACAGTTTTTGTCGAATTTTTTCTATGGTCAAAAAATTATTTAGTGTGCTGCAGAAAATCAGGCAGGGTTTTTTAGGAGTTCTGAGAAAATTTAGTTGCATGATCGTACGGTGCCGCCGCGGAACCGCGGCAATAACCCTCTTCTGGCCGCGGTTTCGCCGCCATTCTGTGCCCTCACTGCACCAAAATTTCTATAGTGCTTTCTGACTTGAAAATGGGGTTTCTGGTATTTTTTTTGGGCCCAGATTTGTTTGAGTACTGGGAATTGTGCTTGGGGCCCACTTCAGGAAATTTTGTCGATCAAAAATTTTAAACATGTTAGTTCACAGTATTTACATTATATCTGCGACCGTGAATGTCATTTGATTGGTAAATCTTGTATAATTGCCATAGCTCTTTTAGACGGATTTACGAACGTGACATTCATGTTGATGTTCTGTGTTGTGCTGTGATGTTGCGGATTTGTCGTGGTGGATAGCCTGGATGCAATGGTAGTACAGTTTGGTTATATTTGTACATTTGATATTGCGGAGCAAGCGTCCGACATGTGGACTGTCGTCACTGCCTGTTTGTATATTATTCTTTTGGGGCACGACCGGGCTGAGGTTGATGTACCCGTTGTATATATTTTTACTTTCTATACTAGGATTACCCCACGGTGGGGTGCACGAATAGCCGGGTTCTAGAGAGCAACAGGCTCGCATCTCATGGCTTTGAGACGGAGGGGGCTTTACTCTAGAATTGGCGGGCTATTCGCCGCACTCGTAGGGGGTATAGGTTGACCCAAGGAGGGGTTCTCAAGTTACCGGATTCCGTGAAGTGCTGGGTGGTCCATTCACTTTGTTGAAGGGGACTGTCTCGCTTCAGGTTTTGGCGGGTAACTTGCCGATCCCGTAGGGGTCTAGGATTTCATTGCACAGGCTATCCACACGACCAGGGAAACGTCGGGTTTCAGTAGCGGCTCTATGAAACTCGAAGATCCCAGATTATTTGTATTGTTCTGTGATGCTTATTACTCTCTGTGATGTTGCATTTTATCACGCCATGAGCGATTATTATATATATTGATATATATACTGATAGATGTTGTATATGTTTTACACCCGCGCTAGTCCAGTCCCCGCTCTGTCGTTAGTTAAGTAACCTAACGGGTGATGACGGGACCCAGTGGCGAATGCGGATGGCATATACGTACATCATATTTTCGTTCTTTTGTGGTGTGATTAATTGATGGGACTGCATTGATTCGGATCAATGCAAGCTAAGCAAACCTATTCTGATGTTGTTGGAACATTTTTCAAAAAGCTGTTATTGCAAGGACGTTCTCTTTTGTTTTGCACAGTGGTATTCGGTTATGAATATCCAGCACCTCAGTTGACAAGGCAAGGGCCGAGATCCCTTCACCGGGAGTGACCCCTTGGACAGATATTTGTGTCAGGATAATAACTTCACTATAGTCAATCACCTTTTGCTTTGCATCGTGGTATTCAGTTGGAATATCCTGCACCTCATTCTACGGGGAAAGAGCTGAGATCCCTTCACTGGGAGTGACCTCTTTAGCAAAGGTTTTCGCCACCATATTTCTAAAAGGTTATCCGGTTCCTTCAACGATATCAAGTTCATTGCGTTAAAGGTTTTTCGCCAAAAAACAGCCGTATCCCTCCGTCATTTCTTACGGGTATTACTTAGTATTCGTGCTGCGTTTGTTGACCCCGTCAAGGCGTAGTGTACGGTAGCTAAGTGGTGCTTGTTTGTAGCATGAATATGCGATTGGTTAGGACAGTCGTGCGGCCTTGTTGACTCCGTCAAGGGCACGTATGGTGGGTTTAATACAATCAAGATAATGACGGGTTGAACTTGACTAGGACTCTTTGATTTGTTGACTCCGTCAAGGTCACTTGGGTCCTAGGGGTAAAAATCACATCGGAAGTTTCTAAAGAAACTGAAGTTTGCCAGGCATGCGCATACCTTCTGGAGTGTGATAATGTGAGTGGATTCCATCACATTATCATGCGATGATAGTTGGATCCCGATTCCCACTGATGAGTTGGTTTACTCCTCGGGTGATCCCGACTAATTCTTCTTTCAGGTTTGGAGGAGAATTTGAAGTTACAGTGGGAGGTATCCTGATTGGATAAATTGATAACCATTCTGATCTAGGTTAGAGTGCACGCAGAGTGTTTCTTTTCTCTCTCTCTTTGGCAGCGACCATGGCCCGACCCTTGACTATGACTCAGTGACCAAGTTAACCGAACCTTCTTAAAACACTGGCTTTTGGATTGTCAGAGTTGCATACCTCATTGCCACTCCTACTTTTACCCTTTTCTCCAGAACACCCCGTATTATTACGAACATCCACTTCCATTGGATAAAACCATCGTATGGTTATATACGAACTCCAAGGAACTTGTTCCAGATTCGAGGATGGTTTCCGATTCTGGAGAAAACGAATAAGACTATTCAGTTGTCTTGTCCTTTTACTTTCTCTCAGGTTGTGAGTGCTCCTTGGATTAGAATGGTACACCTATTATGCTAATTGGATAGTCTTCTTCCAAACCATAGGCAGGTGCCGAACGGTAGGGAATGAAGAAAACCAATTAGCCTAACGATGGTGTACAGAAGGTAATAAGTAAAGACAAATAAAGGGATTAGTAAGAGGGCAAAGTAAACTGCGACTGCTATTCACGACCAAACCAAGTATTTCATCGCCACTCCTACTTCACCTTTGTATTTCTCCAGGACACTCCGTATCACTACGAAGATCCACAGTTTATTGGATACTCCATCGTATGGTTATATACGAACTCAAAGGGACTTGTTCCAGTTCGGGGATGGATTCTGGTTCAGGAGAAATAGGAGTAAGGTTTTATTCAGTTGTCTTTTATCTTCACCTTCTCTCAGGTTACGAGTACTCCTAAGATTAGAAGAGTACACCCATTATGCTTATTGGATAGTCTTCTTCCAAACCATAGGCTGGTGCCGAACGGTAGGGAAAGAAGAAAACCATTTGGCCTAAAGGTGGTGTGCAGAAGGTAATGACTAAAGACATATAAAGGGATTTGGAGAGATGGCAAAGAAATATACGGTTATAGTTGTGAATCTGATAATGGAAGAGGCATTACTAAGAATACCCGGATACCCCTTCGAAACATTTTCATGTTTCAGTTTCACTATGTGTTGTTAAAAGAAAACTGATTTCCCAATTAGTCCTTGCTCTAGGGTATGTATTTACCAGGTTTGATTCTCATATCTGTATGGTTTTACAGATGATGAGTGGGAGTAAGTTATTGGGAATTGGGTGATCATCCTCATTATATCGGGATTCGTTGTAATTGGTGATATTTGAGGAAATCACCTGGGTTGTTTTCCGGACGGCAAATATTTGGTTTTGAATATCCGTTGTTATGCACCAATTTCAAATTGATATATCTGTACGTTTATTTTTATAAAGTGAGATATAACTTTTTGAAATTATGTCTATGGCATTTACCTATATCAGTGGATGGTTATGTAAGGAGCATTAAACAGCGGTGTAATTCTTCTTAACCATAAGTACAGTTTTCAACCTACGACACACAAGGAATGGGTTATTAGACTCAGGGGACTTATACAGAGTATTGTATATTGTCCAGTGTCCATGAGGACAGAGGGGTTGGTACTCGTACTATATTCTGTTTACTTGTGACTTCTCTAGTTTTTAGACATGTGTTTCGTAGAAACGCAAGGTCTAAGTTTTGAGAAGTTATAGGTATAAGAATAAAGTAGAGAACCAGGCGTTGCAAGTATCAGGATTCTTCAAGGTGATCGAAGATGTAGATACTTGTGTATGGTATTCAGTTAATAGTAATGATTAAGAGAACTTGCGTCTCTTTCAGGTTACTCCTAATTGGAAGTACTCTTAAGTTGAGTAATGCTGATCGGCCTCTCTCCATTTAGTTTACATGCACTGGAGACAGCTGCATGATTTGAATCTGGTTCCAATTAAATCAGTGCCTCTGTTTCTATATTGGATATAGAATAGTTCATATCTTAACAATGTTAAGGTACGGGGAGTTGTCCGGCTTATGCTTAAAACCAGATTCTGGATAACTCAAGGCACGTTTCTGTAATGGCTGTTTGTGGGTTGACCCGGGCTATGACGAGGGTTGATTTTCTACCATCTGGAAAATCAATAGTGATATTGTTCTTGACTCGCCACAGTTTTAATAAAAATGGATTTTTTCAGAAAACAGTAGTGGGAATATGGTAGAACTGGAAGTGATTCCAGAACCGCAAACGATTACTGAAAATTTGATAAGAACCTAAAGATTCAATCTGGATTGACATTCCATTGGCCACTCCACAGATATGGTGGGTAACCTCAGGCACTCGAGAGGTACTTCGGTATGCTCAAGGACGGTGACAGGGAGGTTCTTGTTTACCCAGACTTGCCATTGCTGTTGTTCCGGACTGTGAGACCCGACAGGAGGATGAGTATAGCATCGTTCTAAACTAGCTTTGGAAGTGCACGTGTATATGACTCTGCTAGAGGGTTGTCGTAGTCGGTGGGAGCAGCGGAAGCATAGTGGACAAGTAGCTTATGTCTATTTATGGACTAAAGCAGATATAGCGGAGATAGATCATCTATTTCTGATGGAACAGTCATAGGTTTGACTTCATCAAAATAGGGGATGGATCTGTTAAGAAGGTAGTAGGGTGTGATGTCCTGGTATTTGAATGATATACACAGAGTAGGAAGTGAAATTCCTATACTACGATCGGTTATAGTTTGGTTGTCATACAGTGGTTTCTCCACATAGGACATGGATATTATATCAGATATTCTGGTTACTAGATCTATGGTTTTAGATCTAGATTTGGGTAGTTTCCCAATCTGGGTACTTAGACAGCATTCTAAAGGTGTTTTAGAATGGACGACTCCAGGCATGGTAGTGTACCTGCAGGTGATGGAGTCACCCTCTCTAAAAGTGTCTTACAGACTAAAGGGGAGAGGGATGTGCATGATTGGCAGATCACTTACTTAGGCAATTGAGTCAATCATGAGATATCAAGTACCACACCAGATGTTGTTTTTGCACGAGATGCAGTAAGTTGATATTAATCCTATCCTGGAGAGACATTCGGAAGCAGTTTTAGAACATAAGTAGATATTCTAGGGATATGATAACAACCGCCTCTTTTAGGAGACGGTTATCATTCCAGGCTTCCAAGGTGACCTGGATGACAGAGTGACTGTCAGAGTTATAGTTTTCCCACTGACGAGGGGCGGTATTTTGGACAGGTGGTCCGAGAGGATACTGAGGGAGGTGTGGCGCAGGATACTGATTAAGTTCAGTTGATGATACAGTCTAAGAAGTTTGGATTTGGAGTTCATTTATAAACCAGGTCCCATCAGATATCCAGACATATTCTAAGATAGGTATTGCTCATTTCGGGAGATGGCTTTCTCCGCGAACTAGAGATAAAGAGAGACATAGAAAGAAACATCAGAGCGGATCCACTCACCGAGGCTATTCCTCGAACGCAATAGTTTCGCAAATGGGCTTTATGAGACTGATTAATAGAGGAGTTTGGTGTTCGGTATCACACGGGCTGTGAGTATGCGACATTGCAATAATTAGCCTTGAGTGCAAGTGGGAGATTATTGGATATAGTGCCCTCAGAGTCAATTATTGGATCACAGGCACGTGATTGCAATAATTGAGGGGGGACCTATACCGGTAGGGCAGTCTTACTCAAGATGATAGTATGCTATCTGGTTTATCTTTATCATCGTGTACTGCTTTAGGTGACCTTATAGGTTGCTATTACACATTGATAGAGCCCTTAGGATTCTTGCTTGACGGCCAGCAGTATGATGGCGATCATATACGTGGGAGCTGGGGTCTATAAGCACATCCTTAAAAGGTCCCTAGTCGTGGGAGTTTCGAGACTGGGCATCGATACTCCATTAGTAGACTAGTGTATACAGTCGAGACCCCGACGAGGGGCGGTGGCCGGTCTCACAAGCCATTGGTGTCAGTTGGTTCACCTAAGATGTAAACAGGTGCTCATTGGGTTATGAGTACACCGGACAGGACTCGCCGGGAACATGCTAGTTGGTATTATACCTGACGTCAGATAGCAGTTCCCTGGTGACATGTGTACAGGTTAGTTCATCGACCTGAGATCGTCATTTGTCTCGTGTGAGTTCCCACTGTGCTTTGATTACTACCCTACCACGGCTCAAAGGAGTCGTGCAAACATGTTTTAGTTGGGTACAGTCTCGAGCCACATGGAGGCAGTGAGCGGATCGGCAGGGGTTTCATCTCTCCCGGTATTGGGGGTGAGATCGCGCTGTGTCTAGGAGAGACATTATACGAAGTCCTTGGCCAAGGCAGGAGATTTACTGGTAGGTATTCCAGTAGTATCTCAGGGTGTTCTGGGCTACACTCCGACACGACTTGTACCGCTTTTGGGGGTCTGAATTTTACCAACCCCCTAGGCCCACCATGCGATGCTTATAGACGAACGGATCGGACTGTACGAATATTGTCGCTGACAGGCTTAGTAGGGTGTCAGGATGAGTTCGCTCATCGACCTCCCTTTTGGTCAATACCTGGTAGCTCGTTATGTATGGCTAATACCTCTGACGTGCTAGTGGTTAAATCCACAGCCAAAGTATTGACGAGTCTTTAGAGTCCCCCATAGACAGTTTCTCAAGTTTCGGGCGAAACGTTGTAGAGGCCGTATGATATATGGTATGGTCCGATCATATACGTGCAGTAGTGCACGGATCATGATCGGACGGATCATACTAATGGGCTTTAGTTTAAGCCGGATCCTAATATTAGATTTGTTGGATTACTTTAGTCTCATCGCATTTGCATTCAGTCGGAATGCAGATGCAGGCATGTATATACAGGTGAGGGGTATTCTTGTGATCCATCACGAGTTTACTTTAGATATTGCCATTCTCTTTTTAGATTAAACATTTTAGTTTAAATGTTTAGTGGAGGAAAATGTGAGTGCAAGTTTTGTCTTTTTGCATCATTTCATGTCACATTCATTTGGTGACTCATGGTCTTGGTTTGGGTGATAATTTAATATGACATGGATTGATTTTATGCCTAATTATGATTATGGGGGATAATATGGAGAGAGAGGGCAGCCAAGTATTGGCTTGGGGATTATTCTTTTGGGATGATATATATACATCTCTCTCACAAATTATCCAACACAACATAATAAGCAAAAGAGCTTCTTCTTCTTTCTTCTTGTGCTCACCTCTTCCTCCAATGGCAGCACCTTCAACCTCCATCCATCTCATGGATGCAAGAAACAAAGTGATCACAAACATTCTCTACATCACCTTGGACACGTTGGCTAGCACACTTCATGCCCGAATTGCTTCGGACGAAGCGGTAGCCCATAAAAAGAATCGATGTTGTGGTGCCCTTTCCGACGAGGAGATCAAGACCGGAGATGCCGCGAGGAGCTTGGGATGGTGGCCAAAGACCGAAGGACACGGATCGATCGGTATAGCTTTCCAACCATCTCTCTAGATAGCTAGTTGTAGGTTAATGGTTCGATCCGGGTCTTAAGCATACGATAACGCCGGTTTCTAGTTTTGAAAAAGTTTTCGTTTCCGCATTTTGGCCTCGGAAAGACGGCCGGGTCGCTACAGTAGTCTTACATCATCGTGAACAGGGAAGCCGCCTGTGGCCCGTAAGCTATGCCCCCAGTTGAGGCAGAACGTGGGTTGCAGTTGCATGTGGAACACTTCGAGCAGGTGAACGCCATTGATCTTTGCTTTCTGCACCAAAACGCCAAATCTCAGTATCTCGAACCCAAGGGCAGCCATTAGCAAACCGCGATTCGTTCGCGAACACGACACACGAAGTGTGGAGTGGAAAGAGGAAAAGGTCCTACCGGGCGTGCCAGAATCTGTTCCCCTCCGGACACAAAGACGCGACCGCGTAGGTCCGTCTTGCCTGAAATTCGGGGCAGATGCTAATTGGTGCTATCCGTCCACCTCTCCGAAGATGCCAAGTTGATTTGTGGCACCATGTATCGAAGGTTTAAACGGATGCGACTGATGTAGCAGACTTCGTCAGATTCTCCCGCATCTGAGGGGTTTTTGATTATGGGGACGCTCTTCCCTGCAGGCGCAAGCCCCTGCAGTTAATTACGCTACCGCATCGCGGTAATAACTTTCTCCTTCTCCAGATGGTCACTTCGTGTCGTGGGTGTTTGTTTTGTTTGTGGTTGCCCGTGGATTGTATACGGAGACTAAGTTATGTTGTCGCCCGTAGGGCATGGACTAGTCCAAATCCATATCTTTCTTAGATTTGGGTTTGAGGGTTGGGTTTAAGGATACGTTAGTCTCATTTGAGGCTAAGATCAACTTAAACGTTTGTTAAGGATACGTTAGTCTAAATTTAGACTAAGATCAACTTAACGGGGCCATTTAGATCCGACAAGAGAGCAATTGGGCTCTATTGTTTAGTTTAGTGACATTGCGGTCGATAATTAGTTTAAGGACATTACGGTCCATCGTTAGTTTGAGGACATCTCGGTCCAATGTTATTTTAAAGACATCGCGGTCGAGGTTAAGGACATCATAGTCCATGGATTTAAGGACTCCACAGTCCGATATTAGTTTTAAGACGTCACGGTCAAGGTTAAGGACATCATAGTCCGTGGATTTAAGGACTCCACAGTCCGATGTTAGTTTAAAGACATCACGGTCGAGGTTAAGGACATCATAGTCCGTGGGTTTAAGGACTCCACAGTCCATTGTTAGTTTTAAGACATCACGGTCGAGGTTAAGGACATCATAGTCCATGAGTTTAAGGACCCCACAGTCCATGCAATGTGTGGTTGTCGGGACCCGTCACCTCTCTGAAGACGTTGAAGGATTACAACGCCAAATATCAGAGGAGTGAAGAGATGTACCCTTGAACCAAGGTTGCTTGGGGATCTGTAGTCCAATTTGGAACTAAAATCAAATAATTAGATTATGAGCACATTGGCTCAGTTAAATCTGAATTGAGGACTTACGGCCAATTTGAGCTAAGTCCAATTAGATCTGAAGTGTTGTCCCTTTGTTGGACCATTAGATACTTGTCTGGGTTCAAGCCCACATTATTTAGCAATGCTAAACAAGAGTTTAAGGGCTCTGTTATCATTTTGGTCTTTGACTGAGCATTAAACATTATATCTCTGAGTTTTTACGCAGTTTCGAGATTCAATTAAAGGGGAGGCCTTGCCTCTGGAAAATTAACCAATTTGATTAAAAATAGTGTTAAACACTAGATAACAACAGTGTTAACACTGGCAATAAAACTCTCAATTAGTGTTAAACACTAAAGGAAAAGGGATCACGTGTGGACACGTGAGGGCGCCCAAAGGTGGGACCAGATTCCTTTTTACTTCGCTCTGCAATTAAGTGTTAAACACTTTGTTTATATTTTATTTTGAGCATCACGTGCTGGCACGTGATGGACATTTATGCACTGATTGTTAAATCATTTGCTAAGGGGTCACGTGGGGACACGTGAGAGTGCCCAGAGCTTTCTCCTTCTCATTTGTGGGGATCTTTTCAGGGGTCACGTGGGGACACGTGATCTTGGTTCTTTGCATGCTTTAATTCTTTTTATCTTTAAGAGTTAAATTCTCTGTAGGGTTAAACCCTGATTATGATTCTGTAGGAATTAAATTCCTATTTTTGAAAGAATTAAATTCTTACGTAGGGTTAAACCCTAATTTTCTTTAGAGGAATTAGATTCCCATATATGTAAAAGAATTAAATTCTTGTATAGGGTAAAACCCTAGTTCTGTCTTGGAGGAATTAAATTCCTATAAATTTGGGAGAATTAAATTCTCAATTAGGGTTGAACCCTGGTTTTTATCCGTCTTGAAGGAATTAAATTCCTGTAATTTTAGGAGAATTAAATTCTCATATAGGATTGAACCCTAGTTTCATCTTGGAGGAATTAAATTCCTATAAATTTGAGAGAATTAAATTCTCTGAACTCAATCCTCCCTCTAAGTCTTGGATCTGCATGGCAGGATCTCAACCCGATGAGAATTAAATTCTCAACCTATGGGGAGATATGTTTCTGCAGATCTTCAACTAGAGGAAGAACTAAGTTCCTTTGCAGAAGAGTTAGACTCTTAGATTTTGAGAATTAAATTCTCTGTTTGAAGTTTTGATTCCCTTTCTTTTCTCACCTAGGGTTTTCTTTGTTGAGAATTAAATTTTCCTTTATTTTCTCTCTGAAATTTCAAGATTTCAAAACTCTATATCTCCAAAAATTCTCCTCTTTCTTTTATTCTTGGCTCCTATTTATAGGAGAGGGAAAAGAATCAATTTATTTAATGAATCTTTCATTGAAAGATTTTGTTTGTTTTCATAATTAATAGGAGCCTTTAAATCATTCAGTGAATTTTATTCACCGTTGGATTTTCAATCCAAAGATATTAGGTTTGTTATTTTCGGTGAGATTTAGGGAAATCTTTCCTTGTCTAAGATTTTCCATAAATTGGTGATATTTAATCACCCCTGGATTTTTAATCCAACGGTTCTCTCTAATCCTTTCCCATTTGGAAATATTCTAAATTTTAATTCTATTAAACTGTAAGGCTTTCAAAGCCTGTCACGTGCTGGCACGTGACCCTTGGTCACGTGTGAGCACGTGACCCCTGGCTTCTCCTTCAGCCGTTTCTTTTCATTTCTGTTTGATTAGAATTGAACCATCACGTGTCAACACGTGACCATTGGTCACGTGTGAGCACGTGATACCTCATTGCGGTAATTCCCGATTTTTAGAATTAAATTCTATTAAGTTATAAGGCTTTCAGAGCCTGTCAAGTGTTGGCACGTGACCCTTGGTCACGTGTGAGCACGCGACCCCCAATTGGGTCCTCCTTCAGCCGTTTGTTTGTGCTTTTGTTTTAACCATCATGTGTTGACACGTGACCATTGGTCACGTGTGAGCACGTGACCCCCAGTTGGGTCCTCCTTCAGCCGCTTGTTTATGATTCTGTTTGCTTAGATTTTAACCTTGTAAATAGATCACGTGTCAATACGTGACCCTTGGTCACTTGTGAACACGTGATGCCTCTTTGAGGAAAACCCTGATTTTTAATCAGGGAACAATCGTATACAGGTGCGTGGCCTCCCGGGGCTTCAAAGAAGGCACATCATCTTTAGTCTGGTCGCAGAGTTGTTGAACTAGACCTAAAAGAGAAGATAAGGCCCGGTCAATGAATACCAGTCCGCCCGTGCTGGCGTAAGGAGCAATCAACACGCGAATGGCCCCAAATTGAGTCGGGTCAGGGGCAGAGGCATCCACTAGCCGCATGAGTCGCGGAAAAGTGTAGGCGTCATAAAATGCGGGTCTCTGGTGCACAGCAAAAGCCCCCAACACATGCATCTCAATCCAAGATGTGAAGTAATGAAGGGAGAAGTTTACTACGTCCACACCGGGAGTCGAAGTATTAGCCGCGGCACCCAACCCATGATAGAGATGCGCTAGCGCCGGGATGCCTACGGCTAGCCGTGTCCCCTCAGCGATACGATGAGCCGGATAGATCACCGAGACTCTCATGAAGCGTCGATGCATGGGGATGACAAACCAGCTGAGTCAGACACTGATAAAACCCACAAAGAATGTCTCCTCATCCATGCCGGGAGCTGCAATCGATTCGAAAGATACCGGTGACATAATAGGAATGTAATATTGCGGCAAGTTCTCTTCCTTAGTCGGCCGTCTGTTCAAACCAAACCCAAAGGGGTCATTGATGTTTGCAAACTTCAGAGCCGCCTTCGATAGGACACCCTCGCGAAGGAAGCAAGCGATGAAGCTCTTAAAGGTGATGCCCTGCTCCTCGGATTCTGTGAACAGTTTGTCAAAGATGCCCAGGGCCTTGATCAAACTCGGGCACTTGTGGCGGACGGCATTCTCAGTAGACAGGCCGTCGAGCATTGCGGGCTCGGTCTCAAAGACGTACTTGTCGGAAGGCAGCAATTCCTCATAAAGGGTCCCCCTGATTGGCAGCCCCGAGATCTCGCGAAATTCTTCCAAAGAAATCGAAATTTCGCGGTCCCCTAGGAGAAAAGTGTTGGTGGGGAGATTCCACTGGTTCAAGAAAGCCTTAGCCCACCAGACGTGAGGGGATTGGTAGTGGAAGAGCGATGCATATATTGCCTGATAAAGCCCAACCCTCTGCAGTCGCGCGCGGTGGGCGGACAGGATGTAGCGAGCCTAAAGAAGATAACCCGTGGGGTGTCAAGGGGTGAGCCCTATTTTATAAATCTACCCCCATGGTTGGGCCTCGCCCTGGCAAATACGGCGTCCCAGAATATCTATGGCCGGGATAGGATGATTCGGGATGCCCATCGTCGAAGGCTCAAGCCGTCCCATCGGAGTCTAATTAGACATCTCCACAGCAAAGACTGCCCCTGGAGGATCCATCGGCAGGAACGGATAGGTAGGCTCCGTTGGTACTTCGCAAAGGAAACTCCGGTGACCCCCGATGATGTGACCGTACCAGGTCCCCTACAGAAGTAAGTTGGTGCGATTCGGGTCATGAGCCCTAATCATTGCCATCAGTTCCTCGTCAGATGGCGACTGGGGAAAAGCGGCTTCCGAGCGGGTGAAAGGGAAATACGGAACAGACGTCATTGTACCTGAAATGAAATAAAGGGAAACTGTTAAAGCGAAGCCAACAGTATATATATATGCGTTTATAAATATATATATATATATATATATATATATATATATATATATATAAAGACAGTGGAAGAAAGCGACAGAGGGCTTATTTTATGGGACCATTGGTTACAAAACACATGGGTCCCACAAAATCAGGATGGCGGCTGGCTAATGATGAGGCAAAGCAATTATAATGAGACAAAAGGAAGATTCTCATTAAATAGACAGTGGATTTCAAATGGAGAAATCCATCTTGGACTCTGTGACAAATCAAACAGAATCAAGAGAATTTAATTTCTAGAAAGCAACATTGCAAAATTCTTCTTGGTTGTGAAGAAGACAACTCAGGGCAAGAAAACCCAAGGAGTTCTATGAGAAGAACTGAGTTCTTCATAGGAATTAAATTCCTTGTTAAAAAAAGGGGGAATTAAATTCCCAGAGATATTTTTCAGAGCCAAAGTTTTTTGAGGATAGAATTAAATTCCAGGGGAAAGACAAATACCACCATTGACCCCTGAAGATCAGAAAAACCCTAAGAGATCTATTATTTGAAGATTAAATGGTTCTCTGTTTTTTTTTAAAGAGTTTCAAAAAAAAGGGTTCTTGATTAAAGGGAAAAACCCTTGGTCTGGATTTAAAATTCAATAAAAATTTCTGCAAAAGTTCTTCATTTGTTCATGATCATTACCTGAAGAAAAGGTCTTTTTTGGACAGAGTTAAAATCTAAAAATATTCGAGGCAGAGAACTAAGCTCTGGAAAGGAGAATTAAATTCTTAAAAGAAAAAATTTGCAAAGAAGAAGATGAAAGAGTGGAGGCGCTTCTGAAGAGACCCTTGCATTTATAGGGTGTGATGGAAACGCTTCATCTCCCCGATTCCCTAGATGGATCCAACGGTCACAAAAGTGACAGCGTTGCACTCACGTGCAGATACGTGAAAGCAACGCTGTGGGGGCATTTGTTCCTTGATTAAAAATCAGGAAAAACTTCAATAAGGTATCACGTGATCACACGTGACCAATGGTCACGTGTTGACATGTGATGGTTAAAACAGCAACATAAATAAGCGGCTGAGAAGAGGACTCAATTGGGGGTCACGTGCTCACACGTCACCAAGGGTCACGTGCCAGCACGTGACTGGCTTTGAAAGCCATACAGTTTAATAGAATTAAATTCTAAATTTCTCTAAATCTTTCCAAATGGAAAAGGGTTATGGGGAACCGTTGGATTAAAAATCTAGGGGTGATTAAAAATCACCAATTTATGGAAAAATCTTAGACAGGGAAAGATTTCCCTAAATCTCACCGAAAATAACAAACAGAATATCTTTGGATTGAAAATCCAACGGTGAATAAAATTCACTGAATGATCTAAAGGATCATATTAATTATGAAAACAAACAAAATCTTTCAATGAAAAATTTACTAAACAAATTGATTCTTTTCCTTCTCCTATAAATAGAAGCCAAGGGGGGAGAATTAAAAAAAGAATTTTGGATATAGAATTTTGGAATCTTGAAATTTCAGAGAGAAAAGAAAGGAAAATTTAATTCTCAAAAACGAAAACCCTAGGTGAGAAAAGAAAGGGGATCAAAACTTCAAACAGAGAATTTAATTCTCAAAATCTAAGAGTTTAACTCTTCTGCAAAAAGAACTTAGTTCTTCCTCTAGCTGAAGATCTGCAGAAGCAAATCTCCCCATAGGTTGAGAATTTAATTCTCATCGGGTTGAGATTTTACCATGCAGATTCAAGACTTAGAGGGAGGATTGAGTTCAGAGAATTTAATTCTCCCAAATTTATAGGAATTTAATTCCTCCAAGATGAAATTAGGGTTTAACCCTATATGAGAATTTAATTCTCCCAAAACTCATAGGAATTTAATTCCTCCAAGATAAATTAGGGTTTAAACCCTATCTGAGAATTTAATTCTCCCAATTTACAGGAATTCAATTCCTTCAAGATAAATTAGGGTTTAAACCCTATCTGAGAATTTAATTCTCCTAAAAATATAGGAATTTAATTCCTTCAAGATGGACAGAACTAGGGTTTAACCCTAATTGAGAAGTTAATTCTCTCAAATTAACAGGAATTTAATTCCTCCTAAAATGAAATTAGGGTTTCACCCTACACAAGAATTTAATTCTTTTACATGTTTGGGAATTTAATTTCTCTAAAAGAAATTAGGGTTTAACCCTACATAAGAATTTAATTCTTAAAGAAATAAGGAGACTTAAAAGATCTCCATGCATGCAAAGAACCAAGGTCACGTGTCCCCACGTGACCCTTGAAAAGATCCCTGAAAAGGAGAAGAAAAGAAGCTTTGAGGCAATGCCTCGCGTGCTCCCACTTGACCTCCAAAACACAGAGAGAAAAAGCAAAGGAAATCTAAGCTTTGGGCGCTCTCATGTGTCCCCACATGACCCCTCATCAAGTGCTTTAATAATCAGTGCATAAATCTCTATCACGTGTCGACACGTGATGCTCAGAATAAAAAATAAAAAAAAGTGTCTAACACTTATTCGCAAAGCAAAAGTAAAGGGGATCTGGTCCCACCTCTGGGTGCCCTCACGTGGCCCCACGTGACCCATTCCTATTTAGTGTTTAAACACTAATTTAAAGGACTTATCTCCAGTGTTTAACACTGTCATTTTCTAGTGTTTAACACTGACTTGAGAGTTTTATTTCCAGTGTTTAACACTGATTTATTTCTAGTGTTTAACACTAAGTCGAGGATTATATTTCCAGTGTTTAACACTGTCATTCTCTAGTGTTTAACACTAACTCGAGAGCTTTATTTCTAGTGTTTAACACTACTGTTCTTTATTGTTTAACACTACTTTTAGCCAAATTGGCTAATTTTCCAGAGGCAAAAGTCTCCCCTTCAACTGCATCTCAAAATTGAGTAAAATCTAATGTCCACTGCTCAATTAAAGATAAAAAAATGTTACCAAAGCACTCAAACTCTTGTTTAGCATTGCTAAATAATGTGGGCTGAAACCAGACAAATGTCTAATGGTCCAGTAAAGGGCCAATATTCCAAACTTAATTGGACTTAGCCCAAGTTGGCCATAAGTCCTCAATCCAGACTTAATTGAGCCATTGTGCTCATAATATAATTAATGGATTTTAGTTCCAAATTGGACTACAGATCACCAATCAACCTTGGTTCAAGGGTACATCTCTTCACTCCTTTGATATTTGCCGTTGTAATTCCTCAATGACTTCAAAGAGGTGACGGGTCCCGACAACCACACATTTCACGGACTGTAGGGTCCTTAAACCCATGGACTATGATGTCCTTCACTCGACCGTGATGTGTTTAAACTAACACTGGACTGTGGGGTCCTTAAACCCATGGACTATGATGTCCTTCACTCGACCGTGATGTCTTTAAACTAACACTGGACTGTGGGGTCCTTAAACCCATGGACTATGATGTCCTTAACCTCGACCGTGATGTCTTTAAACTAACATTGGACTGTGGGGTCCTTAAACCCATGGACTATGATGTCCTTAACCTCGACCGTGATGTCTTTAAACTAACATTGGACTGTGGGGTCCTTAAACCCATGGACTATGATGTCCTTAACCTCGACCGTGATGTCTTTAAACTAACATTGGACTGTGGAGTCCTTAAACCCATGGACTATGATATCCTTAACCTCGACCGTAATGTCTTAAAACTAACATTGGACTATGGGGTCCTTAAACCCATGGACTATGATGTCCTTAACCTCGACCGCGATGTCTTTAAACTAACAGTGGACCGAGATGTCCTTAAACTACCAATGGACCGCAATGTCACTAAACTAAACAATAGAGCCCAATTGCTCTCTTGTCGGATTTAAACGATCCCGTTAAGTTGATCTTAGTCTAAAATTAGACTAACGTATCCTTAACAAATGTTTAAGTTGATCTTAGTCTCAAATGAGGCTAACGTATCCTTAAACCCAAACCCCCAAACCCAAATCTAAGAAAGATACAGATTTGGACTAGTCCACGCCCTACGGGCGACAACATAACTTAGTCTCCATATACAATCCACGGGCAACCAAACACAAAACAAACACCCGCGACACGAAGTGACCATCTGGAGAAGAAGAAAGTTGTTACCGCGATGCGGTAGCGTAATTGACTGCAGGGGCTTGCACCTGCAGGAAAGAGCGTCCCCACAATCAAAAACTCCTCAGATGAGGGGGAATCTGACGAAGTCTGCTATATCGGCCGCATTCGTTTAAACCTTCGATACATGGTGCCATAAATTAGCTTGACATCTTCGGAGAGGTGGATGGATAGCACCAATTAGCATCTGCCCCGAAATTCAAGCTAGACGTCCGCCGCGTCTTCGCCGCGTCTTTCGGAGGGGAACAATTGGCTCTGTATCTGAATCGTTTTTTCTTCAATTATTCGGTTTTAAAGGCTTGGCAGGCATCTGCTTCCTTGATGGTCGTTTTGGGTTGACTGATAGACGGTTTAGAGAAGACATGCATTTGCGGTCGTCATGGGCCTTGCCTGGACTGGCCTAGAGCATCTTGTTGCCCCTGGTGAATTGACGGCTTTGCCTTTGGATGGAGAAACAGAAAGCTGCTCAAACACTAACTTGTACTTTGGTTCGGGAACCCTTGCGGTTATGATCTTCGGCCTTATTTTCTTGTCGTTTTATTGATTTGTCTCATTGGAGTTTTCGCGGAAGGGGCGCTGATGGAGATTGAACAAAATATGATGGGCCCGAATTGGACTGGATGTCTTGCCCCCCTTCTGCATGTGATTTGATGGAGAAGTCTCTCTGCCACTGGTCTTGACTGTATATGCGACAGGAGTCATCCCAGAAGCTGAGCTTGTTTTCCTGGAAATTTAACATAGATTAGTTTAAAGTTGTTTGGATGTAACTTGAGAAGTTGAGAGATTTTAGTTTAATGTCATTTCGGAGACATATCGAAGAGCTTTATTCTTTAGCTGACCCTCATAAATTTTTCTTCTAGCAACTTATTATATCGGAGATAAATTATGAAGGGTTCTCTCCAATCGGGCTCGTCCTTGACGACCAGGGCTTTTTCAGCTGGACATTTCTCTTGTTCTACGATTTCTTCTTCCCATAGAGAAACTGGAAGTAGAATTTACCGGCTTCTTTTATCATCATTTTCTTCATCTTCGCGGTCATAGCATTCTTCTATGTCAGCGTTGAGGATTTAGATGAGCTGTTCATTTTTTGTGGCAAGTTCAGTTTTTGTCGCGGGATCACACTATTTTTAGAACCCGATGAACTCCAATGAAATGTTTTTTACTACCGCGAAGGTCGCGGTTGCCTTATCATTTTGGCTGTTTATTCACGGTTGCCCCATCATTTTGGCTATTTATTATTATTATTATTATTATTATTATTATTATTATTATTATATATATATATATATTATTTTACTCGCTAATTTTTATTGCGAGTTGCCTCATCATTTCAGCATTTTTTTACATTCTCAATTTAACGACGTAGGGATCGGCTTTAGTTTAATGTCATTTTGGACGCGACTTGAAAATTTGAGAAATTTTAGTTTAATGTTATTTCAGACACATTTTATGGAGCATGCATATGAAGCGGTTCTGCTGCTGGAAATATCGTCGTTGAATTTGGGATTACGGTTGAAAGTTGTTAACCTACATGAAAAAACATGATTTCAATACAAATAACGATTTAAATGAGTTTGTATGAACGTTTAACCCGAAATATGGAAGGAGAGATAAGTCATACCGGACGTGCCAGAATCTGTAAAGTGTTCTTCGTCTCCCTATTGAGATATGAATGTGATGGGTTTTACCGGCATCCTGGCCATCTACCGTGACTGATGCGGAACAAAAAATGACGTTTAAAATTTTTGGCGCAAACAAAACCCCGACCAAGATCGAAACCATAAACCTATACTAGCAAACTAGAAGAGTTAAACTAAAGGATAGAGATGGTTATACCGAATGAACCAAGTCTTTCGGTCTTCTACTACCTTCTTTAGCTCATAGGGGTTGCGGATCGAATTTGGTTGCCGGTCTTCCTTCATTGATGATGATCTACCTGAGGGAAACGACGCAGGCTCCAGCCTCGCCAAGCGAGGCAACCGACGCTCTAAGGTTGCTAGAAATGGAGAGTGGAGGTGTAGGAATATCTCGCTATATTTTTCTCTCATGATAAATGTTCAAATAAGCAACTCAAGAAGAAGAAGGAGGAGGTAAGGAAACTAGTGGCATGAGCAACCAAGGAAATGGCTAAGTCTCTCAAGAGTGAGAGTGAATCAATGTGTATCATGAATGAATGAAATGATTAAGAGGCTGGCATGAAGAATGAATGGCTATAATAATTTCAACCATGGAAAAATATCTCCTCATTTTACAATAAACAAATCATAACCATACCTCTCTACATGCCTCACCATGCTCATGCCAACTCACCCTCCACCTCATTTAGAAAAAATATGATTTTCTAAAAAGACAAACATCTAAATGAGGTGTCCAACTTTTAGAAACTATTCTGTATAAATATAGAATACAACCTGGTATACGTATCGAAATACATATACGCGTATTCGTACAAAAATACGAATAGCCAAGAGAGAAAAAGAATAGTGAACAATAATACTAGAATACATATATTACAAAAAATATATATATAAATTATTAAATCAAAACCTGATTTAATAATCCGGCTTAACCCTAAGCCGCTAGTATTATCAACCGTCTGATTAAAGTCTGTGTAGCATGTACACATATTTAATCGGACATCTGTATGTACCAACATATGTCATCTACACCATATCGTTTGAACCGTGAAAACCCTCTGTGTGGGACTCTAAAGACTCGTCAATACGCTGGCAATAGGTTTAACCATAAGCACGTCAGCGGCACTAGCTGTACGTAACGGCTACTCAAGTATTGAACGAAAGGAAGGCCGACGAGCAAACTCATCTAAACCCCTACTGAGCCTGTCAGTGACAATCTCCATACAGTCTGGTCTGTTCGTCTAAGAGTATAGCATATCGAGTCTAGGGGGTGGATAAAGTCAGACCCCTAATAATGCGACATTTCGTGTCGGTATGAAACCCATCACCACGTGAGAAACTACTGATCCTAGATCAGTAATTCTCAACTACCTTGGCCAAGGATTTCTGGTGATGGCCACCCGTGCACAACGCGACATCAACCCCCAATACTGGGAGAGATGAATCCCCGATGATCCGCTCACTGTATCCATGTGGTTCGGGACTGTACCCAACTAAAACCTATTTTCACGACTCCTTTGAGCCGTGGTAGGGTAGTAATCAAAGCACAGTTGGAATTCACACGAGACGACTGATGATCTCAGGTCGACAGACTAATCTGTACTCATGTCACCTGGGAACTCTTATCTGACAATAGGTATAATACCAACTAGCATGTTCTCGGCGAATCCGTACAGTGTACTCATAACCCATTGAGCACCTATATACTATCTTAGGTGACTAACTGACACTAATGGCTTGTGAGACCGGCTACCGCCCCTCGTCGGTGTCTCGATAAGTATACACTGGTCTATTCCGGAGTATCGATGCTCTGTCTCGATACTCCCACGACTAGGGACATTTAAGGATGTGCTTATAGACCACCCAGCTCCCACGTATATGATCGCGATCATAATGCTGGTAGTCAAGCAAGAATCATATGGGCTCTATCAACATGTAATAGTGATCTGTAATGTCACATAATACTGTACATGATGATAAAGACAGGCCAGATAGCATACTATCATCTTGAGTAAGACTGTTCTCTCCGTATATGTCCTCCCTCAATCATGACAATCACGTGCCTGCGATTCAATAATTGGCTTGAGGGACTATAGACAACAATCTCCCACTTGCACTTAACGTTAATTATTGCGGTGTCGCATACTCACAGCCCGTGTAATACCGAACACCCAACTTCCCTACTAATTAGTCTCGCAAAGCCCGTTTGCGAAACTATTACGTTCGAGAAATAGCCTCAGTGGGTGGATCCGCTCCAGTGTTTCTATCTTTATCTCTCTATATCTCAACTTCGCGGAGAAAAACTATCTCTCGAAATTAGCAATACATGTCTTAGAATTTGTCTGGATATCTGATGGGACCCAGCTCACAAATGAACGCCAAATCCAGCAAACTTCTTAGACCGTATCGTGCACTAAATTTAATCAGTATCCGGCGCCATGCCTTCCTCAGTATCCACTTGGACCACCTGTTCAACATATTGCCCTTCAAAAGAGGAAAAACTATAACTCTGATAGTCACTCTGTCATCCAGGTCATCTTGGAAGCCTAAAATGATAACCGCCTCCCGAAGGAGGCTGCCGTTACCATATACCAAGAACATCCACTTATGTTCATAACTGCTTCCCTCCGTTTCTCCACGATTGGGTTAATATATATATGATTATTCCAGCCAGCGCAAAAGCAATATCTGGTGTGGTACTTGACATTTCATGATTAACTCAATTGCCTAAGCAATTGATATGTCAATCATGCAGATCCCTCTCCTCATCAATCCGAAAGACATCTATTTAGAGAGGGTGACTCCATCACCTACGGATACACTACCATGCCATGAGTTGTCTATTCTAAAACACTTTATAATAGTGTTAAGTACCCAAATTGGGACACTTCCCAAATCTAGATCTAAAACCATAGATCTAGTGACTAGAAATCCTGATATTTTATCCAAATCCTATGTAGAGAAACACCTTGTGATAACCACGGTATAACCGATCGTAGTATAGGAATATCACTTCTTATCAAGAGTATGTCATCCAAATACCAGGACATCACTCCCTGCTACCTTCTTATCAGGTACATCTGTTATTCTGATAAAGTCAAACTCTATGACTGTCACATCAAAAGCTTTAGTCTATAAATAGACATAAGCTACTTGCCCACTATGCTTCCGCTGCTCCCACTGACTACAACAATCTTCTGGCAGAGTCATATACACGTGCACTTCTAAAGTTAATTTAGAACGATGTTATATTCATCCTCCTGCCAGATCTCATAGTTTAGAACAGAAGTAGTGTCAAGTTTGGGTAATCAAGAACCTCCCTGTCACCGTCTTTCAGGAGACCGAAGTACCTCTCGGGTCCCTGAGGTTACCCACCAAATCTGTGGAGTGGCAAATAGATTGTCGAGTCCAATTGAATCTTTAGGTTCTACTAAATTTTCAGTAATCGTTTGTGGTTCTGAAATCAATTCCAGTTCTACCATACTCCCACTAATGTTTTCTGAAAAAGAATCTATTTTACTAAAACTGGTGGCGAGTCAAGAACAATATAACTATTGATCTTCCAGATGGTAGAAAGTTAACCATCGTCAAAGCTCGGGAAAACCCACAAACTGCCATTACTGAAACGTGCCTAGAGTTCATCCGGATTCTAGTTTTAAGCATAAGCCGGACAACTCCGTATACCTTAATATCGTTAAGATATTAATCCATTCTATATCCATATAGAAACAAAGGTATTAATTTAATTGGAACCAGATTCAAAATCATGCAGCCGTTTTCAGTGCATGTCAACTAAATGGAAAGAGGCCAAGCAGCATTACTCATTAAGGAATGCACCCACGTATGAGTAACGTGAAAGAGAAGCAATTTCTCAAAACTATTACTTACAATGGAATGCCTAACACAAGTATCTATATCTTCGATCACCTTGAAGAACCCTGATATTTGCAACATATGATTCTCTACTTTATTCTTATACCTATATCTTCTCAAAATCTGGACCTTGTATTTCAACGAAATACTTGTCTAAAACTAGAGAAGTCATGAGTAAACAGAATATAGTACGAGTACCAACTCTTTTGTCCTAATGGACACTAGACAGCATACAATACTCTGTATAAGTCCACTGAGTTTAATAAATCAAACCTTGTACGACATAGGCTGAAAACTGTGCTATGGTTAAGAAAAATTACACCGTTGTTGAATGCACCTTACTTAACCATCAACTGATATAGGTAAATATTATAGATATAATTTCAAAAGGTTATATCCCACTTTATAACATAAACGTATAGATATATCAGTTTGAAATTGGTGCATAACGACGGATATTCAAAACCAAATATATTTGCCGTCAGGCAAACCCCAGGCGATTTCCTCAAATATCACCAATTACAAAGAATTCCGATATATAGAGAATCTAATCACCCAATTCCCAATATCTTACTCCCACTCAACATCCGTAACACCATACAGAAGTGAGAATCAAATATGGTAAATACATACCCTGGAGTTAGAATCTAATTAGGAAAACAGTTTTCAATTAACACCGCACAGTAAAACTAAAACATGAAAATGTTTCGAAGGGGTAGCTGGGTATTCCTAGTAATGCCTCTTCCACTATCCAGATTCATAACAGTAACCATATATTTCCTTGCCCTCACTCCAATCCCTTTATATGTCTTTACTTATTACCTTCTGTACACCACACTCAGGCTAATTGATTTTCTTCCTTCACTACCCTTCGGCACTAGCCTAAGGTTTGGAAGAAGACTATCCAATAAGCGTAATAGGTGTACTCTCCTAATACCAGGAGCCCTCGCAACCTAAGAGAAGGTTAAAAGAAAAGACAACTGAATAATCCTTATTCTATTTCTCCAGAACCAAAAACCATCCTCGAACTGGAACAAGTTCCTTCGATTTCGTATATAAATATACGATGGAAATATCGTATTGATACGGAATGTTCTGGAGAAAAGCAAAGGTGAAAGTAGGAGTGGCGATGGTATACGCGGTTTCGTCGTAAATGATAGTAGTCGCAACTTCCTTTGCCCTCACTCTAATCCCTTTATATGTCTTTACTTATTACCTTCTGTACACCACACTTAGGCTAATTGGTTTTCTTCCTTCCCCACCCTTTGGCACCTGCCTATGGTTTGGAAGAAGACTATCCAATAAGCGTAATAGGTGTACTTTCCTAATACCAGGAGCCCTCGCAACCTGAGAGAAGGTAAAGAGAAAAGACAACCAAATAATCGTATTCAATTTCTCCAGAACCAGAATCCATTCTCGAACTGGAACAAATTCCTTCGAGTTCGTATGTAACTATACGATGGAATATCCAAGAAATGTGGATCTTCGTAGTGATACGGGGTGTTCTGGAGAAATGCAAAGGGGATGTAGGAGTGGCAACGATATATGCGACTAAATGACAATCCAAAAGCCAAAATGTTTTAAGAAGCTTTGGTTAACTTGGTTCATGAGTTTTAATCTAGGGTCAGGCCATGGTCGCTGCCAAAGAGAGAGAGAAAAGAAACACTCAGCGTGCACTCTAATCTAAATTAGAATGGTTAATCACTTTATCTAATCAGGATGTCTCCCACTGTTTTCTCGAATTCTCCTCCAAACCCAAAAGGAGAATTAGTCGGGATCATCTAAAATCATCAGAGGAGTAGCACCTACTCATTAGTGGGAATCGGGATCCATCTATCATTACATGATAACTTGATGGAAGCCACTCAAGTCATCACACTCCAGAAGGTATGCGCATGCCTGACAAGTTTCCTGTATATTTGAAACTCCCGATATGGTTTTACCCATAGGACCCAAGTGACCTTGACTGAGCCAACTTATCAAAGGATCCTAGTCAAGTTCAACCCGTCATTATCTCGATTGCATTAGACCCACCTGCACCAGTCCTTGACTGAGCCAAAATGACCGTACGACTGTCCTAACCAATCGCATATCCATGCAACAGAAAAGCACTACATAGCTACCGAACACTACGCCTCGGCTAAGCACGACATACGTAGCACGAATACTAAGCAATACTAATCTAAAATGATAGAGGGTTACAGCTGGTTTTTGGCGAAAAACCTTTAACGTAATGAACTTGATATCGTTGAAGGAATCAAGTGGTGTTACAAATATATAGTGGCACAAACTTTTGCTAAAGAGGTCACTCCCTATGAAGGGATTTCGGCTCTTTTCTCGTCGAATGAGGTGCAGGATATTCCAAACTGAATACCACTATGCAAAGCAAAAGAATCGACTATAGTGAAGTTATTACGATGACATAAAATTTTGCTCAAGAGGTCACTCCCTGTGAAGGGATCTCGGCTCTTACCTCATCGAATGAGATGTTGGATATTCATAACCGAATATCACTGTGCAAAGCAAAAGAGAACGTCTGTAATGTCAGTTTTTAAAAACTTGTGTAACACCCTAGTTCATTTATACCAATTCCAGTTCAAATATTTACTTATTTATGGTAGTTTCTTGGTTTACTGTGTTTTAGGTGCGAATAGTATTTTGACATTTGTATTTGCATTTTACCAGACCCGTTTGCTTGAAACCTGTCTTGATTCATGTTTATGATTTATCCTGACCTGTTACATGGATTCGTGCATTTTCATTTTTTACTGCATACTGGCATTTTATCTGGCATCTGCATTTTTTTTAATATAACATTTAAAGTCAAGTAAAATATTTTAAAAATATCTAGCATGGCATGCATGATACCCCTGATCCTGTCGTAGCATCTGCACATCTTGTTCTCGTCCCGTTCAGTGAAACGGACTTGTTTGGATGGCTACGCGCACATACGTGCATCCGTTCTTGGGGATATGCATTTTTGTTACCCGGACATCCAATTTGAGTTTTGGTCGACATGTATATTTTTTATATTTTTGAAACTGAATTTTAGATCCGACCCGGGCGTATTTTGGACTAAATTTGTATTTACCAGAAAATCCAATTTTATTTCATCTAATATCTTTATTAAAATTTAACAGTTTAAAATATTTATAACTTACAAAATCTTTTTAAATTAAAATCTAAACCTTAATAACACCCCCCTCTCTCCCCCCTCTCTGCATATGTATATTTATATATATATATTTTTTTTCTTTCCTTATTTAATACACAGCCTCTTCTTCTTTCATTTCTTGATCTTATTTCTTGATTCCGGTGATCACCGCCGGAGCCGTGCTGGTCGCTGACGATCCGAGTGATCCAATGAACGTACCTTGCCTATGTGATCACCCTCTTGTCTTGCCTGGACCCGTCCCGCGTGCCGTGTGTGCGTTGCGACGATTTACTGACGTCGGACGTGCCGTGCGTATCCGTCGCGTGATTCGATCGAGGCAAGTTTACAACTTGCTACATGCTATGTTTTATGTAATTTATTTATATGTTTCCGTATTATCATCATCATCATCATCATACAGCTATGTCTATATAATTTATTCACAGTAGTTATTTAACGTTAATCGGTTTTATAATATAAAATGTATGAAAGTTTACAACTTGCGACATGCTATAATTATATCTTTAAAATTTATATCATCTTAATATTTCTTATTATTATCTTTAATTAGTTTATGATCTGCATTTTATAATGTTATACAAAATATAGTTTGAAAATATTATAGTTTACACCTGAAACGTCGTTGCAAAGCGGATACGGCAAATCTGAAATTTACTGTACACCTTACCTTATAAAATTCATTATAAATCATAGAAAAATTATTAGTATACATTCTTTAGTTCGTTATGAATATAACTAAGAATACTATAACTCTATTAAATATTTACTTGCAAAATAAATTTTTTAAATAACGAAAAATGCAAATGAAAATATCTCTAAACCGTTGTCCAGGGAAATTCCAGCGGCAAACTTTCAATTTCGAATGTTCATAACTTTTTTTAGGAACAACCTGAGATACTTAAACTTATAAAAATGAAAACCTTATTAAATTATCTTTGTTTTGGTATAAGACACGTCTCTTTTGGAAAACGTTTGTTATTTTTAAGCTATTTTACAAATCAGGGTGACGCTGAATTTCTGAACGGAACTTTCTTGTGCTTGGTTAATCAATATCACTTTTATAGTTATTAATCGGTTTAAATATGTTATCCATATTAATATTATTATATCAATATCTATTTAATAAATAATAGTGCTTATGTTTTAATATTCAGCAAATTTTACCGATTTACATTTTTATAGTATCCGTCTGTATCCGTATGGTTTATTACATATCTAGTTGCACGCCGAGACCATATTATTTCATTTTACTGTTATATTAGTATCTCATACTTGATCTTGTGCATCCTACATAGTCATGATATAATCCCTGATAAATATTTGTGTATCCATGCTTTATTTTTGCACCCGTACCTGTTACAGTTTTATTATGAGCATCTGTTTGATACATGTACACTACTTGACGTGACCTGATACACCACTACTTGACATGACTTGATACATGTACACAACCTGACATGACCTGATATATCACTACTTGACATGTTACCTGATCCTGTTTCTAATGCCGACAATCCTGACATGTTGTCCCGGTGGACATATCCTGTTGTCTGTATAGACAAACATGTTCCTGCTTGATCATGTGTTGGCATTAGCTTCAGATTTATCAATACCTGACTTGAACACATAACTTGGGGGTATGGGAAAATCAAGAATATAACCGAACGTAATTCAAAGGGCTATCATATTGTTTGCCGTTTTTCCGGGCGTTACGGAATACCTATTGTTTGCCGTTTTTCCGGGCGTTACGGAATAATCACCGACGGGTTACGATGAGGATTACATTAATTAATTTCGAAGACTTAGAATAGATAACCCAGTAGCACAGTTTAGATTGATCACTGCACGTCACTTATACTGATATACTTCACTGTTATATATTCCTGTTGACTTGTTATTGTTCTTACTCGTGCCTGCATGTCCTGCTACCCCTTGATTATATTATTGTTGATATTATGACGCACTGACGTCTGGGTTTTGCATGGCCCAGATCCTCTACCCTTGTCACAGGCTGATCAGGAGTATTTCCGCCGTCAGGCCGAGTAGTGAGGATCCTGTTAGTATCCAGTTTAGTTATGTTTACTTTCCAGATGTTATTGCTCATTGGATTTATCGCTTCTGCATATTATTTCTTGACTCGTTTATTCTGGCTCATGGACATGTACAAGATAGTTTATTTTATTTCTACTGTTCTTGATATCTTATAGACAGCCGTAATGTGACTGTGGAGGGATGTTTCCTAGCCACAGGTAGTATGGTTGGCTCTGTCACGTGTTGATCTTAGCGCACTCTGGGAAGCGGGGCGTGACAGGGTTTGTTTGGTATCAGAGCAATAGGATTTAGGTTAATCGGGTTTGATTCTTTTTGTAGTTGGGTATTGGACCCAATACACGAATCGGAAAACTCGTAATTAGGAACATGTCTTGCCACATTGTTATCGTGATTCTTGAATCATATCTTTCTCTTGGCCCTTGTCTTGACGATATGCAAACAACTTTGCATCTCGGCTTGGAAACTTTGGTTCCCTATTGTTTCTCCCTATTCCTTTGATTCTGATACTAGGATTTGGGCGACTTGAACGGAGTTATGTGATTGTAACTATGAACTGCAGCATGGTTACAATGCGGTACTCTATTCAAGTAACTTGGAATCCTGGTCTTGATTCATTTCCTTGTTCCATGGTCGTTTTATTACCTTGGTTCTCTCAGTTTCATTGCTTACCAGTTCATGTTTTGCAGATCTCTTAGTGATCGATACCGGCAGTTATGATGTTGTCTTGGGAATGGACTTTCTCGGCACTTTCCACGCTCATATTGATTGTAGGGCAAAGAAAGTGATTTTCCAGATTGCAGGACATCCGGAGTTTGTTTTGCTGGAGGAAGCTGTTCTGTCGGGCTAGTCAAGTGTAGGGCTAGGCCGACAAGCAATGTTCTTTCGTCAATGGAAGTTGATAAGGAGGAAGCGCCAGCTGTAGTTCGAGAATTTATGGACGTGTTCGAGGACATCTCGGGTTTATCGCCAAAACGAGATGTGGAGTTCGCAATCGATCTTGTTCCTGGTGCAGCGCCAATCTCAAAGGCGTACTATCCAATGGCACCAGTGGAGTAGGAAGAAGTCAAGAAGTAGGTTACCGAATTGCTTGAGAAGGGTTGGATTCGCAGCAGCAATTCATCTTGGGAAGCTCCAGTTCTTCTAGTAAAGAAGAAAGATGGCACAAGGAGAGTGTGCATCGATTATCGAGAATTAAACCGGGTGACTATTAAGAACAAGTACCCGATCCCTCGCATTGGCGAAATATTCGAGCAACTTAATGGCGCGAGGGTATTCTCGAAGCTGGATTTGCGATCCGGATATCATCAGGTCCGAGTTAAACCAGAGGATGTTTGCAAGACTGCGTTCCGAACTCGGTATGGACATTACGAGTATTTAGTGATGCCATTCGGAGTCACGAATGCACCGGCGATATTTATGGACTTGATGAACCGAATCTTTTCACCATTCTTGGACCAGTTTATACTGGTGTTCATCGATAATATTCTGGTCTACTCGAGGAGCATTGAAGAGCATGCGGAACACTTGAAGATCGCACTGCAGACATTGAGGCAAGAAAGATTGTATGCAAAGATGAGCAAGTGCGAGTTTTGACTTGAAGAAGTGAAGTTTTTGGGGCATGTCGTATCCGGAGATGGAATAGCCGTTGATCCCGAAAAGATTGCAGCAGTTCAAGATTGGCCGATTCCGAAGAACGTAGCAAAGATCAGAAGTTTTCTTGGACTTGCCGGATACTACAGAAGGTTCGTGGAGAATTTTGCTTGATTAGCTGAGCCTTTGACCAAGCTTACGCGCAAGGAAGTACCGTTCGTATGGACGGATAGATGTGCGTCAGCTTTCGAGGCGTTGAAGCAGATGTTGATAACCGCTCCTATTTTGACCGTACCAGACGGTTCCGAAGGATTGGTGATTCACAGCAACGCATCTGAGAAAGGTTTGGGATGTGTTTTGATGCAGCATGGGAAAGTTATAACTTATGCATCACGGCAGTTGAAGACCCATGAGAAGAATTACCCAACTCATGATTTGGAGCTAGCAGCTGTGATTTTCGCTTTGAAGATTTGGAGACACTAATTTTTGGGCGAAAGGGTCGAAGTATTCACCGATCACAAAAACCTAAAGTATGTGTTCACGCAGAAAGAGCTTAACATGAGGCAGCGTAGATGGTTGGAGCTGATGGCTGACTACGATCTTGATCTTAAGTACCATCCGGGGAAAGTTAATATAGTGTCGGATGCGCTTAGTCGGATGCCAGCAATTCGGATGTTGACTGCATAGAAGGAGCTTATTGAAGATTTTCGGAAATTCGAGTTGAAGATTGTGCTACCACATTCTTCGGGACAGTTGATGCAGCTGCAAGTACAGTCATCATTGATCGATAATATTAAAGCAGCGCAGTCGCAGGACCCAAGATTGTAAAGGTTTCAAGAACAGGTTGAATCTGGACTTCAAACGGACTTGTTGATTCATGAAGATGGTTCGTTACGATATGGTAGCCGTTTGTGTGTGCCGAAAGGGGACATTCGTAAAGAGGTTATGAAGGAGGTACACAGTTCCGCGTATTCCGTACATCTACAAGGCACGAAGATGTACTGCGATCTAAGACAGCATTTCTGGTGGGAAGGCATGAAAAGAGAGATTGCTCGCTTTGTAGCGAAGTGCTTGGTGTGTCAGCAAGTTAAGGCTGAACATCAAAGGGTTGCTGGTTTATTGCAACCACTTCCGATTTCTCAATGGAAGTGGGAACATGTAACCATGGATTTCGTGAAAACTTTACCGCGGAGTCCAAAGGGCAACAATGTAGTTTGGGTGATTGTTGATCGATTGACCAAGGCAGCTCATTTCATACCATTTCGAGTTGGTCAATCAACGGAAGCGTTGGCAGAACGGTACATGCAGGGGATTGTGAGATTGCATGGAGTACCTGTGAGCATCGTATCTAATCGTGACACCCGATTCTTATCGCACTTCTGGAGGAGTTTACAGGAAAGTTTGGGGACGCGATTGAAGTTTAGCACAGCTTATCATCCTCAGACAGATGGCCAGTCGGAGAGAACGATCCAAACTCTTGAAGACATGTTGAGAGCTTGCATGTTAGACTTCAAGGGTTCGTGGGAGGATCATCTGCACTTGGTGGAGTTTTCGTACAATAACAGTTTTCAGGTGACTATTCAGATGGCTCCATTCGAAGCATTGTATGGTCGCAGGTGTCGTTCACCTGTTTATTGGGACGATATTGGAGAACGAAGATTTTTGGGACTGGATTTGATCGTGCAAACAGTTGAGAAAGTTAATACTATCCGAAATCACATGAAGGCAGCACAAGATCGGTAGAAGAGTTGGGCCGACATATCGAGAAGACCTTTAGAGTTCGCCGTTGGTGATCTTGTGTTCTTAAAAATATCACCGACTAGAGGAGTGATTCGTTTTGGGAGGCGAGGCAAGCTTAGTCCTCGATTCGTAGGGCCTTTCGAAATTTTGGAGCGTGTTGATGAAGTGGCTTATCGATTGGTTTTACCACAATTTTTGGTGAATGTTCGTGATGTGTTTCATGTATCTCAACTCCGTAAGTATGTTCGAGATGAAACACACGTGCTGGATCATTCGGAGCTGACTGTAAGAGAGGAGTTAACCTTTGAGGAACGACCGATAATCGAAGAGAAAAGGTCCTTAAGAACAAGTTTATCCCTCTCGTACTTGTTTCTTGGGAGAATCGCTCGCACGGAGAATCGACTTGGGAACGAGAAGACGAGATTCGACAGAAGTTTCCAAATCTCTTCCTGTAGTTTCATGATTGTTTATCTTTTCTTGTCTTGGGAATTTCGAGGACGAAATTCCTTTTGTAGTTGGGTATAATGTAACACCCTAGTTCATTTATACCAATTCCAGTTCAAGTATTTACTTATTTATGGTAGTTTCTTGGTTTATTGTGTTTTGGGTGCGAATAGTATTTTGACATTTGTATTTGCATTTTACCCGACCTGCTTGCTTGAAACCTGTCTTGATTCATATTTATGATTTATCCTGACTTGTTACATGGATTCGTGCATTTTCATTTTTTACTGCATACTGGCATTTTATCTGGCATCTGCATTTTTTTTAATATAACATTTAAAGTCAAGTAAAATATTTTTAAAATATCTAGCATAGCCTGCATGATACCCCTGACCCTGTCGTAGCATCTGCGCATCTTATTCTCGTCCCGTTCAGTGAAACGGACTTGTTTGGATGGCTACGCGCACGTACAGGCATCCGTTCTTGGGGATATGCATTTTCGTTACCCGGACATCCAATTTGAGTTTTGGTCGACATGTATATTTTTTATATTTTTGAAACTGAATTTTAGATCCGACCCGGGCGTATTTTGGACTAAATTTGTATTTACCAGAAAATCCAATTTTATTTCATCTAATATCTTTATTAAAATTTAACAGTTTAAAATATTTATAACTTACAAAATCTTTTTAAATTAAAATCTAAACCTTAATAACAACCCCCCCTCTCTCCCCCCTCTGCATATGTATATTTATATATATATATTTTTTTTCTTTCCTTATTTAATACACAGCCTCTTCCTCTTTCTTTTCTTGATCTTATTTCTTGATTCCGGTGATCACCGCCGGAGCCGTGCTGGTCGCTGACGATCCGAGTGATCCAGTGAACGTACCTTGCCTGTGTGATCACCCTCTTGTTTTTCCTGGACCCGTCCCGCGTGTCGTGTGTGCGTTGCGACGATTTACTGACGTCGGACGTGCCGTGCGTATCCGTCGCGTGATTCGATCGAGGCAAGTTTACAACTTGCTATATGCTATGCTTTATGTAATTTATTTATATATTTCCGTATCATCATCATCATCATCATCATCATACAGTTATGTCTATATAATTTATACACAGTAGTTATTTAACGTTAATCGGTTTTATAATATAAAATGTATGAAAGTTTACAACTTACGACATGCTATAATTATATCTTTAAAATTTATATCATCGTAATATTTCTTATTATTATCTTTAATTAGTTTATGATCTGCATTTTATAATGTTATACAAAATATAGTTTGAAAATATTATAGTTTACACCTGAAACGTCGTTGCAAAGCGGATACGACAAATCTGAAATTTACTGTACACCTTACCTTATAAAATTCATTATAAATCATAGAAAAATTATTAGTATACGTTCTTTAGTTCGTTACGAAGATAACTAAGAATATTATAACTTTATGAAATATTTACTTGCAAAATAAATTTTTTAAATAACGAAAAATGCAAATGAAAATATCTCTAAACTGCTGTCCAGGGAAATTCCAGCAGCAAACTTTCAATTTCGAATGTTCATAACTTTTTTTAGGAACAACCTGAGATACTTCAACTTATAAAAATGAAAACCTTATTGAATTATCTTTGTTTTGGTATAAGACACGTCTCTTTTGGAGAACGTTTGTTATTTTTAAGCTATTTTATAAATCAGGATGACGCTGAATTTCTGAACGGAACTTTCTTGTGCATGGTTAATCAATATCACTTTTATAGTTATTAATCGGTTTGAATATGTTATCCATGTTAATATTATTATATCAATATTTGTACTCATACCACCTGGAAACTGCTATCTGACAATAGGTATAATACCAACTAGTATGTTCCCGGCGAGTCCGTCCAATGTACTCATAACCCAATGAGCACATGTATACCATCTCAGGTGACTAGCTGACACCAATGGCTTGTAAGACCGGCCACCGCCCCTCGTCAGGGTCTCGATAAGTATACACTAGTCTACTCCGGGGTATCGATGCCCAGTCTCGATACCCCCACGACTTGGGACATTTAAGGATGTGCTTATAGACCACCCAGCTCCCACGTATATGATCACCATCATAATGCCGGTAGTCAAGCAAGAATTATATAGGCTCTATCAACATGTAATATGATCTGTAATGCCATCTAATGTTGTACATGATGATAAAGACAAGCCAGATAGTATACTATCATCTTGAGTAAAACTGTTCTCTCCGTATATGTCCTCCCTCAATCATGACAATCGCGTGCCTGCGATTCAATAATTGACTTGAGGGCACTATAGCCAACAGAATGCATGTGCTTGTCAGGTGTATACATATTCCCCCTGCCTAGGGTAGGCTGGGGTTTTATTGTTTGTGAGGATCCAAATCTCTGGCAGCCGCGGGTTAAACTATTGTTAATTATCCCTCATTTTTTGAGCGAGAGAACCTCCAATTGATGGCTCAAACTGGTTATGCGAACTCAATGTGATGTGTTGGTGCTTGAAAAAAAATGCATAGCGGTGTGTTCATTTCATTTTTTATTTATTTATTTATTTATTTCATGTGACAAAAAGCTATTTATTTATTCAAAAAAAACATTTTTTATTTACATTTTAATTATATTTTTATATATTTTTTGTTGTTTTAAGGGCGAAAGGGGGGGAAAGAGCCATGCTTTATTTTTGGAGTTAAACTCCAAAAAAAGAGTTTTGAAATTGGAGTTAAACTTCCAAAGGTTTGAATTTGGGGTTAAATTCCCAAAGAATTTTATTATAGAGTTAAACTCCCAATAATTTAAAATATGAAGTTGAACTCCTAAAGATTTTTACTAAGGAGTTAAACTTCCAAAAGATTTTATATGTGAAGTTAAACTCCCAAAATATTTTATTTGAAAAGAAAATCAAAAAGGGTCTCTTGAAACTTCAATATCTATGTCTTGCATGATGAGCGGGAACCCCTTTCTTCTCTTTGAGCATTGGATCCACCCTAAGGTGAGATTTTTAAAGACGTGTCACCTTTTTCTCCTCTTTTTTTTTGGATCTTGGAGAACAAGATGGTGAGATTTAAAATCTCCCTTTCTAGGGATTTGATGGGATATTTAGAATCCCCTTCAATGATTTTATGGTGGAAAACTGTTTCTTTTTGAAAAAACAAGAGTTTAACTCTTGATTTAATTAAAAAAAAGAAAGATGAAGGTTTTGAACCTTGAAGAAGAAGGAGACAAAACCCTAAAAATTTTGTAGTGAATGGATTATACTTCATTTTATCATAAAGTTGCCTTATATAGGGCTTACATTTTTCATATATCCCCTTAGGCTTTACAAAATGGCTCATTTGCCTATCTCATGCCCATGTGCTTATATATTTTTGCACATAAGCCATGGGTTTTATATAAATTGTTTTTTTCCACACTTATTTTACAATTTAACTGAAATATTTTAAGATTTTTAAAAATTTAACGATTTCATACGAACAAGCAGAATATTGAAAATTTCGCGATTATCATGTTCCGGCAGATGAAAAATCAATGAAACCGGAAATTTGTAAATTTTTTAGCGTACTATAAGAAGCGAAATATTGAAAACGGAAGAAAAAAACATTTAGATATTTTTGAAATTCTAGCGATCTTTGTATACTATTACAAGCAAATTATTGAAAAACAAAAAATATTTGAAAATTCGTGATTTTTGTATGCAAAATATTAAAAATTTGAAAAAAACAAAAAAAAATTAAGAATTTTAAAAACATGACGATTTTTGATGTGTCTTACTAAGGAAAATATTGACAAAACCTAAGTGCATAAAAAATTTGAGATTTTTTAATATTTCACGATTTTCATATGCTTATATAACATGCAAAATATTCAAAACTCGAAGAAAACTGAAACTTTTTAAAAATTTTGAAAATTTTATGATCTTCTGTGATATAAGAAGCAAAATATTGAAATCATACGAACAAAAGAAAATTTTGATTTTTTTTAAAAAGCTCGTGATTTTTGGGTGCTATGCTACACATACCAAATATTGAAAAACCGGGAAAAAAACCGTAAAGCATGATTTAAAAAAATCACGATGTCCTTGTGCTGTAATATGCACAGTATTGAAAATTTGAATATTTTGGGATTTTTGAAAATATTGTGCTTGTTTTGTGCTATAAGAAGGAAAATATTGGCAAAACTAAAGAATAAAGAAAATGTTGAAGTTTTTTAAAAATTCACGATTTTCGTATTTTATAGAATGCAAAATATTTTTTAAAAAAATTGAATTTTTATATTTTGAAATTTTCATAATTTGTGTTTGTTGTAACAAGCAATATATTGAATAAACAAAGAAAACGGATGAAAACAAAAAAAACTTAAGATTGAAATTACACAATTTTTGTTTGGTAGGCTCTTAAAATGCAAAATTTTGTAAATTGAAAAAAACAAAATAATTTTGGGATTTTTATAAATTTCACGATTGTCGTGTGTGATAACATTTAAAATTTTAAAAAGTTGAAGCAAATATAATATTTTAGATTTTCGAAAATTTCATGATTTATATGTGATTGACAAAAAAAGAAAATAGAAAATTCTGATATTTTTTGCAATTTTGCGATTATCGTGTGTTATATCATGAAAAATATTGAAAAATCAAAAAAAAATATTTTTGAAAATTTCATGATTATTTTTTCTATAGCAAGCAAAACCGAAAGAAATAGAGATTTAGAGATTTTAAAATTTCGTTATAGTCTATATAGCGTGCAAAATGTTGGAAATTGTAAGGAAATAAAAAAATTTGGGATTTTTGTATATTTCATGGTTCTCATTTGCTAAGTAAAATATCTAAAACCAAAGGAATTTTTTTTAGATTCTTTAAAATGTGAAGAAGATTTTTGTATATTTCATTCTCCACATTTATTCAGAGCATAGATCTTCTTCTCCATATATAGGAATTTTTTTTTTGATTCTTTAAAATGTGGAGAAGAAGATTCTTTAAAATATGGAGAATAAGATCTTCTTCTCCACATCTATGCTCTGAATCGTTGAGCAAGAGATAATTATTTTATTCACATCTTTCTCTTATATAATAGTTACAAGATTTCCCTACATTTGATATGCATAGAAAGCAATTAACATAATAAGGCAAGCAATCAATTTGATAGATTAAATATCTGTGATTCTTGCTTTTAATATAAATATCAAAGCAATTTCCTATATATGGCAATCATCAATCATCCATCAAATGAAAAATATATGAAGATTTAGCTTTTCACGTTAATACTCTCCATTAGGTTGGAGAGTGGAGATCAAAAACGTCCAACTTGCGTATGAGTTGATGAAAGTAGTCCCTGCCAAGAGATTTGGTGAAGACATTGGCCAGCTGACGAGATGTGCGAACATAAGCTGTTCAAATTAGGCCAAGAAGTATCATATCATGAACAAAATGATAATCGATCTCAATATGTTTTGTTCATGAAAGACTGGATTTGCTGTAATGCGAATAGCAGCTTGATTATCACAGTATAAAGTGACAGCGAAAAGATTAGTTATGCCTATATCATGAAGCAAACAACGTAACCATTGAAGTTCACAAACTCTCTGAGCCATTTCCTATATTCGGTTTCTACAGAAGAAGACGAAACGATATGTTGTTTCTTGGTTTTCCATGAAATTGGAGTGGCACCAAGAAACGTACAAAAACATGTGATGGATTATCGTGTAAATGGACAAGACGCACAATCAGAATCACAATAAATTCGAAGATGAAGTTCACTTGTAGAGAAAAGAAGAATGCCCATACCTATACTACTTTTGAGATAGCGGAGTACTTGATGATGCAGCGTAAAAAAAGGAACGATATGAAGCAGCAAAGCTGTTAAGCTTTTGGTGTCATCGATAAAGGCGGCAGCGCGTAAGGTGTTAATCCTACGTCGTCGTCGGTAACTACTTGAACTCCGTCAAGCACGTCTCGAGTCCATGAGTAACCTTTGAATCCACAAAGCAAACAAGAGAAAACTCTTTATTGTTTTGAAGGAAAATTTTATAGATAACTTAAATCTAAATTACAATGCATAAGGCTTTTAAATAGCCCTTGATTTCAACTTCTACTCGACTTCTAAAGATGGAAAGAAATAATTAAAAAATAAAAACAAAAAAACCTAACAAATTATTGTAACTACTTTGCATACAAATCATTTCCTTAAAAAGATAGACTGTACCACCAAGTTTAAATCTTTTCTCATCTTCTGTTAATTAAATCAATATGATGGTTAAGCAGAATCTCCTCCAAACCCTTTTTTCCAATTATGCCGACTCAAATCCTCTCATATCAACTCTTTAAATATTACGGTTATGATTTGATTGGAACCGAATCCTTTCCTACATTAGACCCCCCATCTTCGAAAGACCCCCCATCTTCGAAAGAATTCATCCTCGAATTCGACTCTAAATACTCAACCTCCATTAGAGGAAAGTACTTGTACAGGTCGGCCACATTGAAAGTTTTTGAAATGTGCATGTCCTCTGGCAAGTCGATCACATAAGCATTGTCATTAATCTTTCGCAAGATCTGAAAATATTTATTGTTTGCCAACTTGTTGTATGTCCCAACCGGAAATCTCTCTTTGCAAAGGTGCACCATCACAAAATCTCCTTCTTCGAACATTTTCTTTCTGCGATGTCGATATGCCGCCTCTTTATACCAAGAATAAGATTCCTCAAGTTTTTGTCTCATCTCGTCATGAATCGATTGAGTGCGCTCCACCATATGCTCAGCTGCAATACTCTTTCTTGGAATCATCAGCAAAGCTACCAAGTCCAATACATGTTTTGGCGGACGTATATAAACAATAGAAAATGGTGTACGACCAGTTGACCGATTTTCCATACTACTGTATGAATACTCGGCTTGCGCTAGGGCCAAATCTTATTGTTTCGGCCTGGTGCCGATCAAACTTCTCAACATATTTCCCAAAGTCTGGTTAACAACCTCAGTCTGACCATCGGTTTGTGGATGACTTGTGCTGCTGTAGTTAAGCACTGTATCGAACTTACTCCACAAAGTCATCCAGAAATGAAACAAAAATTTCACATCTCGGTCAGATGTAATAGACTTCGGCACACCATGCAATCGAACCACTTCACGAAAGAATAGTAATGTCACATGTGTTGCATCCGAAGTCTTCTTGCACGGTATAAAGTGAGCCATTTTAGAAAATCGATCCACTACTACAAATATTGAATATGCTCCCCGCTGAGTTCAAGGTCCGAGCACAAAATCCATAGTGATGTCTTCCGATGGCGCATTTGGTATCGGCAAAGGTTGTTACAAACCAGTATTTTGTGACTGCCCTTTCGCTGACTGACATATTTGGTATCGGCGTACAAAGTTGCCGACATCCTTCTTCTTTTGCGGCCAAAAATATCTCTCACTGACTAAAGCTATGATCTTGTCCCTACCGAAATGACCTCCAAGACCGCCTCCATGTAACTTTCGAATTAAATATTCCCTTAAGGAGGTTCGCGGGATACAAAGTTGATTACCTCGAAATAGAAAACCATCTTGAATATGGAATCCGGCCAATGGTCGATGCGCTTGATAATCATCCCAATATCCCTTGAAGTCGTCATCCTCTTCATACAGCCCCTTCAAGCATTCATACCCAGTTACCTCCTGATGTAAAGTAACTAGTAAATCCGCTCTTCGACTCAAAGCATCGATCACTTTATTTAATTGGCCAGACTTATGCTTAAGACATAAGCGAACCTCTGTAGAAACTCAATCCACCGAGCATGCATTCGACTGATATTCTTTTGACTATCGATAAACTTCAATGCTTGGTTGTCGGTATGAAGAATGAGCTCCCTTTGAATTAGGTAATGCTCCCACTGGTTCAAAGCTTGAACAATGGAATAAAACTCCAATTCATAAGCAGTCCATTTTCTTATAGCATCACTGAGTTTCTCGCTCCTGTATGATATGGGTCGGCACTCCTGCATTAACACTGCACCGACACCAATAATACTTGCATCGCAATCGACTTCAAACAATTTGTCGAAGTTTGACAATGCTAGAACAGGTGCCGATGTAAGTTTCTCTTTGATTTCGGCAAAACAAGCGTTGGTTTCTTTTCCCCATTGGAATTTTCCTTTCTTCATGCATTCGGTTATCGGCGCCATAATTGCACTAAAATTACACACAAATCGCCGATAGAATGTTGCAAGGCCGTGAATACTCCTACCTTCGGCCACGGTCTTTGGTGTCGGCCAATCACATATGGCACGAACCTTTTGTTCATCCACTGATATACTATTGGCACTTACAACAAAGCCCAAAAATACAAGACTTTCGGTAATGAAGCTACACTTTTTGAGGTTGATATATAATTTGTTTTCTTTCGACACAACCAATACTTCTCTTAAGTGCACAAAGTGATCTTCCTCATATCTACTTTAGATCAAGATGCCATCAAAATATACAACTATGAATTTTCCAATGAAAGACTTAACTATCTGATTCATGAGTCGCATAAATGTACTCGGCAAGTTAGACAACCCAAAAGTCATAACCAACCATTTATAAAAATCTTTTCGTGTCTTGAACGTCGTCTTCCATTCGTCTCCTAGTCTAACCCTTATATGATGATAGCCGCTTTTCAAATCAATTTTTTAGAAGATCGTGGCTCCTGCCAACATATCAAGCATGTCTTCAAGCCGAGGTATGTGAAATCGATACTTAATAGTAATCTTATTGATTGCTTGGTTGTCTACACACATACGCCAACTTCCTTCTTTCTTTGGCGTTAGTAATGCCAGAACGGCTCATGGACTCGTACATTCACGTACAAACCCGTTACTTATTAAATCTTCAACTTAGTTTTGCAAAATTTGGCATCCATGTGGACTCATACGATAATGTGGCAAATTCAGTAACCTTGCTCCTGGCACCAAGTCGATTTCATGTTGAATATTACGCATCGGTGGCAACTCCGATGGTAACTTGTCAGGCATGACTTCTTTAAATTCTTCCAACAATGGTTGCACTTTCGGTGGCAGCATCGTTTCTTGCATGTTGTCGCTTACTGTTCCTACCAAGGCATAGACTTCGCCACTTTCTTTCATGGCATTTTTAAATTCTCCTCCATCTACCACAAGGACCGATTTATCCTCCACCTTAGAATTTTTTGGTTTGTTATTCACAACTGAGGGGTGAAGAGTTATTTTCTTCCTGTTCCTATGGAAAGTATAGGTATTTCCTTACCCTTGTAGATCACCCCTAAATCAAATTGCCATGGTTCGTCGTAAAACAAGATGGCATGCATCCATGTCCGCTACATGAAAAGCAATTACACCAGCATAATATTTGCCAATTGATAAAGGAATATGGCATACATCAGTTACAGCCATAGTTTGGCCTTGTTGAATCCAACCGATTTTGTAAGGTGTGGGATGTTTGTCGGTCGCGAGACCGAGCTTGTTGACCATCGTTCTTGAAACTCTGTTCTCGCTACAACCATTATCAATGATAACATCGCAAACCTTTTGTTGGACCGTACATCGAGTTCGGAAGATGTTGTGACGTTGTGGGTGCTCTTCAATCTTCGGTGCCAATAGAAGTCTTCGAACTACAAACAACAAGTGCTCATCATGATCACTGTACTCTTCTACTTGTTCTTCATCAACATCGTCGTCATGAGTCTCATCATCATGTTCAGTGAAGCTAGCCGAAGCACGCTTAGGACAATTATTGGAAAAGTGTCCTTGTTGCCTACATCGATGGCAATGATCACCTCACGGTTTATTATATGGGTTTTTATTCGGTCGTGCAGCAATTTGCTTTGAGGTCTCGGCCCCAATATTAGTTTTATCCGCTTTAGTAAGTCGGTCTTCAACATTCTTATTACTTGCCGATGGTGCGTCGACCTTATTTGGTGATGGGTTCCAAGTGTTTTGGCTTGCATAATTTCTTGTAGTTGTCGGCATCTTGAAACTTAGTCGTTTGTTCGTTCGTTCACATTGCTCTTCAGCCTTCTCGGCAAGGTTGACTGCCTGAGATAGAGTTGTCATGGTATGTAGGCTAACCTTGTCGTAAATATCGTCCCGAAGCCCCTGAACAAATCTGTCAATTTGTTATGCTTTGGTCTCTCTTGATCCCGTTCGAGCCGAAAATCGATAAAATTCGGCTACATAGGCACGCACCGATCGTTCTCCTTGATGACACTTTTGATATTGCCGAAAGAGTACTTGTTCATAGTCCGGTGGAAGAAATCTAGCACGCATTAACTGCCACATCTTCGGCCAAGACTCAATCGGCTTCTTAAGTTGAGCTGAGCGTAACATTTGAACACTATCCCACCAAACCGAGACGTCTTCTTTCAATCGGTATGCAACTAACTTTAAGCACTTTCTTTCAGGGATCTCCATGTACTCGAAGAATCGTTCGACCTCCATGACCCAGTCAAGAAAACCTTCAACGCCTATCAATCCATCAAATGAAGGAATATCCATCTTCATCTTGAATGTGGTTGGTTGGTATCGTCGATGTCCTCGCCCTTTGATTTCTGCAGGTAAAACATCCTCTTCGCTGTCGGACGAAGTAGAATTTCACCGCAGCCCTAGTTGGGGTGTTCGACGGTCATTCCGTCTCCAATTTTCGCTTCGTTCATCTTCTCCGCTTTCAAAAGAAGTAGAATTTCACCATAGCCCTTGGCAATCCTCTCTTCTCTTATTTTCGTTTTAGCCTTGAATCTCAAGATTTTCTAATCTGGTAGAAAGATCATCAAATTTCTTAGATATATTTTCAAGTGTGGTGTTCACCATAACCTGGAAATTTTGAAGTTCCTCCATGCGAACAAAGTTTTTATTGGTTGTCATCACGATGGCGAACCGGCTCTGATGTTCTGATACCACTTGATGACGCAGCGTAAAAAAAAAGGAACGATATGAACCAACAAAGCTGTTAAGCTTTTGGTGTCATCGATAAATGTGGCGGCGCGTTAGGTGTTAATCCTGCGTCGTCATCGGTAACTACTTGAAGTCCGTCAAGTACGTCTCGAGTCCACGAGTAACCTTCGAATCCATGAAGCAAACAAGAGAAAACTCTCTATTATTTTGAGGGAAAATTTTGTAGATAACTTAAATCTAAATTACAATGCATAAGACTCTTAAATAGCCCTTGATTTCTAGTTCTACTCAGCTTCTAAAGATAGAAAGAAATAACTAAAAGATAAAAACAAAAAAAAAACTAACAAATTATTGTAACTACTTTGCTTACAAATCATTTCCCTAAAAAAATAGACTAAACCATCAAGTTTAAATCTTTCCTCATCTGCTGTTAATTAAATCAATATGATGGCTTAGCAGAATCTCCTCCAAACCCTTTTTTCCAATTATGCCGACTCAAATCCTCTCATATCAACTCTTTAAATATTTCGGTTAAGATTTGATTGGAACCGAATCCATTCCTACATCAGTACTCGATGAGTAGCATGAAGATGTGGTGTGCGTGGTTCATGCATAAACTGACTCAAGATATGAACTGAATAAAAAAATGTCAGGACGAGTAATGGTGAGATAAATTAGACGTCCAGCAAGACATCTATATTGCGATAGATCACGGAGAGGAGCATCATCAGAGTTACTCAATTTTAAATTTTGAATCATAGGAAAAAAATGCAGGATGGACTACCCATAGAACCCATATCATTTAAGATATCTGATATATATTCATAGGCAAAGGAAAATACTTTTACCGGAACGCGCGACTTAAATGCCAAGGAAATACTTCAATCGACCGAGATCTTTAATATGAAATCGTTCATTTAGATAATTCTTAAAATTGGTTACTGCGGCAGAATTATTTTCAGTAACAAGTATATCATCTACATACACGAGAACGAAAGTCGAACCACTAGAAAAATGTCGAAAGAATATCGAATAATCAGCCTTAGATTGAGTGCATCCGGTTTGAAGAAGAGCTGTAGAAAATTTGGCAAACCACTGACGGCTTGCTTGCTTGATCCCATTTGCATCCCACGGGCTTTTTGAATCCAACAGTTATATCTTGCTCAACGATTCAGAGCATAGATTTTCATCTCCACATTTTTCTTTCATAATTATTATTGCTTCTAATTTTATTATGGTATCAGAGCGATGAGATCTTCGATCCAAAATTTTGTTTAATATAATTCTCAAGTATTTTTTTCATGGGTGGTTTTGATCCAAAGTTTGATGCTTGTGACGCTAAATCTTCTTGTTATCTTTAATATTCCAACAATCCGACTGGTATGAATTTGACTTCTGTTTTTAATATGCCTCCAAGTATGAATGCAACAAGTATGGCTTTATCTTCTATTTCTAGTAATCAATGGAGTATAAATACTCGGGCCACAAATCATATGAGTCACTCCATTCGTATTTTTTATGATCATTCCAAATGTGTCAATTTGCAAGTGTAGATCATATTGGATCAATTACTTTAAATTCTAATATCAAGTTAGATCATGTTCTATATGTTCCATCTTTCAAATTTAATCTATAATTCGTCTTGCAAATTACAAATTCTCTTCATTGTTTGATGACATTCTTTTCCAATCATTGTGTTTTTCAAAATCTGACTTCGAGAAAGACGATTGGAGTGGGTATAGCTCATGGTGGCTTATATTATTTTCTGTTCTCAAGTGCTCATCTTATTGTTTCATCTCCTTCAGCAGAAATATGGCATTCTAGGCTCGGACATCCCTCGCATTCTCATATGGAGTTTATATAAAAAAAAATAGATTAATATTTCTAGTTCAAATAATGATGTTTGTCAGGTTTCACCCACTTGCAAAACAAACTCGTTTACTGTTTCCTAAAAGTTATATTCAAACTACTATACATTTTCAATTAATTCATTGTGATTTTTAGGGAAGTTTTTCCACACCAAGTTTGAATAATTCTCGTTATTTTTTAACAATTGTAGATTATTTCACTCGATACATTTGGGTATATCTCATGAATTCTAAATCTGAATCTAAGTCACATTTGCAAAAAAAAATTCGCCATGGTCAAAACTCAATATAGTCATCCTATTGCAAAAATTCGTTCTGATAATGGCACCGAATTTCTTTCTCATGCTCTAAACGCTTTTTTCAAACAAAATGGAATTTTACATGAACGTAGTTGTATATCGACTCCACAACAAAATGGTGTAGTTCAAAGAAAACGCAAACACATATTGAATGATGCACATGCATTGAGATTTAAAGATAATTTGTTAATAAAATGTTAGGAGGAATGTATTTTAACTGTTGTTTATCTTGTCAATAAAACTCTAACTCCAATTCTCGGTAGAAAATTACTACATGAGGTCCTTCTAAACAAACCACTCTTATTCTTATCTACCAATTTTTGGATATTTATATTTTGGTAAGAACACTAATTCCAATAAACACAAATTTGATGGAAGAGCTACACCTGGTATTTTTCTTTGTGATCCCTTTGGTCAAAAAGGATATGAAATTTTTGATATTGCCACTCACGCAATTTATGTTTCACGTGATGTTGTTTTTCATGAGCATATCTTTCCTTATAAAGATGTTTCATCTCATTCGCCTTCCACGGTCTAATGCTATTATTTTGTAATAGTAGGCTTCCAAATCCCGCTGCTTGCGCCTTAGACACTCTATCGCAGACTGAGGGGCTCTTCTATTATTTTTCTCTATTCAATTTCTTTTATAGCATTCTAACCATAGATCTCAATCCAAATAGGCCAAACTTGTGGACCCTCATGTTTTATCCACTTATCTACTGTTGGATTTGATAGTAGGCATTTGAAGGAGAGATTAGATGAATAGTTGGCAAGAAAATTAGATTTCCTGTATTAAAAAAAAACTAAATCTATTTTTAATAAATTCATTCAAATTTCTCCACTTACAATCTGGGCCTTTTTGAAGTTATGGGTTGCCACAAGAAAAGAATGGACAATAATTGAAAGAGGCGGTGGGGGCATTCAATCCTTGGGGGTGCATTTTTGAAGAAATGTTTTGTCCCCTCCCCTGCCTCCAATCTTAAAATAATTAAACCAAACATCACTAGATCCCCCACCAGGCCATCACATTATAAAAGGAAAGAGAGATTCACGTGGCATGCCACCAACGAATCACAACAAAGAGACAGTCCTTTTCCAAAAGAGCAGGTGAAACAAAGAGACGGTCCTTTTCCAAAAGAGCAGGTGAAGAAGAGGAACCCAAATCAATAACCATCACATGTTGCATGAATCCATGATGTTGATGTTGTTGGATTGAGTTTGTCCAAATCTTCTTCTCACATTATTTTCATGGTGGGTCCCAAGAATGGGACATATCACATGAAGGCGACAACTTATTACTAATTATTCTAGAGAGAGGGAGAGAGAAAGAGAGAGAGAATGAACTCATATCTGATCTGATCTGATCGATCTGATCTGATCACACAGCCCACAAAGAGAAATAAAGTTTGAAAAATGAGCTAAAAGTCACAACTTTAATTTTATTCTTTGATGTCACAATAACCATTATCAAACATAGTAACGTGATTGATTGCTCAAGCTTTGAAAAGAGGAAGAAGCCAAGTGGGGTCCATAAGGTTTGAAGATGAAACAAACGCGTGCCTTGTCCTCTTCTTCTTCTTCTTTCTTCCTCCTGTTTGATTGATTTTTCTCTGTTACCTTGCAGGTCTCATACTGTCCACAAATTGGATATTTGACCCTTGAAACAAAATAAAAAATGAATGGTTTCATAATTTGCCCAAACTTGGATTCTTCTGTTTGGCTACTTTTTGCCTATTCAACCGTAACATTCAATTATCCAAAATTATAATGAAACTTTTCACTTGAAAATGACAGGTAGCTTGTTCGATTGCTGGAAAACACTGCATCCTAGGCCACAAGATTTGCCGCAACAAGGCAGCAACGGGAACAGAGAGAGAACCAAATATGCCACCATATGAATCATGAAACCAATTCCATTGTGGAATTGCAAACTCTCATCAATCAATTCAGTTAGTTAGATGGATGTCATTCTGATAGCGATCGATCAATTCCCCAAAATTCAACTCATCATAAGATGCTGAAAGAATCATTAAAAAAATTTGCATGTATCATTAACATGTTAATATCAAGAACACAACTGTCATAATTGATGCCCCAGTAAACACAACCGGATAACAAAGAACAGCATCCCATGCAATTTGAACACAAGTCCTGACCTCAAATTGTCGACAACAGTAGTAAGCACTCTACAATGTTTGGAACCTGAATCCAAATTTCTCCTCTGTAAAGTCCCTTCAACAAAATATTGACGATGCAAACCTAATAGAAGAGCATAATTTTTATGATTACAGTGAAGTAGGACAACCGCAAAGGCAATCTGCAACATACACTAGAAGTCGAATTCCTTTCAACAATTCATCACTAAAACTGAGCTACATCACAAAGCAAAAGAAGAATCACAGATAGTTGAAAACATACAAAAGGGCAAGGGCGGGTTTTTGTATCAGATGCATCATGATATCATATATCATGAATTCCATTCAACAATCCAAAGAAGACGCATCATACAAGACAGGAAAAGGAAAACATGGACAAAAAATTCCCCACAGAAACTATATAACTGCATGCTCGCAAACCCAAAAAATACAAACGAATTTTGTTTGGGGGGCATTCGATATAAAAAGGAGAGATTTTGTGCCAGAGGGGGGCATGTTCTCCATGCCAACCTAAATTGGCAAATGTCTGCAAGTTAACAGTTAATATCTACACATCGAAACTACACTGCATGAAGAATGTTCCCAAACATGTTGGAAAACTCAGCATACTTTAATTACAGTCCCATAGGTGGCGAACATCGAACATGTACCCATTAAAAAGGGAAAATTGGAAGAAGATAATATTACTAACCATCTGCCCTCTGAGTCCATCCACTGAAAGCCCCTCACGAACCTGAAAGGGGCAGATCAATGCAACAAGGGCAAAGGCGACTGCAGAAACCATGGAAAATCATTTTTGGGGCAAATGTGAGATCTCAACATTTACAAGAATTACAATAAAGATTTCCTTCCTGAGTTCCCACATCATCCCCATGGCAAATGCTGAAGGCATGCCATTTTTTATGTATAACTTTTGCGACAAAGCATGAGAGAAGCGAGTCTACACCCGCCTGCCCGCCTTGTGCCTGCAGTTCGAGGTCTAAACTCGTTAATATGCACAGAACAGAAAAATAGAGAATTAATGAGTCAAAAAACATAAATATGGAGTAGCATTGCATTCTAGATAGTCTCTGCATAAATCATTAAACCACAAAACAAAAAAAATGTCTGCTATTTTGTAGGGTTAATTGCAGAAAAGGACACTCAGATTCTACTCTAAATATCACATTAAAAATGATTAGGATTTAAATTAGATGATCATTTGAATTGTTTACTGTTTAGAATTAAATTTAAACGTGTTTACAGGATTTGGTCGATGATTAGAGGGAGTGTTTGCGTTAGTGAGGGGTAATAAGTGCTCTGTGTTGATAAACTATTGACATTCAATCATGATGCAAGGGCTAAAGTTCAAGAAAATCGCATCTTCGGTTTAAACCGTGAAGATCAAAAGATCAACGGCACGACAATTCAAAAAGTGATAAAAGTTGTCTTCTAGAGTATCACTCCATATTCCACTTCCTCAATTAACAGAGTTCATAGACATAAGAGATAAAGAAAGTAATTGTAAGCTTGTTAGCTCACCAGACATCATCAGAGATTTAGTGCATCCGAGTCTCCCTACTGCCATGAAGGTTGCTTGTAGAATCTCTCATCCCAAGAACCACCTTCTCGATCTTTCCTCTTCACACCGCCGCCGCCACCCGATACCTGATACATCCTTGCCTGCTCCTCTAGAAACGCCTGCGGGTTACCAACAGGAAGCTGTCTCAATCCTGAAGGCATCCTATGCTCATCTTTCACATCCGCATCTCCATTTCCTGGGCCGGCATTGAGATCAAAACCTTGCCGGCCCCACTTCCTACCGCTTTCAGATCCAGCGCTTGTACTTCCCTCTCCAAGACTTACCATATAAGGCCTCGGAAAATGAGAAGAAACAGCACCTGCAGGCCCCGCAAGCTGTGAAGGAATGGCTGGGAATGAAGAATCAACAAAGGTTGTGGACCCACCAGAAAAAGAAGTCGAAGTGATGGGAAAATTTGGGCCAAAAGGAAAGCCGGCATATGGGAATGCTGTATGGGGAAATGTCATGGCTGGGGACGAAGAAAGTACTTGGCCTCGGTAAACATCGGTGACTGAAGTTCCAGCACCTGTAACTGAACCCAAAATCCTTTGAGTTCCAGGAAGTGCAACAATCGGATAATGCTGCTGCTCTCCTCTATCAGACAAAAATGATGGTATAGCAACAGCTGGATATGAGCTGCCAGGGGGAAACCATGATGAAATGTTATTTCCTAATTCAGCATTGCCCATTCTGAGGCCAGATATTTGAGGTAGGAACGGCATCAGATTACTACTGTTCTTTGCATGTTGACTCTTTGGATGAGCATCTACTCCAGCTAGTTCATCATGTCCCGGACCATTGTTTAGATCAAAACCTCGTTTCACTGATATAAGTGGAACTTCCAATTTACTACTCATGCTAGCCAAGAACTGCCAATTGTCTGTACCTTCGTCGGCTCTATTTAAGTCAAGATCCAGTCCTCTATTGCTGATGGGACCAGACTCGGATCCAGTAGTCCGAGGAGAGCTCGGCGAGGCCAAGTCCTCAAGACCTCTATCATCAGCCACGTTAAGATCGATATCCAGCGGAGGGCGAACCTGCTTTGAAGTAGCAGCATCGGATGAGTGTACATCTGAAGTACTGAGTGGCATTTCTAGAACTTTTCGAGGTTCTGCAGGGCGAAATGCACTAGTAGCAGCTGAACCTTTCCACCCTGGTTCTCCTTTGCTCTTCAGTAAGTTTTCAGGTGGCACAAATGGGCCTTTTGCAGGAGCAGCTGTGATTGGAGCAGGAGAGCCATTTGAGTTTGGACCGGCAAAGGGAGACAGATTGGTCATTGGAATTGCAGGTGAGCAAATTGGTGGAGCAGAGGTTACAGGTTCGGTGGGGGTCCCATCGTCTCCGGAGAAACCCTCATTTAAATCAAAATCAAGCTTGGCCTCTGACGCTTCTACATCAGGAGATTTTAGGCGAAGTTCAGATTCTTGGGTTGGAACAGCTGATGGTGCTTCGGGGCCACAGGACACAGGACATTTATCAAGAGACTCTTTTCTTTCTAAATTCTCATCGGTTTTAGGAGCTGACCCGACCTGCTCATCATTGCTAGGAGCAAGACCGGTTTGTTCTTTCTTTGTGCCGTCACTTGGATCCAAACTACCATCTTCCACTTCATCTGACTTCTTAATCTTGCATGCATCAGTAATCTCTGAAGGAACCTTATCCACAATGGATGAGGTAATAGCATCACTGCCATCTTTATCTGCAGCCTTTGCATGGTTTTCTGCAAGAGGTTGTGGCTCATCAGCTGAGGCAGCATCCTTAGACGCTTCTTTAACTAACGGAGCAGACAATGAGGACTCAGCTTCCAACTTAGCAGGTTTTATACCAGCACCAGGGATGTCACTATAACGCCCGTCACCCAAACAGTTGCCAGCCACATCAGAAGCTTTTGTGCTGCCTTCTGCAATCTTTTCACAAGTATAATCAAGTGTCTTGTTATCAACCACTGCTGACTGGTTGACTACATTACCTTCCAATTCTTCCTTCATAACTGCATGAGAACCCAAAGATAAACATCAATCAGCTCTTCTTCAGATATTTACCTCAGGCTTCACAAAATACTATAACGTTACATATAAATTGACACTGGAAAGAAGAAACAGGACAGTATACTCACTTGACAGGTTATCTTCCTGCTTCGGAGCGATGATTTTGCTTGTCTCCTGCTTCACAGCATCTAAATCTGTATTCCCATCAGAGTGGCCACGGTTCTGAGCCCCACCATCTTCACATGAAAAACTAGACTTAGCTTCATTATTAGCAGAAGAAGGTTCCTCTTTAGGAGAGCCTCCTGGAGATCCAGAGTCGGACTTAGAGATTTCTCCCGCAGCGACATTGGCGAGTAAATTAATCCCAACATCATCTCCTGATGATAAAGAAGCACTGGCTTCAGAATACTTGGCACAGCTTTCAACCAAGGCATTCATGGAACTAAAAGCATTCCTCGATTTAGTAGCTTCAACTACAGAACCTCCCGTACCATTAACAGTGGTGGAAAGTGCCCTCTCAGTTTCTTCATCCAGAGCAGCTGGTGGTGATCGCTCACTTTCATCAGGCCCAAGCTTGCCATCTTTCACATCATTGCTATGCCATGACTCACCATTCACATCAGAGGTAATCTGAGACCGACAAACATCGCCTTTTAGTTTTATTTTTCGTTCGATATGATCGGATTTATCAGGAGCACCAGGAGATGACGCTCTGCTACCTGAGATTGTGGGGTCCTCGATAGGACCTCCACTAGTACTTCGTGCAGGGCTACGACCAGTGTTAGGAATTCTAACAATCAACCTGTGATTGTTTCCATGCTCTGCACCAAGTTCCAATGACACTTTGCTCGCCTTACCCAAATTAGCTTCCTTTTGAGTTCCACTTCCCAAATAACCATTGCTCGACCTTCGGTGGTGGCGTTTAGCGTTCACTGACCCGGCAGTAGAAATCATGGTCTTTGCATGATCACTAGAACAAGATTGGCTATTGTTATGCGACTGACTCGAACCGCTGCTCTTCTCCTCTTTCACAGAAGCTAAAGGTACCTCTGAATTACCGCTGCTGCCTGTTCCTTTGCCTGGTGAATCTCTCAAATTATTCGGTACAGAAACAGGCAAAGATGACGGCAATTTCAAGGATCCTGGTGTTACTGGTGTCGACTTCACGATTACATCGGCATGGCCAGGCTTACCAACTAGAGTTTTACATGCGGAAGTCTGAGTAATAGGAGTTTTCATAGCTGCTTCAGCCGATCCAGACCGTCTACTTATCTCAGCAAAGCCTGGTTTCACAGGCCATGTAACAGCCTGATTAGATCCACAAGACTTTGCATCGTTGATCTTTGTCATTTCTGCATCAACCCGTTTTTTCCAAGTGTCGACAAGACTTCTTGCCTTCCTCTGGATCTCAGGGTTTTTATGACCGCGCAAATGATTAACAGACTTTCCTATGTTACATGTCTGCAAAGCATTGAGATTTACAGGTAGTTTATCGAGTGCTCTAAGCAGAGCTAGGAGAAGCTCATCGGTGCCTTTATCACTTTCTTTGGGACTACTTGAGTCGCCTATCTTCCCTTTGTGTGCTTCTTGGAGCCAATCGTCTAAAACAGGCACGCCCCTAAGCTGAACAAATCTAGCAAGGGATTCGATTTTATCAGTAGCTGCAATCAAATCTGCAAGAGATATCCTTCCAACCAAATCAATCTTTCTCTCATTCCTGTCGAGTTGAATAAGATGAACCAGCTTCTCAACACTTTCTGTCGTTACTAGAGCCCCTTTTTCTGTTATTATTGCAATCTCGGACTTTATCATACTGACGAGTTTAGAACTAGCAGATTCGCCATCCTCTGGCTTAGTAGGACACTCTCGCTTGATAGATTCCATTCCCTGATCACCGCCTCTCTCCCTCTTCTTCCCCTTTGACTGTGAAGGGAATGAAGCACCACTATTTTGTGCACTATCATTACTAGATTTTAACTGCTGAGTAGATGCTGAACCATTCAATGGTTTTGGAGAACGGCCACCTGATTGCACTGCTGCATGCATTTCTAGTCGTGTTTTGTCCAATAATTGATCTACCTCTTCCTGTCGCTCCTGAGAAATTAACAGACAAATACACAGACACAAAGTAAATACATTTTGATGTGCAAAAACTATAATTTCAACCACTGAAAAGTACGACTAGACTTACATTAATATAATTCTGGTCTGTTAACCACCATAAACACTTGTTCGCAATGTCATAAACTCGCCTGCAAACAAATGATGATATCCCTGATGGCAGCTCGGCGCCCTTACCGAGGAAAGCAACTTTACACGGATGAAGCAATGAAGCAGCAGATATCACGTCTTTGTGAAATGAGTAGAATACTTCGTTTGGTGCTGCTTCCAGTATTATGCCTTTTGCAAGCTTAACGTCAACAAGTCGATAAAGCCAATTTACACACAATTTAAGACAATCCTCCTTGCTTGTTGTAAACCACCGTATGATTCCAATGAAGGGTGGAGCATTGCCTGCCTGGAAAAGCGCACAATCGCCTACTCGGATCTTGCGGCCATCCTACAAATAAAAGCAATTCAAGGACATTTATTTTGTGACGATATTCTTCTCATGATGTAAAAAGAAATCCACATTTCAGGCACAGTTACAATAAATACTCTATAGTGGCCAAAGGACTAACAAGGAATATCCTCAAAGACTTGAAAGTGAATTAGATAAGGATCTATGACAAAAGTCGTGTATTTTAAGTTTAATTTATTAACACATGGCAATTGACCAAGAGGGATAAAAACATATACGTATATAACATCTAAAAACACCAAATCAGGAGTATCCCTTCCGTGGAATTTGACTACCCAGTAACTCCATTTTAATGGAATGGAATCAATTAGGTAAGTAAACTTCTAATGTAGCTGAAATAGTTCTATGTTATTGTTGACCTGATAGTATGTGATGCACTGTGTTCATAAGATTCTCCAGGTCATAGACCTCACTATTTAATTCCAGTGATATAATTTCATCATCAATGAGCATCATGTTCTATCTTCAATAGCAAGATCAAGCAGTCATATCAGAAGGGGGTGTAGGAATTATGGAGAATTCTTCATTAGACGTCTTAAGAAGGGGTTCAGACGGTGGACGTGCACCAAGAATCATATCAGAAGAACAAACAACGACAGACGTCTGAAGGTAAGTATGCATACATCTCGAGAAGAGCCTTAGCCAAAAATCAATGCGAAGCCAGACGTCTGGAGAAAACTCGAAGCCCAATCCAGAGCACAGAAAGACATCTCAACAAGGAGGTTCAGACATCTACCCAAGAAGATGAAATCTAACCGAGAGGAGGCAGACGTCTGACGCCTTCTTCATCAGACATCTGTCGTCGGGATATCTGTACGAACCGAATATCTGTAAATTTTGGTTTTTCTCTTATTTTAAGTAGGATTAGGGTTTGACTATATATATGGATCTCTCATACGTTATATGTACTGCCAATTTGAGAGACTACTGTATAGAGAGCGACGGCTAAGATCTAGAGAGATTTGAGAGAAATCTCCTAGGATTTCTCGTTGGTGTAATTTGATTCAAGAATATAGTAGACGCTTGCAGCTTCCACTCTGTCGGAGACTGGCCATACGGTGGGTGAACCTCGTTAACAAATCCTTGTCTCTCTTATTTGTGATTCTAATATTCTCGTGTGTTTATCGTTTTATATCTTTCGTTGTTATTGCGTTGTTGCGTAATTAACCGTTAGCATTATTCCGTGTATAATTTATTTTCGTTATTATCCACAACAACTAGTATCAGAGCATTCTTAAGGAACCAAAGGATCTTTGATTCTACGATTTAAGCTTACGGTGAGTGACGACGCTTGTGTCCACTCCCTGTCTTCTTTGATTGTAGTTTTAAATGTGATTGGTTTAGATCCGAAAGAGAAGTTGAGTTTGCTGTGACGGTAGACGAAACATGACGGAGGATAAGATAAGAATCGAGAAATTCAATGGTCATAATTATGATTGATGACGCATGCAGATGAAGGACTACCTATACCAGAAGGATTTGTATCTTCCGTTGTTGGGTAACAAACCCAAGAAGATGTCCTATGAGACATGTAATCTACTAGATAGGAAAGCCCTAACAATGACCAGATTATCGTTGACTCCGCAATTGGCCTTTAATATCTCGAAGGAGAAAACAACCATGAGGTTAATAACGACATTAGCAAAGTTGTATGAGATGATTTCAACATCAAACAAAATATTTCTGATGAAGAAACTCTTCAACATGAAGATAACAGAAAACGGTTCGGTGACAGAGCACCTTAACGACTTCACCAGTGTGACAAACCAACTCGAATCGGTTTCAATCGTGTTTGAAGATGAGATTCGAGCCCTTCTATTTCTTTCTTCGTTAAACCTCGTGATGACGGGAAACAACTCGATCTCCGAGACTCATATTTAATGATGTGGTGAATTGCATATTAAATGATCCCATGAGTTGAAAGGCTGTGAGTGGAAGTTCGGGAACTTCTAGACTCAGTGGAGAATCGAGACAACGATCGAAAGGGAAGAAGGACAAGCCGCAGAGCCGAGGAAAATCAAAAGGCAGGATCCAAGACGACTGTTGGAACTGCAAAAAGGGTCACAGAAAAAGTAAATAAAGACTCTTAAAGAAAGGCTCGGATAAGAAGGCAGATAAAAAGGAAGCCAATGTGATTTCTACACATAAAAAAGAGGACAGGGGCCGTCTTTCGAGGAATGAGCACACAAGGAGATACATGGTTTCTAAATTCGGATACATCCTTTCATTGCACTTCAGGCCCAACATCACTTTAGCGAGTATGTTCAAGAGGATTTTAGACATGTGACGGTGGGAAACGGTCGGTCGTGCAAGAGCGTTGGAAAAGGGACGATTATTTTACAACCGTCATGAGAAGGTCAAATAAAGCTAAAACATATACCAGATGAAGAAAAGCTTAATTTCTACAAGCGGTTGGACAATGAAGATTATATTACGGTGTAAAAGAATTCTCAGTGGAAATTTTCCAAAGGATTGTTGGTGGTCGCAAAGAGAGTTGAGCGGTTCGTTGTATTGCTTCAATGGGAGCAGCGGCGGTTCGATTGCGCTGGCGACAGGTTCAGAAACAGATTCTAACTTCATTATGGCGCAAAAAATTGGGGTACTTCAGTGAGAAAAATATGAAAATTCTTCAGGTAGAGGGTTTCTTTCCGGGCTGAAAAATGTAGAGTTGGGACTATGTGAAAGTTGTGTTAGTGCGAAGCAAATCGCACTTAGATTTCATATTGGAGGCGTGGCAAAAAAAACCAAGTTAGAGATGGTGCATACTGATGTATGGGGACCGGCCTTTGTAGAGTCTTATGGTGGGAATTGGTACTTCGTGACGATCATTGATGATGCAAGCCGAAAGACGTAGGTGTATGTAATGAAGAAAAAGTCCGATGTATTTGGTTTCTTTAAACACCGGATTGCATGGGTGGACAACCAAACGGGGACGAAGGTTAAATGCCTTAAGTCCGATAATGGCGGGGAATATTGCACGCAAGAATTCAAGGGCTTTGCTCATAAAAGGGTATACGTTGGTTGAAAACAGTACCGGGAATGCTGCAACAAAACGGCATTGCTAAAAAGACAAATAGGATGATCCTAGAGCGGGTGAGAAGCATGACCTTCGATGCGAATGTGCCAAAATTCCTATAGGCGGCAGCTATCGATCCCGCTGTGTATCTGATCAATAGAAGTCCGGCAAATGCACTCGATGGAGGAATTCCAGAAGAAATTTGGACAGATAAACCGGTTAATTATTCGCACCTAAAAGTGTTTGGTTGTATTGCGTATTCGCTTGTAGATAAGGCGGTAAGGAGTAAGCTCAGCTCCAAGTCAAAAAAGTATGCTTTCATCGGCTATGGTGGAGATAAGTTCTGATACGAACTGTAGGACTATTCTAGCAAGAAGATAATATGAAACCGGAACGTCGTCTTTGATGAGGAATACTTGTATAAGGAAGCAAAGCAAGCCAGGGATGGGATAGAGTCTGAGTTCATTGAGTTGGATGGAACTCAAGAGAGCAAGCAGATGTCTACAGTTCAGAATTTATTAGAGACGAGCACTGCAGTGCCGAATGGGATTCAAGAACAAGTTGAAGATCAAGTTCAGCAACCCGATATACTAATTCTGAGGAGATCTACACGAGATAGGAAGCTATCTGAAATATTGGTTATCGACTTCATTTTGTAAACAGATTCAGGAGAGCTCGAATCCCTGGCAGAGGCGATGCAAGACAGCGCTACCAACCAGTGGGAGCAATCTATGGATAAAGAGATGGATTCTTTGAAGCTATCCAAGGGTCGAAAGACGTTGCTGAATAGATGGGTGAACGGGATAAAGGATGAGACCGATGGCATGAAGCGGTACAAGGCTCGCTTGGTAGTCAAAGGATATGCCCAACAGAATGGGATAGGCTATCAAGAGATATTTTTCCCGGTAGTGAAGATGACTTCAATTCGGATGATACTCAGTATCGTGGCAGTAGAGAATTTGCACTTAAAACAGGTAGATGTGAAAACGACATTCCTTAATAGAGATTTGGATGAGATCTATATTATGCAGCCACCGGGATACAAGATGAAAGGGAAAGAAAACATGGTTTGTAGACTGTGAAAGAGCTTGTATAGCCTCAAGCAAGCTCCAAGACGGTGGTATCTCAAATTCGATCAATTCATATTATAGACGGGATTTGTGCAATATGATTCAGATCACTGCATCTACGTTCAGACTTTTGAGGATGGCGAATACATTATTTTGTCACTTTACATGGATGATATGTTGGTAGCGGGTCCGAATTTCCAGAAAATTCAAAATCTAAAGAAGATAATGGCTAAAAAATTCTCCATGAAAGATTTGGGAGCAGCCAACCAAATTTTGGACATGAAGATCATGAGAGATAGACAGCAACAAAAGCTCTGGCTATCGCAAAAGGACTACGTGGAAAAGGTTTTGAAGCGGTTCAACATGGACAAATCAAAACCGGTGAGTACGCGTTTAGCGAAGCATTTCAAACTCAGTAAAGAGTTGTGCCCAACAACTCAAAAGCAAAAGAATGAAATGGCAAGAGTACCATATGCATCTGCGGTTGGGAGTTTGATATATACAATGGTAAATACAAGACCAGATATTACACAAGCATTTGGAGTTGTAAGCATGTACATGCAAAACCCAAGGAAAGAGCATTGGAATGCAGTGAAGTGGATATTGAGATATCTCAGAGGAACATTCAGTCATTGTTTATGTTTCGGAAGTGATGTTCTCAGTGTGCAAGGTTATGTTGATGCGGACTACTCAAGTGATCGAGATAGTGGGAAAAACACAATAGGGTACGTATTCACGATTGGGGAAACAGCAGTCAATTGGGTCTCCCGGTTGCAAAAGTTGTGGCATTGTCAACAACGAAGGCTGAATATGTGGCCATTACGGATGCTGGCAATGAGATGATATGGTTACAAGGATCACTCGATGATTTGGGTAAGCAACAAAATTTCAATACCTTATGAAACGACAGTCAAAGTGCAATACATTTGGCGAAGAATGCGGCATATCACTCTCGGACGAAACACATCAAGGTGCGGTATCATTTCATACGTATAGCGACACTGCAGAAGATAGCGGAATCAAAGAATCATGAGGATATGTTCACCAAGGTTGTAGACAGAGACAAGTTGAATCACTGTTGCAGGTTGGTGAACCTCCCCATGAAAATTTGATAAGAAGAAAACAGATAGCATAATCGTGTGAAGTCTACTAGTTTGGGAGTCGAGGTGGAAGAATCTCCTAGTGGGAGAATGTTAAAATTATGAAGAATTCTTCCACAGACGTCTGAAGAAGGGATTCAGATGTCTGGACGTGCACCAAGAATCATGTCAGAAGAACAGAGCAACGACAGGCGTCTGAAGGAGGCGTCTGAAGAAAAGCCTTAGCCAGACGTCTGGAGAAGCTTGAAGCCCAATCCAGAGCGCAGAAAGGCATCTGAATAAGGAGGTTCAAATGTCTGCCCAAGGAGATGAAATCTAACAGAGAGAAGACAGACATCTGACGCTTTCTTCTTCAGCAGCCTATCGTCGGGATATCTGGACGAACCGAATATTTGTAATTTGGGTTTATCTCTTATTTTAAATAGGATTAAGGTTTGCCTATATATTGAGATCTCTCATACGTTATATGTACTTCCAATTTGAAAGAATATTGTATAAAGAGATTGATGGCTAAGATCTAGAGAGATTTGAGAGAAATCTCCTAGGATTGCTCGTTGGTGTAATTTGATTTAAGGATATAGTAGACGTTTGCAGATTCCGCTCTGCCAAGAACTGGCCATACGGTGGGTAAATCTCGTTAACAAATCCTTACGTCTCTCTGGTTTGTGATTCTTATATTCTCGCGTGTCTATCGTTTTATATCTTTCGTTGGTATTGTGTTGTTGTGTGATTGATGATTAGCATTGTTCCATCTATCATCTATCTCCGTTGTTATCCACAATAGAGGGGTCTACAAGTTGGATGTATTAGTTTGTATTGGGACACCAAATACAATGCAAAACGCAAATTATGGATCCCGTGACATTTCAAGGTCGATTGTTGGATGCAGGCAGAAATATATATCAAATGGTAAAATGCCAAACATCAACTAAAACACAATGTTTTGCAAAAGAGAAGCTAAAAACCATCAACTACTACTCAAAAGGATGCACCGGTCATAGGAAACATGATAGAAAATAAGCCAACTAATATAAGCTAGTGCAAAAGTTCTAATTTTGACACTTTGTAGATAAAGAACAGCAAGCTATAGACGTCAAGGAGAAGAAAATATGGGGCAGTTATGTGCTACCATGGTCAAGTGCTCTAGTTAAAACTTAGTCACCAGTCGTGATCAGGGGATTCAATCTGGTGTACTGACATGTAAATTAGAGATGAGAACAAACAGCCACTAGAATAATAGGCAGAGTTAGTCCTGAGTACACTAAAGATATAGTAAACAGCCAATTCAGATCAGGGGTTCAAACAGAAAAGTAAAAACAATCTGCCATTTGCAGTTCAAATACAAAATATCCTATTCGAATGCAAAAAAAATACGAAAAAGTCCACGAGGATTGGATAAATACAATTTATCCAACAGCCATAAATAACAATAGCCAGATGATATGAGCAGGTTAAATTTCAACGATCACTTGATTAGGGAGAGACCCATTTTCCAAATCAAAAGCTAATCTGCATTTATATCTTCCATGGCCTAACAACATGACTTTCAGTAACAGTTTAAGAGGTTTTATTCAAACTATCTGAATGCTAGCAGAGGTTTGGTCTACTTCCAATAAAATTCAAGCAGCTCAAATTACCATGATAAACTGTTGAAACCAGTGGCTGCTTTCCCATACAACAAATTCAAAAAAAAAATTAGAGCAAGACTAAAATTTCAATCCACAAGCAGTCCTAATTTTCAAAGGGAAGTGTCCAACCAACATGAAAACTAAGATCGTAGCTTTTCTTGCCTAGCACAAATCCAGGCAAGGGTATATTTCAAGTTAAGCTCCAGAGGGAGAACCAAAAAAATCAAGGGGGGAAATAACTAAGATTAAGGTTGCCAGAAGACTCGGGATTCAACTTAGAAGATATCTGCAAGGAACTGGTAATGGAAACTTGCATCAGATCTTTGAAAATAATGAATTCGTGCAGAGAAAAGGCTCAACCTATTTGCAACTGATTTTGTCCAATCTTAATCTTTCGCCAAAAAAGGTACCACCACAGATAAGTTCAACTCCCAAATAAATCAGAACACCCTAGGCAATTGGAATATTTCAACAAGACCAAATCCACAGTCCTGTTCAAGGTAGAAGCATGGTGTCTCAAACCTCCTCAGAAAGTATTTGAGTTAAATGGCCAAGAATATGACAGCCTAGGAATCAAGACTTCATCAGGACACAATTTGACTCCATAAAACGTCATACATAAACAAATTTCATGATTGAGTAATGGTTTTCGATTTAAAGAAGGGAGAAAACCTAATTAATGACCCAAAAGCATCAATAGATAATGTATAAATCTAAAATTCATCAACCGCCAAAAATCCAATAACCGAATCAAACAGAAAACTGCACAATTTCATATTGCCTAGTTCCCCAAATGCCTTGTAAAAAATATAATCTAAAGGAAGCACTTGATGGTTCTTAACCGAATATCAACAAGCAAACAATTACTCAAGCTCAATGTCCCCTAGTTTGCCGTTTCAAAACAAACTCCGACTCCATCTAGTAAAATTTTTACCCTTATCAAACAGGGTACATTCCCATCCAAAATCGATCAACCTTTCAACAAACCCCAAAATCTTTTTAAAAACCCATCAAATTAACATCAAATGGTATCTCAAATAGAAACTTTTCCCTAATCATGCATCTGCTGCGAAATCCAATCTCGATCGAATCAAAGAATCATCCTTTACCCTATCCCACACAAAAAACCCTAATCGAGAATCGAAATCCAATCCAAACCATAACCAATACCACTATCCCCAAATCGTACAAACACAGCAAACCCCTTTCAATCAAATCCAATCAAAGTTCACAGCTTTACCTTCAGAAACGAATCGACCGAGCTCGAAGAATCGGCTGGAGACGATGACGACGGCTCAACTACGGTTGTCGCTTGCGGTGCGGGATCAGGGACAGAAAACATGTGCCGCCTTCGCCGTTTCCAATTCTCACGTTCCCTCCCATGCATATCCCTTCATCTTCTCTTCTTATATGAACCATCAATTCCAGCGATTTCCCCCAAAATTCGATTATTTCTCACAGATCGAAAACCCTAGAATTAGAACACGAACAGCGAATTCCCAAACCCTAGATCCGGCCGTTGCTCCCTCATCTGCGCAGCACAAATCGGAGCCTCAAACCCTAATTCTTCGCGAGAGATTTGGATCGATCCAATTCAAGGAGAAAAGAGGGGGAAAGGGATGCGTCAAATCAGCGGCGAAATCGCTGGGGTCTCAGAGAGATTTTGTTCGCGAGTTTCGCGATCTGAGCTAGAGAGAGAAAGATTGGGAAAGAGAGGGAAAAATGGTATTTTTAGAGAGAGAGAGAGACCCGAGCGCGGACGGCAAATGGGGTTGTACTTGGTAGCGAAAGCGGGCAGCTCGGGCATCGCGGGCAGGAGAGAGAAAATTGATGCGTGTGATGAGTACTTGGACTGGCGCTAACATGCGCCAGTGAGGTGCGGGTTACGGGCAGCTGAGTCGCCGCGCCGGCAGGTGCGGGTTCGGCCTCGACGTAATACTGGCTTCGGGCTGATGCTAATCTGCTCATGGGATGCGTTTTGGTTTTTTTTTACAAGCTGTGGGTTTGGGTTTGAAGTTCATAAATTGTGATTTGTGATGTGGAAATGGACTTGACTAGACCCATTCAATAAGGTGGTCCGGCCAAATTTAGGTGGGTTTGGTTATGGATTGAATCCTGGTGATGCTCATAAGTGGGAGCTCGTCGGATCATGACACGTGGCAGATGACGTGTCCCGATGCAAACGGAAACAGGGCAAGGACTACATATTGGAGGCGTCCTCCGGGCTATCGTCCCGTTGTCTGGACCCGACCTCCGAGGATTCCCCGAACATTTCTATGCTCGCCAAGTAAACGACCATTGGCTTCTCGCCGAGCCTACCTACATGCTGAGCTTCTCGGCCCTTCGCCTCCGAGCTATCCCGGAGCCGAACCAGCTCGGTCTCCCGTCCTCTTTTAGGCCTCTCGCCGAGCTAGGCTTTCTCGGTTCTATCGAGCGACCTAGAACGTAGATCACCGGCGTCTCCGCCACGGCTCCACGAATCTCGCTAGACACGATATATCCGCCACTCCACGATCCCGCGTCCCACGCCGTCGTATACCCCCATTAACGAGCGTATCTCGTCATTAATGGGGGATCCCGCCATTCTCGCAGACGTAACACCAGGAGCGTAACAGCCGGCGAGAATCTCGCGGCCGCTAGCTCATGATTGCCGCTATATAAACCCCTCACTCGTACAACTCAGGTAAAGCAATTTTTACCCAATAGGCCGCTACTCTGTCCAAATAGCTCGACTAACTTGATCGTCGGAGGGTCCACGGTGGTACAACCACCCCGGGACTTCTTTGCAGGTAGCTCGGCTTCATACCAAATCAAGCCCATTGAGATCCACACGCTTCAGGAGGCAACCCACAAACCCAATCTCAGCCCTTCATCAACGCTGTCGGCAGATCGACGGAAGACAACATCTGAAGGAGATCCAGACCTCCATCAGTTGGCGTCGTCTGTGGGAAGCTCGAAAATTCCACTCATTAAAAGTTGATCTTCCGATCTCGAACTGATGGCGAGTCATCAGCGAGATTGTTGGGGTCGAAAATTGCATCCCGGTTGACCAAGTCAAAGTCAAGGTCAACCCCAAACCAGGTGGGCCCAAGCCCAGATCAAGTGGGCACATGCCCGAGTCGAGCCCGAACATGAAGCGGTCGGACTCCCCTATGCAAATAAAAAAAATCATGTAATAAATAATTTTGATATAATTTTTTATGCATGGATATAGGTAAAATGGGCATAAAGCCAAATTTTTGTAAGCCCGTGGCTTATGTGCAAAAAGAAATAGCACATGAGCCATGAGATGGGAAAAATGCCATTTTGTAAAGCCCAAGGGGCTGTATGTAAATGTGGAAGCCTATATAAGACAACATGATGGTGAATATAGTATACACTTTTCATTCTCTAAAAACTCTGGGGTTTTTGTGCCTCCTTTTACTTCCTCAAGGTTCTAAACCTTCTTCCCCTTTTCAATTAAATCTAGAGTTTTACTCTTCCTTTTCCAAAACTAAATAGTTTTTCACCACAAAATCCACAAAGGGGAGCTCGGATCTTCTATTAGATCTCAAAAAGGGTAGATTTTTAAATCTCACCTCCTTTCTCCAAGATCCGGCCAATCTAGAGGAAGAAGAAAGAGACCCATGTCCAGAAATGCCATCTTGGGAATATCCAGGGCCAAAGGGGAGAAACTGTAAGTGCACGGCGGCGCCCCGGCCGTCAATCCGACGCCGGAATGCGGAAGCGGTGAATAACTTTAATTTTTGCGGACTTTGCAAACCGGCACCACCGCGCACTAAACTCCGGATCGTAACCATTAACAAGTCTACGCTACAATAAGAAAGGGAAGAGATGTATACCGACGATCCAAGTCCTCCGGTCTTCATCTCCACTCCGATCTCCTCGCGGGATCTCCGTCCGTCTCCTCCTCGTCGGAAAGGGCACCACATCGCCTGTAGCTTTTACGGGCTCCCACCTCAATACCGAGGCAACTCGGGCGCGAAGCTGGCGAATCGACGCGTCCAAGATTTGCTGTAGGAAGTGTAGTGTAGAGTGGATGTCTCACTTTGGGGTTTGTTGCCATTTGTAGATGATGGAGGAATCAAGAAGAAAAATGGTGCTTGCATTTTTCTTGGCATGAAAAGAGATCAAGAATGATAAACACTCTCAAAGATGAAGCTCTCTCCTTCTCTTCTTTTCTTCTCACTCAACCATGGTAAGAACTTATGCATCAAGTGAGAATAATGGTGGAGGAAAATCAATATCAAGCAAGAAGGGAGGTGAGTGTAGGAGATGTAGAAAGGGTGACCACATCAAGAGACAAAGAAACATACACCATGCTTCACCTTTTTCAAACCATACCCTTTCATGTCACAATAAAAACAAAAGCATGGTGGAAAAGATAATGATAGCTATCATAATCAATCTTTTACAAGAAACCCCCTCCATAAATGTTATTTGCACAATTGCAAATAACCCCCTCCATCGGAAAAGTCCGGCCGGGAAAGAACAAAGGAAAACCGGCCGGAACGGAATGCAAACTGGCAACTCCAGAAAACTGGTCCCGTAATAAATTACAGGAAAACCCCGATACTGTGCATACACACCCGCATCTGTATTCCGTCCGGATACAAATGCAAAGAGACAAAATCTACACTGTACTAAACTAGGACCGGCTTAAACCAAAGCCGGCTAGTAATATCCGTTCGATCCTGATCCGTGCAATACCGCACGTATCTGATCGAACCCTGCCATATACCTATACGGCTACTAGTACAAACCGTCCGATCCTGATCCGTGCAATACCGCACGTATCTGATCGGACCCTGCCATATCTCCATACGGCCTCTACAGCGTTTCGCCCGAAAGCTGAGTAACTGAAAGTGTGGTAGACTCTAAAGACTCGTCAATACTATGGCTGTGGATTTAACCACTAGCACGTCAGAGGTATAAGCCAATACGTAACGGGCCACCAGCTATTGACTAAAAGGGACGTCGATGAGCGAACTCATCCTGACACCCTACTGAGCCTGTCAGTGACAATATCCGTGCAGTCCGGTCCGTTCGTCTATGAGTATCGCATGGCGGGCCTAGGGGGTTGGTAAAAGTCAGACCTCCAAAAGCGGTACAAGTCGTGTCGGAGTGTTGCCCAGAACACCCTGAGATACTACTGGAATACCTACCAGTAAATCTCCTTGCCTTGGCCAAGGACTTTGTGTAATGGCTCTCCTAGACACAGCACGACCTCACCCCCAATACCGGGAGAGACGAACCCCTGAAGATACGCTCACTGCCTCCATGTGGCTCGGGACTGTACCCAACTAAAACCTGTTTGCACGACTCCTTTGAGCCGTGGTAGGGTAGTAATCAAAGTACAGTGGGAACTCACACGAGATAAATGACGATCCCCAGGTCGATGAACTAACCTGCACACATGTCACCAGGGAACTGCCATCTGACGTCTGGTATATGACCAACTAGCATGTTCCCGGCGAGTCCTGTCCGGTGTACTCATAACCCAATGAGCACCTGTATACATCTTAGGTGATCCACCTGACACCAGTGGCTTGTGAGACCGGCCACCGCCCCTCGTCGGGGTCTCGACTGTATACACTAGTCTACTAATGGAGTATCGATGCCCGGTCTCGAAACTCCCACGACTAGGGACCTTTTAAGGATATGCTTGTAGACCCCCAGCTCCCACTTATATGATCGCCTTCATACTGCTGGTGGTCAAGCAAGAATCCTAGGGGCTCTATCAACGTGTAATAGCGACGTGTCATGTCACTTAAAACAGTACACGATGATAAAGGTAAACCAGATAGCATACTATCATCTCGAGTAAGACTGTCCTACCGGGATAGGTCCTCCCTCAATCATTACAATCACGTACCTGTGACCTAATAATTGACTCTGAGAGCACTATCTCCAACAATCTCCCACTTGCACTCAAGGCTAATTATTGCGATGTCGCATACTCACAGCCCGTGTGATACCGAACATCCAACTCCTCTACTAGTCTGTCTCACAAGGCTCGTTTGCGAAACTATTGCGTTCGAGGAATAGCCTCAGTGAGTGGATCCGCTTAGTTGTTTCTTTCTATGTCTCTCTATATCTCAAGTTCGCGGAGAAAGCCATCTCCCGAAAAGAGTAATACCAGTCTCAGAATATGTCTGGATGTCTGATGGGACCTAGCTCATAAATGAACTCCAAATCCAAACTTCTTAGACTGTATCGTCAACTGAGCTTAATCAGTATCCTGCGCGCCATGCCTCCCTCAGTATTGCCTTGGATCACCTGTCCAAAATACTGCCCCTCGTCAGAGGGAAAACTATAACTCTGACAACCTCCTTGTCGTCCATGTCACCTTGGAAGCCTGGAATAATAACCGTCTCCTGAATGAGGCTGTCGTTATCATATCCCTAGAACATCCACTTATGTTCTAAAACTGCTTCCGACTGTTTCTCCAGGATTGGATTAATGTCAACTTATTGCATCTAGTGCAAGAACAACATCTGGTGTGGTACTTGACATCTCATGATTGACTCAATTGCCTAAGCAAGTGATCTGCCAATCATGCACGTTCCTCTCCCCTTTAGTCTGTAAGACACCTTTAGAGAGGGTGACTCCATTACCTGCAGGTACACTACCGTGCCAGGAGTCGTCCATCCTAAATACTCTTAGAATGCTGTCAAGTACCCTGATTGGGAAACCACCCAAATCTAGATCTAAAACCATAGATCTAGTAACCAGTATGTCAGATACAAAATCCATTTCCTTTGTGGAGAAATCACTGTGTGACGACCAAAGTATAACCGATCGTAGTGTAGGAGTTTCCTTTCCTACTCTGTGTATATCATCCAAATACCAGGATATCACACCCTACTACCTTCTCAACAGATCCATCCCCTATTCTGATGAAGTCAAACCTATGACTGTCACATCAGAAATAGATGATCTATCTCCGCTACATCTGCTTTAGTCTATAAATAGACATAAGCTACCTATCCACCAATGCTTCCGCTGCTCCCATTGACTACGACAACCCTCTGGCAGAGTCATATACACGTACACTTCTAAAGCTAGTTTAGAACGACGCTATACTCATCCTCCCGCCGGGTCTCGCAACCTGGAACAACAGCAATGGCAATTGTGGGAAAACAAGAACTTCCCTGTCACCGTCCTTGAGGCTACCGGAGTACCTCTCGGGTGCCTGAAGTTACCCACCTTATCTGCGGAGTGGCCAATGGAATGTCAATCCAGATTGAATCTTTAGGTTCCTTATCAAATCTTCAGTAATCGTTTGTGGTTCTGGAATCACTTCCAGTTCTACCATACTCCCACTACTGTTTTCTGAAAAAAATCCATCTTTAATAAAACTGTGGCGAGTCTAGAACAATATCGCTATTGTTCATCCAGATGGCAGAAAGTCAACCCTCGTCATAGCCTGGGTCAACCCACAAACAGACATTACAGAAACGTGCCTTGAGTTGTCCAGTGTCTGGTTTTAATCATAAACCGGACAACTCCCCGTACCTTAACATCGTTAAGATATGAACTGTTCTATATCCAATATAGAAACAGAGGCACTGATTTAATTGAACCAGATCCAAATCATGCAACTATCTCCAGCGCATGTCAACTAAATGGAAGGAGGCCGATCAGCGTTACTCAACTTAGGAATACTTCCAATTATGAGTGACCTGAAAGAGAAGCAATTTCTCTTTATCATTACTATCAACTGAATACCATACACAAGTATCTACATCTTCGATCACCTTGAAGAATCCCGATACTTGCTACACCTGGTTCTCTACTCTATTCAAATACCTATAACTCCTCAAAACTTAGACCCTGTGTTTCTACGAAACACATGTCTAAGAACTAGAGAAGTTAAAAGTAAACAGAATATAGTATGAGGACCAACCCCTCTGTCCTAATGGATACTGGACAACATACAATACTCTGTATAAGTCCCTTGAGTCTGATAACTCATTCACTGTGTGTCGTAGGTTGAAAACTGTACTTATGGTTAAGAAGAATTACACCGCTGTTTAATGCTCCTTACCTAACCATCCACTGATATAGGTAAATGTAATCGACATAATATCAAAAGGTATATCTCACTCTATGAAAATAGACGTACAGATATATCAATTTGAAATTGGTGCACAATAGCGGATATTCAAAACCAAACATTTGCCGACCGGCAAACAGCCCAGGTGATTTCCTCAAATATCACCGACTACAACGAATCCCGATATAATGAGGATAATCACCCAATTCCCAATAACTTACTCCCACTCATCATCTGTAAAACCATACAGATGTGAGAACCGTACCTGGTAAATACATACCCTGGAGTAAGTATCTAATCGGGAAATCAGTTTTCCTTTAACATTACACAGTGAAACTGAAACATTGAAATGTTCCGATGGGATATTCTGGTATTCCTAGTAATGCCTCTTCCAGATTCACGACTGTAACCGTATAGTTCTTTGCCACCTCTCCAAATCCCTTCATATGTCTTTAGTCTTTACCTTCTGCACACCCCTTTAGGCCAAATGGTTTTCTTCCTTCCCTACCGTTCGGCACCAGCCTATGGTTTGGAAGAAGACTATCCAATAAGCATAATGGGTGTACTGTCCCAATCCTAGGAACACTCGCAATGAGAGAGGGTGAAGATAAAAGACAACCGAATAAACCTTATTCCTATTTCTCCTGAACCAGAGTCCATCCCCGAACTGGAACAAGTTCCATTCGAGTTCGTATATAACCATACGATGGAGTATTCAAATAAACTGTGGATCTTCGTAGTGATACGGAGTGTCCTGGAGAAATACAAAGGTGATGTGGGAGTGGTAACGAAATATTTGGTTTGGTCGTGAATATCTGTTGCAATTTACTTTGCCCTCTTACTAATCCCTTGCTTTGTCTGAACTTAATACCTTCTGCACACCATCGTTATGCTAATTGGTTTTCTTCATTCCCTACCGGTCGGCACCAGCCTAAGGTTTGGAAGAAGACAATCCAATTTGCGTAATAGGTGTACTACCCCTAAACCAAGGAGTACTCGTAACCTGAGAGAGGGTAAAAGGAAAAGACAACTGAATAATCCTATCCGTTTTCTCCAGAACCGGAAACCATCCTCGAATAAATTCTTTCGAGTTCGTATCTAACCATACGATGGTTTTGTCCAATGGAAGTGGACGTTCGTAGTAATACGGGGTGTCCTGGAGAAAAGGGTAAAAGTAGGAGTGGCAATGAGGTCTGCAACTCTGACAATCCAAAAGCCAGTGTTTAAGAAGGTTCGGTCAATTTGGTCACTGAGTCAAAGTCTTAGGGTCGGGTCAATGGTCGCTGCCAAAGAGAGAGAGAGAAAAGAAACACTCAGCGTGCACTCTAACCTAGATCAGAATGGTCACCAATTTATCTAATCTGGAAACCTCCCACTGTACCTCAAATTCTCCTCCAAACCTGAAAGAAGAATTAGTCGGGGTCACCCGAGGAGTATACCAACTCATCAGTGGGAATCGGGATCCAACTCTCATCGCATGATAACGTGACGGAATCCGCTCACGGTATCACACTCCAGAAGGTATGCGCATATCTGGCAAGTTTCAGTACTTTTGAAACTCCCGATGTGATTTCTTCCCCATGCTCTTATGACCTTGGCGTGAGGTCAAAATATCATAAGTCACATGTCAAGTTCTGCCCGTCATTATCCAGGTTAATCTGAACCCACCCGTACATACCCTTGACGTAGGCCAAAATAGTAGTACGACTGTCCCAAACCAACGCATCTATCTATGCAACAGATAAATACCCGGCAGCTACCAATCACTATGCCTTGGCGTGAGGTCAAAATACATAGCTTGAATACTACCGAATATTTAACTGAAATGACGGAGGGCTACGAATAGTTTCTGGCGAAAACCTTTAACGTAATGAACTTGATATCGTCGAAGGAACGGATAGCTTTTTGAAAATATAGTGACGAAAACCGTTGCTAAAGAGGTCACTCCCGGTGAAAGGATCTCGGCTCTTTCCCCGTAGAATGGGGTGCAGGATATTCCAACTGAATACCACGGTGCAAAGCAAAAGTAATCGGCTATAGTGAAGTTAATGCCCTGACGCAAACTTTTGTCCAAGGGGTCACTCCCGGTGAAGGGATCTCGGCCCTTGCCTCGTCGACTGAGGAGCAGGATATTCCAAATGAATACCACGATGCAAAACAAAAGTGAACGTCCTTGCAATAACAGCTTTTTGAAAAGTGTTCCAACAACATCAGATTAGGTTTGTTTAACTTGCATTGATCTGAATCAACGCAGTCCCATCAATTGATCACACCACAAAGAACGAAAATATACTGACGTACGTATATGCCATCCGCATTCGCCACTGGGTCCCGTCATCACCCGTTAGGTTAGCTTACTAACGGCAGAGCGGGGACTGGACTAGCGCGGATGAAAAACATATACAACATCTACTAATATATATACCAATATATTATATTCGCTCAAGGCGTGATAAAATGCAACATCACAGAAATGTACAGCATCACAGAAATAATACAGATATCTGGGATCCCCGGGTTTCACAGAGCCACTACTGAAACCCGACGTTCCCCTGGTCGTGTGGATAGCCTGTGCAATGAAATCCTAGACCCCTACGGGAGCGGCAAGTCACCCGCCAAAACCTGAAGCGAGGCAGCCCCCTTCAGCGCCGTGAATGGACCGCCCAGCACTTCACGGAATCCGGTAACTTGGGCACCCTTCCTGGGTCAACCTGTACCCCCTACGAGTGCGGCGAATAGCCCGCCAATCCTAGAGTGAAGCCCCCTCCGTCTCAATGCCATGAGATGCGGGCTTGTTGCTCTCTAGAACCCGGCTATCCGTGCACCCCTCCGCGGGGCAATCCTAATACAGAAAGTAAAATATACATACACCGGGTACATCGACCGCAACCAGGTCGTGCCCCAAAATAATAATACAAACAGACAGTGACGGCAGTCCACATGTCGGACGCTCGCCCCGCAATATCAAATGTACATAATACACCAACACTGTACTAGCATTGCATCCAGGCTATCTCCACGACCGATCCGCAACATCACAGCAAATACATAGAACATCAACGTGAAAGTCACGTTCGCAAATCCGTCTAACCGGGCTATAGCAGTTAGACCGGATTTACCGATCGAGTGACATTCACGGTCGCAGATATAATGTAAATACTGTGAAAAATGTGTTTTAAAATTTTCCGATTGATCAAACAATTAACAAGTGGGCCCCCAATCAAAACTGTAGCACTCACAGAAAACCTGGGCCCAATTTTAATATCCCAAAAGCCCTAAAATAAGCCCAGAAGCCCACTGGAAAAATACGAAGCATTGACCAGACCAAGTTGCCGCGGAAGGGCGGCAGAATGGGGGGTATTGCCGCGCTTCCGCGCTCGAGGTAATGGTTCACTGTATCGTTTTTTCCCAGAGTTCTTAGAAATCCCTGCACATCATTCTGAGATCACCTGAAAAAATTTTAGACTTCAAAAAATTTCAACAGAAACTGATGTGAAGGAAAAATACGGTTTTTGGAATTTTGGTCGATCGGAACTGAAAAACACATTAAACGAAGCTAGACGAAGTTAATGGCGAGGCTCTGATACCACTGTAAGTGCACGGCGGCGCCCCGGCCGTCAATCCGACGCCGGAATGCGGAAGCGGTGAATAACTTTAATTTTTGCGGACTTTGCAAACCGGCACCACCGCGCACTAAACTCCGGATCGTAACCATTAACAAGTCTACGCTACAATAAGAAAGGGAAGAGATGTATACCGACGATCCAAGTCCTCCGGTCTTCATCTCCACTCCGATCTCCTCGCGGGATCTCCGTCCGTCTCCTCCTCGTCGGAACATCGCCTGTAGCTTTTACGGGCTCCCACCTCAATACCGAGGCAACTCGGGCGCGAAGCTGGCGAATCGACGCGTCCAAGATTTGCTGTAGGAAGTGTAGTGTAGAGTGGATGTCTCACTTTGGGGTTTGTTGCCATTTGTAGATGATGGAGGAATCAAGAAGAAAAATGGTGCTTGCATTTTTCTTGGCATGAAAAGAGATCAAGAATGATAAACACTCTCAAAGATGAAGCTCTCTCCTTCTCTTCTTTTCTTCTCACTCAACCATGGTAAGAACTTATGCATCAAGTGAGAATAATGGTGGAGGAAAATCAATATCAAGCAAGAAGGGAGGTGAGTGTAGGAGATGTAGAAAGGGTGACCACATCAAGAGACAAAGAAACATACACCATGCTTCACCTTTTTCAAACCATACCCTTTCATGTCACAATAAAAACAAAAGCATGGTGGAAAAGATAATGATAGCTATCATAATCAATCTTTTACAAGAAACCCCCTCCATAAATGTTATTTGCACAATTGCAAATAACCCCCTCCATCGGAAAAGTCCGGCCGGGAAAGAACAAAGGAAAACCGGCCGGAACGGAATGCAAACTGGCAACTCCAGAAAACTGGTCCCGTAATAAATTACAGGAAAACCCCGATACTGTGCATACACACCCGCATCTGTATTCCGTCCGGATACAAATGCAAAGAGACAAAATCTACACTGTACTAAACTAGGACCGGCTTAAACCAAAGCCGGCTAGTAATATCCGTTCGATCCTGATCCGTGCAATACCGCACGTATCTGATCGAACCCTGCCATATACCTATACGGCTACTAGTACAAACCGTCCGATCCTGATCCGTGCAATACCGCACGTATCTGATCGGACCCTGCCATATCTCCATACGGCCTCTACAGCGTTTCGCCCGAAAGCTGAGTAACTGAAAGTGTGGTAGACTCTAAAGACTCGTCAATACTATGGCTGTGGATTTAACCACTAGCACGTCAGAGGTATAAGCCAATACGTAACGGGCCACCAGCTATTGACTAAAAGGGACGTCGATGAGCGAACTCATCCTGACACCCTACTGAGCCTGTCAGTGACAATATCCGTGCAGTCCGGTCCGTTCGTCTATGAGTATCGCATGGCGGGCCTAGGGGGTTGGTAAAAGTCAGACCCCCAAAAGCGGTACAAGTCGTGTCGGAGTGTAGCCCAGAACACCCTGAGATACTACTGGAATACCTACCAGTAAATCTCCTTGCCTTGGCCAAGGACTTTGTGTAATGGCTCTCCTAGACACAGCACGACCTCACCCCCAATACCGGGAGAGACGAACCCCTGAAGATACGCTCACTGCCTCCATGTGGCTCGGGACTGTACCCAACTAAAACCTGTTTGCACGACTCCTTTGAGCCGTGGTAGGGTAGTAATCAAAGTACAGTGGGAACTCACACGAGACAAATGACGATCCCCAGGTCGATGAACTAACCTGCACACATGTCACCAGGGAACTGCCATCTGACGTCTGGTATATGACCAACTAGCATGTTCCCGGCGAGTCATGTCCGGTGTACTCATAACCCAATGAGCACCTGTATACATCTTAGGTGATCCACCTGACACCAGTGGCTTGTGAGACCGGCCACCGCCCCTCGTCGGGGTCTCGACTGTATACACTAGTCTACTAATGGAGTATCGATGCCCGGTCTCGAAACTCCCACGACTAGGGACCTTTTAAGGATATGCTTGTAGACCCCCAGCTCCCACTTATATGATCGCCTTCATACTGCTGGTGGTCAAGCAAGAATCCTAGGGGCTCTATCAACGTGTAATAGCGACGTGTCATGTCACTTAAAACAGTACACGATGATAAAGGTAAACCAGATAGCATACTATCATCTCGAGTAAGACTGTCCTACCGGGATAGGTCCTCCCTCAATCATTACAATCACGTACCTGTGACCTAATAATTGACTCTGAGGGCACTATCTCCAACAGAAACAAAGCAGCCCTCTTTGATCATTTCTAGATATTTTTAGGAGTTTAACTCCATTCAAGATCCATAAGTCAAATCGGGAGCACAGCTCCCAATGCAGGGACCAGGTCCCTTTCCCTGCTGACGCCCAGCGCCCACGTGCCCAGCCCATGTGCCAAGCACGTGAGGCGCTAGCGCCCAGCGCCTGCGTACCACGCACGTGAGGCGCTGGCCCCCACGCATCCTTTGGATGCTTTTTCCCTTTCTTATATATATGTGTATATATATAGATAGATAAACACAACACTGCACATTGAGTTCACATGACATGTTTGACCCATCAATCGGAGGTTCTTTCGCTCCAAAGACGAGGGGTAATTAACGGCAGCTTAGTCCGCGGGTGCCGGAGATTCGGATCCCCACAATCAATAAACCCTAGCCTACCCTGGGCTGGGGGAATCTGTAATGCACCTAACAAGCGCGCGCGTATTCCCATCTCAATGGGGTGACGAAAAACACCCTACAGATTCTGGCACGCCCAGTGAGACCTTATTTCTCCTCCCATTTTTCAGGTTAAATATTCATGAGAACTCAATCAACATATACATTGATTGCTTGTACTGAAATCATGCTTCTTTGTGTAGGTTAACGACTTTCGACTGCAATCTTCGAACGCAAGTTGGTATTTGAACGACTTTCCTTGGCCCCAGCTGGGGGCAAGGCCATCAACACCGACAAAGTAATAAAGCATCTCGGGCAAGATCCAGCGGTGCCCCTGACAACTGCTCAATCGGGTATCTTCTCTAAGCTCCTCGTCAGATGACCACCACGTCGTTAAACGGGAAACAAATGACCTCTAAGTCGTTAAACTGGAAACAGTAGACTTCTAAATCTTTAAACTGGAAACAGATGACCACTAAGTCGTTAAACTGGAAACAGTAGACCTCTAAGTTATTAAACTGGAAACAGATGGCCACTAAGTCGTTAAACTAGAAACAGTAGACCTCCACGTCTTTAAACTGCAAACAGATGACCTCTAAGTCGTTAAACTGGAAACAATAGACCCCTAAGTTTTTAAACTGGGAACAGATGACCTCTAAGTCGTTAAACTGGAAACAGATGACCTCTAAGCCGTTAAACTGGGCATAATAGACCCCTAAGTCTTTAAATTAGGAACAGATGACCTCTAAGTCGTTAAACTGGAAATATATGACCTCTAAGTCGTTAAATTGGGCATAATAGACCCCTAAGTCTTTAAACTGGGAACAGATGACCTCTAAGTCGTTAAACTGGGCATAATAGACCCCTAAGTCTTTAAACTGGAAACAGTAGACCTCTAAGTCTTTAAACTGGAGATAGATGAGCTCTAAGTCGTTAAACTGGAAACAGATTACCACCAGGTCGTTAAACTGGAAACAGATGATCTCCAAGTCATTAAACTGGAAACTGCTGACCACCATGTCATTAAACTGGGAATACTCGACCTCTAAGTCGTTAAACTGGGGATGTAAAAATGTGTAAATAAAAAAAAAGTCGAAATGATGGGGCAACTCGCAATAAAAATCAGCGAGTAAAAATAAAAATGAAAATAAAATCGAAATGATGGGGCAACCGCGAATAAATAGCCGAAATGATAGGGCAATCGCGACCTTCGCGATAAGAAAAGCTGAAATGATAGAGCAATCGCGGTAAAAAAACGGCGAATGATGAGTCGCTCCTGGTACCATATTCCAGTGCAGCGATGCAGACGCCACCCAAACTCTGAATGTCCCAACGGCGAATGATGAATCGCTCCTGGTACCATATTCCAGTGCAGCGATGCAGACGCCACCCAAACTCTGAATGTCCCAACGGCGAATGATGAGTCGCTCCTGGTACCATATTGCAGTGCAGCAATGCAGACTCCACCCAAACTCTGAATGTCCCAACGATGAATGATGAGTCGCCCCTGGTACCATATTCCAGTGCAGCGATGCAGACGCCAGCCAAAATTTCAAATCTCTGAATGTCCCCAATGGCGAATGATGAGTCGCTCCTGGTACCATATTCCAGTGCAGCGATACAGACGGCAACAAAGTCCCAAAATTCTCCCAGCTCTACGGTTAGTCTCCAAGTTGACTACCGTATACAATCCACTGGCTCAAATAATTATCATCACACCCATGCCCCACTGCAATCACTAGTAACGCGGCCGGTCGCCGCCCTCGGAATTATGCTCCATTAGGGAAGACCCACTCATGTGTCCTCACGATACAAGAGGAGAACACAACTTGCGAGATCCTTACGACTCGTAAAAAAACGCCTTCGTGGGATCCTTATGAATCACAAAGGAAAAGCACACTTGGGGGTCCTCACGACTCCTAAGGAGAAAATGCACCTACGGGATCCTTACGACTCGTAGGGAGAAAATGCTTTATGGGACTCTTACGGCCTATAAAATTGAAAAGCCTTAGGTGATAGGGATCTAAACATGTCTCCTAAACCATCGCTTCCCAACAAGGAAAGGCAAATGATGATTCGCTCCTGATACCATATTCCAGTATAGCGATGCTGATGCCGACCCTAACTCCAAAATTCCAAACTTCCGATCCAATAGACCCCTAAGTCGTTAAACTGGGAACAGATGACCCCTAAGTCGTTAAACTGGGAACGAGGGAAATCTCCTCACGGTAAATGATGATTCGCTTCTGGTACCACATTCCAGTGTAGCGATACTGATGCCAAACCAAAACCAAAATCCCAAGTCCTCCCAGGACAAATGATGAGTTGCTCCTGGCATTATTCCAGTGCAGCAATACTGATGTTAAATAAATTCTAAATTCCTCTCAGATTCAATAGTCCCGCCGAATAAGGCAAAAATCAAACAAATTAAACCAACCAATTCCAACATCGACCTCTGCGTCAAACAAAAAGACACTCCGTACCGGGGACACGTCAACAAGAAGACACTCATAACGGGGAAACGTCAAACAGACACTCCATACCGGGGACACATCAACCAGCGATACTCCGTGCCGGGGAAGCGTCAAGCAAACACTCCGTACCGGGGACACGTCAACCGGGGACACTCCATGCCGGGGAAACGTCAAGCAGACACTCCGTACCGGGGACACGTCAACAAGCAGACACTCCGTAACGGGGAAACGTCAAGCAGACACTCCGTACCGGGGACACGTCAACAAGCAGACACTCCGTAACGGGGAAACGTCAAGCAGACACTCCGTACCGGGGACACGTCAACCAGCGACACTCCGTATCGGGGAAACGTCAAGCAAACACTCCGTACCGGGGACACGTCAACCAGCGACACTCCATAACGGGGAAATGTCAAACGGACACTCTGTACCGGGGACACGTCAACCAGCGACACTCCGTACCGGAGAAGCGTCAAGCAGACACTCCGTACCGGGGAAACATCAACCAGCAACACTCCGTGCCGGGGAAACGTCAAGCAGATACACCGTACCGGGGACATGTCAACAAGCAGACACTCCGTAACGGGGAAACGTCAAGCAGACACTCCGTACCGGGGACACGTCAACAAGCAGACACTTCGTAACGGGGAAACATCAAGCAGACACTCCGTACCGGGGACACGTCAACAAGCAGACACTCCGTAACGGGGAAACGTCAAGCAGACACTCCGTAACGGGGAAACGTCAAGAAGACACTCCGTAATGGGGGAACGTCAAGCAGACACTCCGTGTTGGGGAAACGTCAGACAGACACTCCACGTCAGGGATACGTCATACACCGACACTCCGTCTCGGAGACACGTCAAGCATCGATCGTCCATGTCGTAAAAAGGGCAGTGCAGGCTTCCTACAAAGTGGGAACCAAATCACTCCATGCCGGGGAAACGGCTACTACGGACACTTCGTCTCGGAGACACGTCAAGTATCGACCGTCTATGTCGTAAAAAGGGCAGTGCATCCCAAAAGTGGGAACCAAAGCAAGTCGCCTCCATGCGAAAGAAGATCCATCAATTTCATGCACACGACCCACATGGGTGGTGTGCATTTATTGATGGTGGCACTTTGTTGGGGTCGAAAATTGCTCCCCGGTTGACCAAGTCAAAGTCAAGGTCAACCCCAAGCCAGGTGGGCCCAAGCCTAGATCAAGTGGGCCCATGCCCGAGTCGAGCCCGAACATGAAGCGGCCGGCCTCCCCTATGCAAATAAAAAAATCATGTAATAAATAATTTTGATGTAATTTTTTATGCATGAATGTAAGCAAAATGGGCATAAAGCCAAATTTTTGTAAGCCCATGGCTTATGTGCAAAAAGAAATAGCACACGAGGCATGGGATGGGCAAAATGCCATTTTGTAAAACCCAATAGGCTATATGTAAATGTGTAAGCCTATATAAGGCAACATGATGATGAATAAAGTATACACTTTTCATTCTCTAAAAACTCTAGGGTTTTTGTGCCTCCTTCTCCTTCCTCAAGGTTCTAAATTTTCTTCCTCTTTTCAATTAAATCAAGAGTTTTATTCTTCTTTTTCCAAAACTAAATAGTTTTTCACCACAAAATCCACAAAGGGGAGCTCAGATATTTTATTCGATCTCAAAAGGGGGAGATTTTTAAATCTCACCCCCTTTCTCCAAGATCCGGCCAATCGAGAGGAAGAAGAAGGAGATCCATCTCCAGAAATCCCATCTTGGGAATATCCAGGGCCAAAGGGGAGAAACAAAACAGCCTCCTTTAATCATTTCTAAATATTTTTAGAAGTTTAACTCTATTCAAGATCCATTGGAGTTCAACTCCATAAGTCAAATCGGGAGCACAGCTCCTAGTGCAGGGACCAGGTCCCTTTCTCTGCTGACTGTTGGAGATAGTGCCCTCAGAGTCAATTATTGGATCACAGGCACGTGATTGCAATGATTGAGGGAGGACCTATCCCGGTAGGACAGTCTTACTCGAGATGATAGTTTGCTATCTGGTTTACCTTTATCATCGTGTACTGCTTTAGGTGACCTGACAGGCCGCTATTGCACGTTGATAGAGCCCCCAGGATTCTTGCTTGACTGCCATCAGTATGAGGGCGATCATATAAGTGAGAGCTGGAGTCTATAAGCACATCCTTAAAAGGTCCCTAGTCGTAGGAGTTTCGAGACAGGGCATCGATTCTCCAGAGTAGACTAGTGTATACAGTCGAGACCCCGACGAGGGGCGGTGGCCGGTCTCGCAAGCCACTGGTGTCAGTTGGTTCACCTAAGATGTATACAGGTGCTCATTGGGTTATGAGTACACCGGACAGGACTCGCCGGGAACATGCTAGTTGGTCTTATACCTGACGTCAGATAGCAGTTCCCAGGTGACATGTGTACATGTTAGTTCATCGACCTGGGGATCGTCATTTGTCTCGTGTGAGTTCCCACTGTGCTTTGATTACTACCCTACCACGGCTCAAAGGAGTCGTGCAAACAGGTTTTAGTTGGGTACAGTCCCGAGCCACATGGAGGCAGTGAGCGGATCTTCGGGGGTTTCGTCTCTCCCGGTATTGGGGGTGAGGTCGCGCTGTGTCTAGGAGAGCCATTACACGAAGTCCTTGTCCAAGGCAGGAGATTTACTGGTAGGTATTCCAGTAGTATCTCAGGGTGTTCTGGGCTACACTCCGACACGACTTGTACCGCTTTTGGGGGTCTGACTTTTTCCTACCCCCTAGGCCCGACATGCGATGCTCATAGACGAACGGACCGGACTGTACGGATATTGTCACTGACAGGCTCAGTAGGGTGTCAGGATGAGTTCGCTCATCGACGTCCCTTTTGGTCAATAGCTGGTGGCCCGTTACGTATTGGCTTATACCTCTGACGTGCTAGTGGTTAAATCCACAGCCATAGTATTGACGAGTCTTTAGAGTCCACCACACATTCTGTTACTCAGCTTTCGGGCGAAACGCTGTAGAGGCCGTATAGATATATGGCAGGGTTCGATCAGATACGTGCGGTATTGCACGGATCAGGATCGGACAGATATTACTAGCCGGTTTTGGTTTAAGCCGGATCCTAGTTTAGTACAGTGTAGATTTTGTCTCTTTGCATTTGTATCCGGACGGAATACAGATGCGGGTGTGTATGCACAGTATCGGGGTTTTCCTGTAATTTATTACGGGACCAGTTTTCTGGAGTTGCCAGTTTGCATTCCGTTCCGGCCGGTTTTCCTTTGTTCTTTCCCGGCCGGACTTTTCCGATGGAGGGGGTCATTTGCAATTGTGCAAATAACATTTGAGGAGGGGGTTTCTTGCACTTGTCTTCATTATGATAGGATTAGAATCCTTCATCCATACTTTTGCATTAATGAGGTTAAGGTGTGAATAGATGTGAAGTATGGTTGATGTTTTTGGATGTGGTCACCACTTGCTTTCTACTACACTCACCTCCCTCTTTGATAAAGTTTGATTCTCTCCACCATTTCCCACAAGGATTGGCCGGCCACAATTTGTGAGAGTGAGAGGATTTCATTTGTGAGCTTGTGGCAAATTTCATTCATCTCATTTTGATACAAGGAAAAATGAAAGCACCATTTTTCATACCTTCATTCCTCCATCTTCAAAAGGCAACCAATAACCCCAAAGTGAGACATAGCCTCTACACTACATTCTACCGCATATCTTGGGCATGTCGACTTGCCAGCTTCATGCCCGAGTTGCCTCGGTATTGAGGTGAGAGCCCGTAAAAGAAACAGGCGATGTGGTGCCCTTCCGACGAGGAGGCGACGACCGGAGTTTCCGCGAGAGATCGGAGAGGAGATGAAGACCGGAGGACTCGGATCAGTCGGTATATCTCTAACCCGTCTTGTAGTTAGCTAGATCTAGTTTAATGGCCCGATCCGGGGTTTAGTGCGCGGTGGTGCCGGTTTGCTAAGTTCGCAAAATTAAAGTTTATCACCGTTTCCGCATTTGGCCGTCGGATTGACGACCGGGGCGCCGCCGTGCACTTACAGTGGTATCAGAGCCTCGCCATTAACTTCGTCTAGCTTCGTTTGATGTGTTTTTCAGTTCCGATCGACCAAAATTCCAAAAACCCAATTTTAGTTCACGACAGTTTTCTGTTGAAATTTTCTGGTCTCCAAAAATTTTTCAGGTTGTATAAAATTGATGTACTGGAGACTATAAGACTACTGGAAAAATTCGATACATTTAGTCGACGATTGGAGCGCGGAACCGCGGCCAAACCCCCCCTGGGGCCGCGGTTCCGCCGCACATTGGAGTCGTCAATGCATTATTTTTTTCCAGTGGGCTTCTGGGCTATTTTTAGGGGTTTTGGAATATTAAAATTGGGCCCAGGTTTTCTGTGAGTGCTACAGTTTTGATTGTGGGCCCACTTGTTAATTTTTGATCGATCGGATATTTTAAACACATCTTTCACAGTATTTACATTATATCTGCGACCGTGAATGTCACTCGATCGGTAAATCCGGTCTAACTGCTATAGCTCGGTTAGACGGATTTGCGAACGTGATTTTCACGTTGATGTTCTATGTTTATGCTGTGATGTTGCGGATCGGTCGTGGGGGATAGCCTGGATGAAATGCTAGTACAGTTTTGTTGTATTATGTACATTTGATATTGCGGGGCGAGCGTCCGACATGTGGATTGCCGTCACTGCCTGTTTGTATTATTATTTTGGGGCACGACCTGGTTGCGGTCGATGTACCCGTTGTATGTATATTTTACTTTCTGTACTAGGGTTACCCCGCGGAGGGGTGCACGGATAGCCGGGTTCTAGAAGGCAACAAGCCCGTATCTCAGGGCATTGAGATGGAGGGGGCTTCAGTCTGGAATTGGCGGGCTATTCGCCGCACTCGTAGGGGGTACAGGTTGACCCAGGAGGGGTGCCCAAGTTACCGGATTCCGTGAAGTGCTGGGTGGTCCATTCACGGTGATGAAGGGGGCTGCCTCGCTTCAGGTTTTGGCGGGTGACTTGCCGCGCCCGTAGGGGTCTAGGATTTCATTGCACAGGCTATCCACACGACCAGGGGAACGTCGGGTTTCAGTAGTGGCTCTGTGAAACCCGGGGATCCCAGATATCTGTTATGTTCTGTGATGCTGTACATTTCTGTGATGTTGCATTTTATTCACGCCTTGAGCGAAATACTATATATTGGTATATATATTAGTAGATGTTGTATATGTTTTTCATCCGCGCTAGTCCAGTCCCCGCTCTGCCATTAGTTAGCTAACCTAACGGGTGATGACGGGACCCAGTGGCGAATGCGGATGGCATATACGTACGTCAGTATATTTTCGTTTTTTGTGGTGTGATCAATTGATGGGACTGCGTTGATTCGGATCAATGCAAGTTAAACAAACCTAATCTGATGTTGTTGGAACATTTTTCAAAAAGCTGTTATTGCAAGGACGTTCACTTTTGTTTTGCATTGTGGTATTCATTTGGAATATCCTGCTCCTCAGTCGACGAGGCAAGGGCCGAGATCCCTTCACCGGGAGTGACCCCTTGGACAGAAGTTTGCGTCAGGGCATTAACTTCACTATAGCCGATTACTTTTGCTTTGCATCGTGGTATTCATTTGGAATATCCTGCACCCCATTCTACGGGGAAAGAGCCGAGATCCCTTCACCGGGAGTGACCTCTTTAGTAAAGGTTTTCGTCACTATATTTTCTAAAAAGCTATCCGTTCCTTCAACGATATCAAGTTCATTACGTTAAAGGTTTTCGCCAGAAACCATTCGTAGCCCTCCGTCGTTTCAGACGGGCAGCACGTAGTATTCATGCTATGTTTGTTGACCTTCGTCAAGGCATAGTGTATGGTAGCTGCTTGTTGCCTTTCTGCTGCATAGATAGATGTGTTGGTTTGGGACAGTCGTATAGCCTTGTTGACCTTCGTCAAGGGCTTGTACGGGTGGGTTCAAATTAACCTGGACAATGACGGGTGGAACTTGACATGTGACTTATGATTTGTTGACCTTCGTCAAGGTCATAAGAGCATGGGGCAGAAATCACATCGGGAGTTTCAAAAGAACTGAAACTTGCCAGATATGCGCATACCTTCTGGAGTGTGATACCGTGAGCGGATTCCGTCACGTTATCATGCGATGATAGTTGGATCCCGATTCCCACTGATGAGTTGGTTTACTCCTCGGGTGACCCCGACTAATTCTTCTTTCAGGTTTGGAGGAGAATTTGAGGTACAGTGGGAGGTTTCCAGATTAGATAAAGTAATAACCATTCTGATCTAGGATAGAGTGCACGTTGAGTGTTTCTTTTCTCTCTCTCTGGCAGCGACCATTGACCCAACCCTAACACTATGACTCAGTGACAAAGTTGACCGAACCTTCTTTACACCGGCTTTTGGATTGTCAGAGTTGCAGACTTCATTACCACTCCTACTTTTACCCTTTTTCTCCGGGACACCCCGTATTACTACGAACGTCCACTTCCATTGGACAAAACCATCGTATGGTCAGATACGAACTCGAAGGAATTCGAGGATGGTTTCCGGTTCTGGAGAAAACGAATGGGATTATTCAGTTGTCTTTTCCCTTTTACCTTCTCTCAAGTTGTGAGTACTCCTTGGTTTAGGAGATAGTACACCTATTACGCAAATTGGATAGTTTTCTTCCAAACCTTAGGCTGGTGCCGACCGGTAGGGAATGAAGAGAACCAATTAGCCTAAACGGTGTGCAGAAGGTATTAAGATTAAGACAAAGCAAGGGATTAGTAAGAGGGCAAAGTAAATTGCGACTGATATTCACGACCAAACCAACTATTTCTTCGCCAATCCTAAATCACCTTTGCATTTCTCCAGGACACTCCGTATCACTACGAAGATCCACAGTTTATTGGATACTCCATCGTATGGTTATATACGAACTCGAAAGGAACTTGTTCCAGTTCGGGGATGGATTCTGGTCCAGGAGAAATAGGAATAAGGTTTATTCGGTTGTCTTTTATCTTCACCTTCTCTCGCATTGCGAGTGTTCCTAGGATTAGGACAGTACACCCATTATGCTTATTGGATAGTCTTCTTCCAAACCATAGGCTGGTGCCGATAGGTAGGGAAGGAAGAAAACCATTTGGCCTAAGGGGTGTGCAGAAGGTAATGACTAAAGACATATAAAGCGATTTGGAGAGGTGGCAAAGAATTATACGGTTATAATTGTGAATCTGGATAATGGTAGAGGCATTACTAGGAATACCAGGATACCCCATCGAAACATTTCAATGTTTCAGTTCAACTATGTACTGTTAAAAGAAAACTGATTTCCCGATTGGACACTTGCTCCAGGGTATGTATTTACCAAGTTTGATTCTCACATCTGTATGGTTTTACAGATGATGAGTGGGAGTAAGTTATTGGGAATAGGGTGATCATCCTCATTATATCGGGATTCGTTGTAATCGGTGATATTTGAGGAGATCATCTGGGCTGTTTGCCGGTCGGCAAATATTTGGTTTTGAATATCCGCTGTTGTGCACCAATTTCAAATTGATATATCTGTACGTCTATTTTCATAGAGTGAGATATACCTTTTGATATTATGTCGATGACATTTACCTATATCAGTGGATGGTTAGGTAAGGAGCATTAAACAGCGGTGTAATTCTTCTTAACCATAAGTACAGTTTTCAACCTACGACACACAGTGAAAGAGTTGTTAGACTCAGCGGACTTATACAGAGTATTGTATGTTGCCCAGTGTCCATTAGGACTGAGGGGTTGGTCCTCATACTATATTCTGTTTACTTTTAACTTCTCTAGTTCTTAGACATGTGTTTCGTAGAAACACATGGTCTAAGTTTTGAGGAGTTATAGGTATTTGAATAGAGTAGAGAACCATGTATAGCAAGTATCGGGATTCTTCAAAGTGATCGAAGATGTAGATACTTGTGTATGGTATTCAGTTGATAGTAATGATAAAGAGAAATAGCTTCTCTTTCAGGTTACTCATAATTGGAAGCATTCCTAAGTTGAGTAACGCTGATCGGCCTCTCTCCATTTAGTTGACATGCACTGGAGACAGCTGCATGATTTGAATCTGGTTCAATTAAATCAGTGCCTCTGGTTCTATATTGGATATAGTACAGTTCATATCTTAACATTGTTAAGGTACGGGGAGTTGTCCGGCTTATGATTAAAACCAGACTCTGGATAACTCAAGGCACGTTTCTGTAATGGCTGTTTGTGGGTTGACCCAGGCTATGACGAGGGTTGATTTTCTACCATAAGAAAGATCAATAGTGATATTGTTCTTGACTCGCCACAGTTTTAATAAAAATGGATTTTTTTTCAAAAACAGTAGTGGGAGTATGGTAGAACTGGAAGTGATTCCAGAACCGCAAACGATTACTGAAGATTTGATAAGGAACCTAAAGATTCAATCTGATTTGACATTCCATTGGCCACTCCGCAGATAAGGTGGGTAACTTCAGGCACCCGAGAGGTACTCCGGTAGTCTCAAGGACGGTGACAGGGAAGTTCTTGTTTACCCACACTTGCCATTGCTGTTGTTCCAGACTGTGAGACCCGGCAGGAGGATGAGTATAGCGTCGTTCTAAACTTGTTTTAGAAGTGTACGTTTATATGACTCTGCCAGAGGGTTGTCGTAGTCAGTGGGAGCAGCGGAAGCATTGGTGGACATCAGGCTTTATAGACTAAAGCCGATATAGCGGAGATAGATCATCTATTTCTGATGTGACAGTCATGGGTTTGACGTCATCAGAATAGGGGATGGATCTGTTGAGAAGGTAGTAGGGTGTGATGTCCTGGTTTTGGATGACATACACAGAGTAGGAAAGGAAATTCCTATACTACGATCGGTTATTCTTTGGTCGTCACACAGTGGTTTCTCCACAAGGGACTTGGACGTTATATCAGACATACTGGTTACTAGATCTATGGTTTTAGATCTAGATTTGGGTGGTTTCCCAATCAGGGTACTTAGACAGCATTCTAAGAGTATTTAGAATGGACGACTCCTGGCACGGTAGTGTACCTGCAGGTGATGGAGTCACCCTCTCTAAAGGTGTCTTATAGACTAAAGTAGAGAGGGATGTGCATGATTGGCAGATCACTTGCTTAGGCAATTGAGTCAATCATGAGATGTCAAGTACCACACCAGATGTTGTTCTTGCAGTAGGTGCAATAAGTTGATATTGATCCAATCCTGGGGAAACAGTCGGAAGCAGTTTTAGAACATAAGTGGATGTTCTAGGGATATGATAACGACAGCCTCATTTGGGAGACAGTTATCATTCCAGGCTTCCAAGGTGACATGGACGACAAGGAGGTTGTCAGAGTTATAGTTTTCCTTCTGACGAGGGGCAGTGTTTTGGACAGGTGGTCCAAGGCAATACTGAGGGTGGCATGGCGCAGGATACTGATTAAGTTCAGTTGACGATACAGTCTAAGAAGTTTGGATTTGGAGTTCTTTTAAGAGCTCGGTCCCATCAGACATCCAGACACTCTAAGACAGGTATTGCTCATTTCGGGAGATGGCTTTCTCCGCGAACTTGAGATATAGAGAGACATAGAAAGAAACATCAGAGCGGATCCACTCGCTGAGGCTATTCCTCGAACGCAAGAGTTTCGCAAACAGGCTTTGTGAGACTGACTAGTAGAGGAGTTGGGTGTTCGGTATCACACGGGCTGTGAGTATGCGACACCGCAATAATTAGCCTTGAGTGCAAGTGGGAGATTGTTGGAGATAGTGCCCTCAGAGTCAATTATTGGATCACAGGCACGTGATTGCAATGATTGAGGGAGGACCTATCCCGGTAGGACAGTCTTACTCGAGATGATAGTTTGCTATCTGGTTTACCTTTATCATCGTGTACTGCTTTAGGTGACCTGACAGGCCGCTATTGCACGTTGATAGAGCCCCCAGGATTCTTGCTTGACTGCCATCAGTATGAGGGCGATCATATAAGTGAGAGCTGGAGTCTATAAGCACATCCTTAAAAGGTCCCTAGTCGTAGGAGTTTCGAGACAGGGCATCGATTCTCCAGAGTAGACTAGTGTATACAGTCGAGACCCCGACGAGGGGCGGTGGCCGGTCTCGCAAGCCACTGGTGTCAGTTGGTTCACCTAAGATGTATACAGGTGCTCATTGGGTTATGAGTACACCGGACAGGACTCGCCGGGAACATGCTAGTTGGTCTTATACCTGACGTCAGATAGCAGTTCCCAGGTGACATGTGTACAGGTTAGTTCATCGACCTGGGGATCGTCATTTGTCTCGTGTGAGTTCCCACTGTGCTTTGATTACTACCCTACCACGGCTCAAAGGAGTCGTGCAAACAGGTTTTAGTTGGGTACAGTCCCGAGCCACATGGAGGCAGTGAGCGGATCTTCGGGGGTTTCGTCTCTCCCGGTATTGGGGGTGAGGTCGCGCTGTGTCTAGGAGAGCCATTACACGAAGTCCTTGGCCAAGGCAGGAGATTTACTGGTAGGTATTCCAGTAGTATCTCAGGGTGTTCTGGGCTACACTCCGACACGACTTGTACCGCTTTTGGGGGTCTGACTTTTTCCCACCCCCTAGGCCCGACATGCGATGCTCATAGACGAACGGACCGGACTGTACGGATATTGTCACTGACAGGCTCAGTAGGGTGTCAGGATGAGTTCGCTCATCGACGTCCCTTTTGGTCAATAGCTGGTGGCCCGTTACGTATTGGCTTATACCTCTGACGTGCTAGTGGTTAAATCCACAGCCATAGTATTGACGAGTCTTTAGAGTCCACCACACATTTTGTTACTCAGCTTTCGGGCGAAACGCTGTAGAGGCCGTATAGATATATGGCAGGGTTCGATCAGATACGTGCGGTATTGCACGGATCAGGATCGGACAGATATTACTAGCCGGCTTTGGTTTAAGCCGGATCCTAGTTTAGTACAGTGTAGATTTTGTCTCTTTGCATTTGTATCCGGACGGAATACAGATGCGGGTGTGTATGCACAGTATCGGGGTTTTCTTGTAATTTATTACGGGACCAGTTTTCTGGAGTTGCCAGTTTGCATTCCGTTCCGACCGGTTTTCCTTTGTTCTTTCCCGGCCGGACTTTTCCGATGGAGGGGGTTATTTGCAATTGTGCAAATAACATTTGAGGAGGGGGTTTCTTGCACTTGTCTTCATTATGATAGGATTAGAATCCTTCATCCATACTTTTGCATTAATGAGGTTAAGGTGTGAATAGATGTGAAGTATGGTTGATGTTTTTGGATGTGGTCACCACTTGCTTTCTACTACACTCACCTCCCTCTTTGATAAAGTTTGATTCTCTCCACCATTTCCCACAAGGATTGGCCGGCCACAATTTGTGAGAGTGAGAGGATTTCATTTGTGAGCTTGTGGCAAATTTCATTCATCTCATTTTGATACAAGGAAAAATGAAAGCACCATTTTTCATACCTTCATTCCTCCATCTTCAAAAGGCAACCAATAACCCCAAAGTGAGACATAGCCTCTACACTACATTCTACCGCATATCTTGGGCATGTCGACTTGCCAGCTTCATGCCCGAGTTGCCTCGGTATTGAGGTGAGAGCCCGTAAAAGAAACAGGCGATGTGGTGCCCTTCCGACGAGGAGGCGACGACCGGAGTTTCCGCGAGAGATCGGAGAGGAGATGAAGACCGGAGGACTCGGATCAGTCGGTATATCTCTAACCCGTCTTGTAGTTAGCTAGATCTAGTTTAATGGCCCGATCCGGGGTTTAGTGCGCGGTGGTGCCGGTTTGCTAAGTTCGCAAAATTAAAGTTTATCACCGTTTCCGCATTTGGCCGTCGGATTGACGACCGGGGCGCCGCCGTGCACTTACACTGACGCCTAGTGCCCACGTGCCATGCACGTGGGGCGCTGGCGCTCAGGACCCGCGTGCCTTGCACTGGGGCGCTGGCGCCCAGCGTCCGCGTGCCCTGCATGTGAGGCACCCAGCGTCCGCGTGCCCTGCACGTGAGGCACTGGCGTCCAGCACCCGCATGCCAAGCACGTGGGGCGCTGGCGCCCAGCGCCTAGCACGCCAGCGCCTGCGTACCACGCACGTGAGGCGCTTGCCCCCACGCGTCCTTTGGACGTTTTTCCCCTCTTATATATATATGTATATATATATAGATAAACACAACACTGCACATTGAGTTCGCATGACCTGTTTGACCCGTCAATCGGAGGTTCTCTCGCTCCAAAGGCGAGGAGTAATTAACGGCAAATTAGTCTGCGGCTGCCAGAGATTCGGATCCCCACAATCAATAAACCCCAGCCTACCCTAGACAGGGGGAATCTGTAATGCGCCTAACAAGCGCGCGCGTATTCCCATCTCAATGGGGTGACGAAAAACACCCAACGGCGATGATCCCAGCACAAGCCACCGTCCTCCCCACAACGGAGGCGCGGACGGATCCTCTCCTCCCCCTAACGCCGTTCACGTCTTGTCTGCACGCGCGTCCATCGTGGATGCCCTTGTCCGTGTCCAAACAGCTGGACAAGCCCCCAGGTCGTCGTTCCCCTACCTCGGGACCGTGGCCTTCGCAGAGGGGGAGATGACACTGCCCACGCTGGCACGACTGAACAGCGTCTCGCTATCTCCGGCCGCTACAAATCCCTATGGCGACCAATTCAATGACCCACTGGGCACCTCAGATCCCTACGCCGAGGTCTCGTGAAAGAGCACCCCGCCCCGAGGCCTATCGCGCTTCTGTCCCCCCCGAGGAGGTGTCGGTCAGCTCGCCTGCTCTCAGGCATAGCCGACACCCTCTCCCTTGGGTCGCGTGGACGACACTCACCATGGTGGCTCAAGGACGACCTTACCAGTGGACCTGAGGAACCTCCTAGAACGGAACAGGAACCGCGGCCATGCACAAGCCACCAGCGGGAGAGGCCATAACTCCGAGTATGCCGAATCCTCGGGGTACCATGACCGTCTCGACGCCCTCGAAAAGAAAATCGAGGGTATACATCGGGAGAGTCGTACTTCAAGCGAGGGGGCCAGGTATGCCACCGACTCGCTTACGAAGCCCTTCACTGAATAACTGCTCGCTGTCCGCGTCTCCTCCAGAAACAAGCCTCCAAAGGTGGCCCTCTTTGATTGGAAGTCCGACCTGAAAGACCACCTAGATGCGTTCATGGCGGGGATGAGCTTCCAGGACAACTCTGACGCCGCTCAATGTCGAGCGTTCCCCATCACTCTCATCCGCGCTGAACGAGATTGGTTCCGAGGACTCACGCCACGCTCCATCTCTACCTTCGATGAGCTGTCTGCCTAGTTGCTCGGGCATTTCGTCGGGAACAGACGGCAGAAGCGGATCGTCGATTACCTCTTCACTATAAAGAGCAGGGATAAGGAATCCTTCAAAGGATACGTCACTCGCTTATACAACGCTCTTCTTGAGGTTTCAGAGCACCGGGACGAGACTGTCATCATGACCCTTAGGTCAGGTCTTAAGCACAAGGAGTGGCTCCGCTTCTTTGCATTAGCGCAACCTAAGACCATGGCCGAGGTAAAAGCTTGGACCAAGCAAGAAATTCAGCTCAAGTCTGAGGTAAATGCGAACCTACTCTGGAGCGACCAGGCCGATCAAAAGAAGAGGGGTAGAGAAGATAAGAAGAAGGTTGACCGGCCAAAGCCATACTCCCCGAAATTCCAAGAGTATACTCCGCTCAACATCTCCCAGACTGAGCTATTGGAGGAGGGAAAAGGTAAGCGATTTTTCAAACTCCCTCCGATCACCAGTAGAGCGGCCAAACGTACACGAGTCCCTTACTGCGCCTTCCACAGGACGCAGGGATACCCCACCGAGAACTGCAAACAGCTCCGTGACTGCATCGAGGAGTTGATTCGCTCGGGGCACCTGGCAAAGTACTTGCGGGAAAAACGACAAGCAGACCGGGAGTAAGAGAACCACCCCCTCCCAGCAAATTGATGATTAGCCAAATCATGGTCGTAACAACGGGGAGTGCGCCTGGAGCCGGTGAGATTCGACGCCTCCTGCCGGTTGAGGGGACTAGCAGCCAACCCCGGAAGAAAAGCAAAGCTGCCGAGCCCATCACCTTCACCGACGAGAACCTTCAAGGGATATCCTTGCCTCACAACGACCCCTTGGTGATTACAGCACGGGTCCACCGCTACGAGGTTCAAAGGATACTGGTTGACTCGGGAAGCTCGGCAGACATCCTTTTCTACGACTGTTTTTTACGTATGGGGCTCGGCCCATCGGACCTGAGGCCGACCGCCCAAATTCTGTCGGTGTTTACTAACCACTATGTCCTGGCAGAAGGAGTGGTCACCCTCCAACTTAACATCGGGGAGGGAGGTCATACGCGAACCGTACTAGTAGAGTTCATCGTCTCTAGAATTCCATCGACCTACAATATCCTCCTGGGACGCCCGACGCTAAACTCCCTCCGGGCCCAGATCTCGACCTACCACCTTGCGATCAAGTTTCCACTCGACCAAGGGTGAATAGGCCGGGAACCAGCAAACCACAAAGATTTGCTTTACAGCGACATCTACGCCCGAGGAACGAGGTGACGACCTTGAAAGCGCGAGTGATTTCCAGGGGTCCTAGGATACTCGGGATGAACAAAAAGAAATCTGAGGGGCCCCGGTGGAGGCGCTAGCAAAGGCCCCCTCGTCGAAATGAACCGTCCAAATCGGGTCACTCTTAACGGGGGGCCAGCGCGATGACTTGATCCACTTTCTCAGAGAAAACTCGGACGTGTTTTCTTGGGCGCCCGCCGACATGCCCGAGATTGACCCCAAAGTAATCTCACATAAGCTCGGGGTCGACCCGATGGTCGACCCGTCAGGCAGAAGAAATGAAGCTTTGCTCCGATCAAACAAAAAGCGATCAAGGACGAAGTTGACAGGTTGCTTGCAGCCAACTTCATTCGAAATGTGGCCTGCTCAGAATGGCTGGCGAACATGGTAATGGTTAAAAGGGCAAGCGGGAAGTGGCGCATGTGCGTCGACTTCACAGATCTCAACAAGGCCTGCCCGAAAGACAACTATCCCCTCCCTCGGATAGATCAGCTCGTCGACAACTCGGCAGGCCATGAATTACTCAGCTCCATGGATGCTTTCTCCGGCTACAACCAAATCCGTATGAATCCGGCAGACAAAGAGCTCACCGCATTCACAATGGACCGGGAGGTCTACTGCTATAAAGTGATGCCCTTCGGCCTCAAAAACGCTGGAGCTACATACTAATGCTTAGTCAACAGGATGTTCAAACCATAGATCAGGAGGAACATGGAGGTTTACATCGACGGCATGCTCATTAAGTTGACCTCGTTAGATGAGCACGCCAAAGATCTTGGCGAGACTTTCGAGATCATTCGCAAATACAAAATGAAGCTGAATCCCGCCAAGTGCGCGTTCGGGGTCACTAGTGAAAAGTTTCTCGGGTTCATGGTTACCCACCGAGGAATCGAGGCTAACTCGGAGAAAATCAGCGCCATCCTCAACATGGTCGCGCCGAAGACCAACGTCGAAATCATACGGCTCACGAGGAGAGTAGCCGCTCTGAGTCGCTTCATGTCAAGGTCCGAAGAAAAGTGCCTCCCATTCTTCAAAGCCCTGAGAAAGATCCCAAGGTTCGAATGGTTGGTGGAGTGTCAGATCGCTTTCAAGCAATTGAAAATGCACCTGGCGACTCCCCCACTACTCACCCGTCCAATTGAAGGAGACATGCTATCACTGTATCTAGCGGTGTCCGATTAGGCTGCAGGCTCGGTGCTCGTCCGAGAAATCGAAGGAGTCCAGAAACCGGTCTACTACGTAATCCACGTCTTTAAGGACGTGGAAACAAGATATTCGGCCATAGAAAAGATTGTCTTGGCGCTTATCGTGGCCTCAAGGAAACTACGACACTACTTCCAGGCACACACCATCCTTGTCCTCACCGAGCGTCCCTTAGGGGCTATTCTCGCCTCCCCCGAGTCATCTGGTCGTTTGGAGAAATGGAGGTGGGAGTTATCTCAATTTGACTTCAAATATCGCCCAAGGCAGGCTATCAAGGCATAAGTCCTGCCAACTTTATTGTCGAATGCACTATCCCCAACAAGGAGGCAGTGTCAGTGCCAGCGCCAGCCTCCGGGTCTCAACCCTCGATCGAGGAGAGGCCCTACTCCGTCCCCGATTGGGTCTTTTACATCGATGGATCATCTACCGAGGACGGGAGCGGTGACGACCTCATCATTCGAGGGCCGAACGAGGCAGAGATGGAGTATTCTTTGAAGCTCGGATTCAAAACCTCAAACAACGTCGTGGAGTATGAGGCCTTGCTAGCTAGACTACAAATCGCCTCTGAAGTGGGGCTGAAGTCGATCCGAATCCGCAGTGACTCCGCCCTGGTCGTAGGCTAGGTGACTGGACGTTTCGAAGCACGGGAGCCTCTGATGGTGAAATATTTTGCCGAGGTAAGAAGGCTACGACAAGACTTCGACGAAGTTCAAGTGGAGCAGATCCCCCGGCACCTAAATGCCCAGGCCGACGCTTTGAGCAAGCTAGCTTCCTCCTATACAGCCAACAACAAAAGAAATATCCTCTTCGAGGTCTTGCCATAGCCCAGCATGGAAGACAGAGCGACAACACTTCAAGTTTACGCTGCCCGGGAAGAAGATCGGGATTGGAGGAAGCCCCTCGTGAATTCTTGAAGGAGGGTACGCTCCCAGGAGATCGAGGGGAAGCACGCCGCCTCCGAGCCAAAGCTCGCCATTTCGTTTGGAGCAGTGGAAACCTCAACAAGAAATCCTTCACTCAACCTCTGCTTCGGTGCGTCGACCCCTCGAGGCTGACTACGTCCTCCGTGAGGTTCACGAAGGGGTCGGCGGAGCACATCAGGACGCTCAGAAGCTCGTCAGAAGATTCAAGAGTTGCCAACTCCATGGCAGCATACCCCGTCTTCCGGCTACTGAGCTAACGGACCTGACCTCCCCATGGCCGTTTGCCCAGTGGGGAATGGACATGGTAGGCAAACTCCCAACTGGTACGGGCGGGCATAAATACATCCCCGTCATGGTAAACTACTTTACGAAGTAGATCGAGGTCGTCCCCATCAGAAAACTGGATGCCACCACGACCATTAAATTCCTGCAGAACAATATAATATCCCGGTTCGGGATCCCGAGGTGTATCGTTACCGACCACGGGACGAACTTCGAAAATGACAAAGTCAAAGGAGTCTGCAGCGAATACCACGTACTCATGAAGTTCGCTATGGTCGCGCATCCTCAATGCAACGGGCAGGACGAGATCGCTAACCGGGATGGAATCCGAGATCTTCGAACTCGTTTGGAAGGAAGGCAAGGTAGTTGGGTCGACGAACTACCCCAGGTTTTATGGGCTCTGCGCACATCGAAGAAGAGCCCACTGGAGAAACCCCTTTCAGCCTTTGCTACGGCACCGAGGCGACGGTCCCAACAGAGATCGGACTGCCTAGTTACAGAGTCGAGCACTTCAATGACGAGGCTAATACCTTGGCATTCCGAACTAATTTGGACATCTTGCTGGAGAATCGGGATCGGGCACCGATCAAAGCCGCCGCTTACCAACAGCAAACTGCTCGCTACTATAATGCACGAGTCAAGCATCACACCTTTAAGACCGGGGATCTGGTCCTGTGGCGGAATGAGTTCGTAGACCAAAGCAAGTTGAACAAGTTTTCCCTAAAGTGGGACGGCCCGTTCCTTGTCTCCGAAGTATTGCCCAGCGGGGCCTATCGATTGCAAGACATGGCGGGTCGCAAGTTTCCATGACCTTACAACGCCGAGAAGCTCAAGTTGTACAAGTGAATTTGAAAATTGTATCTATGAATATATGTTTCTTCTTTGCCAAAGCGATGTAAATTTTTCTAAGTCTTTTGAATTGGAAGAAACTTCTCCTATGTGTTTCCCTCTTCCTCGGTTCAAAGGTCATGTGTTTCATTTTATGAAAATACCCAAACACACCAAGAAGACAAAAAGGAAAAGAGATTTTTATTTATCATGGGTATTGTAGGCTCCTCAGCCTTACACGAAAATTAAAATTACAACAGAGGGGGTACAAGATCGAGAAAACACTGCTGGTAGTACTCCGTGGAGATCTCCGCCAGCCGAGCCCTGGCCTCTTCAGCCCGCTCCCGCTGATGCTGCTCACGTACCCGAGAAGCCACGGAAGCACCGGGCCTCCCATCCGCCGAGCAGGGGCCCGCGATCTACCTCTTTTGGAAGCATTCCAAAATAAGGACCGCTGATCGGTCGTGCTTGTTCTTCGAGATGAGGCCGAGGACATAGAGCGTATGCGCTTGTCGAGCGCCTCATCCAGCAGCTCCTCGGAGAGGGGGTTGTACAGCCCCGGGGATCTCCTCCAAATTGCATACATCAGCAATTGGAGGAGGGACGGCCGACGAGGAAGTAGGCGACCAAAATGTTCCTCGATGCGCTGGAACACACCCTGGTAAGTCTCCTCGGAGAAGGACTAGTCGTACAAGTAGACGCCATCGGGAGTGGAGATCTATTCAATCGTGTAGATGTGCCCGGCCATCTCAGAAAAGCAACGCGGAAAGAAATCTATCTCCTTCTCTATTTATAGCCTCAACAGAATCCCCAAGGGCCGAAATTTGCACGCGCGTGGGCGCGATCCTGGGATTTTCTTAATCCTTCCATTACCGAATTCGCCACGTGGCGGGCATCCCGTGTCTCTCGGCCAACCGAAATCGGAATGACACGGATCTTGGAATGCCTCGCCTCGCCTATGCGTTTCTGCCATGTGTCGCCCGCGACGGCCACTTTTCCAGATTTTCCACGCCGGGGGAGATCGGGCGACGCCTCGCAAAACCGAGCAGCTTCCTTGCTCGGTCTATCCTTAGCGGGTAGCTCCTGTCCATCTACGCTATGGATCAAAACCCTCATCGATAGGCCACCGAGCAGCTTCCCTGCTCAGTCCATCCTTAGCGGGTATCTCTGCCCATCTACGCTAAGGATCAAAGCCCTCATCAAGAGGCCACCGAGCAGCTTTCCTGCTCGGTCCATCCTTAGCGGGTAGCTCCAGCCCATTTACGCTTAAGATCAAAGCCCTCATCAAGAGGCCATTGAGCAGCTTCCCTGCTTGGTCCATCCTTAGCGGGTAGCTCCTGCCCATCTACGCTTAGGATCAAAGCCCTCATCAAGAGGCCACCGAGCAGCTTTCCTGCCCGGTCCATCCTTGGCGGGTAGCTCCTACCCATCTACGCTAAGGATCAAAGCCCTCATTAAGAGGCCACCAAGCAGCTTCCCTGCTCGGTCCATCCATGGCTGGTAGCTCACAACCCACCGACGCCAAGGATCAAAAGCCCTCATCAAGAGGCCACTGAGCAGCTTCCCTGCTCGGTTTGTCCTTAACGGGAAACTTCCTACCCGTTTACACTAAGGATCTGAAGCCTTCAACCTTGGCAAACGCCGACCAATCCAAACTAGGCTCTTGTCTAACTTATTCTAAGAGAAGTGGTCGCCGATCCAACTCAAAGGAATGGGCAGATCTACACCTTTCTACTCAAAAGAGCTAACTGACATAACTTAAGTGAGTGATTGTCGCCTCGAATCTGGGGGCATAAGGACACCGTCCTTTGTATACTTGACAAATAATTGTGTTTCACTTGACGCGCGATCGCCATCTAAATGACCGGTCACCGACCTGCGGTCTGACTCGTCAGGCGAGGAAAACGCTAACAGGCTCACACAAATAAGAAAACGTTTCCACGCAAAAAATTTATAAAGCGGCTTTATTCACAACTTGGGAGTCTTTACAAAAGGTATTATAGGCTCCTCATCCTTACAAAATTGCTCGAAGGCCTACAAGATTCAAGAATAAAAAAAGGAAGAAGGCAGAAGGGCTCAGGCCTCAGGAGTTGGGAGGACCTCGACCTACTCGACATCAGCATCGGTAGCCGGGGTGATAGCTTTAGGGTCGGCGCCCCCACCAGGAGCTTCGGCGCTGGGAGCCGGGGTGATTGCCTTATCTCCGGCACTCCCACCGGGATCCCCTCCCCGGCGGCACCTCCTGCGGCATCCCCCTGCATCTCATCCTCGAGGGGGTATTCGAGCCGGAGTTTACCGTCGGGGAACCCCGGCATCAGCGCCTTGACGGCATCGAGAGCCTGATGCCAGACAATAGCCGAGGCATCGACAAGGTCGACGTAGAATTGTTCCGACGTCTTGTACCTCTCCAACGCCTTTGCGGCCCGGAGGTCGGCGACCTTCATCCATTCTTACACCGCCTCGACTTTCCTCTTAAGAGTGTCCCGCGTCTTCTTCATCATGGCGTTGAGCACCCTGGCCTTCTCCAACTTAGCCTCGACGGCCTTGTTGGACTCCTTCAAAATTCGGATGGACTCCTTGCATTTAGAGTTCACCACCTCCTCGGCGGCCACCTGATTTTCGAGGGCGGCGATTTTCTCCTTCGCTTGGCGCAGCTCCCGGCACAGGCCCTCCTCCTGCGAAGAAGAGTCGCCAGCCATTTGCATCGCCGGGGCAATTTTCTCATACTTCATGTTGGCGATGAGGGCGCAGTGCTGGAGGACCTGAGGAAGATAAAGGAAGGGGTTAAAAAGCATCCGATCCGACGAAAAATGCATAGAGAAAACCTAAACGGAAAGCGAATACTGACCTATACAGCCTCCTGAGTAATGGCGGTGACTTAGGCCTTGAAGGTCCCCCGGGGGATTTTGCCCTCGGCCGATCGTTCCATCTCCGAGAGCAAGCTATCGGCGACAGAAAGCCTGGAGGGCACCTTCAAACAAACGTCCCCCTCCTGCACTAAGATCAGGGAGGACGTTGATCGAGATACCGTCCTCTTATACCTCTTGAGGGGGGCCTCGGGGGGGGAGGGGTCGGCCTCATCCTCCACCTCCAAAGCCCGGGGCTCCGGCTCCCGAGCATGCTTATGGCTCTCCCCGCGGATGGTCTCTGAAGCCCGGGGCGTGGTAGGATGCCTAGCCGATGCGGCCGCCTGCGGGGCCGGGCTCGGAGCAGGGAGGGACGAGCCGGTGCCCCCGGCCTTCCTCCCCTTCTTCTCGGCCATGGCAGCCAGGAATTTGGATCGGTCCATCGATTCTGCAAAAAGGAAAATACACAAAGCGAGTTAGTGACGCCAGAAAGAACAGAAAAAAATATGCAAGTCTAGACAGGTCGTCCAGGCTCCTAACTTACCCATGAATTGAGCGGGGCTGAGCCCGGCCCAACTGAGGGCCTGCTCGGAAAGCAAAACATCGGCCCGTTGGATAGGCTCCCACATCGACACCGCCCTTGCCTCGGGAGAGGATGACCGCTTCACCCGCGGGCAGTCAGCCCTATGCCACTGTACAGGCACAGGCCAATCCTCACCCTTGGGTAGCCCGGCAAATATGAACTTCTCCTTCCATTCATGGATGGAAGAAGGAACTACTATGACCTCCGACCCGGTCGTCCCTCCCCTATGTTTTCTAAAGGAAACGTACACCCAGCTCGGATTGTCCTTACGGGTGCCGGGATGATTTTTATAGCAAAGGGAGGAAAGGAGAAGGGTTAAGCTGAAGGGGATTTCTTCGAGTCTCAACCAGACCAGGAACCCGAGGAGAATTCTTCATGAGTTCGGCACTAGCTGGCCCGGAGCTAGTTGAAAACAACGCAGCGCCTCGTATACCTCGGGAGAGAAGGACAGACGCAATCCAGCCCAAAAGGCATTCAGGTACAAGGCAATCTCCTTGCCTTGCACCTAATCCGCCCTCTCGCCCTCCCTAGCCAAACGAAGCGAATAGTTAGGGAGAATGTGCAAGAGAGCCCGGATCGTGGTGAGCTCGTCCACATTCCTCAGAAGGGAGGGCGCATCACGAGCATTCCTGATGTGGGCTTTGAAGACCCTTCCCGTCGTCTGACCACGGGCGATACGGGTAGCCCTAACTCTACGAGGAGAATCCGACTCGGATGGGGCAGAGGAAGAAGTAGCGGAAGCCTCCCTAGACTCTACCCTAACTATCTCAACAGACTCCTCATAGGAAGACATCTAACCTGAGTCAAAGAAGGAGTCCTCCGAGGAAAGAGCGCGAGAGATCTGGCCTAAAGGAAAGAGCGCCGAGCTATCCCTCACAGCAATAGAGAAATGATGGTGAAGTGTGGACCATGTGGGGATCCCGCCTCTATTTATAGCATATTGGCAAACACATCTGACGGCTCAGATCGTTTCCCGCCAAAAGAACACTTCGCGCTCGACGGCCGTCGACGTTCCACGTGTCGCACGACCATTGAATGCGTCCCATCGAGCGCAGAGGACAGCGGTGACCCGTCACGTCAGCCAACCGCCGTCGGACACGGGCCTGGCGCCTCAACGAACGTATGATCGAATCAGCGCTCCCTCTTTAATGCATGATCTCCTCTCTGATCCGTTGACGTCATCAAAGGATATGCCTAACCGCCTCGGGAATACGCGTTGACGACGTCTTCAACTACGAACTGAGCCCGGATGACCGATCGGACCACTCTTGACCCGACCAATGAATAGGTCGAGACGAGAGTGAGGGGATAATGATGATACTCATAAGTGGGAGCTCCCCGGATCATGACATGTGGCAGATGATGTATCTCGATGCATACGGAAATAGGGCAAGGACTACACATTGGAGGCGTCCCCCGGGCTATCGTCCTGCTTCCTGGACCCGACATCCGAGGATTCCCTAAACATTCCTGTACTCGCTAAGTAAACGACCATTGGCTCCCCGCCGAGCCCTCCTACATGCTGAGCTTCTCGGCCCTTCACCTCCGAGCTATCCCGGAGCCGAACCAGCTCGGCCTCTCGCCTACTTTTAGGCCTCTCACCGAGCTAGGCTTCCTCGGTTCTATCGAGCGACCTAGAACGCAGATCATCGGCGTCTCTGCTACGGCTCCGCGAATCTCGCTAGACGCGAGATATTTGCAACCCCACGATCCCGTGTTCCACGCCGTTGCATCCCCCATTAACAAGCGTATCTCGTCATTAATGGTGGATCCCGCCATTCTCGCAGGCGTAACGCCAGGGGCATAACGGCCGGCGAGAATCTCGTGGCCGCTAGCCTATGGCTGCCGCTATATAAACCCCTCTCTCAGACGACTTAGGTAAGGCAATTTTTACCTAATAGGCCGCTACTCTGCCCAAATACCTCGATTAACTTGATTGTCGGAGGGTACACGGTGGTACAACTGTAAGTCTACGCTAGCGCCCCGGCCGTCTACAGACGCCAAATGCGGAACAAAAACTTTTTAACTGGCGCTATCGTATACTTTAACCCGGATCTGCCATTATTGCTAAACTAACAAACTGTAAAGAGTGTAGAAAGGTTCTACCGAACGATCCGAGTCCTTCGTTCTTTAACCATCATCCCACGCTCCGTTGCGGCTGCTCCGATCTCGTCGATCTCCGATCTGCTCGTCCAGGTGGCACCACATCACTGATTCTTTAAACGGGCTCCCGCCTCTGACTCGAGGCAACTCGGTCGTCAAGTTTGCTAAAAGAGACAACCAAGATTGATGTAGAGAATGAGTAGATGACTTTGTCTCGTTCCGTCCAAAACTGTGGACGGACGGTTAATGAAGTTGCCGAGGAATTGGGTGATGGAATGAAATGAACTGTAAAATTCCATGCACCCCAAATACTATCATAATCTTTTCCTCCAAATGAAACATCAAGTGAGAGAGTGAGGAGGGGAGGGCCGGCCACTTATAGAAGTGGAGGGAGGTGAGTGTAGGAGCTATCATGGAGGTGACCATAAACAACCATCCTTATCATAAAAAAAGATCAAGAACAAATATCTTGAGAAAAACAAGAAGCTTTAATGATAAAGCATGAGTCACTAATACACATCATCAAGCCTTTAATGCATCCAATGAAAAATCAACACCAATTAATCCTAGTCACCTCATCTAGAATCTTCTAGAACACTGAGTCACTCTCATCCAAGAAAAGATAAATCCGTCTTTAACCGAATGTTAAAAGACGGCTGATAGAAAACTGGAAACTGGCAACTTCCAAAAGTGATCCTGAAACAACTTTCAGGATAACCCCGTAACTGTATAAATATACCCGCATTTGTATTACGACCGAATACAAATGCAACTGAGACAAAGATATTATACCTACTCAATATAACACTCGGATCCGGCTTAAACCAAAGCCGACCAGTATCATCTGCCCGAAAAATGACACGTGCGTAAACGCACGTGCATTTTCCGAACCCTGCCATAAAACCATACGGCCTCTACAACGTTTCGCCCGAACTTGGGAAACTGTCTGTGGGGGACTCTAATGACTCGTCAGTACCCTGGCAGTGGGTTTAACCACAAACCGTCAGCGGCACTAGCAATGCGTAACGGCTGCCCATGGACTGACCTCAAGGGAGGCCGATGAGCGAACTCAAGGGAGGCCGATGAGCGCACTCATCCAGAAACCCTACTGAGCCTAACAGTGACAATGTATATACAGTCCGGTCCGTTCGTCAATGAGTATCGCATATCCGCCTAGGGGGCTAGTAACGTCAGACCCCCAGAAGCAGTATAAGTCGTGTCGGAGTGTAGCCCAATAACACCCTGAGATACTACTGGAGTACCTACCAGTAAATCTCCTGCCATGGCCATGGACTATGTGTAATGGCTCTCCTAGACACAGCACGACCTCGCCCCCAATACCGGGAGAGACGAATCCCCTGCCGATCCGCTCACGTGCCTCCATATGGCTCGGGACTGTATCCAAAATCTACCTGTTTGCACGACTCCTTTGAGCCGTGGTAGGGTAGAAATCAAAGCACAGTGGGAACTCACACGAGACAAATGACGACCTCAGGTCGATGAACTAACCTGTACACATGTCACCAGGGAACTGCTATCTGACGATAGGTATAGTACTAACTAGCAGATTCCCGGCGAGTCCTGTCCGGTGTACTCATAACCCAATGAGCACCTGTATACATTTTAGGTGATCCTACTGACACCAGTGGCTTGTGAGACCGGCCACCGCCCCTCGTCGGGGTCTCGACTGTATACACTAGTCTACTCCGGAGTATCGATGCCCTGTCTCGAAACTCCCACGACTAGGGACCACAATTAAGGATATGCATATAAACTACCCAACTCTCACGTATATGATCGCCATCATACAGTTGGTAGTAAAGCAAGATCCTAAGGGCTCTATCAAAGTGTAACATGCAATCAGTCACCTGAACATGTACACGACTGATAAAGGCAAACCAGATAGCATACTATCATCTCGTGTAAGACTGTCCTACCGGGATAGGTCCTCCACAATCATTGCAATCACGTACCTGCGATCCAATAATTGACTATGAGGGCACTATCTCCAACAATCTCCCACTTGCACTCAAGGCTAATTATTGCGATGTCGACTACTCACAGCCCGTGTGAAACCGAACATCCAACTCCTCTACTAATCAGTTTCACAAAGCCCGTTTGTAAAACTATTGTGTTCAAGAAATAGCCTCAGTGAGTGGATCCGCTTAGATGTTTCTTTCTATATCTCTCTAAATCTCAAGTTCGCGGAGAAAGCCATCTCCCGAATCGAGTAATACTTGTCTTAGAATATGTCTGGATTTCTGATGGGACCTTGTTCATAAATGAACTCCTTATCCAAACTTCTTAGACTGTATTGATCACTGAACCTAATCAGTATCCGGCACCATGCCACCCACAGTATCCTCTTGGACCACCTGTCCATAATACTGTCCCTCTTCGTCAGAGGGAAAAACTATAACTCTGACAATCACTCTGTCATCCATGTCACCTTTGAAGCCTGGAATGATAATCGTCTCCCGAAGGAGGCTGCCGTCATCAAATCCATAGAACATGTACTTATGTTCTAAAACTGCTTCCTTATGTTTCTCCAGGATTGGATTAATACAAACTCATTGCATCTAGTGCAAAAACAACATCTGGTGTGGTACTTGACATCTCATGATTGACTCAATTGCCTAAGCAAGTGATCTGCCAATCATGCACTTCCCTCTCCCCTTTAGTCTATACGACACCTTTAGAGAGGGTGACTCCATCACCTGCAGGTACACTACCATGCTAGGAGTCAACTATTCTAAAAACCATTAGAATATCTGTCAAAGTACCCACATTGGGAAACTACCCAATTCCAGATCTAAAACCATAGATCCAGAAACCATAATGTCAAATATTATATCCATATCCTGTCTGGAGAAACAACTGTGTGACGACCACAGTACAACCGATCGTAGTATAGGAATTTTACTTCCTACTCTGTGTATGTCATCCAGATACCATGACATCACACCCTACTATCTTCTTAACAGATCCATCCCCTATTCTGATTGAAGTCAAACCCATGATTGTCACATCAAAATTAGATGATCTATCTCCGCTATAACTGCTCTAGTCTATAAATAGACATAAGCTACTTGCTCACTATACTTCCGTTGCTCCCACTGACTATGACAACCCTCTTACTGGGTCTCATATCCTGGAACAACAGTAGTGTCAAGTCTGGGTAGATAAGAACCTCCCTGTCACCGTCCTTGAGGCTACCGAAGTACCTCTCGGGTGTCTGAGGTTACCCACCATATCTGCGGAGTGGCTATTGGAATGTCAAACCTGATTGAATATATAGGTCCTATTAAATTTTCCGTAATCGTTCGCGGTTCTGGAATTACTTCCAGTTCTACCATACTCCCACTACTGTTTTCTGAAAAAGATCCATTTTACTAAAACTGTGGCGAGTCAAGAACAATATCACTATTGATCTTCCAAATGGTAGAATATCAACCCTCGTCATAGCCAGGGTCAACCCACAAACAGCCATTACAGAAACGTGCCCTGAGTTATCCAGAGTCTGGTTTTAAGCATGAGCTGGACAACTCCCCGTACCTTAACATCTTTTAAGGTACGATCCATTCTATATCCAATATAGAAACTTTGGCACTTATTTAATTGGAACCATATTCAAATCATGCAGCTGTCTCCAGTGCATATTACTTAATGGAAAGAGGCTAATCAGCATTACTCAACTTAGGAATCCATCCAATTATGAGTAACCTGAAAAAGAAACACGTTTCTCAAAACCATCACTATCATCTTAATACCAATCACAAGAATCTACATCTTCGATCTCTTTGAAGAATCCCGATACTTGTGATATCTGGTTCTCTACTTTATTCTTATACCCACAACTTCTCAAAACTTAGACCTTGTATTTCTACGAAACACTTGTCTAAATACTAGAGAAGTTATAAGTAAACAGAACATAGTACGAGGACCTACCCCTTTGTCCTGAAGGACACTGGACAACATACAATACTCTGTATAAGTCCGTTGAGTTAAACAACTCAAAACTTGTGCTTCGTAGGTTGAAAACTGTACCCTGGCGATTTCCTCAAATATCACCAATTACAACGAATTCCGATATAATGAGGATGATCACCTAATTCCCAATAACTTACTCCCACTCATCATCTGCAAAACCATACAGATATGAGAATGAAACCTGGTAAATACATACCCTTGGAGTAAGTATCTAATCGGGAAAACAGTTTTTCTTTAACAAAGCACTGAAACATGAAAATGTTTCGTAGGGGTATCCTGGTATTCATAGCAATGCCTCTTCCATAATCCAATTCATGACTTCAACCGTATATTTTATTGCCATCTCTCCAAATCCCTTTATTTGTCTTTAGTCGTTACCTTCTGTACATCATCATTAGGCTAAATGGTTTTCTTCCTTCCCTACCGTTCGGCACCAGCCTATGGTTTGGAAGAAGACTATCCAGTAAGCATAATAGGTGTACCCTCCTAAACCAAGGAGTACTCGCATCTTGAGAGAAGGTGATGATAAAAGACAACTGAATAATACCTTATTCCTTTAAAGGTGAAATAAGAGTGGCGATGAAGTACGCGGTTTTGGTCGTGAATGATAACAGTCGCAATTTACTTTGCCCTCTTTCTAATCCCTTTATTTTTTCTTTCGTTATTGCCTTCTGCACACCCTACTTAGGCTAATTGGTTTTCTTCATTCCCTACCTTTCGGCACCTGCCTATGGTTTGGAATAAGACTATCCAATAAGCGTAATAGGTGTACTCTCCTAAACCAAGGAGCTCTCGCAACCTGAGAGAAGGTGATAATAAAAGACAACTGAATAAACCAATTCTATTTCTCCTGAACCTGGATCCATCCTCGAAGAAATCCCTTCGAGTTCGTATATAACCATACGATGGATCTATCCAATGGAAGTGGATGTCCGTAGTAATACGGGTGTTCTGAGAAATTCAAAGGGCAAAAGAAGGAGTGGCAATGACTTATGCAACATAGACAATCCAAAAGCCAGTATTTTAAGAAGGTTCGGTCAACTTGGTCACTGAGTCATAGTCTAGGGTCGGTCAAAGGTCGCTGCCAAAGAGAGAGAGAAAAGAAACACTCTGCGTGCACTCTAACCTAGATCAGAATGGTTATCACTTTATCTAATCCGGAAACCTCCCACTGTCCTGTCAAATTCTCCTCCAAACCTGAAAGAAGAATCAATCGGGATCACCCGAAGAGTAAACCAACTCATCAGTGGGAATCGGGATCCAACTCTCATCGCATGATAACGTGATGGAATGCATCCACGTTACTCATACTCCAGAAGGTATGCGCATGCCTGGCAAGTTTCAGTTTCTTTAGAAACTCCCGATATGATTTTTACCCCATGTTCTTATGACCTTGGCGAATGTCAACAAATCATAAGTCACATGTCAAGTTCTGCCCGTCATTATCTTGTTAATTTGAACCCACCCGTACATACCCTTGACGAAAGCCAACAAGGTAATACGACTGTCCCAAACCAACACATCTATCTATGCAACAAATGAATACCCCAGCAACTACCAAACACTATGCCTTGACGAAAGCCAACAAACATAGCTTGAATATTACTGACCATCCATAAGAAACGACGGAGGGCTACGGCTGGTTTTTGGCGAAAAACCTTTAGCGTAGTGAACTTGATATCGCTGAAGGAACCTGATAGCTTTTTTAAAATATAGTGGCGAAAACCTTTTGCTAAAGAGGTCACTCCCGGTAAAGGGATCTCGGCTCTTTCCTCGTGGAATGAGGTGCAGGATATTCCATTGAATACCGCTATGCAAAGCAACATGTAATCGGCTATAGTGAAGTTATTACCCTGACGCAAACTTCTGCCCAAGGGGTCAGTCCCGGTGAAGGGATATCGGCCCTTGCCCCGTCGAATGAGGTGCAGGATATTCCACTGAATACCGCTATGCAAAACAAAAGGAAACGTCTTTGCAATAACACTTTTTAAATTTGTTCCAACAACTGAAAACAGGTTTGTTTTACTTTGCATTGATCAGAATCAACGCAGTCCCATCAATCAATCACACCAGAAAAGAACGAAAATAAAATGTACGTATATGCCATCCGCATTCGTCACTGGGTCCCGTCATCACCCGTTAGGTTACTTAACTAACGACAGAGCGGGGACTGGACTAGCGCGGGTGTAAAACATATACAACATCTAATAGTATATAAGCCAATATACAATAATCGCTCCAGGCGTGATAATATGCAACATTACAGAAAAGTAATAAGCATCACAGAACAATACAGATAATCTGGGATCCCCGAGTTTCACAGAGCCGCTGCTGAAACCCGACGTTCCCTGTCGTGTGGATAGCCTGTGTAATGAAACCTAGACCCCTACGGGTGCGGCAAGTTACCCGCCAAAACCTGAAGCGAGGTAGTCCCCACAGCATAGTGAATGGAACACCCGGCACTTCACGAAATCCGGTAAATTGAGCACCCCTCCTTGGGTCAACCTGTACCCCCTACGAGTGCGGCGAATAGTCTGCCAATTTTAGAGTGGGACCCCTCTGCCTCTTAAAGCCATGAGATGCGGACCCGTTGCCCTCCAGAACCCGGCTATCCGTGCACTCCGTCGCGGGGCAAAACCTAGTACAGTAATGAAAAATAGTACAATAGGTACATCGACCGCAACCTGGTCGTGCCCCAAAAGAATATTATACAACAGGCAGTGACGGCAGTCCACAAGTTGGACGCTCGCCCCGCAATATCAAATGTACAAATAAACTCAAACTGTACTACCATTGCACACTGCTATCCACCATGACAAGTCCGCAACATCACAGCACAACACAGAACATCAACGCGAATGTCACGTTCGCAGACCCGTCTAAAAGAACTATAGCAGTCGGACGCGGTTTACCGATCAAATGACATTCCCGGTCGGAGATATAATGTAAGCACTGTAAACTAACATGTTTAAATTTCGATCGACCAAATATCAAGAAGTGGGCCCCATTGCTTACTGGTGAACAGTAACAAAATCTGGGCCAAAACGATATTTACCAAAAACCCCAAAATCCAACAGAGAACCCACTGTACAAATTTGGGAGCATGAGCTCACCAAGTGGCCGCGGATGCGCGGCCAAACCATGGGTTTGGCCGCGTTTCCGCGGCGGTTTGGTGGATTCATGTCCCCAAATTTTGTCGTGGTTCTTAGAAAAGCCTGCACAGTTTTCTGAGACATGTATAAAAATTTTAGGAGGCCATTTAAAATCAACAGAAACTGTCAAGTTGGAATTTTGCAATTTTCGATTTCCGGTTCGATCGATATTTTAAACGCGTTAGCACAAGTTAGCATAGCAAAATGGTGAGGCTTTGATACCACTGTAAGTCTACGCTAGCGCCCCGGCCGTCTACAGACGCCAAATGCGGAACAAAAACTTTTTAACTGGCGCTATCGTATACTTTAACCCGGATCTGCCATTATTGCTAAACTAACAAACTGTAAAGAGTGTAGAAAGGTTATACCGAACGATCCGAGTCCTTCGTTCTTTAACCATCATCCCACGCTCCGTTGCGGCTGCTCCGATCTCGTCGATCTCCGATCTGCTCGTCCACGTGGCACCACATCACTGATTCTTTAAACGGGCTCCCGCCTCTGACTCGAGGCAACTCGGTCGTCAAGTTTGCTAAAAGAGACGACCAAGATTGATGTAGAGAATGAGTAGATGACTTTGTCTCGTTCCGTCCAAAACTGTGGACGGACGGTTAATGAAGTTGCCGAGGAATTGGGTGATGGAATGAAATGAACTGTAAAATTCCATGCACCCCAAATACTATCATAATCTTTTCCTCCAAATGAAACATCAAGTGAGAGAGTGAGGAGGGGAGGGCCGGCCACTTATAGAAGTGGAGGGAGGTGAGTGTAGGAGCTATCATAGAGGTGACCATAAACAACCATCCTTATCATAACAAAAGATCAAGAACAAATATCTTAAGAAAAACAAGAAGCTTTAATGATAAAGCATGAGTCACTAATACACATCATCAAGCCTTTAATGCATCCAATAAAAAATCAACACCAATTAATCCTAGTCACCTCATCTAGAATCTTCTAGAACACTGAGTCACTCTCATCCAAGAAAAGATAAATCCGTCTTTAACCGAATATTAAAAGACGGCTGATAGAAAACTGGAAACTGGCAACTTCCAAAAGTGATCCTGAAACAACTTTCAGGATAACCCTGTAACTGTATAAATATACCCGCATTTGTATTACGACCGAATACAAATGCAACTGAGACAAAGATATTATACCTACTCAATATAACACTCGGATCCGGCTTAAACCAAAGCCGACCAGTATCATCTGCCCGAAAAATGACACGTGCGTAAACGCACGTGCATTTTCCGAACCCTGCCATAAAACCATACGGCCTCTACAACGTTTCGCCCGAACTTGGGAAACTGTCTGTGGGGGACTCTAATGACTCGTCAGTACCCTGGCAGTGGGTTTAACCACAAACCGTCAGCGGCACTAGCAATGCGTAACGGCTGCCCATGGACTGACCTCAAGGGAGGCCGATGAGCGAACTCAAGGGAGGCCGATGAGCGCACTCATCCAGAAACCCTACTGAGCCTAACAGTGACAATGTATATACAGTCCGGTCCGTTCGTCAATGAGTATCGCATATCCGCCTAGGGGGCTAGTAACGTCAGACCCCCAGAAGCAGTATAAGTCGTGTCGGAGTGTAGCCCAATAACACCCTGAGATACTACTGGAGTACCTACCAGTAAATCTCCTGCCATGGCCATGGACTATGTGTAATGGCTCTCCTAGACACAGCACGACCTCGCCCCCAATACCGGGAGAGACGAATCCCCTGCCGATCCGCTCACGTGCCTCCATATGGCTCGGGACTGTACCCAAAAGCTACCTGTTTGCACGACTCCTTTGAGCCGTGGTAGGGTAGAAATCAAAGCACAGTGGGAACTCACACGAGACAAATGACGACCTCAGGTCGATGAACTAACCTGTACACATGTCACCAGGGAACTGCTATCTGACGATAGGTATAGTACTAACTAGCAGATTCCCGGCGAGTCCTGTCCGGTGTACTCATAACCCAATGAGCACCTGTATACATCTTAGGTGATCCAACTGACACCAGTGGCTTGTGAGACCGGCCACCGCCCCTCGTCGGGGTCTCGACTGTATACACTAGTCTACTCCGGAGTATCGATGCCCTGTCTCGAAACTCCCACGACTAGGGACCACAATTAAGGATATGCATACAAACTACCCAACTCTCACGTATATGATCGCCATCATACAGTTGGTAGTAAAGCAAGATCCTAAGGGCTCTATCAAAGTGTAACATGCAATCAGTCACCTGAACATGTACACGACTGATAAAGGCAAACCAGATAGCATACTATCATCTCGAGTAAGACTGTCCTACCGGGATAGGTCCTCCGCAATCATTGCAATCACGTACCTGCGATCCAATAATTGACTATGAGGGCACTATCTCCAACAACAACCACTCCGGGACTTCTTTGCAGGTAGCTCTGCTTCACACCAAATCAAGCCTATTGAGATCCACACGCTTCAGGAGGCAACCCTAAAACCCAATCTCAGCCCTTCATCAACGCTGTCGGCAGATCGATGGAAGACAACATCTGAAGGAGATTCAGACCTCCATCAGATCCTATTCAACCTAGCTTTCTAAAATGGTTGGACTAAAAAGGATGGAAGGCCAACACAAAAGAATACTTAAATCCACAATTAGTCAATTTCCTTATCGATCAGAGGGGTTTGGCTTTGTAACGTCTTTTTGTAAGCGGCAACTTTATCGCGGTTCTGCTTCATATGGAATTTCTCCGCATTGTGCGGTTTTTTCCTCGTTTGCTGTATATGCTTGCTCGTATGTCACAGCGTATCAAAAGGTTAATGTCTTTATTTAATCAACGCTATATTATAACTTTGAGAACAATAAGTCGCTAACCATGGCTATGACCACAAAATCTTGTGTTTTCCCCGTTTGCTCAAAATGCTTGCTCGTATATCATAGCCCGTATTAAAAAACTAAGTTTTTTTATTAACACTATATTATAGCTCTGAAAACAGTGAGTCGCTTACGCGTGTGGAATCGCTTCAAGATGTTACCTTCCATTGATCTGCTGTTGGCGATGATGGACGGCTGAGATTTGAGTTGGAGGATAGCTCCTGAAGTGTGTGGATCTCAATGGGTTTGAGGTTGTTGGGGCCGAGCTACCTGCAAGGAAGTCCCGGGGTGGTTGTACCACTGAGAACCCTCCGACGATCAAGTTAGACAGGAAATCCGAGCAAAGTAATGGCCTAGTGAGTGGAAAAATCACTTACTTGAACCGTCTGAAGGAGGGGTTTATATAGCGGTGGCAGCAGGCAGGCAGGTGCGAGAATCACGCCAGCCGTTACGCCCCCGACGTCACGCCCGCGTGATGGATGGGATCTCCAATTAATGGCGAGACAGGCTCGTTAATGGGGATCGTGATGGGGTGGAACGCGGGATCGTGGGCAGCAGATACTCGTGCATGGCGAGATTCGCGGAGGCGAGGCGGAAACACCTGCGAATGATGCCGTCGGTCGGTCGAAGGGACCGAGGAAGATGAGCTCGGCGGGGGCTCGGGACCGAGTGGGAGGCCGAGCTATCTTGGTTCTGTGGTAGCCCGGAGGCGAGCTGAGAGGGCCGAGGAGGCCAAATGTGCAGGAGACTCGGAGGCGAGCCAACGGTTGTTTGAAAGGCGGGCAGAAGAGTGGTGTGGACGGCCCAGAAGGTCGGCCACGTCCATGGGTCGCAGACCCGGATGTTCCTCCGACATGCTGTCCTTGGTCCTTCCTTGCGAGCTTTGGGACACGTCATCAGCCACGTGTCACGATCTGGGAGATCACCGATATCGAGCATCATCATTAGCCCCCCACTCTCGTCCCGACCTGTTCACGGGTCGGGTCGAGGGTGGTCTGCCGGGTCACCCGAGGTGAGCTCCTTGTCGTAGATATCGTGAGCGTGTGTTCCCGGGCAATCAACTGTATTTTCTGGGTGATGTCAGCGGATCAGGAGCCAGATCTCGCATTATGTCACGCCCCGCTTCCAAGTGTACGGCGAAGTGGACGCGACGAGGTCCGCTACGTTTGTACTCAGAAGTACATACGCTAAGCGTAGCTAAGTAATATAAATACACAAGAGACAAGAGTATAAAAAGAACAGCAACTTTTATTTATTAACATTCTTTGTACAATACATGGAAAGGAAAATACAACTGAAATAAAGATGCCTAAACAGTGGCATAACAGGAAAAGGAAAGTACTGAAAAGAAAAGTGTACAATGAAATTATACTGCTGGGTCGTCGGCAAATTGCTCCAAGTCTTCTTCTGTTGGCTCTACTTCTGCCGGGTCCAAGTCACCTGACGACATTCAAAGAAGAGAGAACAGAATGTCGTCAGCGAACAGATCGCTCGGTAAGTCCCAAAGGTAAGAGGGAAGTAGAGTAGACAGAATAAGAAGATACATTTTTACAGTGTAAACTATTGTTGTAATGTTATGTAACGCTGTTGTTTGTAGCTCGGTACAGAAGAATGCCAGTGTATACGAGGGGAGTCTCACTTGCTAGAGACTAAGGCACGTGTAGTACAAGGAACCGTTATGCCACGGTACAACAGCAATGGGATTCAGGTTAGGTGTATTAATCTGACCACCTCGTGCCACCTTTAACATCTTCCGTACCAATCTATCCCTTAAACCCCGTAGTGTTTTTAACAGTATTGTTATCTTGTAAAATTGTATTGATTGTAAGATTGATTAACCGACTGTCCGAAACCATGATATCAGGAAACAATTATAACCGTAGAGTCATGTAACTGGAATACTGGGAAACATGTAAAAAGAATATGTCCATGGTTCGGTTCGGTCAGGTTATATAGATTGTTAACTGGATCCTGGGATTCATGTATTCATCTTGAGTTGAAATATACAGAATATAGATTGACTTGAATCATATTCAAGTCAGAAATAGTCAAACTCTAACCCGAGTCAGACTAAAAGAAAGATAATTTGAAGTTCTATATTTGTTAGGGGCCTTATTGTAATTTATAAAACTTGAGGGGGTTTATTGTAAAAAGTAATATTGTATAGTTTTCAAAATACACCTCAAGTAATTATTATTCGTCTTTATAGTTATAATGAGTGTAAATTTTATTTGTGTTATTCTAGTGAATATATCCTAATAAAAGTATTAATTTATTTATTTGAAATTCATGGTATTTTAATGTAACTTTTAATCTTGTAATTTTTAGAAAAAAGTGGAAACTTTATCTTATGATAAAATAGGTGTTTAAATGATAATTATATATATATTAACACATGAATAATTTTAAATAAATATTTTATTTTCCCAAAACCTCATTTTTCTTAAATGCCGTATTTTAAACCTTTCGAGACCGAATGCTCCTTGCGGAGGTCTGAATCTCGCACTACTAGCCCGCGGGTGCACGATGAACCGTACTATCCCTAACGGGTTCCCCAAAGTGGGTTGTAGTGGCACTTTGCTTAGGTTTAACAAATACTATTCATTTAGGAAAACGGTTTTATAAATAAAAGGTATTTATTTGTAAAAGAGTATAGTTTTCTGTATTTTAGTTTCTAGGGTTTCCTAAGCCAATTAGCCTATTTCTAAGGGTCTAAATGACAAGTCATTAGAAGCCTCAAATCGCCTCTTCACCGCCAATTGTGGCCAGGTAAGTACAAGTGAGGAGGGAGGGATCCGCTCACGAATCGTGAGACGGGCCTTTTAAAGTTACCCAAGCTCACTTGCCTAGCCTAGACACCACAAAGTCAGTTTAGATAAACGATCGATGTCCATGACATATCGTATTTTCCTATTAAAAGATATTGTTTTAAAAATTGTAAACAACTTAGAACTTTTTAGAAAAGGTTTATAAAGAAAAGGGTATTTTAGTGAAAAGTCTTGTATTTTCGTATTCTATGTTTTGACGTTTATCAATTAAGGTTATATTTGTGTGTGTAGAGGTAGGTCATTACCTCGTGACTTATTTTAAGTTCTGATGAAGTTTAGAGGTAAAACATGATATATTAAACTTAAAGAAATTAAAGCGCAAGAATACGGTATTTGAAAACGTTATCATTTTATGTGTGAAATTTCATTGAAATTGATTTCTACAAGTTTAGTGATCAAGATAAACATATTTAGGAGTGAGGGATTTATTTAGAACAATAAAAACAAACTTTATGGTATTTTTATGAAAAGAATACGGTTTTACAAGAAAGCTATCATTTCATATGAGAAACTTTGTTTAAATTGGTTTCTATGTGATTAATAGTCATCATTTATATGGGTAGGTATCATGGATTAGGTGAAAAGTGGAATTTTGTAGAAAAACCGAATCGGAAATCGGTTTGTTCCGATTTCCATCGGGTTTCATATTTCCGTATTTTAAGAAATAGAAAAGAGAGAGAGGGATGGGACTTACGGGTTTTAAGTTCTTCTAAAGAGTAAAGAGAACTAGGAAGAAAGACCGAGAGGTGGTTTCGTCGCCGGTTGCTTCAAAGCACGTCGCCGGAATTCCGTCAGAATCTCGTCGGAGCTTCGCCGCGAACTTGTTTTCAAAGCACACACTTCTTGGAAAACTTTTGAGAGAGTGGCTCAAGATTTTGGGGGTGAGAGGGTAGTGTGTAGGGTTGGTATTTATAGGGTTAGGCTAGGGTTAGGGTAGATGAAAAGTTAAAAATAAAAATGTGATAAAATGTAATAAAAAATTTATTAAAAGTGGAGTAATTGGGGTTTTTAAATAGCTCTGGAAGTGGTATGAAGCTGAAACTTTGCAGGTGCGTAGGGAATATAAAAAGACACAACTTTCATGTTGTGACCATCGCCGGAATCGGCCGAATCGGGGGTGACTCGGCCGTGACTCGGTCGGATCACTGAGTCGGCCGAGTCAAGGCCGAGTTGGCCGATTCCCGACCGAGTCCGGTGGCCTGGATCCCCCCGACGGTTCATCTAACTCCTGCAAGTGTTACATGTTTGGGTGTAGTGGGATTTTTGTGAGATATGCACGTGTAAACTCTTGGTCTTCTAAAGGTTTTAAAAAAATCAATATTAAAAATAATGTGGGGTATGGGATTTGAACTCTGGTGGCTTGGTACAGCAGTGCAAGGTATTACCAATGAGCTACAAGCTCCTTCTTGTAATTATTATAGAGAGATAGATACTTAAAGTGTTATCAGCAACATTAATACTCCAAGTATACTTCAAATTTAATTCAAATTTAAGTATACAAAAATTGGAGTTGTTACAATCTACCCTCCTTACAAAAATTTCGTCCTCGAAATTTACAACTTTTATTTGAGGACTAGTTTACAAAATGGTGCGGATATCTTGCACGCATCTCATCTTCCCTTTCCCACGTGGATTCTCCTGGAGTGTCTTTTCTCTACATTACCCGGACTAGGTTAACTTCCTTGTTCCGAAGTGTCTTCACTTTTCTACCTAGAATTTCCACAGGTTGTTGCTCACAAGACAAGTCGGGCTGTATAGTGAGCTCGGAATGATCAAGTACATGGCTGTGGTCACTCACATACCTTCTGAGTTGGGATATGTGGAACACATTATGCACTTCTTGTAATGAGGGTGGAAGTGCTAAACGGTACGCCACTTCACCGACTCGTTCGAGTATGTCGAACGGTCCAATGTATCTCGGACTTAGCTTACCCCGTCTTCCAAATCGGATCACTCCGCGGTTCGGAGATATCTTCAAGAATACATGGTCTCCTGGCTGAAACTCCAAGTGTCGTCTTTTTGCATCAGCCCAATATTTCTGTCTATCTTGGGCTATGCGCATTCTTTCCTTGATAGTACGAACCACATCAACTGTCGCTACTATCATCTCTGGTCCAAGGAGTTCCCTATCTCCGATGTCGTCCCAACTTAATGGTGATCGACACTTCCTTCCATATAATGCTGCAAAAGGTGCCATTCCTATACTTGCTTGGTAGCTGTTGTTGTATGCGAACTCCACAAGGTGCAGGTGATCTTCCCACGATCCTTTGAAGTCGAGCATACATGCTCTGAGCATATCCTCCAAGATCTGAATAGTTCGTTCCGACTGACCATCTGTTTGTGGATGATAAGTCGTGCTGAAGTTCAGACTTGTTCCCAAGCTAGCTTGCAGACTCTGCCAAAATTGCGATCGGAACCTGGTGTCACGATCGGAGACAATGCAGACCGGTACTCCATGAAGTCTCACAATTTCCTGTATGAGTTCATGGGTATCAGAGATAGTACATTATGAAGAGTTTTTAAATCTAAATTAGATTATTACCTCCATGTACTTCTTCGCTAGTGTCTCAGTTGATTGGCCAACTCGAAATGGGATGAAGTGAGCCGACTTTGTGAGTCGATCCACAATGACCCAAATCGCATCGTTACCCTTTGTGCTGCGAGGAAGGGCAGTTACAAAGTCCATCGTGATATGCTGCCACTTCCATTCTGGGATTGGTAACGGTTGAAGTAGTCCAGCTGTCCTGTGATGTTCAGCCTTTACTTGCTGACACACCAAGCATTTTGCGACACTTCTGGCTACTTCACGCTTCATTCCATGCCACCAATAATTCTGACGTAGACCTTTGTACATTTTGGTACCTCCCGGATATACTGAATAGGGAGAGCTGTGAGCTTCTTTCATTAACTCTTCCCGAACAGGACCCTTTGGTACACACAATCTGCTGCCGTATCTCAAAGATCCGTCTTCATGGATGATGAAATCTGTTCTGAGTCCATTCTCCACTTGTTCTATGATCTTTTGCAACTTAGCATCGCTGGCATGTGCTGCCTTGATCTGATTGACAATGGTTGATTGAACTTGTAGATTCATCAAACTTGAAGCATCACGTGGCATGACTAGTTCGATCTCCATCTGGTGTAGGTCTTGCTGAAGCTTCCACTGGGCGGTGAGATTCGTTGCTAATGGTTGGCGACTAAGAGAATCAGGTACTACATTCACCTTTCCTGGATGATATTGCAAATTGATGTCAAAGTCCGCCATGAGTTCTAACCATCTTCTCTGCCGCATATTCAACTCCTTCTGAGTAAACACATACTTCAGACTTTTATGATCTGTGTAGATGTTCACTCGTTCACCAAGTAAGTAGTGGCGCCAAATTTTGAGAGCAAAAATGACGGCTGCCAACTCCAGATCATGCGTCGGATAATTGCGCTCATGAGTCTTCAATTGTCTTGAAGCATAAGCTACAACCTTACCGTGCTGATGTAGAACACATCCTAGTCCCTTACTGGATGCATCGCGATGCACTTCGAATCCTCCAGATTGATCCGGTATTACGAGAATAGGTGCAGATGTCAGTCTTGACTTGAGTTCTATGAAAGCTTGCTCGCATGCTTCTGACCATACAAATTCTTCATCTTTTCGTGTGAGCTTGGTCAGGGGTGTTGCTATCTTCGAAAAGCCTTCAATGAATCTTCTGTAATATCCAGCTAATCCCAAGAAACTCCGAATATCCTTCACTGATTTTGGCGTAGGCCATTCGCTGACTGCTGAAACCTTTGCTGGATCCACAGAAATTCCTTCTCCTGATACGATATGTCCAAGAAAACCAACTTGATTTAGCCAAAACTCACACTTGCTGTACTTGGCATAAAGCTTATGTTGTCGAAGAGTTTCCAGGACAATTCGTAGGTGCTTCGCATGCTCTTTCCGATTCTTAGAATATACCGGGATGTCGTCGATGAAGATGACAACGAACCTGTCTAAATATTCCCGGAAAACTTGGTTCATAAGATTCATGAAGATTGCTGGTGCATTGGTCACTCCAAATAGCATTACTAGAAATTCGTAATGTCCATAGCGAGTTCTGAAAGCTGTTTTGTGAATATCAGCTTCCTTGACCTTCACTTGATGATAACCTGAACGAAGATCTAGTTTAGAGAAGACAAAAGATCCACTTAGCTGATCGAATAAATCGTCGATGCGCGGAAGTGGATATTTGTTCTTTATAGTAACTTCGTTCAAGGCCCTATAATCGATGCACATTCTGTATGAACCTTCCTTCTTCTTTACCAGTAGTACAGGTGCTCCCCATCTTGAAGTGCTGGGACGAATCCATCCTTTCGCCAGTAATTCGTCCAACTGTGTTCGAACTTCCTTCAAACCTTCCGGACTAGTCTATAAGGTGCTTTGATCACTGGTTGTGCTCCTGGTACTAAGTCAATACAGAATTCAAGAGCTCGATCGGGAGGCAAACCTGATATATCGTCAGGGAATACATCATCGAACTCTCGAACTACCTTCGGTCTTGATTCTTCCTCTGCTTGAGCTGCTTCAACTATTGCTTCTCTTGGCTTCACTTTGTAAGTACTTGGTTCTAGTGTACGGTCTCCACTCTTGAAATAGAAGACCGGATGATCTGGAATCTCAAATACTACCCTCCTTTGACGACAGTCGATAGTAGCATAAAAGGTTCCAAGCCAATCCATTCCTAGAACCACATCGAAGTTCGGTATGTCCAGTACCTTGAAGTCAGCATAAAACTCTCGACTGCAGACGACGACTGGACACATGCTGTATCCCATAGTTGCCTTTAGAACACCATTTCAGGAACTGACGTTCCAGCTGGATACAAGCGGTGAGACTGGAATCGCATGGGTTCGGACAAACCGTTGCGACATAAAGCAATGGGATGCTCCAGTATCAAACAGTGCAAGTGCAGGTAGTGAAGCTACTAGGATTGTACCTAAGGTATATAGGATAGGTTTTAGGTATAGGGAAAGTGTGTAGATAAACAAGACTAAAAGATAAGTTTGAGAGGGAAAGTTTATCAGTAATGACTTAGCCAGTGGCCTCAGCTTCTTCTACAGACATCATGAAAGCCTGGCGCTTTAGCACATTCCTCCTGGCCTGAGGAGCATTCCTCGAAACGTTCCTTTGAGCTTGATGGAACTGTCGAGGAGGTGGTGCAGCTTGTGGTCCCCTGGGTGGTGCAGGTAGTGCAAGTCTGGGAGCAGGTGCCTGAAGAGCTGGTCACTGCTGATAAGTATTTGCTGGCCTGGGTGCAGCAACTGGGTTCTGTCTTTGGGGACAAGACCCAATACCGTGAGTAGCTGAACCGCAGATTAAGCAGAGGCGGTTGGCTCGACGGCAGTCCTTCATCATATGTCCAGTTCTCTTGCAGTAGGTGCAAAAGGCTGGGCTAGGACGATGGGTTGGTACTCCAGGTCGTCTTGGCACGAAAGGAGGTCTGGACGAGGCTCCACCTGCCATCTGATTGGCAGGGCGTTTGACTCCAGCAGACTGAGGTCTGCCCCTCTCTTTTATCACTGCCTCATAACTGCGGGCAGCTTCTAAGGCTTCCTCGTGAGTCAAAAACTTTCCTGTGGCTAGAGCAGCCTTAATCTCTGTGTCCAAACCTTGCTGAAAGCGACGGGGTAAAAGTGGCGGAGTAGGAGCCCATTCCTCGGGTCGACGTGCTACTTTCTGAGCAGGCCCTTAGTTAGGCTGGGCTCTGTCCCGCCCAATTCGTGGGTAAGTTAGGACTTGCGTTCATAGGCAATCTGTTAGACTTGTGTTTATTTTACTTTTACTTGCGTTGCTGACTCCATTATACCTTGTCTTGTGCAGAAACCATGGACGTGGGAAAATTTCGAGTAGCCCTGCTCTAGCAGAAGAAGGGATCGAAGGCTGGAGGTGCCAGCTCCTCTCGTCCGACGTCGGCCCCCGTTCCCCCGGCGACCGCTCCACCCAGGCGTTCGAGTGCGACCCGTGCCCCGGAGTCCAGCCAGGCGCCAAGCCGGAAACGGGTTCGGGAACAGGAGGCCCGGGCCCCAGAGGTAGAGACGGGCTCCCCGACGCCGTCTCTCAAGAGGTTTCACCGGACAGTCCCGCGCACCCCGGCCTCCCCGATCCTGGTGGATGAGGGGGATCTCCGCTTCGAAGTGCCCTCGGGGCTTTCCGTTGCTGACAACCTGTTGGCAGAGATGGAGAGGTCGGCCGGGGGCAAAGTCCTTCGGGGTACTCTCAGGGCGCAAATGGCGGCCATCGCCCAAGAGGCCGTGCAGGTTAGTACTCGCCCCTCCCTTGGTTTTCCATGCAGCGTCCTATTATTCGTGAGGTTTGGTGCCTCCCTCTTCCTTCTGACACTTCTTTGATTTCTTCAAGTCCTCCAGCACGTCGCCCTTATTGTCCAAATGGAGGACGAGGAGATTGCCCCGGCGATGTGAGCCGCGGGCGAGTTTTCCTCGCTGGAGGAGAGCTCCAAGTTGGAGCTGGAGACGGCGATGGCGAGGGTTGCTGTTCTTGAGGAGGAGGTTGCGGACTGGAAACAGGAGGTGGCAGCCGGGAAGAAGGAGGTCGCCAGGCATTGTGAGGCTGCCCGGGCCGCCGAGGCCAAGCTCCAGGACTCCAAGGTGCTCGTCGGCACCCTGAATAAGTCAATGAGCTCCCTCCGGAAGGAGCTAGAGGTGGCGGCAGAGGGGACAAAGCGAGCTGAGCTCAGAGCGTCTAAGGCGGTGGAGAACTACAAGAAGTCGGACCACTTCTACGCCGACCTAGTCCCAGCCTCTACCCTCATTTGGCACAATGCCCTCGACGCCGTTAAGGCTCGGATGCCGGAGTTCCCGGATGAGGAGCTCCAGAATGAGTATCCTCGCGGGAATGACGCGCTTGGATGCGCCGCCGGGGAGGAGGCCCCCGGCGAGGGCGGCGCCGAGGCTCCTGTGATGGGCGCCGACCTTCCAGACACGGCCCCGGTCGTGGTGGATGCGGTGCTCCTTGGGGTTGCCCCCGGCCCTGAAGCCTGAAACCCCTCGTCTTCTTTATATATATTTTTGTTGTTTTGGGAATCTTGTAAGCCTCCGGGCACTTTTGTTAGGCTGGGGAGCCCATAATACCTTTGTAGAGACTTTTGATCCTTGTGAATAAAAATCTTACTTTGCAGTTTCTTTGCCTGCACATTATCCTTTTGTTTATGGGGAACATTCGTATTCGCACGGTTCAGCCTTCATGTCAGGTCGGTTCTTCGTCTGGCGATCACATGTCGAGTTGAATTCGACCATTTTCCAAGTGTACAGAGATCGGTGAAGGGTCGGTATCTCCATGGCCCCGAAATCGAGGTTGGGATCGCTTAGATGTGGATGGCCTCATGGCGAGGGCTTGGACCGTGGCGTCGGCGGTTAGTAACACCAGCTACGGATGACTGAGCATGGTAGATTCGGTTGCCTCTTAGTGAGGGCTTCGATCCTTAGTGCTGGAAGGGCTGTAAGAGGTGGCTAGAGATGGACCGAGCAGTGAAGCTGCTCAGTGGCCTCTTGGCGAGGGCTTCGATCCCTGGTGTTGTAGGGTAGGGAGCTACCAGCCACGGATAACCAAGCAAGGGCGGGCCCGGTTTCCTCTTGATGAGGGCTTCAATCTCTGGCGTTGTGGGGTAGGGAACTACCAGCCACGGATAACCGAGTAAGGGCGGTCCCGGTTGCCTCTTCATGAGGGCTTTGGGTCCTTAGCACGGGAGGGGCCGTAAGAGGCCTACTAAGGACGGGCTGAGCAGGGTTACTGCCCGGTGCTTCTTGGCGAGGGCTTTGATCCTTAAGGACGGACCGAGCAGGGTTACTGCCCGGTGCCTCTTGGCGAGGGCTTTGATCCTTGGCGTTGTGCGGTAGGTAACTACCAGCTAGGGATAACCGAGCAAGGGCGGGCCCGGTTGCCTCTTGGTGAAGGCTTTGATCCCTGGCGTTGTGCGGTAGGGAACTACCAGCCAGGGATAACCGAGCAAGGGCGGGCCTGGTTGCCTCTTAGTGAGGGCTTTGATCCTTACCGCGGGAGGGACCGTAAGAGGCCTACTAAGGACGGGCCGAGCAGGGTCACTGCCCGGTGTCTCTTGGCGAGGGTTTTGATCCTTAAGGACGGGTCGAGCAGGGTTGTTGCCCGGTGCCTCTTGGCGAGGGCTTTGATCCCTGGCGTTGTGGGATAGGGAACTACCAGCCAAGGATAGCCGAGCAGGGTAGCCGCTCGGTTGCCTCTTGGTGAGGGCTTTGATCTCTGGCGTTGTGGGGTAGGGAACTACCAGCCAGGGATAGCCGAGCAGGGTAGCCGCTCGGCCGCCTCTTGGCGAGGGATTCGATCTCTGGCGCCGTGGGTAAGGAGTTACCAGCCAGGGATAACCGAGCAGGGTAGCTGCTCGGTCGCCTCTTGGTGAAGGTTTTGATCCCCGGCGTCGTGGGGTAGGGAACTACCAGCCAGGGATAGCCGAGCAGGGTAGCCGCTCGGCCGCCTCTTAGCGAGGGCTTCGATCTCTGGCGCTGTGGGTAAGGAGTTACCAGCCAGGGATAACCGAGAAGGGTAGCTGCTCGGTCGCCTCTTGGTGAGGGCTTTGATCCTTGGCGTCGTGGGATAGGGAACTACCAGCTAGGGATAGACGAGCAGGGTAGCCGCTTGGCCGCCTCTTAGCGAAGGCTTTGATCTCGGGCGTCATGGGGTAGGGAACCACCAGCTAGGGATAGCTGAGCAGGGTAGCCGCTCAGCGGCCTCTTGGCGAGGGCTTCGATCTCTGGTGCTGTGGGTAAGGAGTTACCAGCCAGGGATAATCGAGCAGGGTAGCTGCTCGGTCGCCTCTTGGTGAGGGCTTTGATCCATGGCGTCGTGGGGTAGGGAACTACCAGCCAGGGATAGCCGAGCAGGGTAGCCGCTCGGCTGCCTCTTGGCGAGGGTTTCGATCCTTAGCGCTGGAAAGGCTGGAAAAGGCCTGCTAAGGACGGACCGAGCGGTGAAGACGCCCAGTCGATTCAGGAGGTTCTGTCCGACCTTCCCGGTATAAGTATGGGGAATAGGGACAGTCGCGGGTAACACGTGTATCGAACGCGTGGGGGAGGTGAAGCGCCGGAGCCGCGTCGTTTCGATTTCGCCAAGAAAGGCTCGAGGTCTGCCGCGTGGCGGCACAGTTGTGGGTGAAATGGGCGACTGTTGGATTTTCGAGGGCGTAGCGGGCTATAAAGCGGAGGGAGCGTTGATCACTCCTTTCTTCACACCCAAAACGTAAGAATGGAGGAATTTCCTTTTACGATCCCCGACATCGTGAATTTTGAGGACGTGTACCTCTATGACCAGTACTGCACCGAGGACACGGTGTAGCTAGTGGTTGGCCGCATTGAGGATCATTTCGGCCGACTGCTCCCTCGGCGCTCCCCCTGCTTCAGCTGCTGATGTACTCCATCTGGAGGGCATCGCCGGGGCTCTACAACCCCTTGTCCGAAAAGCTGAGGGACGAGGCAGTTGGTAAGCTAAGGTCCTTGCGGCGCTTCGGCCTGATCTCTGCGGGTCGGCGGGATCGCTCGGTGGCGCTCATCCTTGAGTGCTATCAATTGAGGCACCACGCCGACATTCATGGGTGGCATCAGAGGCAAAGGGCTGAAGCGGCGAGGGCTCGGCTGGCGGAAATATGCTCGGAGTACTACGAACAGTGTTTCCTATACCCCCTTCCCCCGCTATTGTAATTTTTCTTTTTCGGTGCACGGCTGAGGAACCTATAGTACCCTTTGAATAAACAAACTCTTCTTTTTTGTAATGTTTTATTGATCCCTCTTTATTATATAAACAGAAAGATCTTGAGAAAAGTTTACATTGCCTTAGTAAAAGAAGTACAAGCTAGTAGATGTTCTTTTCATTGGCACGGTTTGAGCTCCTCGGATGTCTATTGGCCTCCGCGTACGGCGTGGGGTGTTGAGCCTCATAGGTATCCGACGTACCCCTCGCTGACATGACCATGATCTGTCCAATTGATAACTCGCCGGGAGGGGGACGTGGCTCTTGCTCGCGGTCAGCTTACCGCTTGTCCCGTAAGTACGCTGCCAGGTGTCCCGAACGGATGAGCTCCTCGATGTAGTCTCGGAGCTACTTACAGCTTTCTGTGGAGTGGCCTTGCGACCTGTGGAAACCGCAGTAAGGACCCCGGGTGCGCTTGTTTCCCCCAATCAGAGCAAAGCTCCGTTTAAAATTCAAATTTTGAAAAAAAGAAACACTTCAGATGCAGCGCCAAGTGTGCTGCGCCCTAAGCAGCGCACCACGTGCAAAGCATGTGGGCGCTAGCGCTGGGTGTGCTGCGCTGTAAGCAACGGACCATGTGTGCGCTGCGCTCTAAGCGGTGCACCGCGTGTCAAACACGGGTGCGCTAGCGCAATGTGCGCTGCCCTTTAAGCAGCGCACCATGTGCAAAGCACGGGTGCGCTAGCGCTGGAACTAAAAGCTCTCCACCGTTAGATCAAAGATCTAATGATAATGATAAATCATTAATTAATCAGAATTAAATCCTGTTAAGGAAAGATTCCTCAAAATCTTTCCAAATAACAAGATTGTGCTCTGTAAATCAGAGCACCGTTGGATCAATGATCCAATAGTAAATAAAAATTACCAAAAAACAGAATAAATTCTGTATGGAAAGACTTATCAATCTTGTTAAAAACAAGAAGATTGTATTCTGTAAATCAGAAGCCCTTGGATCAAAGATCCAACGATAGGAAATTCCCCAAATCAATTGGAGAGAAGATCTCCTTACCTATATAAAGGTCTCTAGACTTCAAGTCTCGATAGACAGAGATATACAGAAAGAGAGAGAAAAACCTCCCCAAAAAACTTAGAGAAATTCAAAAGAGCAAGCTCTTGCAAGAAGATTTTTCTTCAAAGTAAGAATGAATGATGATGAACACAGAGATGAAATCATCTCATGATTAAGAAAGAAGAATTCATTTCTTTAAAAAGATCATAGATCTACAAAGACAAAAAGTCTTTCACAAAGAGATCAAAAGATCTCATCATAAAATAAAAGAAGAACTTACTTCTCACAGATCATAAATCTATAAGACTAAAGTCTTTCTCAAAGAGATCATGAACATCTCATTATAAAAAGGAGGGGAGAATAATTCAATTCTCTTAAGGATCATAGATCCATAAAGGCAAAGCCTTTCATAAATATAAGAGATTGAAACAAAATAAGAACGGTTGTTCTTAGATCCTGAGACAAAGTCTCTTTTAAAAGAACATAAATTGTTTCTCAGATCATAAAATTGATCAGATGCGCTTTGCGCTCTTGAACCGCGCTTCTGTGCTCTCTGGACTGGCGCTCAGCGCCAAATGCGCCACGTGTCAATCGCGCATGTACTGCTTAACAATTAGCGCCTTGCGCTTCTGAAATAGCGCACTGCGCTCATGGGCTGGTGCTCAGCGCCAAGCGCACCACGTGTCACTCACGTGTGCGTCACTAAACTGAAAGCGCAATGCGCTCATGAACTAGCGCTCTGCGCTCATAAATTGGCATCATGCGCTCATCATCTGGCACCTAGCGCCGAGCGCGGCACGTGTCCCTTACATGTGCGCTACTTGGCAGAAGCGCACCACGTTCTTTGACTGGCGCAAAGCGCCAAGCGCACCATGTGTTGCGCTGACAGAACATAAATTATTCTCTAATAAATCCCAGAGCTATGATGAATGCTCAGCATTTAATAAAAGACAGAACATTGTCAGAATGCAATTCATTGCTCAACATTGTTAAAAGGGCCAAGCCCAAATAAAGGCTCCACAGCCCAAAATAAAATATTAAACATTTTAACCTGATTGGACTTAACCCAAAATTGGCCATAAGTCCTCAACTCATATTAATTGAGCCCATCTGCTCATAAATATTTTAACAGATCTCAGCCCCAAATTGGACTACAGATCTTTCAACCAACTCAAATTGGTTCGAGGGTATATCTCTTTATGCCTCTGATATTTGTCATTGTAATTCTTCAACGTCATCAGAGAGGTGACGGGTCCCGACAACCATACATTTCATGGACTATGATGTCCTTAATCTCGGACTATGGGGTCCTTTAAAACCCATGGACTATGATGTCCTTAACCTCGGACTGTGGGGTCCTTTAAAACCCATGGACTATGATGTCCTTAACCTCGGACTGTGGGGTCCTTTAAAACCTATGGACTATGATGTCCTTAACCTTGGACCGAGATGTCCTTAAACTAACATTGGACCACCATGTCCTTAAACTAGTAATCGAACGCAATGTCCATAAACTAAGCAATAGAGTCCAAATGCTCTTTTGTTGGATCTAAACGATCCCGTTGAGTTGATCTTAGTCTAAAATTAGACTAACCGTCACGTCCCGAAAGTACGGAACATGATCGGCACCTAGACTACGAACGTCTCGAGACATACGTACTCTAAGTAAGCCGAGAACCCAGAAATCCAAACCAAGAAAAGTAGTAGAGAGTAGGAAGAACCATATCAAATCAACCTATAAGCAACATAATATACAATGCCTAAAGGCGAGGATCACAACAGAAAAGGAAACTCCAACCAGCATGAAATCCACAGAAATATAACGCGCGACTCTAAGGTCGAAAGAATAAACATCACTGGTCTCTATCTCAAATAAGTACATGTTTGGTTGATGGAACTTCTAGATACAACCGAAATATAATATACAATGTATAATGATGGGTACGATACAATAAACCCACCTACTAGCAGTCACCCGAAAGGAGCAGTGCCCGCAAAGCCGTAATGAAACCTGTACGGCAAACCTACAAGAAACTGGGGCACAACGGGGGTGAGTTGCCAACTCGTGAGTAGAAAGAGATCTACGAACAGAAAATCGCATGTATGACGCAATCCTAGGTCATACGATCAATATATATAATCCTCAAATATATAACCAGCAATCTATAACAATGGGTAGGGTAAATATCCAACCCAAGTGTAATCCCATGTGCCCGTGTCAGTGCATCAAGTGGCAATGTATCATATAGATGATGTATGAATGCATGAAACAGAATGCATGTACTGAAGAAAACTACTTTCATAAATTAGTGAGATTTCTGTATTTTTAAAATGAGGTATCATAAATGAAATCAGCATAAACAGTGCCTAGCATCGGCACAAAACATAAATCCCAATATCTCGATGTCTCTGTATCAAAATCTCTGTACCTCGATATCTCAAAATCTCAATGTCTCAATCATAATATCCAGGGCGCCGTCAGCCCAGATCGGCCCCTACCATCCATCTCATGACCACGACGGTATCCTCCGGATATCCGACGTGTCGGGTAATATCACCGGTCGGTCGTGCTCCCCTGCACAGGCTAAATGCCATCTCCTGCGATCTTCTTGCTCCGGGATACCGCACCGGGCCCACCATGTACCCGAAACGGTTCATCCGCCTCCTCGAATCGGGTCTCGAAATCCATCAGCAAAACTCATGGTGGACGACTCTTACATCATGGGAAAACCGCATTTTTATTTAAAAAGAGAGAAAGCAGTTTATATATATGTTTTGCGGTTTTCCTCCAAATCCAGAAAATCTCATGGAAACCCGAATCCAAATCATCAATAGCATGTAAAATCATGAATATAAGTATGAGAATCCATGAATGCGGCATATAATGAACAACAGTATGCATGCTGTGACAAGTAATAACTACAATGTCAAGCTGGCATATAAGGCAAGTACACTAATATCATGTCACTACTAGCTAGCAAGCTAAATCAGGCAATAATATTCTCTAAGTGTACGTGACATGGCAATTACCGATGAAGATGTGTATGCGCTGGCAAATAAGTGTACGTGGTACATACGCATCATCGGTAATGGTGCTGGTGTCCTAACAGTATGATATCAATAATGGAATATGAATCACAATAAGTATGCGATGCAGAGCAACAACAATAATGTACGGGAGCTGAATACTAAACACAATGATAGCTAATCTGCATCTAATGTCATAAGAGTCCTATAGCTACACCAACTATAGGGCTGAGCTAATAGGCTAACTGTAGGTAAGGGAAACCGCCTAACTTCTGAGTCGATACATATATATATATATATATAGTCGGTGATCCCGCCTCGATAATATCACATCCGATACCATATCTTTATAATCGGTTATTCCCAAGTCAGGAGTGCGGCTCAAACATCAATATACAGCTCGTACGTAAATCCGTCGTACGTCATCCCCAAATCTGGGTACGGGTCGACATCACAATCATTATATTACTCATCTGGTATCCTTTTTATCAAGATTATCATCTGGGGCACTGACCTACGTCTAGTACAATGCTAATATCATCACTGTAATCATGATCTGACTACTGATCGATAGTCTCGTAAAAATCGATATCATCAGCACATATCATCACAAGGAATATACATCCCCCAATGTGGCCTATCATAAATATCTTGTCATATCATATCATATCTCATATCATAATCTCCTGTCGATGATTAGGTATATATATATACCACTATGCACATGGCATCGTTATCCAAGACCCGCTATCATATCAGGACGTATCAAGTACGAATCCTGCCAATCATCGATATCATATCCTCAGGTCAAATATCATCGACTCATCTCAATCCCAAGTATCATCCTCAAATCAGTATGTGAACACATAGTCCCATACCCATGTGAACACATATCTATATAGAATCCTGTCTATGCATATATGAAGTAAGGATGTATGCAAGTATGTATGTGTGGGAGTGTGTATGTGTAGTGCACCCACTATTCTAGGTTTTCGCGACACTAAATCATCCAAGTCCACCAATTATCCATCCTAAACATAAATAATTTCCGAAACAACATATAATAATTGTAGGTATGTATACGCATCCGTATACATCACCACGGACTGTGGGGGTGCTATACGCCATCCACCCGACTTCTCCCCGCAGATATAAATCTACTTACCTTGCTTTATGCGTGCCGGTACCGATGTCGCCATTTGCATTTCCAACGCTTCGACGCCACATGGGGTACCTCAAGAAAATCCTAGAATGTAAGAGAAAAGAGGATGAAGGATGGAGGGGTATTGTGCTGCTGCTGGACTACTGGTGTTGCTGCTGATGTTGTTTCTGCAGCTAAGCTGAAGCTGTTTTTCAACAGCAGTTTGTTGCTGATGCTGGATCTGCTGCTTGCAATTTCCTTTTGTTTTTTTTTTCTCTGTGTGAGGCAGCAGCTGAAGTGTTGGTGGCTTAGTGGTGTGCAGCTGTTGTAGTTGTGGGGTGTTGGTTTGTGTTGAGGTATGATATTGTGTTGGTGTTGCTTGAATGATGATGTAGCTGCTGCAGGTTCAGCTGCTGCTGATGCAGAATTGGGGCTGATGGGTGTTATCAGCTGATGTGATAACAATTGGGGCAGAAGTGTTGATATGGGGGCTGAAGTTCTGCTGATGTGAGTGTGTAGGTGTTGGGCTATGGTGCTAGGGGCTGGTGTAGGGTTGGCTGATGTAGCTGCTGTTCTGATGGCTGAAAATGTGCTGATGATGTTTGATATGGGGCTGATGGTGTTGCAGCTTGTAGCAGCAGCTATGGTGGCTGATGTGTGTGTAGGTGTGAGAGAGAGATGTGAGTGTGAGAGGGAAGCAAAGGTTTTGAAATGAAATGGGGTGTGACATTTGCTTTAAGCCACCATTCTCTCTCTCCTAAAACATGCTAGCTTGCACAAGCCATCATGGCTCACTCTCTTCCTACACAAGTCAACCCCCATCCTAATCACCTTCAACCAAACTAAAATCCCTTAATTAAGCTAATTAACCTAACCAAATGGTTCAACCCACCATGTTCATCTAGACATAGTTCAACCCTAGACCACCATGAGTCCAAAACATGAGACAAGTGTGGAAAATGTTATGTGCACATTTTTGCACAAAAAGCCAAAAATCCAATTAGCGATTTTTAATCGCGATTAACACTAAAATATCATATAATCCATCATAAAAACTGTAAAATGTCATATTTCCACAAAATAACCTATTTTAGAATTTCCATAATTTTTTCTTCAGAATTTCCCCATTTATCGGTATTTAATTATACCGAAATATTAAAATATTCATTAAAAATTAATATTAAATTATGAAAATTCCCAAAAATAATACTTTATTTTTTTGAAATGTTACAATCTTCCCCCCTTAAAGAAATTCGGTCCCCTAATTTAAATTTAAACTCCCAAATTCTAAAACATTTCGATAAAATGTCCAAGTCAACGGGGCTCCGAAACCATCAATACATAAAACGCCTCGTAGCGCAATACATGCGCATGAGTAACGAGCAGATAACTCGAAAACAAAACTCCGTCAAGTATCTCGCAATCATCGGAGTCAAGGTGAAAACACGAATGCCAAATCCAAGGCAAAACCGATATGCTATAAATCGGAACTATACATGTAAATTTATGAAGGACATGCATGCCAAAATTCTTTAAAGTCGATGCGCAATGCGCATAACACTGCACAGTGGCGGACGTCTCTATAAGAAAATAGCCATATACGTATATATCTTTTGTTTAATATGCACGCTCTGCCGTTTGAAAACAATTTAGAAGGGTTTCCTCGTTTTAAACGTTTCGTGTCGTATCGGACATGTATGTAAATAATGAGACTATAGCTCGCTTTTGGAAATCCCTTTGAAATCTATCAATGCATGCAAAATATATCCAGGCACTATCCTCTGACTAGTCCTGCTCAATACGAAAACACATAGCAAATATCATAAAACGTACTGCTCCATAAGAAATCAGTCCCAAAAAGCGCATATGAAAACCCTGTGCGTCCGGTGCGCACGGAAATCAAAATCCATAAATGTGCCAAGCAGATGCACAGAAAAAAAAACGACATCAAGGTGCAACGGGTGTGCACACAACATCGGTCATAGGCAACGTGGGTGCCTGACAGCAAAATCAGGTGCATCTAACATGCACGAAGAAATCTCGATTTAGTGCATCTGGTATGCACCAAATCGCATCTCATAACATGTGCCCAATATGCGCTAAAAATTCAAATCCGGTGCATCCATCATGCACGAAATCATGAAATCCGATATCAAGCGCCGAACACGTGCAAATCCAATCAGGTGCATAAGACGCACAAAACAAATATCGAGCATCACCCTTGAAATCGAAGTCCAGTGCATCCAAGTGCACAAAATACATGTCACTACACTGCAAGCATATGTAAACTATACAGAGTGCAAAAACCAAATCGTGTGCATGCATACGCACTAAGTCAACTCAAATGTCTAAAACCCATAAAATCATAAATATGGGAAACCAAGGCACGAAAACGATATCAAGTGCAACAACTGTGCAAAAATCGTAAATACTCAGCAAGTGCCACCATGGTGCATGAAAACAAATATCATGAAACCCAATCATCAAAATCAATTCATGCGAATAAATCGCCCAACAATACCGAAATCGAGTATGGCGGAATAGTTCCGCCCAAGCGCATCTTCCAAGAATCTCTGGCCAACTGTCGTGATTACTCATAGCATGTCTCGTCGACGATTCTGAACTCTGGCCTGCTGGTGTGCGTAACATGACCACTCCTGGGTCCTAGTCTTCTCTGTGGATTACCAATCTCACGATCCATCGGCTCATCGGCCCTCTCAGGTGTGCTAACGGGGACGATTCCGTTCTGGCACTTCTCTAGTCATCTCTTGGTCAATCATCGCGACCACCCGCAAAGCAGTACGTCACTGGCGTCAGTCTCTGGCTCTTTGAATGCACGTGACACATCTGATCCTGGGTGCAAATATCATTGCAGCAGTATCCTGGAAGGAATCCTGCTCAAGGTCTCTTCCATGTCTCATCTCTGCCAACTGTCCGGAAGTCATCGTCCTTTACTATATCTGCTTCTTGCTCCGGAGCAGCTGCATACTCACCGTGACTCCTTCTGAAAGGTATATCCAATTACAATGCCTCGGCATGCGCATCGCATCTCTGATGTCAGCGGAGTGGAACGTCATCTCCTCTAGATCGGGTACGAACCTCTTACTCCACTTTTCTGTAATGTCGACTGCTTCGGACTCGTCTCGTCGTGGCTGCTTGGACTGAGCTCTAACGGCTATCCTCGTATCTGGAGTCTCCCAAGAAATGCATCTCACCACCTAGCATCCGAATTAAGTCGAACCATTCGATCGATTCGTCAAAACCTTATAGTCCCCCAAGAGCTCAATATCTTGGGTACAGTATAATAGTATCGAGTACATACCACAGTATCGGTGGTCCAGCCGTAGAAGGGCAAACCCAAGCCTCACTAATGGCGCCGCAGAACTGCAGCAAACCCTAAGGTTCAAAGGCTTTCACACGGTCATTAAGTCGAGTTAGGGTTTCATTCTTCTAGAGGGACCATAGAATTGCCTGCATGTCTTTCTGAATACTTTAAACTTGGAATAATAGGTTTCTGACATTCGATCGTCTCTGTCGACTCTCAACATCTCCGTGTGAAGTCGTTTCTAGCTGGAATCAATCTATCTGATGATCTCGCATTGGGGTAGTGAACGAACCACATGTCCTAGTCATTCATCCTCGGTGACTAGCGACCTTCTATCATCTCTTAGTACAATCTCGTACTGCAATAGTTCCAACATCTGGGGCGATCTTTCGTCGTTCACAGCAATAACTGGCTCACTTGTCCGTACGCTGAACAGTGTCTCAATCATCATGAATGAGCAACACATCAACAGTCATCAAAATCTGGCTGGCCTCTGTCAGTGGCTCAATCCTCTGGTGCTAATCTGCACGTCCGAGTAATCTCATACAGCGATCCATCCAACGCTCATGGCGCGAAAACATCATAAAAAGACACATCTCTGCAGTCGTGTGTCGCTGGAACCATGCTCTGGTCAGTCCTCGTTCGTAACAAGCTCATGCTGACCGCAACTCTAGCCGTAGCTCTCCCTGCCCGTAATCGTGGCAGCAAAACCATAACTGGTACCGATGAGGCTAGATCAGAAATGAATATGATACTGGACAAAGAAATGTACATCCTAAGGCTCCTTAAGTGGAGTGGCGTGTCGTAAATATGCCGCGGAACATACCCACGGTACGTCACTCTACTTTAGTCACCTATTCCATCAACCAAGGTCATCCTACGCTCCAAAGGTAAAACCTAACGCTTTGATACCAACTTTGTCACGTCCCGAAAGTACGGAACATGACCGGCACCTAGACTACGAACGTCTCGAGGCGTACGTACTCTAAGTAAGCCGAGAACCCAGAAATCCAAACCAAGAAAAGTAGTAGAGAGTAGGAAGAACCATATCAAATCAACCTATAAGCAACATAATATACAACGCCTAAAGGTAAGGATCACAACAGAAAAGGAAACTCCAACCAGCATGAAATCCACAGAAATATAACGCGTCTAAGGTCGAAAGAATAAACATCACTGGTCTCTATCTCAAATAAGTACATGTTTGGTTGATGGAACTTCTAGATACAACCGAAATATAATATACAATGTATAATGATGGGTATGATACAATAAACCCACCTACTAGCAAGTCACCCGAAAGGAGCAGTGCCGGCAAAGCCGTAATAAAACCTGTACGGCAAACCTGCAAGAAACTGGGGCACAACGGGGGTGAGTTGCCAACTCGTGAGTAGAAAGAGATCTACAAACAGAAAATCGCATGTATGACGCAATCGTAGGTCATACGATCAATATATATAATCCTCAAATATATAACCAGCAACCTATAACAATGAGTAGGGTAAATATCCAACCCAAGTGTAATCCCATGTGCCCGTGTCAGTGCATCAGGTGGCAATGTATCATATGGATGATGTATGAATGCATGAAACAGAATGCATGTACTGAAGAAAACTGCTTTCATAAATTAGTGAGATTTCTGTATTTTTAAAATGAGGTATCATAAATGAAATCAGCATAAACAGTGCCTAGCATCGGCACAAAACATAAATCCCAATATCTCGATGTCTCTGTATCAAAATCTTTGTACCTCGATATCTCAAAATCTCAATGTCTCAATCATAATATCCAGGGCGCCGTCAGCCCAGATCGGCCCCAACCATCCATCTCATGACCACGACGGTATCCTCCGGATATCCGACGTGTCGGGTAATATCATCGGTCGGTCGTGCTCCCCTGCACAGGCTCAACGCCATCTCCTGCGATCTTCTTGCCCCGGGGTACCGCACCGGGCCCACCATGTACCCGAAACGGTTCATCCGCCTCCTCGAATCGGGTCTCGAAATCCATCAGCAAAACTCATGGTGGACGACTCTTACATCATGGGAAAACCGCATTTTTATTTAAAAAGAGAGAAAGCAGTTTATATATATGTTTTGCGGTTTTCCTCCAAATCCAGAAAATCTCATGGAAACCCGAATCCAAATCATCAATAGCATGTAAAATCATGAATATAAGCATGAGAATCCATGAATGCGGCATATAATGAACAACAGTATGCATGCTGTGACAAGTAATAACTACAATGTCAAGCTGGCATATAAGGCAAGTACACTAATATCATGTCACTACTAACTAACAAGCTAAATCAGGCAATAATATTCTCTAAGTGTACGTGACATGGCAATTACCGATGAAGATGTGTGTGTGCTGGCAAATAAGTGTACGTGGTACATACGCATCATCGGTAATGGTGCTGGTGTCCTAACAGCATGATATCAATAATGGAATATGAATCACAATAAGTATGCGATTCAGAGCAACAACAATAATGTACGGGAGCTGAATACTAAACACAATGATAGCTAATCTGCATCTAATGTCATAAGAGTCCTATAGCTACACCAACTATAGGGCTGAGCTAATAGGCTAACTGTAGGTAAGGGAAACCGCCTAACCTCTGAATCGATACATATATATATATATATAGTCGGTGATCCCGCCTCGATAATATCACATCCGATACCATATCTTTATAATCGGTTATTCCCAAGTCAGGAGTGCGGCTCAAACATCAATATACAGCTCGTACGTAAATCCGTCGTACGACATCCCCAAATCTGGGTACGGGTCGACATCACAATCATTATATTACTCATCTGGTATCCTTTTTATCAAGATCATCATCTGGGGCACTGACCTACGTCTAGTACAATGCTAATATCATCACTGTAATCATGATCTGACTACTGATCGATAGTCTCGTAAAAATCGATATCATCAGCACATATCATCACAAGGAATATACATCGCCCAATGTGGCCTATCATAAATATCTTGTCATATTATATCATATCTCATATCATAATCTCCTGTCGATGATTATATATATATATACCACTATGCACATGGCATCGTTATCCAAGACCCGCTATCATATCAGGACGTATATCAAGTACGAATCCTGCAATCACCGATATCATATCCTCAGGTCAAATATCATCGACTCATCTCAATCCCAAGTATCATCCTCAAATCAGTATGTGAACACATAGTCCCATACCCATGTGAACACATATCTATATAGAATCCTGTCTATGCACATATGAAGTAAGGATGTATGCAAGTATGCATGTGTGGGAGTGTGTATGTGTAGTGCACCCACTATTCTAGGTTTTCGCGACACTAAATCATCCAAGTCCACCAATTATCCATCCTAAATATCAATAATTTCCCAAACAACATATAATAATTGTAGGTGTGTATACGCATCCGTATACATCACCACGGACTGTGGGGGTGCTATACGCCATCCACCCGACTTCTCCCCGCAGATATAAATCTACTCACTTTGCTTTATGCGTGCCGGTACCGATGTCGCCATTTGCATCTCCAACGCTTCGACGCCACGTAGGGTACCTCAAGAAAATCCTAGAATGTAGGAGAAAAGAGGATGAAGGAAGGAGGGGTGTTGTGCTGCTGCTGGACTACTGGTGTTGCTGCTGATGTTGTTTCTGCAGCTAAGCTGAAGCTGTTTTTCAACAGCAGTTTGTTGCTGATGCTGGATCTGCTGCTTGCAATTTCCTTTTGTTTTATTTTTCTCTGTGTGAGGCAGCAGCTGAAGTGTTGGTGGCTTAGTGGTGTGCAGCTGTTGCAGTTGTGGGGTGTTGGTTTGTGTTGAGGTATGATATTGTGTTGGTGTTGCTTGAATGATGATGTAGCTGCTGCAGGTTCAGCTGCTGCTGATGCAGAATTGGGGCTGATGGGTGTTATCAGCTGATGTGATAACAATTGGGGCTGAAGTGTTGATATGGGGGCTGAAGTTCTGCTGATGTGAGTGTGTAGGTGTTAGGCTATGGTACTAGGGGCTGGTGTAGGGTTGGCTGATGTAGCTGCTGTTCTGATGGCTGAAAATGTGCTGATGATGTTTGATATGGGGCTGGTGGTGTTGCAGCTTGTAGCAGCAGCTATGGTGGCTGATGTGTGTGTAGGTGTGAGATAGAGATATGAGTGTGATAAGGAAGCAAAGGTTTTGAAATGAAATGGGGTGTGACATTTGCTTTAAGCCACCATTCTCTCTCTCTCCTAAAACATGCTTGCTTGCACAAGCCATCATGGCTCACTCTCTCCCTACACAAGTCAACCCCCATCCTAATCACCTTCAACCAAGCTAAAAGCCTTTAATTAAGCTAATTAACCTAACCAAATGGTTCAACCCACCATGGTCATCTAGACATGGTTCAACCTTAGGCCACCATGAGTCTAAAACATGAGACAAGTGTGGAAAATGTTATGTGCACATTTTTGCACAAAAAGCCAAAAATCCAATTAGCGATTTTTAATCGCGATTAACACTAAAATAGCATATAATCCATCATAAAAACTGTAAAATGTCATATTTCCACAAAATAACCTATTTTAGAATTTCCATAATTTTTTTCTTCAGAATTTCCCCATTTATCGGTATTTAATTATACCAAAATATTAAAATATTCATTAAAAATTAATATTAAATTATGAAAAAATGAGACTAACGTATCCTCAAATCCAACCCCAAACCCAAATCTAAGAAAATACGGATTTGGACTAATCCACGCCTTACGGGCGACAACATAAATTAGTCTCCGTATACAATCCACGGGCAACCAAAAACAAAACAAACACACACGGCAAGGAGTGACCATCTGGAGAAGGAGAAAGTTGTTACCGCGATGCGGTAGCGTAATTAACTGCAGGGGCTTACGCCTGTTGGGAAGAGCATCCTCACAATCAAAAACCCCTCAAATGAGGGGGAATCTGACGAAGTCTGCTATATCGGCCGCATCCGTTTAAACCTCTGATATACGGTGTCATATATCAACTTGGCATCTTCGGAGAGGTGGACGGATAGCACCAATTAGCATCTGCCCCGAAATTCAGGCAAGACGGACCCGCACGGTCGCGTTTCCGTGTTTCGGAGGGGAATAGATTCTGGCATGCCCGGTGAGACCTTTTCCTCTTTCCACTCCACACTTCGTGTGTCGTGTTTTTCCGCGATCAAATAATCGCGGTATATATGTATTTGTGGTTTCCCTTAGGGGAGTGGATACTGAAGCCGGCGTTTCGTCTCTATAAAGAATGGCGTTTGCTCCCACCATAGCAACTCAGGCTCTGTCATATCCGGTGGAGTCAAGTATGGGCCACTTTCATCCTCAAATCTCTGCGATCTGGCTCTTCAAGAAATCAACGGGCTTATTTTTGGGTCGGTACTCCCACCTCCCACCCTCGGTGCCTCAACGCCGATGGAGGAAGCCCGGTGGAAGTCTGTCTTCCACAGGCTGGTTCCCCAAGCTGTAGTTTTGCCAATGGAATCAGTCCTCAAACAACTGTCACCTGCCAAGGACCAAGGTCGACGCAGGAGGCAGAATATTCAAGCTCTCAAAGAAAACAGGGGGCAGGCTCGGAAAAATCCTGAGGCTAATCAAATCACGACCGTAAGAAATGGTCGACGTAGATATCGGCATCATACAAAATGAGCTGGGGGCAGTTCCCCGTATGGTCCTGTTTCAACCCCAGTGGTGAATGTTGTTGTTCCAACTGGGAACAACTTCAAACTATTGCGAAGGGTCAGACAAAATTCTCCTACCGCAATATTGAAGAAGACTCCGCAGCCCATGGAGATCCCACGAGAGCAGAAACCAGTTCGCTCCCTGAGACAACTTTTCTCATCTATATATAAGGCGTGGAAGCAGGTGAAGGAGGCTCACCCCAAGACGGATCCTGATACAACGGTTCCTCCCGAAACCAAAGTGACTTTTCACAAAAAAGAGAGGCCCAATAAAGCTCGAGTGCTCGAGAACATGAATGACCTCTCATGGTCCTTCGAGAACGAGGATGGTGACGAAGTGATCTCAGAGTTTCCACCGGCGCCAAAAGAGCTGGAAGATAGGATATATACTACTGCAGACAACCTCAAGAAAATCGACTTGGGGACGGCAAGTGACACACGGCCGACGTTCGTCAGTGAGCTATTGTTTGAAGAAAGGGTGGCTACGCTAAAAGACGTGCTCATGCAGTATAAAGACTGCTTCGCATGGAACTATTCAGAGATGCCGGGACTAGATCCAGAGATTGCTGTGTACAAATTGGCGATACCTCCGGACGTTAAGCCAGTCAAGCAAGCACCAAGAAGAATGCGGCTAGAACTTGAAATGAGCATCAATGCCGAAGTCAAGAAATTAATTGACTCCGGCTTCATCCAAGAGGTTCAGTACCCTGACTGGATTGCCAACATTGTCTCAGTGATGAAGAAAAATGGGATAGTGCGCGTCTGTGTGGACTTTTGGGATCTCAACAAAGCTTGCCCGAAGGACGACTTTCCAGTACCGGTCACCGAGCTGATGATAGATAATACGTCCACTCACGAAATCTTCTCCTTCATGGACGGCTCATCAGGATACAATCAGATAAAAATTCATCCCGAAGACCAGAAGCATACCGCTTTCCGGACCCCTTTGAATATATTCTGCTACAAGGTGATGCCTTTCGGTCTAAAGAACGCCGGTGCCACCTATCAGAGAGCCATGACGAATATTTTCGATGACCTCATACATGAAATCGTCGAATGCTATATCGACGACCTTGTAGTTAAAAGCAAATCATACGAGGAACATTTAGAGCATCTGAAGATCGTGTTTCAGCGCCTTCAGAAATATAACTTGAAGATGAACCCTCTCAAATGCGTGTTCAGAGTTTCCTTAGGTAAGTTCCTGGGATTCATCGTCCGACACCGAGGCATCGAGATAAACCCGTCGAAGATCAAGGCGATTATGGAAATGCCCCCGCCAAAGACTTTCAAGCAACTGCGGTCTCTCCAAGGAAAGCTCGCATATATCCGGCGATTCATAACCAATCTCTCCGGCAAGTGCTGCCCTTACAGTCACCTAATGAAGAAAGGGACTCCTTTCGTTTGGGATCACAAATGCCAAAGCGCACTGGATGAAATCAAGCAATACCTGCAGAATTCGCCAGTATTGGCCACTCCCGTTAAAGGAAAACCTCTCATCCTGTACACAACAGCCCTCGAAGGTTTTTTAGGCGCGCTGTGGGCATAAGAAAACGATCAAGGGAATGAGAGAGCCCTCTACTATTTAAGTCGAGTTCTACTGGGGCAGAAAGCAATTACTCTCCCATGGAAAAACACTGCCTGGCGTTGATCTTCGCGATAACGAAACTCAGACACTATGCATTGGCACATGAGGTCCATCTCATATCAAAGGTGGATCCTCTCAAATATTTGATGTCGAAGGCTATATTAACGGGACGGCTCGCTAAATGGTCCCTCCTCTTGATGGAGTTCTCGATAACTTAGCGGCCTCTTAAAACAGTGAAAGGCCAGGCCATCGCCAACTTCCTCGCTGAGCATCTGATACCTGCCGACTCTCCCTTGAACTGTGAATTACCGGACGAACACGCGTTTGACACAATCGACGGGAAGAGAAGAGAGATTGATACCCAATGGGAACTCTACTTCGATGGAGCATTTTCCATGAAGAAGCGCAAACAAAACACCCCCATAATCAAATCAGGGGTAGGCCTCATCTTTGTGACTCCACAAGGAGGGATAATGCGCTTTGCCTTCTCCTTAATAGAGCCGAAGACGAATAACGAAGCCGAGTACGAAGCTTTGATAGCAGGTCTTGAGATCGCTATCAACACGGGAATTGAAAACCTCCTCATATACGGAGACTCCCAACTAGTCATTAGTCAAGTAAACGGTGACTATCAAACGTGCAAGCCAGAGTTAGTGAAGTACGGCGGGAGAGTACAGCAACTGCTGACTCAAATTCCTTCCTACACTCTGGAAAGCATACCGCGGGCGGAAAATAGCAAAGCGGATGCATTAGCCAAGCTTGCTAAAGAATTGGCCGATGAGAACCTCGATGACATGATGATCGTTGTGCAAAGCCATCGGGTTCTTGCATCGGCAGAAATATCTCCGGAGTCGCCCGAATAAAAGGGAGCGATTGAGCAAACGAATCTGCAAATAAAAGACCAGGAAAAGGCTAAGGATTGGAGAGAAATCTTTATAGACTACTTCAAATCCCGTCGAACGCCTGAAGATGCGTCCTCAAGATATCAGCTCATGAAACGAGCTCTATCATTCGCCTTTGTTAATAATACTCTGTATAAGAGATCATTTGATTCTCTATGGTTAAGATGCCTGGGACCTGAAGAGGCAAGGAGAGTCGTCCAAGAAACTCACGACGGACTCTGCGGTTCTCACCAAGCCGGGCCGAAGATGAAGCTGAAGATCAAACGGATGGGTTATTATTGGCCCACGATGATCCAAGACTGCTTAGAATACGCAAAGCAGTGCCACTCGTGCCAGATTCACGGAGACTTTATCCATCAGCATCCAAATCCACTGCATCCAACGATGGCTAGCTGGCCGTTTGAAATGTGGGGAACTGACATAATCGGCCCCATCGATCCAGCATCGTCCAGAGGACATCGATTCATTTTGGCGACAACTGATTACTTCTCCAAATGGGCAGAGGCAGTACCGCTGAGGGAGGTGAAGACGGAGAATATCCTCCATTTCTTCAAGATGCACATCATTTATCAGTTTGGAACTCTGCGACGGATCATCTCCGATAACGGGCCAGCCTACAGAAGTCATAAGATTAGTCGCTTTGCACAACAGCATAACATAGACTGGAGATACTCTTCAGTCTACAATCCCCGAGCTAACGGTCTAGCTGAGACTTTCAACAAGACCTTGACGAAGATCATGAAAAAGACGGTGTCTCGAAATAAGAGGGACAGGCATGAGAGACTGCATGAAGCTCTATTGGTGTATCGAACTACGTTCAAAACAGCCACGAACACAACGCCGTACGCGTTGGTATTCGGCACAGAAGCGGTACACCCTTTCGAGATAGAGTTACCCTCTCTATGAGTTGTCGTTCACTACGAGCTAACAAACAAAGAAAACGCTCACCTTCGGCTTGAGGAGCTTGATGCCCTCGACGAAACCCAGCTCATGGCGTAACAAAATCTAGAGGCTTATAAAGCAAAGGTGACGCTCTCATATGAGAGACTGACTAGGCCGAGAACATTCCGCCAAGGTGAGCTCGTGCTAGTGGTCAAAAGACCTATAATCCCTAATCATGCCAAATGGGGGAAATTCAAGCCGAACTATGAGGGCCCGTATATTATCGACAAAGTTTACCAGGGTGGAGCCTACCTACTCATGGATATGCATAGGGAAAGGCCTTTCAGGCCAATAAACAGTCGCTTCCTGAAAAAATACTATGCCTGACGAGTCATGGCCTAAGTCAATGATAGATGATGACGCTTATGTCCGCTCGCTATCTTCCTAAGCCCAAACTCTATAAGTAGTAGCCGGCTTATGGACTGAAACGTCCTTAAACTAACAATGGACCGAAACGTCCTTAAACTGGCGACGGACCAGAATGTCCTTAAACTAACGATGGACCACTACGTCTTAAAAGTGACGGACCGAAACGTTCTTAAATTAACGATGGGCCACTATGTCCTAAAACTGGCCATTGACCGAGACGTCGATAAAGTACTACGGACCGCAGCATCCCAAGGCTGACACAAAAAAAATAATTTAAAATAATTTAAAAAAAAAAGAAAACGGTATGTCCATAAGCAAAATAGGCACGGATGAAAACCCGAAAGGGCTCCGTGAGTAAAAACAGCAGGGCTACCGGCGAGTTTTGTGAAAACCCGAAAGGGCGCAATCTCGTAAAAGACAGTTGCAAGGTCCTATCGACCCTGTAAGGAGAAACCACCTGCGTGAGATCCTTACGACCCACAAGGGAGCAACACACTTAGGGATCCCCACGATACCTAAGGAGAAATTACACTTGCGAGATCCTCACGACTCGTAAGGAGAACTCCTCTTTGAGACCCTCACGGCTCATAAGATTCAAAAGCCTTAAGCTACAGGGATCTGAACCTGTTCTTAAGCCATCACAACCTCCAGCTTTGCCCTACAAGCGTCTCGATATCGACCCTTGTATACAATCCACGGGCGTGAATAAACATTTTCCTAACAAACTCCCACCAGAGACTAGGGATATGCTCGCACAGTGGACAACCCTTGTAAGTCCTCTCGACTTATAAGGAGAGAACACTCTTGTAAGATCCTTACGACTTACGAGAGGCCATACACTTGGGAATCCTCACGATTCCTAAGGAGAAAACGCACCTATGAGATCCTCACGACTCGTAGGGAGAAAAATCTTTATGAGACCCTTACGGCTCATGAAGTCAAAAGTCTTAGTCGACAGGATCTTAACCCTGTTTGCTAAGCCACCTTTGTTCGACATCGACAGAGGCAAATGATGATTCGCTCCTGGCAATATCCCAGTTGTAGCGGTGCTGATGCCAAAATCGGTGTCTAATTCCAAGCTTGCAGCAAAAAGCCAGCGAGCCACACATGCATACGAAATAGCCGAAACGATGGGGCAACTTGCAACAAAATTAGCAAGTAAAAATGTATGCATACGAAATAGCCGAAATGATTGGGCAACTCGCAATAAAAAGCAGCGAGTAAAAATAAAACAAATAGCCAAAATGATTGGGCACCGCGAAAAATAGCCGAAATGATTGGGCAATTGCGACTTTCGCGATATAAAAAGCTGAAATGATAGAGCATCGCGGAAAAAAAGAAATTAAAAAATTCTGAAAGAATGAAACTTTTGCCCTACATGTGAGATCACATCGATCCCTGTATACCATCCAGGGGAACAAATTAAGAGGGAACCACACCTTCCCACCAGGCTCCATCCGAAAGAGAGCCAAGTCTCAACGGCTCACAAAGCAGCCTGGAGATCATCTCAACATCCGTCTTATTTCAACAGACACGACATCAACAAATCGGAGCTGCGGCAAAATTCCCAGTTCCATGACTCGACGATGCACAAACAACCGAGAGTCAACCTTTCCTGGTCTCGTGGAACACGGCCTATGTCAATCCTGACCCCGTGGGAAACGTCCAGAGTGGAGCCTGGTCCTCGCAGAACACGGCTATGTCAAACCAACCCCGTGGGAAGCATCCATAGCAAATTCCTGGTCACGTGGAATACAGCCTATGTCAATTCGGACCCCGTGGGAAACATCCAGAGCGGAGCCTGGTCCTCGCAGAACACGGCTATGTCAAACCGACCCCGTGGGAAGCATCCAGAGCAAATTCCTGGTCACGTGGAACACGGCCTATGTCAATCCTGACCCTGTGGGAAACGTCCAGAGCGGATCCTGGTCCTCACAGAACACGGCCTATATTAATTCTGACCCCATGGGAAGCATCCAGAGCAAATTCCTAATCACGTGGAACACGGCCTATGTCAATCCTGACCCCGTGGGAACGTCCAAAGCGGAGCCTGGTCCTCGCAGAGCACGACTATGTCAAACCGACCCCGTAGGAAGCATCCAGAGCAAATTCCTGGTCACGTGGAACACGGCCTATGTCAATCCTGACCCCGTGGGAAACGTCCAGAGCGGAGCCTGGTCCTCGCAGAACACGGCTATGTCAAACCGACCCCGTGGGAAGCATCTAGAGCAAAATCCTGGTCACGTGGAACACGGCCTATGTCAATCCTGACCACGTGGGAAGCGTCCAGAGCGGATCCTGGTCCTTGCGGAACACGGCTTATGTCAATCCTGATCCCATGGAAAGCATTCAGAGCAAATCCTGGTCATGTAGAACACGGCCTATGTCAATCCTGACCCCGTAGGAAACGTCCAGAGCGGATCCTGGTCCTCGCAGAACATGGCCTATGTCAATTCTGACCCCGTGGGAAGCATCCAGAGCAAATCCTGGTCACGTGGAACACGGCCTATGTCAATCCTGACCCCGTGGGAAACGTCCAGAGTGGAGCCTAGTCCTCGCAGAACACGGCTATGTCAAACCGACCCCGTGGGAAGCATCCAGAGCAAATTCCTGGTCACGTGAAACACGGCCTATGTCAATCCTGACCCCGTGGGAAAGTTCCAGAGTGGAGCCTGGTCCTCGCAGAACACGGCTATATCAAACCGACCCCGTGGGAAGCATCCAGAGCAAATTCCTGGTCACATGGAACACGGCCTATGTCAATCCTGACCCCGTGGAAAATGTCCAGAGCGGATCCTGGTCCTCGCAGAACACGGATTATGTCAATCCTGACCCGTGGAAAACGTCCAGAGCGGATCCTGGTCCTCGCTGAAAATGGCCTATGTCAATCCTGACCCCGTAGGAAACATCCAGAGCGGAGCCTGGTCCTCGCAGAACATGGCTATATCAATCCGACCCCGTGGGAAGCATCCAGAGCAAAATCCTGGTTTCGTGGAACGCGGCTTATGTCAATCCTGACCCCATGGGAAACGTCCAGAGCGGATCCTGGTCCTCGCTGAACACGGCCTATGTCAATCCTGACCTCGTGGGAAGCATCCAGAGTGGAGCCTGGTCCTCGCAGAACACGGCTATGTCAATCCGACCCCGTGGGAAGCATCCAGAGCAAAATCCTGACCCCGTGGGAAGCATCCAAAGCAAATTCTGGTCACGTGGAACACGGTCTATGTCAATTCTGACCCCGTGGGAAACGTCCAGAACGGAACCCGGTCCTTGCGAAACACGGTTCATGTCAATCGTGACCCCGTGGGAAGCATCCAGAGCAAATCCTGGTCCCGTGGAACACGGCTAAAGTCAATCTTGACCCCGTGGGAAACGCCCAGAGCAACTCCTAACTCCGTGAAATGCGGATAATGGCAACACCATCAATCACTTATGGGTCCTCTCGACCCGTAAGGAAGAAAACTCTCTTGTAAGATCCTTACGACTTATAAGAGAAAACGCACTTAGGAATCCTCATGATTCCTAAGGAGAAAATACACCTACGAGATCCTCTTAACTCGTAGGGAGAAAAATCTTTATGAGACCCTCACGGCTCATGAAATTGAAAAGCCTTAGGCAGCAGATCTGAACTTGCTTTCTAAGCCATCACTACCTCTCGAAGAATTCAAAACGGAATGCTCTCTCTATCATCTGCAGGCTACGCTTACTAAAGTGAAATGCTGATAACAAAGAAAAGAAGAAAGCAAAGAGATGACACAAGATATTGCGAAAGAAATGTATCTTTTATTCATAAATTCAATTGGGTACAAAATACATCATATGAAAGAATAAAAAAAAGGGATACATTTTATTCAAAATTACAAATGGTACAAAAACAATTATTGAGAGGGAAGCGTTTTCAATAGACCAATCAGCCGCTCGCGCACTTCCCTCAGCCCCTTTTCTTGGTCAGCTGCTGCGGCCAACTCTGCTTCGACCTGGGCTAGTTGCTGCAAATAGGATGAAAGTTGCTCTTCGACGACCCGCTGAGCTGCTCCACGATTCTGTGCATCTCGCTCAATGAGGTTGAGTTTTTCCCTCAGTGTGAGCCCGTTAGAAATACATCGTAGAAGGCTTTCGAAGATAACTTTTAACTGTGCAGCGTTTACATCAACTTGAGCATGCAATCGAGCAGATTCGCTTGAAGTCTCTTCGCACCCCTTACGCTTTAAGGCCGTTTCCTGTTCAAGATGGAAGAAGTAGGGAGTGCTCTCCTCGACCCATGCAGCCCGCTGGGAGTTCACAGCCAAGACCTCGGGGGCAGGACGTCTAAACTCGAGCTCATGCAGACATGCCTCGATTTTTCTGCAGTGATTAACCCAGGACTCCACGACGCCTTCGTTATGAAAGTGCACGAGCGTCGCCAGCATGGGATTAACCTCAGAAGCGAAATCTTTAGCAAAGGCAGGAGTCTCCACATCAAGCTCCTCAAGGTGATCGATCAACATGCACAAGCTATTCACAGCACCTTTGGAAGAGGGATGTCGAGAGAAAGGGCCTGCTGGCATTATAACTTGAGACTCGAACGGAATTGAAGTCTATGTCACAGCTACAAAGCAAATCACAGTCAAATAACGGTTCAAGAAATAAAGGAGGTTTATGAACAACGGAGTTTACTATACCGGCTGCAGCAGGTGGCAAGACCGGGAGTACCGGTGGTGCAATTGTTCTTTCGTCTCCTCCTTCGATCTGTAGGGCTGCAATTAAAGCAAAGAAGAATTAGAAACGATTTGACTACCCGTAAAAGAAGAGAAGAGACGTTAGCTAAAGGCTGTACTCACCAGCTCCGCTAGAAGAGGCAATCTCTGACTAAAAGGAGAAGTGTGGGTGTAGCACCTGATATAGGTGATCAAAAAGGACTCCTGCGAGAATGTAATAATGCAATGTCAGTACATAAAATATACTGCCTACAACGAAGCTGATGGGTCACAAATCTGTACCTTCCAGCATTTGAGATGGTACGAGAGAAGGTAAAGGATCGGTCACCGTCAAAGCAGCAACTGGAGATGCTTCCTCGGGTGGCACAACCCCAACGCTCATCACACCTGCATTAGAAATAAGAGAAATGCTGTCAAAAGAAATTGAAAGGGATTGCAGAATAAAGGGGAGAGTAATGACCCAAAATCTACCTGGTGAGTCACCGGTCGAGACCGCGACAAGGGCGTCACTGGATGCAGCGAATGCTTCACCCTCCTCCATCGGAACGGTCTCGCTACCCGTAACCTCTGTAAGTTGATGTGCAACACCCCACGAGTTGCGGGGAGGCGGAAATTTGAAAAACAATCATGTTTATAAAGCGAACATCAACTAACCGAAGATCGTTTCTAAACAATACTTAACAAAAGGCATAGAGTTCTAATCTACTATGTTAAAAGATTATACCAAACGATTCTAGTCCTTCGTCTTTACGATCTCTATGGCCTCCTTGGATCTCCACGTCGTCCTCGGCTTCCTTTCCGTGATAGACGATCCACCCGAGAACCCTAATCCAAGCTATAACCTCTAAACTTGAGGTTACTTAGTTTCTCTAGTTGCTAATAAAGGAACTAAGATGATGTAGAGATTGGTTATGGAGTGTTTAGTCTTTCCTAATCCTTGTTCTCAACTCATGAGTGGTAGGATTAGGATTTGGTGAAGGAGAGAAAGCTTGAGGAGAGAGAAGGTGGAGATGATAATGAGAATAAAAAGCTTCTCACTTGAATATATGATACATAATGAATTATCAAATAATATCAATTAAATGATTATTCACCATGCTTCATTTAATCAAGGAGAGTGATTCATCATGTGAGTCATTAGATCATTAATGATGCATTAATGATATGATGATTCATATGAATGAGTCACTAAAGCAATTAATGAAAATGCCATCTTAACCCCTCATGTCACATCCTTCTAGAAGCTTCTCGGAAAATTACGAGAACACCCCTCTCATCCGTTAAAACACGGAAAAACTTTAGACTGTATAAATCCAATAACCTGATACTAGAATCTGGCTTAAACCAAAGCCGGCTAGTAAAAACTGTCCGAATGTCGTAGGTGCGTTTAAACACGTATGCGTCCGAACCTTTGTCGTAAAACCATACGACCTCTATATCTTTTCTCCTGGGTTTGGGAAATTTCTGTATGGGACTCTAAAGACTCGACTACTACGCTGGCAGTGGGTTTAACCACAACGCTGGCAGTGGGTTTAACCACAGACCGCAAGCGGCACTAGCTGTACGTAACGGTCCCCAGGTAGTTGTCGATAAGAAAGCCGATGAGGTAACCCATCCGAAATCCTACTGAGCCTGTCCGTGACAATATCCACGCAGTCCGGTCTGTTCGTCTAAGAGTATCGCATGTATGGTCTAGGGAGGTGGTGGACGTCAAACCCCTAATAACCGTACAAGTCGTGTCGGTATGGCTCTATCACCATCCGAAAATCTACTGATCAATCTATCAGTAATTCTCAATCAGCCCTGGCCAGGGACTTATGGTAATGGCCAACCGATTACCGTGCGATATCAACTCCCTATACCGGGAGAGACGAATCCCTAACAGTCACTCACTGCCTCCACATGGCTCGGGACTGTGCCCAACTAAAACCTGTTTGCATGACTCCTTTGAGCCGTGGTAGGGTAATAATCAAAGCACAGTGGGAACTCACATGAGAAAAATGATGACCTTAAGTCAACGGACTATCTGCACACATGTCACCTGAGAACTGCTATCTGACGTTAGGTATAATACCATCCAGTCAGTTCTCGTCGAGTCATGTCCGGTGTACTCACATCTAGTGAGCATCTGTATACAATCTTAGGTGCACTCCACCAATGGCTGTGGGACCAATCCATCGCCCCTCCTCAGGGTCTAGATATGTATACACTAGTCTACTCCGGAGTATCAATGCCCAGTCTCGATACTCCTACGACCAGGGACATCTAAGGATGTGCCTATTGACTATCCAGCTCCCATAAGTATGACTGCCATCACAACGCCGGTAGTCAGGCAAACACCCTATGGGCTTTATCAATATACATATATAAATACCAAGTAAAATATATCATACATTAAGACAAAGACAAACCAAATAGCGTACTATCATATCAAGCAAGACTGCCATATACATACATATCCCAAGCATCTTATACAATGTAGGCCTCTAGGGCATATATATCCAACAATCTCCCACTTGCACTAAGGCCTATAATTGGTGCAATGAGTACCCACCGTCTCTACCAGATCCAGTTGCTGGCGTACCGTATGCCCAACATCTCAAACTGCCTCTCGAACTGTACTTGAGGGATGGCCTTGGTGAATGGATCTGCCGTGTTGTCTTTTGTGTCCACTCTCTGTATCTCGATCTCCCGACGATCCACGATCTCCCTGATCAGGTGAAACCGCCTTAAGATATGCCTGGATTTCTGATGGGACCTTGGTTCCTTCGCTAAAGCTACAGCGCCATTGTTATCGCAATACAAAGGTATTGGATTGGCAATGGACGGAACCACCTGAAGTTCAGAAATGAAATTCCTTATCCAGACAGCCTCTTTTGCGGCTTCACTAGCAGCTATATACTCAGCCTCCATAGTTGAGTCTGCGACGGTATCCTGTTTGGAACTCTTCCAACATACCGCCCCTCCATTGAGGGTAAACACAAAACTCAAAACGGATTTAGAATCATCCTTGTCACTTTGGAAGCCGGAGTCGGTAAAAGCCTCTACCTGGAGGTCCCCATTACCGTAAATCAAGAACATCTTCTTAGTCCTTCTCAGGTACTTAAGAATGTTCTTTACCGCTATCCAATGTTTCTCACCTGGGTCAGACTGATACCTGCTTACCACACTAAGTGCGTAAGCTACATCCGGTCTGGTACATAACATCGCATACATTATTGATCCTACCGCCGAAGCGTAGGGTATAATGCTCATGCGAGCCCTCTCTTCATCAGTCTTTGGAGACATGTCTTTGGAGAGAGTGATTCCGTGACAAGCGGGCATATTGCCGCGCTTGGAATCTTCCATACTAAATCTCTTTAGTATAGTGTCTATATACCTGGACTGTGAAAGTCCCAACATTCTATTAGATCTATCACGATAGATCTTAATGCCTAGAATGTATGATGCATCTCCCAAGTCTTTCATAGAGAATTTCTGTGATAAGAAGAGCTTTACTGATTGTAGCATAGGGATATCATTCCCTATCAGTAGTATGTCGTCGACATATAAAACGAGGAAGACTACTGCTCCTTCTACAATCTTCCTATAAATACATGGTTCATCTATATTTTTGATAAAGTCAAACACTTTGACTGTCTCATCAAAGCAGATGTTCCAACTCCGCGATACTTGCTTTAATCCATAAATGGATTTAAGCAACTTGCAAACTCTTCCGCTGCTCCCACTGTCTAAGAAACCTTCTGGTTGATCCATGTAAACACTCTTTTCTAAATGTCCATTTAGAAAAGTTGTTTTTATGTCCATCTGCCAGATTTCATAGTCATGGAAGGCAGCAATCGCAAGTAGGATCCGAATGGATTTAAGCATAGCTACAGGTGAAAAGGTTTCATCATAGTCCAATCCTGGTCTTTGAAGAAAATCTTTTGCTACGAGTCTAACTTTGTAGGTTTCCACTTGTCCAAATGCACCAATCTTCCTTTTAAAGATCCATTTGCATCCAACTGGTTTTACTCCAGGAGGAGCAGCTTCTAAAGTCCATACTTTATTGGTGTACATGGATTCCATTTCGGATCTCATAGCATCCAGCCATTTCATCGAGTCACAACTCGTAATAGCCTGCTGAAAACTAGTAGGCTCATTATCATCGATGATGCAATCCTCTCGATCCCCATCTAGAAGAAAACCATAGTATCTTTCAGGAGGATGAGAAAGCCTGCTAGATCTGCGGAGTGGCTTTGGTTCGTCATGTTCTATTGAAATCTGAGGTTCTACTAAGTCCTCGGTAGCAGTTTGAGGTTCTGGAATTTCTTCCAACTCTACCGCGCTCCCACTAATTTCTTTTGCAAGAAATTCGCTTTCTAAGAAGACAATGTGACGAGTGACAAACACCTTTTGTTCTTCAGTGTGGTAGACCATATACCCTCTTGAATGCTTGGGGTATCCTACAAACTTGCATAAAACCGATCGTGCCTCGAACTTGTCCGGATTATGCTTTTTAACATATACCGGACACCCCCATATCTTGATATACTTGAGATGTGGTCTCTTCCCGCTCCACATTTCATATGGAGTGGTAGGCACAGACTTAGTCGGAACTCTATTTAATAGGTATGCTGCTGATTCTAGAGAAATCCCCAGAAGGAAAGTGGCAACTTAGCACTACTCATCATTGAACGCACCATGTCTAACAGAGTGCGATTCCTCCTTTCTGATACACCATTATGCTGAGGTGTATAAGGCGGAGTAAGCTGAGAGAGAATTCCATTCTCTTTTAAGTATTCAAGGAAACTGGTACTTAAGTATTCTCCACCTCGATCAGATCGAAGTGTCTTGATGCTTTTACCAGTTTGTTTCTCTACTTCATTTTTATACTCCTTAAACTTCTCAAAAGCCTCGGATTTATGCTTCATTAAGAACACATGTCCATACCTAGAGAAGTCATCAGTAAAAGTGATGAAATAGGAGTGACCACTTCGTGCATGCGTAGACATCGGACCACATACATCACTGTGTACAAGTCCCAAGAGTTCAGTGGCTCTTTCTCCGTGTCCGGTGAACGGAGATTTGGTCATTTTTCCTTTGATACATGATTGACAAGTTGCATATGATGAATATTCAAACGGATCTAAATATCTATCTTTATGTAACTTAGTCAACCTTGTTTCATTTATATGACCAAGTCTACAATGCCATAGAAAGGCTTGATTCGAATCTGGAGCCTTTCTTTTACGCGTGTTTTGAATATAGAAAATTTGAGGTTGATTAAGTATGTATATGCCGTTTTCCAGTGTGCCATACTCAATCAGTTCTTGATTTAGGTGAATGTTCATAACATTTCTTTCAAGCGCAAAACTATATCCTTCATTCGATAACAAAGATACTGATATAATATTACACAACATACTGGGAATACAAAAACAGCTGTACAACACCAAAGTGTCCACTAGTCAACCCTAGGTGATATTCCCCTATTGCAATTGCATCTACATGCATTCCATTGCCCATCCGGAGAGTCATATCACCTATCCCCAGCACTTTACTATTTCTCAGATCCTGCAATGAATTACAGATATGAGAACCAGAACCGATATCAAGTACCCATGATGTAGAGTTAACTGAAAGACAATTTTCGATTACAAACACACCTGAAGTTGAAGCAACTACTTGCTTCATGTCCTTAGCTTTGAAGGCCTGACAATCCTTCTTCCAGTGCCCTTGCCTGTGACAATAGAAGCACTCGTTCTTTTCTGTCTTCACCCTTCCTGCCTTGTTCGCTCCCTGCACCTTCTTGACCCCACCTTTCGGTTTGGTGGCTTTCATCTTCTTCTTCCCTTTAGCTTTCGCTTTAGATTTAGAAGAAGATGATTGGCCAACATACAGAATGGGGGTCTTCTCCTTTTTCAAGGAGGTCTCTGCTACCCTCAACATATTGAGGAGCTTTGGAAGATCAGCTTCCATTTCGTGCATGTTGAAGTTCAGCACGAACTGAGAGAAGGTGTGGGGAAGGGACTGCAAAATCAAGTCGATATACAAATCGTTCTCTAGCATGCATCCCAGGTTTGTGAGTTCCTCAATGAGGATGATCATTTTGAGGACGTGCTCTCCTACAGGCGATCCTGGAGCTAACCTCATCTGGAAGAGTTTCTTTGAGGTTTCGTACCTCACGATACGGGAGTGCTCCCCATACAATTCTTTGACATGGAGAAAGATGGATACAATATCCATACTCTCGTGCTGTTTCTGGAGTTTATTGTTCATGGACGCCAGCACGATACACTTAGCTCGCTCATAATCTAGATCCCAGGTTTTGCGGACTTCCATGTCCACAACTGAGGAATCTGGTCCAGGGATAAGGGGAGGAACAGCGGTGGTAACATATGCTACTTTGTCATAAGTCATTGCAATATTGACGTTCCTTAGCCAATCTTTATAGTTCTGCCCGGTCAGTATATTTTTTTCGAGTAACAGTTTTAGTCCAGTCATGGTAGCTGCCAGAGAGAGAGAAAAGAAAACACTCAGCATATGCTCTTGCAAGTTTAGATTGGTTTATTAATTTATCTAAACAGGATGGCTCCCACTGTTTCCTCAAATCCTTCTTCAAAACCTAAAAGAAGAACTAGTCAGGATTTAATCATACGTCACAATACTTGCTTAACCTTTCAGCCAGGCTGGTGTTGGTACTTCGAGGGAGGTTTTCCAACGCTTTCGCGAAGTTCCTTAATTAAATAACCTCTTTTCCCTGGAGGCGTAGCCCCTCTAACACCTTTCTAGTCACCTACTTGGTTTATAGCATTGATTGTTAAGTGAGAAAAATTCCCGAGAGTAATCCTACTCATCAGTGGGATCGGGATCCAACTATCATTGCATGATGCCCTAGATGGAAGCCACTCTAGTCACCACACTCCAGAAGGTATGCTAAATCTGCAAGTTTCCTTTATGTTTGAAACTCCCGATGTGATTTTTACCCCAAGCTCTTATAGACCTTGACGTAGGCCAACAAGTCATAAGACGCAAGTCAAGTTCTACCCGTCGTTGTCCTGATCAATTTAAGTACATCATACAAGCCCTTGACGTAGGCCAACAAGGTGTACGTCTGTATTAAACTAATGCATCTATCTATGCAACAAATAGGCACACACACTGCTACCATACACTATGCCTTGACGTAGGCCAACAAGCATAGCATGAATATGATGTGCTGTCTATCTGAAACGACGGAGGGTTACGGCTGGTTTTTGGCAAAAAACCATTAACGTAATGAACTTGATATGATCGAAGGAACAGAGATAGCTTTTATTTAAAAGGAGTGGTTTAAGCTCCGCATTTAAAATTTGCTTTTTCAAGAAAACCGAGTGGTTTTTAGAAATTGTTCCAACGATTCAGTTTAGGTTTTATTTTCTTTGCATTAATAATAATGTGTCCCATCATTAACCTATCATTACAGATAACAACGAAAATACAACGTCCACTTATGCTATCCGCATTCGCCACTGGGTCCCGTCATCACTCGTTAGGTTACTTAACTAACGACAGAGCGGGGGCTGGGCTAGCGCGGGTGTAAAACATAAGTGACGTCTAAATAGCTATCATATATAGATATTGTACATTCGTCAGACGCAATAATAGGCATTCCAGATCACAGATAAACAATATTGGATTTGCAAGCAATCCGCGTTTCTTTTGAGCCTGCAACGAAATACGGATTACACAGTTGTGATGAATAGCCATTTACCCCACCCCAGACCCCTACGGGTACGGTAAACTACCCGCCAAGTACCAGAAGTGAAGCGGTCTGCCTCAACACTTCAAAATACCCGGTAGTTTGTGCACCCCACCTTGGGTCTATCCTAGGAGCAAAAAACAGTAAAAAGAAATAATACAACGGTGGCTACAACCGCAACCTGGATGTGCCCCGCAAAATAATATTACAACTTATTACAATTATATCGAATGAATTAATACAATAACCCATCACAAAACCCGGCTAATCATCACAACAGTCCAATACAGTTCATATCCACAAACAGTTATAAATAATATCACAGATATGTGCAATCCCCTGCCAACCGACATACTAGCAGTTAGGGGAGGTTTACGAACACATAATACATTTCACAGATATAATCAAACAAGCAAACACCGTATAATTTCGATCGATTAAACACTTTTAATTTTTCTCCAATACTTCTCTGTAAATCTGAAACCTGAGCAAAAATTAAATCATACCAGAAAATCCCAAATATCACAAAGAAGGCACAAAAGAAAACTGGGCTGAATCGGCCCCAACTCGGCGGCGGAACCGCGGCGGATCGGTGGGATCTGCCGCGGTTCTGCGGCGCTTTGGCCGATTCAAGAGCCCATTTTTCTTGTGTGTTCTTATATTTTCATGCTGGTCATTCTGGAGGTCCCTGGAAAATTTTTGGACTTCATTTTAAAATCGACAGAAACTTCATGATATCGGGGTTTTTTCCGGTTTGTTTTCCGTTCGAAATTCATACGACTTTGCAAGTGAGTTAATTATTGTTTAGTGAGGCTCTGATACCACTGTAAGTTGATGTGCAACACCCCACGAGTTGCGGGGAGGCGGAAATTTGAAAAACAATCATGTTTATAAAGAGAACATCAACTAACCGAAGATCGTTTCTAAACAATACTTAACAAAAGGCATAGAGTTCTAAGCTACTATGTTAAAAGATTATACCAAACGATTCTAGTCCTTCGTCTTTACGATCTCTATGGCCTCCTTGGATCTCCACGTCGTCCTCGGCTTCCTTTCCGTGATAGACGATCCACCCGAGAACCCTAATCCAAGCTATAACCTCGAAACTTGAGGTTACTTAGTTTCTCTAGTTGCTAATAAAGGAACTAAGATGATGTAGAGATTGGTTATGGAGTGTTTAGTTTTTCCTAATCCTTGTTCTCAACTCATGAGTGGTAGGATTAGGGTTTGGTGAAGGAGAGAGAGCTTGAGGAGAGAGAAGGTGGAGATGATAATGAGAATAAAAAGCTTCTCACTTGAATATATGATACATAATGAATTATCAAATAATATCAATTAAATGATTATTCACCATGCTTCATTTAATCAAGGAGAGTGATTCATCATGTGAGTCATTAGATCATTAATGATGCATTAATGATATGATGATTCATATGAATGAGTCACTAAAGCAATTAATGAAAATGCCACCTTAACCCCTCATGTCACATCCTTCTAAAAGCTTCTCGGAAAATTACGAGAACGCCCCTCTCATCCGTGAAAACACGGAAAAACTTTAGACTATATAAATCCAATAACCTGATACTAGAATCTGGCTTAAACCAAAACCGGCTAGTAAAAACTGTCCGAATGTCGTACGTGCGTTTAAACACGTATGCGTCCGAACCTTTGTCGTAAAACCATACGACCTCTATATCTTTTCGCCTGGGTTTGGGAAATCTCTGTGTGGGACTCTAAAGACTTGACTACTACGCTGGTAGTGGGTTTAACCACAGACCGCAAGCGGCACTAGTTGTACGTAACGGTCCCCAGGTAGTTATCGATAAGAAAGCCGATGAGGTAACCCATCCGAAATCCTACTGAGCCTGTCCGTGACAATATCCGCGCAGTCTGGTCTGTTCGTCTAAGAGTATCGCATGTATGGTCTAGGGAGGTGGTGGACGTCAGACCCCTAATAACCGTACAAGTCGTGTCGGTATGGCTCTATCACCATCCGAGAATCTACTGATCAATCTATCAGTAATTCTCAATCAGCCCTGGCCAGGGACTTATGGTAATGGCCAATCGATCACCGTGCGATATCAACTCCTTATACCGGGAGAGACGAATCCCTAACAGTCACTCACTGCCTCCACATGGCTCGGGACTGTGCCCAACTAAAACCTGTTTGCATGACTCCTTTGAGCCGTGGTAGGGTAATAATCAAAGCACAGTGGGAACTCACACGAGACAAATGATGACCTTAAGTCAACGGACTATCTGCACACATGTCACCTGAGAACTGCTATCTGACGTTAGGTATAATACCATCCAGTCAGTTCTCATCGAGTCCTGTCCGGTGTACTCACATCCAGTGAGCATCTGTATACAATCTTAGGTGCACTCCACCAATGGCTGCGGGACTAATCCATCGCCCCTCCTCAGGGTCTAGATATGTATACACTAGTCTACTCCGGGGTATCAATGCCCAGTCTCGATACTCCTACGACCAGGGACATCTAAGAATGTGCCTATTGACTATCCAGCTCCCACAAGTATGACTGCCATCACAACGCCGGTAGTCAGGCAAACACCCTATGGGCTTTATCAACATACATATATAAATACCAAGTAAAATATATCATACGTTAAGAAAAAGACAAACCAAATAGCGTACTATCATATCAAGCAAGACTGCTGTTTACCCCAATCAGAGCAAAGCTCTGTTCAAATTCCGAGACGGGAGATGTAACAACGCTTCATCTCCCCCCCCAATCAGAGCAAAGCTCTGCTTGGAAAATTTAAACTTTAATAACTGAAGCAACGCTTCAGATTCTTTGCGCTGCGCGCAGAGCGCCACGTGTCAAAATCAGACAAGTTAGCGCAGGGAGCGCAGCGCTCAAGAAGGCGTGCTCAATCAGAGCAAAGCTCTATTAAATGAAGCAACGCTTCAGCTGCACAAGCACTGCGCTGCGCGACACGTGTCAGCGCAGTTGCGCTGCGCTCTGCGCTGCGCGACACGTGTCAGCGCAGATGCGCTAGCGCTGTTGCGCTGCGCTCTGCGCTGCGCGACACGTGTCAGCGCAGTTGCGCTGCGCAGTGCGCTGCGCGACACGTGTCACGCACTGGGGCATCTGCGCCAAACAGAATTAAATTTCCAAGAAATCTTTTATGTTCTTGTTAAAACAAGAAGATTTTCTTCTGCAAAGCAGAAGCCCTTGGATCAAAGATCCAACGGTGGGGAAAATTCCCCAAATCACTCAGAGAAAGATCTTTTTAACAAATTTAACTAATTTATGAGCACTATAAAAAGGACCCCAGACCTTAATTCAAGAACATCAACATCTTTCTAAAAAAAAAAGAGAGAAGAGAACTCTTGAGAACTCCTCAAGAACAACAGAAGGTAAAAAGACCTTTAGGAAAAAGAGAAAATTCTCTTATGGACAGGTTATTGATCTAAGAACAAGATCAATAATTTTAAAATAAAAGAAAAATAAGTAATAATAGTGCTTTGCACTTTTTTTATGGACCTCTGGTTCTTGAAACAAAAAAAATTTATTTTCTTTGATCTAAATTAGATCAAGAAATCAAATAGTGCTCTGCACTCCTGTTCTTGAATCTAAAAGATTCTTAGTGCTTTGCACTTCCAAACTGCGCTGTTGCGCTCTTGAGAGGGCGCCACGTGTCAGCTACAAAACAACTTGCGCTACGCGCTCTTGAAATAGAGCTTTGCTCTCTGGAATTGGCGCAACTCACCAGAACGCGCCACGTGTCAGCAGCGCAACAGCGCAGCGCACTGCGCTTTTGCGCTTGCGCTCACCAGAGCGTGACACATGTCACCATCATATGAGCTTGCGCTCATTACTTGGCGCAAAGCGCCTGACAAGCCACGTGGGGCACTGTCAGGGTACTTAATGCCCTGCATTATTAAAGAAAAGGGACAGAGCCCAATTAAAAGGCCTAACAGGCTTAATCAAACATGCTATGCATTTTAAAAAGGGCAGAGCTCAAACAAAATAGATGCTCTGCATCATTTATAAAGGACAGAGCCCAACCAAAACAAGAATAATGCAGTGCATTACTAAAAAGGGGTAAAGCCCTAGAACAGGCCAAAGACAAAAAAATATATATATATTGAAACTGGACTTAGCCCAATTTTGGCCATAAGTCCTTAAATTAAATTGACTGGGCACGACTGCTCCCTAAATCAATTTACATCCGGTTCGAGGGTACATCTCCGAACTCCTCTGACACCTATCGTTGTAATTCCTCAACGATGTCAAAGAGGTGACGGGTCCCAACGACCACACATGAATATGGACTGCGGGGTCCTTAAACTAATATTGGACCGAAACGTCCCTAAACTAATATTGGACCACCACGTCCCTAAGCTGGAACAATAGAGCCTCCTAATGCTCTTTTGCCGGATCTAAACGGTCCCGTTTAAGTTGATCTTAGCCCCGAATACGGCTAACGTATCCTTAAACACTCAAATAAACGATAAAATTCCAAATCGACCTTGGTTCAAGGGTACATCTCCGAACTCCTCTGACATCTGCCGTTGTAATCCTTCAACGACGTCAGAGAGGCGACGAGTCCCGACGGCCATATATTAAATGGATCACCCCGATTAAGTTGATCTTAGTCCCAAACAGGACTAACGTATCCTTAACGAACGTTTAAGTTGATCTTAGCCGCAACGCGACTAATGCATCCTTAAACTAAAAACACCAAACCCAAATCTAATTAAATACGGATTTGGACTAATCCACGTCCTATGGGCGACGGCATTACTCAGTCTCCGTATACAATCCACGGGCAACCACAAACAAAACAAACACCCACGACACGAAGTGAAATTCTGGAGAAGGAGAAAGTTGTTACCGCGAAGCGGTAGCGTAATTAACTGCAGGGGCTTGCGCCTGCAGGGAAGAGCGTCTCCACAATCAAAAACCCCTCTAGCGAGGGGGAATCTGACAAAGTCTGCTACATCGGCCGCATCCGTCTAAACCTTTGATACACGGTGCCATAAATCAACCTGGTATCTTCGGAGAGGTGGGCGGATAAAACCAAATAGCATCTGCCCCGAATCTCAGCGTCAGGCCATAGCGGTCCTGTGCGCCGTCTTTCGGAGGGGAACAGATTCTGGCACGCCCGATGGGACCTTTTCCTCTTTCCACTCCACACTTCGTGTGTCGTCTTCGCGAACCAATCGCGGTTCGTTAAAAATGGTTGCCTGTGGATTCCAAGTTTACTAAGATTTGGTCTCTCATTTGGTGCAGAAAAGAAAACAAGTATCGATGGCCTCAACCTGTTCAAAGTGCTCCAACTGCGGTTGCAGCTCGCGTCCGGCCTCAACTGGGGTCATAACCTACGGGCCCCAAGCGGCTTCTTTGTTCACCATGCCAGTGGAACAGGTAACTCAAGCCACCACTGGGCTCTTCTTCGGGACCATGCTCCCGCCAATGAGCTTTAGCACTCCTATGCCCGGACAAGAAGCTCCTAAGAAGTCGGTCTTCGATCGACTTTCAATTACTGCGGCCCCTGTCGACGGATCGCCCGCTACCAAACCGATAGCCTCTGTTTTCACCAGGCTAAATCTGAACTCTAAAATGGCTGTCCAAAGGAAGGCAATAACTGCTGCCCCAGGAGTCGTCAAGGCGGCTTCCCCTATCAAAGAGTCAGTCTTTTCAAGACTGACGATTCCTGCTCCTGCATCTGCTCAGGGATCCATCTCCGGCAGGTTGAATATCACCCCTCAGAAGACAACCTCAGTCTTTAAGAGATTAACACCGGCGGCGTCTCATTCAGACAGGGGGCAAAAAGAAACTATCTCAATCTCTGAGCCAATCCCAACGGCTCGCCGTGCCCGACGTCGCCATTGGCAACGAGTGAGGAAGGCAGGGGGCAACTCTCCCTCATGGCTAACTCCACCGGCTCCAATGGTGGAAGTCAACGCTGCTATCCCAACCGGGAACAGCTTTGAACTGCTGAGGAGGGTACGGAAGACTCTCCAACCGCTACACTGAAAAGATCTCCTCCACCTGCGGAGAGAGATTCAGAAACGAAGCAAGAAAAGCCCCCTCAACGGCTGTCCTCAAAAATATATAAAGTTTGGAGGAGGGTTCAAGACTCCGTGATTGACCCAGGTCACTCTCGTCACCAGAAAAAGGCGAATGTGGAAAGAGACAAGGACCGTCCCATTAAACAACGGGGGACAGCAGCCGCTGGGATGCCCACTTCAACGGTTCCTTCAATCTCAACGGCCCACAAAGGAAGGAGGCCAGAGAAAACTCCCGCGTCAGCGGCAAAAGTTAAAAATGGTGAACCTAAACACCCTAAGTCAGGGAGCATAACAGTTCATACGGTTTATATGGCATCGGGAAAAGAAGATAGCCGCATATCAACAGGTCATAGACCGCACACGAGGTCAGTGACCAAGGCTCAGGAGCAGCAGCAGAAGCTCCAAGAGATGATGAACGCTATGGCCGCACTTACAGGGCCAAAAGAAACCCCTGAAACATTCTCGGACGAGCATCAAGAACAAGAAACGGATGCAGAATTCCTTCGTCGCGTACTGGAGAAGAAGGATAAAGAAGCTGCGGAGCAGGCAGCCAACATAAAGAAAATGGCCCTCCTGTTCCAAGATATGGTGGGTATGATGATTCAACAAGATCCACCTGCTGAAGATCCCCCGATCATCCTTGAAGACGATAGGGGAGAAACGTCGAATCCTCCACCAGCTCTGTCCACTGGTAAAGAGGATACAATCTCCAAAGCTGATTTGGATGAGTACATCGCCCAGCAAATAAGGGTTCATCATGCAACCGAAACAGCCGGCCAGGTCGTGAAAACGGGGAGACCATATCCGAGTTGGTACGATCAAATCAAATGCCCGCCAGGTTATACGATTCCCAAGTTCCATGTCTACAAGGGGACGGGCAATCCTCACCAGCATGTTGCCCAGTTCAGGGCACTCTGCGGCAATACCGGTGGAGATGACAAGCTTTTACTTCGCCAGTTTGTTGGAAGCTTATCGGATACGGCATTCGAATGGTACTCTGAGCTCCCGAACAACTCTATTAAAACCTTCGCAGAGATGGAGCTGTTGTTTACTCAGCGTTTTGCAAGCGCTAGTGAACGTACCCCGATGACAGCACTGATTAACGCCAGGGTAAAACCCGGCGAGACGTGGGTTCAGTACGCTATACGATGGCGGAACTTATGGTCAAAGTGTGAGCAACGGATTGAAGAAGCTCCCGCGGTGGGTATGTTTGTGGGAACCCTCGATCCACAAGCAACCATCTCACAATTTATGATGTTCTTCAAGCCGACAACCTTCTAGGCTTTGATTGACAAACTAGCGCAGATGGACCAGATGGGCCATAAACCCCCTCTTCCAAGGCCAGACACCCGAAATGATAAAGGGAAGGGAAAAGCGATCGTTGTCGCTAATACCCAACAACAGCCGAATAATGCAAAGCCGGTTGTGCGTCAAGGTAATACGCGTCCGTACGTAGACCTTGAGGAAAGACTAGGGCGTCCTTACTCCTTTCCCCGTGATAAAACGAAGAGATTATTCGAGCTGGCGTTACGCAACAGACTCATAAACCTGCCAGATCCAAAACGTCCGTTGCAACCAAGTGACGTCAACGAGCCCAACTACTGTCCTTATCATCAAGTACTAGGCCATCCGATCGAAGATTGCTACGTCTTCAAGAATTGGCTTGAAAACCAGTACCGACAGGGCAAGTTCGCGTTATCTGACAAATGGAAGGTGAATCCCCCGCAGCCACACACCTCTAAGGGGACGAATACGCCGGGGGCAACATGCTCCGTCATTGAAGAAGCTCCTTGGGAGGTTGTATTATCAGCCAAGACAAAGAGGATGCTAAACGATCTTCAGACATGTCCAGCGATCGAGTGGAAGAACCCGTTGGAACCGCAGGTCATTGAAGGGATGTTGAAACCGCGTCCAACTCCAAAGACCGATGGTGGTGGCTCAAGCACTCGCAACCAGTCGTCAAAATCTTCGAAAAAGAAAAAGAAGAAATCTACGAAGCCCGTGAAGCCTGGCGGCAAACGTACGGACTTACAAAAGCAAATTGACGCGTTGGAAGAATACAACCAAAAGGCGCGGACTCCCATTGCATTCCAAGAGTTCCTCAATCATGTCTTTCAAGAAGAAGATGAAGGAGAAAGTTCATCAGATGAATCCGAGGAATATGTGGCGAGCTGTCATATGATTTCCCATTCGATCACGAACGATGAGGAGACTCCTTGCACCGAAAAGCTGGGGGCAGATCCCGAACCAAAAGTTTTAGGGCCACCAGAGGAAATAATCGACGCTTTCCTCAATGAAGCTCGGTTGAGAAGTAAAGCTGATCGGGAGTGCGAGGCGGCTATATTTGAAAGGACCAAGCGCCAGCGACTTGATGAAGGAGCTGAGACAATCCCACTGGAGCAAAACACCTCTGCTACCGACAAAAACCAATTCAAGATGAGGAAAAAGTTCGCTAAAGCCATATCAATGGGCATGAAGCTACCATCCTCTGAAGGAAACATCGCCGGTGAAGTGGAAACGCACCCCTCGTATTGCTTATATCATCGGAGGATTTCGCACCCCACTCAAGAGTGCAAAGCTTTTGATAGATGGTGGAAAGGATACGTTGCTCATCGACAACGCTTTAAGCGGGAAAAACGTAAAACTCGTCGGGAGCAAAGAAATACGACCGAAAGGCTTAAAAGAACTGCTGGCGATTGTTGCATGGTTAACACCGGTGGATCACAAGTGCCTACATTCGGGAGTGATTCTGATGAAGAGCTAGAACTTGCCCCTCTCTTTAAAGAGTCCGCTTCAGGAAAAGAAGAAGAACCGAAGGTCTGCGAAAATATCCGGCTGCGGAATCGGACGCTGCCTGAAAAGAACCTCGGACCCTTGAACAGAAAAGATAAAGGGAAAGAAAAGGTCTCTGAAGATATCATCTTAGATGACCAAGTGGCGGAAGAGTTAAACGCCAAGAACCCGCCGAAGAGAAATAAGGAAGATTACAACATTTTGGCGCATCTGAGAAAGCTGCCCTCACAGCTCAGCATTCTTGACGCCCTTCTGCTATCAAAAGAGGCGAGAGATTCGTTGATTAAGGCGCTCCAAGACCCGGAACAATTCCAAGCATGCCTGGCCGAGAAAAAGATGAAGGATGAATTAGAGGAAGTGCACACGGCTGATGTTACTTTTGGCGATGAAGACCTTCTACTTGGGACGTGCGAACACAATCGCCCTCTCTATGTCTCGGGATACTGCCATGATATAAGGATAGGCAAAATCCTGATCGATAACGGGTCGTCTGTTAACCTACTCAACGTGCGGGTGTTGAAGGAAATCTGCATGAGCGTCCAGCACCTTAATCGGGACAAGATCACCATCTCCGGGTTCGACTCCCAATCGTCAAAGACTCTTGGATCTGTGATACTGACGCTACGCTTCGGGCTACTTGTCACGGACATTAAGTTCCACGTCATAGACGCCAAGACATGCTACAACGCTTTGCTCGGCCGACCATGGTTACACGAGTACAACATCATCCCTTCTACACAACATCAGTGTATGAAGTATTTTAAGGATGGTTTCGAGTATACCGTGATGGGAGAACTGAACCCGTTCTCTGTGAACGAGATCCGCAAATACGAAGATGCCAAATACTTCTTGCCGGATTTCGAAGACACGGAGAAGTGTCACAAGCCGAAGAATAAAACTAACGCCACCATCCCTGTTTTCGGCAGTGATACCGAGGAGGAAGAGGAGATCATCTATTCGGGTCCGCCCCAACATAACAAGCCGGGACCGTCCACTCCTACATTGGTCTTTGGTAGTGATTCGGAGGATGAGGTCCATGTCGTATTCTCTGCTCGACCTTCAATACAAGCTTCCGCTGATGAAGAGCAAAGTCTGCAAGTCGCCATGGTGCCGCCTAAACATCATAAAGAACTGGACGCACTTAATATCTACAGTGTAGAAGAGCTGCGGACATTCTATATCCCTCCCAGGCGAGAAAACGAGAAGGCAATCCTATTCTACCGTTATGAAGAAAACAAGGTGGAAAAAGAAGTCTGGCATGGCGCGGATCCCACGCTCGACAGGCTTCAGCCTATCCGTCTTCCCAGATATTATACAGAAGGTTTGAAGAAGCTGCTGAAACGCCAGGGGATATCCTTCAAACAGACCGTTAGAGAAGCCAAATTCTATGACAGGGTCTGGAACATTCCCGGGACCCAACGCAAACTGCCTAACGGGAGAATGGGAAAAAGAGGGCTTGGATACATCCGGTCAAAGAAACGAGAGTTACTACCCGGCTGCTACGTCATGTATGACCTTGATGAAGAAGCGGATGCCCAATGGGAGGATGCTAATCCTAAGCCAGTGAAAGTTCCAGATGCAAAAGAGCCCAGTCCGTCGTTCGAGGAACAAATGGACAGACTTATAAAGAAAGCTGGTCAAAAGGTCCGAGATGATCACAACCGTGAGACGGCCATCTACGAGAAAGCCAAAACGCAATGCCTTCTCCAACAGGCCGTAAAGGATGAAAATGCCGCTCCGTGTCAACCCGTTATAAAGAAGGCTCAACTCAAAAGCAGAAATAAGTCGAAAGGCCAAAAAGGCACTCAACAACAACAAAGCAGGGCTAAGAAGCCACGCAAACGGGAGTCGAGCGTTATTGATCTATCCCTTATGAAGAAAATGGGGCGAGCATACTCGTTTCCTCGGGACAAGACGAATAAAATACTTGATCTCGCCCTGAAACATCAAATGCTTACATTGCCGGAGTCTAAACACCCTGAACAAGCAGGCGAAGCCTCACACCCGGACTATTGCTCTTACCATCGAGTAGTAGGTCATCCTCTTGAAGATTGCTTCACCTTCAAGAATTGGGTCGAAGATCAATATCAGCTTGGTAAATTCGCTGTGTCCAACAACTGGAGGGTAGCACCACCACAAAAGCACGAGCCTAAGGCCACGAAAGAAAAACCAGTTCCACATTGGGATTGGAAGCGAATTCGTACCTGTCACATAATAACAATACTACAAGAAGAGCCCGAGGACATAGATGAGCTCCCTTGGTGCTTCGAAAACAGTAGCGACGAGATAATCTCAGAATTCCCACCAGCGCCAAAAGAGCTGGAGGATGGAATCCATATCACTGCAGATAACCTTAAGAAGATTGAGTTGGGGAAACTAAACGATCCGCGACCGACATTTGTCAGCGAACTGTTGTCTGAAGAAAAGGTGGCTGCGTTAAAGGACGTCCTTGTACAGCATAAAGATTGCTTCGTATGGAACTATTCCGAGATGCCCGGACTTGATCCAGAAGTTGCGGTACATAGACTGGCGATATCCCCGAGTGTCAAGCCAGTTAAACAAGCGCCGAGAAGAATGCGGCTTGAGCTCGAGATGAGCATCAACGCTGAAGTCAAAAAGCTGATAGACTCCGGCTTTATCCAGGAGGTTCAATACCCTGAATGGATTGCTAATATCGTCCCAGTGATGAAGAAAAATGGGACGGTGCGCATATGCGTGGACTTTCGGGATCTCAACAAAGCCTATCCAAAGGATGATTTCCCAGTACCAGTCACCGAACTGATGATAGACAATACGTCCACGCATGAGATTTTCTCATTCATGGACGGCTCATCAGGATATAATCAAATAAAAATGCATCCTGAAGACCAGAAACATACGGCTTTCCGGACTCCTTTGGGAATATTCTGTTACAAGGTGATGCCCTTCGGTTTAAAGAACGCCGGTGCCACCTACCAAAGGGCTATGACGAAGATCTTCGATGACCTTATACACGAAATCGTCGAATGCTATATCGACGACCTCGTTGTTAAAAGCAAATCATATGAGGAACATCTCGAGCATCTGAAGACCGTATTTCAACGTCTTCGACAATACAATTTGAAGATGAACCCTCTGAAGTGTGCATTCGGGGTTTCTTCGGGCAAATTCCTGGGATTCATCGTTCGACACCGAGGTATCGAGATAGATCCGTCCAAAATCAAGGCAATCATGGAAATGCCTCCGCCGAGAACTCTCAAACAGTTGCGGTCTCTCCAAGGGAAGCTCGCATACATACGGCGATTTATAGCCAATTTTTCAGGCAAGTGCCGTCCCTATAGCCACCTGATGAAGAATGGAACCCCATTCGTCTGGGACCAAAAATGCCAAGGCGCACTGGATGAAATTAAGCAATACCTGCAGAACCCGCCAGTGTTGGCTGCTCCGGTTAAGGGAAAGCCTCTCATTCTTTATACAACTGCTCTCGAAGGTTCTTTAGGCGCGTTATGGGCGCAGGAGAATGACCAGGGAAAAGAAAGAGCACTCTACTACTTAAGTCGAGTTCTGCTGGGGGCAGAAAGCAACTACTCCCCCATTGAAAAACACTGCTTGGCGTTGATCTTCACAATAACAAAGCTTAGACATTACGCATTAGCACATGAAGTCCATCTCATTTCAAAGGTGGACCCTCTCAAATACCTAATGTCAAAGGCCATATTGACGGGACGACTCGCTAAATGGGCCCTGCTCTTAATGGAGTTCTCGATAACGTACCGACCTCTCAAAGCAGTGAAAGGCCAGGCCATCGCCGACTTCCTTGCTGAGCACCCGATACCTGCCGATTCTCCCCTAAAATGCGATTTGCCAAACAAACATGCGTTTGACGCAGTCGACAGTGGTGATACCCGTTGGGAGCTTTATTTCGATGGAGCATCTTCCATGAAAAAGCACAAACAAAGTATGCCAATGATCAAATCGGGAGTAGGCCTTATCTTCGTGACCTTACAAGGAGGAATAATGCGCTTCGCTTTCTCCTTAACAGAACCGAGAATGAATAATGAAGCTGAATATGAAGCTTTGATAGCAGGTCTCGAGATCGCCATTGACATGGGAATTGAAAGCCTCCTCATATATGGGGACTCCCAGCTAGTCGTCAGTCAAGTGAACGGCGATTACCAAACATGCAAACCGGAATTGGTAAAATACGGGGAAAAGGTGCAACAACTGCTGACCCAAATTCCCTCCTATACTTTGGAAAGTATACCACACGCAGAAAATAGCAAAGCGGACGCGTTAGCTAAGCTCGCTAAAGAACTGGCTGACGAGAACCTCGATGAGGTTAGAATCATGGTACAAAGTCGTCGGGTGCTCGCCCCCGCAGAAATACCTCCGGGATCACCCGAAGAGAAGGGAGTGACTGAACAAGCGACCTTACAAATAAAAGACCATGAGAAGGTTGAGGATTGGAGGGAGGTCTTTATAGACTACTTCAAATCCCACCAAATGCCCGAAGATGCGTCCGCACGACACCAGCTCATGAAACGAGCTCTGTCTTTCGCCTTCGTCAATGATACTCTATACAAGAGGTCGTTCGATTCTCTGTGGCTGAGGTGCTTAGGACCGGACGAAGCGGAAAGAGTCGTTCAAGAGGTTCATGATGGAATCTGCGGTTCTCACCAAGCAGGCCCAAAGATGAAGTTAAAGATCAAACGGATGGGCTACTACTGGCCCACGATGATTCAGGACTGCCTAGAATATGCGAAACAATGTCACTCATGCCAAATTCATGGGGACTTCATCCATCAGCATCCCAATCCACTACATCCAACAGTGGCTAGCTGGCCGTTCGAAATGTGGGGAACTGACATAGTCGGCCCCATCGAACCAGCATCGTTTAGGGGACATCGTTTCATCCTGGCGACGACTGACTACTTCTCCAAATGGGCAGAAGCAGTACCGTTGAGAGAAGTGAAGACGGAAAATATCCTCCATTTCTTCAAAACGCACGTCATATATCGGTTTGGAACTCCGAGGCGGATCATCTCCGATAACGGGCCAGCCTACCGAAGTCATAAAATCAGCCGCTTCGCACAGCAGCATAACATAGACTGGAGATATTCCTCAGTCTATAATCCACGAGTTAACGGTCTCGCCGAGGCCTTCAACAAGACCTTGATGAAAATTATAAAGAAAACAGTGTCCCGAAATAAGAAAGACTGGCATGAGAGACTGCAAGAAGCTCTTTGGGCGTATCGAACCACGTTCAAGACAGCCACAAACACAACGCCATACGCGTTGGTGTTCGGTACGGAAGCAGTACTTCCTCTCGAGATAGAGTTACCCTCTCTACGAGTAGCAGTCCACTACGAGCTGACGGACGAAGAAAATGCCCACCTTCGGCTTGAGGAGCTTGACGCCCTTGATGAAACTAGGCTCATAGCGCAACAAAATCTGGAAGCTTATAAAGCAAAGATGATGCGCTCATATGAAAGATTGACACGACCGAGGACATTCCACCAAGGCGAACTCGTGCTAGTGGTCAAAAGGCCTATGATCCCCAATTGCGCCAAGCGGGGAAAATTCGAGCCAAACTATGAAGGCCCGTACATCATAGATAAAGTTTACCAGGGTGGGGCCTATCTACTTATGGACATGCACGGTGAGAGGCCTTTCAGGCCGATAAACGGTCGCTTCCTGAAGAAATACTAAGCTTAATGAGCCACAGCCTAGGTCAATGATAGATGACGACGACCATGTCCGCTCGCTATCTTCTTAAGCTCAAGTTTTATAAGCAGTAGCCAGCCTCTCAATGTCGGACCGAAATGTCCTTAAACTAATAGCGGACCGAAATGTCCTTAAACTAATAGCAGACCGAAACGTCTTTAAACTAATACCGCAGCATCCTTAGGCTGACGAGATGAATAAAAAAAATAATATATAAAATATATATATATATATATATATAATAAATAAAAACGGTATGTCCATAAGCAAAAAGGGCACGGATGAAAACCCGAAAGGGCTCCGTGAGTAAAAACAGCAGGGCTACCGGCGAGTGTTCGTGAAAACTCGAAAGGGCGCGACCTCGTAAAAAATATATATAAAAATAAAAAGAATAAAAAAAACGGTATGTCCATAAGCAAAAGGGGCACGGATGAAAACCCGAAAGGGATCCGTGAGTAAAAACAGCAGGGCTGCCAGCGAGTGTTTGTGAAAACCCGAAAGGGCGCAACCTCGTTAAAAGACACTTATAGGGTCCTCTCGACCTTGTAAGGAGAAACCACCCGCGTGAGATCCTTACGACTCACAAGGGAGCAACACACTTAGGGATCCCCACGATCCCTAAGGAGAAAATACACTTGCGAGATCCTCACGACTCGTAAGAAGAACTCTCTTATGGGACCCTCATGGCTCATAAGATTTGAAAGTCTTAAGTTACAGAGATCTAAACCTGTGCTTAAGCAATCCCCACAATTTCCGATATTGCCCTACAAGTGGTTCAATATTGACCCTTGTATACAATCCACGGGCACAAATAAGCATTTCCCTAATCAAGTCTCATCCGAGACTGGGGATATGTTCGCATGATGAATAACCCTTGTAAATCCTCTCGATTTACAAAGAGAAAACCCTCCTGTAGGACCCTTACGACTTACAGAGGAACAAAACACTTAGGAACCCTCACGATTCCTAGGGAGAAAATACACCTATAAGATCCTCACGACTTGTAGGGAGAAATAGCTTTGTGAGACCCTTACGGCTCATAAAGTCAAAAGCCTTAGTCGACAGGACCCTAACCCTGGTCGCTAAGCCTCCTTTGTTCGAAAATGACAGAGGCAAATGATGATTCGCTTCTGGCGATATCCCAGTTGTAGCGGTGCTGATGCCGAAATCGGTGTCCAATTTTAGGTTTACGGCAAAAAGCCGTTAGGCCGCACATGCATACGAAATAGCCGAAATGATGGGGCAACTTGCAATAAAAAAAAAGCAGCAAGTAAAATGTATGCATGCAAAATAGCCGAAATGATGGGGCAACTCGCAATAAAAAGCAGCGAGTAAAGATAAAATAAATAGCCGAAATGATTGGGCACTGCGAAAAATAGCTGAAATGATTGGGCAATCGCGACCTTCGCGATATAAAAGCTGAAATGATAGAGCATCGCGGAAATAAAACAAAAAAATGACGATAAAACTTTGGCCCTACAGTTAAGATCACATCGATCCCTGTATACAATCCAAGGGCGTAAACAAAGAGGGAACCATACTTTTCCAACAGACTCCGTCAGACGACGAAGCCAAACCTTGACGGTTCGTTTCAACCGAAGAAGCCAGTGTGTTCAACAAACTCCTCGACTCACGGATACAAACACTCCTTGACGAGAGCCTCCTGATTCGCGTCGACTCGCAGAGCTACCAGTGCCTCCGTGGGAATCCTCGACTCGTTTCAAACCCCAAGGAAACAAATAATCCTTGGCGCTTGGGAAACAAATAATCCCTAGCAAACTCCTCGACTCACGGATACAAACACTCCTTGACGAGAGCCTCCTGATTCGCGTCGACTCGCAGAGCCACCAGTGCCCCCGTGGGAATCCTCGACTCGTTTCAAACCCCAAGGAAACAAATAATCCTTGGCGCTTGGGAAACAAATAATCCCTAGCAAACTCCTCGACTCACGGATACAAACACTCCTTGACGAGAGCCTCCTGATTCGCGTCGACTCGCAGAGCCACCAGTGCCTCCGTGGGAATCCTCGACTCGTTTCAAACCCCAAGGAAACAAATAATCCTTGGCGCTTTGGAAACAAATAATCCCTAGCAAACTCCTCGACTCACGGATACAAACACTCCTTGACGAGAGCCTCCTGATTCGCGTCGACTCGCAGAGCCACCAGTGCCCCCGTGGGAATCCTCGACTCATTTCAAACCCCAAGGAAACAAATAATCCTTGGATCTTGGGAAACAAATAATCCCTAGCAAACTCCTCAACTCACGGATACAAACACTCCTTGACGAGAGCCTCCTGATCCGCGTCGATTCGCAGAGCCACCAGTGCCTCCGTGGTAATCCTCGACTCGTTTCAAACCCCAAGGAAACAAATAATCCTTGGCGCTTGGGAAACAAATAATCCCTGTTTCCTGATTTAAAATCAGGAAAGCTTATGGAAAAAGCTTGAGAAGAGGGTCACGTGCTTACACGTGACCAGCAGTCACGTGTTGGCACGTGACACCCAAAAGTACCGGCAAAGCAAGTTCAGCTTCCTGACTACATCAAAGAAAAAGGGTTTAAGAAAGGGTCACGTGCTCCCACGTGACCAGGGTCACGTGTTGGCATGTGACATTTTAAAGCGGATTCAAAGGCACATCGGCTCCCTGATCAAGTCAAGGAAAAAGAGTCCAGATCAGGGTCACGTGCTCATACGTGACCAGGGGTCACGTGGTGGCACGTGACGGTTAAGCAACAACCAGAAGACAGCGCAAAAGGAAAGAAGAAGGCTCATTCCAAAGGGGGTCACGTGCTCACACGTGACCATGGGTCACGTGGTCACACGTGACCGGCTTTCAAAGCCCATTTTGTCAACAGAATTAAATTCTGAAAGAAATTCAAATCTTTCCAAAGGAAAGCGGCTATCTGGAACCAATCGAATTAAAGATTCAGAGGTGATGAAATATCATCTATCTATGGGAAAATCTCGGGTTTGGAAAGATTTCCCCTTTAAATCTAACCGAAACAACAAAGGAGAATCCCTGGATTTGAAATCCAATGGTGAATAAAATTCACCTAATAATCCAAAGGTCCAAAACGAATGATGGATGCAAATCAAATCTCTCATGAAGATTCGTCAAAAACTGATTGATTCGGCTGCTTCTCCTATAAATAGGAGCCAAGAGACACAGAGAAAATATATACAGAGACAGGGAGAGAAAAAGAAAAGGAAGAGAGCTTCGATACTTCGAGGAACTTGGATCTTCTGCAAAAGAAAACCCTAGGTAAGAAAGGGAAGGCTTTTTGAAAGAAAGAGAATTTAATTCTCAACAGAGTTTAACTCTAATATATAAAACAGAAGAACATATTTCTTCTCTCTTTGATAGAGGATCTGCAAAGTGCACATTTCCCCTTGAAGTTGAGAATTTAATTCTCAATGGGTCGAGATCCTGCCATGCAGATCCAAAACATAGAGAGGGAATGGCAGCACAAGAATTTAATTCTCACAGAACTATAGGAATTTAATTCCTTTAAAATAAAACTAGGGCTTGACCCTGTGTTATGGGAATTTAATTCCTTCAGAACAAAAAGAAACAGGGTTTAACCCTAATTAAGAATCTAGTTCTGTTGGAACAGCGGGGATTTAATTCCCTTGATCATAACTTAAAAGAAAGTGGGAATTTAATTCCTTAAAAGCTTTTATTAGGGTTTAACCCTATTCAGTTCTTCACATATATGAGGAATTTAATTCCTACGGAAAATTCAGAGTTCAACTCTATTCAGAATATAAACCTTCAAAAGGAAGTAGGAATTTAATTCCTCTGAAATTACTGTCAGGGTTTAACCCTACGAGGAACTTAATTCCTGAGAAAAGGTTAACAGATCCTCTAAATAACATACATAGAGGCAGGGTCACGTGTCATCACGTGACCCCCCCAAGAGATATACAGAAAGCCCCTTTGAGGCAGCACCCCACGTGACCCACGTGACCCTCGGCAGAAGCTCTAATACATAGGCATTTGAATGCCCATCACGTGATGGCACGTGATGCTCTGAAAGACGCGATAATCTCAGTAGAATAAATGAAGGGAGGGCGCTCTCACGTGCTGCCACGTGACCCCTCCTGCCTTAGTGTTTAACACTAAATTGAAACTCCCGAACCCAGTGTTAAAACACTGTTGGGCCTTAGTGTTCAATACTAATCAAAAAGCTTTGTTTGCAGTGTTCAACACTGACTACCTTAGTGTTTAACACTAATCTGAGATCTTCATTGCCAGTGTTCAACACTGATCTGTTTTAGTGTTTAACACTAATTTGAAAAGCCTTGTTACTGGTGTTTAACACCAATTATCTCTTGGTGTTAAACACTAACTTGTCAACCTCATTCCCAGTGTTCAACACTGACTGCTCTGTAGTGTTTAACATTAGGCTTTGGCCCAATTGGCCTAAATGGATAGAGGCAAAGCCTCTCCTGATTGGACTTAGCCTAAGATGGCCATAAGTCCTCAATTTGTGATTAACTGGGCCAATGGACTCATAACATAATTAATTCGTCTTGATCCCAAATTGGGCCAAGGACTATTTAATCCACTCCGGTTCTAGGGTACATCTCTTCACTCCTTTGATACTTGGCATTGTAATCCCTCAATGTCTTCAAAGAGGTGACGGGTCCCGACGACCACACATTGATACGGACTGTGGGGTCCTTAAACCCGTGTTTAATGCAAAATTCCTGGTTACGTGGAACGCGGATAATGTCACTCTTTGACCCCGTGGAAAACATCCAGAGCGGAGCCTGGTCCTCGCAGAGCACGGCAGTGAACCCGTGCGAAGCATCCAGAGCACATACCGGACTGTGGGGTCCTTAAACCCATGGACTACGACGTCCTTAACCTTGACCGAAATGTCTTAAAACTAACAATGGACTGTGGGGTCCTTAAACTCATGAACTACGACGTCCTTAACCTTGACCGAGATGTCTTAAAACTAACAGTGGACCGCAATGTCCTTAAACTACCCATGGACCGCAATGTCCTTAAACTACCCATGGACCGCAACGTCCTTAAACTACCCATGGACCGCAATGTCTTTAAACTAGAACAATAGAGCCCCGTATGCTCTTTTGTCGGATCTAAACGGTCCCGTTTAAGTTGATCTTAGCCTCAAAGATGGCTAACGTATCCTTAAACCTTCAAACAGACTGGACTATGAATCCCCCCAATTAACTCTGGCTCGAGGGTACATCTCTGAGCTCCTCTGACATCCGTCGTTGTAATCCTTCAACGTCGTCAGAGAGGTGACGGGTCCCGACGGCCATACATACGATGGACCACTATGTCCCTAAATTGGAACATTAGAGCCCAAACGCTCCTTTGTCGGATCTAAACGATCCCGTTAGGTTGATCTTAGTCTCAAAGTGAGACTAACGTATCCTTAACAAACGTTTGAGTTGATCTTAGCCTCACGTATGGCTGACGTATCCTCAAACCAAACCCCCCAAACCCAAATCTAAGATAATACGGATTTGGACTAGTCCACGCCCTATAGACGATGACATAACTCAGTCTCCGTAAACAATCCACGGGCAACAAAATACAAAACAGACACCCACGACACGAAGTGACCATCTGGAGAAGGAGAAAGTTGTTACCGCAATGCGGTAGCGTAATTAACTGCAGGGGCTTGCGCCTGCAGGGAAGAGCGTCCCCACAATCAAAAACCCCTCAAACGAGGGGGAATCTGACGAAGTCTGCTACATCGGACGCATCCGTCTAAACCTTCGATACATGGTGCCATAAATCAACTTGGCATCTTCGGAGAGGTGGACGGATAGCACCAATTAGCATCTGCCCCAAACCTCAGGCGAGACGTCAAGTCACGCCGTCTTTCGGAGGGGAACAGATTCTGGCACGCCCGGTGGGACCTTTTCCTCTTTCCACTCCACACTTCGTATGTCGTGACGCGCGAACCAATCGCGGTTCGCTAATGGTTGCCCTTGGGTTTCAAGATACTAAGAATTGGCGTCTCGCTTATTGCAGAAAGCAAAGGATCGATGGCTTCTACTTCCGTGAAATTCTCCAACTGCTCAGACTGCAATTGCAACCAACGCTCTGCCTCGCCAGGAGGTATAGCCTACGGACCCCAAGCTGCTTCGCTATTCACAATGCCCGTGGAACAGGTCACTCGCGCCACCACAGGATTGTTCTTCGGGACCATGCTCCCGCCGACAAACTTCACCGCTCCAGTGCTGACAACGGAAGCTCTCAAGAAGTCGGTCTTTGATCGTCTTACCCCTGCCGCGGCTCCCCTCAACGAGTCACCCAACGTCAACGCCTCGGTCTTCTCTAGATTGGGCCAGAAATCCTGCAAACCCATCATGGGGCCTACAATCTCAGAGAAGGCTGCTTCTAAGAAAGTGGCTGCTCCTGCTCCCGAAATCGTCAAGGCGGCTTCTCCGGCCAAAAGGTCGGTCTTTACAAGATTGACGGCTCCAGCTCCCGCTCCTGCTGCCCAAAGGACGTCGGTCTTTGACAGGCTAACACCAACAGCGACCCCCACCTACACAGGGGGCAAGACGAAACCATTCTTACCGCTGACCCTACGCCGTCCGCTCGACACGCTCGACGTCGCCATTGGCGCCGAGTAAGGAAGGCTGGGGGCAACTCCCCCTCCGGGTTGACTCCATCGGCCCCGGTGGCAGAAGTTAATGCTGCTGTTCCAACTGGGAACAGCTTCGAAATGCTAAATAAGGTGCGAAGGAATTCTGCTACTGCAGTGCTGAAGAGGTCTCCTCCCCCATTAAAAAAGGTTGTGGAAATAAAACCCGAACAGCCCCGATCTCCTCAACGGCTGTCTTCCAAAATCTATAAGGTTTGGCGGCAGGCCCGAGACTCGATCATCGATCCAAACTTCTCCCGCCAGCACAAGAAGCTGAAAATCCAACCGGAAGCTGGTCACCAGGCTAAACCCCAAAGGGCTGTTGATCAACTGGCTCATAAAGGGAAGAGGCCAGAGAAGACCCCCCAGCATGCAACGACGACTAAAAGCACTGAGCCCAGACGCCCTAAGTCTGGGGGCATGGTGGTGCACACTGTCTACATGGCCTCTGGAAAGGAGGAAAGCCGCACTTCTACGGGCCACCGACCGCTAACCCGATCCGTGACAAAGGCCCAGGAGCAGCAACAAAAGCTTCAGGAAATGATGAATGCTATGGCCGCGCTTACCGGGCCAAAAGAAAACCCAGAAACGTCCTCAGATGCACGCCGAGAGGAAGAAACCGATGCTGAATTCCTTCGCCGGACACTGGAGAAAAAGGACAAAGAGGCTGCTGAACAAGCGGCCAACATACAACGTATGGGCCTTCTCTTCCAAGATATGATAGGAATGATGATCCAGCAGGACTTACCCGCCGAAGATCCCCCAATCGTTCTTGAAGACGACCGAGGAGAAACGTCAAATCCACCACCAGCCCTCTCAACGGCCAAGGAGGAGGCAATCTCTAAGGCTGACTTGGCTGACTACATAGCCCAGCAAATCCGGGTTCATCACGCGACTGAGGCAGCTGGTCAAGTCGTGAAAACGGGGCGGCCGTATCCAAGCTGGTACGACCAAATCAAATACCCGCAAGGCTATACGATACCGAAATTCCACGTGTACAAGGGGACCGGCAACCCCCATCAACATGTCGCCCAGTTCCGGGCCCTCTGCGGTAACACCGGCGGTGATGATAAACTGTTGCTCCGCCAGTTCGTGGGCAGCTTATCAGAAACAGCGTTCGAATGGTATTCGGAACTCCCGAACGATTCTATCAAAACGTTCGCTGAAATGGAGTTGTTATTCACTCAGCGATTCGCAAGTGCCAGCGAACGCACTCCAATAACTGCATTGATTAACGCCAGGGTAAAACTAGGCGAAACCTGGGTCCAGTATGCTATACGCTGGCGGAACTTGTGGTCGAGATGTGAACAACGCATTGAGGAGGCACCCGCAGTGGGCATGTTCGTGGGAACCCTAGACCCCCACGCAACTATCTCCCAGTTTATGATGTTCTTTAAGCCAACCACATTCCAGGCTTTGATCGACAAGTTGGCTCAGATGGACCAGATGGGTCATAGACCACCTCCCCCGAAGTCGGAACCTCGGAATGACAAGGGTAAAGGAAGAGCAACCTTTGTTGCGAATGCCCAACAGCAACCTAACGCCCCGAAACCGGCAGATCAACTGGAGGAAAGGCGTCGGTATTATAATGAGAAGATGAAGCGTCCCTACTCGTTCCCACGGGACAAGACGAAACGGCTATTCGAGCTGGCAATACGCAACAGACTTATAAACCTGCCAAATCCAAGGCGACCGCCGCAACCCACCGAGGTGAATAACCCTAACTATTGCCCTTACCATCAAACGGTAGGCCATCCGATTGAAGATTGCTTCGTCTTCAAAGGATGGATTGAAGACCAGTACCTCCAGGGGAAGTTTGTACTCTCCGAAAAGTGGAAGGTGAACCCACCACAGCCGCACGCTCCTAGGAAAGCGGATACACCGGGGGCAACATGTTCTTTTATTGAAGAAGCTCCATGGGAGGTCGTGCTATCAACTAAAACCAAAAGAATGCTGAGAGACCTTCATGCGTGCCCTGCGATCGAATGGAAGGACCCTCTTGAACCTCAAATTATCGAAGGAATGTTGAAGCCCCGCCCAATTACGAAGATTCGCGATAAGGGCCCAAATACTCACGCCCAACCGTCAAAATCTTCGAAGAAAAAGAAGAAATCCAAGAAGCCCGTGAAGCTTGGAAACGAACACACGAACTTGTAGAAGCAAATCGACGCGTTGGAAGAATACAATCAAAAGGCGCGAACTCCTGTCACACTGCAAGAGTTCCTCAACCACATCTTTCAAGAGGAAGATGATGGAGAAAGCTCGTCGGATGAATCCGAAGGATATGTGGCGAGTTGTAACGTAATCTCCCACTCGTTTACCGATGATGGGAAAACTCCTGGCACTAAAAAGTTGGAGGCAGAGCCTGTACCAGAGCGTGCATGGCCAACAGACGAAATGATCGACGCTTTTCTAGACGAGATTCGTCTAAAATGTAAAGCGGACCAGGAGCGTGAGATGACCACGTCGGAAGGAGCCAAATGCGGGCAACTGAACGAAAGAGTTGAACTACCCCTGCCAGAGCGAAAGGCATCCGAAGTAGACAAGAAGATATTCAAGACGAGGAAAAGGTTTGCCAAAGCCATGTCAATCGGAATGAAGCTACCACCCTCGGAAGGAAACACACACGATGGGGTGGAGAGGCACCCTGACTATTGCGCATATCACCGGAAAATCTCACACCCCACGGAAGAGTGCGACGCCTTTAAGATATGGTGGCAAGGATATGTCGCTCGTCGGCAACATGTTAAGCGCATGAAACGCAAGAGCCGTCGGGAGCGAAGAAGTACTATCGATGGGCACGACAGAGCTACTGGCAACTGTTACATGGTAAACGCCAGGGGGTCACAAGTTCTCACCTTTGGGAGCGACTCTGATAAAGAAATCGCTCTGGGCCCTCTCTTCAAAGAATCCGTGTTGGGGAAAGAGGAGGAATCGGAGATCTGCGAGAACATTCAGCTGCGCAATCGCACACTCCCAGAAAAGAATCTCGGGCCCGGGAATAGAAAGGATAAGGGAAAGGAAAAGGTCACTGAAGATATCACTTTAGATGACCAAGTCATGAGAGAGCTGGCTGCCAAAGACCCTCCTAGGAAGAGTAAAGTGGACTATAACATCCTCGCGCACCTAAGGAAGCTACCTTCTCAGCTTAGCATTCTCGATGCTCTCCTATTATCAAAAGAAGCGCGAGACTCACTAATTAAGGCGTTACAAGAACCTGAGCAATTCCAAGCCTTCCTCGCCACTGAAAAGATGAAGGATGAACTGGAGGAAGTGCATACGGCCGACATCACTTTCGGTGATGAAGACCTCCTTCTCGGGACGTGCGACCACAACCGTCCCCTATATGTCTCCGGATACTGCCATGATATCAAGATAGGCAAGATCCTGGTGGATAATGGATCCTCCGTCAACCTCCTTAATGTTCGGGTGTTGAAGGAAATCTGCATGAGCGTGCAACACCTCGCTCGTGACAAAATTACTATCTCCGGTTTCGATTCACAATCGTCACGGACTCTCGGATCTGTGATACTAACATTACGCTTTGGACTTCTCGTCACAGACATCAAATTCCATGTCATTGACGCCAAGACCTGCTACAACGCCTTGCTCGGCCGTCCTTGGCTACACGAGTACAATATCATCCCTTCTACACAACATCAGTGTATGAAGTACTTTAAGGATGGTTTCGAGTATACCGTAACAGGTGAGTTAAACCCATTTTCCATGAACGAAGTCCGCAAATACGAAGATGCGAAGTACTTTTTGCCAGACTTCGAGGATACAGAAAGGTGTCGCAACCCGAAGAACAAAACCGTCGCCACCATCCCCGTTTTCGGAAGCGACACCGAAGAAGAGGAAGAGATAATTTATGCAGGGCCATCTCAACGCAACAACCTGGGGATGCCCGCCCCCATGTTGGTCTTCGGAAGTGATTCAGAAGATGAAGTTAATGCTGTGTTCTCCAATCGGCTGTCAATACAAGCACCCCCTGGCGATGACCATAGTTTGCAAATCACCATGGTACCGCGAGAACACTACAAGGATCTTGACGCGCTTCAGGCTCACAATGTGCAGGACCTGCGAACATTTTACGTCCCTCCCAGGCGAAGGGATGAGAAGGTGATCCTATTCTACCGATCCTCAGAGTCGAAAATAGAGAAAGAGATCTGGCATGGCGCGGATGCTACACTTGACAGGCTCCAACCCATCCGTCTGCCCAGATACTATACAAATGGATTAAAGAAGCTATTGAAGCGCCAAGGAGTACCTTTAGAACAGACCGTTCGGCAGGCGCGGTTCTACAACAGGATTTGGGATGTCCCCGGGACTCAACGCAAATTGCCCAACGGGAAGATGGAAACACTCGGGCTTGGATACGCAAGAGCCGGAAAACGGGAACGGGCTCACAGCAGCTACGCTATATATACCTTTGATGAAGAGGAGGACGCCCTGTCAGGAGATGCCAACCCTCCATCAAAACTAGACCCCGCGATTAAAGCGCCGAGTCCGTCGTTTGAAGAACGAATGGGCAAGCCTATCAGGAAAATGGGTCAGAAAGCTCGGGAAGACCACAACCGCGAAATGGCCATCTACGAGAAGGCCAGGACGCAACGTCTATCTCAACGTGCTGCAAAAGACAAAGACGCTTATCCTCGTCAATCCGTTGTACGAAAGGCCCGACACAGAGACGGAAATAAATCAAGAAGCGGCTCGGGTTTGTCCCTCATGAAGAAGATGAGTCGAGCGTACTCCTTCCCCCGAGACAAGACGGAAAGGTTACTCAACCTCGCTATAAAACATCAAATGATCACGCTTCCAGAGTCTAGACATCCTGAGCAAGCTAACAAGGCTTCTCATCTGAGTTATTGCTCTTACCACCAAGCCGTAGGACATCCTACCGAAGACTGCTTCACCTTCAAGAACTGGGTCGAGGACCAGTACCGACGGGGCAGATTCGCTTTATCCGACGGCTGGAAGGTAACGCCGCCGCAAAAGCACGAGCCCAAGGCCGCAAGAGCAGAACCGGGTCCACCTCAGTCCAGGGAGCGGGTTCGCACTTGTTATACGATTACGATATTAGGAGAAGAGCCCGAGAACGTAGATGACCTTCCCCGGTGCTTTGAGAACAGCGATGATGAGGTGATCTCAGAATTTCCGCCCGCTCCGAAAGAACTGGAAGATGGCATACATACTACTGCAGATAACCTCAAAAAGATTGAGTTGGGATCGGCAGACGACCCGCGACCGACATTTGTCAGCGAGTTGTTATCCGAAGAGAGGGTGGCTGCGTTAAAGAACGTGCTTCTACGGCATAAAGATTGCTTCGCGTGAAACTACTCCGAGATGCCAGGATTAGATCCGGAGATTGCTGTGCATAGATTAGCAATATCCCCAGATATCAAGCCGGTCAAGCAGGCGCCAAGGAGGATGCGACTCGAGCTTGAGATGAGCATCAACGCCGAAGTCAAGAAGCTGATCGATTCTGGATTTATCCAAGAAGTCCAATATCCCGACTGGATCGCCAATATCGTCCCGGTAATGAAGAAGAATGGGACGGTACGCATATGCGTGGATTTCAGGGATCTCAATAAAGCCTGTCCGAAGGATGATTTCCCAGTACCAGTAACCGAGCTAATGATAGATAACACGTCCACTCACGAGGTTTTCTCCTTTATGGATGGTTCGTCAGGATACAATCAGATAAAGATGCATCCCGAAGACAAGAAGCACACCGCTTTCCGGACCCCTTTGGGTATATTCTGCTACAGGGTTATGCCCTTTGGTCTAAAGAACGCTGGCGCTACCTATCAAAGGGCCATGACAAAGATCTTCGACGATCTCATACATGACATCGTCGAGTGCTATATCGATGACCTTGTAGTGAAGAGCATGTCGTACGAAGAGCATTTAAAACATCTGGAGACTGTATTTCTACGCCTTCGGCAATATAATTTGAAAATGAATCCCCTCAAATGCGCGTTTGGAGTCTCCTCGGGCAAATTTCTGGGATTCATCGTTCGACACCGAGGTATTGAGATAGATCCGTCAAAGATTAAGGCGATCATGGAAATGCCTCCGCCAAGAACCCTCAAGCAGTTGCGGTCTCTCCAAGGGAAGCTCGCATACATCCGGCGGTTTATCGCTAATCTTTCGGGCAAATGCCGTCCTTACAGCCACCTGATGAAAAAGGGAACTCCATTCGCTTGGGATCACAAATGTCAAGGTGCACTAGACGAGATCAAGCAGTACCTGCAGAACCCTCCGGTGTTGGCCGCGTCGGTCAAGGGAAAACCCCTCATTCTTTATACGACCGCCCTCGAAGGTTCCTTAGGCGCATTATGGGCACAAGAGAACGATCAGGGGAAAGAAAGAGCACTTTACTACTTAAGTCGAGTGCTGCTGGGGGCAGAAAGCAACTATTCCCCCATTGAAAAGCACTGCCTGGCGTTGATCTTCGCAATAACAAAGCTTAGACATTACGCATTAGCACATGAAGTCCGTCTTATTTCGAAGGTGGACCCTCTCAAATATTTGATGTCGAAAGCCATATTGACGGGACGACTCGCTAAGTGGGCCCTGCTCTTGATGGAGTTCTCGATAACGTATCAACCTCTCAAGGCAGTGAAAGGCCAGGCCATTGCCGACTTCCTCGCCGAGCACCCGATACCGGCCGATTCTCCTCTGAACTGTGATTTGCCGGACGAGCATGCATTTGATGCGATTAGCGGCGGAAGCGCCCGATGGGAACTCTATTTCGATGGAGCGTCCTCCATAAAGAAACAGAAACGAGGTATCCCAATGATCAAATCAGGGATAGGCCTCATCTTTGCAACTCCACAAGGAGGGATAATGCGCTTCGCCTTCTCCTTAACAGAGCCGAGGACAAACAAGGAAGCTGAATACGAAGCTCTGATAGCAGGCCTCGAGATCGCCATCGACATGGGAATTGAAGACCTCCTTATATACGGGGATTCTCAGCTGGTCGTTAGTCAAGTAAATGGTGATTACCAAACGTGCAAGCCGGAGTTGGTGAAGTACGGCGAAAGGGTGCAACAACTATTGACCCAAATTCCCTCCTATACCCTGGAGAACATACCGCGCGCGGAAAACAGCAAAGCAGACGCGTTGGCTAAACTTGCTAAAGAACTGGCTGACGAGAACCTCGATGACGTCAGAATCGTGGTACAAAGCCGTCGAGTGCTCGCCCCGGCAGAAATATCTCCGGAATCATGCGAAGAGAAGGGAGCGACTGAGCAGACGACCCTACAAATAAAAGACCATGAGAAGGCCGAAGACTGGAGGGAAGTCTTCATAGACTACTTTAAGTCCCACCGAATGCCCAAAGAGGCGTCCTCAAGACATCAGCTCATGAAACGAGCTTTATCTTTCGCTTTCGTCAACGATATTCTATACAAGAGATCGTTTGATTCTCTATGGCTGAGATGCTTAGGACCTGACGAAGCAGAAAGAGTCATTCAGGAAGTTCATGACGGACTTTGCGGTTCTCACCAAGCAGGCCCAAGGATGAAGTTAAAAATTAAACGGCTGGGTTACTACTGGCCCACGAGGACTGCCTCGAATATGCGAAGCAATGCCACTCATGCCAAATCCATGGAGACTTCATCCACCAACATCCGAATCCACTGCACCCAACGCTGGCTAGTTGGCCATTCGAAATGTGGGGGACTGACATAGTCGGCCCCATTGAGCTAGCATCATCCCGGGGACACCGTTTTATCCTGGCGACAACTGATTACTTCTCCAAATGGGCAGAAGCAGTACCACTGAAGGAAGTGAAGACGGAGAATATCCTCCATTTCTTCAAGACGCACGTCATCTATCGGTTCAGAACTCCACGGCGGATTATCTCCGATAATGGGCCGGCCTACCGAAGCCATAAGATTAGCCGCTTCGCACAGCAGCACAGTATAGACTGGAGATATTCTTCGGTTTACAACCCACGAGCTAACGGTCTGGCCGAGGCCTTCAATAAGACCTTGACGAAGATCATAAAAAAGACCGTTTCCAGGAATAAGAGAGACTGGCACGAAAGGCTGCAAGAAGCCCTTTGGGCTTATCGAACCACATTCAAGACGGCCACAAACACAACGCCATACGCGTTGGTATTTGGGACGGAAGCAGTGCTCCCCCTCGAGATAGAGTTACCCTCTCTACGAGTAGCAGTCCACCACGAGCTGACGAACGAAGAAAATGCTCACCTTCGGCTTGAGGAGCTTGATGCCCTCGACGAAACCCGGCTCATAGCGCAACAACATCTAGAGGCCTACAAAGCAAAGATGACGCGCTCATACGAAAGATTGACCAGGCCGAGGACATTCCGCCAAGGCGAACTCGTACTAGTGGTCAAAAGACCTATGATCCCCAATCGTGCCAAGCGAGGAAAATTTGAGCCAAACTATGAAGGCCCGTACATCATAGACAAGGTCTACCAGGGTGGAGCCTACCTACTCATGGACATGCACGGTGAAAGGCCTTTCAGGCCAATAAACAGCCGCTTCTTGAAGAAATACTACGCTTAATAAGCCGCAGCCTGGGTCAATGATAGATGACGACGACTATGTCCGCTCACTATCTTCCTAGGCTCAGACTTTACAAGCAGCAGCCGGCCTTCCCATAACGGCGGACCGAAACGTCCTTAAACTAACGGCGGACCGAAACGTCCTTAAACTAACGGCGGACCGAAACGCCCTTAAACTATCGACGGACCGAAACGTCCTTAAACTAACGACGGACCGAAACGTCCCTAAACTACTACCGCAACATCCTTAGGTTGACGAGATGGATAAAAAAAAAGATGAAGAAGATAATAAAATGATAAAAAAAACGGTATGTCCATAAGCAAAGTGGGCACGGATGAAAACCCGAAAGGGCTCCGTGAGTAAAAACAGCAGGGCTGCCGGCAAGTGTTCGTGAAAACCCGAAAGGGCGCGACCTTGTAAAAAAAAGTGAAAAAGAATAAAAAAAAACGGTATGTCTATAAGCAAAATGGGCACGGATGAAAACCCGAAAGGGCTCCGTGAGTAAAAACAGCAGGACTACCGGCGAGTGTTTGTGAAAACCCGAAAGGGCGCAACCTCGTTAAAGGACACTTACAGAGTCCTCTCGACCTTGTAAGGAGAAACCACCTGCGTGAGATCCTTACGACTCACAAAGGAGCAGCACACTTAGGGATCCTCACGATTCCTAAGGAGAAAATACACTTACGAGATCCTCACGACTCGTAAGGAGAATTCTCTTATGGGACCCTTACGGCTCATGAGATTTGAAAGTCTTAAGTTACAGAAACCTGAACCTGTTCTTAAGCAAATCCTCCACAACCTTCGATATTGCCCTACAAGAGGCTCAATACTGACCCTTGTATACAATCCACGGGCGCGAATAAACATTTCCCCAGCAAAGTCCAACCCTTGTAGGTCCTCTCGACCCATAAGGAGAAAACCCTCTTGTAGGATCCTTACGACTTACAGAGGAACATGTAAGTCCATGCTACCTCTCCCGGTACTTTCGGGAATGCGGAATTTGGTAAAAAACAATTTTTACGGAGGTGGTAACATGGACCTATAACCCGGATCTTGGTTAAACATCTATCTAACATCCTAACTAAGAGATTCTAGCTACTCGGTTAGGGGGTTATACCTTGCTTGTCTTGAACTCCTTCTCTTCAAGGCTCCGATGGTGGTCCGATGGCTTCTTCTCGTCGTCTCCGTACGCCGAAGATAGATCCACCTGAAAGCTCCAACCTTTAGCTCCTTCTTCGTTCTTTGAAGAAACTAGTTCACTTGGTTTGCTAAACCTAGTGAACTAGAATGAGTAGAGAAGAAATAGAATGGGATTTTATTTATGGTTCTTGATTCTCAACTCATGAGACAAGAGAACCATAGATCAAGAGAGGGAGCAAGAGGTTGAGGGTGAGAGCAAGAGGAGAGCTCAAGAACAAGAGAGAGAATGAGCAAGAAAGAATGAGCAAGTATTTTGTCTCTCACCCTCTCATAATCCAAAGCAATGATAACTCATCATATTAACAAAAGTCTTATGTGATGGTTTGAAGCAACCACAACCATATCATTTCATGCACTCATTTTACACAAATGAGCAAGTAAACAAAAGTCTTTGCCATGAAATGATGGCTATGGTTATCATGATGGTCAACTAGTCAAGCCTAGTCAACCGGTCAACAAGTCAACAAAAGTCAACAAGTCAACAAGTCAACAAAAGTCAACAAGTCAACAACCATATCACCATAATACTTAATTAATATAATAGTTAATCATATATCATATTCTCATTAGGGTTGAGCATAAAGTCAAATAGTCAACGGTCAACTGTCAACAACCCTAATGAGAATCCGCTGCCTCTGCCTCCCTGTCAACTGTGCATACACACCCGCATCCGCGTTCCGAGGAACACGAATGCAAACTGGATAAATCCAATCCCATAAGGTACACTAGGATCTGGCTTAAACCAAAGCCCGCTAGTGTAAACTGTCCGGACACTGTACGTGCACAAGTGCACGGATGTGACCGAACCCTGTCGCAAAACCATGCGACCTGTCGCAATACCATGCGACCTCTACTCTTTTGCCTAAAGGCGAAAAGCTTTCTGTGTGGGACTCTAAAGACTCGACACTACGCTGGCAGTGGGTTTAACCACAGACCGCAAGCGGCACTAGCTGTGCGTAACGGTCCCCAGGTAATGCCGACAAGAAGACGGACGAGGCGAAACCCATCTGAACTCCTACTGAGCCTGAGTGTGACATTCTCCGTACAGTCCGGTCTGTTCGTCTGATACATCGCATGGCGGGCCTAGGGGGCGGTAAACGTCAGTCCCCTAATAGCGGTACAAGTCGTGCCGGAGCGAAGCCCAAAACACCCTGAGATAACACTGGAAACCTACCAGTATATCTCGTTTGCCCTGGCCAGGGACTACTCGTGTAATGGCTCTCCTAGACACAGCGCGATGTCAACCCCCAATACCGGGAGAGACGAATCCTGTCTAACCGTCACTGCCTCCAAGTGCTTCGGGACTGCACCCAACCACTACCTGTTTGCACGACTCCTTTGAGTCGTGGTAGGGTAGTGATCAAAGTACAGTGGGAACACACTCGAGGCGGAGTGACAGTGTCAAGTCAGCGGACTAAGCTGTACTCATGTCACCTGGGAACTGATAACTGACGATAGGTATAATACCAACTAGTCAGTTCCCGACGAGTCCTGTCCAGTATACCCGTAACCTAACGAGCACCCGCATACTATCTCAAGTACGACGTACTGACGGCTGTGGGACAGACCGTCTCCCACACTGGGATGAGAAGCGCATGCGCTGGTCTACTCCGGAGTATCGATGCCCTGTCTCGATAGTCCTGCGACCAGGGACCTGCATAAGGATGTGCTTATAGATTACCCAGCCCCACTAGTGTGACGGCCATCACATCGCTGGTAATCAAGCAAAGATCCTAAGGGCTCTACTAATGTGTATAGGCGATATACAAAAATAAACACATGTACACATTGAAGTAGAAACAAACCAAGTAGCATACTACTATTTTGAGCAAGATTGTATATACAAGGTGAATATCCCAAGCATCCATTAAGTAATATACAAACCAGTATGATACAGTAATGGCCTCTAGGACATATACACTAACAATCTCCCACTTGCACTAAGGCCATGTACTGGCGTATCGAAGACCTATCATCTCGATCAGCCGCTCGAACTGAGTCTGGGGCAGGGCCTTGGTGAATGGATCTGCAGTGTTATCTTCTGAAGCGACTCTCCGAACCTCGATCTCCTGGCGATCTACGATCTCCCTGATCAGGTGATACCGCCTTAAGATGTGCCTGGATTTCTGATGGGACCTGGGTTCCTTCGCTAAAGCTATAGCCCCGTTGTTGTCGCAATACAGAGGTATTGGATCAACAATGGACGGAACCACCTGAAGTTCTTTCAAGAACTTCCTCATCCAGACAGCTTCTTTTGCGGCATCAGATGCAGCGATGTATTCCGCTTCCATCGTCGAGTCTGCAACGGTTTCTTGTTTGGAACTCTTCCAACACACCTCCCCTCCATTGAGGGTAAAGACAAAACCCGACATGGACTTGGAATCATCCTTGTCACTCTGGAAGCTGGAGTCAGCAAAGGCCTCGATCTGGAGGTCTTTTCCGCCATACACCAAGAACATCTCCTTAGTCCTTCTCAGGTACTTGAGAATGTTCTTTACCGCTATCCAGTATTTCTCCCCAGGGTTTGACTGATACCGGCTTACCACACTCAGTGCATAAGCTACATCCGGTCTGGTACACAACATCGCATACATTATAGAGCCTACCGCAGAAGCGTAGGGTATAATAGACATGCGATCCCTCTCCAAATCAGTCTTGGGAGACATCTCTTTAGAGAGGGTGATCCCGTGACAAGCCGGTAGGTTACCGCGCTTGGAATCTTCCATACTGAATCTCTTCAGTATGGTGTCGATATACCTGGACTGAGAAAGTCCTAATATCCTCTTGGATCTGTCACGGTAGATCCGGATACCCAGAATGTACGAGGCATCACCCAGGTCTTTCATGGAGAACCTGTGTGACAAGAACCCCTTGACAGATTGTAGCATAGGAATGTCATTTCCTATTAAGAGAATGTCATCCACGTATAAAACGAGGAATACTACAGTTCTCGCTACAAATCTACTATAGATGCATGGTTCATCTGGATTTTTGATAAAGCCAAATTCTTTGACCGTCTCATCAAAGCAGATGTTCCAACTCCGCGATGCCTGCTTTAGTCCATAGATGGACTTAAGCAACTTGCACACCTTTCCGCTGCTCCCACTCTGAATGAAACCCTCTAGCTGGTCCATATAGACACACTCCTCTAAATTTCCATTTAGAAAAGCTGTCTTTACGTCCATTTGCCAGATCTCATAATCGTGGAAGGCAGCAATGGCAAGAAGGATCCGAATGGATTTCAGCATGGCTACTGGAGAAAAGGTTTCGTCATAGTCCAAGCCAGGTCTTTGACGAAAACCCTTTGCTACCAGCCTAGCTTTATAGGTCTCAACCTGTCCATCTACACCAATCTTCCTTTTGAAGATCCACTTGCATCCTACGGGTTTTACCCCGTCTGGAGCAATGTCCAACGTCCATACCTTGTTGGTGTACATGGACTCCATTTCGGTCCGCATTGCATCCAGCCATTTCACTGAGTCAACGCTCTGAATGGCCTGCTGGAAGCTAGTAGGCTCATCATAATCTATGATGCAATCCTCTCTATCCCCGTCTATGAGAAAACCGTAGTATCTCTCGGGCGGATGAGTCTGCCTACTACTCCTGCGGAGCGGCGTAGGAATGTCCTGTTCTGTTGAACCCTCTGGTTCCACTAAGCTTTCAGTAACAGTCTGTGGTTCTGGAACTTCTTCCAGTTCTATTGTGCTCCCACTTATCTGGTTTTCCAAAAACTCAGTTTCCAAGAAGTAGGCATGACGAGAAACAAGGACTTTTTGTTCCTCTTCACAGTAGAAGAAATATCCCTTGGAATTCTTTGGATATCCCACAAACTTGCACTGTACCGAGCGTGCCTCGAGCTTGTCCGCATGCTGCTTTTTGACAAAAGCTGGACATCCCCATGTCTTAATGTGCTTAAGATAGGGTCTCTTCCCACACCACATCTCATATGGTGTAGTAGGCACGGTCTTGGTAGGAACTCGGTTCAAAAGGTATGCTGCTGATTCTAGCGCATATCCCCAGAATGATCGCGGCAACTCAGCGTTACTCATCATGGACCGCACCATATCCAATAGGGTGCGGTTCCGTCTTTCCGATACACCGTTATGTTGCGGGGTGTACGGAGGAGTAAGCTGAGAGAGAATTCCGTTCTCTTTTAAGCAGTCCAGGAACTCGGCACTTAAGTATTCTCCACCTCGATCCGATCTTAGAATCTTAATACTTTTGCCGGTCTGTTTCTCTACTTCATTCTTATACTCCTGGAATTTTCCAAAGGCTTCGGACTTATGTTTCATTAAGAAGACATAACCGTACCTTGAGAAGTCATCCGTAAAAGTAATGAAGTAAGAATGTCCGCTTCGGGCATGTGTAGACATTGGACCGCACACGTCACTGTGTACGAGTCCCAAGAGCTCGCTCGCTCTTACTCCTTGTCCAGTAAACGGAGTCTTTGTCATCTTTCCTTTGAGACAAGATTGACAAGTGGCATACGATTGATATTCGAACGCATTCAAATATCCTTCTGTATGTAACTTAGTCAACCTTCTCTCATTGATGTGACCCAATCTACAATGCCATAAGAAAGTCTGATTTATTTCTGGAGACTTTCTCTTGTGTGTATTCTGGACATTAAAAATCTGTGGTTGGTTTAACACGTATATACCATCACTCAATGTACCTGACCCAATCAAAACTTGATTAAGGTGAATGTTTACAACATTACTTACAAACGCAAATTCATAACCTTCTTTAGAAACTAAAGATACAGAAATGATATTACAAGTTGCGTTGGGTACAAAAAAGCAATTACGCAAAACCAAAACATGTCCATCTGACATTCCCAGGTGATGGTCCCCCACGGCTTTAGCATCCATGCTAGCTCCGTTCGCAACTCTGAGGGTCATGTCACCTGCCTTCAAAACACTACGGTTTCTCAACGCCTGCAAAGAATTACAGATATGAGATCCTGATCCGGTATCCAATACCCAGGAAGTAGAGTTTATTGAAAGACAGTTTTCAATAACATACACACCTGAAGCTGAAGCTGCAACCTGCTTCAATTCCTGTGTTCTGGCCTTCCAGGCCCTGCAATCATTCTTCCAGTGTCCTTTCTTATGACAATAGAAGCATTCTTCCTTATCCACAAGCTTCCCCGCTATTTTTGTTGCTTTACCTTTTCCCTTCGTATCCACTTTACTAACACCGCCCCTTGGTTTGGCGGAGGCCTTCTTCTTCTTTCCCTTGGCTTTCGCCTTGGACCTAGAAGAAGATGATCCTCCTACAAACAAAGTGGATGTTTCCCTACCTTTCTGTAGGGTGCCCTCTGCGCTCCTCAGCATGTTGAGGAGCTCTGAAAGTTCAACCTCTTTTTCTTGTAAGTTGAAGTTCAGTATAAACTGGGCGTAAGTGGAAGGAAGGGACTGGAGAACTATATCCGTATATAGCTCACTCTCCAATGTGATCCCTAGGTCAGCGAGCTCCTCAATGAAGCCGATCATCTTCAGCACGTGCTCGGCTACTGATGATCCGACGGCCATTCTTGTCGAAAATAACTTTTTCGACGCTTCGTATCTTGCGATACGAGATTGCTCTCCATACAGTTCTTTTGTATGAAGCAATATGGATTCCATGTCCATATTCTCATGCCTCCTCTGATGTTCGTTGTCCATCGAGGCAAGCAGGAGGCATTTGGCCTTCGCGCTATCAATCTCCCAAGTCTTGCGGATTTCCTTATCCGCGACGCTGGAAGTTGGACCAGGGACAGGGGGAGCTTTGGTGGTAAGAAGATACCCCAGCTTGTCGTAAGTGATTGCTATCTTGACATTCCTGAGCCAATCTTTGTAGTTTGGCCCTGTCAGTTTGTTTTTATCTAGGAGTAACTTAAGTCCAGTCATGTCGATTTGGTCGCTGCAATTAGGAGAGAGAAGAAGAAACACTCAACATGATGCTCTTGCAAGTTTAGAGTTGTTTTTAGTTTGTCTAAACAGGATGGCTCCCACTGTTTCTCGAATCCCTCCTCAAACCATAAAGGAAGAATTAGCCGGGATCAATCCCACCGCACAATACTTGCTTAACCGTTCAGCCAGGCCGGTGTCGGTACTTCGAGGGAGGTTTTCCAACGCTTTCGCGAAGTTCCTTAATTAGAGAACCTCTTTTCCCTGGGGGCGTAGCCCCGCTAACACCTTTCTAGGCACCTACTAGGTTTATAGCATTGATCGATTAGTGAGAAATTTCCTGAGGAGTAGCATATACTCACAGTAGGATCGGGATCCAAATATCATCGCGTGACGAAACTGAAGGAATCCTACCAGAATCAACACACTCCAAATGGTATGCAAATCTAGCAAGTTTCAGTACTTATGAAACTCCCGATGTGGATTTTTGCCCCATGCTCTTATGACCTTGACTTTGGCCAACAAATCATAAGTCACATGTCAAGTTCTGCCCGTCGTTCTCCAGGTTAATTTGAATCCACCCGCACCTACCCTTGACTTTGGCCAACAAGGCAGTACGACTGTTCCAAACCAACGCATCTATCTATGCTGCACATGAATACCCAATAGCTACCAATCACTGTGCCTTGACTTTGGCCAACAAACACAGCTTGAATACTATTGACTATTCATGTGAAACGACGGAGGGCTACGGATGGTTTTGGCAAAACCGTGAACGTAGTGAACTTGATTTGGTCGATGGAACGAGATAGCTTTTAAAAGGAGTGGCTCAAGCTCCGCATTTAAAAGTTGGTTTTGAAAAGAACCGAGTGGTTTTTCGAAAGTGTTCCAACGACTTTAACTTGGTTTATTATCTTGCATTAGTTCTTTTAATGCGTGATATTCTTGCATTAGTTCTTTTAATGCGTCCCATCATTTAATCCTACCATTGCAGAAAACAACCAAAATATGACGTACGCTTATGCCATTCGCATTCGCCACGGGGCCCCGTCATTACCCGTTAGGTTACTTAACTAACGACAGAGCGGGGGCTGGGCTAGCGCGTCTGTAAAACATAAGCAACGCCTAAATAATATCATATATAGATATACTGCAATGATAAAACATTTCAGATCACAGATGAATACATTGGATATACTAGGAATCTGTAATTCGCACGAACCTGTAACGAAAAACAAATTACACGGTCGCGGTGAATAGCCAAATACCCCATCCAAGACCCCTACGGGTGCGGCAAACTACCCGCCAAGTACCCGAAGCGTAGTAACCTCCCTCATCTCCTATGAGTAGGCCACTCGACACTTCGGCATACCCGGTAGTTTGTGCACCCCCTCCATGGGTCTATCCTAGGAGCAAAAACAGTAAAAAGAAATTATACAATGACGGCTACAACCCCGACCCGGTTGTGCGGCCATACAAATAATTATTACATCAATTTACAAATTTACATGAATTGAAAGAAAAGAAAACTCTCGTCTCACAACCCCCGGCTATTCACCCGCGACAATCCAACATATTCATATACACATTCCAGCATATTACAGATCACAGATTTGTATAACCCCCACTAATCGACATATAGCGATTAGTAGACGTTCAATACAAATATCACATTACAGAAAACCCGTTAGCACAAGTCTTTTAGAAGTTCGATCAAAAATACGGATTTTCGGGACCCCAAAATAAAATTTTCGTTCTGGAAAATCTGGGTTGAAAATACATGTACCAAAATTCCCAAAATACCCCCAGATGCACACTGTAGCAAAAAATACCAGAGAGGCGCCAAGGATGCCGCGGAAGCGCGGCAATAGCAAGCTATTGCCGCGTTTCCGCGGTCGTTTAAGGGAATCAATTGGAGATTTTTCTACAGTGGCAATAAAAAACCCTGAGCCGATTTTAGGTGCTAAAATAATCAACTTTTGAACAGTAAAAAAATCGACAGAAACTTTAAATTTTTGGGGTTTGTTTCGGGACTTTTGCATTGATCGATCTTCTAGATACTTGCTAACATGTTAGATAGAGTTTAACTAGGCTCTGATACCAATGTAAGTCCATGCTACCTCTCCCGGTACTTTCGGGAATGCGGAATTTGGTAAAAAACAATTTTTACGGAGGTGGTAACATGGACCTATAACCCGGATCTTGGTTAAACATCTATCTAACATCCTAACTAAGAGATTCTAGCTACTCGGTTAGGGGGTTATACCTTGCTTGTCTTGAACTCCTTCTCTTCAAGGCTCCGATGGTGGTTCGATGGCTTCTTCTCGTCGTCTCCGTACGCCGAAGATAGATCCACCTGAAAGCTCCAACCTTTAGCTCCTTCTTCGTTCTTTGAAGAAACTAGTTCACTTGGTTTGCTAAACCTAGTGAACTAGAATGAGTAGAGAAGAAATAGAATGGGATTTTATCTATGGTTCTTGATTCTCAACTCATGAGACAAGAGAACCATAGATCAAGAGAGGGAGCAAGAGGTTGAGGGTGAGAGCAAGAGGAGAGCTCAAGAACAAGAGAGAGAATGAGCAAGAAAGAATGAGCAAGTATTTTGTCTCTCACCCTCTCATAATCCAAAGCAATGATAACTCATCATATTAACAAAAGTCTTATGTGATGGTTTGAAGCAACCACAACCATATCATTTCATGCACTCATTTTACACAAATGAGCAAGTAAACAAAAGTCTTTGCCATGAAATGATGGCTATGGTTATCATGATGGTCAACTAGTCAAGCCTAGTCAACCGGTCAACAAGTCAACAAAAGTCAACAAGTCAACAACCATATCACCATAATACTTAATTAATATAATAGTTAATCATATATCATATTCTCATTAGGGTTGAGCATAAAGTCAAATAGTCAACGGTCAACTGTCAACAACCCTAATGAGAATCCGCTGCCTCTGCCTCCCTGTCAACTGTGCATACACACCCGCATCCGCGTTCCGAGGAACACGAATGCAAACTGGATAAATCCAATCCCATAAGGTACACTAGGATCTGGCTTAAACCAAAGCCCGCTAGTGTAAACTGTCCGGACACTGTACGTGCACAAGTGCACGGATGTGACCGAACCCTGTCGCAAAACCATGCGACCTGTCGCAATACCATGCGACCTCTACTCTTTTGCCTAAAGGCGAAAAGCTTTCTGTGTGGGACTCTAAAGACTCGACACTACGCTGGCAGTGGGTTTAACCACAGACCGCAAGCGGCACTAGCTGTGCGTAACGGTCCCCAGGTAATGCCGACAAGAAGACGGACGAGGCAAAACCCATCTGAACTCCTACTGAGCCTGAGTGTGACATTCTCCGTACAGTCCGGTCTGTTCGTCTGATACATCGCATGGCGGGCCTAGGGGGCGGTAAACGTCAGTCCCCTAATAGCGGTACAAGTCGTGCCGGAGCGAAGCCCAAAACACCCTGAGATAACACTGGAAACCTACCAGTATATCTCGTTTGCCCTGGCCAGGGACTACTCGTGTAATGGCTCTCCTAGACACAGCGCGATGTCAACCCCCAATACCGGGAGAGACGAATCCTGTCTAACCGTCACTGCCTCCAAGTGCTTCGGGACTGCACCCAACCACTACCTGTTTGCACGACTCCTTTGAGTCGTGGTAGGGTAGTGATCAAAGTACAGTGGGAACACACTCGAGGCGGAGTGACAGTGTCAAGTCAGCGGACTAAGCTGTACTCATGTCACCTGGGAACTGATAACTGACGATAGGTATAATACCAACTAGTCAGTTCCCGACGAGTCCTGTCCAGTGTACCCGTAACCTAACGAGCATCCGCATACTATCTCAAGTACGACGTACTGACGGCTGTGGGACAGACCGTCTCCCACACTGGGATGAGAAGCGCATGCGCTGGTCTACTCCGGAGTATCGATGCCCTGTCTCGATAGTCCTGCGACCAGGGACCTGCATAAGGATGTGCTTATAGATTACCCAGCCCCACTAGTGTGACGGCCATCACATCGCTGGTAATCAAGCAAAGATCCTAAGGGCTCTACTAATGTGTATAGGCGATATACAAAAATAAACACATGTACACATTGAAGTAGAAACAAACCAAGTAGCATACTACTATTTTGAGCAAGATTGTATATACAAGGTGAATATCCCAAGCATCCATTAAGTAATATACAAACCAGTATGATACAGTAATGGCCTCTAGGGCATATACACTAACAGAACATACACTTAGGAATCCTCACGATCCCTAAGGAGAAAATACACCTGCAAGATCCTCACGACTTGTAGGGAGAAATACCTTTGTGAGACCCTTACGGCTCATGAAGTCAAAAGCCTTAGTCGACAGGACCTTAACCCTGTTTTCTAAGCCACCTTTGTTCAACATCGACAGAGGCAAATGATGATTCGCTCCTGGCAATATTCCAGTTGCAGCGATGCTGATGCCTAAACCGGTATCAAATCCCAAGTTCTTTCATGGCAAATGATGATTCGCTCCTGGCAACATCCCAGTTGCAGCGATGCTGATGCCGAAATCGGTGTCCAAAATCCGAGCTTGCGGCGAAAAAGCTAGCAAGCCACACATGCCTACAAAATAGCCGAAATGATGGGGCAACTTGCAATAAAAAGCAGCAAGTAAGAATGAAGGCATAAAAAATAGCCGAAAGGATGGGGCAACTCGCAATAAAAAGCAGCGAGTAGAAAATAAATAAATAGCCGAAATGATTGGGCACCGCGAAAAATAGCCGAAATGATGGGGCAATCGCGACCTTCGCGACATAAAAGCTGAAACGATAGAGCATCGCGGAAAAAGAAATAAAATAAAAATAAAATGTATGCCTTACAGGTGATGTTCCATCACACCCTGTATACAATCCAATGGCATAAACAAAAAGGGAACGTACCTCCCTCCCCCAGGTTACACCAAAGAAAGAAGCTAAATCTCGACGGGCCACAAGCGACCTAAAGATCATCCCAACACTCGTCTCGTAACAACGGACACAACTTCAAGCTAAGCGGAACAGCGGTAACTCCCAGTTCCATGGCTCGGTGGTATACATATCGCCAACAGTCAAACCTTCACCCCGTGAAATGCGGATATATTCAGCAAAATTCCTGGTCACGTGGAACGCGGATAATGTCACTCTTTGACCCTGTGGAAAACGTCCAGAGCGGATCCTGGTCCTCGCAGAGCATGGCAGTGAACCCGTGCGAAGCATCCAGAGCGGAGCCTAGTCCTCGCCTAACGCGGCAGTGAACCCGTGTGGAGCATCTAGTGCAAAATTCCTGGTCACGTGGAACGCGGATAATGTCACTCTTTGACCCCGTGGAAAACGTCCAGAGCGGATCCTGGTCCTCGCAGAGCATGGCAGTGAACCCGTGCGAAGCATCCAGAGCGGAGCCTAGTCCTCGCCTAACGCGGCAGTGAACCCGTGTGAAGCATCTAGTGCAAAATTCCGGGTCATGTGGAACGCGGATAATGTCACTCTTTGACCCCGTGGAAAACGTCCAGAGCAGATCCTGGTCCTCGCAGAGCATGGCAGTGAACCCGTGCGAAGCATCCAGAGCGGAGCCTAGTCCTCGCGTAACGCGGCAGTGAACCCGTGTGAAGCATCTAGTGCAAAATTCCTGGTTACGTGGAACGCGGATAATGTCACTCTTTGACCCCGTGGAAAACGTCCAGAGCGGAGCCTAGTCCTCGCCGAGCACGGCAGTGAACCCGTGTGAAGCATCTAGTGCAAAATTCCTGGTCACGTGGAACGCGGATAATGTCACTCTTTGACCCCGTGGAAAACGTCCAGAGCGGAGCCTAGTCCTTGCCGAGCACGGCAGTGAACCCGTGTGAAGCATCTAGTGCAAAATTCCTGGTCACGTGGAACGCGGATAATGTCACTCTTTGACCCCGTGGAAAACGTCCAGAGCGGATCCTGGTCCTCGCAGAGCATGGCAGTGAACCCGTGCGAAGCATCCAGAGCGGAGCCTAGTCCTCGCCTAACGCGGCAGTGAACCCGTGTGAAGCATCTAGTGCAAAATTCCTGGTCACGTGGAACGCGGATAATGTCACTCTTTGACCATGTAGAAAATGTCCAGAGCGGATCCTGGTCCTCGCAGAGCATGGCAGTGAACCCGTGCGAAGCATCCAGAGCGGAGCCTAGTCCTCGCCGAGCACGGCAGTGAACCCGTGTGAAGCATCTAGTGCAAAATTCCTGGTTACGTGGAACGCGGATAATGTCACTCTTTGACCCCGTGAAAAACGTCCAGAGCGGAGCTTGGTCCTCGCCAAGCACGGCAGTGAACCCGTGTGAAGCATCCAGAGCAAATACCGGACTGTGGAGTCCCTAAATCCACGGACTATGAGGTCCTTAACCTTGACCGTGATGTCTTAAAACTAACATCGGACTGTGGAGTCTCTAAATCCACGGACTATGAGGTCCTTAACCTTGACCGTGATGTCTTAAAACTAACAGCGGACTGTGGAGTCCTTAAATCCACGGACTATGAGGTCCTTAACCTTGACCGTGATGTCTTTAAATTACGATACCTGGAGAAACCCCTAACTCCGTAAAACACGGACAAGGGTGACCGCATCCAACACTTATAAGTCCTCACGACCTGTAAGGAAGAAAAACTCTCTTGTGAGATTCTTACGACTCTCTAGGGAAAACCCGCTTAAGGATCCTCACGATCTCTAAGAAGAACTTACACCTATGGGACCCTCTCGACCTGTAGGGAGAAAAACTCTTTATGAGACCACCCTCGTGGCTCGTAGAATGCAAAAGTCTTAGGAAGCAGATCTTAACCCTGAATCCTAAGCCATCATTGTCCTGCAAGGAGATCGAGATAGAATATCCGCAGAATACATTCAATAAAAAGGGGACACACCATTGAGAAGAAAAATGTATCTTTTATTCATAAACCAAAATGGATACAAAGTACAATTCATGAAAGAAACAAAAAAAAAAGAAAGATACTCTCATCCATGAGTATGTACAAAAAGGAAAAAAGATACAAATGTTTCAAGCCGGCGGGCGATTCAGCAGCTTGGTCAGCTCATCCTGCTTTTGTTGGACCACGGCTTCATGATGCAAGATCTCCAAAAGACGAGCCTCTGCTTGAGCTTGCTGAGCTTGATACGAAGCGAGCCGGGCTTCAAGCTCTTTCTCAGTGGCCTTATGAGCCTCGACCCTCTCACAAGTGAACGTGGCAGCTTTATCGAGAGCCACAACCTTATGTTCGCTACGTATCGCTCTATCAGGCCACGTAAGCTCGCTTTCGTAACCACAGCAAACGCGCTCACATCGCCTGATGTGAAAGGCAACAAGAAAAGTTTCCGACATATTTCAAGCATACGTTCGCAATTATATGAGTATTCAAAAAGGGAATAATAATAATAATAGCGTTTGCAATTGCATGAACGTTCATAATACCCAAAATGGTCTGATGCGCAGGAAAGTGATGGTAGCATTTGCAATAAAAGAAAGTTCTCATGAGAAGAATACAAAGTTTATTTATGCAAGCGGAAACATACATACTAGCACCAAGCCTACACGGAATCTCGGCATAAAGCGTAAAAAAGGAGGGACTAATTTAAAAATGTTCTACGCTAACGGAAAAGGTCACCAAATATGGGATCAACGGCACAAGGGTTAATGAAACAGAGGACAAAATTCTCCATCTCTCTCTCTGCTTTCTCCAGCACGTCAAAGCGACGGTTCTCACGAGGAGTCACTCCCCATCGATTGGCGCCGTGTTCGTCCGCGAAAGCAGACATAATAGCTCGCCGGGCCTTGATCTGGCTCAGCAGATAAATTGAGCAATCCTTCAAAGCCTGAGTAATCAGGCACGCGTCATGAAAACCTTCGAGCTTTTCTTCTGCCGCGTCGAGTATCGCCAGGGTCATCTCCGCCGGGTGAGGAGGGATGTCGGCAAGCACGGCCTTGAGAATCATCCGGAGCCAGAGAGAACCCATCGGGAGGGGGGACCCCCTACGGATCGAGAGTTCATGCATGGCTGAGTCGCATTCGTTGTCAGTAAGGAGGGGATCCACCAACCGAGCAGCAAAGCGGGGGACCATTTCCTCAATAGGAACTTCCCATGGCTGTCGACGAGCATAAGGGCGATTGCAGGCCATGGCGCTCGTTTGTTTCTCAAGACAAGTTACTCCAAGATAAAAAAAATAATAATAATATAAATCTCTTTGTGAGAGGAAAATGGAAGCTATAGCCTCATATATAAGGAAATGCATTAAGTGCTGTGCGCGGAAAATCTTGCATGGTGAAGCTATTTCCAAGGCCCAAAAAAGGAAAGGCATCGAAAATCAAGGAGATGGAACTATTTCCAAGGCCCTTTCTTCTGCGTCTAATATTGTGCACTGAAAATAGGGCATGGGAAGATTTTGTGAACAGCCACATCAAGGGACCCCACGTGCAGACTACGTGAGGCCTAAACCTGATGTACACCAAAAAAAATGGAGTAGCACCCTGCATATTGAAAGCACCAACAACAACAGTAGCAAAATGATAAAATCCCAGAGAAAAGCATGCAGACATACAAAGACATAATAGAACTTGTCACTCATACTACAAGAGGTTCATACAAATATAGAGGACACATTTACAATGGTAAAACTTCAGATGCGGGGCATGGGTTGAGAAACTCAAAATTAACTTTATTCAAAATCTTCCAAGCATTTCGAACCTCCCGAGTATGCTTCCTCTCACGATCACAAGCATCGGGGTCCTCACGAATGTCCTCCACCCTCCGATAGGCGGCAAGTATGGCCGACTGCTGGAACATCTGATGCAGGAGATCAATGAGATTATCCCGCCTTCTCTTTGAGATCAAGTGCATCAGATACACCGAGTGTACTTTATCCTCGACGGCGTCCAATGCCCCAAGCGGCACACCAGCACAGAATAGAGGGAGAGCCTCCCTGATCGCCAGCACGATTAGCCTCAGAAGAGAAGAGCGACGGCGGAGTAGCCGATGGTCGTACTCATCAAAGCGGCTCATGATCTCGGCACATTGAGCATCGGTGAACTCCTGATTCTGACTGCGGCCCAGTGCACGAATATTCCCATAGGAAATGATCTCGTCAAGACCATATAGATGGGCATCCATGATACCTGAAATAAAGGTCATGAGATGCATTAGAAAACTCCTGTTTCATTAACTGCAGAAGAACAACCTCGGGCCAAGAGACCCCAGGAAGCCTCTGTGTGAAGAAATCGAGTTCTTCGTTGGAATTAAATTACTTATTAAAGAAAAGGGAATTAAATTCCCAGAAACATTTTGGATGGAAATTAAATTCCATGGAGTTGAAACGCCATCATCATCTCCCCAAACATCATCTAAACCCTAAGAGATCTACAGTTTGAAGGTTAAGCGGTTTCATATTCTTATGGAAAAACACGAGGGAAAAAAGGGTAAAAACCCTTGTTTTGGATTTAAAATCCAGAGGAATGTGAAGGTCCATCGTCTGTCCAAAAACATTACCTGAGGAAAAGAAATCTTTTCGAACAGAGTTAAACTCTGAAGATTGTTTCAAGGCAGAGAACTAAGCTCTGGAAGCGAGAATTAAATTCTCAGAAAGAGTTCTCAGAAGAAGAAGATGAGCAAAGTGAAGGCTCCTATGAAGAGACAAAGGTATTTATAGAAGGCAATGGAAACGTTTCATCTCCCCAGATCCCTAAAGGAATCCAACGGTCGCAAGAGGTGACAGCGTTGCACTCACGTGCAGACACGTGAGAACAACGCTGTGGGGGCATTTGTTTCCTGATTTAAAATCAGGAGAGCTTATGGAAAAAGCTTGAGAAGAGGGTCACGTGCTTATACGTGACCAGCAGTCACGTGTTGGCACGTGACACCCAAAAGTACCGGCAAAGCAAGTTCAGCTTCCTGACTACATCAAAGAAAAAGGGCTTAAGAAAGGGTCACGTGCTCCCACGTGACCAGGGTCACGTGTTGGCACGTGACATTTTAAAGCGGATTCAAAGGCACATCGGTTCCCTGATCAAGTCAAGGAAAAAGAGTCCAGATCAGGGTCACGTGCTCACACGTGACCAGGGGTCACGTGGTGGCACGTGACGGTTAAGCAACAACCAGAAGACAGCGCAAAAGGAAAGAAGAAGGCTCATTCCAAAGGGGGTCACGTGCTCACACGTGACCATGGGTCACGTGGTCACACGTGACCGGCTTTCAAAGCCTATTTTGTCAACAGAATTAAATTCTGAAAGAAATTCAAATCTTTCCAAAGGAAAGCGGCTATCTGGAACCAATCGAATTAAAGATTCAGAGGTGATGAAATATCATCTATCTATGGGAAAATCTCGGGTTTGGAAAGATTTCCCCTTTAAATCTAACCGAAACAACAAAGGAGAATCCCTGGATTTGAAATCCAATGGTGAATAAAATTCACCTAATAATCCAAAGGTCCAAAACGAATGATGGATGCAAATCAAATCTCTCATGAAGATTCGTCAAAAACTGATTGATTCGGCTGCTTCTCCTATAAATAGGAGCCAAGAGACACAGAGAAAATATATACAGAGACAGGGAGAGAAAAAGAAAAGGAAGAGAGCTTCGATACTTCGAGGAACTTGGATCTTCTGCAAAAGAAAACCCTAGGTAAGAAAGGGAAGGCTTTTTGAAAGAAAGAGAATTTAATTCTCAACAGAGTTTAACTCTGATATATAAAACAGAAGAACATATTTCTTCTCTCTTTGATAGAGGATCTGCAAAGTGCATATCTCCCCTTGAAGTTGAGAATTTAATTCTCAATGGGTCGAGATCCTGCCATGCAGATCCAAAACATAGAGAGGGAATGGCAGCACAAGAATTTAATTCTCACAGAACTATAGGAATTTAATTCCTTTAAAATAAAACTAGGGCTTGACCCTGTGTTATGGGAATTTAATTCCTTCAGAACAAAAAGAAACAGGGTTTAACCCTAATTAAGAACCTAGTTCTGTTGGAACAGCGGGGATTTAATTCCCTTGATCATAACTTAAAAGAAAGTGGGAATTTAATTCCTTAAAAGCTTTTATTAGGGTTTAACCCTATTCAGTTCTTCACATATATGAGGAATTTAATTCCTACGGAAAATTCAGAGTTCAACTCTATTCAGAATATAAACCTTCAAAAGGAAGTAGGAATTTAATTCCTCTGAAATTACTGTCAGGGTTTAACCCTACGAGGAACTTAATTCCTGAGAAAAGGTTAACAGATCCTCTAAATAACATACATAGAGGCAGGGTCACGTGTCATCATGACCCCCCCAAGAGATCTACAGAAAGCCCCTTTGAGGCAGCACCCCACGTGACCCACGTGACCCTCGGCAAAAGCTCTAATACATAGGCATTTGAATGCCCATCACGTGATGGCACGTGATGCTCTGAAAGACGCGATAATCTCAGCAGAATAAATGAAGGGAGGGCGCTCTCACGTGCTGCCACGTGACCCCTCCTGCCTTAGTGTTTAACACTAAATTGAAACTCCCGAACCCAGTGTTAAAACACTGTTGGGCCTTAGTGTTCAATACTAATCAAAAAGCTTTGTTTGCAGTGTTCGACACTGACTACCTTAGTGTTTAACACTAATCTGAGATCTTCATTGCCAGTGTTCAACACTGATCAGGTTTAGTGTTTAACACTAATTTGAAAAGCCTTGTTACGGGTGTTTAACACCGATTATCTCTTAGTGTTAAACACTAACTTGTCAGCCTCATTCCCAGTGTTCAACACTGACTGCTCTGTAGTGTTTAACATTAGGCTTTGGCCCAATTGGCCTAAATGGATAGAGGCAAAGCCTCTCCTGATTGGACTTAGCACAAGATGGTCATAAGTCCTCAATTTGTGATTAACTGGGCCAATGGACTCATAACATAATTAATTCGTCTTGATCCCAAATTGGGCCAAGGACTATTTAATCCACTCCGGTTCTAGGGTACATCTCTTCACTCCTTTGATACTTGGCATTGTAATCCCTCAATGTCTTCAAAGAGGTGACCGGTCCCGACGACCACATATTGATACGGACTGTGGGGTCCTTAAACCCGTGTTTAATGCAAAATTCCTGGTTACGTGGAACGCGGATAATGTCACTCTTTGACCCCTTGGAAAACGTCCAGAGCGGAGCCTGGTCCTCGCAGAGCACGGCAGTGAACCCGTGTAAAGCATCCAGAGCACATACCGGACTGTCGGGTCCTTAAACCCATGGACTACGACGTCCTTAACCTTGACCGAAATGTCTTAAAACTAACAATGGACTGTGGGGTCCTTAAACCCATGGACTACGACGTCCTTAACCTTGACCGAGATGTCTTAAAACTAACAGTGGACCGCAATGTCCTTAAACTACCCATGGACCGCAATGTCCTTAAACTACCCATGGACCGCAACGTCCTTAAACTACCCATGGACCGCAATGTCTTTAAACTAGAACAATAGAGCCCCGTATACTCTTTTGTCGGATCTAAACGGTCCCGTTTAAGTTGATCTTAGCCTCAAAGATGGCTAACGTATCCTTAAACCTTCAAACAGACTGGACTATGAATCCCCCCAATTAACTCTGGCTCGAGGGTACATCTCTGAGCTCTTCTGACATCCGTCGTTGTAATCCTTCAACGTCGTCAGAGAGGTGACGGGTCCCGACGGCCATACATACGATGGACCACTATGTCCCTAAATTGGAACATTAGAGCCCAAACGCTCCTTTGTCGGATCTAAACGATCCCGTTAAGTTGATCTTAGTCTCAAAGTGAGACTAACGTATCCTTAACAAACATTTGAGTTGATCTTAGCCTCACGTATGGCTGACGTATCCTCAAACCAAACCCCCCAAACCCAAATCTAAGATAATACGGATTTGGACTAGTCCACGCCCTACGGGCGACGACATAACTCAGTCTCCGTAAACAATCCATGGGCAACAAAATACAAAACAGACACCCACGACACGAAGTGACCATCTGGAGAAGGAGAAAGTTGTTACCGCAATGCGGTAGCGTAATTAACTGCAGGGGCTTGCGCCTGCAGGGAAGAGCGTCCCCACAATCAAAAACCCCTCAAACGAGGGGGAATCTGACGAAATCTGCTACATCGGACGCATCCGTCTAAACCTTCGATACATGGTGCCATAAATCAACTTGGCATCTTCGGAGAGGTGGACGGATAGCACCAATTAGCATCTGCCCCGAACCTCAGGTGAGACGTCATGTCGCGCCGTCTTTCGGAGGGGAACAATCCCTAGCAAACTCCTCGACTCACGAATACAAACACTCCATGACGAGAGCCTCTTGACCCACGCAGAGCCACCACTGTCTTTGCGGAAGAATTCCCGGTTCGTCTCAACTTGCAAAATGAAGCCTCAGGCAGCATGGACTAAGAAAGCTTGCTCCCTGAACAATGGGGCCCTGCAAGTCAATCCAAAATGGTCTCTTGCATACTATTCACGGGTCTCACTCTCCGAAGTCGATTTTCCGACAAGGAGGGAAACAACCGCTTACGAATCCTCTCGACTCGTAAGAGGGAAAATTCTCTTATAGGATCCTTACGACTTATAAGAGAAAACCACACTTAGGAATCCCCACGATTCCTAGGGAGAAAACCCATCTACGAGATCCTCTCGATCCGTAGGGAGAAAAGTCTCTATGAGACCCTCACGACTTATAGAGTTGAAAGGTCTTAGGCAGCAGATCTGAACCTGCGGCCTAAGCCATCGCTATTTCTTAAGAAAGTCAAGATGCGTGCTCTATTATCCGTCAACCATGTTTATTGAGATAGCATGCCGATAATAAGAGAAAGAAGAAAGCTACAGAAAGAACATCCGATTTACATTTGATCAGGCGTTCGAGACGCATTCATTTATGCATGGGCAGAAGACTCAGGACGAGAAATAAGACAAGCTGAAATAAAAAGTTTCCATTCATATTGCCAAAAATTCTCACAATCATAAAAAACAGTGAACGAAAAATATTATTACAATGGAATAACTTCAGACCCAGGGCACGGATTGAGAAAGTCAAAAGTAAGGCCATCCAGAGTCCTTCTGGCCTTTCTGATTATTCTTATGCGCAGCCTTTCGCGCTCCTCTGTGTCAATATCATCGGCAAGCCCTCCCGGCCTCCGATAAGCAGCAACTATCGTCGTCTGCTGGAAGATTTGATGTAGGATGTCAATGAGGCTGTCCCGCCGTCTCTTCGAGATCAGCCCCGTCAGGTACACTGAATGCACCTTATCCTCGGCATCATCCAGCGCATTGAGCGGCAGGGCCTCGTGAAGACCCGGAAGTGCTCTCCATATTGCTCCCAGCACGACTTTCAAAAGAGCCGAACGACGGGGTAGCAGCCAACCACCGCTTGCGTTCAGACGACCCATAACCTCTGCACATTGAGCGTCTGTAAACTCCTGGTTTTGTTGACGACCCTGTGCGCGGATATCGTCATAAGTGATGAACTCGTGCAAACTGTATAGATGCACCGCCATTATACCTAGAGGAAATACCACCAGGAAGATTAGCGATAGAAGAAACATAATATACATAGAGGGCTAAATTCCTGGAGAGCAAAGCTCTGTTCAGGGATTAAAACCCATGAACAAAAGCTCAATAAAACCCCAATGGGGATCTCTTTAGATCAAAAGATCTGTGAGAGCAAAGCTCTTTGACTGAGATTAATTTAAATTAATTTGAGTAATATTAATTTTACCTAAAGTCTCTAACTTTGAAAATGAGCAAAACTCTGCTAGTGAAACCCCAATGGGGATCTCTTTAGATCAAAAGATCTATGAGAGCAAAGCTCTACTGGTTAAGATTAATTAAAATTAATTTAATCTAAGAATCAATTTTACCTAAAGTTTTTTCTAAAAAACTTTGGAAAGAAGAGCGAAGCTCTAGAGTGCTTGAAGGCAAGAGCAAAGCTCTGAAGTTTTTGAAAAAAAAAAAAAAATCTGAAAGATGATAAGCATCTGTGGGGGACCAAAGGTCCTATTTATAGGCCTCAAGTGCCTCTTCGACTTCCAAAAGTTGTCGCGGCGGTTGGAATTCCGCCACCGTTGCGCTCACGTTTGGGGCCACGTAAGCGCAACAGTGGGGGGGCATTTGTTTACCCCAATCAGAGCAAAGCTCTGTTCAAATTCCGAGGTGGGAGATGTAACAACGCTTCATCTCCCCCCCCCCAATCAGAGCAAAGCTCTGCTTGGAAAATTTAAACTTTAATAACTGAAGCAACGCTTCAGATTCTTTGCGCTGCGCGCAGAGCGCCACGTGTCAAAATCAGACACGTTAGCGCAGGGAGCGCAGCGCCCAAGAAGGCGCGCTCAATCAAAGCAAAGCTCTATTAAATGAAGCAACGCTTCAGCTGCGCAAGCACTGCGCTGCGCGACACGTGTCAGCGCAGTTGCGCTGCGCGACACGTGTCAGCGCAGTTGCGCTGCGCAGTGCGCTGCGCGACACGTGTCACGCGCTGGGGCATCTGCGCCAAACAGAATTAAATTTCCAAGAAATCTTTTCTGTTCTTGTTAAAACAAAAAGATTTTCTTCTGCAAAGCAGAAGCCCTTGGATCAAAGATCCAACGGTGGGGAAAATTCCCCAAATCACTCAGAGAAAAATCTCTTTAACAAATTTAACTAATTTATGAGCACTATAAAAAGGACCCCAGACCTTAATTCAAGAACATCAACATCTTTCTAAAAAAAAAAAGAGAGAAGAGAACTCTTGAGAACTCCTCAAGAACAACAGAAGGTAAAAAAACCTTTAGGAAAAAGAGAAAATTCTCTTATGGTCGGGTTATTGATCTAAGAACAAGATCAATAATTTTAAAATAAAAGAAAAATAAGTAATAATAGTGCTTTGCACTTTTTTTATGGACCTCTGGTTCTTGAAACAAAAAAATTTTATTTTCTTTGATCTAAATTAGATCAAGAAATCAAATAGTGCTCTGCACTCCTGTTCTTGAATCTAAAAGATTCTTAGTGCTTTGCACTTCCAAACTGTGCTGTTGCGCTCTTGAGAGAGCGCCACGTGTCAGCTACAAAACAACTTGCGCTACGCGCTCTTGAAATAGAGCTTTGCTCTCTGGAATTGGCGCAACTCACCAGAGCGCGCCACGTGTCAGCAGCGCAACAACGCAGCGCATTAGCGCAGCGCACTGCGCTATTGCGCTTGCGCTCACCAGAGCGTGACACGTGTCACCATCATATGAGCTTGCGCTCATTACTTGGCGCAAAGCGCCTGACAAGCCACGTGGGGCACTGTCAGGGTACTTAATGCCCTGCATTATTAAAGAAAAGGGACAGAGCCCAATTAAAAGGCCTAACAGGCTTAATCAAACATGCTATGCATTTTAAAAAGGGCAGAGCTCAAACAAAATAGATGCTCTGCATCATTTATAAAGGACAGAGCCCAACCAAAACAAGAATAATGCAGTGCATTACTAAAAAGGGGTAAAGCCCTAGAACAGGCCAAAGACAAAAAAAATATATATATATTGAAACTGGACTTAGCCCAATTTTGGCCATAAGTCCTTAAATTAAATTGACTGGGCACGACTGCTCCCTAAATCAATTTACATCCGGTTCGAGGGTACATCTCCGAACTCCTCTGACACCTATCGTTGTAATTCCTCAACGATGTCAGAGAGGTGACGGGTCCCAACGACCACACATGAATATGGACTGCGGGGTCCTTAAACTAATATTGGACCGAAACGTCCCTAAACTAATATTGGACCACCACGTCCCTAAGCTGGAACAATAGAGCCTCCTAATGCTCTTTTGCCGGATCTAAACGGTCCCGTTTAAGTTGATCTTAGCCCCGAATACGGCTAACGTATCCTTAAACACTCAAATAAACGATAAAATTCCAAATCGACCTTGGTTCAAGGGTACATCTCCGAACTCCTCTGACATCTGTCGTTGTAATCCTTCAACGACGTCAGAGAGGCGACGAGTCCCGACGGCCATATATTAAATGGATCACCCCGGTTAAGTTGATCTTAGTCCCAAACAGGACTAACGTATCCTTAACGAACGTTTAAGTTGATCTTAGCCGCAACGCGACTAATGCATCCTTAAACTAAAAACACCAAACCCAAATCTAATTAAATACGGATTTGGACTAATCCACGTCCTACGGGCGACGGCATTACTCAGTCTCCGTATACAATCCACGGGCAACCACAAACAAAACAAACACCCACGACACGAAGTGAAATTCTGGAGAAGGAGAAAGTTGTTACCGCGAAGCGGTAGCGTAATTAACTGCAGGGGCTTGCGCCTGCAGGGAAGAGCGTCCCCACAATCAAAAACCCCTCTAGCGAGGGGGAATCTGACAAAGTCTGCTACATCGGCCGCATCCGTCTAAACCTTCGATACACGGTGCCATAAATCAACTTGGTATCTTCGGAGAGGTAGGCGGATAAAACCAAATAGCATCTGCCCCGAATCTCAGCGTCAGGCCATAGCGGTCCTGTGCGCCGTCTTTCGGAGGGGAACAACTGCTATGTACATACATATCCCAAGCATCCTATACAATGTAGGCCTCTAGGGCATATATATCCAACAACCTCATCCCCCGACTCTACGAGAATCGTCGTGACACTCGCAGCGCCCGGCAACGGCAAGGACCCGCAAGAGGAAAGAGTGACGATTGGAGCAGTGCCCGACTCTTGAGAAAGAGTGGCTACCTCGGGCTCAGCGATTGTAGCCATCTCACCTACCGCTACCTCGGGCTTAGCGATTGTAGCCATCTCACCTACCGTTACCTCGGGCTCGGCGATTGTAGCCGTCTCACCTACCGCTACCTCAGGCTCGGTGGTTGCCGCCACGTCACCCACCACAGGCCCTGTAAGATAGGATATATGAGAACCTGAAAATTAAAATTTTGACAAAAGAACCCAATGTCACGTTACCTTGGGTCGGTTTTTCGATTGCTTCCCGAGACGCACGTGCTGCCTGTCTGTGGGCGATAGACAAGGTAGCCGAAGCATCCTCTAAAGGAGTAGGGGCAGGGGTAGCAGCGCTCGAACCTGCACCCGCGGCCAAGGCAACGTTACGCTCCCTTACTGCGCGCACTCTACGCTTCCTTTCCGCTCGGTCCGTGAGAGCGGATCTTCTAAAAACCTCTGTCAATGGGATGTCATCGTCCGCGCCAAGGATTACCTCTGGAGCCGTTATGGCATCCGTCATCGGTTGCTTAAGTGAAGCTTCTTTCGGCAATACCGGCGGAACTGAGACTTCGATAGCCGACCCGGGAAGCGTCTCCGCACCGCCCTGCGAAGTCGGTGCCACGCCTGGAATAACCTGAGTAGAGGTAGTTCCTATAATAAGATGAAAAGGAGGGGTCAGATTACCCATAAGAAATGGGAGTGGAGACGCGGTGAACCGAAATGTACCGATACCTAAGGATGCTCGAAGTCTTTACTCTTCCTCAAAAGTCTTGAGAGAAGCTGCGAGAGCTTCTTCGGTGGAAATGCCTGTTAAAGAAGGAAAAGTGTCAATCAAAACACGATGATAAAAATATGATGCAATGACAAAAGGTACGGCTGATGTTTACTCGATCGCGCGAGGATGGCCAGTCCCTCTTTGTAGCTTGCTAGTCGCTCAAAAGCCGCAATAGCAGCCTCGAGGTCGGTATCGTCCGGCGCTACAAATAGACCCTCGTTCATCCCATATTCGCCCAAGCCCTCACTATAAGGAGCATGAGGCTCCTGACCAAATACAACGTCGTCAGAGAGGATCGACTTCTTCTTCCTCTTCTGTGAGCGAGCTCCGGTCACCGCAAGCACAAGTTTACGTTTAGTGGGCACCTTGGGGCGACGAGTCCCGATATCTGAACCCACGTCAAAATCGGGGGAAGCTACAGTCGCCGTTTCTACAGGAGCCCGGGGTATCGGTAGCTCGGGCTTGTCATGCGGGACTTCGATCACGGCAGCTTCTCTTAAGGGAGGTGGGACAATGGTCCGTCGCTTCAGAGGGACATTTCGATCACCAGCAGGGGGTACACCTTTGCGATCGAGCAGCAGTCGCTTCTCCTCCCTGATGACGGCGCCTATTGAATGCTGATACCACGCCACGTACACATTAAGGGCCTTCAGGACACAGCTCGGTTCGCTGATAAAGAAGTTGGACCCCGTGTTCACGCGCATAAAATGATGCAGCGCGTTTCACATTCCCTCTTTAGTGACAGCAGGTTCTAACAAGAAAGCCTCAAGCGGGACTCCCTGATTGTAGCTCAGCTGCTGGGCGAAACGATGTGGATTGTATCTCATGAATAACGCCGCATCATTTTGCCTAAACACTAGAAAGCCCGGTCTGATGGAATATAAATGAAGGATTTCCTGAGCTTTCAAAATAGAGGCTCTGTCTTTAAAAATGTCCCGCAATGGCTGCACCGTTGTTGCGGACTCTTTGCCGATGGTCAGAATCTTGTCGGCGAAGGTCATGCCATCTCCAACCGTGCGAGAACGAAGGAGCAAACCTCTAGTTTCCCGCAGTGACGGATTTATAATAGATGCGCCGACTAATCGCATAATCCGGGGGAAGCCGCACCTGTCATAGAAGGAAGGCTTTTTATGGATACCGAAAACGCCAAGTGCATGTAGCTCGAGCCATGACATGAAGTAATGCATCGAGAACTTCACATGCTGCACTCCGGGTTCAGTAGTATCCGCCACTTGGCTGAGGCCGTAATACAAATGAGTTAACCGGCAACCCTGACAGCCACTTTCACCCCAATAACCATTCAGTGAGCTGGGTAGAAGAAAGACGGCCTCATACGGCGAGGGTGCATCGGGAGCGCAAACCAGCTCAGCCATAACCCAAGAAACCCCAGAAAGAACGTTTCCTCATCAATCCCAGGGACTGCAACCTCCGCAAAAGAAACGACTGGAGTGTTGGGAAGCAAGAAACTCTTTTGATCTGCCTCCGCCGTTGGCAGGTTGTTTAAACCTAAGCCGAAAGGGTCGTCAAGCGTGGAGAATTTAGCAGCCTCCTTCGAAAGGACTTCCGGATGGAGAAAACGAGCGATGAAATCCTCGAAATTAACCTCGTGGCTCCCAGATTCGAGGAAAAGGCCCTCATAAATATTCAACACTTTGATCAAACTAGGAAATTGGTGTTGAATGGCGTTCTCCGGGGTAAGGCCTGTCATCGCTGGCTTGGCACCAAAAACGTATTCATCCGTAGGAAGCAGTTCCTCATAATGCTCCCCCATAACCGGTAAGCCAGAAACTTCTGCAAATTCCTCTAAGGAAATTGATACTTCTTGGTTCAGCAAAAGGAAGGTGTGAGTAGGAATATTCCACTGCTCCAGAAAGGCCTTAACCCACCAGGCGGGAAGCGTAGAATACTAGAAGAGAGAAGCATAAATGGCGGGATACAACCCAAGCCTCAACAAAGCGATTTCTTCGCTGACAGAATATAACATGCCCATTGCAGATAGCCAGCTGGATGACGAGGAATTAGGCCAATCATATACGGTTGTCCCCACGGGCGCGCCTCGCCTTGACAAATACGTCGCCCCAGGGTATCCAAAGCCATTAGAGACTGAACGGGTATCGAAGCCATAGCAGGCTGAAGAAGACCTCCCGAAGTCCAGTTGACTTCTTCCACGGTATAGTTCACCGGGGGTAGGTCGGCATAATGGATCGCCATAATGGGCTCTGAGGGTACCGCGCACGAAAAGCTCTGCCGACCCTTAATAATTTGATTGTACCATGTCCCCTAGAGGTGAAGATTCTTATGTTCCGGGTCATGATCTCTGATCAATGGTAAGACTTCCCAGTCCACAGGCGCTCCAGGGAATCCTCCCTCTGAACGAACAAACGGGAAAAAGGGATCGAAAGACATGTCGCCTGCGCGAAAAGAGACAAAAGTCAACCGTCGGTGCTATAATTTAATTTAAATTCTGACACTTGGTACTTTAGAATTTGTACCGCACTGCAATGCAGTAGAGAGGGACCAAAGGAGGCCCACAAAATCTAGATGATAGTTCATCATTAATAAAACAGCCTCATCATTTGATGAGACTGTTAATTAAATGAGGAAATCCTCAATTGATTCTCATTTAATGAGAATTTCCTCGGGCTAAGGAGTAAATCTCCCTTTGAGAGCAATGCTCTGTGACAGAGTGACACTTGTCAAACTCTAATCATGAAAGAATAAAAATTCCTCAAGAGCCTTGCTCTGGAAGAAAATGATGGAATAATCCATCAGAAAAATTGAAATCAATTTTTATACATGAATGAAAAATTCTGAGATCTTCAAAATCTATGAACAAACTCTAAGAGTTCTTTATGAGCAAAACTCTACTCATGGGTTAAGAAACCCTGAAAAAAGATCTCTTTAGATCTATGGTTTCGAGAGAGCAAAGCTCTGTTAATAAAACCCTAAAAGGGTTTTCTTTAGATCAAAGATCTATGAAGAGTAAGGCTCTGTTAATGGGTAAAACCCTAGATCGTTAAAAAATTTAATCTCTACCTAAATTTTGGTGGAGTTTTGACTCTTGAAATTTCTTAAAATGAAGAGCTATACTCTGTGGGAGAATAAAAATTCTCAGAAAATAAGAAGAAGATGAATAGAAATCATCCTAAGGACCAAAGGTCCTATTTATAGGCACTGAGTGCCGTTTCAACTTCTGAGTTGATCCAAGGGTGCAGATACTGCCACCGCTGCACTCATATGTGGGCCACGTGAGCGCAACGGTGGGGGGGCATTTGTTTCCCCCAATCAGAGCAAAACTCTGTTTAAAATTCAAATTTTGAAAAGAAGCAACGTATCAGATGCAGCGCCAAGTATGCTGTGCCCTAAGCAGCTCACCACGTGTAAAGCACGTGGACGCTAGCGCTGGGTGTGCTGCGCTCTAAGCAGCGCACCATGTGTGCGCTAGCGCTAGGTGCGCTGCGCTCTAAGCGGCGCACCATGTGTCAAACACGGGTGCGCTAGCGCAATGTGCGCTGCCCTTTAAGCAGCGCACCACGTGCAAAACACGGGTGCGCTAGCGCTGAAACTAAAAGCTGCCCACTGTTAGATCAAAAATCTAATGATAATGATAAATTATTAATTAATCAGAATTAAATCCTGTTAAGGAAAGATTCCTAAATTTTTTTCCAAATAACAAGATTGTGCTCTGTAAATCAGAGCACCGTTGGATCAATGATCCAATGGTAAATAAAAATTACCAAAAGACAGAATAAATTCTGTATGGAAAGATTTATCAATCTTTTTAAAAACAAGAAGATTGCCTTCTGTAAATCAGAAGACCTTGGATCAAAGATCCAACGATGGGAAATTTCCCAAATCAATTGGAGAGAAGATCTCCTTAACTGATTGAACAAACCGGCTTGACCTATATAAAGGCCCCTAGACTTCAAGTCTCGATAGACAGAGATATACAAAAAGAGAGAGAAAAACCTCCCCAAAAAACTTAGAGAAATTCAAAAGAGCAAGCTCTTGCAAGAAATTTTTTCTTCAAGGTAAGAATGAATGATGACGAACATAGAAATGAAATCATCTCACGATTAAGAAAGAAGAATTCATTTCTTTAAAAAGATCATAGATCTACAAAGACAAAAAGTCTTTCACAAAGAGATCAAAAGATCTCATCATAAAATAAAAGAAGAACTTACTTCTCACAGATCATAAATCTATAAGACTAAAGTCTTTCTCAAAGAGATCATGAATATCTCATTATTAAAAGGAGGGGAGAATAATTCAATTCTCTTAAAGATCATATATCTATAAAGGCAAAACCTTTCATCAACATAAGAGATTGAAACAAAATAAGAACGGTTGTTCTTAGATCCTGAGACAAAGTCTCTTTTAAAAGAACATAAATTGTTTCTCAGATCATAAAATTGATCAGATGCGTTTTGCGCTCTTGAACTGCGCTTCTGCGCTCTTTGGACTGGCGCTCGGCGCTAAATGCGCCACGTGTCAATCGCGCATGTACTGCTTAACAACTAGCGCCTTGCGCTTCTGAAATAGCGCACTGCGCTCATGGGCTGGCGCTCAACGCCAAGCGCACCACGTGTCACTCACGTGTGTGCCACTAAACTGAAAGCGCAATGCGCTCATGAACAAGCGCTCATGAACTAGCGCTCTGCGCTCATAAACTGGCATCATGCGCACATCATCTGGCGCCTAGCGCCGAGCGCGACACGTGTCCCTTACATGTGCGCAACTTGGCATAAGCGTACTGCGCTCTTTGACTGGCACAAAGCGCCAAGCGCACCATGTGTTGCGTTGACAGAACATAAATTGTTCTCTAATAAATCCCAGAGTTATGATAAATGCTCAGCATTCAATAAAAGACAAAACATTGTCAGAATGCAATTCAATGCTCAGCATTGTTAAAAGGGCCAAGCCCAAATAAAGGCTCAATAGCCCAAAATAAAATATTAAACATTTTAACCTGATTGGACTTAGCCTAAGATTAGCCATAAGTCCTTAACTCATATTAATTGAGCCCATCTGCTCATAAATATTTTAACAGATCTCAACCCCAAATTGGACTACTGATCTTTCAACCAACTCAAATTGGTTCGAGGGTACATCTCTTTAGTCTTCCGATATTTGTCGTTGTAATCCTTCATCGTTTTTAGAGAGGTGACGGGTCCCGACAACCATACATTTCATGGACTATGATATCATTAACCTCGGACTATGGGGTCCTTTAAAACCCATGGACTATGATGTCCTTAACCTCGGACTGTAGGGTCCTTTAAAACCCATTGACTATGATGTCCTTAACCTTGGACCGAGATGTCCTTAAACTAACATTGGACCACCATGTCCTTAAACTGGTAATCGACCGCAATGTCTCTAAACTAAGCAATAGAGTCCAAATGCTCTTTTGTTGGATCTAAATGATCCCGTTGAGTTGATCTTAGTCTAAAATTAGACTAACGTATCCTCAGCAAACGTTTAAGTTGATCTTAGTCTCATATGAGACTAACGTATCCTTAAACCCAACCCCAAACCCAAATCTAAGAAAATACGGATTTGGACTAATCCACGCCCTATGGGCGGCAACATAAATCAGTCTCCGTATACAATCCAGGGGCAAAAACAAAACAAACACACACGACACGAAGTGACCATCTGGAGAAGGAGAAAGTTGTTACCGCGATGCGGTAACGTAATTAACTGCAGGGGCTTGCGCCTGCAGAGAAGAGCGTCCCCATAATCAAAACCCCTTCAAATGAGGGGGAATCTGACGAAATCTGCTACATCGGCCGCATCCATTTAAACCTCCGATATACGGTGTCATAAATAAACTTGGCATCTTCGGAGAGGTGGACGGATAGCACCAATTAGCATCTGCCCCGAAATTCAGGCAAGACGGACCGCGCGGTCGCGTCTCTGCATTTCGGAGGGGAACAACGCTTTGCCGCCATACGCGAGATCGGGGGGAGCTTGAAGAAACCCTCGCCCTTAGCCTCCTCTAACAGTACCGTCTGGGAGATGTTGAGCTGGGTGTACTCCTGAAACTTTAGGGAGTAGGGCTTTGATCGTTGATTGTTGGAGTTTCTGCGTGTTCAAGTTTAGTTAATTACCGCAATCAAAACAGTTTCGCTTGTAGCTAGCGGGTTGAGTACGGATCGTCCGCAGGGAGATGGGAATCCTTTTCTATGTGCTTTAACGAGTTAAGTCCAAAAGTCCAGATTTGTTTGTGATTAACTAAGTGTTAAAATGATACGTAAAGAGAGCTTGTTAGGGTTAGGATTAGGTTAGTTTGAGTTAGGAGTCGCTCACTTCTTTCGTTGCCACTCTTAATATCGATGTTACGGTAATCGGCAACAACGGGGATTAGCACGACTAGGAAGGAACTTGCGAGTATAAGCTAGGCTTTCCAACGCATAAGTTCTTCCTTTTGGTGCTTGTCCGTCCGTTCTTGGCTCTTAGCCTTAACCTCCGGTTAATTCAACCACAACCGGTCTCACTACGGAATCACCGCTGTCATGTAGGATAGGGTGCCGTAGGGAGCGGATTGTGGTTCAATTAACGGGAGTTCGATTTAAGATGTTGGTCAAGAAAAGAGTGAGAGAGATTTCCTTCTCTCAAACTTCCCTTATCCTACCCTAACAAGTATGGAAACTACTCACCCATTACAAGAAGAACGAAAAATAAAATAAAGGAGGAAGATAGAAAGAAAGAGATTAGAAGATAACAACTAGCTATTTGCGACCTCATCTTGGCAAGGATCAAGCGTAAGCATCATGGTTGTTTAAGGATAAAGGAAAAGAGAAAAGAAAGAAACAACAATAAATAACAACAACTACTTATCAATTAAAGATTAAAAGCAATTAACATAACAAGAGCAAGACAAGTATAATAACAAAAAGAACTTCTTTATTCATCATTCTTCACTCACAAAAGCTCACTACAAGTTTTTCAATGGAGAAGAGATGAGAAGAAGAAGAAGAACAACAAGTATTCTAAAACCTAAAATACAAGATTAAGCACTCTTGGCTTCACAAGGTTCTGGGCTATTTATAGGCAGAGAACTGGAAATCTAGGGCAAAATTTAACCTCTACATGAAAATACCAAAATACCCCTAAAAAAATCTTCAACTGCGGTGCCTAAACGGCCGCGGAACCGCGGCCTAGACCCCCTATTGGCCGCGGTTCCGCGGCCGTTTAGATGAGTTGGGCACTCTGCTTTTTTGTGCTTCCCTGGTCTTTCATGTCCTTTATTCTGGCATATGATTTTTCTCAGATTTTCTTCACGATTCTTCCAGAATTTCTGTTGAGCAATAGGTGATTTGATGTGGATCTTTTTGTCATGATTTCCTCGAGCTCCGCATAGATTTCTTGGACTTGGTGTTGCCATTGTGCTTTGTGCATGAAGGTGACAATCGATTTGCCATTTTGTCTCTTAAACTGGTGTGTGGCAACATACGGATGGAGAGCGGAGACCGTGTTTTATCTGTGGTTGGCAGGAATCCGGATTTTGTCGTGCTTTTCATCGTTTAGAGCTGAGAACCTGTATCCTGCAATTGACTAGCAAACACGGCTCAAGAGTACCTACCTATAAGTAATATGATAAAAATTGGGCGGTATAAAAATGCAAAAATCTGATATAAACAAATACCCCCAAACTTATCATTTGCTCGTCCCGAGCAAAGCCAATTTATTCACAAAAAATTCCTAACCTCACTTTCGCAGGGAACGCGATTGCACTGAGCATGTGCAACAAGCCGTTAAAGCTCTAGGTGTCCCTAGTAGGAGGAGTGTTGTCTCCTGAGGGTTTTCAGCGGATACTACCCACAAAATCCGGTCAAACTAGTTTTGCAAAATAACTATGATTCAAACCCTAAAGTTTTGTTTCAGAAAATAACAATTCTATTATCCTAAGTCTAGACTATCGAACCTTTATTTTTCACACCTCGCTTCTTATTTAACTACAGATTTTATATGTCTTTACGTGCAGTGCAAATAGTGTCGTTAAGTTTCCAGAAGGATCGATTTAAGTCATCATGTCACACAACAAAGCCCAGATAAAAATTTTAAAAGGATCACATAAGTTTTATAAAGATTTAAGCATTTTTCAAGTTTCGTTTTCCAGTAAAGTTTCAACTTCAGAATTTCTATCTTCCCTAACAGGAAACTAGGTCTTATTTTTCACTCCACCTTTTTCTTGTTTTCATTTCATACACACCTCTGTGAACGTGCAATAGTCTTTATCATAGAATAAAACCTTCATATCTCCGCTAATTTTTTTTTTATAAAAGCCTGTCTTTTATCAAGATTATTCTCACACAAAGAACCGTTAGGAATTTTAACTCGGAGAGAACACTTGCTTGACTTTGTTTTAATCTGGACATTCTAGGCTTCTTAGCGAGCTTTGGGCCAATGCACCCAAACCAGTTGGCTTTAGGGCATTAGGTGTAGAAACACCCCAGCGGACTTAATTACTCAAGTTACCTAGGTCCAAAAACAAAAGACATTTTGGCGTGAAAATCATGATGATTCAATGCGAACGGAGACATAACCGGCAGTTCAATTATTTTTTTGGATAAAAGATGTGTTTAGTGGGTTCGGTGTGTAATCATTCCAATCAAGTTTCAGATGGGTTATTTTTCAGACTTAGTTCCAATTAAGGCATCAATAACATTCCTTCATATTCACTTCACTTCATAAACTATTCTTGATATTACTTATTTCAGAACAAACCTATTTGATCCTCAGAAAATCATTTATCCATTAAAAAGTTTTTAGACATAAACGACTTGTCATCTAATTTCCAAAACTCACGATACGTGTAGTGTGATGTAAAGACGTATATCAGCTATAGTTAACTTCAAAGGAGAGTTATCTTTCAGGTTTTCAAAATCTAAAAATAAGATTTAGGTATTTTTATTTTATCAAACAAAACCGTCGAAATGTTGAATCAGAGTCCTCCCACTAGCTAACTTGACAAAAAAGTTTTTATGTTTTTAGAAAATTTTCTGATTTTTATGGATTTTATGGATTTTAATATGCAGATGCAAAATATACATATGAATGCGAAGGTAAGAAATGCGTACCGAGCGTACCCCCAAACTTAAACTGGACAGTGTCCTCACTGTCATTGCATGAAGAGATTATTTGAAGGGTCAAAATTTTCGGTTAGATATACACATTTTTTTTTGTTTTTAAAGAAAAGAAAAAGAGCAAGAATATCCACAAATATAAAATGGTTTATACATACCCCCAAACTTATTTGGAACAGTGTCCACTGTTCTTGGCTGGATAACCGAAGTTTGGTGGTAGGCAGAGGAAGATTATGCAGGGTAAACCGGTTCCTGTAAGAACAGGAGCACCTCTGTTGGTTCGGCGCTAAGGTACGGTTTTAGTCGGTGTCCGTTCACTTTGAAAAATGAACCGTCCTTTGGATTCTCCAAATCCACAGCGCCATGTGGATACACATTCCGCACACAATACGGCCCTTTCCAGCGAGATCTGAGCTTTCCTGGATGGAAGTGTAATCGGGTGTCGTAAAGCAGTACCTGTTGACCAGGTATGAAAGTTTTGCGCAAAAGGTGTTTATCGTGAAACACCTTCGTTCGGTTTTTAACGACAACCGCGTTATCGTAAGCCTCATCCCTAAACTCGCTTAATTCGTTCAACTGCAGCTTCCGATGGCTGCCCGCATCTTCAAGAGACAGATTCAGCTCCTTTATCGCCCAAAATGCGCGATACTCTATTTCGACAGGTAGGTGGCAAGCCTTTCCGTATACAAGCCGATAGGGAGACATGCCAAGATCGGTCTTATAAGCGGTTCGAAATGCCCAAAGGGCATCAGTAAGTTTCAGCGACCAATCCTTACGGTTCTTGGAAATCGTTTTCTCCAGTATCTGCTTGATTTCCCGATTTGAAACTTCGGCCTGCCCGCAGGTTTGGGGGTGGTAGGGCATGGATAGCTTATGATTAATGGAATATTTCCGCATCAAGGCCTCGAAAGTCTTATTGCAGAAATGAGTTCCATTGTCGCTAATGATTGCTCGGGGGTGCCCAAACCGGGAGAAAATTTTTTCTTTAAGAAATCTAACGACAACCTTGTTGTCGTTAGTCCGGCTCGGCACAGCCTCGACCCACTTAGAGACGTAATCAACAGCTAGAAGGATGTACAAGTTCCCGAAAGAGCTGGGAAACGGCCCCATGAAATCTATCCCCCAAATATCGAAAATCTCCACAACCAAGATCGGTTGGAGCGGCATCTCGTTCCTCCGGGATATCCGGCCCAAGTGTTGGCACCGGTAGCAAGTCTTGCAATAGTCATGAGCGTCTTTGAAGAGTTGTGGCCAGTAGAAACCACATTGCAAGATCTTCTCAGCTGTCTTTCTGAGGCCAAAATGCCCGCCACATGCTTGATCGTGGCAAAACGACAGCACACTCTTGAATTCCTCGTCAGGGACACACCGACGAATAATCTGGTCAGGACAGTACTTGAACAGATAGGGTTCGTCCCAGTAAAAGTGTTTTACTTGGGATAAGAAGTGAAGTCTGTCCTGACTTGACCATTCAGTCGGTAGTAAACCCGTGGCCAAATAGTTCACAATATCTGCGAACCAGGGTTCGCAAGATACTGTCAAGAGCTGTTCATCCGGGAAAACGTCATTGATCGGAATTGGAAGCGAAGGCGAAGAAGGAAGTCGTGAGAGATGGTCGGTAACTACATTTTCACATCCTCGTTTGTCCTTAATGACAAGGTCAAACTCTTGAAGCAAGAGGATCCAACGTATTAGCCGAGATTTTGCATCTTTCTTCGCAAAAAGATGGCGCAGAGCAGAATGGTCTGTGTAGACAATGACTTGAGAGCCGATGAGGTAGGGCCTGAACTTTTCTAAAGCAAATACAACAGCCAAGAATTCCTTCTCAGTTGTTGTAATTGAGTTGGGCGTCGTTCAGGATTCGGCTCGCATAATAGATTACGTGCGGCATCTTGTTGATGTGTTGTCCAAGGACAACACCAATGGCAAAGTCGGATGCATCGCACATAATCTCAAATGGGTGCGTCCAGTCAGGTGAAGAAAGAACGGGAGCAGAAGTGAGTGAGCTTTTTAATGACTCGAACGCAGTCACACAGCTCGAGTTGAAGTCGAATGGCGTATTCTTGGCCAGCAAAAGAGTCAAGGGCCTAGCAATCTTGCTAAAGTCCTTGATGAACCGTCTATAGAAACCGGCATGGCCAAGGAAGGCTCGGATGTCTCTGACGCATCTGGGGAGAGGTAGATTGGAAATGACCTCAATCTTTGCTTTGTCAACCTCTATGCCATTTTGCGAGATGATATGTCCTAAGACAATACCTTCGCGCACCATGAAGTGGCATTTCTCCCAATTCAAAGTGAGGTTCTTGTCCTTACATCGGGTAAGGACAGCGTCGAGATGCAGCAAACACTCGTTAAAGGAATCGCCGAAGATGGAGAAATCGTCCATGAAGATCTCCAGAAATTTTTCCACCATGTCTGAGAAGATTCCCATCATACACCGCTGGAAGGTAGCTGGCGCATTGCATAACCCAAAGGGCATGCGACGATATGCAAACATGCCGAAAGGACAAGTGAATGTGGTCTTGTCCTGGTCTTTTTCGGCGATGGGAATTTGATTATAGCCGGAGTAGCCATCAAGAAAGCAGTAGTACTCATGTCCGGCCAATCGTTCAAGCATTTGGTCAATGAAAGGTAGCGGAAAGTGGTCTTTCCGCGTTGCGGCGTTGAGTTTTCTGTAATCGATGCATACTCGCCACCCAGTTTGGGTGCGAGTAGGGATTAACTCGTTTGCCTCGTTAGTGATGACCGTTATACCTGATTTCTTGGGGACAACGTGAATGGGGCTAACCCACTGGCTATCAGAGATAGGGTAAATAATACCACTATCCAGACATTTGACGATCTCCTTCTTCACAGCCTCTTTCATGACTGGGTTGAGACGTCTTTGTGGATCCCTGGCTGGTTTGGCATCATCCATCAGATGAATGTGATGTTCAACGATCAGGGGAATAATCCCCTTGATGTCCGCCATGGACCAGCCAAAAGCTTGCCTATTACTGTGCAAGGCCACAAGAAGGGCTTTCTCTTGCTCGGGAGCTAGAGAAGCCGAGATGATAACCGGGAGGGTCTCGTTCTCACCCAAGTAAGTGTACTTAAGGTGAGACGGCAAAGGCTTGAGTTCGAGCGTTGGAGGTGAAACGATGGAAGGCAAGATTGGTGAAGAGGTCTCGAACTCAAAGGACTCCAGCAAAGGTTTAAAACGAGTGTAAGCGACCGAGTTGGATGGTTCAGGTAACTCATCCAGAAATTCGAAGGATTCAAACTCGGGTGGTGAGTGGCTAAGATCGTTCGTGAAAGTGAAACACTCGTAGTCATTGTCGGGCGCAGAAGCAGCAGCAGGTTCGAGGAGGAACGCACTAGTGGCGTTAAGGTTATCGTGATCGAACAGAAACTCCTCGAATTCACACTCTTCAGGGGTGATCTCCTGGATTGAACAAACGTCCAGTATATGAGCATTAGGTTCGGAGGGCTGATTCCCCAACCTAAAAATGTTGAGTTGAATTGTCATGTTTCCAAAAGAGAGGTTCATCGAACCATTGCGACAATTGATCACAGCATTTGAGGTTGCAAGGAATGGGCGACCGAGTATCACCGGAATTTGATTCCGGGGGTTAGCTACAGGCTGTGTGTCTAATACAATGAAGTCAACGGGGAATATGAAGTCCCCGACTTTGATTAACACATCCTCTAGCTCACCGCTAGGATGGGTGATCGATCGGTCGGCCATTTGGAGAGTACAGTGTGTGGGTTTCAGCTCTCCTACGCTTAATTGCTCGTATACTGAGTACGGAAGCAGGTTAACACTGGCACCAAGATCTAATAGTGCGCGGTTGATGTTCTTATCCCCAATGGTAATAGAAATCGTAGGACAGCCAGGGTCCTTCCGTTTTTGTGATAAAGATTGGGTAAGAGCATCACTCACAGCACTAGCCAAGAAAACTTTCTTTGGTACCTGAGACTTCCTCTTTTTCGTGCACAAGTCCTTTAAGATTTTCGCGTAGGACGGGACTTGTTGGACAGCATCTAAAAGGGGAATGTTAATGTTAACCTGCTTAAATAACTCCAGAATCTTCTCCATTTGTGGATTTTGTTTGGTGGACTTCAACCGGTTTGGAAATGGAACGTTTTTAAAATTGGTTGAGTCCAATGCTGGAGGAGGAGATTGTGGAGTTGGAACGGATCCCAGAACTGGTGTTTTCGTGGAGTGAGAATTGGGTCCGTTCAGAGCAGAAGAAGAAGAAGAGGAGCCTTTTGACGAATGGAGAATAAGCTCAGAAGACGAAGAAGAAGAAGAAGAAGAAGAAGCAGCGGCCGGGGTGTCATCGTCGATTCGTGTGCCAATGTTGTTTTGCAGCATCCTTCCCGATCTCAATGTGGTCACGGCACTCACATTATGATTCTGTTGTTCAAGAGCAACATGTACATTATGTGGGTGACCGGGATTTGGGAGTGGCTGGGACGGGAGCTTCCCCTTCTCTCACTCGCTTAAGGCCGCATTCAGCTGTGCTATATGGGCTTCGATGGTTTTGATGCTTTGCCCGTGAGCGGCAGTGTGTTGCACTAAGGACTGAATGGAAGACTGGATGTTGGCGGTAGACTGAGTCGATTGTTTAACGAACGCCTCCTGACTTCGTTCGAGCGAGGAAATCTTATCGTTGTTTGACGGAACAAAATTGTTTTAGGGAAAAGAATTGTTGGGTGCAAAGTTGTTCGTCTGATTTTGAAAAGGTTGGGGTTGGAAGGGCTGCTGAAACTGATGTTGAGTTTTTTGTTACGCTTGTTGTTGCGGAGGAGGGGGCCTTTGGAAATTGTTGCCTTGGAATTGATGCTGATTCTGATTCCAGGTGAAATTGGGGTGGTTCCTCCAACCGGGATTGTAGGTGGAAGAGTATGGATCATTCCTCGGTCTTTACTGAAATGCAGCATTAACCTGATCCTGTCCTTGAGATGGTGGATTGTAAGGACACTCTTCGGTTAAGTGAGAAGGATCGGAACAACAAGCGCAAATGGTACGAAGGGGAAGAACAGGGGTAGGAGCAGGAGAAGAAAATTTGCTCTCTATCGCTTCAAGCTTTCTCGTTATTGCAGCCATTTCAGCTTTCATCGCAATAGAGACATCAAGTTGGTGAATTCCTACCCTGGACTGACCGGTAGAATTGGAGGTAGAAGAAGAAGAAGTCGGTCTGGTGCTCTCCCATTGTAGCGTTTGCTCCGCAAGTTCGTCAAAGAATTGCCACGCTTCCTCGTCAGATTTCGATAGGAAGTGGCCCTGACAAATGGTTTCCAACAACTGCTTGGTTGCTGGGTTCAGGCCCTCGTATAAGGTTTGGTAAAGTTGCCATTTCTCGATACCATGGTGAGGACACTGAACAAGAAGGTCTTTATACCGGTCAAAGCACTTCCAGAAGGGTTCAGAAGGAAGCTGGGAGAATTGGTTGATTTCGTTACGGATCCTTGCGGTTTTATGATTCGGATAGAATTTTTTGAGAAACGCTTTAACAAACTCGTCCCAACTGGTTATGGAATGGGAAGCGGTGCTATACAGCCATTTTTCAGCAAGATCGCATAAAGTGAACGGGATGACCCGTAGACGTATAGCATCGTCCGACAGCTGGGTGGTTTTCATCATGGCACAAACGTTTTGAAATTTGTTGATGAAGATATAGGCATCTTCAGATTCAAGCCCATGAAATCGCGGAAGCATGTTAATGAAGTGGGGCTTAATTTCAAAATTATCCCCATTGGCCGGTGGAAGAGAAAGACAGGTGGGAAGTGCAGAACGGGTGGGATAGAAACGATCCTGGAGCGCGATTCGCTGCGGCGCTACAACAGGCGGTGGTGGTGGGTTATTTGCCTCCATAGGAGGTGGAGTCAATCCAGGGGTAGTCAAAAAGATGTTTGGATTAAATCCTGACATCGTGGAAGAAGAGGTTGGTGATGGCGAAGGTGAAGATGTATGAACAGAATTCCGGTCAACTTCGGAGTTGGCCGGCAAAGGTAAGGGTGAAAGAGGCGTGGACGGAGTTTCGACGTTAGAGTCGATCGCGTAGTCGGTAGCGACTAACGTAACGCGGACTAGACGGGCGCTAGTGTCCCGAGTCCAAACGGACATACACTAAACGAGTTTAGTATAGTCAAAGCGGAGAAGGCGAGGGTAAGAAAACGTCAATGGAGAAATATGATGGGTGGAAGGTGAAAAATGGGACAATGGCGACAAAGGGCAAGTTTTTATAAAAGTTTTTGATTTTTTCCTTTTTTTTTAGAAAGAGCTTTACAGAAATATGTACGGACTTACGGCTTTAAGCAATCACAAACAAGATATGCACAATCACACCTAGATCTAGGGTCACCTAGGTCAGCTAGACAGCTCCTAACTGTTCCAAAGGGCTAGAAACAGGACCTCAAACCGCCTCTTCTCCAACAATCGCGGCCAGGTAAGTGCCAGGTAAGTGGGAGGCTCCCCACTACGTAAGTAGTGGTCCTAATTAAGTAACCACTTGTCTTCGACACACTTACCTAGGCACCGCAAAAGTCAGGATAGGATAAACGGCCGATGCCTGTAACTAGTCCTCTGTCCTATTGAGCGCGAAGTCCTTAGGGCTGAGTCTAGTATTTTTTAATTAACAATGGTCAATGCATATGATTTTTGTGATTTCTGGGGTTCTGGGAAGGGTGATGAAATCCCCACCCAATCTGAATTGGTTTCAAGCCCCTTAAGTCCGTATTAATGAATGCAAAGCGGTAACAAATCAACTGCAAACAATTTTTATTTTTTTTAGCGCGGCGCAAAGAATCCTGCACAAGAACAGTTTATTGGAAGGGGGAAGAGAATTTGCGCAAAGAATGCTGCAGAAAACACAGTTTATTGGAGTTCAGAGGAGTGGGGGAGAGTAGGGAGACTTACCCAGAAATTTTGGCACCCTGAAGGCACTATATGGCCGCGGTTCCGCGGCCAAACACCAGCTTAGGCCGCGGTTCCGCGGCCAAACAGAGAGATTGAGCTTCCAATTTTCTTGTGTGTGCTGGTCTGGGAGTTCTCTGCTTGTCTGGATTTTCTGAATCTTGACTTGCTCACTGGAACTGCTCCAGAATCTTTCAGTAGACCGTTTTATCCGTCTTGAATCTGTCGCGGTGTAGCCGCGAAATATGGGTCTATCTTCCCACGTCTTTGGCACTGAACTTGAACTTCGTATATCCCACTTCTTTGGCACTGAACTCGAACTTCGTATTATCCTGCACACTTGCACAAAAACTAATCAAAAATAACAAGAAGGTTTTTTTTTTACAATGTAAATTTTTTGTTTTGTTTTTCGGTTATATTTATATTCACAAGTTAACCCGAAATTACACAAAGAAATAAACTACCGTCTCCCTGGCAACGGCGCCATTTGATTGTTAGAGTTTCTGCGTGTTCAAGTTTAGTTAATTACCGCAATCAAAACGGTTTCGCTTGTAGCTAGCCGGTTGAGTACGGGTCGTCCGCAGGGAGATGGGAATCTTTTTCTATGTGCTTTAACGAGTTAAGTCCAAAAGTCCAGATTTGTTTGTGATTAACTAAGTGTTAAAATGATATGTAAAGAGAGCTTGTTAGGGTTAGGATTAGGTTAGTTTGAGTTAGGAGTCCCTCACTTCTTTCGTTGCCACTCTTAATATCGGTGTTACGGTAATCGGCAACAACGGGGATTAGCACGACTAGGAAGGAACTTGCGAGTATAAGCTAGGCTTTCCAACGCATAAGTTCTTCCTTTTGGTGCTTGTCCGTCCGTTCTTGGCTCTTAGCCTTAACCTCCGGTTAATTCAACCACAACCGGTCTCACTACGGAATCACCGCTGTCATGTAGGATAGGGTGCCGTAGGGAGCGGATTGTGGTTCAATTAACGGGAGTTCGATTTAAGATATTGGGCAAGGAAAGAGTGAGAGAGATTTCCTTCTCTCAAACTTCCCTTATCCTACCCTAACAAGTATGGAAACTACTCACCCATTACAAGAAGAACGAAAAATAAAACAAAGGAGAAAGATAGAAAGAAAGAGATTAGAAGATAACAAGTAGCTATTTGCGACCTCACCTTGGCAAGGATCAAGCGTAAGCATCATGGTTGTTTAAGGATAAAGGAAAAGAGAAAAGAAAGAAACAACAATAAATAACAACAACTACTTATCAATTAAAGATTACAAGCAATTAACATAACAAGAGCAAGACAAGTATAATAACAAAAAGAACTTCTTTATTCATCATCCTTCACTCACAAAAGCTCACTACAAGTTTTTCAATGGAGAAGAGATGAGAAGAGGAAGAAGAACAACAAGTATTCTAAAACCTAAAATACAAGATTAAGCACTCTTGGCTTCACAAGGTTCTGGGCTATTTATAGGCAGGGAACTGGAAATCTAGGGCAAAATTTAGCCTCTACATGAAAATACCAAAATACCCCTAAAAAAATCTTCAACTGCGGTGCCTAAACGGCCGCGGAACCGCGGCCTAGACCCCCTATTGGCCGCGGTTCCGCGGCCGTTTAGATGAGTTGGGCACTCTGCTTTTTTGTGCTTCCCTGGTCTTTCACGTCCTTTATTCTGGCATATGATTTTTCTCAGATTTTCTTCACGATTCTTCCAGAATTTCTGTTGAGCAATAGGTGATTTGATGTGGATCTTTTTGTTATGATTTCCTCGAGCTCCGCATAGATTTCTTGGACTTGGTGTTGCCATTGTGCTTTGTGCATGAAGGTGACAATCGATTTGCTATTTTGTCACTTAAACTGGTGTGTGGCAACATACGGATGGAGAGCGAAGACCGTGTTTTATCCGTGGTTGGCAGGAATCCGGATTTTGTCGTGCTTTTCATCGTTTAGAGCTGAGAACCTGTATCCTGCAATTGACTAGCAAACACGGCTCAAGAGTACCTACCTATAAGTAATATGATAAAAATTGGGCGGTATAAAAATGCAAAAATCTGATATGAACAATCGTTCAAGTCTCCTTCTCTCTTCCCTCGCCCTTTTCTTTGAGTCAGTTTGTTCAGCCCCGGAGAGATTCTCGTTCACCTCGGACTCGAGCTCGGTCCAGGCCTTTACCTCGGCCATGGTCTTAGGTCGCGCTAATGTAAAGGAGCGTAACCACTCCTTGTGCGTAAGACCAGACCTAAGTGCTGTAATGACCGTCTCGTCCCGATGTTCTGGGACTTCAAAAAGGGCGTTGTAGAAGCAGGTGACGTACTCTTTGAATGTTTCTTTGTCTCCGCTCTTGATTGTGAAGAGATGGTCGACAGTCCGTTTCTATCGTCTGTTCCCGATGAAATGGTTGAGAAATTGGGTGGCCAGCTCGTCGAAGGTTGAGATCGAGCGTGGCGCGAGTCCTCGGAACCAGTGTCGTCCAGAGAGAATGAGAGTGGTCGGGAAAGCTCGGCATTGGGCAGCGTCAAAGTTGTCTTGGAAGCTCATCCCGGCCGTGAACGCGTCCAGATGGTCCTTCGGGTCTGACTTCTTGTCGAAGAGCTAGATCTTGGGGGCTTGTTCCGGGAGGAGACATGGACGGCGAGAAGGCCATCGGTGAAGTGCTTTGTGAGCGAGTCGGCGGCGTATTTAGCCCCGTCGCTCGAGTGGCGACCTTCTCGATGCATGCCCTCGATCTTCTTTTCGAGGGCGTCAAGCCGGCCATGGTACCTTGACGATTCGACACATTCCGAACTTTGGCCTCTGCCGTTGGAGACTTGCGTTTGGCCGCGGTCTCGGTTCCTTTCAATGAGGTTCCTTAGGTCGTCCGGCGAGGTAGTCTTCGAGCTGCCGTGACGAGTCCCGTCCGCGTAGCCCCGTCGATGGAGGGGGGTACTAGTCATGCCTGGGAGCAGACGAGCTGACCGACATCTCCTCGGGAGGGACAAGGGCACACAGGGGCTCGGGGCGAGGCTCTCTGGCGACGGACCTCGGGGTTGCACTGTGCGGCGCCTAGCGGGGCATATAATATGTCGGTCCGGGAGATCTGCAGCCGTGAGAGGCAGCGAGGCGGTGGTTGGCAGTACCGACACGACCAGAGTCTTCTCTCCCTCTGTAGGGGTCCCGGTCCCAAGGTGGGGGAGCAGCGACCTGTGGAGCTTGTGCTGCCGTTTGGACACGAACAAGTGCATCCACGACGGATGCGAGTCGATCTATCTGAGCTGCAAGGGCGTTGATGGCGTTCGGTGGGGGGGGGGATTCGTCCACACCTCCGTTGTGGGGGAGGCAACGGCTAGTGCTTCGATCGTTGTTATGGTCGCTCGCCATTGGGTCGAGACCGGAAGATGAACTTTTGTCTTAGTGGAATCAAGAGTGTTCTCATAGACGGCGCCAGCTGACGCGTGTGGAATCGCGTCAAGATATTACCTTCCGTTGATCTGCTGTTGGCGATGATGGACGGCCGAGATTTGAGTTGGAGGATAACTCATGAAGTGTGTGGATCTCAATGGGTTTGAGGTTGTTAGGGCCGAGCTACCTGCAAGGAAGTCCTGGGGTAGTTGTACTACCGAGGACCCTCCGACGATCAAGTTAGACAGAAAATCCGAGCAGAGTAACGGCCTAGTGAATGGAAAAATCGCTTATTTGAACCGTCTGAAGAAGGGGTTTATATAGCGGTGGCAGTAGACAGGCAGGTGCGAGAATCACGCCGGCCATTACGCCCCCAACGTCATACCCGCATGATGGGCGAGATCTCCCATTAATGGCGAGACATGCTCGTTAATGGGAATCGTGATGGTGTGGAACACGGAATCGTGGGCAGCTGAGAGGGCCGAGGAGGCCAAATGTGCAGGAGGCTCGGAAGCGAGCCAACGGTTGTTTGCAAGGCGGGCATAGGAGTGGTGTGGACGACCCAGAAGATTGGCCACGTCCATGGGTCGCAGCCCTGGGTTTTCCTCCGACGTGCTGTCCTTGGTCCTTCCTTACGGGTTTCGAGACACGTTATCAGCCACGTGTCACGATCTGAGAGATCACCGATATCGAGCATCATCAGTCGCTGACCATAGTCATAGCCACAAAACCCTGTTCTGGTTTTGATATTAGCAAAATCAAGAATCCGTGGTGTGTTTATCTTAATCTCGTGTTTCTAGCTGATTTTCATTACATGTATTTTTACAAAATGCATTTAGTGCGGAATGGTCAAGGAATGAGTGGAATAAGAATGCATTGTGACGAATCTTAAGGACCGAAGCGAGCGGTTACAGGGGTACACCTAACGGCACCTGTTACACCGCATCGAATTTGTCAAAATTATCGTTCTATGAGTAATGAATGCCAAAGAGAGCATTCTTTTGTCTAAAACAAAAGGAAAAAATGAACTTGCAAACATTGTTCACATCTAACATTTAGGATAAATTGTCAAAAAGCCCCCAGCCTGCTCAGGAGTTGACTAAAAACCCCTTTAATTTTTGAAATTGCCGGGAGAGACCTAATGTTTAAAATCTTTGTGAAAAAACCCTGAGTTGTATTTCATTTAGGTCTTGTATTCTCTCAACTGATTGGATATCACATGCAACCACTTAGATTTTACATGCAATTGTTTAGATATTACATGCAATTGCATTGCTTAGATATTACATGCAACTGGCATCAATGAGGTTTTGATTGGACCCGAGGGTTTTGTAACAAGAGCAAAAAGCCCCAAGGTTTTTACACAAGTTTGAAGCGGGCCGAGGGCTTTTTGACAATTTACCCTAACATTTATGATTTATGTTGTTTTACAAACGGGGCCTAGCTCAGTTGGTACAAACCTACTCTACAATTAATTTCCAAAAAAAATAAAAAATAATAAACAACATGGCTATCATAATTCACAATAATGTCCATTAAACTTTATTATCATTTTATTACAAATCTCGTTTCTTGCTCCTAGCCTCCTGCCATCTCTTGGGCTAATAATGTATCATAATAACATGTGCTCTCTTGAACTAATCAGGCCTACAAACTAAAATAAGAAGCCCATATTGCATACACAATACTCATTTAAAACTCAATAACCCAATCAGTATCAGAAATCCATAAGATTAGCCAGCCCAAGCCCAGCCTATCAACCAACGCTCCCATATAAGTTGCCAACGCCCCCAAAAAAGGAAAAATAAAGAACGAGCGATTTTTAACAACCGCCTCTTTCCCGCTGCCACCGACGAGCCTCTGCCGTGAAATTCCCGCCGCCGATGGGTATCGCCGACGCCGCACCAACTTCAGGTAAAAGAAAGATTCAACTCTCTCCGAATTTTGAAACAAATTTTAATGCAAGCTATCGAACCGCAGATTGGACCGCGGGACGCTTCGTCGCTCTAAATGCAACATCCGGAGAAGAAATCAACGGCCAGATCATCACCTTCGATCCTGATTCCAACATTCTCGTTCTTCTTCATATCCTTTGCACATTGTTTTTGGATCAAACTAGTTTTCTTTTTCATGTGTGATGCATCTTTTGTATAGTATCTTTGCTATTATAACTGGAACTCAAGCTTATATGTCATTTGCTTAATTTTTTCAAATAAAAGTTAGAGGTCCTGTTTGGATACGGAGTTAGAAAAACTGTAGTTTAGTTTAAGTGGAGGTACATGGATGCAAAATCTGGTTTACAAGCCCTAAACTTCAAAATTGCAGTTTACAAAACTTCAGATTGGAGTTATCTTAACACCAAAATGGTCCAAACAGAGTATAGTTAGCATTTTGGAGTTTAGTTTTGCTGACTTTACGGAACTACGGTTTAGAAAACTTTAACCCCGTTTCCAAACACGGTCAGAAATTTTTTGAAGATTGCATAGACAATTTCGTTAAAAAACATGAGATTGTCTCCTAATTGCCTTATATCTCCGCATACGAACATGCAATTGACCTCAAGAGCATGATTGCTTCTTCTTTTTAGCCTATCACATGTAGATTCCCATTTTTTATTAAAATTGTTTTTAAAACAAATGGAATGTAAATGCACTACATGTGAGTCTTGATCTTCCTGATTAGAAATTTGCTTTTTAATCTGCGTGATGTAGTTGGAAATTATATATTTTGAATCGAAGATATACACATATGATGAATGATTTACTAATTAGATGTTGGAAGCAGATAAAAAGATGTTTTCGAGAAATCTTAAAAAGCACCGATAATTTTATTTTTATTTATCTATTTAATTTTGGATTCGAAATTTGAATTAAAGTGGCATATCATTGGATCTGAACCTATGCAAGTTGTCTTTTCTATTTTCTTTTAAATAATAACTTGATGACGGTTGTATATTAAATGCAGAGATACAAATAATTCCTAACATTCCACATAATATATTTCCCAAAAAACTTCACGTATCTTGTCCTGATTTAAATTCGAATCTTATGTGGCATTTTATATTGATCCTTCATGAAAGGTGTCAATTCACAAAGGTGTTAAAGTTATAAGAGATTTAATATCCCGTTATATTTGATAATATTGGGTTACGATAGCGTTCTGACCATCTACCGTGGCCAATGCGGAACAAAAATGACGTTTTAAAAAATTTGACGCAAACGAATCCGTCTAGATTGAACCATAAACTTATACTAGCTAACAACGAAGAGCTAAACTATTGTGATAGAAGTGTTATACCGAACAAACCATGTTCTTCGGTCTTCTACCATCTTCATAACCTCCTTGAGGCGTTCTCGACTGAATTTGGTCCCCGGTCTTCCTCCATCGAAAATGATCCACCTTAGAGATGTAGCTCATGCCTCTAGCTCCACACCAATGATTAAATGAAGCAACTAGGGACTTTAGGTTGCTAATCTAGAGTGCCTAAGTTGTAGTGAAGTGATCCAAGTGTTTATCTATCTTACCTCCTCTCTTGATTCTCAAGTCATGAGATTGTAGAGAGGAGGTTGAGGATGAAGGTGGAGGAACTCATGAAAATTAGAGCGGGAGTGAAATTAATGGTGAGCAAAGCAAACTCAAGTGAGAATGAACCCTCTCTCATGTGAGAGAAAAAATCTAGTAAGGTTTTGTAAAACATTTTTTTCATTTTAAAAACAAGCCCATACTTGAATAGTTTGCACAAATGAACTAACAATTCATTTGTGCAATACTATACAAGCATGACTCTCACCATACTCCCCTCTCTTTATTTCCACCTCATTTCCCATTTAAAATGAATGGAAAAAATCTAAATAAGGTGTCCATCTTCTAAAATGTTATTTGTACAAATACGGATTATATTCTACTGTATATACATATCTGTATTCGTACCGAAATACGAATACCCGAAGAGATAGAATAACACAAAGAACATAATATGTAACAACCCTAAACTTTCTGTACAGAATTTTTTCAAAATACAGAAAGAAATACCTAAGCCGCACAAGTTATAAATTTAATTTGCTTTTGAATGACAAGGAAGCATCTGTAGCTCATTATTAAAGCCTTGCTTTGCTATAACGTAGTCTTTATATTCAAATCCCCCAACGACATTATTTTTATTATATTTTTCTTTTAATCTTTTAGAAGCCCAAAAGTTTGCACGTACATTACACGTAAAATGAAAAGTCACACATAAAACAAACATATGCAAAACACTATTCATACAGACCCTGACACGTGGTGGAGATCCCAAACCCCACCCCATAGATTGGACCGGCGAGATCCAACATTGGGCTGGCACCGTCGGTTCGGATAGAGCTAAATGCAGTTTTTTTTAACCGTAGCAACCTTTGGACTCCTACCATTAACCCCGGTCCGTTTATTTTCTCTGCATATTTCCAGAGAATTAAAAACGATCATTACTCCATGATTTAATGCATTTTAATTCTCAAATTCATCACTCTAAACCCTTATTTTCCCTATAAATACCACAATACATTTCAATCCTCCTCATTCAGAAATTTTATATAAAAACTCTTTAATATTTTCAAGTCCTAAGTTGTACAAGCGGAGTTAGTAAAGGTCGAAATTCCAGCGACATTTCAAGAAGATTCCGGCGACAAAATGACTCCCCGACAATTCCGATAGCTTCCCCTATCCCTTCTCTTGTTTTTCAATCTGTAAGTTCTCTCTCCCCTCATCTTTTGCTATTCTAAAACTTCTCCTTTTCAAAACCCGTCAGAAGCGGAGTTATTTCGGCTTCCGATTCTCTTTTATTTAAAAATCTAATTTTTATTAATAACAAAGAAACAAATTATTAATAGATTGTTTAGTAATCATTAACAAACACATTAGAAAAAGTTTCATCTCAAAAGAATCTATTATGCAACTTTTATCGTATTTTTACGATTAAATACCATATACTTTACCTTTAGAAAACTTACGAGCTAATGACCTATCTCATTACAACACACATTTTTTGACATAGCACGATAACTCTTGGGATAATAGATTATGGAAAAATACGAGTTTACATTTTAATATCATGAACATTCAAAAACCGTTTTCTTTAAAAAGTGTGTTACTTAATTCCTTACAATTACACCTCTACAATCCATTTTGGGGACCCCGATCGGGATGGTGCGGGTTATCGCACATTCTCGGGCTTATTAGAGCGAGATGCAAATCTCCGCAAGGAGCATTCAATCTCGATGGAATTTTTAATGCAATTTTTAAGAAAAATGTAATTTCTATTTAATAAATAAATTCTATTTTTATAAATATTAGATATATAAATATTATCAAAATATCTACTTTAAATATATTATATATATTCCATATTATCTAAATCAAAGGAATCATAAATTTTATGAAACTACCTTTACAATTCAATACCATTCCAAAATTACACTAAAATACCATATATAATGAAATCTAGGTTATATTCACTAGAATATTTCACTTTATAAAAATTACAATTATGAAAACCCTAAAGACGATAATTAAATACCTGAGAAGTATTTTGAAAATATATCAAAACTATTTTTCATAAAACCCCATCGAGTTATATTAATTTACAATAAGGACCCTAGTAAACATAGGTTAAAACGGGACCAGTTCTCTTGAGCTTCAGGAAGCCGGAGAATATGGGTGCTAGCCTATCTAAGGTAGACAACCTAATAACGATGTTATCAACACGGTAATTATTTTGGAAAAAGACATAAATCCCGACGTTCATGTGCAGCAGTTACCGATAACTCCAAAACAATCAGGACTTCAATTCTGTTTAAAAGTCTGACTCAGTTCAAGTCATGGTCAAATATGAAATCAAACCGACTTGAATTCTTTTCAAGTATAACTACAATACAATATGAATCTATGAATACCAGAATACAATTCATATCAACACGAACATGACTTGAACCGAACCATGGATATACTATGTTTACAAGACTATTCATTTATATCCATTCCGTTTACTGATATCATGGTTTCGACAAATCTTCCATTTACTACAAGACAATACAATACAATCAGTACAATCAATACAATAAGACACTACGGGGTTTATAAAGGGGTAAACTGGTACGGAACATGTTAAAGATGGCACGAGGTGGTCACTTAAAGAAGTAATTGCATCCATACTGTTGTTCTGAGGTATTATAGACGGAGCCTTATATTATGAGTTACCAAAGTTCACGGTGTAAGTTTGACTCCTTTCGTATACACTGGCATATTCTGTACCAAGCTACAACAACTACGTTAGTATAACAAATATAACATATCTACTTCACCTATTCTATTCTTTGTCTATTCTTCTTCTTCTTTTTTTGGAACTTACCGAGCGATTGTTTGCTGACGACATTTCTATTTCTCTTCTTTCTTTGGAATGTTGTCAGGAGGATCCGACTTTGAGGAGTTCGAGACCAGCCAGAGCACTTGGAGCAGTTCACAGAAGACCCTGAGCATTGACTTTATTTGCACTCATTTTATTTTCAGTTCATGCAATTGTTTAGGCATTGCATTCCAGACTTGTATTTACTTTCTAGTTGTACTTGTAAAGAAATGTTGAATGAATAAAAGTTGATGTTCTTTTACATCTCTTCTTGTGTACATTTTACTTTATATTGCTTAGATACGCTTAGCGTGTTTACTTCTGAGTAAATACGTCGCGTGACCCATCGCGTCTCCTTACCCGTATACTGGGAAGCGGGACGTGACATAATACTGGAATATACATATCGAAATACATATACGTAAATTATTAAATCAATACCTGATTTAATAATCCGGCTTAAACCCGAGCCAACTAGTATTATCAACTGTCCGATCGAAAGTCCGGGTACATAGTACAATCGATCGATCGAAATCTTGCACGTATCCAATATGGACACTACATCATTTCGCCAGAACCAGGGAAGCCCTCTGTGTAGGACTCTAAAGAATCGTCAATATGCTGGCAGTGGGTTTAACCACAAGCACGTCAGCGACACTACCTGTATGTAATGGCTACCCAGGTATTGAGAGAAAGGAAGGCCGCCGAGCAAACTCATCCGAACCCCTACTGAGCATGTCTGTGACAATCTCCGTACAGTCCGGTCTGTTCGTCTAAGAGTATCGCATACCGTGTTTTGGGTGCGAATAGTTTATCTGACATCTGTATTTGCATTCGACCCGACCCGTTTGCTTGGAACCTGTCGTGGTTCATATTTATTGTTTATCCTGACTTGTTACGTAGACTGGTGCACTTTCATAAATACTGCATACTGGCATTTTATCTGGCATTGCATCTTTTACCATATAACATTTTAAGTCACGTAAAATATTTTAAAAATACATTACATGGCCTGCATAATACCCCTAACCCTGTGGTAGCAATCGTGCATCGTGTTCTTCTCCCGTTCAGTGGAACAGACTTGTTTGGATAGCTACGTGCACGCTGCGTGTATCCGTTCTTGGGGGTATGATTTTTCGTTATCCGGATATCCGATTCCAGTTTTGTTTTTTACGTATATTACCCATGTTTTCAAACTATATTTTTAGACCCGACCCGGGCGCGTTTTGAAGTATTTTTGTATTTACCTAAAACTCAAATTTAAATGAATATAATAATATTTTTTACTTTAACAGTTAAAATTTTTTACTCAGATTTTCTAAAATGAAAATATATTTTAACAAATAATTTCAATCTCCATCTCTGTCTCACTCTATCTTTTTAAATATTTTAATAAAAAAAATCAAAAAAAATCTTTGTAGTCTTTCCCTCTTTCTCTCTCTGCTCGTTTTCTTTTAAACCCTCGTGGGGTGTGATGGGGGGATCCCGTCACCGCCCTTGATGTAAGTCCATGTTACCTCTTCCGGTTCTTTCGGGCTTGCGGAAATGGTGAAAAACAATTTTTAGGGTTTAGCTAACTTAGACTACAAAAACGGATCTTGGCTAAACTACACACTAGCAACCTAACTAGAGATTTATCTACTCGGTTAGGGGTTATACCTCACTTGAACTCCTTCTTCTTGAACTCTGTGTAGTGGTTGGATGGTGCTTTCCTCGTCGCCTTCTTTCGTCAAAGATGGATCCACCTGAGGGTTTCAACCTTGGGCTCCTTTCTCGAACTTTGAGAGAACTAAGGTCTTTGGCTTGCTAGACCTTCAACTTTAGAGTGAGTAGAGAATGGTTTAGGGTATTTTATCTCAAGGAGAGGTTTCTCAACTCATGAGAATGGATCTCCTTGAACTAGAGGAGGAGGAAGAAGAAGAGAGGAGAGAGAATGGTTATGATAGAATGAAATGGTTTTTTACAACCATAACAATATAAGTGAATTATCAAATTAATAAAATTAATCAAAATGAAAAAGTTGATGGAAGGTTTGATAAGACTATTTTCATTTCACATTAAATGGTTTTTGGTAGAATTAAAGAGCATCTTTAATGTGTAATGATGATAGTCAATGTTTCAACCATGGTCAACTAGTCAACCTTGGTCAACAAGTCAACAAACCCAACCATGATACAATTTCATTTAATTAATATTATTAATTGATATATCATAAATTCATTAGGGTTTGGAGAAAGACGACTGTCTTCCAAAACCCTAATGAAAAACCTCTTCCTCCGCCTCAATCAACTGTGCATACACACCCGCATTCGTGTTCCGAGGAACATGAATACTATGAGATAAAATTAACCCCAAAACATATACTAGGATCTGGCTCAAACCAGAGCCCGCTAGTAATGTCTGTCCGGACGCCAAACGTGCACAAGTGCGCGGATGTGAACGAACCCTGTCGCAAAACCATGCGACCTCTACTCTGTTTTGCCCAAAGGCGAATAACCCTCTGTGTAGGACTCTAAAGACTCGACACTACGCTGGCAGTGGGTTTAACCACAGACCGTAAGCGGCACTAGCTGTACGTAACGGTCCCCAGGTAGATGCCGATAAGAAGACTGACGAGGTAAACCCATCTGAACTCCTACTGAGTCTGTATGTGACAATCTCCGTACAGTCCGGTCTGTTCGTCTAAGAACATCGCATAGCGGGCCTAGGGGGCGGTAAACGTCAGTCCCCTACTAGCGGTACAAGTCGTGTCGGAGTGTAGCCCAGAACACCTGAGATAACACTGGAAACCTACCAGTCTATCTCGCTTTCCCTGGCTAGGGACTTTGTGTAATGGCTCTCCTAGACACAGCGCGATATCAACCCCCAATACCGGGAGAGACGAATCCTGTCTAACCATCACTGCCTCCAAGTGCTTCGGGACTGCACCCAAAAACTACCTGTTTGCACGACTCCTTTGAGCCGTGGTAGGGTAGTAATCAAAGTACAGTGGGAACACACTCGAGGAGAAGTGACAGTGTCAAGTCAACGGACTAAGCTGTACTCATGTCACCTGGGAACTGATAACTGACGATAGGTATAATACCAACCAACAGTTCCCGACGAGTCTTGTCCAGTGTAATCGTAACCTAACGAGCACCCGCATACTATCTCAAGTACGACGTACTGACGGCTATGGGACAAACCGTCTCCCAAGCTGGGATAAGAAGCGCATGCGCTAGTCTACTCCGGAGTATCGATGCCTTGTCTCGATAGTCCTGCGACTAGGGACCTGCATAAGGATGTGCTTATAGATTACCCAGCCCCCACGAGTGTGACTGCCATCACAACGCTGGTAATCAAGCAAAGATCCTAAGGGCTCCACTAATGTGTAAAGGCGATATGCTAAAAGAAACACATGCACACATTAAAGCAGAAACAAACCAAGTAGCATACTACCATTTTGAGCAAGAATGTCAATACAAGGTGAATATCCCAAGCTTCCATCAAGTAATATACAATCTAGTATGATACAGTAATGGCCTCTATGGCATATACACTAACAATCTCCCACTTGCACTAAGGCCATGTACTGGCGTATCGAAGACCTATCATCTCGATCAGCCGCTCGAACTGAGTCTGGGGTAAGGCCTTGGTGAATGGATCAGCAGTGTTATCTTCCGTGGCAACTCTCCGAACCTTGATCTCCTGGCGACCCACGATCTCCCTGATCAGGTGATACCGCCTCAAGATGTGTCTGGACTTCTGATGGGACCTGGGTTCCTTCGCTAAAACTATAGCTCCGTTGTTGTCACAATACAGCGGTATTGGATCAACAATGGTAGGAACCACCTGAAGCTCCGTGAGGAACTTCTTCATCCAGACGGCTTCTTTTGCGGCATCTGCAGCAGCGATATATTTCGCTTCCATCGTCGAGTCAGCAACGGTTTCCTGTTTGGAACTCTTCCAACACACCGCCCCTCCATAGAGGGTAAAGACATAACCCGACATGGACTTGGAATCATCCTTGTCACTCTGGAAGCTGGAGTCAGCAAAGGCCTCGACCTGGAGGTCTTTTCCGCCATACACCAAGAATATCTCCTTAGTCCTTCTCAGGTACTTGAGAATGCTCTTTACTGCTATCCAGTGTTTCTCCCCAGAGTTTGACTGATACCGGCTTACCACACTCAGTGCATAAGCTACATGTGGTCTGGTACATAACATCGCATACATTATAGAGCCTACCGCAGAAGCGTAGGGTATAATAGACATGCGATCCCTTTCCAAATCAGTCTTGGGAGACATCTCTTTGGAGAGGGTGATCCCGTGACAAGTCGGTAGATTACCGCGCTTGGAATCTTCCATACTGAATCTTTTCAGTATGGTGTTGATGTACCTGGACTGTGAGAGTCCCAGTATCCTCTTGGATCTGTCACGATAGATCCGGATCCCCAGAATGTATGAGGCATCACCCAGGTCTTTCATGGAGAACCTGTGTGACAAGAACCCTTTGACAGATTGTAGCATAGGAATGCCATTTCCTATCAAGAGAATGTCATCCACGTATAAAACGAGGAATACTACAGTTCTCGCTACAAATCTACTATAGATGCATGGTTCATCTGGATTTTTGATAAAGCCAAATTCTTTGACCGTCTCATCAAAACAGATGTTCCAACTCCACGATACCTGCTTTAGTCCATAGATGGACTTAAGCAACTTGCACACCTTTCCGCTGCTCCCACTCTGAATGAAACCCTCTAGCTGGTCCATATAGACACACTCCTCTAAATTTCCATTTAGAAAAGCGGTTTTTACGTCCATTTGCCAGATCTCATAATCGTGGAAGGCAGCAATGGCAAGAAGGATCCGAATGGATTTCAGCATAGCCACTGGAGAAAAGGTTTCGTTATAGTCCAAGCCAGGTCTTTGACGGAAACCCTTTGCAACAAGTCTAGCTTTATAGGTCTCAACCTGTCCATCTACACCAATCTTCCTTTTGAAGATCCATTTGCATCCTACGGGTTTTACCCCGTTTGGAGCAATGTCCAACGTCCATACTTTGTTGGTGTACATGGACTCCATTTCGGTCCGCATTGCATCCAGCCATTTTACCGAGTCAACGCTTTGAATGGCCTGCTGGAAGCTAGTAGGCTCATCACTATCAATGATGCAATCCTTTCTATCCCCGTCTATGAGAAAACCGTAGTATCTCTCGGACGGATGAGACTGCCTACTACTTCTGTGGAGCGACGTAGGAATGTCCTGATCTTTCGAACCCTCTGGTTCTACTAAGCTTTCAGTAATAGCTCGTGGTTCTGGAATTTCTTCCAGTTCTATTGCGCTCCCACTTATCTGATTCTCCAAAAACTGAGTTTCCAAGAAGTGGGCATGCCGAGAAACAAAAACCTTTTATTCTTCTTCGCAATAGAAGAAATATCTCTTGGAGTTCTTTGGATATCCCACAAACTTGCACTGTACTGAGCGTGCCTCGAGCTTGTCCGCATGCTGCTTTTTTACAAAATCTGGACATCCCCATGTCTTAATGTGATTAAGATAGGGTCTCTTCCCACACCACATCTGATATGGTGTAGTAGGCACAGTCTTAGTTGGAACTCGGTTCAAAAGGTATGCAGCTGATTCTAGCGCATATCCCCAGAATGATCGCGGTAACTCAGCGTTACTCATCATGGACCGTACCATATCCAATAGGGTTCGGTTCCGTCTCTCCGATACACCGTTATGTTGCGGAGTGTATGGAGGAGTAAGCTGAGAGAGAATTCCATTCTCTTTTAAGTAATCCAGGAACTCAGCACTCAAGTATTCACCACCTCGATCAGAACTCAGTGTCTTGATACTTTTGCCTGTTTGTTTTTCTACTTCATTCTTATATTCCTAGAATTTTCCAAAGGCCTCGGATTTATGTTTCATTAAGAAGACATAACCGTACCTTGAAAAGTCATCCGTAAAAGTAATGAAGTAAGAATAACCGCTTCGTGCATTCGTAGACATTGGACCGCACACGTCGCTGTGTACGAGTCCCAAGAGCTCGCTCGCTCTCACTCCGTGTCCAGTGAACGGAGTCTTTGTCATCTTTCCTTTGAGACAGGATTGACAAGTTGCATATGATTGATATTCGAACGGATCCAAATATCCTTCTGTATGTAACTTCGTCAACCTTCTCTCATTGATGTGACCCAGTCTACAATGCCATAAGAAAGTCTGATTTATTTCCGGAGACTTTCTTTTGTGTGTATTCTGGACATTGAAAATCTGTGGTTGGTTTAATACGTATATACCATTGCTCAATGTACCTGACCCAATCAGAACTTGATTAAGGTGAATGTTTATAACATTACTTACAAACGCAAATTCATAACTTTCTTTAGAAACCAAAGATACAGAAATGATATTACAAGTTGCGTTGGGTACAAAAAAGCAATTACGTAAAACCAAAACATGTCCATCTGACATTCCCAGGTGATAGTCTCCCACGGCCTCAGCATCCATGCTAGCTCCGTTTGCAACTTTGAGGGTCATGTCACCTGCTTTCAAAAACCTACGCTTTCTTAACGCCTGCAAAGAATTACAGATATGAGATCCTGATCCGGTATCCAATACCCAGAACGTAGAGTTTATTGATAGACAGTTTTCAATAACATACACACCTGAACCTGAAGCCGCAACCTGCTTCAGATCCTGTGTTCTGGCTTTCCAAGCCTTGCAATCTTTCTTCCAGTGTCCACTCTTGTGACAGTAAAAGCATTCTTCCTTATCCACAAGCTTCCCTGCTACCTTTGTTGCTTTTGCCTTTCCTTTCGTATCCTTCTTACTAACACCGCCCCTTGGTTTGGCGGGGGTTTTCTTCTTCTTTCCCTTGGCTTTCGCCTTGGACCTAGAAGAGGAAGATCCTCCTACAAATAAAGTGGATGTTTCCCTACCTTTCTGTAGGGTACCCTCTGCACTCCTCAGCATGTTGAGGAGCTCTGAAAGTTCAACTTCCTTTTCTTGCAAGTTGAAATTCAGGATGAACTGGGCGTAAGTGGAAGGAAGGGACTAAAGAATCAAGTCCGTATAGAGCTCATTCTCCAACGTGGTCCCAAGGTCCGCGAGCTCCACTATGTAGCCAATCATCTTAAGCACGTGTTCCGCTACCGATGATCCGACGGCCAATCTTGCCGAAAACAACTTCTTCGACACTTCATATCTGGCGATACGAGATTGCTCTCCATACAGTTCTTTTTTATGGAGAAATATGGATTCAAGGTCCATATTCTCATGCCTCCTCTGATGTTCGTTGTCCATAGAGGCAAGCACGAGGCACTTGGCCTTCGCGTAGTCGATTTCCCAGGTCTTATGGATTTCCCTATCCGCGACGCTGGATTTGGGACCTGGGACAGGGGGAGCTTTGGTGGTAAGAAGATACCCCAACTTGTCATAAGTGATTGCCATTTTGACATTCCTGAGCCAATCTTTGTAGTTTGGCCCTGTCAGTATGTTTTTATCTAGTAGTAACTTAAATCCAGTCATGATGTTTGGTCGCTGCAATTAGGAGAGAGAGAAGAAACACTTTAGCATGATGCTCTTGCAAGTTTAGAGTGGTTTTTAATTTGTCTAAACAGGATGGCTCCCACTGTCTCTCGAATCCCTCCTCAAACCATAAAGGAAGAACTAGTCGGGATCAATCTCACCGTACAATACTTGCTTAACCGTTCAGCCAGGCCAGTGTCGGTACTTCGAGGGAGGTTTTCCAATGCTTTCGCGAAGTTCTTTAATTAAGTAACCTCTTTTCCCTGTGGGCGTAGCCCCGCTAACACCTTTCTAGACACCTACTAGGTTTATAGCATTGATCGTTAAGTGAGAAATTTCCCGAGGAGTAGCATATACTCACAGTAGGATCGGGATCTAAATATCATCGCGTGACAAAACTGAAGGAATCCTACCAGAATCATCACACTCCAAATGGTATGCAACGCTAGCAAGTTTCAGTACTTTTGAAACTCCCGATGTGGATTTTTGCCCCATGCTCTTATGACCTTGACTTTGGCCAAAATATCATAAGTCACATGTCAAGTTCTACCCGTCATTCTCCAGATTAATTTGAGCCCACCCGCACATACCCTTGACTTTGGCCAAAATGGTAGAACGACTGCCCCAAACCAACACATCTATCTATGCTGCATATGAATGCTCGATAGCCACCAATCACTATGTCTTGACTTTGGCCAACATACATAGCTTGAATACTTATTGACCATTCATGTGAAACGACGGAGGGCTACGAATGGTTTTGGCGAAACCGTGAACGTAGTGAACTTGATATAATCGAAGGAACGAGATAGCTTTCAAAAGGAGTGGTTCAAGCTCCGCATTTAAAAGTTTGGTTTTGAAAAGAACCGAGTGGTTTTCAAAGTGTTCCAACGACTTTTACTTGGTTTATTTTTATCTTGCATTAATTCCAATGCGTCCCATCATTTAATCCTACCATTGCAGAAAATAACGAAAATATGACGTACGCTTATGCCATCCTCATTCGCCACGGGGTCCCGTCATCACCCGTTAGGTTACTTAACTAACGACAGAGCAGGGGCTGGACTAGCGCGGATGCAAAACATAAGTAACGCCTAAATAGATATCATATAGATATATATAAACATTCGTCACATGCAATGATAGCCATTCCAGATCACAGATGAATACATTGGATATACTAGGAATCCACAATTCGTACGAGCCTGTAACGAAGAGCGGATTACACGGTCGCGATGAATAGCCATACCCCACCCTAGACCCCTACGGGTGCGGCAAACTACCCGCCAAGTACCTGAAGCGAAGCAACCTCCCTCAACTCGTGAGTAGGCCACTCGGCACTTCGAGATACCCGGTAATTTATGCACCCCATCTTGGGTCTATCCTAGGAGCAAAAACAGTAAAAAGAAATTATACAATGACGGCTACAACCCCGACCCGGTTGTGCGGCCATACAAATAATATTACATCAATTTACATATTACAAGAATTGAAAGATAAACAAAACTCTCATCTCACAATTCCCCCCGGCTATTCATCCGCGACAATCCAACGAATTCATATACACATACCATCAACATCACAGATCACAGATATGTATAACCCCCACTAATCAACGTATAGCGATTAGCAGACGTTCAATGCATATATAACATTACAGACATAACCATTAGCCAAAGTCTACAGAAAATCGACCAAAATACGGATTTGTAACCACCCAAAAAAAGAACTTGTTCTCTGTAAAATCTGGGCAGAAACAAACCATCCCAAAAATCAAAAAATACCACCAGAAACAAACTGCAGGAGAAACGATCCATGGCCGAGTCAACTCGGCCGCGGATCCGCGGCAGAAGCAAGCTTCTGCCGCGGAACTGCGGTGAGTTGGTCGGCTCGTGCGATCGTTTTTCTTGCCTGTTTATAGAAAAGCCTGAGCCGATTTTTAAGACATGATTTTTTTATTTTTAGAGCAGAAAAAAAATCGGCAGAAACTAGGGTTTTCCGGGGTGTTTTGTGGTTTTTTCGTTCAGTCGATATTCTAAATACTTTGCTAACATGCTAGGGTGTGTTTAGTTAGGCTCTGATACCACTGTAAGTCCATGTTATCTCTCCCGGTTCTTTCGGGCTTGCGGAAATGGTGAAAAACAATTTTTAGGGTTTAGGTAACTTGGACTACAAAAACGGATCTTGGCTAAACTACACACTAGCAACCTAACTAGAGATTTATCTACTCGGTTAGAGGTTATACCTCATTTTAACTCCTTCTTCTTGAACTCTTTATAGTGGTTGGATGGTGCTTTCCTCGTCGCCTTCTTTCGTCAAAGATGGATCCACCTGAGGGTTTCAACCTTGGACTCCTTTCTCGAACTTTGAGAGAACTAAGGTCTTTGGCTTGCTAGACCTTCAACCTTAGAGTGAGTAGAGAGTGGTTTATGGTATTTTATCTTAAGGAGAGGTTTCTCAACTCATAAGAATGGATCTCCTTGAACTAGAGGAGGAGGAAGAAGAAGAGAGGAGAGAGAATGGTTATGATAGAATGAAATTGTTTTTTACAACCATAACAATATAAGTGAATTATCAAATTAATAAAATTAATCAAAATGAAAAAGTTGATGGAAGGTTTGATAAGACTATTATCATTTCACATTAAATGGTTTTTGGTAGAATCAAAGAGCATCTTTGATGTGTAATGATGATAGTCAATGTTTCAACCATGGTCAACTAGTCAACCTTGGTCAACAAGTCAACAAACCCAACCATGACACAATTTCATTTAATTAATATTATTAATTGATATATCACAAATTCATTAGGGTTTGGAAAAAGACGACTGTCTTCCAAAACCCTAATGAAAAACCTCTTCCTCCGCCTCAATCAACTGTGCATACACACCCGCATTCGTGTTCCGAGGAACATGAATACTATGAGATAAAATTAACCCCAAAATATATATTAGGATCTGGCTCAAACCAGAGCCCGCTAGTAATGTCTGTCCGGACGCCAAACGTGCACAAGTGCGCGGATGTGAACGGACCCTGTCGCAAAACCATGCGACCTCTACTCTGTTTTGCCCAAAGGCGAATAACCCTCTGTGTGGGACTCTAAAGACTCGACACTACGCTGGCAGTGGGTTTAACCACAGACCGCAAGCGGCACTAGCTGTACGTAACGGTCCCCAGGTAGATGCCGATAAGAAGACTGACGAGGTAAACCCATCTGAACTCCTACTGAGTCTGTATGTGACAATCTCCGTACAGTCCGGTCTGTTCGTCTTAGAACATCACATGGCGGGCCTAGGGGGGCGGTAAACGTCAGTCCTCTACTAGCGGTACAAGTCGTGTCGAGTGTAGCCCAGAACACCTGAGATAACACTGGAAACCTACCAGTCTATCTCGCTTGCCCTGGCCAGGGACTTTGTGTAATGGCTCTCCTAGACACAGCGCGATATCAACCCCCAATACCGGGAGAGACGAATCCTGTCTAACCGTCACTGCCTCCAAGTGCTTTGGGACTGCACCCAAAAACTACCTGTTTGCACGACTCCTTTGAGCCGTGGTAGGGTAGTAATCAAAGTACAGTGGGAACACACTCGAGGCGAAGTGACAGTGTTAAGTCAACGGACTAAGCTGTACTCATGTCACCTGGGAACTGATAACTGACGATAGGTATAATACCAACCAACAGTTCCCGACGAGTCTTGTCCAGTGTACTCGTAACCTAACGAGCACTCACATACTATCTCAAGTACGACGTACTGACGGCTATCGAACAAACCGTCTCCCAAGCTGGGATAAGAAGCGCATGCGCTAGTCTACTCCGGAGTATCGATGCCCTGTCTCGATAGTCCTGCGACTAGGGACCTGCATAAGGATGTGCTTATAGATTACCCAGCCCCCACGAGTGTGACTGCCATCACAACGCTGGTAATCAAGCAAAGATCCTAAGGGCTTCACTAATGTGTAAAGGCGATATGCTAAAAGAAACACATGCACACATTAAAGCAGAAACAAACCAAGTAGCATACTACCATTTTGAGCAAGAATGTCAATACAAGGTGAATATCCCAAGTTTCCATCAAGTAATATACAATCCATTATGATACAGTAATGGCCTCTAGGGCATATACACTAACACTTGATACTGTCACCTTCCTTCCTTCCTTCTTTTCTTTTTTTTTTCACGTGGCCGCGAGAAACCTTAACCCTGGCTTTCCTTCTCGTCGCCGTCGTCGCTTCCATCGCCACCTCGCCATCTCCCCGACCTCGTCACCCTCGCCTCCACCTCCTCCTCAACACCAACCTAGAAACCTAGCACCTTCTCTCATCCTCGAGCCTACAACCCATCGTCGCTGCCAACACCTCATCTTCGCTGCCAATGCCTCGCCGTCGCCGGCGACCTCCTCTTCATCACCACTACCTCGCCCTCGTCTCCTTTCCTCTTCCATTCTCCCCAAAACCCTCACCTGCACTCCATACACCGAGCCTAACAACCCTTGCTGCCTTGCCGGAAAACCATCGCCACACACCCTCACGCCGGTGACCCCTTGTCGTCGTCGTCCCCTTCTCCTTCCCCTGCAGCCCCTACAACCCCAGAGCACCAACCCCTCTCCCTCTTCTTCCCTTCTCTTCTTCTTCTTCTTCTTCTTTTCTTTTCTCGATTTGTGTTTCCCGGCGATCCCCGGAGCCGTGCCGCTGCCGATAGTCCGAGCAACCCAGTGGACGTTCCCAGCCAGCGTGGTCGTGCTCTTTCCTTTCCTGGACCCGTCTTGTGCCGTGCATGCGTTGCGACGTTTTACCGACGTCGGACGTGCCGTGCGTATTCGTATCGCGATTCATCGAGGCAAGTTAATCTTACTACATGCTATAATACTATAATCTATATCTATTTGAATTATAATACTTCAATATGATTAATTTTGCAATCCACATTATTGTTTTTCAGTTTTATCGATTTATTCGACATCCGTATATATCCGTATATATCATTTCAGATCTAGTGCATGAAAACCTATCTTGTTACATATTATACTACCATATACTGCATCAAATTGAATAGTTACATCTCATATTGTTGAGTTATATGTCCCGCACTCGCTAGTTTATCATTTTACTGTTATACGACATCCTTACGCATCTATATTAGTATTTACACATCTAGTCGCATGCTAAATTATCTTGCTACATGCTAGATATAGTATCATGCATCCATACTAATAAAATGTTAACCGTTTATCCCATTACACATCCATATGAAAGTTTTACAGTTTTCGGATACCCATTTGCAACTATAACATTTAATATACATGTAGCTGCATCTACCTATCATATTAGTCCATGTCATTATTGTTAGAACTGTAGGGTTCCTAGTCACACTAATGAAGTCTCACAAGTGATCAAACATGCACAAATCAAAAAATTCCTTGTGCCTACAAACCCTAATACGGATCGTTAACTAGATATATAGGCGAAGCAAGCATGCAATCGAATTAAATGCTAAGGGAAAGTGACTACAACCTTTGTAGATCCGGTCCACCACTTCCTAAGCTCCGCGATGATCTCCCTCCGCTGTCCAAATCAAACCCTTGACTCTAGCATTGGCATCATCGAAGAATGGGCGGGCTTGATCGTCGGTTCGATGCCGAAGATGATCTACGTCGAGGCATCACAAGAACAAGCTCCAACTTCACCAAGCCTTGAAAACATGTGAAGGAAACACCCTATACAACTTGGCAAGAAGTAGAGGATGAAGAAATAGGAAGTGGGTAGACTTTAGATTTGGATTTCTCACTCATTTTGGCTAGTTGCCATTGATGGTGCAAGCTTTCTTCAAGTTGAAGATGAAGAAGAAGATGATAAAGAATTATATTAAGTGTTATGTAAATGATAAATAAATCAATACTTATCATTTACTAACCCTTGGTTAGTTGTAGAGAATGGACCATGGTTAACTTGAATAGTTAGGGTTAAGGATGAGACAAGAATGGTGACTTAGTCAAAGTTTCAAGAAACTTCAACTACAAACAAATCAAGCCACCATTCTATTTTCATTATCATTTTCTTTTTCCAAAAATAAACAAAAAGAATAAATAAATGAATAAGTAAATAAAAAGAAAACCCTAATCATAAACTTAACCATGGTCTAATTCTTTACACTAACCCAAGCTTGCATGTATCATCAAACATGATACAATCATGTGCACAAAATATATCACATATACAATGTGCACAAACCAAGTGAGTAAATCCATTTAAAGTGAACCAATACTAGTTAATGCAAAGTAATATATCAAATATATAATTCTACATTAAATCATTAAATCAACACTTGATTTAACGATCCGGTCATATCGCATATAACCGGCTAGTATCCAATGTATCGGCTTATCGAGTCAATTCTTGATTCGATAACTAGGTTATATCGCATATAACCATTCGATACATTCATCGCGAGAATAGAATACGGTATCACATACACGCATTATTCTCGGTCCCGCACATATCTCATATGCGCTCCTATTTCGTTTCGCTTGAGCTAGGAAACCTCTATGGAGGACTCTAAAGACTCGTCAATACGCCGGCAGCAGATGATGATCATATCAAACACCCACAAGCCGCAAGCGGTCTGCTAAACGTAACGGCCACCCAGGTATTGAGCGATCAGAAGATCGACGAGCAAGCCCGCTCACACTCCTGTGAATCCAACCAGTAACACTTACCGTACAGTCCGGTCTGTTCATCTGATATGTCGCATATCTCGCCTAGGGGTGGTAAACGTCAGACCCCAGTAGCTCGATAAGTCATGCCGACTTGAGGTCCATAACATTCGTGAAACTACTGATAACTCTTACCAGTATATCACTGCAACCCTGGCCAGGGATTTCCTGTTATGGCCAGTCGAGCATAGCGCAACATCAACCCCCAATACCGGGAGAGACGAATCCCCTCCTATCGCTCATTGCCTCCATGTGAATCGGGATTGTACCCAAAAACCACCTGTTTGCACGACTCAGTAGAGCCGTGGTAGGGTGGAAATCAAAGCACAGTGGGAGACACACAAGACTCTATGACGATCTCGGGTCAACAGACTAAGCTGTACCAGTGTCACCAGAGAATTTCCATCTGACGTGAGGTATAATACCATCTGGGAGTTCTCGGCGAGTCCGTTCAGTGTACCCAGTCTCCACTGAGCACCCGTATACCATCTCTGATGTCAAACACCAATGGATATGGGATCATCCATTGCCCATCACATAGGTCGAGAAGATATACGCTAGTCTACTCTGGAATATCGATGCCCCGTCTCGATATTCCCACGACTAGGAACAATGAAGGATGTACTCATTGACTACCCAGGCCCCACTAGTATGATCTGCATCATAGTCCTGGAAGTCGAGTACTCATCCTAAGGGCTTTATCAACATGTAATCAGAGAGACAGAAAGTATACATGTTAAGACAAAGAGCAACCAGATAGCGTACTATCATGTCGAGGAAGAAAGTCCTACCTATATATGTCCCAGCATCCACTACAATATACATCCAATGTACAGTAATGGCCTCTAGGGCATACATATAACTAACAATCTCCCACTTGCACTAGGGCCATCTGTAGCAGTGGTTGCAGTATCACATACTCAACCATCCCCTAAAAGTCTCTCTTTGGAAAAAGGCCTTTGTGAGTGGATCCGCCGTGTTGTCCTCCGAGTCTACTCTCCTAACCTCGATCATCCTGTAGATCAACTATCTCCATGATCAGGTGATGCTGCCTCAGAATATGTCTGGGTCACTGATGGGACCAGGGTTCCAGGGCCGAAGCCGCACTTCCATTGTCATACAATGGCAGGAACCTAGTTCATCTTATGAACCAATATACACCCAAACTTCCTCTTTGGTAGTATCTTTAATAGCGATGTTACCAGCCTTTATCGTCTAGTTTGTCACGGTATCTAGCTTAGAAATCTTCCAACATACCGTCCCTTTACCGAGGGTAAAGACAATGCCTGCGACTGACATTCAGTCGTCCTTATCACTCTGGAACCCTTCCAGTGATTCTCCCCAGGATCGATTGATACCATCTCACTACAACTAGTGAGTATCCTAACATCCAATTAAATCTATCTCATAGATCCAAAGCTTAGGATTTAGTATGTATCACTTTGATCCTATATGGAAAATCATTGTGATAAGCGGAGATTGATCGAGCGCAGCATAGGAAACTCCTTCCTTAACAAGAGTATGTCATCCACGTATTCTACGAGGATCGTCACCATACTCCCTACTACCTTCTTATTTATACAAGGTTCATCTACCATTTTGATGATGTCAACTTCTTTGACTAATCCATCAAAACAGATGTTCCAACTCCGCGATGCCTGCTTTATCTTATAAAGCATCTTGCACACGTTTCCGCTGGTCCCACTGTCTACGAGGCCCTCTGGCTGTGTTCTTATAGACTTTCTCTTCTAAATCAATATTTAGAAAAGTAGTCATGGCACCCAACCACCAGATATCGTATTCATGGTATGTAGCCGTGGCAAGTAGGATCTGGATGGACTCAAGCATAGTCCCTAGAAAAGGTTTCATCATTATCCACACCTGGTTGATGACTAAAACCTTTAACAAGTCTAGCTTTAAAAGTCTCAACTTTTCCATGTACACCAAGTAATCTTCTCAAGATATACTTGCTCCTGATGGGGATTTAACCCTTCAGATATAGCAACCAAAGTCCATACTTTGTTGGTGTATAAGGATTCCATCTCAGATTACTAAGCATCCAGCCATTCTTACAGAGTCCATACTCTCGATGGCCTGCTCGAAACTGATTGGGCCATCATCTCATGATGCAATCCTCGCTCCCACTGTCATTGAGAAACCGAGGTATCTCTCAGGCAGGCGAGGAACCCTACCAGATCGGCGGAGAGGCTGAGGTTCGTCGGGGACTATAGAATCCTTTGGTTCTGTCAAATCTTCAGCTGTAGTTTCGTATAGCTGGAACCTTTCCAGTTCTACAGAACTGACCTTGCCTTGATCTTGTCCGGATTTTGCTTTTGACATAGGCCGGACAATCCCAAATCTTAACTTACTTAAGAGATAGGATCTTCCCACACCATATCTTATATGGAGTGGTAGGCACTGATTTGATTCGAACCTAATTCAACAGGTATGCAGCTTCTCAAGCGCATAACTCCCAAAAAGGAAATAGGTAACTCAGTAGTACTCATCATAGAGCACACGATATCTAATATTGTGTGATTGCTCCGCCCCGATACACCGTTGTGCTGTGGTGTATTCAGAGGAGTAATACTGAGAGAAAATCTCATTTTCCTTTAGAATAGTCTAAGGATTCCATGCACAAGTATTCTCCTCCCTGATCTCATCATAGGACATAATTCTTATACCCGTATTTTGATTCTCTACTTCCTAGTTATATTCTGTGAATACCTCAAAAGGTTCGGACTTATATTTCAACAGGAATATATGACTGAATCTTGAGAGATTATCAGAGAATATAATTAAGTATAAAGAACCATTCCTGGCATGTGTAGACTGGAGACCTTACATACATCACTATGTATCAGTCCCAAGAGTTTACTAACTCTTTCTCTGTTTCCAGTAAACAGAGCTGGTGTCATCATATCTTTGTGACATGACTGGAAAGTTTCACAAGATGTAAATTCAAACTGATTTAAATATGCATCTAAATGTAACTTCAGCTAGTCGGGTCGCATTGATATGACCTAGTCTACAAAACCTCAAGAAGAATTCGTTCATTTCTGAACTCTTCCTCTTGTGTGTATTCTGTATACAAGGAACTGTAGTTTGATTTAGAACGTCAATGCTTTTAGATAACGCGCCTAAACCGATCAACTTTTGATATAGGAAATGTTCAAAACATTATCCAACAATACAAAATTATATCATTTCTTTACTAATAAAGAGACTGATATGATTTTGTATATCAGGTTCGGTATCTAATAGCATTTGTTCAGAATCAATGTATTGGTAATACAGGGTGACAGTGACCAACAGACTTGGCTGCAACACTTGCCCCGTTTTCTGTCTCATGAAACTTATCACCCGTTCTCAGTTTTTCTACCTTTTTGTAGCCCTATGTAACAGATTACATATCTGGGATCCTGATCCGGTATCATATACCCAGGATGCAGAGGATACCGAGAAACAGTTCTTTGTAATGAACACACCCGAAGGAGATGCATCATATGCACTTTCTTCGTTTGGGCGGCATAGGAATTCTGGTATTCCCCAATTTCCTGCTCTGTCTTATAACAATTATAAGTTAGAGCGGGACCAACGTTCCCCAGCTCAGTATAACAAGCGGGTTCGGTCAATACATCCATTTTATTATCTTGATTAAGGCGTGATATGGTCACTACCTGGAGAGAGAGAGAAGAAAACACTCAGCGTGAGCTCTTGCAAGATCAGATTGGTTATATATTTTATCTAATCAGGATGGCTCCTACTATTTTTATCAAATCTTCCTTCAAACTTTAAAAGGAAAGACTAGCCGGGATTAATTACACTCTACAAGTTCGCCAATCTTTCAGCCAGGCCAGTGTCGGTACTTTGAGGGAGGTTTCCCGTGCTTTCGCACGGACCTAATTATAGTAAACCTCGTTTTCCCAGAGGCGTAACCCCGTTGACACCTTTCTAGACACCTACTTGATCGGCTAATTGCAAAGTGCAAAACTCTCCCAGGAGTAACAATTACTCGCAGTGGGTATCGGGATCCAACTATCATATAGAAGGTATGCAATCTCATTGTAAATTTCAACACTTGAAACTCCCGATAAAAGTTTTTACCCCTAGCACCTATGACCTTAACTATGGTCAACAAATCATAAGTACTAGTCAAGTTCTACCCGTCATTTTGTGATTAATTAGACCCACCCGCATGACCCTTAACTAAGGTCAACAAAGTCACGCGACTGTCCTAACTAATCGCATCATATGCGGTGTAGGAAGACATCACTTAGCTACCGTACACTGTGCCTTGACTATGGTCAACAAACACAGCACGAATACTAAGTACTCTACTTCCTAAAATGACGGAGGGTTGCGAATTGTTTTTGTGAAAACCTTTAACGCTTTGAACTTGATCTCGTTGCGGAATCAAATGGTTTTTAAATGGAATGTTTTCGAGGCTTTTCTAGTTTTGCTAAAGGGGTCACTCCCGGTGAAGGGATCGTCGGCCCTTTCCTCGTCGAATGAGGTGCGGGATATATCATATATATCACTGTGCAAAGCGGAAACTATAGAAGCGATCAAAGACAAACCGAGGGTTGTAGCATCTGCCAGTTATTGCTAAAGGAGTCACTCCCGGTGAAGGGATCTCGGTCCTTTCCTCATCGAATAAGGTGCAGGATGTTCTATAATGAACACCGCGATGCAAAGCAAGAACTGTAGCCACCTGTTTTTATTTTGAAATTCGATTCCACAACATCAATTAGGTTTATTTTCTTTCATTAATCTCATTAATGAATATCCCATCATTTAAGTCCACCTAACCATCACAGATAAATATAACGTACGCTTATGCCATCCGCATTCGCCTCGATGTCCCGTCTGCACCGTTAGGTTAGGTAACTAACGGCAGAGCGGGGCAGGGCTAGCGCGGGTGTAAAACATAAGCAACGTCTATATAATATATCATATATACTATATATAATATCTGTCACAGAACATCACATGATCACATCACAGATAAATCATAGCAGAAGAAACATATGAAATATTAGATATACTAGGACGTCCGTGTTTTCAATACGAGCCAGTATAAAACACGGATTCCACGGTCGTGATGAATAGCCAATCCCACACCCCTAGACCCCTACGAGAGCGGCAAGCAACCCTACCAATTCTAGGGTTAGGAGACCCGGACTCGACTCCTCGAGATGGTCTCCCACTGGACCCTAGAACCCGGTTACTTGTGCTCCCCTCCTTGGGTCTATCCTAGTGCAGAAAAGTAAATAATATACATCAACGGTGACAACTTCCGCAACCTGGAAGTGCCTTAATAAAAGAATATTACATACAAGTTTTTACATGAATGAAAATGAAAAACACTCATCTCACATAAAAACCCCCGGCTATTCAAACACGACGATCCAATATAACATATCCAGCAACACATAACATCACATGTCATCAACGTAAGTAAATATGCGCATCCCAATTGTCGTTGACATATAGCAACGAAACCGGCGATATCACATATTACACTTACGGTCACAGAAAAGAAAGTGTAAAACTACAACAGTTGGAATCCGCAACCTCTTTAGACATCACATGCCTAATCAAATGAATTACTTAGACATCGCATGCCTAACAATTATAAACCCCGCATTTTAGTCTCAAATTCGAAAACACTTTTCAATATCAAGTCGGGCAATTCAACAAGATTCCCGACATTCTGATCGAATGCTCGTCGCAAACTTTAGTAGGCGGCCGCACCCCCGATGCCGTCGACGAAGTGCACCAAGGCGGAACACCGCTGCCGCGAGCACCCGAACGGATGCTTTCGGCGACAGGGTTCTCCTGCAGTCACTTGGTCGGGGCTATGGAGTGAGGCTGTCTATTAAGTTTACCGGCGAGTATCCGCGTTCACAACGTGATTGCAACAGACTTTTGATCACATCAAAATTCCGTGGCAACCGATCAAGTGAGACTAAAGTGCTATGTTTATAACATTCATTCAGTTATCTCATAAGTTATTGTGAATTCCAATTATTGTATCACATTCCGGATAAATAGAAAATGCTAAACTTTTCGATCGAACAATCGAACACCCAAGTTTTCCCGATCAACCGAATGAAATAAGTTCAAAGACATTCACTTCATGCCTCAGTACCAACGGTCCAGCCGTAGAAGGGTCAAGCCAACGCCTCACATGTGGCACGCCGTACTGCCCCAAACCCTAAGGTTCAAAGGGCAGTTCAAGACGGTCACATAATCGAGTTAAGGTTTGTTGTCTTCTAGAGGGACCATCGCGTTACCTGCACTACTCAGAATGTCCTTAAACCACGGAAAAATCTAACACTTGGAAATTTTCCGGCAGGGGAAAAAGTGGGTATTTATGTCCGGTCGAAATTTCTAACATATTCTAAAATATCCGAAAAACACATAGACAAAATTAGACAATCCGATCGAATGTACGAACTCCTAATACTACCCAAAAAACTCAACTCTTGATTTCAGATAAAAAAAATTCCCAGGAAAACCAGCACTGCAAAATAGGAATTACTGTGCAAAATTGAATGCCTAATAAGACAAAAAGGCCGCGGAACCGCCGCATTAGCATGCTAATGCCGCGGTTCCGCCGCACTTTTGAGGGATCATTAGTTACTTTTTGCACCGTAATTCTTAGAATTTCCTGCTGATTTTTCTGCATATTTTTAATTCTCAAAAATCCACGAAAACAGAAAATGTCCAGAGAGCACTTTCAAGTCGGGGTTTCGGGTCGATCGGACTTCTAACTCCGTCTACGCATCGCCTAAGGCTCTAGCTAGGCTCTGATACCACTGTAGGGTTCCTAGGCACACTAATGAAGTCTCACAAGTGATCAAACATGCACAAATCAAAAAATTCCTTGTGCCTACAAACCCTAATACGGATCGTTAACTAGATATATAGGCGAAGCAAGCATGTAATCGAATTAAATGCTAAGGGAAAGTGACTACAACCTTTGTAGATCCGGTCCACCACTTTCTAAGCTCCGCGATGATCTCCCTCTGCTGTCCAAATCGAACCCTTGACTCTAGCATTGGCATCATCGAAGAATGGGCGGGCTTGATCGTCGGTTCGATGCCGAAGATGATCTACGTCGAGGCATCACAAGAACAAGCTCCAACTTCACCAAGCCTTGAAAACATGTGAAGGAAACACCCTATACAACTTGGCAAGAAGTAGAGGATGAAGAAATAGGAAGTGGGTAGACTTTAGATTTGGATTTCTCACTCATTTTGGCTAGTTGCCATTGATGGTGCAAGCTTTCTTCAAGTTGAAGATGAAGAAGAAGATGATAAAGAATTATATTAAGTGTTATGTAAATGATAAATAAATCAATACTTATCATTTACTAACCCTTGGTTAGTTGTAGAGAATGGACCATGGTTAACTTGAATGGTTTGGGTTAAGGATGAGACAAGAATGGTGACTTAGTCAAAGTTTCAAGAAACTTCAACTACAAACAAATCAAGCCACCATTCTATTTTCATTATCATTTTCTTTTTCCAAAAATAAACAAAAAGAATAAATAAATGAATAAGTAAATAAAAAGAAAACCCTAATCATAAACTTAACCATGGTCTAATTCTTTACACTAACCCAAACTTGCATGTATCATCAAACATGATACAATCATGTGCACAAAATATATCACATATACAATGTGCACAAACCAAGTGAGTAAATCCATTTAAAGTGAACCAATACTAGTTAATGCAAAGTAATATATCAAATATATAATTCTACATTAAATCATTAAATCAACACTTGATTTAACGATCCGGTCATGTCGCATATAACCGGCTAGTATCCAATGTATCGGCTTATCGAGTCAATCCTTGATTCGATAACTAGGTTATATCGCATATAACCATTCGATACATTCATCGCGAGAATAGAATACGGTATCACATACACGCATTATTCTCGGTCCCGCACATATCTCATATGCGCTCCTATTTCGTTTCGCTTGAGCTAGGAAACCTCTGTGTAGGACTCTAAAGACTCGTCAATACGCCGGCAGCAGATGATGATCATATCAAACACCCACAAGCCGCAAGCGGTCTGCTAAACGTAACGGCCACCCGGGTATTGAGCGATCAGAAGATCGACGAGCAAGCCCGCTCACACTCCTGTGAATCCAACCAGTAACACTTACCGTACAGTCCGGTCTGTTCGTCTGATATGTCGCATATCTCGCCTAGGGGTGGTAAACGTCAGACCCCAGTAGCTCGATAAGTCATGCCGACTTGAGGTCCATAACATTCGTGAAACTACTGATAACTCTTACCAGTATATCACTGCAACCCTGGCCAGGAATTTCCTGTTATGGCCAGTCGAGCATAGCGCAACATCAACCCCTAATACCGGGAGAGACGAATCCCCTCCTATCGCTCATTGCCTCCATGTGAATCGGGACTGTACCCAAAAACCACCTGTTTGCACGACTCAGTAGAGCCGTGGTAGGGTGGAAATCAAAGCACAGTGGGAGACACACAAGACTCTATGACGATCTCGGGTCAACAGACTAAGCTGTACCAGTGTCACCAGAGAACTGCCATCTGACGTGAGGTATAATACCATCTGGGAGTTCTCGGCGAGTCCGTTCAGTGTACCCAGTCTCCACTGAGCACCCGTATACCATCTCTGATGTCAAACACCAATGGATATGGGATCATCCATCGCCCATCACATGGGTCGAGAAGATATACGCTAGTCTACTCTGGAATATCGATGCCCCGTCTCGATATTCCCACGACTAGGAACAATGAAGGATGTACTCATTGACTACCCAGGCCCCACTAGTATGATCTGCATCATAGTCCTGGAAGTCGAGTACTCATCCTAAGGGCTTTATCAACATGTAATCAGAGAGACAGAAAGTATACATGTTAAGACAAAGAGCAACCAGATAGCGTACTATCATGTCGAGCAAGAAAGTCCTACCTATATATGTCCCAGCATCCACTACAATATACATCCAATGTACAGTAATGGCCTCTAGGGCATACATATAACTAACAAGAACACCCCATATTTAATAAAGTACATCCTAATTAGTATTGGAATTGTAATTGTAACCCTAATCGATAATTGTGCATCCATACCATTGATTTCATATCTATTCGCATACCATGTTGTATTATATCATTTTATTTTTATATTAGTACTCCATACTTGATATTGTGTACCCATACTTATTACAGTTTGATTATGAGCACCGACTTGATACTTGTACACTACCTGATATGACCTGATACACTACTACTTAACATGACTTGATACCTGTGCACTACTTGACATGACTTGATACATGCACACTACTTGATATGTTACCTGATCCTGTTTCTAATGCCGACAATCCTGACATGTTGTCCCAATGGACATATCCTGTTGTCTGTATAGACAAATATGTTCCTATTTGATCTTGTGTTGGTATTAACTTCAGACTTATCAATACCTGACTTGAACACATAACTTGGGGGTATGGGGAAATCAAGAATGTAACCGAACGTAACTCAAAGGGCCATCTTATTGTTTGCCGTTTTTCCGGGCGTTACGGAATACCTATTGTTTGCCGTTTTTCCGGGCGTTACGGAATACCTATTGTTTGCCGTTTTTCCGGGCGTTACGGAATAATCACCGATGGGTTACGATGAGAATTACATTAATTGATTTTGAAGACTTTAGAATAGATAACCCCGTAGCACAGTTTAGATATCACTGCACGTCACTTATACTGATGTACTTCACTGTTATATATATCCCTGTGATATTCTTGTTACTGTTTATATTCATGCCTGCATATCCTGTTACCTCCTGACTATATTTTTATTGTGTGATATTATGACGCACTGACGTCTGGGTTTTGCATGGCCCAGATCCTCCACCTTTGCCGTAGGCCGTTCAGGAGTATCTCCATCATCAGGCCAAGCAGTGAAGACTTGTTAGTATTCTAGTTTAGTTTCTTTCAGTACTTTTCATTTCCTGATGTGATCCCGTATTTGGGACGTACATTCCAGATTATTATTGTTTATTGGATCTATTTCTTCCGCATTTTATTTCTTGACTCATTATTCTGGCTCATGGACATGTATTAGATAGTTGTTTTATTTCTACTGTGCTTGATATCTCTAGACAGCCGTAATGTGACTGTGGAGGGATTTTTCCTAACCACAGGTAGCATGGTTGGCTCGGTCACGTGCCGATCTTAGCGCACTCTGGGAAGCGGGGCGTGACAGGGTTTGTTTGGTATCAGAGCCATAGGATTTAGGTTAATCGGGTTTGATTCTTTTGTAGTTGGGTATTGGACCCAATACACGAATCAAAATACTTGTGATTAGGAATATGTCCTGCCACTTTACCATCTTGCCATTCTTGAATCTTAACTTCCTCCTAATCCTTACCTTAACGATATGCAAATCTCTTTGCATCTCGACTTGAGACTTTTGGTTCCCTATTGTTTATCTCTAGGATTTGGCCGACTTGAGTGGAGTTATGTGATTGTAACTATGTACCGCGGCATGGTTACAATGCGGTACTCTATTTAAGTAACTTGGAGTTCTAGTCTTGATTCATATCCTTGATTCATGGTCATCATGCATCACAAGTTTTTGAATCTTGTCTATCATACTAATCCTCTTTGGTGTATTGGTTGCAGGATCATGGCAGACAGAAACCTAAAAACATACCAGAGGCGTGTGGATGACGCCGCCTTACTTGGAGTAATTCGTGGTTTGCTGGAGAACCAGAAGCGGCAGACCGAGTTAAACCAGCAGTAGGCTGAAGTTTTTCAGGAAGGTTTGTGGACCGTCCAGCAGTTCGTGAACAATGCTGCGGCCAAACCAGTTGAGCGTGTGGGTACCATGGCGGATTTCAGGAGACTGGGTCCGTCCATCTTCACCAGTTTGGAGGAGCCGTTGCCAGCGGAGCAGTGGTTAGTTGATACGGAGAATTTGCTTGTCGCGGCATAAATTCTGGAAGATAAGAGAGTGGATGTCGTGCGCATCCAATTGGTGGACTATGCCCGTGCATGGTGGCTTGTGGAAGAGACCCGTCTGCCCAAGCCGATCAGTTGGGCGACGTTCTCGCAGAGTTTCTTAGAGAAGTTCTTCCCGTAGACTGCACGGGAGGAAATGGAAGAAAAGTTCATCAGCTTGAAACAGAACGGAGCACCCGTGGATGTACATGCAGCTGAGTGGACACGACTCAGTAAATTCGCTAGACCTTTGGTTGCCAACGATGTTGATAGGGCGCGGAGGTTCATGCGCAGTTTGGACGTGGACATCTAGAGGCACATTATATCTCTGGCTTTGACCACTTTCTCACAAGTACTTAAAGCAGCCAGGAAATAGCAGAGGTTATCTTTGAAGACTGAGGGTACGCAGCATGCGGCATTTGTGGTACAGAAGCCAGTGTCTACACCGAATCGAGCGCCTATACGCAGAGGTATTCCGGTGGACATGCGTGGCGTTGTACCAATGAAGAAACCAGTTTTGCCCAAGCAAAAAGGAAGGGTGTTGTGCGATTACTGCCAACGACCGGGTCACTGTCGAAGAGATTGTCGTAAGAGGCTTGGAGTTTGTCTTATTTGCGGATCAGCTGACCACACCATTAATACTTGTCCGTCAAAGCTACGTTTGAAGGAAGATACTCAAAAGCCACCGCAGAAGCAGTTTCGGGAGCAGAAGCTGATAACTCAGGGACCTAATCAAGCTCGAGCCTTTACCCTGACGGCTGAAGAGGCCAAGGCTTCAGAGGAAGTCGTTTTAGGTATCCTACTTGTTCATGATTTTCCCATATTAGCATTATTCGATTCTGGTGCATCCTATTGTTTTCTGTCGTCCAAGTTTATTGATGCACATTCAATTTATTGCACGACCCTGTCTAGTTGTTGGGACATACACACTTGGAATGGGAAGATCATAGCTAGTAGTGAGTGTAAGGATTGTTCAGTAGTTGTTGCAGATTTCTTGGTGATCGATACCGGTAGTTGTGATGTTGTCTTGGGAATGGATTTTCTCGGCACTTTCCATACTCACATTTAGTGTAGGGTAAAAAAAGTGATTTTCCAGATTCCCGGACATCCGGAGTTTGTTTTGCTGGAGGTAGCAGTTCTGTCGGGCCGGTCGAGTTTGGGGTTAGGCCGAAAAACAGTGTTCTTTCGTCGATGGAAGTTGCTAAGGAGGAAGCGTCAGCTATAGTTCGAGAGTTCATGGACGTGTTCGAGGACATCTCAGGTTTACCGCCAAAACGAGATGTGGAGTTCGCGATCGATCTTATTCCTGGTGCAGCGCCAATCTCAAAGACGTACTATCCAAAGGCACCAGTGGAGTTGGAAGAAGTAAAGAAGCAAGTTACTGAATTGCTAGAGAAAGGTTTGATTTGCAGCAGTAATTCACCTTGGGAGCTCCAGTTCTTCTAGTAAAGAAGAAAGATGGCACAAGGAGGATGCGCATCGACTATCGAGAATTAAGCCGGGTGACTATTAAGAACAAGTACCCGATCCCTCGCATTGGCAAATTGTTCGAGCAACTCTATGGTGCCAGGGTATTCTCGAAGCTGGATTTGTGATCCGGATATCGTCGAGTCCGAGTTAAATCAAAAGAATATTTGCAAGACTGCATTTCGAACTCGATATGGACATTACGAGTATTTAGTAATACCATTCGGAGTCACGAATGCACCGGCAATATTTATGGACTTGATGAACCGAATCTTTTCACCGTTCTTAGACCAGTTTATTATGATGTTTATCAATGATATTCTGGTTTATTTGAGGAAGTCTTGAAGGGCATGTTGAACTCTTGAAGACATGTTGAGAACTTACATGTTAGACTTCAAGGTTCATGGGAGGATCATCTACACTTGGTGGAGTTTTCGTACAATCACAGCTTTCAGGCGACTATTCAGATGGCTCCCTTCGAGGCGTTGTATGGTCGCAAGTGTCGCTCACCCGTTTGTTGGGACGATATTGGAGAACGAAGATTGTTGGGACCGGATTTGATCGTGCAAACCGTGGAGAAAGTTAATACTATCCGGAATCACATGAAGGCAGCACAAGATCGACAGAAGAGTTGGGCCGACACATCGAGAAGACCTCTAGAGTTCGCTGTTGGTGGTCTGGTATTCTTGAAGATATCACCGACTAGAAGAGTGTTTCGTTTGGGAGTCGAGGTAAGCTGAATCCTCGATTCATAGGGCCTTTCGAAATTTTGGAGCGTGTTGGAGAAGTGGCTTATCGATTGGTTTTACCACAATTTTTGGCGAATGCTCATGATGTGTTTCATGTATCTCAACTCCGTAAGTATGTTTGAGATGAAACACACGTGTTAGATCATTCGGAGCTGACTGTAAGAGAGGATTTAACCTTTGAGGAACGACCGATGTCGATTGTTGATCGAAGAGAAAAGGTCCTTAAGAAAAAGGTTATCCCTCTCGTACTTGTTTCTTGAGGAAATCGCTCGCACGTAGAATTGACTTGGGAATGCGAAGATGAAATTCGACAGAGGTTTCCATACTTATTTTTGTAGTTTCTTGGTTGTTATCTTTTCTTGTCTTGGGAATTTCGAGGACGAAATTCTTTTTGTAGTTGGGTATAATGTAACACCCTATTTCATTTATACCAATTCCAGTTCACGTATTTCTTTAATTATGGTATTTTCTTGATTTACCGTGTTTTTGGTGCGAATAGTTTATCTGACATCTGTATTTGCATTCGACCCGACCCGCTTGCTTGGAACCTGTCGTGGTTCTTGTTTATGGTTTATCCTGACTTGTTACGTAGACCGGTGCACTTTCATAAATACTGCATACTGGCATTTTATCTGGCATTGCATTTTTTACCATATAACATTTTAAGTCACGTAAAATATTTTAAAAATACATTACATGGCCTGCATGATACCTCTAACCCTGTGGTAGCATTCGTGCATCGTGTTCTTGTCCCGTTCAGTGGAACAGATTTGTTTGCATAGCTACATGCGCGCTGCGTGCATCCGTTCTTGGGGGTATGATTTTTCGTTACCCGGATATCCGATTCCAGTTTTGGTTTTTACGTATATTACCCATGTTTTCAAACCATATTTTTAGACCCGACCCGGGCGCGTTTTGGAGTATTTTTGTATTTATCTAAAACTCAAATTTAAACGAATATAATAATTTTTTTTACTTTAACAGTTAAAATTTTTTACTCAGATTTTCTAAAAAGAAAATATATTTTAACAAATAATTTCAATCTCCATCTCTGTCTTTCTCTATCTTTTTAAATATTTTAATAAAAAAATTTGTAATCTTTCCCTCTTTCTCTCTCTCTCCTCGTTTTCTTTTAAACCCTCGTGGGTCGGGGGGAGGGGGGATCCCGTCACCGCCCTTGATACTGTCACCTTCCTTCCTTCTTCTTTTCTTTTTCCTTTCGCATGACCGCGAGAAACCTTAACCCTAGCTTTCCTCCTCGTCGCCGTCGTCACTTCCATCGCCACCTCGTCATCTCCCCGACCTCATCATCCTCGCCTCCACCTCCTCCTCAGCACCAACCCAGAAACCCAGCACCTTCCTTCATCCCCGAGCCTACAACCCATCGTCGCTGCCAACACCTCATCTTCGCTGCCAATGCCTCGCCGTCGCCGGCGACCTCCTCTTCATCACCATCACCTCACCCTCGTCTCCTCTCCTCTTCCATTCTCCCCAAAACCCTCACCTGCACTCCATAAACCGAGCCTAACAACCCTTGCCGTCTTGCCGGAAAACCGTCGCCGTACACCCTCACGCCGGCGACCCCTCATCGTCGTCGTCCCCTTCTCCTTCCCCTGCAACCCATACAACCCCAGAGCACCAACCCCTCTCCCTCTTCTTCCCTTCTCTTCTTCTTCTTCTTCTTCTTCTTCTTTTCTTTTCTTGATTTGTGTTTCCCGGCGATCGCCGGAGCCGTGCCGCTGCCGATAGTCCAAGCAACCTAGTGGACATCCCCAGCCAGCGTGGTCGTGCTCTTGCCTTTCCTGGACCTGTCTCGTGCCGTGCGTGCGTTGCGACGTTTTACCGACGTCGGACGTGCCGTGCGTATCCGTATCGCGATTCATCGAGGCAAGTTAATTTTGCTACATGCTATAATACTATAATCTATATTTATTTGAATTATAATACTTCAATATGATTAATTTTGCAATCCACATTATTGTTTTTCAGTTTTATCGATTTATTCGACATCCGTATATATCCGTATATATCATTTCAGATCTTGTGTATGAAAACCTATCTTGTTACATATTATATTACCATATACTGTATCAAATTGAATAGTTACATCTCATATTGTTGAGTTATATGTCCCGCACTTGCTAGTTTATCATTTTACTGTTATATGACATCCTTACGCATCCATATTAGTATTTACACATCTAGTCGCATGCTAAATCATCTTGCTACATGCTAGGTATAGTATCATGCATCCATACTAATAAAATGTTAACCGTTTATCCCATTACACATCCATATGAAAGTTTTACAGTTTTCGGATACCCGTTTGCAACTGTAACATTTAATATACATGTAGCTGCATCTACCTATCATATTAGTCCATGTCATTATTGTTAGAACACCCCATGTTTAATAAAGTACATCCTAATTAGTATTGGAACTGTAATTGTAACCCTAATCGATAATTGTGCATCCATACCATTGATTTCATATCTATTCGCATACTATGTTGCATTATATCATTTTATTGTTATATTAGTACTCCATACTTGATATTGTGTACCCATACTTATTACAGTTTGATTATGAGCACCGACTTGATACTTGTACACTACCTGACATGACCTGATATACTACTACTTAACATGACTTGATACCTGTGCACTACTTGACATGACTTGATACATCTACACTACTTGACATGTTACCTGATCCTGTTTCTAATGCCGACAACCCTGACATGTTGTCCCGATGGACATATCCTGTTGTCTGTATAAAGAAACATGTTCCTGCTTGATCTTGTGTTGGTATTAGCTTCAGACTTATCAATACCTGACTTGAACACATAACTTGGGGGTATGGGGAAATCAAGAATGTAACCGAACGTAACTCAAAGGGCCATCTTATTGTTTGCCGTTTTTCCGGGCGTTACGAAATACCTATTGTTTGCCGTTTTTCCGGACGTTATGGAATAATCACCGATGGGTTACGATGAGAATTACATTAATTAATTTCGAAGACTTTAGAATAGATAACCCCGTAGCACAGTTTAGATATCACTGCACGTCACTTATACTGATGTACTTCACTGCTATATATATCCCTGTGATACTCTTGTTACTGTTTATATTCATGCCTGCATATCCTGTTGCCTCCTGACTATATTTTTATTGTGTGATATTATGACGCACTGACGTCTGGGTTTTGCATGGCCCAGATCTTCCACCTTTGCCGTAGGCCGTTCAGGAGTATCTCCGTCATCAGGCCAAGCAGTGAAGACTTGTTAGTATTCTAGTTTAGTTTCTTTCAGTACTTTTCATTTTCTGATGTGATCCCGTATTTGGGACGTACATTCCAGATTATTATTGTTTATTGGATCTATTTCTTCCGCATTTTATTTCTTGACTCATTATTCTGGCTCATGGACATGTATTAGATAGTTGTTTTATTTCTACTGTGCTTGATATCTCTAGACAGCCGTAATGTGACTGTGGAGGGATTTTTTCTAGCCACAGGTAGCATGCTTGGCTCGGTTACATGCCGATCTTAGTGCACTCTGGGAAGCGGGGCATGACACCCTCTGTGTAGGACTCTAAAGACTCGTCAATACGCTGGCAGTGGGTTTAACCATAAGCACGTCAGCGACACTAGCTGTACGTAACAGCTATCCAGGTATTGAGAGAAAGGAAGGACGACGAGCAAACTCATCCGAACCCCTACTGAGCATGTCCGTGACAATCTCCGTACAGTCCGGTCTGTTCGTCTAAGAGTATCGCATATCGAGTCTAGGGGGTGGATAAAGTCAGACCCTTAATAACGCGATATTTCGTGTCTGTATGAAGCCCATCACCCACTGAGAAACTACTGATCCAAATCAGTAATTCTCGTCTACCTTGGCCAAAGATTTCTGGTGATGGTCATCCGTACACTGCGTGACATGATTTTAAAGAGCTTTTGCGTGCTTGCGCTTTTAAAAGATGAATCAAAATATTTATAACCGCAAACAAGAACGGCGTCGCTTGGTAGCTAATCGGTGAGTACGGGTCGGTCCACAGGGATGTTGTGTATTTCCTAATTTGGTCTAACGAGTTAATTCCAAACTGTGTGGATGGATTATCGCTAAAACTAAACTGATTTAATCTAGGACTAGAATCTTGGTAGGGTTAGGTTTAGGTTAAGTTTGGAAATTGAAGATTTCCTAACCGCTTTCAATGCCCTAATTTAGATCTCTTTAGGTGTTATGGTAACAATTAATAAAGGGGATTAGTACCATCGGAAAGAAATGATATTTCTTCCTCTAGGTTCTAGTCCTTCCTTTCTTAATTCTTACCCCAACCTCCATGGAAAACAGACGCAACCGGTCTTTTATACTACGGTATCACCGTTACCTCGTGGGGTAGGGTGCCGTAGGGAACGGTGTGTGTATGTATGCATGGAGTCCTATTTAATTATGTATGATGGACAAGAAAGGGGTGAGAGATTTTCATCTCTCAAGCCTTCCCCAAATCTAACCCTAACAAGCGAGGAGACTACTCGCTCATTAGGGAATTGAAAAACATATCTCTCTATCTAACTAGGGCAGATAAGAAAATTATACTACGGCAGAATAAAAATTAACTAGGGCAATTAAATAAAACTACTTACTTTATTGATGGCTCTCTCCAAACATTTGCACAGGAATTTACAGATCTGAATAGATGAATAAAAAGAGGTATCATTTATTTGATGGCTCTCTCCATACATAGAATTTTGAATTTTTGATCAATGGAAAGAGGCATAACCTAAAAAGAGGTTTTAGGGCTTCTATTTATAGATTCATAGAAATCCTAGGGTTACAATCGACGCAATCTGCTTTTACAATTTTACCCCCTAAGAAACCTAACTAATGCACCGACGCACCGACACAGGATTTTTGCACCGACACGGACACACCATGGCCGCGGATCCGCGGCCAAAACCCCTGTTTGGCCGCGGTTCCGCGGCCATGGAGTGGGCTTGTGGGCTCAATTTCTCTGGGCTTCTTCTGTTGTATTTTTACTTCTATTTTCTTCAATTTGTTATTCAGAATGTCTTCTGGTTCTCTTCCAGATCTGCACAGTGAGTAATGTAGTGGACTTTTACCGTTCGCTTCGTGTCGAAGTCTTGAACCTTGCGCTGCCTTTGTTCTTTGTGAAATCGTCTATTGATCTTCGTTTAGTCTTCAAACTGTAGGCTTGATCAAGATTCTTCCATTTGTTGGTCGTAGTCTCACTTTTGTATCGTCTTTCATCTTTTTCACTGTTTTTGTTCCGAGAACCTGTAACCTGCAACTATGTAGCAGACATTGGTCAAATGTACCTGTTTATTTGTAAAATGAATAAGAATGGGGAATATAATAATGCAATATTATGATATGAACAAATACCCCAAACTTATCTTTTGCTCGTCCTCGAGCAAACTTAATTTTATTCTCGAAAAAGACCTAGCCTCACTTTCGCAGGGAAATGCGATTGCACTGAGCTCGTGCAACAAGCCGTTAAACCTCTAGGTGTCCCTAGTAGGAGGAGTGTTGTCTCCTTAGGGTTTTCAGCGGATACTTCCCACAAAATCCTATCAATTCGGCCTATTAACTTTTATTCTCCAATTAGGTTTTCCAACAAGAAACTCTATTATCTTTGATTCAGAAATTATCCACCCGTATTTTTCATACTTCCTTATCATTTAACTTAAGATTATATATATTCTTGTGAATTTACTTAGTTTTGGGCATCTTTCAAGTTTTCCTTCTACGGTTCTATCTCAACTTAGGAATTTTTATCATTTCTACTAAAGATATAAGTTCTATTCTTCATTCCTATCTCTTATCTAAATCCCAATCATATACCCCTACGTGTGTGTATATCACCCCTACACTTGGAAATTCAAATCAAGCTATTATACTCTTGTCCATCGTCCAAAGTACTTTTCAATTGGTGAATTTTTAGATGAAATTGCTCACACATTCTTCATGCGACCGTTAATACTTCTTGAGGTACCAACGACCGATTACAAAATGTGTTTGCACATTAAGGCGTAATTCCTAGTCTTGTAACACCTAAGACTTTAGCAGTGATTCCCAAACTAGTTGGTCTAAGGCACTAGGTGATAAAGCACCCTCGCTAAATATTTTTTTCTATTAATGCAGCCTTAAGTAATTACAAAAACCAGCGTTCATTTTTTTTATCTCTTTATTCACACTTATATTTTTATTTTATTTCCCTTTATACTAAGGACTTTAGACAAGAGCATTTCAAGGTCTCTTCTACTATTCCAAGTTTCAAGGTTCGTGTTTGTGCAATTTATAGGGTATGTATTTTCAGAATCTAGACTTAAGCTTAGGAATTATTTTTCAAACTTATATTTTAATAAAAATATCAATACTTTTCCCTTGTTTTAACTTAGCCCAATAAGTCAACTCGAAATTTGCCTATTTCTAAATAAACTACAAAGACATATACTTTCTACCGTTAAATTTTAAGAAAGGTTATTTTTAGGGTTTTTAATTTCCTAAGTCTAAGATCTAGTTGTTCCTAGCTAGTTAACCTTTTTGTCAAATTCAAGTCAATTATGGCCAAAATTGAATGTTTTAATTTTTATAATTTTTCAAATTTTTCAGGTTTTATGGATTTTGAAATAAGTATGCAAATGCAAAAATGTACACATGAATGCGAAGGAAGAAGGCTTACCGAGCACACCCCCAAACTTAAACTTGACAGTGTCCTCACTGTCAGGCTACACCAAGAGGGTCAAAATGTCGGCACTCCCCTGTTTATTTTTTTACAAATTTTTTTTATTGTTAAAAGAAAAACAAAAAAATATATACAAAAAGGTCCCCCCAAACTTAAGTGAGACAGTGTTTCCACTGTTTTAAGCGTTTAAAGTTCAGAGTTAGGGAGGAGAAAAATCAAACTATACAAGGCCTTACACAGGCCAAAGGTTAGCACCAACCATTTAAAAATTCTATCGTGGTAATGGTAGGATTGGTGAAAGAATGGAGTGTAGAGAAAGGAGTTGAGAAACACACGAGATCGTATGGGAAGAAGGGTGGAATATGATCTCGGTGGAGGAGAAGAATGGCGGAAAAGAGAAAGAAGTGTAGTACGAACTTGAGGGTGTAAATTGAGTGAATATATTAGCGCAATTTGTGATGACCGATGTGTTAAAAGCGATTGTGCTAATCTATCAACCCGTCGAGAAATGGGGTCAAATCCCTCAAGATTCGCGAGAAAACATGGGTACGTTGAACTTGGTAAACCATCCATTGAAAATGGAAACGCGACGGATTCTTGCGTGGTCGAAACGATGGAAAGGACGAAAGGGAGTGATTTAGGGATAGTCTTATTCTCACCTAAGTAATCTGTCTCGAACTAGAAGGATTCCATCAATGGTTCGAAATGACTGTTAGCAACCGAGTCTGATGGTTCAACTAACTCATCTGAAAATTCAAAGGACTCAAACTCGGGCGGCGAGTCTTCAAAATCGTCCGAAAAAGTGAAACACTCATAATCGTTATCAGCTGTGAGAACCGTGTCAGATTCAAAGAGGTACGCACTAGTGGCGTCCAAACTGCTATGATCGAAGAGAAATCTTTCAAGCTCACAGTCCTCCTGCGTGATCTTTTGTATGGTCGGAACGATGGAAAGGAGGGGGTGTGATTTAGGAAGTATAACAGTTAAAGATTCAGGAGGATGAATTGGAAAATCCGACACATCAAACAAAACTGGTTCATCCTCAATACTATTCTCAATACTCTCCTCAATACTATCCTCATTATTCTGCTCAAAAGTTAATCAAAATCAAGACGCATATGAAGTTCGGGAGAAACATTTAATGACTCGGGATGATGAATTGGAGAGAAAATTTCAGTCAAATCTACGGGTTCATCATCCAAAATATTCCCTGCGTCAATATCCTCAATCAAGTGAAAATCTATTTTTTTTGACACCTTATCAAAAGTATGGATATTTATCAATTCAGGTTCTAGATTGGAGGTGTAGAGATCGAAAGAATTAGGTTTGGGTTCACTCGAAAAGGGCTCTTCACAATCAGGTAAATTAAACACTACAAAGTCCCACAACTCATTACACGTTTTATTTTTAACTGGTGAATCATTTGGGACACTTGTTTGAAAACCGGAGTCGTGGGATTCAATTGAAGATGGGTAGGTTTGATTTGGAAGTGTGTATAACTCACTCTCACCACTCAAATTCCCACTATGTTTAACTGCCGCATCATACATTGGAATTTTCGGAGCTAGTTCGAAACTAGCTACCGGTTCACTAGGTTGCATAAGGGCGGCAATGGACGCATCCACATTCCTCATCATTTGGTTTGTTGCTACCATATAAGCTTCCAACGATTGTTCCAGACTAGATATGGGTTGTGAAGGGGTTTCAGTAAAAGATTCAAAATTGTTTGGATTCTGGAAACTCCCAAATGGCTGTGTAGAAGCAATGTTTAGAGAAGGTGTGAAAGTCGGGTAGGACTGGTAGGAATTGAATGGTTGGACAGGAGTAGGATCAACATTTGGATAAAAAGGTGAATGGACTTGTTGATCCCAAGAACTGGAAGTGTTGAAAGGAGTGAAAGATCGGTTACAAGATTGTTCAATATGTTCAACGATAGACATGGGTTTCGGAGTTACAACAGGACTCGAAAAAGGGGTATCAACGTAAGAAGGTGGTTGATACAAAGTGGATTGTGGAGTCGAACTGTTTCTCCTAGACATTTCTATTCAATCTTTCAAAGAAATTTTGGGCATGGAGGGGTCGTCCGTAATTCGACCAAAACAATTCACGTATGAAGCAATATTTGGATGAGGGTACCAAAGTTCGGCAAGATTTTTGTGAGATGGGGTATCCATGATGTAAAAAGGAGAAGAAAAAGAATGTGTGGTGCACGGATTTCTTAGCGACAAGTTGCAAGTTTTTGTAAAATTTCTTTTTCTTTTTCTTTTTGTGTTTTTTTTATGGAGCTTTTTGCAAAAAGATTTTCGATAAAAGGCTTAGACACACGTTCAATCAATCACAAATGCACAATCAAGCCTAGATCGAGGGTCACCTAGGTCAGCTAGACAGCTCCTAACTGTTCCAAAGGGCAAGAAATAGGACCTCAAACCGCCTCTTCACCGCCAATTGTGGCTAGGTAAGCACAAGTAGAGAAAGGAGGGATCCGCTCACGAATCACCGTGAGACGGGCCTTTTAAAGTTACCTTTCACTACCTGTCTAGCCTAGGCACCACAAAGTCAGGTTAGGATCAACGGTCGATACTTACAACTATTCTTTTGTCCTATTGAGCGCGAAGTCCTTAGGGCTGTGTCTAATCTTTTTTAATTAATTGATGGTCAACGCAATATGCCTTATGTAATTTTTGGGGTCCTGGGAAGGGTAATGAAATCCCCACCCAATCTGGATTGGTGTTCAAGCCCCTTAAAGTCAAATTAAATTATGCAAAGCAGTAAACACAATCAAACACTTACAAACAATTTTTTTTAGCGCGGCACAAAGAATCCTGCACAAGATCAATTATTGGAAGGGGGAGAGATTTTTTAGCGCAAAGAATCCTGCAGGCAAATTTTACAGAGAAGGTATCAGGGGGTTCAGAGAAGGAGAAAAAGAGCCCACAGAGGGATTTCGGGTTGCTGACGTCAGCAACCCGCGGCGGATCCGCGGCGGCAAGCGGGTTGGCACGGCGGAAACGCTGTGCTTTGAGCGGTTCAAGCCTCCAAATTTCTTCTGCTCTTCTGTTGTTGTAATCCTCTGTTGTTCAGATCTTCAGTTTTCTGTTTAGCTCTTTGGATTTTTCCAGATCCGAATTCGTTCTTCGATCCTGCAAAATTCAAACGAAAATACCCTTCATAAAATAATAAGATGATAAATTTTTTATTTTTCAGTTTTTATGATTTTTTTGATTTTATGTTAACCCGAAATTGTAAAAAGAAAATAACACGCCATCCCCGGCAACGGCGCCATTTGATTTTAAAGAGATTTTGCGCACTTGCGCTTTTAAAAGATGAATCAAAAATATTTATAACCGCAATCAAGAACGGCGTCGCTTGGTAGCTAGCCGGTGAGTACGGGTTGGTCCATAGGGATGTTGTGTATTTCCTAATTTGGTCTAATGAGTTAATTCCAAACGGTGTGGATGGATTATCGCTAAAACTAAACCGATTTAATCTAGGACTAGAATCTTGCTAGGGTTAGGTTTAAGTTAAGTTTGGAAATTGAAGATTTCCTCACCGCTTTCAATACCCTAATTTAGATCTCTTTAGGTGTTATGGTAACAATTAATAAAGGGGATTAGTACCATCGGGAAGAAATGATGTTTCTTCCTCTAAGTTCTAGTCCTTCCTTTCTTAATTCTTATCCTAACCTCCATGGAAAACATACGCAACCGGTCTTTTATACTACGGTATCACCGTTATCTCATGGGGTAGGGTGCCGTAGGGAACGGTGTGTGTATGTATGCATGGAGTCCTATTTAGTTATATGTGATGGACAAGAAAGGGGTGAGAGATTTTCATCTCTCAAGGCTTCCCCAAATCTAACCCTAACAAGCGAGGAGACTACTCGCTCATTAGGGAATTGAAAAACATATCTATCTATCTAACTAGGGCAGATAAGAAAATTATACTACGGCAGAATAAAAATTAACTAGGGCAATTAAATAAAATTACTTACTTTATTGATGGCTCTCTCCAAACATTTACACAGGAATTTACAGATCTGAATAGATGAATAAAAAGAGGCATCATTAATTTGATGGCTCTCTCCATACATAGAATTCTAAATTTTTGATCAATGAAAAGAGGCATAACCTAAAAAGAGGTTTTAGGGCTTCTATTTATAGATTCATAGAAACCCTAAGATTACAATCGACGCACATCTTCTTTTACAATTTTACCTCCTAAGAAACCTAACTAATGCACCGACGCACCGACACAGGATTTTTGCACCGACACAAGCACACCATGGCCACGGATCCGCGGCCAAAACCCCTGTTTGGCCGCGGTTCCGCGGCCATGGAGTGGGCTTGTGGGCTCAATTTCTCTGGGCTTCTTCTGTTGCATTTTTACTTCTATTTTTTTCAGTTTTTTATTCAGAATGTCTTCTGGTTCTCTTCCAGATCTCCACAGCGAGTAATGTAGTGGACTTTTACCGTTCGCTTCGTGTCGAAGTCTTGAACCTTGCGCTGCTTTTGTTCTTTGTGAAATCGTCTATTGATCTTCGTTTAGTCTTCAAACTGTAGGCTTGATCAAGATTCTTCCATTTGTTGGTCGTACTCTCACTTTTGTATCGTCTTTTATCTTTTTCACTGTTTTTGTTCCGAGAACCTGTAACTTGCAACTATGTAGCAGACATGGGTCAAAAGCACCTGTTTATTTGTAAAATGAATAAGAATGGGGAATATAATAATGCAATATTATGATATGAACATGACATCAACCCCCAATACCGAGAGAGATTAATCCCTGACAATCTGCTCACTGCCTCCATGTGGTTCGGGACTGTACCCAACTAAAACCTGTTTGCACGACTCCTTTGAGACGCGGTAGTGTAGTAATCAAAGCACAGTGGGAACTCATACGAGACAAATGACGATCTCAGGTTGACAGACTAACTTGTACTCATGTCACCCGGGAACTGCTATCTGACAATAAATATAATACCAACTTGTATGTTTCCGGCTGCAGGGTTGTCTAGCACGGCAGCAAGGTTTTGGGAGGCATCGTCCATACCAAATTTAAAAATTTGCCGTTCTAGCTAATCCTAACCCTAGAATAGTTACCAGAAAATCCAACGAATTGATATGCAAACAACTTTACAACGAACTGAACAAGGAATACAACCTTTGTAGACCGGTCCTTCACTTCAATAACTCCATGTAGTCGTCCCTTCGCTGCGATCCTTGAACTCCTGGACTCTTGAGAGGCTCCACAAGATGTACGGAAAAAGCTTGCTTGAAGTCTTCGAGGCCGAAAATGATCTACGTCGAGGAGACACTAACCCAAGCTACCTCTTCACTAATTGTGGAATTAGTAAAGCAAACATCATATACTAAATGGCTAGTAGTAGAGGATGATGAAGTAGGAATTTTGCTCACTTTAGAAATAATTTTCTCACTCATTTTCCACCATCTCCATTGAAGCTAGAAAGCTTTGAGGAAGAAGAAGAAAACTCTCATGATAATTATCAAGTCAAGAATGGCAACCATGGGTGAGTTAACATCATATGCTAATCCTTGTAGAGAGTTAACCATGGCTAAGTGATAATGGTTAGGTTTATAAATATCTTAGGTTAAACAAATTAGTGGACTTGGTCAATGAACACTACAAGCTTCTACAAGCTACTAGCCATGACAAAATCCCACCATTTTGTAATTACCAAAATAAATAAAAACCCTAATTATCATGTGTGTCTCATACACCCATCTTGCATGTATCATCAAACATGACACAATTTCATGTACACAAATATATATATATATATATATATATATATATATATATATATCACATATATACAATGTGCACAAAGTGAGAAAAAGAAATCATAAGTGAGCAAGTATTAGTTAATGTAACTTAATATATCAAATATATAATTATACATTAAATTATTAAATCAACACTCGATTTAATAATCCGGTTATATCACATATAACCGACTAATACCATGTGTATCAATTTATCGAATCAACAATTGATTCGATAACCCGGTTATATCACATATAACCGACCGATAACATAAATCGCAAGAATAGAATAAAGTATCACATATTGTATTAATCTCGGTCCCTCACATATCACATATGTGCTCCTACTCCGTTTCGGTTGAGCCAGGAAACCTCTGTGTAGGACTCTAAAGACTCGTTAATACGCCGGCAGTAGATGATGATCATATCAAACACCCACAAGCCGCAAGCGGTCTGCTAAACGTAACGGCCACTCGGGTATTGAGCGATCAGAAGATCAACAAGCAAGCCTGCTCATACTCCTGCGAGTCCAATCAGTAACACTACCGTACAGTCCGGTCTCTTCGTCTGATATGTCGCATATCTCGTCTAGGGATGGTAAATGTCAGACCCCAGTAACTCGATAAGTCATGCCGATATGAGGCTCATAACGGGTAGAGAAACTACTGATAACACTTACCGGTATATCTCAGAATCAGCCTTGGCCAGGGACTTCCTGTTATTGCCAATCGAGCACAGCGCAACATCAACTCCCTATACCGGGAGAGACGAATCCCCTCCTATCGCTCATTACCTCCATGTGACTTGGGACTGTACCCAAAAACCATCTTTTTGCACGATCTCTTGACCGTGGTATGGTGGAAATCAAAGCACAGTGGGAATCACACAAGACTCTATGACGATCTTGGGTCGACAGACTAACCTGTACCAGTGTCACCAGAGAACTGCCATCTGACGTGGGGTATAATACCATCTGGGAGTTCTCGGCGAGTCCGTCCGGTGTACCCAGTCTCCAATGAGCACCCGTATATATGTCAAACACCAATGGATATGGGATCATCCATCGCCCATCTATATGGGTCGATAAGCTATATGCTAGTCTACTCTGGTATATCGATACCCTGTCTCGATACACCCACGACTAGGAACATTTGAAGGATGTACTTACCGACTACTCCGTCCCTACTAGTATGATCTGCATCATAATCCTGGTAGTCAAGTACTCATCCTAAGGGCTTTATCAACATGTAACATAGAGACAATTAGTGTACATATTAAGATAAAGAGTAACCAGATAGCATACTATCATGTCAAGCAAGAAAGTCCTCCCTATGTATGTCCAAGCATCCACTACAATATATATCGCATGTACAGTAATGGCCTCTAGGGCATACACATAACTAACAATCTCCCACTTGCACTAGGGCCATCATATAGCAGTGGTTGTAGTATCTCATACTCAACCATCCCTTAAAAGTCTCTCTTAGGAAAAGGCCTTTGTGAGTGGATCCGCCGTGTTGTCCTATGTGTTTACTCTCCTAACCTCGATCTTCCTGTAGATCAACCATCTCCATGATCAGGTGATACTGCCTTAGAATATGTCTGGGTCATTGGTGGGACGAGGGTTCCTAGGCCTAAGCCACAACTCCATTGTCACACAATGGTAGGAACGAAGTTCATCTCATGAACTATTACACACCCAGACTACCTCTTTGGCAGCATCCTTGGTAGCGATGTATCTAGCCTTTATCATCTAGTTTGTCACGGTATCTAGCTTGGAACTCCTCCAACATACCGTCCCTCCACCGAGGGTAAAGACAAAGCCTGTGACTGACATTCAGTCGTCCTTACCACCCTGGAAGCTATCCAATGATTCTCCCTAGGATCGATTGATACCGTCTTACTACACCTAGTGAGAATCCTAACATCCACTTAGATCTATCTCATAGATCCAAAACCCAGGATTTAGGAGGTATCACCTTGATCCTATATGGAGAATCCTTATGATAAGAGGAGATTGACCGAGCGTAGCATAGGAAACATCTTCCCTATCAAGAGTATGTCATCCACGTACATTACGAGGAAAACCACCTACTCTCTACTACTTTTTTGTATATATAAGGTTCATCTATTATTTTGATGAAGTCAAACGCTTTAACTACCACATCAAAACATATGTTCCAACTCCGCGATGCCTGCTTTAACCCGTAAAGCAACTTGCACACGTTTCCGCTGCTCCCACTGTCTACGAAGCCCTCTGGCTGTGTACTTATAGACACTTTCTTCTAAATCAGTATTTAGAAAATCAGTCATAACACCCAACCACGAGATATCGTAGTCATGGTATGTAGCAATAGCAAGTAGGATCTGGATGGACTTAAGCATAGCCACTGGAGAAAAGTTTTCATCATTATCCATACCTGGTTGATGACGAAAACCTTTTACAACAAGTCTAGCTTTGAAAGTCTCAACTTTTCCATCTACACTAAGTAATCTTCTCACGATATACTTGCTCCTGATGGGGATTTAACCCTTTAGATATAGCAACCAAAGTCCATACTTTGTTGGTGTATATGGATTCCATCTCAGATCGCTTAGCATCCGGCCATTCTTACAGAGTCACCACTCTTGATGGCCTGCTCGAAATTAGTTGGGTCATCATCTCATGATGCAATCCTCGCTCCCACTGTCATAGAGAAAACCGAAGTATCTCTCAGGTGGATGAGGAACCCTACTAGATCGGCGGAGAGGCTGAGGTTCGTCGGGAGCTATTGAATCTTCCGGTTCTACCAAATCATCAGCTGTAGTTTGTATAGCTGGAACTCCTTCCAGTTCCACCTCATGACCACAAATTTGTTTCCAAAATAAATTCCTTTTCTAAAAAGGTGGCATGTCGAAAAATAAAACACCTTTTGTTTCTCGGTGCGGTAGAAGATATTCCCTTGCGAATGCTTAGGATATCCAACAAACTTCCACAGAACTGACCTTGTCTCAAGCTTGTCTGGATTTTGCTTTTAGACATAGGCTGGACAACCCCAAATCTTAACTTACTTAAGACATGGGCTCTTCCCATACCATATCTTATATGAAGTGGTAGGCACCTGATTTGGTTGGAACCCAATTTAATAGGTATGCAGCTTCTCAAGTGCATAACTCCCAAAATGAAATAGGCAACTCAGTAGTACTCATCATAGAGCTCACCATATCTAATATGGTGCTATTGCTCCTCCCCAATACACCGTTGTGCTGTGGTGTATTCGGAGGAGTAATACTGAGAGAGAATCTCATTCTCCTTTATCATAGTCCAGGATCTCCGTGCTCAAGTATTCTCCTTCCTGATCTCATCATAGGACATAATACTTATACCCTTTTTGGTTTTCTACTTTTGATTTATATTCATTAAATTTCTCAAAAGGTTCAGACTTGTGTTTCAACAGGAACATATGTCCGAATCTTGAGAGATCATCAGTGAATGTAATGAAGTACAAAGAACCGGTCCTGGCATGTGTAGACAGGGGACTTACATACATCATCATGTATCAATCCCAAGAGTTTATTAACTCTTTCTCTGTTTCCAGTAAACGGAGCTATGGTCATTTTATCTTTGTGACATGACTGGCAAGTTTCACAAGATGTAAATTCAAAATAATTTAAATATGCATTTTAATGTTACTTAGCTAGTCGGGTCGCATTGATATGACCTAATCTACAATACCTCAAGAAGGATTCATTCATTTCTGAACTCTTCCTCTTGTGTGTGTTTTATACGTTGAGAATTGTGGTTTGATTTAGAACGTATATGCTTTTAGATAACGTGCCTGAACCGATCAACTCTTGATATAGGAAATGTTCAAAATATTATCCAACAATACAAAATTATATCCTTCTTTACTAAATAAAGAGACTGATATGATGTTATATATCAGGTTCGGTATCTAATAACATTTGTTCAGAATCAATATATTTGGTAATACAGGATGATAACTGCCAATTTCTTGGTTGCAACAATTGCACCGTTTCAAACTCTTAAAACTTTATCACCCATTCTCAGTTCTCTACCTATCTGTAGCCCATGTAACAGATTACATATATGGGATCCTGATCCGGTATCTCATACTCAGGACGTAGAGGATATTGAGAAATAGTTCTTGGTAATGATCACACCCGAAGAAGTTGCATCATCATGCACTTCTTTCGTTTGGGCGGCACGGGAATCCTGGTGATCCCCTATTTCTTGCTCGGTCTTATAACAATTATAAGTTGGAGCGGGACCAACGTTCCCCGGCTCAGTATAACAAGCGGGTTTGGTCAATACATCCGTATTATTATCTTGATTAAGGCGTGATATGGTCGCTACCTAGAGAGAGAGAGAGAAGAAAACACTCAGCGTATGCTCTTGCAAGATTAGATTGGTTATTATTTTATCTAATCAGGACGGCTCCCACTGTTTTTATCAAATCTTCCTTTAAACCCTGAAAGGAAAGACTAGCTGGGATTAATTACACCCTACAAGTTTGCCAATCTTTCAGCCAGGTCAGTGCCGGTGCTTTGAGGGAGGTTCCCCGTGCTTTCGCACAGACCTAATTAAAATAAACCTCGTTTTCCCAGGGGCGTAACCCCGTTAACACCTTTTTAGACACCCACTTGATCGGCTAATTGTAATGTGCAAAACTCTCTCAAGAGTAACTATTACTCGCAGTGGGTATCGGAATCCAACTATCTCATAGAAGGTATGCAATCTCATTACAAATTTCAACACTTGAAATTCCCGATAATACTTTGTCCCTAGCATCCTATGACCTTGACGAAAGCCAACAAACCTTAGGCTGCTAGTCAAGTTCTACCCGTACATTTCATGATTGAATTAAACCCACCCGCATAACCCTTGATGCAGGCCAACAAAGTCGCACGCCTACCCTAACTCAATCGCATCATATGCTTTAACAGAAAAGTATAAATAGCTACCGCACACTACGCCTTGACGCAGGCCAACAAACGAAGCACGAATACTATGAAGTACTTATCTAAAATGACGGAAGGTTACGACATGTTTTTAAGAAAACCTTTTGCGTAATGAACTTGATATCGTTGTAGAATCAAATGATTTAAAATGGAGTGTTTTTGAGGCTTTTGCTAGTTTCGCTAAAGAGGTCACTCCCAGTGAATGGATCTCGGCTCTTTCTTCGTCGAATGAGGTGTAGGATATTCACAATACCACTATGCAAAGCAAGAACTAGAAAAGCAATCAAAAGACGAAACCAAGGGTTGTAGCATTTGCCAGTTATTGTTAAAGAGGTCACTCCCGGTGAAGAGATCTCGGCTTTTTCCTTATCGAATAAGGTGCTGGATATTCTACAAGGAATACCGCTATGCAAAGCAATAACTAGAGCTATCCGTTTTTGAAAATTCGATTCCACAACATCTTTAAGTTTATTTTCTTTCATTAATCTCATTAATAAAGTCCCATCATTCAAGTTACCTAAGCATCACAGATAAATACAACGTACGCTTATGCCATCCGTATTCTCCTCGATGTCCCGTCATGCACCGTTAAGTTAGGTAAGTAACGGCAGAGCGGGGCAGGGCTAGCGCGGGTGTAAAACATAAGCAATGTCTATATAATATATCACATATACTATATATAGTATCTATCTCATCATATCAAGTGATCACATCACAGAATATTGCAGCAGAAATCAACATATGAAATATTGGATATACTAGGATTTCCGGGTTTTAAATTAAGTCTGTATAAAACACGGATTCCACGGCCGTGATAAATAGCCAAACCCACATCCCTAGACCCCTACGAGAGTGGCAAGCAACCCAACCAATTCTACAGTTAGGAGACCCAGTCTCGACGCCTCGAGATGGTCTCCCACTGGACTCTAGAACCCGGTTACTTGTGCTCCCCTTCTTGGGTCTATCCTAATGCGGAAAAGTAAATAATATACATCAACGGTGACATCTTTGTCACGCCCCGCTTCCCGGTATACGGCGAAGGGGATGGGACGAGGCCGCTATGTATTTACTGTGAAGTAAATACGCTAAGCGTATCTAAGCAATATAAAAGTAAAGCACAAGAGACAAGATATAATAAAAACAGCAACTTTATTTATTCACATTCTTTCTGTACAATACATGGAAAGTAAATACAACTGATAAAAAACAATGCCTAAACAATGGCATAACAGAAATGAAAAAGTACTGAATGGAAACTGTACAATGAACTAGAGCTCGGGGTCTTCACTGAACTGGTCCAAGTCTTCAGCAGAGGGCTCGATCTCAGGAATGTCTAGATCACCTGACGACATTCAAAGAAAAAAGAAAGAGAATGTCGTCGGTAAACAAATCACTCGATAAGTCCCAAAGATAAGGGAGAAGTAGGATAGACAGAATAAGAAGGTAACTTTTAATGTTGTATTATACTGTTATAGTATTGTGTTAACGCTGTTGTTTGTAGCTTGGTACAGAAGATACCAGTGTATACGAGAGGAGTCCCACTTACACCGGAGACTTTGGTAACCCGTAGTACAAGGCTCCGTCGATAATACCACGGAACAACGGCATGGATGAAATTGCGTCTTAAGTGACCACCTCGTGCCACCTTTAACATATTACATACCAGTCTACCCCTTACACCCCGTGTTATCTTGATTGTATTGTTGTATTGTATTGTAAACTGTATAGATTGTATGTTTGGATGACTGACTGAAACCATGATATCAGTAAACGGATGTAACTGGAGAATCATGTATGTAACTGTAGAATCATGGATATAACTGTATAATCATGTAAATGGAATAACTGGAGAATCATGTAAATGGATGTATATCCATGATTCGGTTCAGTCAAGTTGAATAGATTGATAATTGGATTCATGAATTCATGTTGAATTGTAATATTGAAGATTGTAGATTGTAGATTGTACTTGAATCATATTCAAGTCAGATTTTAATGAGACTCAAACTGAGTCAGACAATTAGAAAAGTAAATTGAAGTCCTGATTCTTTTGATGTTATCGGTAACCGCTGCACATGGGCGGCAGGATTTGTGTCTTTTTCAAAGACGATTACTATATTGATAACACCGTTGTTAAGTTGTCTACCTTACATAGGCAAGCACCCACTTCTCCGGCTCCCTGAGGCTCAAGCGATTGGTCCCGCTTAAACCTATATTTACTAGGGTCCTTAGGGTAAATTATAGAACTTGAGGGGGTTTTATGTAAAAATACTCTTGTATAGTTTTCAAAATACACCATAAGTATTTATTAATCGTCTTTAGAGTTGTAATGAATGTAGATTTTATATTGTGATATTTCTAGTGAAAATATCCTATTTTCATAATAATTGGTATTTATTTGTAATATTGGTTTTGTATGAAATTCATGGTATTTTAAGGTAAATTGATTCTTGTGGTTTTTAGAAAAAGGTGGAATATTTATATCATAACAAAATAGGTATTTTAATGATAAATATACATATATTTATACAAAAATAATTTTAATATATATTTTATATTCTAAAAATCTCATTTTCTTAAGATGTCGTATTTTAAATCTTTCGAGACCGAATGCTCCTTGCGGAGGTCTGAATCTCGCACTACTAAGCCCGAGGATGTGCGATAATCCGCACCATCTCGAACGGGTTCCCCAAAATGGGTTGTAGCGGCGCTTTGCAAAGATTTGTATAAATACTAAATCCTTTAGAAAACAGTTTTATTAAGTAAATGGTATTTATATGAAAATGTGTCGTTTTTCCGTATTCTATGTTCCCAAGGGTATTGTGCTATGCTGCTTATGAGTGTGTGAGGAGGTAGGTCATTACCTCGTGATCTACTTAAAGGTATAGCAAGTTTTGTGATTTATATGTAGAATTGAAACTATGTGGTATTTAAATGAAAATACGGTAAAATGAAATAGCAATTTCTTTTGATTTGAAACTTGATCAATATGGTTGATTAATGTTTAATAGTCAACATGAATTGGTTTAAGCATGATTGTATTAAAGAAAAGTGAGGTTTTATAAAGAATCTGAATCGGAAATCGGATTTGTTCCGATTCCGTCGGGTTTTATAATTCCGTATTTCTAGAATAGAATAGAGAAGTTAGAAATGGGACTTACAGGTTTAGGACAACCAGGAGAGGGAGAAGGATCGGGAGGATTAGCCGGTGCGTCGTTTCGTCGCCGGGAGCTCCTAGAGTCGTCGTCGGAATTTCCGTCGGAGAACTCGCCGGAGCTTCGCCTTTCGCTCACTTTGATTGCACACAAGGGTTTCTAGTGATTTCTTGAGAGTTGGCTCAGAATTTTAGGGTGAGGGGGTAGTGTGCAGGGTTGGTATTTATAGGGTTAGGCTAGGGTTAGGATAGGTGAAGAGTTTAAATTAAAATATGTAAAAATACATTAAAAATAGAGTAAATGGGGAATTCAACAGTCTCTGGAACTGATCCAAATAAATGGAGTGTGCAGGGGGGTAGGGGAGGGGAAGAGTCACATTTTTCCTGTTGGGGACTCGGCCATCCGGCGACGCTGGCCCGAGTCGGGGGATCGGTAGGTGGGGGGTCGCCTGATGTAGCCTCTGATATATTTAGTTTTTTATGTGTAGTGGAAAGTTTGGGAGTTATCACGTGTTGACTGTTAGACTTCTAAAAAATTCAAAACAAAATAATATTAAAAATAAAGTGGGGCATGGGATTTGAACTCTGGTGGCTTGGGTTAGCAGTGCAAGGTATTACCAATGAGCTACAAGCTCTTTCTTGTAATTATGGAGCTATTTAATTATTTAAAGTAGTCACAGAAAATGTAAATACCCCAAGTATATATTAATTTTTAAGCAAATTTTGTACACTAAAATGGAGTTGTTATATTCTTTTAACTTGTAATTAAAAAGCAAAATAATTATTTATATCTTGTGCTTAGACTAAAATACCCCTTTATGGATTTTTGAAAAAAAATGTGTACAAAAGTTGTATAGGAAATTTGGGGTTGTTACAATCTTCCTCAATCCGGAAGTGCCCCAATAAAAGAATATTATATACATTGAATTTTATATGAATGAAAATGAAAAACTCTCATCTCATATAAAACCCCCGGCTATTCAAAACACGATGATCCAATATAACATATCACAGCTACACATAATATCACATGTCATCAACGTAAGTAAATATGCGTATCCCAATTGTCGTTGACGTATAGCAACGAAATCGACGATACACCACATATTTCACTTACGGTCACAGAAAAGAAAGTGAAAAACTACAAAAATTGGAATCCGCAACCACCTTAGACATCATAAACCCGAATATCACATACTTGGATTTCATGCCTAACCAAATGAATTCTTTAGACATCACATGCCTAACAATTATAAACCCCGCATTTTAGTCTTGATCTCGAAAACACTTTTCAATATCAAGTCGGGCAATTCAACAAAATTCCCTACATCCTGATCGAATACTCGTTGGAAACTTTAGCAGACGGCCGCACCCCCCGATGCCGTCAACGAAGTGCACTAAGGCGGAACACCACAGCCGCGAGCAACCGAACGGATGCTTTTGGCGACGGGGTTCTTCTACAGTCACTTGGTCGGGGCTATGGGGCATGGCTATTTAGTAAGGTTACTCGGCGAGTATCCGCGTACGCTACGTGATTGCGACGGATTTTTGATCACATCAAAATCCCGTGGCAACCGATCAAATGAGACTAAATTGCTAGATTTATAAAATTCAAATTAGTTTTCTTGTGCATTCCAAGTATTGTATCCCATTACATGATACCCGGACGACGTTAAACTTTTCGATCGATTCATCAAATTCCCACAATTCCTCGAGAGCTCAACACTTGAGCATAATTTAATAATACCCAGAACATGCCACAGTACCTATGAACCAGTCGTAGAAGGGCAGACCCAAGCCTCATTAATGGCACCGCGGAACTGCCACAAACCCTAAGATTCGAAAGCGGTTCTATGGTCATTATGTCGAGTTAGGGTTTCATTCTTCTAGAGGGTTTACAGAATTACTTGCATGATTTTTCGAATACGTTAGACTTGGAAAAATAGGTTTTTCACATTCGTTCGAACTTTTTAATTTCACCTAGATAACATGCGAAAACCCGAAACAATGTTAAAACTACGAATACGAAACACTCCGAATTGCCTATACTGAAAGATCACATGTCATGCAAAATTAGCAAAAACAAATAACACCTGAAACACCAAAACCCAGTGACTGGAACATACGAAAAAATTCAACCCAAAATAGCACTGTTCACCCGAGCTGGCCGGATTTTCTATGCATGTGGCCGGCCATTTTCCGGCGAGGGGGGCTAAATTTTCTTGCGTGTTCATGTTGCATCTCATACAACATTCTGCAGTTGTTTAAAAAATTTTTAGAGGATTTTTTAAAATTGACAGAAACTAAGTTATCGTGTTTTAAGTTTCGGAGTCGTTTCGGTTTCGCAATCTAACAAATATTATCTAATTTTCTAGTATGGCTCTGATACTACTGTAGGGTTGTCTAGCACGGCAGTAAGGTTTCGGGAGGCATCATCCATTCCAAATTTAAAAATTTGCTGTTCTAGCTAACCCTAACCTTAGAATCGTTACTTAAAAATCCGACGAATTGATATGCAAACAACTTTACAAAAAAGTGAACAAGGAATACAACCTTTGTAGACCGGTCCTTCACTTCAATAGCTCCATGTAGTTGTCCCTTCGCTGCGATCCATAAACTCCCGGACTCTTGAGAGGCTCCACAAGATGTACGGAACAAGCTTGCTTGAAGTCTTCGAGGCCGAAAATGATCTACGTCGAGGAGACACTAACCCAAGCTAGCTCTTCACTAATTGTGGAATTAGTGAAGCAAATACCTTATACTAAATGACTAGTAGTAGAGGATGATGAAGTAGGAATTTTGCTCACTTTAGAAATAATTTTCTTACTCATTTTCCACCATCTCTATTGAAGCTAGAAAGTTTTGAGGAGGAAGAAGAAAACTCTCATGATAATTATCAAGTCAAGAATGGCAATCATGGGTGAGTTAACATCATATGCTAACCCTTGTAGAGAGTTAACCATGGCTAAGTGATAATGGTTAGGTTTATAAATATCTTAGGTAAAACAAATTAGTGGACTTGGTCAATGAACACTATAAGCTACTAGCCATGACAAAATCCCACTATTTTGTAATTACCAAAATAAATAAAAACCCTAATTATCATCATAAGCATGTGTGTGTCTCAAACACCCATCTTGCATGTATCATTAAACATGACACAATTTCATGTACACAAATATATATATCATATATATACAATGTGCACAAAGTGAGAAAAAGAAATCACAAGTGAGCAAGTATTAGTTAATGTAACTTAATATATCAAATATATAATTATACATTAAATTATTAAATCAACACTTGATTTAATAATCTGGCTATATCACATATAACCGACTAATACCATATGTATCAACTTATCGAATCAACACTTGATTTGATAACCCGGCTATATCATATATAACCGATAACACAAATCGCGAGAATAGAATACGGTATCACATATCATATTAATCTCGGTCCCGCACATATCACATATGTGTTCCTACTCCGTTTCGCTTGAGCCAGGAAACCTCTGTGTAGGACTCTAAAGACCCGTCAATACGCCGACAGTAGGTGATGATCATATCAAACACCCACAAGCCGCAAGCGGTATGCTAAACCTAACGGCCATCCGGGTATTGAGCGATTAGAAGATCAACAAGCAAGCCTGCTCATACTCCTGCGAATCCAATCAGTAACACTACCGTACAGTCCGGTCTCTTCGTTTGATATGCCGCATATCTCGTCTAGGGGTGGTAAACGTCAGACCCCAGTAACTCGATAAGTCATGCCGATATGAGGCTCATAACGGGTAGAGAAACTACTAATAACACTTACCAGTATATCTCAGAATCAGCCATGGCTAAGGACTTCCTACTATACCCAATCGAGCACAGCGCAACATCAACTCCCTATACCGGGAGAGACGAATCCCCTCCCATCACTCATTGCCTCAATATGACTCGGGACTGTACCCAAAAACCACCTTTTTGCACGATCTCTTGACCGTGGTATGGTGGAAATCAAAGCACAGTGGGAATCATACAAGACTCTATGACGATCTCGGGTCGACAGACTAACCTGTACCAGTGTCACCAGAGAACTGCCATATGACGTGAGGTATAATACCATCTGGGAGTTCTCGGCGAGTCCGTCCAGTGTACCCAGTCTCCACTGAGCACCCGTATATACGTCAAACACCAATGGATATGGGATCATCCATCACCCATCTACATGGGTCGAGAAGCTATACGCTAGTCTACTCTGGTATATCGATGCCCTGTCTCGATACACCCACGACTAGGAACATTTGAAGGATGTACTTACCGACTACTCTGTCCCCATTAGTATGATCTGCATCATAATCCTAGTAGTCAAGTACTCATCCTGAGGGCTTTATCAACATATAATATAGAGACAATTAGTGTACATGTTAAGATAAAGAGTAACCAGATAGCATACTATCATGTCGAGCAAGAAAGTCCATCCTATAAATGTCCAAGCATCCACTACAATATACATTGCTTGTACAGTAATGGCCTCTAGGGCATACACATAACTAACACCGGCGAGTCCATCCAGTGTACTCATAACCCAATGAGCACCTGTATACTATCTTAGGTGACTGACTGACACCAATGGCTTGTGAGACCGGCCATCGCCCCTCGTCGGGGTCTCGAAAAGTATACACTAGTCTACTCTGGAGTATTGATGCCCAGTTTCGATACTCTCTCGACTAGGGACATTTAAGGATGTGCTTATAGACCATCCAGCTCCCACGTATATGATCACCATCATAATGCTGGTAGTCAAACAAGAATCCTATGGGCTCTATCAACATGTAATAGTGATATGTAATATCACATAATGCATGCACATGACGATAAAGACAAACCAGATAGCATACTATCATTTTGAGTAAGACTATTATACTCGTATAGGTCCTCCCTCAATCATCACAATCGCGTGCTTGCGATTAGAATAATTGACTTGGGGGAACTATAGCCAACAATCTCCCACTTGCATTTAAGGCTAATTATTGCGGTGTCGCATACTCACAGCCCGTGTAATATCGAACACCAAACTTCTCTACTAATCAGTCTCGCAAAGCCCGTTTGCGAAACTATTGCGTTCGAGAAATAGCCTCAGTGAGTGGATCCTCTCCAATGTTTCTATCTTTATCTCTCTATATCTCAACTTCGTGGAGAAAGACTATCTCCCGAAATGAGCAATATCCGTCTTAGAATTTGTCTGGATATCTGATGGGACCCAGTTCACAAATGAACTCCAAATCCAACAAACTTCTTAGACCGTATCATCCACTAAATTTAATCAGTATCCTGTGCCATGCCTTCCTCAGTATCCCTTGGACCACATGTCCAACATACTGCCCCTCAAAAAAAAGGGAAAAACTATAACTCTGATAGCCACTCTGTCATCCAGGTCACCTTGGAAGCCTTAAATGATAACCGCCTCCTGAAAAAGGCTGCCGTTACCATATATCAAGAACATCCACTTATGTTCATAACTGCTTCCCAATGTTTCTCCAGAATTGGATTAATATATATGCTTATTGCAGCTAGTGCAAAAGCAATATCTGGTGTGGTACTTGACATCTCATGATTGACTCAATTACCTAAGCAAGAGATATGCCAATCATGCAAATCCCTCCCCTCATCAGTCTAGAAGATATCTCTTTAGAGAGGGTGCCTCGATCACCTGTGGGTACACTACTACACCAGGAGTCGTCCATTCTAAAACACTTTAGAATAGTGTCAAGTACCTAAATTGGGACACTTCCCAAATCTAGATTTAAAACCATAGATCTAGTTACCAGAATCCCTGATATTTTATCCAGATCCTATATGGAGAAAACACCTTGTCATAACCATAGTATAACTGATCGTAGTATAGAAATATCACTTCCTATAAAGAGCATGTCATCCAAATACCAGGACATCACTCCCTACTATATTCTTACCAGGTCCATCTGTTATTCTGATGAAGTCAAACTCTATGACTGTCACATCAAAACTAGACGATCTATCTCCGCTATACCTGCTTTAGTCTATAAATAGATATAAGCTACTTACCCACTATGCTTCCGCTGCTCCCACTGACTACAACAACCCTCTGGCAGAGTAATATACACGTGCACTTCTAAAGCTAATTTAGAACGACGCTATACTTATCCTCCTGCCAGATCCCTGTTCATATCAGATTTTTGCATTTTTATACCGCCCATTTTTTATCACATTGCTTATAGGTAGGTACTCTTGATCCGTGTTTGCTAGATAATTTCAGATTACAGGTTCTCAGCTCTAAGCAGTGAAATTCATGGAAAAGCGCGACAAATTCTGGATTACTGCCAACCACAGATAAAATACGGGTCTCCGCTCTCTATCCGTATGTTGCCACACACCAGTTTAAAGGACAAAATGGCAAATCAATGGTCATTTTCATGCACAAAGCACAATGTCAACACAAGATCCAAGATATCTACGCGGAGCTCAAGAAAATCATGACAAAAGATCCACATCAAATCACCTTTTGATCTGCTGAAAATCTGGAAGAAATGTAAAGAGCTTCTGAGAAACCAAGTATACCACACTGAAGAGAACAGCAACACAGGGAAACCCACCAAAAACGACTTGCCAACTCACCTAAATGGCTACGGATCCACGGCCAACATGGCGACTCGGCAACTGATTATTTTCTGGGGGCAGTTTGGTCAATTCATTTGGGTCCTGAATGTTGCCCTAGGGTTTCTGTTTCCTGCCTATAAATAGCCCAGAACAATGCCAAGTGAAGGGTGCTTATTCTTGTATGAGATTTTAGGATAGATTTTGTAGTTTTTCTTCCTCTTTTCATCTTTCTCCATTAAAACCTTGTAGTGAGCTTTTATGAGTGAAGTGATGAATAAAAGAGTTCTTTTCTTTATCATGCTTGTCTTATTATTTTGTTAATTATATTTGATTGTAATTTTCATTTGCTAATCTAGTTGTTGTTATTTGTTGTTTGTTTCTTTCTTCTTCTATTTTTATTTATCCTTAACAACAATGATGCTTAAGCTTGATCCTTGCCAAAGTGAGGTCTCAAATAACTAGTTGTAATTTTCTAACCTCTTTCTTTCTATCTTTCTCCTTTTGTTGTATTTTCCTTTTTTTGTAATGGGTGAGTAGTTTCTCACTTGTTAGGGTAGGATAAGAAAAGTTTGAGAGAAGAAAATCTCTCTCACTCTTTTCTTGCCCAACATCTTAATTCGGACTCCCGTTAATTGAACCACAATCCGCTCCCTACGGCACCCTATCCTACATGATAGCGGTGATTCCTTAGCGAGACCGGTTGCGGTTGAATTAACCGGAGGTTAAGGCTAAGAACCAAGAACGGACGGACAAGGACCAAAAGGAAGAAACTAAGCGTTGGAAAGCCTAGCTTATACTCGCAAGTTCCTTCCTAGTCGTGCTAATTCCCGTTGTTGCCGATTACCGTAACACCGATATTAAGAGTGGCAACGAAAGAAGTGAGCGACTCCTATCTCAAACTAACCTAATCCTAATCCTAACAAGCTCTCTTTATATACATTTTAACACATAGTTAATCTCAAACAAACCTGGACATTTGGACTTAACTCGTTAAAGCATATAGAAAAAGATTCACATCTCCCTGCGGACGACCCGTACTCAACCGACTAGCTATAAGCGAAATCGTCTTGATTGCGGTAATTAACTAATCACGAAAAAACTCTACAATCAAATGGCGCCGTTGCCGGGAAAACGGTAGTTTATTTCTTTGTGTAATTTCGGGTTAATTTGTGAATATAAATATAACCGAAAAACAAAACAAAAAAAAATATATTGTAAAAATTATCTTGTTATTGTTGATTAGTTTTTGTGCAAGTGTGCAGGATAAAAAGAAGGTCGAGTTCAATGCCAAAGACGTGGGAAGTTAGACCCATAACTCGCGGCTACACCGCGGGTGATCAAGATGGAACCAACGGTCTACTGTAAAATTCTGGAGCAAACCCAGTGAGCAAATCAAGATTCAGGGATTCCAAACAAGAAGAGGAGACTGAAGTCAGTACAGATGAGATATTTGAAGCCTCAAGCCAACATGGAAGCCGCAGATCCACGGCCACAATGCTTGTTTGACCACGGTTCTGCGGTCAAACCCTGACGTCAACATTCCAATTTTTTTGTGAGTATTTCTACCCTCTTTCCTACTCCTCTGAACTCCACTGAACTCTTTTTTCTGCAGAATTCTTTGCGCAAACTCTCTTCCCCCTTCCAATAAATTGTTTTTCTGCAGGATTCTTTGCGCCGCGCTAAAAAATAAAAAAATTTGATTGCAATTGATTGTTACTGCTTTGCATATTTTTAATCGGACTTTAAGGGGCTTGAAACCAATCCAGATTGGGTAGGGATTTCATCACCCTTCCCAGGACCCCAGAAATCACATAAGGCATATGCATTGACCATTATTTAATTAAAAAAATACTAGACTCAGCCCTAAGAACGTCGCGCTCAATAGGACAGAGGACTAGTTTTAGGCCTCAGCCGTTTATCCTAACCTGACTTTGCGGTGTCTAGGCAAGTGTGTCTAAGGCGAGTGGTTACTTAATTAGGTCCACTACTTGTAGTGGAGAGCCTCCCACTCACCTGGCACTTACCTGGCCGCAATTGGCGGTGAAGAGGCGGTTTGAGGTCCTATTTCTAGCCCTTTAGAACAGTTAGGAGCTGTCTAGCTGACCTAGGTGACCCTAGATCTAAGTGTGATTGTGCATAGTTTATCTGTGATTGTTTAAAGTCGTAAGTCCATACATATTTCTGCAAAGCTCTTTCTAAGAAAAAAAACAAAAAAAAAACACAAAATAAAAACTTTTATAAAAACTTGCCCTTTGTCGCTAGAATCCCATTTTTTCACCCACCTCTCATCGTATTTCTCCATTGACGTTTTCTTACTCTCACCTTCTCCGCTTTAACTACACTAAACTCGTTTAGTGTATGTCCGCTTGGACTCGGGACCCTAGTGCCCGTTTAGTTCGCGTTTCGTTAGTCCTTACGGACTACGCGATCGACACCGCAGTCGAAACTCCTTCCACCACTTTATCAACCCTACCCTTACCGGCCAACTCCAACGTTGACCAGGATTCTGTTCATACTTCCTCACCTTCACTATCACCAACTTCTTCTGCGATGTCAGAATTTAATCCTAACATCCCTTCAACTCCCCCGGGATTGATTCCACCTCCTATGGATGCGAATAACCCATAACCACCGCCTGTTGTAGCGCCACAGCGAATCGCACTCCAGGATCATTTCTATCCCACCCGCTCTGCACTTCCTACCTGTCTTTCCCTTCCACCGGCCAATAGGGATAATTTCGAAATTAAGCCCCATTTCATTAACATGCTTCCGAAATTTCATGGGCTTGAATCTGAAGATGCCTATATCTTCATCAACAAGTTCCAGAATGTTTGTGCCATGATGAAAACGACCCAGCTGTCAGACGATGCTATACGGCTATGGGTCATTCCGTTCACTTTGTGCGATCTTGCTGAAAAGTGGCTGTATAGCACTGCTTACCACTCCATAACCAGTTGGGACGAGTTTGTGAAAGCGTTTCTCAAGAAATTCTATCCAAATCACAAAACTGCGAGGATCCGTAACGAGATCAACCAATTTTCCCAGCTTCCTACTGAACCTTTTTGGAAGTGCTTTGACCGATATAAGGACCTTCTTGTTTAGTGCCCTCATCACGGTATTGAGAGATGGCAACTTTGCCAAACTTTATATGAGGGCCTGAATCCAGCAACCAAGCAGTTGTTGGAAACCATTTGTCAAGGCCACTTCCTATCCAAATCTGACGAGGAAGCATGGCAATTCTTCGATGACCTTGCGGAACAAACCCTTCAATGGGAGAGCACCAGACCGAGTACTTCTTTTTCTTCCTCTACTTCTACTGGTCAGTCTAGGGTAGGCATTCGCCAACTCGATGTCTCTATTGCAATGAAAGCCGAAATGGCTGCAATAACGCAAAAACTTGAAGCGATAGAGAGCAAATTTTCATCTCCTGCTCCTGCCCCTGTTCTTCCCCTTCGTACCATTTGTGCTTGTTGTTCCGATCCATCTCACCTAACCGAAGAGTGTCCTTACAATCCATCATCTCAAGGAAAGGATCAGGTTAATACTGCATTTCAGTAAAGACCAAGAAACGATCCCTACTCTTCCACCTACAATCCCGGTTGGAGGAACCACCCCAATTTCGCTTGGAATCAGAACCAACATCAATTCCAAGGCAACAACTTCCAGAGGCCTCCTCCTCCACAACAACGAGCTCAGCAACAGACTCAACATCAATTTCAGCAGCCCTTCCAACCCCAACCTTTTCAAAATCAGACGAACAACTTTGCACCCAACAATTCTTTTCCTCAAAACAATTTTGTTCCGTTAAACAACGATAAGGTTTCCTCGCTAGAACGGAGTCTGGAGGCGTTTGTAAAGCAATTGACTCAATCCACCGCCAACATCCAGTCTTCCATTCAGTCTTTGGTGCAACACACTGCTGCACACGGGCAAAGCATCAAGACCATCGAAGCCCAGATTGCACAGCTGAATGCGGCATTAAGCGAGCGAGAAAAGAGGAAGCTTCCGTCCCAACCACTCCCAAATCCTGGTCACCCACATAATGTATATGTTGCTCTTGAACAACAGAACCATAATGTGAGTGCCGTGACTACATTAAGATCTGGAAGGATACTGCAAAACAACATTGGGACACGGATAGGTGATGACACCCCGGCCGCTTCTTCTTCGTCTTCTGAGCCTATTCTCTCTTCTTCAAAAGGCTCTTCTTCTTCTTCTTCTGCTCTAAACGGACCCACTTCTCACTCCACGAAAACTCCAGCTCTGGGATCCGTTCCAACTCCACAATCTCCTCCACAAGCATTGGACTCAACCAATTTTAAAAATGTTCCATTTCCAAACCGGTTGAGGTCCAATAAACAAAATCCACAAATGGAGAAGATTCTGGAGTTGTTTAAGCAAGTTAACATCAACATTCCCCTTTTAGATGCTGTCCAACAAGTCCCTTCCTATGCAAAAATCTTAAAGGACTTGTGCACGAAAAAGAGGAAATCTCAGGTACCCAAGAAAGTTTTCTTAGGTAGTGCTGTGAGTGATGCTCTTACCCAATCTTTACCTAAAAAACGGAAGGATCCTGGCTGTTCTACGATTTCTATTACCATTGGGGATAAGACCATCAACCGCGCACTTTTAGATCTTGGTGCCAGTGTTAACTTGCTTCCGTACTCAGTATATGAGCAATTAGGTGTAGGAGAGCTGAAACCCACACACTGTACTCTCCAAATGGCCGACCGATCGATCACCCATCCTAGGGGTGAGCTAGAGGATGTGTTAATCAAGGTCGGGGACTTCATATTCCTCGTTGACTTCATTGTTTTAGACACACAGCCTGTAGCTAACTCCCGGAATCAAATTCCGGTGATACTCGGTTGCCCATTCCTTGCAACCTCAAATGCTGTGATCAATTGTCGAAATGGTTCGATGAACCTATCTTTTGGAAACATGATAATTGAACTCAACATTTTTAGGTCGGGGAATCAGCCTTCCGAACCCAATGCTCATATATTAGACGTTTGTTCAATCCAGGAGATCACCTCGGAGGACTATGAGTTTGAGGAGTTTTTGTTCGATCACAACAACTTTGACGCTACTAGTGCGTTCTTCTTCGAACCTGCTGCTGCTTCTGTGCCCGACAATGACTACGAGTGTTTCACTTTCTCGAATGATCTTAGCCAGTCACTGTCACGCCCCGCTTCCCGGTATACGGCGAAGGGGACGCGACGAGGCCCGCTACGTATATACTCAGAAGTACATACACTAAGCGTATCTAAGCAATATAAAATAAATACACAAGAGACAAGATATAAAAGAACAACAACTTTTATTCATTAACATTCTTTGTACAATACATGAAAGGAAATACAACTGAAATAAAAAGATGCCTAAACAGTGGCATAACAGGAAATGAAAAGTACAGAAAGAAAAAGTGTACAATGAACTAAAGTGCAGGGTCTTCGGCAAATTGCTCCAAGTCTTCTTGAGATGGCTCGATCTCCGCCGGGTCCAAACCACCTGACGACATTCAAAGAAGAGAGAAACATAATGTCGTCAGCGAACAGGTCGCTCGGTAAGTCCCAAAGATAAGGGAGGAATAGACAGAGAGTAAGAGAGAGAGAGTAGCTTTTACAGTTGTATTATATTATTATATTGTTGTATTTCGTGTTAACGCTGTTGTTTGTAGCTTGGTACAAAAGGATGCCAGTGTATACGAGAGGAGTCTCACTTGCCCCGGAGACTAAGGTATCAGGAACTCAAGGAACCGTTTATGCCACGGTACAACAGCAATTGGATTCATGTTAGGTGTCTTAATCTTACCGTCTCGTGCCTCCTTTAACACCTTCCGTACCAATCTATCCCTTAAACCTCGTGATGTCTTGTTTGTATTGTTATCTTGTAAACTGTATTGGTTGTATGATTGATTGACTGACTGACCGAAACCATGATATCAGGAAATGGTTATAACCGTAGAGTCATGTAAATGGAATACTGGGAATCATGTAAAAGGAACATATCCATGGTTCGGTTCAGCCAGATTGTATAAACTGATAATTGTATTCATGGATTCATGTGTTCATATTGAATTGGAAACTTGTAGATTATGGATTGACTTGAATCATATTCGAGTCAGATTAATCAGACTCAAACCCGAGTCAGACAATCAGAAATGTGAAACGAAGTCTTATAACTGTTAGGGTCCTTAGGGTAATTTATAAACTTGAGGGGGTTTTATATAAAAATACTTTTATATACTTTTCAAAATACACCTCAAGTATTTATTACTCGTCTTTAGAGTTGTGGATTTTATATTGTGCCATTTCTAGTGAAAATATCCTAGTTTTAGGTATTTATCTGTAATAGTGATTATTTAAAATTCATGGTATTTTAGTGTAAAAGTTATTATTGTGAATTTTAGAAAAAAGTGGAAAATTTATATTATAATAAAATAGGTATTTAAAAGATAAATATACATATGTTTATACAAAAATAATTTTAATAAATATTTTATATTTCAAAAATCTTATTTTCTTAAGATATCGTATTTTAAACCTTTCGAGACCGAATGCTCCTTGCGGAGGTCTGAATCTCGCACTACTAGCCCGAGGGTGCACGATAAACCGTACGATCCTGAACGGGTTCCCCAAAGATGGATTGTAGCGGCGCTTTGCAAAGATTGTAAAATACTAATCCTTTAGAAAACGGTTTTATATAGTAAAAGGTATTTATTTGCAAAGTGTAATTTTCCGTATTTTAGATTCTAGGGTTTCCTAAGCCAACTAGCCTATTTCTAAAAGGTCTAAACGACAAGTCGTTAGAAACCTCAAATCGCCTCTTCACCGCCAATTGCGGCCAGGTAAGTGCCACGTAAGTGGGAGGCTCTCCACTACAAGTAGTGGCCCTAATTAAGTAACCACTTGCCTTAGACACACTTACCTAGACACCACAAAGTCAGGTTTAGATAAACGATCGATGTCCATAACTTATCGTATTTTCCTAGTAAGAAATATTTACTTAAAAGTGTAACAAATCTAAAACCTTTAAGAATGGTTTTATGAAGATTATGGTATTTTAATGAAAGTTTCGTTTTATCGTATTCTAAGTTTTGATAATATCATTTTAGGGTTGTATTTGCGTATGTGTGGAGGTAGGTCATTACCTCGTGCTCTACTTTAAATGTATAGCAAGTTAAGGGTTAAATGTGAAATTGAAATATGATGGTATTAAAATGTAAAAATACGGTAAATTGAAAAGGTTATCATTTCATGTGTGAAAACTTATTCAAATTGACTTTTACAAGTTTAATGGTCAAGATAGAGATGTTTAGGAATGATTGAATTGATTAGAAGAAGAAAAATAAACATTATGGTATTAAAGTGAAAAAGAATACGATATTGCAAAAGCTATCATTTCATGTGAGAAACTTTGTCCAAATTAGTTGTTATGTGATTAATAGTTAATATGAATAAGTTTAAGTATTATGGAATTGGTGACAAGTGAGATTTTATAGAAAACCGAATCGGAAATCGGTTTGTTCCGATTCCCGTCGGGTTTCGTAATTTCGTATTTTTGAGAAGTAGGAAGAAGGTAAGAATGGGACTTACGGGTTTCGATCTATACTAAAGAGTATAGGGGAACTAGATGAGTTGTCGAGGCGTTGCTTCGTCGCCGGTTGTTTCTAAAAAAACGTCGCCTGAATTCCGTCAGAATCTCGTCGGAGCTTCGCCGCGAACTTGTTTTCAAAGCACACACTTCTTGGAAAACTTTTGAGAGAGTGGCTCAAGATTTTTGGGGTGAGAGGGTAGTGTGTAGGGTTGGTATTTATAGGGTTAGGTTAGGGTTAGGGTAGATGAAAAGTTAAAAATAAAAATGTGATAAAATGTAATAAAAAATGTATTAAAAGTGGAGTAATTGGGGTTTTTAAAGAGCTCTGGAAGTGGTATGAGGCTGAAACTTTGCAGGTGCGTAGGGAATATGAAAAGACACAACTTTCATGTTGTGACCATCGCCGGAATCGGCCGAATCGGGGGTGACTCGGCCGTGACTCGGTCGGATCACTGAGTCGGCCGAGTCAAGGCCGAGTTGGCCGATTCCCGACCGAGTCCGGTGGCCTGGATCCCTCCCGACGGTTCATCTAACTCCTGCAAGTGTTACATGTTTGGGTGTAGTGGGGTTTTTGTGAGATATGCACGTGTAAACTCTTGGTATTCTAAAGGTTTTAAAAAAATCAATATTAAAAATAATGTAGGGTATGGGATTTGAACTCTGGTAGCTTGGTTTAGCAGTGCAAGGTATTACCAATGAGCTACAAGCTCCTTCTTGTAATTATGGAGTTATTTAATTACTTAAAATGACAGCAGCAAGAGTAAATACTCCAAGTATACATTAAATTTAAAGTAATTTCTTGTACACTAAAAATGGATTTATTACATTCTTGTAGCTTGTAATTAAAAACAAAATAATTACCTATATCTTGTGCTCAGACTAAAATACCCCTTTGTGGATTTTTGAAAAAAATATTTGAAAAATTTTGTATAGGAAATTTAGGGTTGTTACAGTCACCACCCGAGTTTGAATCCTTTGAATTTTCGGATGAGTTAGCTGAACCATCCAACTCGGTCGCTTACACTCGTTTTGAACCTTTGCTGGAATCCTTTGAGTTCGAGACCTTTTCACCAATCTTGCCTTCAATCGTTTCACCTTCAACGCTCGAACTCAAGCTATTGCCGTCTCACCTTAAGTACGCTTACTTGGGTGAGAACAAGACCCTTCCTGTTATCATCTCGGCTTCTCTAGCTCCAGAGCAAGAGAAAGCCTTTCTTACGGTCTTGCACAGCAATAGGCAAGATTTTGGTTGGTCTATGGCGGACATCAAGGGGATTAGTCCCCTGATCGTTGAACATCATATTCATCTGATGGATGATGCCAAACCAGCCAGGGATCCACAAAGGCGACTCAACCCAGTCATGAAGGAGGCTGTAAAAAAGGAGATCGTAAAGTGTCTGGATAGTGGTATCATTTACCCTATCTCGGATAGCCAGTGGGTTAGACCCATTCATGTTGTCCCCAAGAAGTCGGGCATAACGGTCATAACCAATGAGGCGAACGAGTTAATCCCTACTCGCATCCAGACTGGGTGGCGAGTATGCATCGATTATAGAAAACTCAACGCCGCAACGCCGAAAGACCACTTTCCACTACCTTTCATTGACCAAATGCTTGAACGATTGGCTGGACACGAGTACTACTACTTTCTTGATGGCTACTCCGGCTATAATCAGATTCCCATAACCGAAAAAGACCAGGATAAGACCACATTCACCTGTCCTTTCGGCACGTTTGCATATCGTCGCATGCCCTTTGGGCTATGCAATGCACCCGCTGCCTTCCAGCGGTGTATGATGGGAATCTTCTCAGACATGGTGGAAAAATTCGTGGAGATCTTCATGGATGATTTCTCCATTTTCGGCGATTCCTTTGATGAGTGTTTGCTGCATCTCGACGCTGTCCTTACCCGGTGTAAGGACAAGAACCTCACTTTGAATTGGAAGAAGTGCCACTTCATGGTGCGCGAAGGTATTGTCTTAGGACATATCATCTCGCAAAATGGCATTGAGGTAGATAAAGCAAAGATTGAAGTCATTTCCAATCTCCCTCCTCCCAGATGCGTCAGAGACATCCGAGCCTTCCTTGGCCATGCCGGTTTCTATAGACGGTTCATCAAGGACTTTAGCAAGATTGCTAGACCCTTAACTCTTTTGCTGGCCAAGGACACGACATTCGACTTCAACTCGATCTGTGTGACTGCGTTCGAGTCATTAAAAAGCTCACTCACTTCTCCTCCCGTTCTTTCTTCTCCTGACTGGACGCACCCATTTGAGATTATGTGCGATGCATCCGACTTTGCCATCGGTGCTGTCCTTGGACAACACATCAACAAGATGCCGCACGTAATCTATTATGCTAGCCGAACCCTGAACGATACCCAACTGAACTATAAAACAACCGAGAAGGAATTCTTAGCTGTTGTATTTGCTTTAGAAAAGTTCAGGCCCTACCTCATCGGCTCTCCAGTCATCGTCTACACGGACCATTCTGCTCTGCGCCATCTTTTTGCGAAGAAGGATGCAAAATCTCGGCTGATACGTTGGATCCTCTTGCTTCAAGAGTTTGACCTTGTCATCAAGGACAAAAGAGGATGTGAAAATGTAGTCGCCGACCATCTCTCACGACTTCCTTCTTCGCCGTCGCTTCAAATTCCGATCAATGACGTTTTTCCGAACGAACAGCTCTTGACAGTGTCTTGCGAACCCTGGTTCGTAGATATTGTGAACTATTTGGCCACAGGATTACTGCCGACTGAATGGTCAAGTTAGGACAGACTTCGATTCTTATCCCCAGTAAAACACTTTTACTGGGATGAACCCTATCTGTTCAAGTACTGTCCCGACCAGATTATTCGTCGGTGTGTCCCTGACAATGAATTCAAGAGTGTGCTGTCATTTTGCCACGATCAAGCATGTGGCGGGCATTTTGGCCCCAAAAAGACAGCCGAGAAGATCTTACAGTGTGGTTTCTACTGGCCACAACTCTTCAAAGACGCTCATGACTACTGCAAGACTTGCTCCCGGTGCCAACACTTGGGCCGGATATCCAGGAGAAACGAGATGCCACTCCAACCAATCTTGGTTGTGGAGATTTTCGATGTTTGGGGGATTGATTTTATGGGGCCGTTTCCCAGCTCTTTTGGGAACTTGTACATTCTTCTCGCTGTTGATTATGTCTCTAAGTGGGTCGAGGCTGTGCCCTGCCGGACTAACGACAACAAGGTTGTCGTTAGATTTCTTAAGGAAAACATTTTCTCCCGGTTTGGGCACCCCCGAGCGATCATTAGCGACAATGGAACTCATTTCTGTAATAAGACTTTCGAGGCCTTGATGCGGAAATATTCCATTAATCATAAGCTATCTACGCCCTACCACCCCCAAACTTATGGGCAAGCCGAAGTTTCAAATCGGCAAATCAAGCAGATATTGGAGAAGACGGTTTCCAAGAACCGTAAGGATTGGTCTTTAAAACTCACTGATGCCCTTTGGGCATTTCGAACTGCTTATAAGACCGATCTTGGCATGTCTCCTTATCAGCTTGTTTACGGAAATGCTTGCCACCTTCCAGTGGAAATAGAGTATCGCGCATTTTGGGCGATAAAGGAGCTGAATCTATCCTCGAAGATGTGGGCAGCCATCGGAAGCTGCAGTTGAACGAATTGAACGAGCTTCCGGATGAGGCTTACGAAAACGCGGTTGTCGTTAAGAACCGAACAAAGGTGTTTCACGATAAACACCTTTTGCGCAAAACATTCGCACTTGGTCAACAGGTACTGCTTTACGACACCCGACTACATTTCCATACAGGTAAGCTCAGATCTCGCTGGAAAGGGCCATTTTTTGTGCGGAATGTGTATCCGCATGGCACTGTGGATTTGGAGAATCCAAAGAACGGTTCATTTTTCAAAGTAAACAGACACAGACTGAAACCGTACCTTAGCGCCGAACCAACAGAGGAGCTCCTGGTCTTACAGGAGCCGGTTTACCCTGCATAATCTTCCTCTGCCTACCACCAAACTTCGGTTATCCAGCCAAAACAGTGGACACTGTTTCAAATAAATTTGGGGGTATGTATATACCATTTTGTATATATATGTGGATATTCTTGTCTGGTGCATATCCAATTTTAACAATTTTCTTTTAAAAAAAATTAAAAATAAAAAAAAATAATAGAAAAAAAATGTGTATATCTAACCGACAATTTTGACAGTGAGGACACTGTCCAGTTTAAGTTTGGGGGTACGCTCGGTACGCATTTCTAACCTTCGCATTCATATGTATATTTTGTATCTGCATACTAAAATCCATAAAAATCAGAAAATTTTCTAAAAACATAAAAACTTTTTCGTCATGTTAGCTAGTGGGAGAACTCAGATTCAACATTTCGACGGTTTTTTTGATAAGATAAGAATAACTAAATCTTATTTTTAGATTTTGAAAACCTGAAAGATAACTCTCCTTTGAAGTTAACTATAGCTGATATACGTCTTTACATCACACTACACTTGTCGTGAGTTTTGAAAATTAGATGACAAGTCTATTATGTCTGAAAACTTTTAAATGGATAATTATTTTCTGAGGATCAAATAGGTTTGTTCTGAAATAAGTAATATCAAGAATAGGTTATCAAGTGAAGCGGATATGAAGGGATGTTATTGATGCCTTAATTGGAACTAATTCTGAAAAATAACCCATCTGGAACTTGATTGGAATGATTACACACCTAACCCACTAAACACGTCTTTTATCCAAAAAAATAATTGAACTACCGGTTATATCTCCGTTCGCATTAAATCGTCATGATTTTCACGCTAAAATTGTCTTTTGTTTTTGGGCCTAGGTAACTTGAGTAATTAAGTCCGCTGGGGTGTCTCTACACCTAATGCCCTAAATCCAACTGGTTTGGGTGCATTGGCCCAAAGCTCGTTAAGAAGCCTAGAAAGTCCAGATTAAAACAAAATCAAGCAAGTGTTCTCTCTGAGTTAAAATTCCTAACGGTTATTTGTGTGAGAATAATCTTGACAAAAGACAGGTTTTTATAAAATAAATATTTCTAGCGGAGATATGAAGGTTTTATTCTATGATAAAGACTATTGCACGTTCACAAAGGTGTGTATGAAATGAAAACAAAAAAAAAGGTGGAGTGAAAAATAAGACCTAGCTTCCTGTTAATGAAGATAGAAATTCTGAAATTGAAACTTTACTGGAAAACGAAACTTGAAAAATGCTTAACTCTTTATAAAACTTATATGATCCTTTTTAAATTTTTATCTGGGCTTTATTTTGTGACATGATGACTTTAATCGATCCTTCTGAAACTTAACGACACTATTTGCACTGCACGTAAAGACATATAAAATCTTAAGTTAAATAAGAAGCGAGGTGTGAAAAATGAAGGTTCGATAGTCTAGAATGAGGATAATAGAATTGTTATTTTTAAAAATAAAACCTTAGGGTTTGAATCATAGTTATTTCGCAAAACTAGCTTGACGGGATTTTGTGGGTAGTATCCGCTGAAAACCCTCAGGAGACAACACTCTTCCTACTAGGGACACCTAGAGATTTAACGGCTTGTTGCACTTGCTCAGTGCAATCGTGTTCCCTGCGAAAGTGAGATTAGGAATTTTTGTGAATAAATTGGCTTTGCTCGGGACGAGCAAATGATAAGTTTGGGGGTATTTGTTCATATCAGATTTTTGCATTTTTATACCGCCCATTTTTTATCATATTGCTTATAGGTAGGTACTCTTGATCCGTGTTTGCTAGATAATTGCAGATTACAGGTTCTCAGCTCTAAGCAGTGAAATTCATGGAAAAGCGCGACAAATTCTGGATTACTGCCAACCACAGATAAAATATGGGTCTCCGCTCTCTATCCGTATGTTGCCACACACCAGTTTAAAGGACAAAATGGCAAATCAATGGTCATTTTCATGCACAAAGCACAATGTCAACACAAGATCCAAGATATCTACGCGGAGCTCAAGAAAATCATGACAAAAGATCCACATCAAATCACCTTTTGATCTGCTGAAAATCTGGAAGAAATGTAAAGAGCTTCTGAGAAACCAAATATACCACACTGAAGAGAACAGCAACACAGGGAAACCCACCAAAAATGACTTGCCAACTCACCTAAATGGCCGCGGATCCGCGGCCAACATGGCGACTCGGCAGCGAATCCGCGGCCGAGTTGACTCGGCAACTGATTATTTTCTGGGGGCAGTTTGGTCAATTCATTTGGGTCCTGAATGTTGCCCTAGGGTTTCTGTTTCCTGCCTATAAATAGCCCAGAACAATGCCAAGTGAAGGGTGCTTATTCTTGTGTGAGATTTTAGGATAGATTTTGTAGTTCTTCTTCCTCTTTTCATCTTTCTCCATTAAAACCTTGTAGTGAGATTTTATAAGTGAAGTGATGAATAAAAGAGTTCTTTTCTTTATCATGCTTGTCTTGTTATTTTGTTAATTATATTTACTTGTAATTTTCATTTGCTAATCTAGTTGTTCTTATTTGTTGTTTGTTTCTTTCTTCTTCTATTTTTCTTTATCTTTAACAACAATGATGCTTAAGCTTGATCCTTGCCAAAGTGAGGTCTCAAATAGCTAGTTGTAATTTTCTAACCTCTTTCTTTTTATCTTCCTCCTTTTGTTGTATTTTCCTTTTTTTTTGTAATGGGTGAGTAGTTTCTCACTTGTTAGGGTAGGATAAGGAAAGTTTGAGAGAAGGAAATCTCTCTCACTCTTTTCTTGCCCAACATCTTAATTCGGACTCCCGTTAATTGAACCACAATCCGCTCCCTACGGCATCCTATTCTACATGATAGCGGTGATTCCTTAGCGAGACCGGTTGTGGTTGAATTAACCGGAGGTTAAGGCTAAGAGCCAAGAACGGACGGACAAGAACCAAAAGGAAGAAACTAAGAACGGACGGACAAGAACCAAAAGGAAGAAACTAAGCGTTGGAAAGCCTAGCTTATACTCGCAAGTTCCTTCCTAGTCGTGCTAATCCCCGTTGTTGCCGATTATCGTAACACCGATATTAAGAGTGGCAACAAAAGAAGTGAGCGACTTCTATCTCAAACTAACCTAATCCTAACCCTAACAAGCTCTCTTTATATACATTTTAGCATATAGTTAATCTCAAAAAAACTTGGACATTTGGACTTAACTCGTTAAAGCACATAGAAAAAGATTCCCATCTCTCTGCGGACGACCCGTACTCAACCGGCTAGCTACAAGCGAAACCGTCTTGATTGCGGTAATTAACTAAGCACGCAAAAACTCTACAATCAATCCCATAGTCTAGAACAACAGTAGTGACAAGTTTGGGTAATCAAAAACCTCCCTGTCACTGTCTTTGAGGAGACTGAAGTACCTCTTGGGTGCCTGAGATTACCCATCAAATCTGCGGAGTTCCTAATGGAATGTCGAATCCAATTGAATTTTTAGATTCTACTAAATTTTCAGTAATCGTTTGTGGTTCTGGAATAACTTCCAGTTCTACCATACTCCCGCTAATATTTTCTGAAAAAAATTCATTTTACTAAAACTGTGGCGAGTTAAGAACAATATAACTATTGATCTTCCAGATAGTAGAATGTTAACCCTCGTCAAAATCCGGGATAACCCACAAACTGCCATTACTGAAACGTGCCTAGAGTTTATTTGGATTCTGGTTTTAAGCATAAGGCGGACAACTCCATATACCTTAATATCGTTAAGATATGAATTGTAACATTTCAGAAATATAAAATATTATTTTTGGAAATTTAATATTAAAATAATATATTTCGCGAAAACTATTCGATTTGCGAATAGGGGTTTTTCGTAAAATGGTATAAGTATATACCAATATTTGGAAAATAATCGGAGATTAAAATGATTTATTTATTATAATGATATTTATCGGATTTTGGCATTTTTATAATTAATTATATGCAAATTTAAATTAAAATTGATTAGTGTACTACTAATCACGATTAAGCCAAATCCGTATTTTTACATTTTTCCATGGCTAGTGCACTATGTCATGTGCATTTTGTTACATGTTGTATTCTTGTGTTTGGTTTCAATTATTTGGAAAAGAAAAGAAATGAATTAGATGCCATGGTTAAAAAGAGAGAGAGAGCAAAACAAGAGAGATATTTAGGGAGAGAGAGTGAGCTTAAGAGAGAGTGAGATTAAGAGAGAGAGAGGCATCTTTGACTTCCTTATCTTCTCCTTCATTCCATTCTTCTTCCTTATTCATTTCTTCATCCATTTTCTACATCTCCTTCATCTCTCACTACCTCCATGCATCATCTCCAAATCCTTTTCAAAACTCCATGCCACCTTCACAATAAACATGCACAAGTCTATCCTTTGAACCATTCAAGTTTGGATTTTGAAGACTTTGGGCAACTCAAGAATTTTCCTAAGTTGCCAAATGAGGTGATCTCTTCACTTTTAGATTAGTAATCGTGTTTATATAACCTAGTTAGTTTAGATTTCATATTAGTTAGGTTATGCGATCTTGGAATTTACAAGTTGCTGTTATGTGATTAATTGAGATGTAGCGAGTGTTTGTAAGACCTTAGAGATTGATTTCCTGACCTGGAAATGAGTTTAGAAACTGATACACGAACTTAGAATTTGTCCTGTGTCGGTTTTGTGGAGTTTGTTAGCCTACAGGATATCTGGAGCTATCTGAGACGTTTATGAGAAAACCAAACAAGTCCATTGACCTAGATAAACCACTAGAAGACCACCACCTAAGTATGAGCACGTTTTGACCTACTTTGACCGGCGGAGCCGGATTTTGAGGTGATCTCGTCGAACCCCTTATTTCCTATGGTGTTGTGGTTTTGCCTGTAGCTCACTTACCCTACAACCTATCCCCTGTACTTGTTTGTTTAATCCCAATTGACCTGAGCCAAAATCTGGGAGCTGTTTGTGAGTGCTTTGGCATGTTTTCCGATATTTGAGTTCGTGGTTTTGGTATTTGGATTTGAATTGGTTGTTGGATATTTATACGTCAACAACGAGGGTTATTTGGTTGATCTTGCAAGCGTAAGCTATAGCTTTAAACCTATAAGCAACTCGTGTGCCGTATCGGTTTTCGGATATTGGTTTTAATAGAATTGTGATTGTGTATTGATTATAGGTACCTTCGTGTGAACTTCCAAGACGACGAAGCACATCGATTTCGGCTAAGCGAGGAGTTTAGCAGGTGAGTAGATTTATATCTATGGGGGAAGTCGGGTGGATGGCGTATAGCACCCCCGCAACCATTGATATGGAAGATCGTTTTATAACTTATAATTTTGATGAAGGATATGCTACGAACTTAAGATAATATGATTATAGGATTTAGAAAGAGATGATATGATAAAAGTTGACACTAATAAATATATATTAGCTTGATAATATGATATAGGTATATAAGATAATATGATGTGGGATATTGAGATGATAAATATAGATGATTCGGATTGATATATGAGAATATGAAATGAGAAAGTGAATTATGATAAGTATGAATTGAAAGATAACGAGTATGAGTTGATAATGATAGGATATGAGATCGAGATCGATGTGAATTGAGATTAACAAGATATGACGTATATGCAAGATGACATGATTAAGATTGATATAGATGTGTTATGTGAATGATAAGGTATGCCATACGAGATTATAGATCCTTACCTTTGCTGGTGAATAGGATGGTAGATTCCCTACTCTGTTTGTGACACCGTACGATGGATTACCGTATGCGATGCGTTAACGAATGTTTGATCCGCGTTCATGAATTGAGAATGATGATCGAGGGTATTGCGACACTTGATACTATGAGGCGGGATCGTTGATATAAAGAGGCTACCTTATTATAGTTCATATTTGTTGGATTATTTCTCGTGTGATACCTATCATGTTTCCAGTATTTAATGTTATATGATATACTTGCTAGTACACCTGCACAATTACCGTTGATGCATATATTACACTTATACTGATTTGCCGGCTCACACACATTCATCATCGGTAATTGCCATGCTACTTACACAGTAGAACTGCCCTATCATGATATTACTCTTAACCATAAAAGTTCATTCATTGTTCAGTATTATCACTTGACATGCTTGCATGATATACTCGATATGCTTATATTACTACTCTATGTTGCATATATCGTACTTTATGGTTATATGTATCGAGATGCTATTTTTATGAGATCTCTGGATTTGAGAACCGCAGTTTAATTTCAAAGGAAATTGTGTATTGTTTTAAAAATACGGTTTCTCTTTATATGATATTTCGAGGTGTCCACCATGAGTTTTCTCGGTTCTGAGCAGTGAGTATACCCAATTCGATGAGCGGTAGGCACCGTCTGCGGGTACATGGTGGACCCGGTGAGGTGCCCCGGGGTAAGAAGACTTATATTGTTAGGCGGTGAGCCTGGCAGGGGAGCACTACCTATCGGTGATTGTGTATAACTCGGCGGATATCCGGAGGATACCGTTTTGAAGTTATGATATGAAATGGATATGATGATCGATCTGAGAATGCGGCGCCTGAGATGAGATAGATATGATGGCTAATCTGAGTATGCGACGCCTGAGATATAAGGATTTACGTGTCGATGCTGGACACGGGTTTTCATGATGTTTCGAGTGTCGGTGTTGGACACTCAGGTTCCATAATTTTTATATGTCGTTGATGGACATGTGGTTGATATCCTCATATATATATATAGGCTTATGTTTTCATGATGTTCGAGTGTCGGTGTGGGACACTCAGGTTCCATGATATTGTTTGTGTCGTTGATGGACACGTGGATGATATCCACATGCATACAGGCATATGATGTCGGATGTTTATTTATATATATCATTGCATTGACTCGATTGTTGACATATATGCGTACTTGGTCACCCTAGATATCATAGTATTACCTTTAGGATATAGTGACCTAGGAAATCGTTGTTTTATTCGATTTCTACTTGCTGATGTTTTCTACTCACGAGTTGGCAACTCACCCCCGTTGTGCCACAGTTCTTGCAGGTTTGACCGCTTGGGATCAGTTGCGGTATTGCTAGCACACAGCTTCATCTAGGGTGCTTGCTTTGGTAGGTGGGATACATATTTGATCATGCCCACTCTCATACCTTATATTCCGTTGTATCTAGATAAACTCCATCAGATCAAATCAAAGACTAGAATTTGTATATTGGTAGACCTAGTCAGACTTGGGTTTTGGGCGAGACTTAGAGCGGTAGGTTATGATCGCTTTCTTGAGTTTTGATGTCTTGCTTCTTTATTTGTTCTTTCTGAGTTGATTCTTCACCGTTGGACGTCGTATATATGTTGTTGCGTGGTTTTGATTCCACCGGTTGGCGAAGAGCTAGCTCCCGCTTGGGGATGCCTATATATTGTTATGTATATATTTTTGGATCAAAATATACAAGGGAGGTGCTGCCCAAATTTGTTAAAGACGAAACATGTTTTCAACTATAGTATAATCCACTTGCATTTTCAAGTTTCATTAGCTATGTATTTAAAGAAAAACATGATTCATTATACCTTTATTTCAAAACTGCACCACCACTATTTTCCGCAAAAAGGTTTAGATTTTCTGGGCTTAGGCTTACTTGATTTACGTCACGCCTTTAGACGTTGCGGAATTTAAGTACCGGCCACATTATAAATTACGGGTCATGACAAAATTAGTATCAGAGCCGGTCCCTCAAACGTAGGTTTGTGGTTCGATGACGAACCATTGTTCTAAGGGGAGGATGTAATACTCCAGGTGGAGTTGGGGATGAATACCACCTACCCTGTGAGAAGTGAGATGTTATCCAGTATCGAGGCGGGGATGTAACCGATACGGATACACACGGGGACCTACTGTAGAACAATGGGAAGTATCGAATTCCATTCCGAAAGAGCGCATGATCAGAACTATAAATGGAATGATACCACTCCTATAACATGGAGGCACCTTTTGGATGAATCGGAACTCCAGAGTTTGAAGAACTTTGTAGTTAATCGTGCTTGAGCCAGGGAAATTCTGGGATGGGTGACCTACTGGGAAGTAGCCCCTTTCTTGAGTCCGGTTCATTCAAAGGGACAAAACCGTGCGGTTTCGACCAGAGCAGAAAATACCATCTATGTTTGGAGGTGGGTCGTGACAAATATGGTATCAGAGCGTTACGTTTAATTTTGGTTTGAGTCTGGGTTTGACTATGCAGAGCCTAGGGCGTATATATATTGGAACCTAGGCTTGACCTTACGGAACTTAGACTTGACGGTGGGTATTATACCCGAACTTTCGTTTCATAGCTTGACCTTGATTGATGGAGTAGGTAGGTTGAGTAGAGTGACGGACAGTACGTATGTTCTGCGGCATATTTACGATACGATACTCCACTTAAGAAACCTTAGGATGTACATATCTTGAGATCTGTGATACTATTCGTTCCTATGATCATATATCCATTTGGGATCTGTTGATTTCTTTCGTTCATTTCATCTATCATCATCGATACCTTCTTGAGGTTCCTGTCACCATGGTTTGAGTGCAGATTAAGCTGCTGATAGTGTTGCGGTCAGAGCGAGCTCGTCACGGACGAGGGCTGACCATGTTGTTTCTGGTGACACAGGAACATGTAGGTATAGTGTTGTGTTGTGATCTCTCGTTTGAGGCGAGTGTTCGGTATTTTATCGGATGATCGGGCCATTGATAGAGACTACCAGATTAAGAGGACCGTTGATGTACAGCCTACCTCAGAGATCGTGATGTTGTCTACCGTGCAGACAGATGACCCAGCTGTTGCTGAGATTGATAGGATGTCGATTCCAGAGTTTATGAGCTGAGACCGCTGGAGCTTTCAGGCAGAGATGTGACAGGAGATAGCTAGTCTATCTCGAGTGGAGCGACTGATATGATTCGTCAGACTTGATGTGCCTTGTTCAGTTGAAAATATTGCGCATTTGATACGACATTTTCCTTACCATTTTTATATAATAAAAGGTGTTTATTATAAATATGACACATATGAGGGTTTATCCATAAAAATACTATTTTCATGTATTTATATATTATAATTAATATTATGAAGGAAAATGTAAGCATATAATATCTATGTAATATTTGGTCCATTTAAATATGCTTACCTTATTAAATATCTTTGACCAATTCTCTTAAAACTATAATATCATGTCAAATGGTTAAAAATAATATCTCACTAAAAACAAATTCTACTAACATTATTTATTTAGATAATTGTGCAGAAATTATATCAGAACTGGAATCAAGGAAATCCGAGTTATCGAGATCAAATCTGCCGAAATCTTAAAGTAAATCGAAGAAATCAATTCTGGCAGAGAGATAGAGAAGATTTTCAGATATCAAAATAGTCTACATGTAACAACCTAGTTCATTTATACCAATTACAGTTCCCGTATTTCCTTATTGGTGGTATTTTCTTGATTTATCGTGTTTGGGTGCGAATGGTATTTTACATTTTACATTACATTCGACCCGACCCGCTTGCTTGAACCTGTTTGATTCATATTTATGAATTACCTTGACTTGTTACATAGACGCGTGCATCTCATGTATACTGCATACTGGCATTTTATCTGGCATTGCATCTTTTACCATATAACATTTTAGGTCATGTAAAATAATTTAAAATTGCATTTCATAGCCTGCATGATACCCCTAACCCCGTGGTTGCATCTGCGCATCTTGTTCTCATCCCGTTCAGTGAAACGGACGTATTTGGATGGCCACGCGCGCGTACGTGCATCCGTTCTTGGGGGTATACATTTTCGTTAGCTGAGCATTCATTTTGAATTTTGAAAGTCGCATATATTTTTCGTATTTAAAATTTGAATTTTTAGACCCGACCCGGGCGCGTTTTGGAATATTTGTAAAAATTCAAATTAATTAATTTAATATATCACTATATTTTAAATCAACAGATTAAATTTTACTTAACTAACAATAAAATCTTTTTAAATTTTTAAAATCTTTTCCCTAACTAAATCTGTTCACTCCTCCAGCTCTCTCTCGCTATCAAGAGGGCCCCACGCATCTCTCTCTCTCTTTCTTTTCTTTCTCTCTCTCCCTCTCTCTCTCACCCGCTATCTCTTTCTCTCTCTCCCACAAAACAACAAATCTATCTCTCCTCACTATTCACCGCACCCTCTCTTTCTCCTCTCGATCTTCTCTCTCTCCTCTCTCTCATCTCGATTCTCTCTCTCTCCCTATATATTATATATATTTATACCTTGTTCCTTTTTTTTAAAAAACCCACGAACCCTTACCCCGCCTGCCTCCACTTCGCCGTTGCCAAAGCCTCCGACGAAGCCCTCTCGACCTCGTCTTCATCCTCCCCTTGTCCTCACTCTCCTTTGCTCATCTCCCCGAGCTCTGCACACCCTGAAACCCAAACCCGAGCACTCCTGCACACGCCACACCGCCGGAGTTGATCGCCGCCGTCGATCTCGTCCTCGCTCCTCGTTCTCCGACTCCAGTACACCACAATGAGCTTTCTTCTTTCCTATTTCCTTCTTCCTTTCTTTCATTTCTCTTCTTTCTTTCTTCTGTTCTTTTTCTCTCAAGATTGTTCTCTGCCTTTTATAGTTCGCCGGAAACCGGACGTGACGTCAACGATCCCGACACTCCAGCGAATGTACCCGACTTGTGTGATCACCTTTGTGCGTTATTTGGATCCGTTCCGTGTACCGTACGCGCATCGCGACTTTTTGCCGACGTGAGACGTTCCGTACACACCCGTTTCTTGATCCATCTAGGCAAGTTAATTTTGCTACATGCTATTTAAATTATTATATACCTATTTAAATATATATTATACCTGTAGTTTAAATCTAGTACCCCATGTTTCATTTTACAACATTTCGGTGTTCTGTTTGCATCCGTTTATACCATTTTAGATCTAGACCATGAAAACTAATCTTGTTACATAGTAGATTACATTACAATGCATCCATACCTATATTTATATCACATAGTGCTTATTTGTACATCCCATAGTACCATTTTATAGTTTATAACCTTTTGGATATCTATTTGCATCCATCTCGTCTAATATATATACAATTGCATCCATGGATTATATTAATACGTAATAATGTGATATTAACATTCCATGTTTATTATAGTGCATCATAATTAGTGTTGGAACTATAACTTTAACCCTAATCGATAACTGTGCATCCATATGTTTGAATCTATACCTATTTGCATACCACATCACATTATTCCATTTTATTGTTACATTGGTACCCCATAATTGTTTTTGTGTACCCATGCTTATTATAGTTTGATTATGTGCACCCACGTGACACTTGTGCACCCCCTGACATGACTTGATACACTACTGCTTGACACGACTTGATACCTATGCACTACTTGACCTGACCTGATACATGTACACTACCTGACATGACCTGATGTACTACAGCTTGACATGTTACCTGATCTTGTTACTAATGCCGACAATCTTGACTTGTTGTCCCTACGGACATTTCCTGATGTCTATTCAGACAAACCTGTACCTGCTTGATCATGTGTTGGTATTAGCTCCAGATTTATCAATACCTGACTTGAACACATAACTTGGGGGTATGGGGAAATCAATGATGAAACCTGACTTGTAACTCGACAGTTCGATACCTTTACTGATCAGTCTTACGGGCTAGGCTAGCCCTGGGATGCTGCTGCTGACATCATTCATCGTTACATACTACCTTTTACTGCCTTGCGGCACGTCTCAGGTTCAGCCCGAGAATCTTGACCGTGGTCCCGGGCACGCACGGTATACTATTGAGTTACATCGATGATTCATCAAATTGATTTCAAAGACTTGAGAGTAGTTAACCCAGTAGACCAGTCTAGATTACTCACTGCACATCACTTATGCCTTACCTTCATTGTCTTTATTTATGTTACTGTTATACCTTTATTACCGTTCATACTCGTGCCTTCATGTCTTGTTACCCCCTGATTATATTATTGCTTGATGTTATGACGCACTGACGTCTGGGTTTTGCATGGCCCAGATCCTCTACCTTTGTCGCAGACTGATCAGGAGTACTTCCGCTTTTAGGCTGAGCAGTGAGGATCCAGTTGGTATCCAGTTTTACTTTCTAGGTGTTTTGTTTATTGCATCTATTGCTTCCGCATATTATTATTCTTGAGTCGTTATTCTGGCTTATGCACATGTATTAGATAGTTATTATTATTGTTCTTGATATCTCTACAGCCGTAATGTGACTGTGGAAGGATATTTCCTATCTACAGGTAGCATGGTTAGCTCTGTCACGTGCCTATCTTAGCGTACTCTTAGAAGCGGGGCGTGACAGGGTTTGTTTGGTATCAGAGACATAGGATATAGGTTAATCGAGTTTGAGTCTTTTGTAGTTGGGTATTGGACCCAATACACGAATCAGAATACTCGTGATTAGGAACATGTCCTGCTACATTGCTATCATGATTCTTGAATTATATCTTTCTCTTATCCTTTGCCTTGACGATATGCAAACCACTTTGCATCTCGACTTGAAACCTTTTGGTTCCCTATTGTTTCTCCCTATTCCTTGATTCTGATACTAGGATTTGGGCGACTTGAGTGGAGTTATGCGATTGTAACTATGAACTGCAGCATGGTTACAATGCGGTACTCTATTTAAGTAACTTGGAGTCCTGGTCTTGATTCACTTCTTTGTTCTATGGTCGTCATATTGCCTTGTTTCTCTTACTTTCCCGTTTATGTTTTATCGCAAGCTTGAATCCTGTTTACTGTGCTTATCTTCTTCAGTGTTTGGCTTCAGGTGAAATCGTTTCAGGTATCCTACTTGTTCATGTCTTTCCCGCATTAGAATTATTCAATTCTGGTGCATCCCTTTATTTGAAGTTGTCTTGGAAATGGATTTTCTCGGCACTTTCCACGCTCACATTGATTGTAGGGCAAAGAAAGTGATTTTCCAGATTCCCGGACATCCGAAGTTTGGTTTTGCTGGAGGAAGCAGTTCTGTTGGGCCAGTCGAGTTTAGGGCTAGGCTGACAAACAATGTTCTTTCGTCGATGGAAGTTAATAAGGAGAAAGCGATATCTGTAGTTCGAGAGTTCATGGATGTATTCGAAGACATCTCAGGTTTACCGCCAAAACGAGATGTGGAGTTCGCGATCGATCTTGTTCCTGGTGCAGCGCCGATTTCAAGGCGTATTATCCGATGGCACCAGTGGAGTTGGATGGAGTAAAGAAGCAGGTTACCGAATTGCTAGAGAAGAGTTGGATTCGCAGCAGCAATTCACCTTGGTGAGCTCCAGTTCTTCTAGTTAAGAAGAAAGATGGCACAAGAAGGATGTGCATCGATTATCGAGAATTAAACCGGGTGACTATTAAGAACCAGTACCCGATCCCTCGCATTGGCGAATTATTTGAGCAGCTTAGTGGCGCAAGGGTATTCTCGAAGCTGGATTTGCGATCCGGATATCATCAGGTCCGAGTTAAATCAAAAGATATTTGCAATACTGCATTCCGAACTCAATACGGACATTACGAGTATTTAGTGATGCCATTCGGAGTTATGAATGCACCGGCGATATTTATAGACTTGATGAACCGAATCTTTTCACCGTTCTTGGACCAGTTTATAGTGGTGTTCATTGATGATATTCTGGTTTACTCGAGGTGTATTGAAGAGCACTCAGAACACTTGAAGATCGCACTACAGACATTGAGGCAAGAAAGATTATATGCAAAGATGAGCAAGTGTGAGTTTTGGCTTGAAGAAGTGAAGTTTTTGGGGCATGTCGTGTCTGGAGATGGAATCGCCGTTGATCCCGAGAAGATTGCAGCAGTTCGAGATTGGCCGATTCCGAAGAACGTAATAGAGATCAGACGTTTTCTTGGACTTGCAGGATACTATAGACGGTTCGTGGAGAATTTTGCTCGTTTGGCTGAGCCTTGACCAAGCTTACATGCAAGGAGGTACCATTTGTGTGGACGGATAAGTGTGCGTCAGCTTTTGAGGTGTTGAAACAGAGATTGATAGCCGCTCCTATTTTGACCGTACCAGACAGTTCCGGAGGATTGGTGATTCACAGCGACGCATCTGGGAAAGGATTGGGATGTGTTTTGATGCAGCATGGGAAGGTTACAGCTTACGCATCAAGACAGTTGAAGACCCATGAGAAGAATTACCCAACTCATGACTTGGAGCTAGCAGCTGTGATTTTCGCTTTGAAGATTTGGAGACACTACTTATTGGGCGAAAGGGTCGGAGTTTTCACTGATCACAAAAGCTTGAAGTATGTGTTCACACAGAAGGAGCTTAATATGAGGCAGCGTAGATGGTTGGGGCTGATGGCTGAATACGATCTTGATCTTAAATACCTTCCAGGGAAAGTTAATGTTGTGCCGGATGCGCTTAGTCGGTTGCCAGCAATTCGGATGTTGACTGCACAGAAGGAACTTATTGAAAACTTTCGAAGATTCGATTTGGAGGTTGTGCTACCGCATTCTTCGGGACAGTTGATGCAGCTGCAAGTACAATCGTCGTTGATCGAAAGTATTAAAGCAGCGCAATTGCAGGACCCTAGATTGCAAAAGTTTCGAGAACAGGTTGAAGCTGGACTTTGAACGGACTTGTTGATTCATGAAGATGGTTCGTTGCGATATGGTAGTCGTTTGTGTGTGCCAAAAGGAGATATTCGCGAAGAAGTTATGAAGGAGGCACACAGTTCCGCATATTCCGTACATTCAGGAGGCACGAAGATGTACCGAGATCTATGACAACATTTCTGGTAGGAAGGCATGAAACGGGAGATTGCTCGTTTTGTAGCGAAGTGCTTGGTGTGTCAGCAAATTAAGGCTGAACATCAAAGGGTTGCTGGTTTATTGCAACCACTTCCGATTCCTCAATAGAAGTGAGAACATATAACCATGGATTTCGTGACGACTTTACGCGGAGTCCAAAAAAGCAACAATGAAGTTTGGGTGATTGTTGATCGATTGACCAAGGCAGCTCATTTCATACCATTTCAAGTTGGTCAATCAACAGAAGCTTTGGCAGAACGGTACATGCAGGAGATTGTAAGATTGCATGGAGTACCGGTGAGTATAGTGTCCGACCGTGACACTCGTTTCTTATCACACTTCTGGAGGAGCTTACAAGGAAGTTTGGGGACACGATTGAAGTTTAGCACAGCTTATCATCCTTAGACAGATGGCCAAAGAGAACGATCCAAACTCTTGAAGACATGTTGAGAGCTTGCATGCTAGACTTCAAGGGTTCATGGGAGGATCATCTACATTTGGTGGAGTTTTCTTACAATAACAGTTTCCAGGCGACTATTCAGATGGCTCCATTCGAAGCTTTATATGGTCGCAAGTGTCGTTCACCTGTTCGTAGGGATGATATTGGAGAACGAAGATTGTTGGGACCAGATTTGATCGTGCAGACAGTGGAGAAAGTTAACACTATCCAGAATCATATGAAGGCAGCATAAGATCGGCAAAAGAGTTGGGCGGATACATTGAGAAGACCTCTAGAGTTCGCTGTTGGTGATTTGGTATTCTTGAAGATATCACCGACTAGAGGGGTGATTCGTTTTGGGAGTCGAGGCAAGTTTAGTCCTTGATTCGTTGGGCCTTTCGAGATTTTGGAGCGTGTTGGAGAAGTGGCGTATCGATTGGCTTTACCGCAATCTTTGGCGAATGTTCATGACGTGTTTCATGTATCTCAACTCCGTAAATATGTTCGAGATGAAACATACATACTGGATCATTCGGAGCTGACTGTACGAGAAGATTTAATCTTTGAGGAGCGACCGATATCGATTGTAGATCGAAGAGAAACGGTTCTTAAGAACAAGCTTATCCCTCTTATACTTGTTTCTTGAGGAAATCGCTCGCATGGAGAATCAACTTGGGAACGAGAAGATGAAATCCGACAGAAGTTTCCACATCTATTCTTGAAGTTTCTTGATTGTTTATCCTTTCTTGTTCTTGGAATTTCGAGGACGAAATTTTTTTTGTAGTTTGGTATAATTTAACAACCTAGTTCATTTATACCAATTACAGTTCCCGTATTTCCTTATTGGTGGTATTTTCTTGATTTATCGTGTTTTGGTGCGAATGGTATTTTACATTTTATATTGCATTCGACCCGACCCGCTTGCTTGAACATGTTTGATTCATATTTATGAATTACCTTGACTTGTTACATAGACGCGTGCATCTCATGTATACTGCATACTGGCATTTTAGCTGGCATTGCATCTTTTACCATATAACATTTTAGGTCATGTAAAATAATTTAAAATTGCATTTCATAGCCTGTATGATACCCCTAACCCCGTGGTAGCATCCGCACATCTTGTTCTCGTCCCGTTCAGTGAAACGGACGTGTTTGGATGGCCACGCGCGCGTACGTGCATCCGTTCTTGGGGGTATACATTTTCGTTAGCTGAGCATTCATTTTGAATTTTGAAAGTCGCATATATTTTTCGTATTTAAAATTTGAATTTTTAGACCCGACCCGGGCGCGTTTTGGAATATTTTGTATCCGCCAAAATTCAAATTAATTAATGTAATATATTACTATATTTTTAATCAACAGATTAAATTTTACTTAACTAACAATAAAATCTTTTTAAAATTTTAAAATCTTTTCCCTAACTAAATCTGTTCACTCCTCCAGCTCTCTCTCGCTGTCAAGAGGGCCCCACGCATCTCTCTCTCTCTTTCTTTTCTTTCTCTCTTTCTCTCTCTCCCTCTCTCTCTCTCACCCGCTATCTCTTTCTCTTTCTCCCACAAAACAACAAATCTATCTCTCCTCACTATTCACCGCACCCTCTCTCTCCTCTCGATCTCTTCTCTCTCTCTCTTTCTTTTCTTTCTCTCTTTCTCTCTCTCCCCCTCTCTCTCACCCGCTATCTCTTTCTCTCTCTCCCACAAAACAACAAATCTCTTTCTCCTCTCGATCTCCTCTCTCTCCTCTCGATCTCCTCTCTCTCTCATCTCGATTCTCTCTCTCTCTTTCTTTATCTCTCTCCCTTTATATATTATATATATTTATACCTTCTTTTTTTTATAAAAAAACCCACGAACCCTAACCCCGCCTGCCTCCACTTCGCCGTCGCCAAAGCCTCCGACGACGCCCTCTCGACCTCGTCTTCATCCTCCCCTCGTCCTCACTCTCCTCTGCTTATCTCCCCGAGCTCTGCACACCCTGAAACCCAAACCCAAGCACTCCTCCACACGCCACACCGCTGGAGTTGATCGCTGCCGTCGATCTCGTCCTCGCCCCTTGTTCTCCGACTCCAGTACACCACAGTGAGCTTTCTTCTTTCCCATTTCCTTCTTCCTTTCTTTCATTTCCCTTCTTTCTTTCTTCTGTTCTTTTTCTCTCAAGATTGTTCTCTGCCTTTTATAGTTCGCCGGAAACCGGACGTGACGTCAACGATTCCGACACTCCAGCGAACGTACCTGACTTGTGTGATCACCTTTGTGCGTTGTTTGGATCCGTTCCGTGTACCGTACGCGCGTCGCGACTTTTCGCCGACGTGAGACGTTCCGTACACACCCGTTTCTTGATCCTTCTAGGCAAGTTAATCTTTCTACATGCTATTTAAATTATTATATACCTATTTAAATATATATTATACCTGTAGTTTAAATCTAGTACCCCATGTTTCATTTTACAACATTTCGGTGTTTTGTTTGCATCCGTTTATACCATTTTAGATCTAGATCATGAAAACTAATCTTGTTACATAGTAGATTACATTACAATGCATCCATACCAATATTTATATCACATAGTGTTTATTTGTACATCCCATAGTACCATTTTATAGTTTATAACCTTTTGGATACCTATTTGCATCCATCTCGTCTAATATATATACAATTCCATCCATGGATTATATTAATACATAATAATGTGATATTAACATTCCATGTTTATTAAAGTGCATCATAATTAGTGTTGGAACTATAACTTTAACCCTAATCGATAACTGTGCATCCATATCTTTGAATCTATACCTATTTGCATACCACATCACATTATTCCATTTTATTGTTACATTGGTACCCCATACTTGTTTTTGTGTACCCATGGTTATTATAGTTTGATTATGTGCACCCACGTGACACTTGTGTACCCCCTGACATGACTTGATACACTACTGCTTGACACGACTTGACACCTATGCACTACTTGACCTGACCTGATACATGTACACTACCTGACATGACCTGATGTACTACAGCTTGACATGTTACCTGATCTTGTTACTAATGCCGACAATCTTGATTTGTTGTCCCTAAGGACATTTCCTGATATCTATTCAGACAAACCTGTACCTGCTTGATCCTGTGTTGGCATTAGCTCCAGATTTATCAATATCTGACTTGAACACATAACTTGGGGGTATGGGGAAATCAATGATGAAACCTGACTTGTAACTCGACAGTTCGATACCTTTACTGATCAGTCTTACGGGCTAGGCCAGTCCCGGGATGCTGCTGCTGACATCATTCATCATTACATACTACCTTTTACTGCCTTGCGGTACGTCTCGGATTTAGCTCGAGAATCTTGACCGTGGTCCCGGGCACGCACGGGATACTATTGAGTTACATCAATGATTCATCAAATTGATTTCAAAGACTTGAGAGTAGTTAACCCAGTAGATCAGTCTAGATTACTCACTGCACATCACTTATGCCTTACCCTTCATTGTCCTTATTTATGTTACCGTTATACATTTATTACCGTTCATACTCGTGCCTGCATGTCTTGTTACCCCCTGATTATATTATTGCTTGATGTTATGACGCACCGACGTCTGGGTTTTGCATGGCCCAGATCCTCTACCTTTGTCGCAGGCTGATCAGGAGTACTTCCGCTTTTAGGCCGAGCAGTGAGGATCCAGTTGGTATCCAGTTTTACTTTCTAGGTGTTTTGTTTATTGGATCTATTGCTTCCACATATTATTATTCTTGAGTCGTTATTCTGGCTTATGGACATGTATTAGATAGTTATTATTATTGTTCTTGATATCTCTACAGCCGTAATTTGACCGTGGAAGGATATTTCCTATCCACAGATAGCATGGTTGGCTCTGTCACGTGCCTATCTTAGCGTACTCTGTGAAGCGGGGCGTGACACTACATGTGTCACCAGAAGAGGCCACAAGATTTTTGAAGCAGCGAACCCCCTAATCCACACCAAATGGCCGTGGTTTCGCCGCAATATTGAGAAGTTAGGGCTCTGGATTTTCTTGTTAGGATCCTAATAACTAGTTACCATATTAAGAAACTAGGGTTCTGGCTCTGTGACTACAAATAAGGACCGAGAGTCTCTTAGAAAAATCATCAAACCGACGCGATCACGAAGTCCACGACGGCTTAAGAATCCTGGTTGATCATCGACAGTTCATCTACCTCCTTAGAAGAGATTGAGAAGCAAATTAGGGTTTTGTAATCATTTTCTAAAGGAACAAAGTGTACTTGATTTTGTTGATTAATAAAAGTAGTTGTTTTCTTATATCATTTTATTTTCTGTAGTTTTCATTATGATTTCCCTTTCTATCTTTTCTTTTCCCAACATGCACGAGTAATTCTCCGCTTGTTAGGGTTCGTAGGATTATGGTAGATTAATGGATGATGAAGATCCTTAAACTTTTTTTACGTCCTATAAAGTTTATAAACTTTACCAAAAGAATAATTAACATCCTAATCGGGCGCGCTACCAATTTATTGCTAGTCTCGACCGCGATTAGAGATTAGATTAACGATTGTTTTGGTAAATGCTAGATATGAACGGAGATTCATGTCAAAATAGGAGTTAAGAGTAGGAACCCTTTTCCCGCCAGAAACCCTAATCTACATGCATCACTGTCGATCTAGTTTTAAATCTATTAAAGGATAAAAGGAGTAATCTTTAATTAACCATCCATTACTACTAAATCTTAACGAACCCGACAAGCCCCCTTCTAATATAAAACCTACATCTGTAATTAATCTAGATCTATATCCTGCATCCGTGTTTGACGTAGATCTAGAACCTACAACCATTCTTCACCATTCTTTATTCTTCCTCCTTTCTTAATCAACACGTCTAAACTAAAATTAAAAGATTCAACGTTTCCCTGAGGACGACCCGTACTCATCTCGGTCTGGCTACACGCGACACCGTTATTGATTGCGGTTATTCTACAAACAACTCTAAAAAAAATCAACCAATCATGCCGATGCAGGCTCAGTTGAGTTGAAGAATTCCAATTGAAGGATCTTACTCAGATCTAGAGTAAATCGAGCAAGAGAGGACGTTGTTCGTCGGATGCTCCGATGTGAGATCGGTAGGTTGACCAGTTTTAGATAGAAGGACCTCACTCAGATGCGTTGTGAGTTGATCGAGAACTGACGAATAAAGTGTATTCCTCCGATGATTTGGACGAGTTCCCAAGGACGTGTTAGGCTAGATATCTTCTACAGAGTGATGAAAATACCGAGTTCGTAATTTCGAGTCCGTGTGAGAGACTCCGGATTGACTGTAGCCAAGAACAAATTGCAATATGCAGACAGTAAGAGATGACGTCGAAGTGGACGATAATAAAGATAAATGGAACAAGAGGTTCGTGCAAGATGTTAGCGAGCGGTTGTTACGCTCCGTTGATGCCGAAGGATTGATATGTGTGCAGAGGCGTTAGATACAACCAAATTTCTAAAGAAAGCCGTGCTGAGGACACAGCTGTCCGGTTATGAGAAAAGAGTTAAGCAAGAGTGCCAACCTTCGTATACTTCGGCATAGGTGAGATCGGAAGAAGCCATGAGAAGATTCTTTCTAGGACACCGCAACGATAAAGATTTGTACCCAGGATCAGTTATATCATGCATATTCAGAGGGCCAGATGCCGCCGTCAGTAATGTGCCGTTGAGAGTGGTCATGTTGATTGGCCAAACGGTGATCAGAGAAGTTCCAGAGAGGGACTGTTCCGTTAGTACACCTGACCGGGCCGACGAGCGGAAGGATCGTGAGATTGGTAATCCACATAAAAAACGAGGACCCAGAGACCGAGGATGGCATATTGTGAGCAGGAGGCAAGTAAATGATCTTGCTCTGCCAATTTTGGCCGCACCGACATATTTTTCGTCATTGTAGGAGGTGTACTTCAATGTCATTTATTGCGATTGCGTTTTGTGATCCGAGTATCACACTTTTATCTCTTGGACTTGAGTTTCGATGATTGGGTTTTGTGATTATGTTTTTGTGCACCATGGCTGCACCTATTGGAGATTTATATTTTGTGCACAGTTATTGCACTTAATTTATGTTTTATACACCGCTACATTGGTTTATGATTTGTGCATATCTATTGCACTAGGTATCGATTTGTGCCTTCGTTGCATGTATTTATGGTTTCGTGGATTCGATACTGTCGATTCGATTTTGTGTATGTCATACACACTTGACTTGATTTTTGCACTCGGTATAGCTTATATATGCTCGCAGTGCATTGGGATGAATTTTGTGCACACAGTTGCAAACGTTTATAATTCTATACACCTTGGTATACTCGGTGTTGTTTTTGTGAGCATTTGAAATATTGATGAGTTTTCGTGCATTAGTTGCACCAAATTTGTATTTCGTGCATTTGTTGCACCAGATTTATGTTTTCATAAGCGTCTGCACTTGGTGTTTGTTATTATGCACGCTACTGCACTAGATGTTTTGTGCGGACCTAACACACTTGATTTGGATTTTCGCGCATGTTGGGCGCATGATATGAGATTTTGTACACACCTAGCGCACTCGATTGGGATTATTATTCGTGCATGATTGGATGCACTTGATTGGGATTTTTATTCGTGCATGTTAGTTGCACTCGATAGAAATTTTTATTCGTGCATGTTGGATGCACTTGATTGAGATTTTCATTTGTGCATGTTAGTTGCACTGGATTGAGATTTTCGTCCACTATAGATGCATTTGATATTGTTGTCGTGCACATCCGTTGCACTGGACAGATGGTTTTGTGCACACCCATTGCACTTAGTTTTGCATTTGTGCATATTTGTGGCACTTGTATTGGATTTGATTTCCGTATGCACCAGACGCACGTGATGTTGGATACGCCTTTTGAGGCTGATTTTATTTATGAGTATCGCGTTTTGATGATGGATACTATATTATATAGTAGCCGAGCAGGACTGGTCTGAGGACAGTGCCTGAGTACTTTTGCATGCATAAAAAGTTACCAAATGGTTTTCAAAAAGGAGCTATAGTCTCGCTATTTCCTACGTGTTCGCAAGTGACATAAATTTTTACAAAGAGAACCTTCTGGAATATTTCAAAAAAGCGAGACGTATAATTTGAACAAAACATATATAAGTATATATTTACTAATTTACAAATGATCGTCCGCCACTTATGCCGTGATTTACGCATGGCGCGACGATTTGAAAAAGATTTTGCATGTGTTTTATTCAGCTTTTAAAATGGTTTTACAAAGATACGTGCTATATACGTATTATGATTTGGCTATAGTGCATTTGGATTCCAGTAGTGGAATTCGATATTCGTATTTTCTTTATAACTCCGATGATTGCGTGATACTTGACGGATTTTGATTTTGAGTTTCGTACTCGTTTTCAGGCACACACGATGTGTTGTAGTATTTCTGTATCTTCCGTGATTTCGGAACCCAGTTGATTTGAGCTGATTATTGAAATGTTTGAGTATTTGGGGATTTAAATTTAAATTCGGGGACCAAATTTATTTAAGGGGGGAAGACTATAACATTTCAGAAATATAAAATATTATTTTTGGAAATTTAATATTAAAATAATATATTTCGCGAAAACTATTCGATTTGCGAATAGGGGTTTTTCGTAAAATGGTATAAGTATATACCAATATTTGGAAAATAATCGGAGATTAAAATGATTTATTTATTATAATGATATTTATCGGATTTTTGCATTTTTATAATTAATGATATGCAAATTTAAATTAAAATTGATTAGTGTACTACTAATCGCGATTAAGCCAAATCTGTATTTTTACATTTTTCCATGGCTAGTGCAGCATGTCATGTGCATTTTGTTACATGTTGTATTCTTGTATTTGGTTTCAATTATTTGGAAAAGAAATGAATTAGATGCCATGGTTAAAGATAGAGAGAGAGTAAAACAAAAGAGATATTTAGGGAGAGAGAGTGAGCTTAAGAAAGAGTGAGATTAAGAGAGAGAGAGAGATGCATCTTTGATTTCCTTATCTTCTCCTTCATTCCATTCTTCTTCCTTATTCATTTCTTCATCCATTTTCTTCATCTCCTTCATCCCTCACTACCTACATGCATCATCTCTAAATCCTTTTCAAAACCCCATGCCACCTTCACAATAAACATGCACAAACCTATTCTAAACCCTTTGAGCCATTCAAGTTTGGATTTTGAAGATTTTGGGCAACTCAAGAATTTTCCTAAGTTGCCAAATGAGGTAATATCTTCACTTTTAGATTAGTAATCGTGTTTATATAGCCTAGTTAGTTTAGATTTTGTATTAGTTAGGTTATGTGATCTTGGAATTTACAACTTGCTGTTATGTGGTTAATTGAGGTGTAGAGAGTGTTTGTAAGACTTTAGAAATTGATTTCCTGACCTGGAAATGAGTTTAGAAACCAATACACGAATTTAGAATTTGTCCCATGTTGGTTTTTTGGAGTTTGTTAGCCTACAGGGTATCTGGAGCTATCTGAGACTGTTTACCGCCGAAAACGGGAGACGAAACCGCGTAGGTCGTCCTGCCTAAATTTAGGGGCATACGCTATTTGGATTTATCTGTCCACCTCTACGAAGATGCCAAGTTGATTTATGGCACCGGGAATCGGAGGTTTGGACGGATGCGGCCGTTGTAGTAGAGTTCGTCAGATTCCCCCTCGTTTTGAGGGGTTTTTTATTGTGGAGACGCTCTTCCCTGCAGGCGCAAGCCCCTGCAGTTAATTACATTACCGCATCGCGGTAACCACTTTCTCCTGCTCCAGAAGATCACGTTGTTTTGTGTGTGTTTGTTTTATTTTTGGTTGCTCCTGGATTGTATACGGAGACTAATTTCTATTGTCGCCCGTAGGGCGTGGATTAGTCTAAATCCGTATCTTCTTAGATTTGGGTTTGGTTTGATTTAAGGATTGTTAATCTCATTTGGGATTAAGATCAACTTAAATGTTTATTGAGGATACGTTAGTCTAATTTTAGGCCAAGATCTACTCAACAGGATTTTTGGGATCATTCAGACCCAACAAAATAGCATTTGGGCTCTATTGTCTTAGTTTCAGGACGTTGCGGTCCATAGCTAGTTTAAGGACGTTGCGGTCTAAGGAGTTGTTAGTTGTCGGGACCCGCCACCTCTCTGAAGACGTTAAAGAATTACAATGACATATATAAGAGGTGTAGGGAGATGTACCCTGAAACCAATGAATATTCGTCAGAAGCTCGGTAGTCTTGTTTGGGACTAAGACCACTCTGGAAAATAAAGAGCCCATGTGCTCGGTTGATTAGGAGTTTGGCCAAACTTGGGCTCAGCCCAGTCATTTCATTTTTTAATAAAGTGTTAAACACTTACTTGGGCTTGGTCCCCTTTCTGTGCCAACGATGTTGAGCATCCATATGGGTTCTAATGCCCACACTTTATCTTGCTTTTTCCTTTTTTTTGTCTTTTATAGAGTGTTAAACACTCTTTATAGCGCCTACTTATGGAGCTCGTGAGGCGCTTGGTGCTAGGTGCCAGGCGTTGGACACTGGTTTATGAGTGCGGAGCACTTTATGCTGAATAGCGCCCATGTGAGGGGCACGTGGGGCGCTTGACGCTGAGCGCCAACCAATGAGTGCTAAGCACTTTTGATTAAGCGGCGCCCACGTGAGGGGTATGTGAGGCGCTTGGCATTGATTTTTCTTCGTGTATTATGTTCTGAAGTGTTCAATTCTCTGTTCTTCTCTGGATCTTCGATCCCCAAGAACAAATTCATCCGCATGAGAATTAAATTCTCATTTGTAGGAGACTTGTCTCATGGATCTCAGATTCAGGGAAAGAACTATGTTCTTTTATGAGGATTAAACTTTTAGATATGCAGATGAGATACGCTGATCTCTATTACTTTTATTTACCTTGAAGAAAGTTCTTCTTCTTTCTTTTCTTTTAAAGCTTTCTTTTTTGCTTGCTTTTCTCTTTGAACTTGAAGTTTATAGGGGGTTCCGCTGTACATGACTTGAAGTCTTGGGGCCTTTATACAGTGGAGGCAAATTTGTTGATTTAGTTAAAGAAATCTCTCATTGAGAGATCCTTAATTGATTTGGGGATTTTATCCACCATTGGATCTTTGATCCAAAGATTTCTGTATTACAGAAGATATTTTTCTTGTTTTTAACAAGATTGGGAAAATATTTTCCCATACAGAGCTTATTCTATAGCTTGGTGATTTTTAATCACCATTGGATTTTTAATCCAACGGTACTCTGTTTTACAGAGAATAATCTTTCTCGTTTAGAAAGATTTGAGAAATATTTCCTCAATAGAATTTAATTATGTATTTTGATGATTTATCATCTTCGTTAGATCTTTGATCCAATGGCAGAGAACTTTTAGTTCTGGCACCGGTGCCCTCGTTCAAGGCACGTGAGGCGCTGCCTCAAAGTGTCACGCCCCGCTTCCCAGTATACGGCGAAGTGGACGCGACGAGGCCCGCTACGTATATACTCAGAAGTACATACGCTAAGCATAACTAAGCAATATAAAGTAAATCACAAGAGACAAAAGATGTAGAAATAACAACAACTTTTATTAATAACATTCTATGTACAATGCATGAAAAGAAAATACAACTGAAATGAAAAGCGATGCCTAAACAGTGGCATAACAGTAAATGAAAGTACTGGAAAGAACAAGGTACAATATCTAGAGCTCTGGGTCTTCGTGGAACTGCTCCAAATCTTCACCGGTGGGCTCGATCTCAGCTTGGTCCAACGCACCTGACGACATTCAAAGAAGAAAGAAATAGAATGTCGTCAGCGAACAGGTCGCTCGGTAAGTCCCAAAGATAAGGAGAATTAGGAAGACAGTGTAAAAGTATTTTCTAAAATATTATAATGTTGAATATTATGGAATATTGAGTTAACGCTGTTGTTTGTAGCTTGGTACAGAAGGATGCCAGTGTATACGAGGGGGATCTCTATATGCTAGAGATCAGGGCAAAAGGAAGTACAAGGAACCGTTATGCCACGGTACAACAGCAATATGATTCAGCTTAGGTGTCTTAATCTGACCACCTCGTGCCACCTTTAACACCTTCCGTACCAATCTACCCCTTAAACCCCGTAATGTTTTAACAGTATTGTAGTATTGGAATATGTAAGTTGGGTGACTGACCAAAACCATGATATCAGTAAACATGTTGTAACTGTATAATCAGGTAAATGGAATATCAGGATAATGGATGAATATCCATGGTTTGATTCAGTCAAAATGAATATATTATTAACTGGATTCAGGGATTCATGTATTCAAATTGTGTTGGAATATAAAAGAATATAGATTGACTTGAATCATATTCAAGTCAGAAATAGTCAGACTCTAATCCGAGTCAGACTAAAAGTAAGATTATTTGAAGTTCAATATTAGTTAGGGGCCTTATTGTAATTTGTAAAACTTGAGGGGGTTTTCTGTAAAAAGTATTTTTGTATAGTTTTCAAAATACACCTCAAGTATTTATTATTCGTCTTTATAATTATAATGAATGTGAATTTTATTTGTGTTATTCTAGTGAATATATCCTAATAAAAGTATTAATTGTTTTATTAAAATTTCATGGTATTTTAATGTAACTTTTAATCTTGAAATTTTAGGAAAAAAGTGGAAACTTTATATTATGATAAAATAGATGTTTAAATGATAATTATATATATATTAACACATGAGTAATCTTATATAAATATTTTATTTAGAAAAAAATCTTATTTTACCTAAATGTCGTATTTTAAACCTTTCGAGACCGAATGCTCCTTGCGGAGGTCTGAATCTCGCACTACTAGCCTGCGGGTGCACGATGAACCGTACTATCCCTAACAGGTTCCCCAAAAGTGGGTTGTAGCGGCACTTTACTTAGGTTTTATAAATACCTTTCATTTAGGAAAACGGTTTTATAAATATAGGGTATTTATTTGCAAAAGAGTATAGTTTTCCGTATTTTAGTTGTTAGGGTTTCCTAAGCCAACTACCCTATTTCTAAGGTCTAAACGATGAGTCATTAGAAGCCTCAAATCGCCTCTTCACCGTCAATTGCGGCCAGGTAAGTGCCAGGTAAGTGGGAAGGAACCACAGTCGTAGGCGTAATTAAAAACCACTAGCCTTAGACACACTTGCCTAGACACCACAAGACAGTTTAGATAAACGATCGATGTCCATGACTTATCGTGCTTTCATTTCATTTAAAATTTTATACAACTTAAAGCTTTCAAGTAAAGGTTATAAAGATTATGGTATTTTAGTGAAAAGTCCTGTAATGTCGTATTCTATGTTTTGACATTTATCAGTTAGGGTTATATTTGTGTGTGTGTAGAGGTAGGTCATTACCTCGCGACTTGTTTTAAGTTTTGATGAAGTTTAAAGGTAAAACATGACATATTAAACTTAAAGGTATAATAGTGCAAGAATACGGTATTTGAAAACGTTATCATTTCATGTGTGAAATTTCATTCAAATTGATTTCTACAAGTTTCGTGATCAAGATAAACATATTTAGGAGTGAGGGAATTGATTAAACGAAGAAAATGAACTTCATGGTATTTTTATGAAAAGAATACGGTTTTGCAAAGAACCTATCATTTCATGTGAGAAAGTTTGTTTAAATTGGTTTATGGGTGATTAATAATCAACATGAATATAGGTAGGTGTTATGTATTAGGTGACAAGTGGAAATTTATAGAAAAACCGAATCGGAAATCGGTTTGTCCGATTTCCATCGGGTTCCAAAAAGTCGTATTTTTACATTAAGGAAAAGAGAGATAGAAGAGATGGGACTTACGGGTTTGGACAAGCTAAGGGGGCTAAAGAAGGTGGTGGTTGTCGATGCGTCGAAAACGTCGCGAAGGTTCTGATCCGGTCGCCGGAATCCGTCGTCGGTTTCGGCTGCGCTTCGCTTCTCGCTCTTTGCACCGAGTTCTCGAGAATTTGGGAGAGTGGACTTAGAGTTGTGAGGTGAAAAGGTAGAGGGTAGGGGTCTTTATATAGGGCTAGGCTAGGGTTAGGGTTAGGATTAAAAAATATTTAAAAAAATATAAAATTCATTAAAAAATCATTAATTTTGGACTTAAAAGAGGTTTAATGGAAATTGTGTAACAGTACTGGAAAAATAGACCATGCAGGAGAATTGACCAAGTCAACACGAAACTTTTTCGTGTTGATGACTCGGCCGACCGGCCGAGTCCGGCCGGCGGCGCCGGCCGATTCGGCCGGGTCGCCGGCCGACTTGGCCGAGTCAGGGCCGAGTCGGGTGTCGTTGGGTAGGGTTTGTTCTGGGGGAGGTTTTGGTATACTTTAATTTTTATAAATTGCAATAAATTGTGAGTTATGGCTGTTTGACCGTTTGACTTCTCAAAAAAATTAAAACAAAATGATATAAAAATTATGTGGGGCATGGGATTCGAACTCTGGTGGTTTGGTTCAGCAGTGCAAGGTATTACCAATGAGCTACAAGCTCCTTCTTGTAATTATTGTAAGGAAATAGATACTTAAATTGTTTCCAGCAACATCAATACTCCAAGTATACATCATATTTAAAGCAAATTTTGGTATACAAAAATTGGAGTTGTTACACAAAGTTTTTAACTCTTAGCGCCGACGCCCTCGTGCAAGGCACGTGAGGCGTTGCCTTTTTTAAATTTTGAATAGAGCTTTGCTCTTTTATTGGGGGGAACAAATGCCCCCCCACCGTTGCGCTCACGTGGCTTACACGTGAGTGCAACGGTGGAAACTTTTCCACCGTTGGGTCTTCTTGAAAGTTGAATCATCTTCTTATGCCTATAAGCCACGTGAGTGCAACGGTGGAAACTTTTCCACCGTTGGGTCTTCTTGAAAGTTGAATCATCTTCCTATGCCTATAAGTAGGGCCTTTGGCCCTTGAGATGACTGTTGTTCATCTTCTTTTATTTTTCCTTCTTCTGAGAATTTAATTTTCCTTTCAGAGCTTAGATCTCTGCCCAAAGAAATCCTTTCTAGAGTTATAACTCTGCCCAAAATTTTGGTAAGGATGATAATCGAACCCATTAATCAGAGCTTTGCTCTTCTTAGATCACAGATCTTTAAGATGTATTTTTAGGGTTTATTTAGCCCGTTACTTAGAACACTGTTCATCTTTCATGAAGAACTCTTAAGAGTTTGTTTTGCAGATTTTTAATGATCTTGGGATTTTACTCTGTAAAAAGCTTTGCTTTTGAGGGTTTTGGTAGATTATACCATTGTTTTTTCAGAGCATAGCTCTTTTAAAAATAAATTTTTTTTTAAGGGAATTTTATTCCTCTCTTAATTGAAATTGACAAATGTAAACTCTGTGTGTAGAGCACAGCTCTCGAGGGAGTTTAGCTCCTTGGCCTAATGAGATTTCTCATTAAATGAGAATCCTTCTAGGATTCCATCCTTAATGAGTGACTGCCCATCAATGATGGGTCGTCACCTTGATTTTGTGGGTCCCCCTTTGTCCCTTTCTTCTGCATTGCAGTGCAGTATAATTTAATTTAAATTTTTTAAGTACCAAGTGTCGGAATTCAGAATATAGCGTTGACAACTAATCCCTCATCTCTTTTCATGCAGGTACTATGGCTCTCGACTCTTCCTTCCTTTTTGTACATTTTGAAAGCCCCTTTGCAGACGCGCCTGTGGATCGGGAAGTCTTCACACTTATTAAAGATCACGACCCGGAGTAAAAATCTCTTCATCTATGGGGGTCGTGGTACAATCAGATTATCTAGGGTCGACGCAGTTTTTCTTGCGCAGTACCCTCAGAGCCCATTTCAGCAATTCACTACGCCGACTCGCCTCAGGTGAATTACGCTGTAGAGGAGGTCAACTGGATCTCGGAGGGTCGCCTTCTGCCTTCTATGGCTTTAATACCCATACAGCTGCCGACGGCTTTGGATATTTTGGGGCGACGCATATGTCAAGGCGAGTCGCGCCCTTGAGGACAAGTATATATGATTGGTTTGACTCTTCGCCATTCAGCCGGGTACCTGCAGTAGGCTCGATATATCCTGTCGGTTAAGAAGTCACTGCTGCTGAAGCTGGGGTTGTACCTCGCAATTTATGCGTCTCTTTTCCAGTATTCCGCACCCCATGTATAGTGGGTCAAGGCTTTCCTGGAGCAATGGAACATCCCGACTCACACGTTTCTTCTATCGGAACGAGAAGTTTCAATCTCCTTAGAGGAGTTCACGGAAATCTCTGACTTACCTGTCAGAGGGGAACATTATGAGGGGATACTTCCCCCTGATGAGTACATCTTCGCCACCAATTCAGTGGTAATGTGCCTTACTCTGGAGAATGCTGTTCAACACTAATTCCCGAGCCTGATCAAGGTGTTGAACATTTATGAGAGCCTATTTCTGGAGTCTGGAGGGCACGGCGTCAGCTTCACAGATTTCATCGCCCGCTTCCTTCGCCCAGCAGTGTCAAAACAAGCCACGAAATTTGCCAAGCTTGATGGCCCATTCGGTTTTGGTTTAGATAACCAGCCGATGGCGGAAGCGGATTTAAAAAATTTCTTTATTCCAGACACCCCCGTCGTCCCTTTTGCAGAACTTGTCGCTCCAGACGTCGATGAAGAGACGTTTTTTCTGGGGTTCGTTGGCCTGTGGTTGAGCTGGTTTGAGCTTCCGATACACCCTCGTTATATGAGGCCGTCTGTCTTTTATCCAGCCCACCGCATGGTTGCAGGGATGCACGTTGCCGTTGGGATTGCAGGGCTAGCTTATCTATATCATGGCCTGAGCTTAGCAGCGGATACTACCCAGCCAGGGGTAAAACATGTACATCTTCCATTGCACTACTTCACGTCCTGGGTCGAGATGCACGTGCTTGGTGATTTCGGAGTCCATAAACGGCCCCGCTTCTACGACAGCTATAACTTTTCCCGAGTCATGTTTCTAGTTGACGCCTCCGCATTAGATCCATCGCAGCGAGAGGCTCGACGTCTGGTCCTTCGCCCGTGTATGATTGGGGATAGTATGGCTTTTGTCGATAGAGTCTTATCGGCAAGGAATCTACCAAGGCAGTGCAACCGCTGCGTGATACTTTCAAAGACGGAGCTCCTACATTGAAGGCTCGGGAGATCCTGCACTTATATTCGATTAGGCCAGGCTTTCTAGTGTTCAGGCAAGGCGCCTCGGCATTGTTCATAAGGTATAAACCGCACCGTTTTGTTCAACAGTCGGGTTACAAACAGGGTGTCCCGCTCGAGGCTTTTTTAGCCGAGCCGGTTGCTACGGAAGAGGGTATCCGCAGCGCGCTGCACCACTTTATGCGGCTAAATACAGGGTCTAACTTTCTCATCAGCGAGCTGAGCTACGTGCCGAAAGCTTCGAATGCCTATGTGGCGTGGTATCAACATGCGATGGGTGCTGTTATCAGGGAAGAGAGGCGGCTATTACTTGATCATAGGGACGCTGTTCCAGCTGGTAACCCAGCAGTCCCTTTGAAGCGACGGATTGCCGTTCGTCCTTCCTTAAGAGAAGTCACTACGGTTGTGGTCCCGCGTGCCTTCCCTGAGAAACCTCCACCCAGTGTTCCCATAGAGGTGGTAGCCATGGCGTCTCCAGAATCTGGAGCTGGTGCGGAAATTGGGACCCGCCGCCTAAAAATGCCTGTCAAGCGCAAGCTTTTGTCATCGGCCGCTGGTGTCCGCTCACAGAAAAAAAGAAGTCACTATTTTCTGCTGATGTCATATTTAGCCAAGAGCCACACGCTCCCTACAACGAGGGTTTGTGCGAATACGGGACTAATGAGGGTTTATTCTAAGCGCCTGTGGACGATACTGATCTACAGGCTGCTCTCGCGGCTTCCGAGCGACTACCTCGTGAGGAAGCGGCGTTGATTACTATCGCAAAGTCATGTATACTTCAGTTATGTTCTTCCGCGGTTATCTCTTTTCTCTTTATTATGCTTCTATTGATACTTTCTTCTTCAACAGGTATTTCTGCCGAAGAGGTTCTCGCGGCTTCCCTCAGGACGTTTGAGGAGGAAGAGAGGCTCCGCGCTTCTTTGGGTCTTGGTATGAGTTGCTTCATCACACCTTTATTCCTTTTATTCATGCTCTGACCCTCTCTTTTACTTTATTGCAGGGACTACCTCGACTCAGGTTATTCCAAGTGCAGTGTCGGTCCCTGGTAGCGATACGGTAAAACTTCTAGAGCCAGCTACTGTGGCCCGGCTCTCCCAAAGTCACCGCAGAAGGCTTTGCTGAAGCAGCCGATGATGGATGCCATAACGGTTCTGGAGGCAGAGCTCGGTTTGGACGACGACGATCCCTTGTCAGAGGTCTTGAGGTGGTCATCTCTCACTACCCAGCCCGAAAGGAAACGCAGGAAGCACGCGGCGAGGGAACGCGATACTGTTTTGGCCGTAGGTGCAGGTTCAAGCAACATTCCGCTTGCTGAGACTCCTTCGGTGGATGTTCCCTCTTCTCTGTCTACCGCCCGTAGACATGTTGCACGCGTAGCTCGGGAGGAAACTGAAAAGATGCTTCAAGGTAACGTAACGCCCATCCTTTTATTAAAACTCGATCCTCGAATTCTGACATACGCACTCTCTGCAGGGCCGAGTCTTGGCAATGGGATGGCAGTTGAAATGCTGGCGATTACAGAGCCCGAAGTGGCTACCCTTTCTCGGGAATCTGGGACTGTCCAGACCGCTGCCTTTTCTCCTTGTGGCTCTTTAGTATCGGTGGGCGTCGCAAGCGTTACGACGGCCCTTGTCGAGTCAGGGGATGAGGCTATGGGCGCAGAATCTATTCCTCTGAGAGAGAGTGAAGAAGCCGTTACACCTGGTGACGCCTCCGTCGCGGTTTTGGTCCATGACCTATCAGGTAGTCTTTGGGGCACTGTTTTTTGAGTTTCTCAATCCCGTTCAGCCCTTCTGATGATATTTTGTTTGTCTTGAGTATAGGTGCGGTGAACCCTGAGGCTGTGCCGCAAAAAGTGTAGCCGGTCGCTGCTCTGACGGTCGCTGTCCCCTCGCCTTCTTCTGTGCCCTCTCAAATATTGGAAGGTATGGGTTTGTGACTTATTTGTTTTACTGTGGGTACCGTCCTCCTTGTATTGACAGTATATTGTCGCAATTCTGCAGGAGTCCTTTTCGACCATCTATACCAGGTGTTGAACCCGCATTCCTCCTTTCAGTCGGAAGTCGTCCCGTCTTCTGGTATTGGTTAGTATATTCTTCAACTGACGTCCCTTCCTTTCTTTTAAGAATAGATGTATTGTTGATAAGTTTTCTTCATATTGATCATAGCGTCACGGGTCGGAGGAGGAGACGAGCGAATAGCCGTGCCTCCGGTACTCCCCATCCCGCTGCCTGTTACAGCCGGTATAATAGACTTCATTGCTGATGTGTTTTCTTTATTCCCCGAGTCGACATTTGACCCTAATTCATTTTGCAGCAATTGCACCAGCTCCAGTTCCTTTTGAGTCTCGCATTCCAATGCCTGCAGGGCCCTTTGCTAAACGTATATCTTCCAGGGACGCCGTAAATAGCCGGCGAACGTTGAGCGAATTCATCGAGGATCTTAATGCCGAGGCCCTCACTTCTGCTACGGATTTTGCCATGGAAGCCAATCCAATGCTGGCGACACTCGTGAATTTCTATGATGAAGCTCTCGTCGGCTCTTGGGTTGATTACTGCAGAAAGATTGAGGCTTGCCTGCACGAGATTGAGCTCCAGCGTCCCGCTCCTGAAGTATTGGCTTCGAACTCCTAGCGGACTATATGGGTCGAGCATAGTGTTCCTTTCATTCGCCTTTTTGAACAAGAGGCGACCCTGAGACAAAAGGAACATGAGGTGACTTCCAGCGAATTTGTTCGACTGCGCGCCCAGATTGAAGCGAATGCTGCACAGCTAAAAGTTGTTTTTGACAATCTCCAGAGATGTATTTCTGATGGGTTGACACTGAGGCGGACGCTTGACTGTACCGAGCGGGTTATGCAGGACTGCGAAGCTGCCATGCTAAAAACCGATGAAAAGCTTTCGTTCTGTTTGCGACAACGTTCTCAAGTTGAAGCGGAGTTGTCCGCGGTGGCTGATCACGAGAAAGGATTGAGAGGAGCGCACGAGCGGCTTGCTGATTTGTGGAAGACGCCTCCTTCTCAATAACCGTTTTTGTACCCCTTTTTTTGTATTGACTGTAAACTTGTGATGTATGAATAACACGCATTCACTTTGATTCTTTTATGAAATGTATCTTGTATTCACTTGCATTCATGAATAAAAAACATATTTTATTTCATATTGGCGTGTCCCTTTGGAAAATGAGGCTCGTAGATAGTCTGTCTTGATCTCTTTGCAGGGCAGTGATGGCTTAGGAAACATGTTCAGATCTGCCGCATATGACTTTTCAACTTTATGAGCCGTGGGGGTCTTATAAAGACTTTTCTCCCTACGAGTCGTGAGGATCTCGCAGGTGTATTTTCTCCTTATAAGTCGTGAGAACTTTTAATTGCGTTTTCTCTTGAGAGTCGTAAGGATCTCACACGAGAATTTTCCTCCTTATAAGCCGAGAGGACTTGTAAGTGGTTATTTCCCACCTCGTTGATATTCGACTTTGGAGAGTATGGCCCGTGGATAGTATGCAATAGTCCATCTTGGACCGACTTGCAGGGTCCCCATACTTAGGAGACAGGTTGATATCCCCGTTGCCTAAGGCTTTTCCCTACGAGTTGAGACGAGTCGAGAAGTTCTCGCAGGAACATTATTTTCCCCACGAGTCGAGACGAATCAAGAAGTTCTCGCAAGGATGTCCTAATGTCACAGTTAACTCCTGCTAATAGAAGTCCGTTAGGGTCTATGGTACTAGGGTTTTTTACCCGTCGTACCGTCATGTTGGCCGATCTATTCCTCGATATGCAATCTTGCTATTCAAGTAGCCCCGCGACTGTCGTGTCTTTGATCCCATCGGGGGCTGGATAAGATGCCTTCAAGTAATCTTCCAGGTGATATTACCGTTGGAAGAGCAAGCATTAGGGATATTCCATGCCGCTTTTTACTTGAGGTTAGGCTCAGTTTGGGGAGCCCTAATGAGTCACGACCACTCCGTGCTGGTGTAGGATGATCTCCGATAGTTTTTCAGGTCTCATTTGAGTTGCCGTCAAGACCCTGAAGCGAAGGGTTTTCCTTGGTTTTGTTTGTTGACATTGTGTCTACAATATTGCGACAAATGTCGAGGTTGTCTCTGGGTTGCCTGTGAACCGTCGAGATTTAGAACTAGGGGACTTTTCCTTGGCACCGTTTGTTGATGTCGCGTCTGCATCCTGCTGGAGGGAGGAAGAACGCTGTTGTTGATCTCTAAACTGTAGATGTTGCCGTCGAGACTTAGAACTAGGGACTTGTTTCCCCCAATCAGAGCAAAGCTCTGTTTGAATTTCAAAATTCAAAAATTGAAGCAACGCTTCAGATTCCTTGCACTGCTCGCAGCGCGCCACGTGTCAAAAGCAGACACGCCAGCGCAAGGAGCGCTGCACCCAAGGCAGCGCACCCCCAATCAGAGCAAGGCTCTGTTTTAAAATTCAAATTTTAAATAAATGAAGCAACGCTTCAGAACACTTGCGCTCTGCGCTGCGCGCCACGTGTCAAACAGTGGTGCGCTAGCGCAGTTGCGCTGCGCTCTACGCTGCGCGCCACGTGTCAAACACAGGCGCACTAGCGCAGTTGCGCTGCGCTCTGCGCTACGCGACATGTGTCAAGCGCAGGTGCGCTAGCGCCAATTGCGCCAGCACTGGAATTTAAATAATAAATTATTAATTAACCAGAATTAAAATTCTAGAAAGATCTTTCCAATCTTATTAAAATAAGAAGATTATCTTCTGTAAAACAGAGGCCTTAGGATCAAAGATCCAACGGTGGGGAAATATCCCCAGATCAATCAGAGAAAGATCTCTGTAACTAACTTAACAAACCAATTGGTCCTATATAAAGGCCCCTAGACTCCAAGTCTCAGAGAGAGAGATACAGAAGAGAGAGAACCCTCTAAAAACTTTGAGAAAAAACTCAAAGAGAAGAAAATGCAAGCCTTTGAAGAAAGAAGATCATCTTCTTCATCTTTAAAGGTAAAGAATTTAATTCTTGAAGAACAGAGATGAAAATTCCTCACAAAAAGAAGAATCTCTTCTAAAAAGATCAAAGATCTAAGAACAAGATCAAGATCTTCGATATAAAAAAGAAAAAAGATCAAGAAGATCTAAAAGATTAAAAAAGAAGTAATTTACTTCAGTCCTAGATCATTTGATCTATATAAAGGCATTGCCTTTTGATGAGAATAAGAACCATTGGTTCTTGAATCTTGAGGTAGAATCTCTTTTGAGAGAACAAACAATTTGTTCCTTGATCTTAATTTGATCAAGATGCGCTCTGCGCTTTTGGACAGTGCCTTGCACTTTTGAAATGCGCCTTTGCGCTTATTAGATTGGCGCACTGCGCCAGAACGCGCCATGTGTCAACCACAGAATGATCTGCGCTTTGCGCTTCTAAATATAGTGAACTGCGCTCTTGGATTGGCGCATAGCACCAGGACGCGCCACGTGTCAGCAGCGCACTAGCGCAGCGCACTGCGCTAACAAACTTGCGCTTAGCGCAGAGCGTGACACGTGTCACCTGCGCATGTGATAGCGCATTGTGCTCTTTAATTGGCGCAAAGCGCCTGACAAGCCATGCGGCGTACTATCAGACCACTATAAATGATATGCATTATTTAAAAGGGCAGAGCCCAAGCGAAGGTCTAACAGGCCTAATATAAATGCTATGCATTATTAAAAGGGCCAAGCCCAAATAAAGGCTCAACAGCCAGAACAATAAAATGTTCAACTCATATCAATTGAGCCCATATGCTCATAAACTTTCAAACAGACTTTAGTCCCAAATTGGACTATAGATCTCCCAACCAAATAATGGTTCAAGGGTACATTTCTGAACTCCTCTGATATTTGTCGTTGTAATCCTTCAACGTTTTCAGAGAGGTGATGGGTCCCGATAGCCATACATTCCACGGACTAAAATGGACCACCATGTCCCTAAACTGGCAATCGACCGCAATGTCTCTAAACTAAACAATGGAGCCCAAATGCTCTCTTGTCCGATCTAAATGATCCTGTTAAGTCGATCTTAGTCTGGAAATTAGACTAACGTATCCTTAACAAACGTTTAAGTTGATCTTAGTCCAAAATGAGACTAACGTATCCTTAAACCCAAACCCCAAACCCAAATCTAAGAAAATACGGATTTGGACTAATCCACGTCCTACGGGCGACAACACAAATTAGTCTCCGTATACAATCCACGGGCAACCACAAACAAAACAAACACCCATGATGCGAAGTGACCATCTGGAGAAGGAGAAAGTTGTTACCGCGATGCGGTAGCATAGTTAACTGCAGGGGCTTGCGCCTGCAGGGAAGAGCGTCCCCACAATCAAAAACCCCTCAGACGAGGGGGAATCTGACGAAGTCTGCTACATCGGTCGCATCTGTCTAAACCTTCGATACATGATGCCATAAATCAACTTAGCATCTTCGGAGAGGTGAACGGATAGCACGCATTAGCATCTGCCCCGAATTTCAGGAAAGACGTTCGCCGCATCTTTCGGAGGGGAACAGATTCTGGCACGCCCGGTGGGACCTTTTCCTCTTTTCACTCCACACTTCGTGTGTCGTGTTCGCGAACGAATCGCGGTTTGCTATGGTTGCCTGTGGATTCGAGGTACTTAGATTTAGTGTCTTGCTCCGTGCAGAAAACAGAAGATCAATGGCTTCAAACTGCATTACCTGCAACTACAACTCTCACTCCGTCCTTGCTGGAGGAGTGACTTACGGGCTCCAAGCGGCCTCCCTGTTCAAGATGCCAGTGGAGCAGGTAACTCAAGCCACCATTGGACTATTCTTTGGGACCATACTCCCACCCATGAGCTTCAACGCCCCTGTACCGTTACAAGAAGCTCCCAAGAAGTCGGTATTCGATCGGCTTGCTACTACTGCGGCCCCTCTCAACGGGTCGCCCAACTCCATTGCCTCGATTTTTAACAGACTAGGCCAGAGCTCCAACAGGTGTCACGACCCAGAATTGGCCCGTGACGGCCCTAATACTATGCAACGCCCAAAGATGCAACGCAGTAAAAGAAAGCCAAACCCAGAAATCTAAACCATGAAAAATCCGGAAAAGATAATATAAGTTTTGAAACAATTGAAATCGCAACCCAAATTCTTTAAAAGTCTTACTTTCTTTCCTTAAAGTTTTAGCAACACCCCCTTTTTGTAAAGACAAGTCAAGATGAATGCAACACAAAAAATTAATGACAGTAGAGAAAAAGCTGTATATAAAAGACATCAATCCACAATAATAGACACTAACGTCCTCACCAAGTCTCTATGTCCACAGATACAATAGTAGATGGAGAGAGAGTACAATATACAACGAAGGTACAATATGAAATACAGATAACCGTCTAACCCACCTAAGCAAAATGGTACTGTGAGCTGATGCGGTATCTGTAGCAAAAGGTGGTAGCTGGATAGCTGAATAAAGGAATAGCCTGCCTCGACTACTCTGGGGAAAGACCTGAAACACCTGTGGCACAACGGGGGTGAGTTGCCAACTCGTGAATAGTATAAAACATATGCAGGTAATCGCAGGAATGCACGTACAGCATGAATCTAAGATATGCGATTACAATAGTAATATGTCGTGCAATGCTGAATAAGGAGAGTACGCTAGCAGGTACAATCAATATATGAAGTAATGATGGCATGATAATAGTGTGCAATGACTATGCAATAGAGATATGAGAAAGCAATATGCAACCATCATAAGGGTACACTACAAGTACTACCAATATATGAATCTGTGCATAAAGTAGGTAAAAGTGAGGTATGAGGTGGAATATGTCATTTCCCACGGAAACCTGACGTCGTGGCAGGATCACAATCCAACAAGATACTCCAATCCCAAATCCTCAAACCAGCCCCCACATAGGGCACTCACATCATATAAGTCTCACATCTCCTCAATGTACAATATCGAGTAATCTCCTATATCCCGAATGTACAAATCACCAATCACATAGGTATATCCAATGTCCAAGTCCCCAATGAATCACCTAGTATCCCAAGTCCAATCTCAAGTAAGAATCTAACATCCTAAAGATATATATGTACAGAAATAAATATGATGGGGGCAATACACATATATTAGCGTCCCATTCCACTAATATTGGTGTAAGGGTATATATAACAACGGCTAAATCCCCTGTTATATATACAAAAAAGGGTGAAAGAAATATCATGAAACCGCGTGCCAAGCATCGACACAGAAATCCTCGTATATCGGGCTCCGTCAGTCCGGATCAGCCCACGGGGTCCGTCTGCGGTATCGGCCCTCGGCCCCGCCAGTACAGATCCTCCCACATCCATCTCTCGACTCTGGCCAGTAGCCTCCGGACAACTGCCAGGTCCAAACAATCACCGGTAGGTACTCGCCCGCCTCCAGGCTCAATCGGCAAACCCATCGATCTTCTTGCCGAGGGGAACCATACCGGGCCCCACCATGTACTCTCATACGGCAACCACACCTCGTATGGAGTAGATAATCAGCACCGATAAAACTCATGGGGGACGCTCAAATATCATATCAAGGAAACCGGGTTGTTACATGTATGCATAATTTCATGAACTCCCGCAGTTCCCAAATTCCGAAAACATCATATAAAATCCAGATAAACAATGCATAAATCCAGGAATAAATATATGCGATATATCTGAATGCGAGCAGGTAAACACAAGTATATAGCTGAACCAGATGTATGCGAAAACACGATAAGGTACAGCTAAGTAACATCAGTAAATGTGAATATGCAACAACAACTGAATATGTATCTAACATGCAGGTGTAGCAAAGTATAGGTATCTTCCTATAGGAACTGATGTCGTATACCCCCCTGGGTATAAGTAACATATGTAGGAAATCCCTCCCGGTGTAGGTAAAATATGTAGGAGGTATACCTGTAGCTGTATCGCAAAGTGAATATATACCTATCACTAAAGGTATGATACACTATAGGTATACCGATAAGCTAGGTGTCAAGTGTGACAAGCAATGGTAGCTATAAGGGGTAGTGTGTGACATGGCAATTATTGACGGCGTGTGTGTAGCATGCAATCCGTGCTCGTGCAACATGAACCGTCAATAATGTGTGCAGTGTCCTACGGCTGCTAGTCACAGTATACAACTATATCAAAGAATGCAGTAAATGCGCAATTCTACAATGACGTAGAATGTGCGACAGGTAATTGAATCCTAGCCCAGACGCATAACGCCATGCGGGCGATTCCCCTGTAGATGTTATATCTACTCACCTATACTCCACGCTAGGTGAATCCTACCATCTGCTCCCCCTGTAGCCGTGTCCGTAGCCCCTGTCTGCAAACCTGCAAATACGACATGGAAATCACATATAAGCCAAATATTCCGCGAAACGGGATATCGAATCGAAACGAGAAACTCGCGTCGCGAACTAAACGCGCGTGTGCACGATACGCTGAATCGTGTGTGTACGCGTCTAAAACCCATCGCGACACGCCGCGATACGCTGGATCACAGAACCCACTCACGTATCGCGCAAACACAACGGACATGCAAAACGACATATAGCCCCAGATTTTCCTACAGGTAAAATATCACAAAACTAGACATGCTAAAGACCAGGACAACATAGCAGGGACCCCTAGCCAAAAACCCAACACCCAATTCCCCAACTTGGCCGCAATTTGCGGCCAAACTGAAGAAATTGGCGGCCTCAGTAGGGAATGGGGGTCTCGTATTCTGGTGGTGTCATCTATACCTAGTGTACATGCTCCAGTTTCCTCAATTTTAACCTGAAAGCATCGGGTCTAAAGCAGATCACAAATGTCACAAATATAACTTTAAAATCACCAATTTGCACAATTAAGAAATCTTATGGTATTTTAGTGTAATCTGGGGATTTCTCAGTTGGAGTGGCCTTGTTAACACTTAATTAGACTAGGGTAGCTAACACAATCAACAATTTCCCAAAATTCCACTTAAACACCATAATCTAGCACTAAAATAGCTATTTAACACTAACCGAAGCTAATAAACATACAAACTAAGTAACTAGGGAAAAGGGTTTAGAAATATACCCAAAAGGGACCCTAGAGAGCAGGAGAAGAAGTGTGAGGAGCTGCTCCAAGTTGCTGGAGCTCCTGCTGTTGCTGCTGCTGTTGCCTCTGAAGCTGCTGCTGCTGTTGCCTTGCTGTTGCTGCTGCTTCTGCTGTTGTTGTGAGTGTGTGTGTGTGTGAGAGAGTGAGTGAAATGAGAGAAAAGAGAATGAGAAGTGAGAGAACTAAACAAGGCTAACCCCTCCTCTCTTCTCACTCCCTCTCACCTCATTAAATGAGGCATGGGCAAAGCCATGATGCCCATGCTCTCTCTCTCTCTCTCTCTCTCTCTCTCAAAGTCAACCAAGCACAAAACAAAAATTCAAAATAAAACCCCTTTTTAAATTCATTTACATTTAAAAACCATCATGCTTAAAACCCATACTATTAACAACCATAACTCTTAAACTAATCTTAAAACTAACTTAAGACAAATGGTTAGCTAACCATGATTGCTAATCATGTTTAACCCCAAAAACAACCCTAGTTATTATGCACAAGTGTGTGTATGCCTAATAAAATTCTAATAAAATACACAATAATTAGGATAAAATATTTAAAACTTAATTTGGTAAAATTTTATTTAAAAACCATATATTAAAATATAATTAGCTACAAAACACATTCTAAAGTGTTACAACGGGCCCATGAAGAAGCCTGCAATACCAGAAGGCGTTATCCCGAAGCGGATAGCCATCCCTGCTCCCAAAATCATCAAGGCGGTTTCTCCTGCCAAAGGGTCCGTCTTCACAAGACTGACTATTTCTGCTCCCGTTCTAGGTGAAATCACCAAGGTTGCTTCCCCTAATCGGAAGTCTGCTTTTGATAGGTTGACCGTCCCCATTCAACGGACGTCGGTCTTTAAAAGGCTGATACCAGCGAATTCTGACCAACACAGGGGGCATGAGGAGGTCACCCCTACGGCTAAACCAACTCCAATCGCACGACATGCTCGCCGTCGTCACTGGCGCTGGGTAAGGAAGGCTGGGGGCAACTCCCCCTCTGGGCTAACTCCGCCGGCTCCGATGGTGGAAGTCAATGCTGCTGTTCCGACTGGGAATAGCTTTGAACTGCTAAGAAGGGTGCGCAAAAACTCGCCAGCTGCCGTATTGGAAAGATCTCCTCCATCTGTGGATAATGCTCCAAAGGTGAGGCTGGAGCAGCCCCCTCAACGTCTGTCCTCTAAAATTTACAAGGTCTGGCGTCAAGTCCAAGACTCCGTAATGGATCAAGACTATCTCCGCTGACAGAAAAAGATGAAGGTTCGGCAGGAAAAGGACTACTCTGTCAAGCCAGAAAAAGCAACAGCTACTTGGGTGTCCACTACAACGGCCCCCTCAACTTTGACCGCTCACAAAAGAAGGGTGTTCAGTTGATAAAACTGCACATTTGTATTACATTTTTCCTACCATTTTTATAAAAAAAAGACTTTATTATAATATATTATACATATGAGGGTTTATGTGTAAAAACATCATTTTCCATGTATTAATATATTTTAATTATCATTTGGTACGAAAGTGTATGCAAATAAATTCATTGATCTAATCCTAGTAGAACTAGGTCTACTAAAATCTTATTTGAGTTGTTGTGCAGAATATTTCCAAGTTGTTATGAAGAATTTAACAAACAAATCAATTTGTTGAAGAAAACTTGCCAAATTAAGAAGCAAAACTTGGAGACCAAGTCTGGAAGCAACCGAGAGAAGATTTCTGAATTCTAAAGATGCCTAGGATTGCCAAATGTCAAAATCAGAGAGCCAGAGAAATATGATCAAAAGATCTCAACCATTGGCCGCGGATCCGCGGCCATACCCCCTCTTTGGCCGCGGATCCGCCGCGATTTGATGGAGTTAAAGTGCAAGATTTTTGGAGATGAATAATTGCTAAATTCTAGCTAGTTTTCAACAATAATATTCTGGCTTTGCACTATAAAAAGGCACCGAGAGCCTCTTGGAAAAGCTATCAAGTCGACGAGATCACGAAGTCCAAGACGGCTCATGCATCCAGACTGGTCATCAACTGTTCATCTACCTCCTTGGAAGAGATCGAGAAGCAAACTAGTCTTTGTAATCATTTTCTAAGGAATCAAAATGTAATGAATATTGTTGATTAATAAAGGTAGCTTTCTTTTTCTTATTCTATTTCTTCGTAGTTTAATTATGCATTTTCTCTCCATCTCTTTTTCTCCCAACATGTGCGAGTAATTCTCCGCTTGTTAGGGTTCGTAGGATTAGGGTAGGCTAATGGATGATGAACATCTCTAAACTCTTTTTAAGTCCTATAAAGTTTATAAACTTTATCAAAAGAATCATTAACATCCTAATCGGGCGCGCTACCAATTCTTTGTTAGTTCCGACCGCGATTAGAGATTAGATTAATGATTGTTTTGGTAAAGGCTAGATATGAACGGAGTTCCGTGTCAAGATAAGGGTTAAGAGTGGGATTCCTTTTCCCTCCAGAAACCCTAATCTACACGCATCACCGTCGTTCTAGTTTTAAATCTATTAATGGATAAAAAGGGTAACTTTTAATTAATCGTCCATAACTACTAAATCCTAACGAACCCTACAAGCCCTCTTATTATATTAATTATATCTTTAAAATAATCTAGATCTATATTTTACATTCTTGTTTAACGTAGATCTAGAAATATTTCTATAAAATTCTTTATCCCTCCTCTCTTTCTCAACACATCTAAAGTAAAAGTAAAAGGTTCCATATTTCCCAGAGGACGACCCGTACTCATCTCGGTCTAGCTACACGTGACACCGTTATTGATTGCGGTTAACTACAAACACACTCTTTCGTAACAATCAAATGGCGCCGTTGCCGGGGAAACGTGCGTAATTTTTTATTCTTGCTATTTGTGTTGAATTCTTAGACGAGTCATATCATTATTAAAACAAAACTGCAAATTGTATATTTAACGATTATTGTGTGAATTTTTGCGAGGAAATCTGGAGTCACGGACTTGAGGAAACAGGAGATCTAGGGTTCACACTTCTCTAGTAAGATTCTAACTCCCTTCTCTCTCCTCTAAAATCCAATAAAATCTATTTTCTGCAGGATTCTTTGCAAAATAGCGCCGCTCAAAAATCTTTTTGCAAAGTTTTGTTTTTCAGTTTGTTTTTGCATATTTTAATACGGATCTTTAAGGGGCAAGGACCAAATCAAGATTAGGTGGGGATTTCATCACCCTTCCTAAGCCCCACAAATCACAAACCGAGCATATAGATCAACCCTTCATTAATTTAAAAAATATCTAGACCAGACTCTAAGGACTGTCGCGCTCAATAAGGACAGAGGAAGGTCGTGGGTAATCTATCGTTTATCCGCATTACTTTTGTAGTGTCTAGGAAAGTGTGACAAAGGCTAGTGGTTTTTAATTAGGCCCACGACGTGGTTCCTTCCCACTTACCTGGCACTTACTTGGCTACAAGGGTAGTACGGAGACGGTAGAGGATTTATCCTATGGCTTGTCCTTTGGAAGTCTAGGAGCGGTCTAGAGACTGGACCTAGGTAACCATAGTTCTAGGGTTGTGCATTTTTTGTGATTTGTCTAAATCCGTCCTTTTTTTTAAAATAAACCAATTACTTTCTCTCCTTTTTACCCCTTCCCCCTTCTTCTCTTCTTATAATGGGTGACCTAAACAGAAGAACACTTGCCGAACTTTGCTGTCCACAACCAGATATCTCTTGTTTTCGAAATCCCTTCGGTATACCGTCCGGCTCTTCCATGTCCTTAAGAGATCATATAGAACAAGCAGGAAGAAACAGTTGGCCACCTCAGTCTAGGTCTTATCAACCATATCCTAATCCTACACCTGTTTCAGTTCATACCCAGAGTGAGGAAGCCCCTAGACGAATGTCCATTGCTGAGCACATAGCTAGGTCTAGAGGCCAAAGTTTCAACCCGGACCAATATCAACCATCACCACCACTGTCCGGAGAAGAGTTTGATATGCGGTTTGTGGCATATAAGATGTCTGTTGAAAATAGCCAACCAACCAACCCATATCAATATTCTTCTTATCATAATATTGATCCTACTCCTACCCAAGTTCCGCAACCATTCTATTCCTATCAATCCAATCCGACTTTTCCACCTACTCTAGACAGTTCTTCTAATCAGTCATTTGGGAGTTTTAATTATCCACAGGAATTTCAATCTTATACTGAAACCCCTTATCAGCCCAAAACTAGTCTGGAGCAGACATTAGAAAAATTTATGGAAATGTCGAACCAAATTATGAAGGATTTGGGTAGTAAGACAGAACTGTACCTCCAAACTGAAATCCACAACTCCAGTTTCATAGATTCATCAAGTACACCAAATAGAATGACTGATAAGTTGTGTGACTTTGTAGTGTTTGATTTACCCAACTGTGAAGGGTCCCTTTCAAGTGAAACCATACCCAACCCTTGTGATCTCTACACCTCCACTCTTGAACCAAAACTGATTGAAAACCATACTTTTGATGAGGAGTTTGAGAATTTTAACCTTCACTTGAATGAGGTGATTGACGTTGGGGATATTTTGATTGATGAACCCGAAATTTTGGATGATTTTGGCCCACCAATTCATCAAATCCTTTCACTTCCTTATGGTCATCATCTTGAGCCTTTAATTCTTCCCGAATCCCAAATATGTCTTGAAGTTGATGATAATGGTATACCCGAAGATCAGACCGAAATACAACCTCCATCTTCCACATCTGGTTCAGCAACACTCGACATACCAATTTGTTTACCCATTTCACCTTATACTTTCTCCGGTTCTTCTTCTGTTCCTATAGTTTCAGTGAGTTTTGATAAATCACAATCCGTTAATTCAAGTTCAGTAATACCGGAAATTCAACTTGATTTGGATATTTTTGAAAAAGAGGTAGATGAGTTTTTCGAGTCCTCTACCTCAGTGATTTTTTATGAATCAAGTAGAATAAATTCCGGCACAAAACTCTTTAACAGCAAAATGTTCAATCACACCATTGATAAAAGTTTTGAAGAACTTTTTGCTGACGAACTTGAATTTTTAAACAATACGGATTTTGTGACTAATCAATCTCCACTTATAGAGGTGGAACCGTCCCCATTCTTTCTTCCTAATCATTCGCATTCATCCTCATTCTTTCTTTTCTCTAATTTCAAACCTTTCCAGACCACCTATTATCCCTTCCCCATTTGTTCTTGACTCGATACAACACGTTCTTCCACCAACCTATACGCTATACTGATAAAATCTTTGAATGGTTGGTGTTAACTTTTGGTCTTTGTAAAGCCTTACTTTGACCAAATGACTCACCCCCTCTTAAAATGCTTCGTATTGTCTAACTCATGTTTGAGGGGGGGTATATTTTTGGCTCTTGAACATAACTTTTGTCCTCAAATTTGTGAGCCAAAAATAAGTTTGGGGGAGAATTTTCACTTTCATATATTCTTTCCCTCATTAATAATTTCCTCCTAAGTCTACAGGTTTTTGAGCTTAACGGATGACATCAGTGAGGACACTGCTGTAAACAGGTTTGGGGGAGGTTTGTGCTTATTTACACATCAATTTGCATCATATTTTGCATAAGCACAATATTTTCAAAAAAAAAAAAATTTCAAAAATTTTCTTTTATAACAAAAGAATAGAAAGTGAAAAATTACATCCAAAAGATAGGAATAGTTTAAGAAAACCAAGAAAATTAGAAGTTTTTTTAAACGAACTAGTAATAAGTAGTTATGAGCTGTTGTCCCAAGGGTTAGTAAGATGAAGGAAGTCACTAATCTGAGGATAAAAATAAGTCTGAAAAATAGTTTCTATTTTGAAAGCCAAACATTTGAATGTTGATACCCTACTATATGCACTTACACATGTCTTGAAACTCGGGATAGTAGAGGATACCTTGAAATGCTCTTGTCTAAAAGCCAAAGTATGAAGGAAGAAAAAAAAATGAAGAAAATATAAAAATGGTGAAAAGAAAAAAAAATGAACACTGGTTTTGTATCGCCAAGGCAGCAATAAAAAAAAATTATATAGCGAGGGTGCCTCTTCACCTAGTGCCCTAAGGCCAACTGGTCTGGGAGTCACTGCTAAGCCTTAGGTGGTGCAAGACGAGGAAAATATTATCACCTAATCAGCATGCACATGAGTAATCGGTCTGTTAGTATCTCAAGAAGTATTAACGGTCGCATGAAAATGTGTGCACATAAGTAATCGGTCTGTTAGTACCTCAAGAAGTATTAACGGTCGCATGAAAATATGTGAGCTAATCTTAATATTCATCAAGTTAAAAAGTACTGAGGTAGATGGACAAGAGTATGATAGCTTGAATTGAATTCTCTGAGTGTAGGGATGTTCTTTACACACACGTGGGGTTATATGATCAATGTTTGGATAAAAGGTAGGAATGAAGAATAAAGACGATGTTTTATTGAGGGACGATGTGATTTCTAACATTTTTTCATGACTATTAAGATAGGGCTCATGACAACTGAAAAGCTAGTATAGTTGGAAACTCTTCTTTTCAAAGTATTTCTTTTATGGTTCTTATTTTTATATGTAAATTTCACCATCTTTCTTTTGTTATAGGATTTTGTGGGTGTAATCCGCTGAAAACCCTCAGGAGAAAACACTCCTCCTACTAGGGACACCTAGAGGTTTAACGGTTTGTTGCACATGCTCAGTGCAATCGTGTCTGCCTACGAAAGTGTGCTTAGTTTTCTCTTTTTCTTTTTCTCCTCTTAAATAAACTAGTTTGCTCGGGACGATCAAAGATAAGTTTGGGGGTATTTGTTCAGTTGATAAAACTGCACATTTGTATTACATTTTTCCTACCATTTTTATATTAAAAAAGGACTTTATTATAATATATTATACATATGAGGGTTTATGTGTAAAAACATCATTTTCCATGTGTTAATATATTTTAATTATCATTTGGTACGAAAGTGTATGCAAATAAATTCATTGATCTAATCCTAGTAGAACTAGGTCTACTAAAATCTTATTTGAGTTGTTGTGCAGAATATTTCCAAGTTGTTATGAAGAATTTAACAAACAAATCAATTTGTTGAAGAAAACTTGCCAAATTAAGAAGCAAAACTTGGAGACCAAGTCTGGAAGCAACCGAGAGAAGATTTCTGAATTCTAAAGATGCCTAGGATTGCCAAATGTCAAAATCAGAGAGCCAGAGAAATATGATCAAAAGATCTCAACCATTGGCCGCGGATCCGCGGCCATACCCCCTCTTTGGCCGCGGATCCGCCGCGATTTGATGGAGTTAAAGTGCAAGATTTTTGGAGATCAATAATTGCTAAATTCTAGCTAGTTTTCAACAATAATATTCTGGCTTTGCACTATAAAAAGGCACCGAGAGCCTCTTGGAAAAGCTATCAAGTCGACGAGATCACGAAGTCCAAGACGGCTCACGCATCCAGACTGGTCATCAACTGTTCATCTACCTCCTTGGAAGAGATCGAGAAGCAAACTAGTCTTTGTAATCATTTTCTAAGGAATCAAAGTGTAATGAATATTGTTGATTAATAAAGGTAGCTTTCTTATTCTTATTCTATTTCTTCGTAGTTTAATTATGCATTTTCTCTCCATCTCTTTTTCTCCCAACATGTGCGAGTAATTCTCCGCTTGTTAGGGTTCGTAGGATTAGGGTAGGCTAATGGATGATGAACATCTCTAAACTCTTTTTAAGTCCTATAAAGTTTATAAACTTTATCAAAAGAATCATTAGCATCCTAATCGGGCGCGCTACCAATTCTTTGTTAGTTCCGACCGCGATTAGAGATTAGATTAATGATTGTTTTGGTAAAGGCTAGATATGAACGGAGTTCCGTGTCAAGATAAGGGTTAAGAGTGGGATTCCTTTTCCCTCCAGAAACCCTAATCTACACGCATCACCGTCGTTCTAGTTCTAAATCTATTAATGGATAAAAAGGGTAACTTTTAATTAATCGTCCATAACTACTAAATCCTAACGAACCCTACAAGCCCTCTTATTATATTAATTATATCTTTAAAATAATCTAGATCTATATTTTACATTCTTGTTTAACGTAGATCTAGAAATCTTTCTATAAAATTCTTTATCCCTCCTCTCTTTCTCAACACATCTAAAGTAAAAGTAAAAGGTTCCATGTTTCCCAGAGGACGACCCGTACTCATCTCGGTCTAGCTACACGCGACACCGTTATTGATTGCGGTTAACTACAAACACACTCTTTCGTAACAATCAAATGTAAGGGGGTCAGAGATGATCTCTGCGTCTTTGGCAAATTGCAAAGACACTGATAAACGCCCCAAATCTGGGGGCATGGTGGTGCACACTGTCTATATGGCATCCGGGAAAGAAGATAGCCGCGCTTCGACGAGTTACCGACCGCTCACCCGATCCGTGACAAAAGCCCAGGAGAAACAGCAGAGGCTTCAAGAGACGCTGACTACAATGGCCGCACTTACCAGGCCAAAAGAAAGCCCGGAGGCATCATCAGAACAGCGTCACGAACAAGAAACTGATGCTGACTTCCTACGCAGGGTCCTCGAAAAGAAGGATAGAGAAGCAGCAGAACAAGCTGTCAACATAAAACAAATGGCGCTTCTCTTCCAAGATATGGTAGGAATGATGTTACAGCCGGACCCTCCAGCTGAAGACCCTCCGATAATTATTGAAGACGATAGAGGGGAGACACCTAATCCTCCCCCGGCTCATTCAGCAGCCAAGGAGGAAACCATTTCCAAAGCTGCACTAGACGACTATATAGCTCAGCAGATACGAGTTCATCAGGCGAATGAAGCGGCTGGGCAAATTGTTAGAACCGGACGACCCTATCCGGGATGGTATGACCAAATCAGTTACCCGCCGGGATATACGATCCCTAAATTCCATGTGTACAAGGGGACATGGAATCCACATCAGCATGTCGCTCAATTTAGAGCCATATGCGGCAACACTGGAGGCGACGACAAATTGTTGCTTCGCCAATTCGTCGGCAGCTTAGCAGAAACGGCTTTTGAATGGTATTCAGAGCTACCTAACGATTCTGTCAAAACAATTGCAGAGATGGAGCTATTGTTTACACAAAGATTCGCGAGTGCTAGTGAACGCACCCTGATAACAGCACTGATTAATGCCAGGGTGAAGCCAGGAGAGACATGGGTTCAATATGCAATACGATGGCGAAACTTATGGTCGAAGTGCGAACAACGCATCGAAGAAGCACCTGCGGTAGGCATGTTTGTGGGCACTCTTGATCCGCAAGCGACCATCTCACAATTCATGATGTTCTTCAAGCCAACTACTTTTCAGGCCTTGATCAACAAACTGGCCTAAATGGACCAGATGGGTCACAGACCGTCTCCTCCAAAGCCAGACTCTCGAAATGAGTAAGGAAAAGGGAAAGCGATCATCGTCGCCAATACTCAACAACAGCCAAGCAACTCAAAGCCGGTTGTTCGCCAAAACAACGTGCGTCCACGCCTATCCCTCGAGGAGAGACTGGGACGTCCTTGCTCGTTTCCTCAGGATAAAACGAGGAGACTGTTCGAGCTGGCGGTGCGGAACAGACTCATCAATCTGCCGAGTCCAAAACGTCCGTTGCAGCCAGGTGTTCATATCAGAATATTGCATTATTATATTCCCCATTCTTATGCATTTTACAATGAAACATGTGCTTTTGACCCATGTCTGCTACATAGTACAGGTTACAGGTTCTTGGAGCGAAAACAATGAAAAAGACAAAAGACGACACAAAAGAGGGACTTTTGACCAACAAATAGAAGGATCTTAGTCAAGCCTAGACGAAGAACAGTTCGCAATGTACAAGACAACGCAAGGTCCAAGATGTCAAAGCAAACGGTTAAAAGATCACTACAAGTTTTCACTGAAAGATCTGGAGAAGACCTAGAATCCAAATGGAGAAAAGGACCAAAGAATCAGAAGCCCAAAAAGACCCAGAAGCAGCCCCAAAAATTTCAGCCAACAATTCATTCATTGGGCCGCGGAACCGCGGCCCAAACCCTACCCAGGCCGCGGTTCCGCGGCCGTCTGGAGCCCGGGCTTGAAAACTTTTTTACCAAAATTCCTGATTCTACTCTTACTAGGTCTTCCTATGGGTATTTTGCTAAATGCAGACGTTCGAATCAATTGTAACCTAGGGTTTCTATCTCCTATAAATAGAACCCAATTCATTGTATTTTCTTATGCCTCTTTTCATCAATAAAATTTCAGTTTTCTTTGAAGTTGGAGAGCATTAATTCGTAAGTAGGTTTAATTTCTGCCCTAGTTCTAGTTTTAATTTCTGCCCTAGGTAATTTCTTTTCTTGCTCTAGTTTAATATAGTTTAGAATTTTTATTAACTTGCAGTAGATCTTTCATCTCTTAAATCAAAACAAAATCATAAAAATTATGTCTTTCTTAGATCCCTCAATGAGCGAGTAGTTTCCTCGCTTGTTAGGGTTAGGAATAGGGAAGGGTTTGAGAGATGAAGATCTCTCATCTCTTTTCTTTACCAATCTCTTATGAACAATTAGGACTCCATGCATACTTTCTTATTCCGCTCCCTACGGCACTCTACCCACGAGGTAACGGTGATACCGTAGTATAAAGGCCCGGATCTGTAAGTTTTCCATGGAGGTTAGGGTAAAGATTAAGAAAGGAAGGACAAGGATCTATAGGAAGAAACATTTTCCCAATCATCCTAATCCCCTTTATTAATATTTACCATAACCCCTAATATGATATTTAATTTAAGGCATTGGAAAGAGGTGTAGTATTTACCAAATTTTACCTAAATCTAATCCTAGCAAGTTTCCTAATCCTGCTATAACACAACTTAGCCTTTAGATTTAATTAAAAGATCCAACACCATTTGGAATTAGCTCGTAAGAACATTTAGGAAATTTACAACATCCCTGTGGACCGACCCGTATTCACCGGCTAGCTACCAAGCGACGCTGTTCTTGATTGCGGTAATATATTTTTGATCGATAAAACCTCTCCAAATCAAATGGCGCCGTTGCCGGGGATGGCGTAAAATTTCCTTTTTGTAATTTCGGGTTAATATAAAAATATAAAAAACCATAAAAATTTGAAAAATCAAAAATAAAAAAAATTCTATCATCTTTTATTGTTTGAAGGGTTTCTTTTGTGAATCTTTGCAGGATTGACGGATCTGGAAAAATACAGAGTGCGAAACAGAAAAGGGTACATCAAAACAGAGGGAGAAGTCAACAACAGAGCAGCAGAGAAAATCCGGAGACCTGAACCCACATTCTCACCGCGCTTCCGCCGCGGGAGCCTGCTAGTGCCATGCATCTGCGGTCCCCTGTTGACTTCAGCGCGCGAAATTTGCTCAGTTTGTTTCTCTTTCTTCCCTCTGCAAATCCCCACATATTTTTTTGTCAAATCTTCTGCAGGATTCTTTGCGCTAAAAAAAATCAAAAATCTTCCCCCTTCCAATAATTGATTTTCTGCAGGATTCTTTGCGCCGCGCTAAACAATAATTGATTGCAAGTGATTTACTGCTTTGCATATTTTAATCGGACTTTATGTGGCTTTTGACCAATTCAGATTGGGTGGGGATTTCATCACCCTTCCCAGGACCGCAGAAATCACTTAAAGCATTTGCATTGACCACTCTTAATTAAAAAATACTAGACTCAGCCCTAAGGACGTCGCGCTCACTAGGACAGAGGAATAGTTATAGGCATCGGCCGTTTATCCTAACCTGACTTTGCGGTGTCTAGGCAAGTGTGTCAAAGGCTAGTGGTTTTTAATTAGGCCCACTACTGTGGTTTCTTCCCACTTACCTGGCACTTACCTGACCGCAATTGGCGGTGAAGAGGCGGTTTGAGGTCTTATCTTTAGCCCTTTGGAACAGTTAGGAGCTGTCTAGCTGACCCTAAATCTAGGCCTGATTGTGCATTTGTGGTTAATTGCATTTGTGTCAAAAAGTCTTTTCTTAAAAATATTTTTGCAAAAATCTCACATAAAAAAGAAAAAATCTTTTCAAAACTTGCAACTTATCGCTAAAGAAATGTTTGCACTCACTTACACCACTTTTTCTCATTGACATTCTCTTACCTCCACATTCTGTCTTTCGCTTTTTGACTGCACTACCCCTTTAGTGTATGTCCGGTTGGACTAGGGACACTAGCGCCCGATTAGTCCGTGTTTCGTTGGTACCGACCGACGAATCTTTCGACTCCGAAGTCAAAATCCTTTCCACTTCTTCACTTTCACCTTCAAATTCTTCTTCTGAAGGTATGTCGGGATACAATCCTAACAATACCTTACCGACGGGAATGATTCCACTTCCGTTAGGTGCGAATAACCCGAATCACCCGCCTGTTGAAGCGCCCACACGAGTCGCGCTCCAGGATCTTTTCTACCCCATCCGCACCGCCCTACCTACTTGTCTTTCCCTCCCACTGGCTAATGGGGACAATTTCGAGATCAAACCCCACTTCATCAATATGCTACCCAAGTTTCACGGTTTGGAATCCGAAGATACATATATCTTTATCAACAAATTCCAAAACGTTTGCGCTATGATGAAAACTACCCAATTATCCGACGATGCTATAAGGCTAAGGGTCATTCCTTTCACCTTATGTGACTTAGCCGAGAAGTGGCTATACAGCACCGCGTCGCATTCAATTAAGAATTGGGAAGAGTTTATGAAAGCCTTTCTTAAAAAGTTCTATCCTCGTTACAAAACTGCTAGAATCCGTAATGAGATTATACAATTTTCACAGCTTCCTTCCGAACCATTTTGGAAGTGTTTTGAAAGATTCAAAGACCTACTCGTTCAATGCCCTCACCATGGGATCGAAAATTGGCAACTTTGCCAAACATTATATGAGGGATTGAACCCGGCAACGAAGCAGTTGTTAGAAACTATTTGTCAAGGTCACTTTCTATCCAAATTTAGTGAGGAGCATGGCAGTTTCTTGAGGACCTTAGTGAACAAACAATTCAGTGGGAGAGCACCAAGACCACATCATTATCTTCTTCTATTGGTCAATCTAGGGCAGGCATACATCACTTATATATGTCGATAGTTATGAAGGCCGAGATGCCCGCTCTTACGAAAAATCTAGAAGCGATTGAGACTAAAATCTCATCGCCTTCTCCTGCCCCTGTTGTGCCTCCACGAACTGTTTGTACTTGTTGTTCGGATCCATCACATCTCACCGAAGAGTGTCCTTACACTGTATCTACTCAAGGACATGATCAAGTCAATGCTGCCTTTCAGCAACGACAAAGAAATGATCCATACTCTTCGACATACAATCCGGGTTGGAAGAGTCACCCAAATTTCTCTTGAAACCAAAATCAACAATTCCAAGGAAACAACAATTTTCAAAGGCCTCCTCCTACACAACAACAAGCACCTCCACAAACTCAATTTCAATAACCTTTCCAACAGCAACCTTACCCTAATCAAGTGAACAATTTTGTACCTAACACTTCTTACCCGCCAAACAATTTTGTTCCACCTCAGAATGACAAGGTTAGCTTTCTCAAAAGAAGTCTAGATGCGTTCTTAAAGCAATCTACACAATCCGCAGCGAGATTAGAAACCTCTATTCAATCTTTGGTGCAAAACAGTGTCTCACACGATCAAAACATCAAATCTATTGAAGCACAAATTGCACAACTCAATGCTGCGTTGAAAGAGCGAGAAAAAGGAAAGCTTCCATCTCAACCACTGCCAAATCCCGGTCACGCACATGTTGCTTATGAACAGCAGAATCATAACGTAAATGCTGTCACCACGTTGAGATCCGGAAAAGTGTTGCAAAACAATGTGGGTATTAACCATGACACCCCTGCCGGTGGTCCTTCTTCATCTTCTTCACCTTCTTCCTCTTCTTCTTCGTTAGAGCCTATTCTCCATCCTTCACACGGCTCTACTTCTTCTAGCTCGAAAGGACCCACTTCTCACAACACGAACACATCTACACGGGGATCCGTTCCAACTCAACAATCTAATCCGCAAAAATTTGACTCAACAGCTTTTCAAAATGTTTCTTTTCCAAATCAGTTGAGATCCAATAAACCAACTCCACAAATGGAGAAGATTGTAGAGTTGTTCAAACAAGTTAGCATAAATATCCCTCTTTTGGATGCAATCCAACAAGTTCCTTCATATGCAAAAATCTTAAAAGACTTATGCACCAAAAAGAGGAAGTCACAAGTACCAAAGAAAGTTTTCGTGGCTAGTGCTGTTAGCGATGCTCTTGTCCAATATTTGCCCCAAAAGCACAAGGACCCCGGTTGTCCTATTATTTCGATAACAATTGGGGACAAGAACATCAATAGAGCACTATTAGATCTTGGTGCTAGTGTCAATTTGCTACCTTATTCGGTGTACGAGCAATTAGGTGTTGGAGAGCTTAAGCCCACTCATTGTACTCTCCAAATGGCCGACCGATCCATCACCCATCCTAGGGGAGAGTTAGAGGATGTGTTAATTAGAGTAGGGGATTTCATTTTCCCCGTTGACTTTATTGTTATGGATACACAACCTATCGCTAACCCCCGAAGTCAAATTCCGGTGATACTTGGTCGACCATTTCTTGCGACTTCGAACGCGGTGATCAACTGTCGTAACGGTTCAATGAATCTATCTTTTGGGAATATGACAATTGAACTCAACATTTTTAAGTTGGGAAATCAGCCTTGCGAGCCTAATTCTAGCGTACTTGATGTTTTCTCGATCAATGAAATCACGGAGGAGGACCGTGAGTTTGAGAATTTTATGTTTGATCACAGCAGTATCGACGCCACTAGTGCGTTCCTCCTAGAATCCGACACAGCTTTCATGGTGGACAACGATTATGAGTGTTTCACCTTTGTTGACGATTTTGAAGACTCATCACCCGAGTTTGAGTCTTTTGCTTTTTCGGATGAGTTAGTTGAACCATCCGACTCGGTTGCGTACACTCGATTTGAACCTTTAATGGAATCCTTTGAGTTTGAAACAATTACTCCATTGTTACCATCTATTATTTCACCTCCTAAACTCGAACTAAAGCTTTTGCCGTCGCACCTAAAATATGCTTATCTAGGTGAGAATGAGACCTTACCCGTTATCATTTCGGCCTCTCTAGCCCTCGAGCAAGAGAAGACCCTTTTAATGGTCTTACAAAATAATCGGCAAGCTTTTGGCTGGTCTATGGCGGACATCAAGGGGATTAGTCCTCTCATAGTCGAACATCATATACACTTGATGGACGATGCCAAGCCGGTAAGGGATCCACAAAGACGCCTCAACCCCATTATGAAAGAGGCTGTCAAGAAGGAGATTGTTAAGTGTCTTGATAGTGGTATCATTTACCCTATCTCGGATAGCTAATGGGTTAGCCCCATTCATGTTGTGCCAAAGAAATCGGGCATCACGGTCATTACCAATGAGGCAAATGAGTTAATTCCCACTCGCACCCAGACTGGGTGGCGAGTTTGCATCGACTATAGAAAACTCAATGCCACGACAAGGAAGGACCACTTTCCTTTACCTTTCATTGACCAAATGCTAGAATGGTTGGCTGGGCACGAGTTCTACTGTTTTTTAGATGGCTATTCCGGTTATAACCAAGTCCTCATAGCCAAAGAGGATCAAGACAAGACCACATTTACTTGTCCCTTTGGCACTTTTGCTTATCGTCGCATGCCCTTTGGGTTATGCAATGCACCCGCTACATTTCCGCGGTGTATGATGAGGATCTTTTCAGACATGGTTGAAAAGTTTTTGGAGATCTTTATGGATGATTTTTCCATTTTTGGTGACTCCTTCGACGAGTGTTTACGACATCTTGATGCAGTTCTTACCCGCTGTAGGGATAAGAACCTAACTTTAAATTGGGAGAAGTGCCACTTTATGGTACGAGAAGGCATTGTCTTAGGACATGTCATCTCGCAAAACGGCATAGAGGTTGATAGAGCCAAAATTGAAGTCATTTTTAATCTTCCTCCTCCTAAATGCGTTAAAGACATCCGAGCTTTTCTTGGCCACGCCGGCTTTTATAGACGGTTCATCAAGGATTTTAGCAAGATTGCTAGACTTTTGACTCTCTTATTGGCCAAGGATACACCATTTGATTTTGACTCAACTTGCATGGAAGCGTTCGAGTCTTTGAAACACTCTCTCATTTCTGCGCCCATTCTTTCATCTCCAGACTGGACGCATCCTTTCGAAATTACGTGCGACGCATCAGATTTTGCCATTGGTGTTGTTCTTGGATAGCACATTAATAAGATGCCGCACGTGATTTATTACGCTAGCCGAACACTAAATGAGGCCCAACTAAACTACACAACTACGGAAAAAGAGTTTTTAGCAGTTGTGTTTGCACTTGAAAAATTCCGGCCTTATTTAATCGGCTCTCCAGTTATTGTATACACTGACCATTCAGCTCTTCGCCACCTTTTTGCGAAGAAAGATGCTAAATCGAGGCTAATACGTTGGATCCTCTTGCTTCAAGAGTTTGACCTTGTCATAAGGGACAAAAGAGGATGTGAAAACGTAGTGGCTGATCACCTTTCACGACTTTCTTCTTCGCCTACACTTGAACTTCTAATTACAGATGTTTTTCCCGATGAGCAACTCTTAACCGTTTCTTGCGAACCATGGTTCACTGATATCGTAAACTACTTAGCCACCGGCTTGATACCTAAAGATTGGTCGAAACAAGATAAACTTCGATTCTTGTCCCAAGCAAAGTATTTTTACTGGGATGAACCTTATCTTTTTAAATACTGTTCTGACCAAATCATTCGTCGGTGTGTACCAGAAAACGAGTTTAAGAGTGTGCTGTCTTTTTGCCACGATCAAGAATGTGGCGGGCACTTTGGCCCAAAGAAGACAGCCGAGAAAGTCTTGCAGTGTGGTTTCTATTGGCCACGACTCTTCAAGGATGCATATGAATACTGCAAGACTTGCTCCCGGTGCCAACATTTGGGCCGGATATCGCGGAAAAATGAAATGCCGCTCCAACCAATTTTGGTTGTGGATGTTTTTGATGTTTGGGGAATAGACTTCATGGGAACGTTTCCAAATTCTTTTGGGAATGTTTATACTCTTTTGGCTGTTGACTACGTTTCAAAGTGGGTCGAGGCTGTGCCTAGCCGAACGAATGACAATAAGGTTGTTGTTCGATTTCTTAAAGAACATATCTTTTCTCGATTTGGGCACCCTCGAGCGATAATAAGTGATAATGGTTCTCACTTTTGCAATAGAACTTTCGAGTCCTTAATGCGCAAATATTCTATTACCCACAAGCTGTCAACGCCATACCATCCCCAAACATGTGGGCAAGTCGAGGTTTCAAATCGGCAAATCAAGCAAATCTTGGAGAAAACGGTTTCAAAAAACCGTAAAGATTGGTCACTCAAACTGATCGATGCACTATGGGCTTTCCGTACTACATACAAGACCGATCTTGGTATGTCTCCATACCGGCTTGTTTACGGGAAGGCTTGCTACCTCCTAGTTGAGATTGAGCATAAGGCATTTTGGGTTATCAAAGAGTTGAATTTATCATTAGGAGATGTGGGCAGCAATCGAAGGCTGCAATTAAATGAACTAGAAGAGCTGCGGGATGAGGCTTATGATAATGCCCTAATTGCTAAAAACCGAACCAAGGTGTTCCATGATAAACACCTTTTGTGAAAAACATTTAAACCTGGTCAACAGGTTTTACTCTATGATACTCGGTTATATTATCACCCCGGCAAGCTCCGTTCTAGGTGGAAAGGACCATTTGTAGTTCGCACCGTTTATCCGCACGGTGCGGTTGATCTTGAAAATCCGGAGGACGGTACTTTATTCAAAATAAATGGACATCGATTAAAACCGTTCCTCACTGCGGACCCATCGGAGGAGCTCCTGTTTTTGCAGGAGCCGCTTTACACCGATTAAATCTCCTCCATTTTACCCCCAAATTTCCAATCAATTTTTTCCAAAACTTTATTTCAAATAAGTTTGGGGGTGTGTATCATTTGTAAATATGTTAATAAACAGGAAATTGCCGACATTATCGACCCACTTGGTGCAACATGACAGTGAGGACACTGTCCAGTTTAAGTTTGGGGGTATGCTCGGTAAGTTTTTCCTTCGCATTCATATGTATATTTTTGCATTTGCATCCTTATATAAAAATCATAAAATTTTGAAAAATAAAAAAAAATAGAAAATGAAAAACCCATAAAAATTGAAAATTTCAAAAATTATAAAAATTAATGTATTCAATTTTTGCTAATTGACTTGAGTTTGACAAATAGGTCAACTGGCTAGGAAAAACTAGATCATAGACTTAGTAAATTAAAAACCCTAAAAATAACCTTTCTTAAAGTTTAACGGTAGAAAGTATATGTCTTTATAGTTTATTTAGAAATAGGCAAATTTTGAGTTCACTTCTTGGGCTAAGTCAAAACAAAAGAAAAGTATTGATATTTTTATTAGAGTATAAGTTTGAAAAATAATTCCTACCTTTAGTCTAGATTCTGAAAATGTATACCTTACAATTTGCACAATCACGCACCTTGAAACTTGGAATAGTAAAAGAGACCTTGAAATGCTCTTGTCTAAAGTCCTTAGTACGAAAAAAATGAAATAAAAAAATACAAGTGTGAATAAAGAATAAAAAAATGAACACTGGTTTTTGTGATTACTTAAGGCTACAAAAATAGAAAAAATATTTAGCGAGGGTGCTTCATCACCTAGTGACTTAGACCAACTGGTTTGGGAGTCACTGCTAAAGCCTTGGGTGTTGCAAGACTAGAAAGTACGCTTTAATGTGCAAACACATCTTGTAATCGGTTGTTGGTACCTCAAGAAGTATTAACGGTCGCATGAAAGATGTGTAAGCAAAATTCAATTAAAAAATTCACTAATTATTAAGTACTTTAGACAACGGACGTGAGTATGATTGCTTGATTTGAATTTCCAAGTGTAGGGGTGACTTATACACACGCGGGGATATGTGATTGGAATTTAGATAAGAGAAATGGATGAAGAATAGAACTTGTATCTTTAGTAGAGTTGATAGAAATTCCTAAGTGGAGATGGAACCCTAGAAAGAAAACTTAAGAAATGCCGAAAGCTAAGTAGGTCTGCAGAACATATATAATCTTAAGTTAATGATGAGGAAGTGTGAAGAATATGGGTGGATAATTTACGGGTCGACGATAATAGAATTCTTTGTTAGAAAACCTAATTGGAGAATTAAAGTTAATGGGCCGAATTAATAGGATTTTGTGGGTAGTATCCTCTGAAAACTCTCAGGAGACAACACTCCTCCTACTAGGGACACCTAGAGGTTTAACGGCTTGTTGCACGAGCTCAGTGAAATCGCGTTTCCCTGCGAAAGTGCGGTTAGGTTTTTGTCGAGAATAAAAAAATAAGTTTGCTCGAGGACGAGCAAAAGATAAGTTTGGGGGTATTTGTTTATATCATAATATTGCATTATTATATTCCCCATTATTATGTATTTTACAATGAAACAGGTGCTTTTGACCCATGTCTGCTACATAGTACAGGTTACAGGTTCTTGGAGCGAAAATAGTGAAAAAGACAAAAGACGACCCAAAAGAGGGACTTTTGACCAACAAATAGAAGGATCTTAGTCAAGCCTAGACGAAGAACAGTTCACAATGTACAAGGCAACGCAAGGTCCAAGATGTCAAAGCAAACGATTAAAAGACCACTACAAGTTTTCACTGAAAGATCTGGAGAAGACCTAGAATCCAAATGGAGAAAAGAACCAAAGAATCAGAAGCCCAAAAAGACCCAGAAGCAGCCCCAAAAATTTCAGCCAACAATTCATTCATTGGGCCGCAGAACCGCGGCCCAAACCCTACCCAGGCCGCGGTTCCGCGGCCGTCTGGAGCCTGGGCTTGAAAACTTTTTTACCAAAATTCCTGATTCTACTCTTACTAGGTCTTCCTATGGGTATTTTGGTAAATGCAGACGTGCAAATCAATTGTAACCTAGGGTTTCTATCTCCTATAAATAGAACCCAATTCATTGTATTTTCTTATGCCTCTTTTCATCAATAAAATTTCAGTTTCTTTGAAGTTGGAGAGCATCAATTCGTAAGTAGGTTTAATTTCTGCCCTAGTTCTAGTTTTAATTTCTGCCCTAGGTAATTTCTTTTCTTGCTCTAGTTTAATATAGTTTAGAATTTTTATTAACTTGCAGTAGATCTTTCATCTCTTAAATCAAAACAAAATCATAAAAATTATGTCTTTCTTAGATTCCTCAATGAGCGAGTAGTTTCCTCGCTTGTTAGAGTTAGGAATAGAAAAGGGTTTGAGAGATGAAGATCTCTCATCTCTTTTCTTTGCCAATCTCTTATGAACAATTAGGACTCCATGCATACTTTCTTATTCCGCTCCCTACGGCACTCTATCCACGAGGTAACGGTGATACCGTAGTATAAAGGCCCGGATCTGTAAGTTTTCCATGGAGGTTAGGGTAAAGATTAAGAAAGGAAGGACAAGGATCTAGAGGAAGAAATATCTTCCCAATCATCCTAATCCCCTTTATTAATATTTACCATAACCCCTAATATGATATTTAATTTAAGGCATTGGAAAGAGGTGTAGATCTTTATTTACCAAACTTTACCTAAATCTAATCCTAACAAGTTTCCTAATCCTACTATAACACAACTTAGCCTTTAGATTTAATTAAAAGATCCAACACCATTTGGAATTAGCTCGTAAGAACATTTAGGAAATTTACAACATCCCTGTGGACCGACCCGTATTCACCGGCTAGCTACCAAGCGACGCCGTTCTTGATTGCGGTAATATATTTTTGATCGATAAAACCTCTCCAAATTACCAGGCGATATCAACGATCTTAATTACTGCCCTTACCACCAAGCGGTAAGCCATCCAATCGAAAATTGCTTCGTCTTTAAGGGATGGATCGAGAATCAGTACCAACAAGGCAAGTTCGTGTTATCTGAAAACTGGAAGGTGAACCCGCCACAGCCTCACACTCCTAAGAAGACAAACACACCGGGGGTAACGTGCTCTATTGTTTAGGAAGCTCCATGGGAAGTGGCTCTTTCGGCTAAGACCAAAAGGATGCTGAATGAACTTCAGACATGCCCGGCGATCAGATGGAAGAACCCGTTGGAACCTGAGATCATCATGGGGATGCTGAAGCCGCGCCCAACTCCAAATATTGGTGATGATAGCCAAAGCGTTCACACCCAGCCCTCGAAATCTTCGAAAAAGAAGAAGAAATCCAAGAAGCCCGTGAAGCCTGGCGACAAGCGCACGGACCTACAAAAGCAGATTGACGCGCTGGAAGAGTATAACCAGAAGGCGCGGACTCCAATCATGCTCCAAGAATTCCTCAGCCACGTTCTTGAGGACGGAGATGATGGAGAAGAATCGTCGGACGAATCTGAGGATTACGTAGCAAGTTGCCATGTGATCTCTCATTCATCGCTAGACAATGAAGAGGCTCCTTGCACAAAGAAACTGGGGGCAGAGCCTGAATCGGAACTTCTGGGGCCGTCAGATGAAATGATCGACGCATTCCTAAATGAAGCTCTCCTGAGAAGTAAAGCTGATCGGGAGCGTGAGATGGCCATAGTTGAAAAGGCCAAGCGCCGGCAACTAGACAAAAGGGTCGAAACACTCCCACCAGATCAAAGTACATCCGCAACAAATGAAAGCAGGATCAAGATAAGAAAACGATTTGCCAAAGCCATATCAATGGGGATGAGGCTGCCCTCTTTCAGAGAAAATTCTCTTGGTGGTATACATCTTGATGAAGCGGACGTGCATCCTAACTTCTGCTTATATCATCAGAAGATCACACATCCTACTGAAGACTGCAACTCCTTTAAGCGTTGGTGGCAAGAATATGTCGCTCACAGGCAACACTTCAACAGGACAAAGCGTGAAGCTCGTAGACGGCAGAAAAGTGCGACAGATGAGCGTATAATAATAGCCGGCAATTGTCATAGGGTTGATCCTGGGGGATCGCGAGTTCTCACTTTCGGGAGCGACTCCGACGAAAAAGTAGCCCTCGGCCCTCTCTTTAAGGAATCCATCTCTGAAACGAAAGAATTGAGGAGTTGCGAGAACATTCAGCCGTGCAATTGCACGCTACCCGGAAAGAATCCCGGACCCGCAAACAAGGGATCGAACAAAAAGGATAAAGGGAAGAAAAAAACAGCCTTCGTCACCAACGCTCAACAACAATCGAGTGACCCTATACCGGTTGTTCGCCAAAACAACAAGCGGCAACACCTCTATGAAAAGTTGAAACGTCCTTACTCATTTTCTCGGGATGAAATAAGGACACTGTTCGAACTAGCAGTGCGCGACGGGCTTATCACTCTACCGGAGCCGAAATGCCAGCTACAACTGAATGAGGTCAACAATCCTAATTACTGCCCTTACCACCAAGTATTGGGCCATCTGATCGAAAACTGCTACGTTTCAAAAACTAGGTTGAAGACCAATACCGACAGGGCAAGTTCGCGTTGTCCGAGAACTGGAAGGTGAGCTCGCCACAACCACATGCTCCGAGAAAGATGAATATGCCGGGGGCATCATGCTCATTCATAGGGAAAGCCTCATAGACCGAAAAGTCAGTAAACTAGAGATTCGCCTCAAATACGACGACGGCGGACCGAAACGTCCTTAAACTAACAGTGGACCGAAATGTCCCTAAACTAACGACGGACCATTATATCCTAAAACTAGCTGTTGACCGAGACGTCGATAAACTACGATTGCAGCGTCCCAAAGCTGATAAAAAATAAATAAAAAAATGGTATGTCCATAAGCAAAATGGGCATGGATAAAAACCCGAAAGGGCTCCGTGAGTAAAAACAGCAGGGCTACCGGCGTGTGTTCGCGAAAACCCGAAAGGGCGCAACCTCGTTAGGAAAAAAAAGAAAGAGAAAAAAAGAGAATAAAAAAAAAGAAAAAGAAAAAGAAAACGGTATGTCCATAAGCAAAATGGGCACGGATGAAAACCCGAAAGGGCTCCGTGAGTAAAAACGGCAGGGCTACCGGCGGGTGTTTGTGAAAACCCGAAAGGGCGCAGCCTCGTTAAAAGACACTTACAGGGTCCTCTCAACCTTGTGAGGAGAAACCACCTACGTGAGATCCTTACGACTCACAAGGGAGCAATACACTTAGGAATCCTCACGATTCCTAAGGAGAAATTACACTTACGAGATCCTCACGACTCGTAAGGAGAACTCTCTTATGGGACCCTCACGGCTCATATGATTTGAAAGTCTTAAGTTTTAGAGACCTGAACCTGTTCTTAAGCAACCCCCACGACCTCCGATACTGCCCTACAAGCGGCTCAATGCTGACCCTTGTATACAATCCACGGGCGCGAATAAACATTTCCCTAACAAAGTCCCATCCGCGACTAAGGATATGTTCGCACGATGAACAACCCTTGTAAGTCCTCTCGACTTATAAGGAGAAAACCCTTTTGTAAGATCCTTACGACTTACAGGAGAATATGCACTTAGGAATCCTTACGATTTCTAAGGAGAAAACACACCTACGAGATCCTCACGACTTGTAGGAAGAAATACCTTTGTGAGACCCTTACGGCTCATGAAGTCAAAAGCCTTAGTCGGCAGAATCCTGACCCTATTTACTAAGCCACCTTTGTTCGACATCGACAGAGGCAAATGATGATTCGCTCCTGGCAACATCCCAGTTGTAGCGGTGCTGATGCCGAAATCGGTGTCTGATTCCAAGCTTGCGGCAAAAAGCTGGCGAGCCACATATGCATACGAAATAGTCGAAATGATAGGGCGACTTTCAACAAAATTAGTAAGTAAAAAGAAAATGTATGCATGCGAAATAGCCGAAATGATTGGGCACCGCGAAAAATAACCGAAATGATTGGGCAATCGCGACCTTCGCGATATAAAAGCTGAAATGATAGAGCATCGCGGAAAGAACTAAGATAAAATAAAAGTGAAATTTATGCCCTACGGGTGAAATCATATCGATCCCTGTATACAATCCAGGGGCGCTAACAAATGGAGGATCATATCATCCCAACAGGCTCCATCAGAAAACGGAGCCAAGTCTCGACATTCGTCCCGTTACAACAGACGCAATGTCAACTACGGCGTTCCTTCGCAATCCAACAGGATGCAGACGCAGTATCAAAACAAAGCGGAGTGATGGCAAAATCCCAACTCCACCTCAGCATTCGTCTCGATATAACAAGACGAAATGTTAACAATAGCATTCCTCCTCATTCCAACAGGACTCAGACACAATATCAAGCAACGGAACCACGGCAAAATCCCTAGTTCTAAAACTCGACGGTTCACCAGCAACCTAGAGACAACCGCGACATTCGTCTCGATACAGCAGACGCAATGCCAGCAAACGAAGCGAAGGCCAAATTCCTAGCTTCAGGGTCTTGACGGCAACTCATATAAAACCTGAAAGACTATCGGAGATCACCCCACACCAGCGTGGAGTGGTCACCACCTTGGCATTCGTCTCGATACAGTAGACAAAATGTCACTGCAGCGTCCTTTCTCCAACAGGATTCGGACATGACAAAACAAACAAACCAAAGGCCAAATTCCTAGCTTCAGGGTCTTGACGGCAACTCATATAAAACCTGAAAGACCATCGGAGATCATCCCACATCGAGCGCGGAATGGTCACCATCTCGATGTTCGTCTCGATACAGCAGATGAGATGTCACCATAGCGTTCTCCCTCCAGCAGGATTCAGACGCGACAACATCAAGCAACGGAACCACGGCAAAATCCCTAGTTCCAAACCTCGACGGTTCACCAGCAACCTAGAGACAACCGTGACATTCGTCTCGATACAGCAGACGCAATGCCAACAAACGAAGCAAATGCCAAATTCCTAGTTTCAGGGTCTTGACAGCAACTCATATAAAACCTGAAAGACCATCGGAGATCATCCCACATCGAGCGCGGAATGGTCACCATCTCGATATTCGTCTCGATACTGCAGACGAGATGTCACCACAACGTGCTCCTTCCAGCAGGATTCAGACGCGACAATATCAAGCAACGGAACCACGACAAAATCCCTAGTTCCAAACCTCGACGGTTCACCAGCAACCTAGAGACAACCGCGACATTCGTCTCGATATAGCAGATGCAATGCCAGCAAGCGAAGCGAAGGCCAAATTCCTAGCTTCAGGGTCTTGACGGTAACTCATATAAAACCTGAAAGACCATCGGAGATCATCCCACATCCACATGGAGTGGTCACCACCTCGACATTCGTCTCGATACAGCAGATGAGATGTCACCATAGCGTTCTTTCTCCAGCAGGATTCAGACGCGACAATCAAACAACGGAGCCACGGCAAAATCCCAGCTCCACTGCGACATTCGTCTCGATACAGCAGACGCAATGCCAGCAAACGAAGCAAAGGCCAAATTCCTAGCTTCAGGGTCTTGACGGCAACTCATATAAAACCTGAAAGACTATCGGAGATCATCCCACACCAGCGCGGAGTGGTTATGACTCATCGGGGCTCTCCAAAATGAGCCTAAGCTCAAGTAAAAAGCGGCTTGGCAAAATTCCTAACACTTGCTTTTCTGTCGGTCAAACTGCCTGGGTGGATTGCTTGAAGACGTCTTGTCCAGCCCCCGAAGGGATCAGAGACACGACAGTCGCAAGGCTACTCGAACAGTAAGGTTGCCTATCGAGGAATACATCAGCCGGCGCGACGGTACAACGGACAAAACCCTTGTACCACAGACCCTAACGGACCTCTGTCGTAAAGAGCAGAGGTTAACTGTGACGTTAGGATATCCTTGCGAGAAATGCTCGATTCGTCTCGACTCATGAGGTAAAACCTTAGGCAGCGGGGATTAAAAAACCTGTTTCCTAAGCACTGGGGCCCTACAAGTCAGTCCAAAACGGACTCTTGCATACTATTCACTGTAGGGTTCCTAGGCACACTCATGAGGTTCTACAACTGATCAACCATGTCCAATTCAAATTTTTCATGTGCCTAAGTATCCTATGCAAGATCGTTAACTAGAGATTAGGCGAAAAGCAAGCAAGTTAAAAACTTAACTACAAGTAAAAGTGACTACAACCTTTGTAGATCTGGTCCTCCACCTCTTTAGTTCCGTGATGACGTCCCTACGCTGCGATCAACCGGATCCTGGACTCTAGCGATGGTTTCGTCGGAAAAATGATCGAGCTAGGTCATTAACTTCGATGCCGAAGATGATCTACGTCGAGGCAACTCAAACTCAAGCTCCATCTTCACTAAGTCATGAAACTTATGAAGAAAACACCCTATACAACATGGCAAGTGGTAGAGGATGAAAAAATAGGAAGTGGATTCACTTTTGATTTGGATTTCTCACTTGGATTCATCACTTGTAATTTTCTAGTAAGATTTTTTCACCTCTTGAAGAAGATGAAGAAGAAGAAAAGAAAAATGAATTATGAATAATAGAAAATCAAGTGATCCTTATCATTTAGCAACCATGGGTGAGTGTAACTAGTGTAGAGACTAAACTAGGGTTTAGGCTAATGGTTGGGTTAAGAATAAAACAAAATGGCTTAGACTTTGTCAAAGATGCTATGAAGCTTCATGAAGCTTCAAGCCAAAATGAGAAAAGCCATCACCATTTTGTTTTTGTTTCTTGCCAAAAATAAATAAATGAAATAAATAAATAAGGCAAATGAAACCCTAACCATTAACTAAACATGGTGTATAGCACACACCCAAGTTTGCATGTATCATCAAACATGATACAATCAAGTGCACAAAAATATATCACATATACTACTTGTGCACATCAAGTGAGAAAATCAATCTTAAGTGAACAAATACTAGTTAATGTAAAGTAATATATCAAATATATAATTATACATTAAATCATTAAATCAACACTTGATTTAATGATCCGGTCATACCGCATATAACCGACTAATATCAAGTGTATCAATATATCGAATCAACATTTGATTCGGTAACCCTGCTATATCTTATATAACCGTCTGATGATACAAATCGCGAGAATAGAATTCAGTATCACATACTGGTATTATTCTCGGTCCCGCACATATCTCATATGCGCTCCTATTTCGTTTCGTTTGAGCCAGGAAACCTCTGTGTAGGACTCTAAAGACTCGTCAATACGTCGGCAGCAGGTGATGATCATATCAAACACCCACAAGTCGCAATCGGTCTGCTATTGAGCGATCAGAAGATCAACGAGCAAGCCCGCTCACACTCCTGTGAATCCAACCAGTAACACTTACCGTACAGTCCGGTCTGTTCGTCTGATATGTCGCATATCTCGCCTAGGGGTGGTAAACGTCAGATCCCAGTAGCTTGATAAGTCATGCCGATGTAAAGTCCATAACAATCGTGAAATTACTGATAACACTTACCAGTAGATCACTGCAACGCTGGCCAGGGATTTCCAGTTATGGCCAGTCGAGCATAGCGCAACATGAACCCCCAATACCGGGAGAGACGAATCCCCTCCTATCGCTCATTGCCTCCATGTGAATCGGGACTGTACCCAAAAACCACCTGTTTGCATGACTCTGTAGAGCTGTGGTAGGGTAGAAATCAAAGCACAGTGGGAGACAAACAAGATTCTATGACGATCTCGAGTCAACAGACTAAGCTGTACCAGTGTCACCAGAGAACTGCCATCTGACGTGAGGTATAATACCATCTAGGAGTTCTCGGCAAGTCCGTTCAGTGTACCCAGTCTCCACTGAGCACCCGCATACCATCTCTGATGTCAAACACCAATGGATATGGGATCATCCATCGCCCATCACATGGGTCGAGAAGATATACGCTAGTCTACTCTGGAATATCGATGCCCCGTCTCGATATTCCCACGACTAGGAACATTGAAGGATGTACTCATGGACTACCCAGGCCCTACTAGTATGATCTACATCATATTCCTGGAAGTCAAGTACACATCCTAAGGGCTTTATCAACATGTAACAGAGAGATAGAAAGTATACATGTTAAGATAAAGAGCAACCAGATAGCGTACTATCATGTTGAGCAAGAAAGTCCTACCTATATATGTCCCAGCATCCACTACAATATACATCCAATGTACAGTAATGGCCTCTAGGGCATACATATAACTAACAATCACGGACCACACTCCCCAAAGTCGAATCTCGACAAGGAGGGAAACAACCGCTTACGAGTCCTCTCGACTTGTAAGAGGGAAAATTCTCTAGTGAGATCCTTACGACTCTCAAGAGAAAACATACTTAGGAGTCCTCATGACCCCTAAGGAGAAAATACACCTACGAGATCCTCTCGACTCGTAGGGAGAAAAGTCTTTATGAGACCCTCATGGCTCATAAAGTTGAAAAGCCTTAGGTAGCAGATCTGAACCTGCTTCCTAAGCCACCACTACTCCCCAAAGTATTCAAGACGGAATGTTCTATATCACTTACAGGCTATGCTTACTTAAGGAATATGCCAATAACAAAGCAGAAAATAAAAGGAAGGAGGCAAAAGATTTGTCATTCATACTTGGAAAATTCTTACATCAATAAAGACAATAAACAAAAACAGCATTATTGAAATGTTTACAAGGGTATAACCTCGGACCCAGGGCATGGATTGAGGAATTCAAAAGTGACCTTGTCCAGAATCTTCCAGGCCTTTCGAACCATCCTGGTGTGCTTTCTTTCGCGATCACAAGCGTTGGGATCCTCACGGATGTCCTCCTCCCTCCGATAAGCAGCAAGTACTGCAGACTGTTGAAAAGCTTGATGCAGAAGATCGATAAGGTTATCTCGCCTTCTCTTTGAGATTAGGCTCATCAGATACACCGAGTGCACCTTATCCTCGGCGGTATCCAATACCCTAAGTGGCACACCAGTACAGAATAAGGGAAGCGCTTCCCGGATGGCTCCCACGATAAGCTTCAAGAGAGAGGAACGTCGAGGAAGCAGTCGACCATTGTATGCGTCGAAGCGACTCATGATTTCGGCACACTCGGCGTTTATGAATCCTCGATTCTGAGAACGGCCAAGTTGGCGGATGTTCCCGTAAGAAATAATCTCGTCGAGATCGTACATGTGGGCGTCCATTACTCCTATAAAAGAAAATCAACAAAATTAGCAGACAGACTGATTAAACAATTTTTGATTCAAAACAGGCACAGGAAATTAAACTCCCCGAGAGCAATGCTCTACAGACAGGAGTGACAACCGTCAAAATCAGTTATGAAAGGAATTTAAAGAAATCCCCCGAGAACATTGAGAGCTCTGCTCTGAAAAGATGATATAATTCATCAAAAAAAATCCCATTTTTAATCTTAAAGATCCATGAAAAAACTCTTAAAAGTTCTTCATCAAAAGATCAAAAGATCTATATTTTGTCAATGAGCAAGGCTCTGTTCATGGGTTAAGAAACCCTGAAACAAATTCTCGAGAGCAAAGCTCTGTTTATAAAACCCCAAAGGGGTTTTCTTTAGATCAAAGGATCTATGAGAGCAAGGCTCTGTTAAATAAAATTAATTTAATTTAAGTTAATTTTTACCTAAAATTTTTCTAGAGTTTTAACTCTTGAAGTTCTTGGAAACGAGAGCAAGGCTCTGAAAATAAAGTTCTTGAAAGAGATGATAATCATCTGAGGAGGACCAAGGGTCCTATTTATAGGTGCTCAAGCGTCTCTTCAACTCCTGAATCGATCCAACGGTTCAGATGTTGCCACCGCTGCACTCACGTGTGCGCCATGTGAGCGCAACGGTGGGGGGGCATTTGTTTTCCCCAATCAGAGCAAAACTCTGTTTGAATTTCAAAATTCAAAAATTGAAGCAATGCTTCAGATTCCTTGCGCTACTCGCAGCGCGTCACGTGTCAAAAGCATACATGCCAGCGTAAGGAGCGCTGCGCCCAAGACAGCGCACCCCCAATCAGAGCAAGGCTCTGTTTTAAAATTCAAATTTTAAATAAATGAAGCAACGCTTCAGAACACTTACGCTCTGCGCCGCGCGCCACGTGTCAAACAGTGGTGCGCTAGCGCAGTTGCGCTGCGCTCTGCGCTGCACGACACGTGTCAAGCGCAGGCGCGCTAGCGCAGTTGCGCTGCGCTCTGCGCTGCGCTAGCGCCAATTGCGCCAGCACTGGAATTTAAATAATAAATTATTAATTAACCAGAATGAAAATTCTAGAAAGATCTTTCCAATCTTATTAAAATAAGAAGATCATCTTCTATAAAACAGAGGCCTTAGGATTAAAGATCCAACGGTGGGGAAATATCCCCAGATCAATCAGAGAAAGATCTCTGTAACTAACTTAACAAACCAATTGGCTCTATATAAAGGCCCCTAGACTCCAAGTCTCAGAGAGAGAGAGATACAGAAGAGAGAGAACCCTCTAAAAACTTTGAGAAAAAACTCAAAGAGAAGAAAAGGCAAGCCTTTGAAGAAAGAAAATCATCTTCTTCATCTTTAAAGGTAAAGAATTTAATTCTTGAAGAACAGAGATGAAGATTGCTCACAAAAAGAAGAATCTCTTCTAAAAAGATCAAAGATCTAAGAACAAGATCAAGATCTTCAATATAAAAAAGAAAAAAGATCAAGAAGATCTAAAAGATTAAAAAAAAAGTAATTTACTTCAGTCCTAGATCATTTGATCTATATAAAGGCATTCCCTTTTGATGAGAATAAGAACCATTGGTTCTTGAATCTTGAGGTAGAACCTCTTTTGAGAGAACAAACAATTTGTTCTTTGATCTTAATTTGATCAAGATGCGCTCTGCGCTATTGGACAGTGCCTTGCACTTTTAAAATGCGCCTTTGCGCTTATTAGATTGGCGCACTGCGCCAGAACGCGCCACGTGTCAACCACAGAATGATCTGCGCTTTGCGCTTCTAAATATAGCGAATTGTGCTCTTGGATTGGCGCATAGCACCAGGGTGCGCCACGTGTCAGCAGCGCACTGGCGCAGCGCACTGGCGCAGCGCACTGCGCTAACAAACTTGCGCTTAGCGCAGAGCGTGACACGTGTCACCTGCGCATGCGATAGCGCATTGCGCTCTTTAATTGGCGCAAAGCGCCTGACAAGCCACGTGGCGCACTATCAGACCACTATAAATGCTATGCATTATTTAAAATGGCAGAGCCCAAGCAAAGGTCTAACAGGCCTAATATAAATGCTATGCATTATTAAAAGGGCTAAGCCCAAATAAAGGCTCAACAACCAGAACAATAAAATGTTCAACTCATATCAATTGAGCCTATATGCTCATAAACCTTCAAACAGACTTTAGTCCCAAATTGGACTATAGATCTCCCAACCAAATAATGGTTCAAGGGTACATCTCTGAACTCCTCTGATATTTGTCGTTGTAATCCTTCAACGTCTTCAGAGAGGTGATGGGTCCCGACAGCCATACATTCCACGGACTAAAATGGACCACCATATCCTTAAACTGGCAATTGACTGCAATGTCTCTAAACTAAACAATAGAGCCCAAATGCTCTCTTGTCGGATCTAAATGATCCTGTTATGTCGATCTTAGTCTTGAAATTAGACTAACGTATCCTTAACAAACGTTTAAGTTGATCTTAGTCCAAAATGAGACTAACGTATCCTTAAACCCAAACCCCAAACCCAAATCTAAGAAAATACGGATTTGGACTAATCCACATCCTACGGGCGACAACACAAATTAGTCTTCGTATACAATCCACGGGCAACCACAAACAAAAAAAACACCCACGACGCGAAGTGACCATCTGGAGAAGGAGAAAGTTGTTACCGCGATGCGGTAGCATAATTAACTGCAGGGGCTTGCGCCTGCAGGGAAGAGCGTCCCCACAATCAAAAACCCCTCAGACGAGGGGGAATCTAACGAAGTCTGCTACATCGGTCGTATCCGTCTAAACCTTCGATACATAGTACCATAAATCAACTTGGCATCTTCGGTGAGGTGAACGGATAGCACCCATTAGCATCTGTCCCGAATTTCAGGCAAGACGTTCGCCGCGTCTTCGTCGCGTTTTTCGGAGGGGAACAGGACTCTGCCATGGCTCCGAGGTAGTCTCTAGGTTGTCCGTGAACCGTTGAGATTTGGAACTAGGGGACTTTTCCGTGGCTCCATTTTGTTGATGTTGCGTCCGCATCCTGTTGGAGTGAGAAGAAATGCCGTTGTTGATCTCTGGGCTGTCTGTGAACCGTCGAGAATTGGAACTAGGGACTCTTCCATGACTCCGCTTTGTTGACGTTGCATCTGCATCCGGTTGGAAAACGCCGTTGTGGATCTCTAGGCTGTAGATGTTGTCGTCGAGACCCGGCTCTCCTTCTGATAGAGCCTGATGGAAAATGTGGTTCTCTTTTCGTTTATGCCCATTGATTGTATACAGGAGTCGATGTGGACTCACCTGCAGGGCAGAAATTTCATTTTTTTTTCATTGTTCCGCGATACTCTATCATTTCATCTTTTTATATCGCGAAAGTCACGATTGCCCAATCATTTCGGCTGTTTTATCGCGGTGCCCAATCATTTCGGCTGTTTTTATATGCACATATTTTGCTCGCTGATTTTTATTGCGAGTTGCCCCATCATTTCGGTTATTTCATATGCATTTTTTGCTCGCTGATTTTTTTTGCGAGTATGGGACTTAAGATCTGACACCAATATCGGCATCAGCACAGCTGCAACTGGAATATTGCCAGGAGCGAATCATCATTTGCCGTGAAAGAACCTGGGATTGACACCCGTTCAGGCATCAATATTGCTATGACTGGAATATTGTTAGAAGCGAATCATCATTTGCCTTTGCTAATTTTCATAAAGGTGGCTTAGCAAACAGGGTTAGGATCCTGCCAACTAAGGCTTTTTGACTTCATGAGCCGTAAGGGTCTCATAAAGGTATTTCTCCCTACGAGTCGTGAGGATTTCATAGGTGTATTTTCTCCTTAAGAGTCGTGAGGATTCCTAAGTGATATTTTCTCTTGTGAGCCGTAAGGATCTCACAAGAGTGTTTTCTCCTTGCAGGTCAAGAGGACCTACAAATGTTGTTATCGAATGGGGAAATTTCGCGCCATGGGTGGAACTGGGTGAGGGAACGTTTATTTGTGCCCATGGATTGTATATAAGGGTCGATATTGGACCGCTTTGTAAGGCAGCTTTGGGAGTATGATGGCTTAAGAACAGCTTTAGGTTCCTGTATTTTAAGGCTTTTGAATCCTATGAGCCGTGAGGGTCTCGTAGGGGAGAATTCTCCTTACGAGTTGTGAGGATCTTGTATGTGTATTTTCTCCTTAGGAATCGTGGGGATCCCTAAGTGTGTTGCTCCCTTGTGAGTCGTAAGGATCTCACGCAGGTATTTTCTCCTTACAAGGTCGAGAAGATTTTGCAAGTGTGCATGAATTTTTTTACGAGTCCGCGCCCTTATGGGTTTTCACAAACTCACCGGCAGTCCTGCTATTTTTACTCACGGAGCCCTTTCGGGTTTTCATCCATGCCCATTTCGCTTGTGGTGGACGTACCGTTTTTTTCTATGATCGCGGTGGAACTTTGCCACCGGAGTAGCTGTCATGACCCAAAGTTTGGCACGCGACCGGCACTTAAACCACATGACGTCAACAGGCGTAACGCAATTTAAGTAAGTCGAAACCCAGAAATCTAAACCATCAAAAGAAAGTAAGTGATAAAAACATTCTTAAAAACATTTGGAAATCTCAAGTAAAATCTTGAAGTTTAAGTTTATTTTCTTAAAAATTTCGGCAGCACCTCATTTGTACAAAACTAGCCCCGAAAAGGGTATACATATAGGATATAAATAAAGCATCCCCAAACGGGAGCAAATCATGCCCAAAGGCGGAAACAACCACCACAAGCATATATACGACGCCGTAGCGAAGAAATAGACAATATAAATGAAAAACAGTATAAAGAAGTAAAATTACATAATAATGGCCGGCTCACACGAGCATGACTCCCAGAGTAACAAAATAATACAATATCGATCCTCACAACTCGTCTCTAAGTCAATACATGGAAATGGTAGATGGAGAATACTAGATACAATAAAATGTACAATAGATGGAATCGGATAACCGCAACCCACCTATACCAAACGGCCTCACAGCCAACCATAGCAGTATCCGCAAAAATAGAGATAATAAGAAGCCCTGCCGCGACTACTCTGAGAGTAAATCCTGCAAAACACTGTGGCACAACGGGGTGAGTTGCCAACTCGTGAATAGTAAGTAACATCATACAGATAATCGCAGGTATGCACGTACATCGATGATCTAACACATGTAATCTGATAGCATAAATATGGCAATATGGATATGCAACAATCATAATCAAGGTACACCATCAGGTACTACTACTACTACATGAAACAATGCATATTTAATAAATACCGAGTATGGCATAAAACATATCATCATCAATGAATCATCATCGTGGAAATCCCGGTGTCCATCAACGACACCCCAAATCCCAATACCTTAGGCGCCGTCACTCTGATCGGCCCTCATATCCTGTAAATTTCATGGAACCTGAGTGCCCAACATCGGCACTCGAAAACATCATGAAAACTCGTGTCCAACATTGACACGTAAATCCACATAACTCGGGTTTTGTCAGTCCGGATCGGCCCACGGGCTCCATCAGTCCGGATCGGCCTATATCCGTCTCACGACTCCAGTCGGTATCCTCTGGATAACCGCCAGGTCCAACCAATCACCGGTAGGTAGTAGTCCCTCTGCTAGGCTTATTGTCTACTGCACAACATCCTTTTCTTGCCCCGGGGTACCATATCGGGTCCACCATGAACCCGCAAACAGATCATCCCACTTCTCGAATCGGGTTTCTAACACAAGTCTCAGAACCGAGAAAACTCATGGTGGACGCATCGAAATATCATATTAAGAGAAACCGGGTTTTCAAAATAATGCATACTTTCTTGAAATATCACCACGGTTCTCAAATCCATAAATCATATGAAATCTATATCTCAATGCGTAAATTCATGAAATATGATATATGCAGCATAAAATGGTAATATGAGCATATCAAGGGAAAACCGCTCTTTTAAATGAATCCAGTTTGTAAATATATCACGCAGTTCTCAATTTCTCCAAAATCAAATGCAACATCATATAAGGTGTACATGTAGCTATGTATGCACGATACATTTCATATGCGCAATAGAACAAGAATCAACGTCTCAATGTCAATAAGGAATAAAATACCACATATGTGTATAGGTTGTGTGTGTCATAGCAATTACCGACGGTGTGAGTGAAACATACAATTTAGTGCTCGTGCAACATGAACCGTCAGTAATGGTGCAGTGTTCACTAGGTACTAAGTCAAGGCACAACAAGTAATGGTATGCAATGATCCTCATGCACAATCAACATATATGAATATAAACAGGCGGCTATAATACCATATCTAGCCCTGACGCATAACGCCATATAAACGATTTCCCCGTAGATGTTAAATCTACTCACCGATGATTTCGCGCTAGGTAAATCCGACCACCTGCTACCCTTCCTTCGTAGCCTCTGAAGTCCCCGCCTGCATTCTATATCACACAAAATATAGCAAGTGCAACTTAGAAATAGACCAATAATACGTACAAACTACGTTTAGACCGACGCACCGACTCCAACAAACTCTCAAGTGTTCGCTTAGTGTCTAATGTGTGTAGCGACGTTCTAAATCAACCCTAAGTGCAGCAAGCTATACCAAGAACGCGAACCGCGTCGGATATCGTAACGCGCGTCGTCAAAACACTAAAATTAGCTAAGTGGTCCCAGATTTTACCTACTGTCAATATATAAAACTCTAGCAGTACCAAACACTATGGATAGAACACAGACAGCTACCCACAAAACAACAACCCCCAGTCCTCAGGAAAGCCGAGTTCGCCGAAAATTGCCTGAATCTCGCCAGGTGAATAGTGACGGATGGGGTCAGGGTTTTAGGTGAACACTCAGGGTCTCTAGGACAACACTACTACATTGCTAGATTTTACAGTACAAATTCGTGGTCGTACCAGATCACAGAGACTCAGAAATGACCCTAAAAATATAATATGTACCCAAAACTATATCTTTAGTGTTCTAAACCACAATTACTAAGCAACACAACATAACAACAACCTAATTAACAGTTAAGGATCGTTACCTATCCTCACTTGCTCAAAAATCCTAGTTTTCCATGCTCCAAGTCATTTTAGTGGCTTAATCTTGACTTGTGAAGGGTTTTAGTGGGGTTTAGTGAAGATTAGTGAGGATTTGTGAGGATTTAGCTTTGGTTTGGTTAAGAACAAGATGAGTGTTCAGTTGAGGGAAGTGGAGAAGGAAAATAATTGAGGATGAGTAATTGAATAAGTGAAGGGTGAGAGGGGGCGAGTGTAGGGTGAGTGTTTTTCCTTACATTTACTCTCTCTCTCTCTCCTTATTAAATGCAAGCCATGCTTGCCCTATACTCATCATTCCCATATCAACCCTCTCTCTCTCTCTCTCTCTCTCTCAAGTCAACCAAATTTCAAACCTTTTATTTAAAAAACTAAATAATTTATATAATTACATAAAACTTAATTTAAGTGGGGTTAAGGTGCCATGGCTACTTAAGCATGATTAACCCTAATTAACCCTAGGTTAACATGCACAAGTGTGTGCAAGACCGAAATAAATAATAATAAAATATTGATTAATTTTTATAAAATATGTGAAAACTATTTTGGTAAACTTTTTACTAAAAACTCACATTATCTCTTAATTAACACTAATCGCAATCCTAGGTGTTACAATCTTCCCCCTTAAAGAAATTCGTCCCCGAATTTAAAAATCTTACTATGCGTATCTTCAAAGAGATGAGGAAATTTCTTCTGCATTTCGCTCTCGGCTTTCCAAGTGACCTCTTCACTACTCAGGCTACGCCAAAGAACCTTCACAGATGGCAAGACCTTTGACCAAAGTTTCTTCACCTGCAGATCCAGTATAACTACTGGCTGCTCGGTGAATGAAAGATCGTGCTCTAGCTGAACGGTCTGGTGCTGAATCATGTGAGAAGGGTAATGAAGGTATTTGCTATGTATCGACACATGGAATACGGGTTGAACATCCGGAAAACTGGATGGAAGTGCTAAACGATAGGCAATGGTACCAACTCGCTCAAGGATCTCAAAAAGACCTACAAATCTGGGACTAAGTTTCCCTTTCCTCCTAAATCTCATCACGCCCTTCATCGGAGAAATCCGTAGGAATTCATGATCCCCCACTGCGAACTCGAGCCTGCGACAACGACGGTCGGCATAAGACTTCTGTCTACACTGGGTTGCTCTCATCCTATCCCGAATCAACTGAATTTTCTCCATAGTCTCTTGAACTAGCTGGAGTCCCAAAATCCTGCTCTCGCTGAGTTCGGTCCAACAGACTAGCGATCGACACTTTCTACCATACAAAGCCTCAAAATTTGCCATCTGAATCGTCTCCTGATATCTGTTATTGTAGGAGAACACTATCAACGGCAAGTGACGATCCCAACTGCCACCAAAATCAAGCACGCATGCACGAAGCATATCCTCCAGAGTCTTTATAGTCCGCTCTGACTGACCATCGGTCTGTGGATAGAAAGCGGTGCTAAAAATCAATCTGGTACCCAAAACTTCTGTCAAAGACGGCTAGTGAACTGGGTGCCCCTATCGGATACGATGCTGGTGGGAACGCCGTGCAAATGCACAATCTCATCAATGTACAACTGAGCATACTGAGCATAACCGAAAGTGATCTTCATTGGAAGGAAGTGAGCTGCTTTCGTCAACCGGTCAACAATCACCCAAATGGAGTCATACCCTCGACTGGACCTGGGTAGACCCACAACGAAATCCATGAAGATCTGTTCCCATTTCCACTCCGGAACGGGTAAAGGCTGCGACTCTCCTGTCGGTCTCTGATGCTCAGCCTTGACTTGCTGATAAGTCAGGCACCTCAAAACGAAATCCAAAATATCACTCTTCATCCCTGCCCACCAGTAGATATCTCTCAAGTCACGATATATCTTGGTGGAACCTGGGTGAACACTATAAGCTGACTGATGTTCCTGCTCTAGGATCTCGTGTCTCAACCTATCGGTATCAAGTACACACAAACGAGTCCCAAAACGTAGCACAACTTGGTCATCAATCAAGAACTCTGAATCTCTACCCTGCCGAACCTGCTCAAGAATCATAGAAAAATGGGCATCGTCGGGCTGTCCCTCACAAATACGATCAAGTAGAAGTGGACGGGCGCGGACATGAGCAAGCTGTCCCCCAGTGGAAGTGAACTCAAACCGTACTCTGCTGTCACACAAGATCTGCCAATCTGTAGAAAACTGTCTCTGAACTGTGCTCAACTGGGACAGGCTACCCCCGGGCCTACGACTCAAAGCATTGGGTACCATATTCGCCTTGCCCGGGCGATAAAGGGTTTCACAATCATAATCCTTCACAAGCTCCATCCAACTGCACTGTCTCAAATTCAGATCCCGTTGCTGGAAGATGTACTTTAAGCTCTGGTGGTCTGTGAAAATCTGACACGACTCCCCGTACAAGTAATGTATCCAAATCTTAAGCTCAAAGACCACCGCGGCCATCTCGAGATCGTGAGTGGGATAATTCTGCTCGTGCTTTTCAATTGCCGGGAAGCATAAGCGATAACTCTATCATGCTGCATCAATATACAACCGAGCCCCACTCGAAAAGCATAACAGTAAACGACAAAGTCGCCCGATCCAGAAGGCAAAGATAAAACTGGTGCAGTCGTCAACCGAGTCTTCAATTGCTGAAAACTTTGCTCGCATGCCTCAGTCTAAAGAAAAGGAACCCCCTTCCTGGTCAGTCCGGTCAGCGGTGCAGCGATACTCGAGAATTCCTACATGAAACGGCGGTAGTAACTGGCTAAGCCCAAAAAGCTGTGGACCTCTGTCACCGATACAGGTCTGGGCCAAAGCTGTACGATCTCGATCTTCCTCGGGTCTACACGAACACCGTCTTCCATAACCACATGACCTAGGAAGTCAACACTATCAAGCCAGAAGGCACACTTCGAGAATTTAGCAAACAGCCGGTGCTCTCTTAATGTCTGCAAAGCAATCCTCAAATGCTGCTCATGCTCCTCTCGACTCTTGGAATAAACCAGAATGTCATCAATAAACACAATAATAAACTGGTCGAGGAACGGCCTGAAAATCCGGTTCATCAAATCCATGAACGCTGCTGGGGCATTGGTGAGTCCGAACGACATCACCAAAAACTCATAATGCCTGTAGCGCCTATGAGAAGCAGTCTTCGGAATGTCATCACTCCAAACCCGCAACTGATGATAACCCGATCTCAAATCAATCTTGGAAAACTGTCCTGCACCCTAGAGCTGATCAAACAAATCGTCAATGCGAGGCAATAGATACCTATTCCGCACCGTAACTCGGTTTAATTGACGATAATCAATGCACAACCTCAAACTGCCGTCCTTCTTCTTGACGAACAGAACAGGAGCTCCCCAAGACGAAACACTCGGACACATAAGTCCCCTATCAAGCAACTCTTGCAGCTGATCCTTAAGCTCCTTAAGCTCCGTTGGGGCCATTCGGTAAGGCGGTATAGAAATAGGCCCCATGCCGGGGATCAAATCAATGCAGAACTCAATCTCATGCTCTGGCGGCAATCCGGGTAACTCATTGGGAAAAATGTCGGAAAACTCTCTCACGATAGGAACCTGGTCCAACAAATTTACTGTGGCTCCGATATCTCGTATGAAAGCCAAGAATCTCCGACATCCCCTCCTCAAAAGCCGACTAGCGCAAAGGGCTGAAATCAAACTGTGAGGGGCGGCACTACGGTCTCCCTGCTCAACAAGAACTGATTTGCCAGGAAAACAAAACCTGACTGTCTTCGCGTGGCAGTCCATAGACGCATAGCAAGTAGCTAATCAGTCCATGCCAAGGAGAACGTCGAAGTCCAACATCTCAAGAAGGATCAAGTCAACGGACGAATCTCTATCTCCAATACAGACGGCAGACGACCGAAAAATGTGTCGCGCAACAAAAGACTCGCCAACAGGAGTAGTCACGACAAGCGGCTGATCTAGCAAACACGAATCTCGGCCCAATCTTGACATGAAGTGTGTAGAAACATATGAGTGCGTAGATCCCGGATCAAACAAAACGTGTGTATCGAAGGAACATACTGAAAGAGTACCTGAATATACTGCATTGGACCCCTGCGCGTCCTGATGAGTCAAAGCAAATACTCAAGCCTGCCCTCTACCGGCAACTGGCTGCCCTCCGCCTCTGCCACCCCGTCCACTCTGAACAAACTCTCCGCGACCATGACCTCTCTAAGCATAAGTCTGACACGGAGCAACAACAGGCGCAAGAGGCAACACTCTCTGAGGTGGAGAAGGTGGTAAGGTAACATGTGATACGGCTGCCTTATCCTCTCATGGCTCAGTACAATCTCGAACGCGATGATAAAAACTCCCGCTCTGGAAACATCCAGATGATGACTGCTGACCCTCCTGGGGATAAGAGCTAAACAACTGGCCTCGTCCCAAGCCTCTGCTACTCTCCTGACCTGAACGAAATCTATCGAGCCGTCTAAACAACTGTCTACGGGCTGATACACCAGTACGAACCCTCTTCGGTTCCGAAATGACTGAAGTCACGGAAAGACGCTCCTCAACCAGTAGGGCTGCGTCCACTGCGGCTGCATATGTGTCACAATGCTGGGCGATGATAGCGAGGAACAACTGGGTAAGCAGGCCTCATACAAATCTCTTAATCCGCATCTCCTCAGTGTCCACCAAATATGGAGCATACACAGATAGCTGGGAAAACTGAATATCGTACTCTGCCACCGTCATACCCGGAGTCTGGCGTAATGAATCAAACCTGCGAGCTCGAGCATCCCTGACGCTCTGCGGAAGAAAACGGGCAAGAAAAACTATCACAAACTCAGCCCCGGTCATAGGAGAAAGATCTGCGGCTCTGCCCCTCTCTAAAGACTCGCACCAGGTCTGGGAAAGACCCTCCAGACGAAAACTCGCGAACTCTACCCATCTCGCGTCGGAGTATCTCAGCGAACGACAGATCCTGGTCATCCTATCGATAAACGACTGCGGATCTTCAGCTGCATCGGTGCCGGTGAAAACCGAAGGCTTCAGCCTCATGAACTCAGATAATGATACGGTGATAACCTCCGTAGCTGCAGGTATGACTGATGGAATAGTAGGCACCATCGCGGTCCCCGTAACAGGTGGGACAACCTCCTGTCTCTGCGCTCGACTGGCCTCAACTAACGACCCCATCATCTGGCGCAAATCCTGCATACCGGCCTCTAGCCTAGTAATACGATCTAGCGAAGGTGGATCAACTTACTCCTTGTTCCCCCAATCTGAGCAAGGCTCATTTGAATTTTGAAAATTTAAATTTTCTGAAGCAACGCTTCGAATTCCGTGCGTTGCGCAATGCGCAAGCGGTCCACAGTGCAACACGTGTCTGCGCAGTTGCGCAAGCGCACCGCTGCGCGACACGTGTCTGCGCAGCTGCGCAAGCGCTGTTGCGCAAGTGCACCGCTGCGCGACACGTGTCTTAGCAGTTGCGCAAGCGCTGTTGCGCAAGTGCACACCTGCGCGACACGTGTCTGCGCAGTTGCGCAAGCACAATTGCGCAAGTGCACCGCTGCGCGACACGTGTCACACGCTGGTGAGTTGCGCATCAACCGAATGAAAATTTAATGAAATCTTTTCTGTTCTTTCCAAAACCAGAAGATTTTCTTCTGCCTTTGGATCAAAGATCCAGCGGTGGGAAAATTCCCAAAATCACTCAGAAAAGATCTTGTTAACAAATCCAACAAATTTGTAAGCACTATAAATAGGACCCCAGACCTCATTTGATCATCATCAACATCAGAAAGAAAACAGAGAGAATTCTTGAAGAAACTTTGGAAGAACAAAAAAAAAAAGGTAAAACCTTTTAAAAGAGAAAAATCTCTGAAGTATAGATCATTGATCTAAAAATCATTAATCTTCAATGAACAAATAAATAAAATAAAAATAAATAAATAAAAATAGTTCCTTGCACTTGTTATGAACCCTTGGTTCTGTGAAATCAGGGAAAACAGGAAGAAAAACTTGTTTTCCTTTGATCCAAATTTAGATCAAAAGTGCTATGCACTTTTGCTCTTAAATCTGAAAAATTCTTGATGTTCTGCACAAATGCAACCCATTATTTAAAAGGGCCTGGCCCAAATCAAATTGCAAAATAATAAAGGGGCAGAGCCCTGTTTGGATTGATTTTCTAGTCGGGCAAAGCCCAAAATAAATAAAAAAAATTTTGGACTTAACGTGTCTGCGCAGTCGCGCAAGCACTGTTGCGCAAGTGCACAACTGCGCGACACGTGTCTGCGCAGTCGCGCAAGCACTGTTACGCAAGTGCACAACTGCACGACACGTGTCTGCGCAATTGCGCAAGCACTGTTGCGCAAGCCTTCCACTGCGCGACACGTGTCACCTCCATGAGCGCTTGCACTCTTTAATTGCGCAAAGCACCTGACAAGCCGTGTGGGGCACTGTCAGAGTATTAAATGCAATGCATTATTAAGGGGCAGAGCCCAATCAAAGGTCAAATGGACCAAATAGAAGTATTGCACATTATTTTAAAAAGGCAGAGCCTAATCAAAAAGTCTAAACAGACCAAAAATAATGCTATGCATTGTTTAAAGGGCAGAGCCCAATTGAGAGGTCCAATAGACCAAAAACAATGCTCTGCATTATTCTAAAAGGGCAGAGCCCAGTCAATGGCCTGAAGTAATGCTATGCATTATTCTAAAAAGAGGGAAAGCCCAAACAAAGGCCTAATAGGCCAAATGCAAACAAAATGTGAACATTTTCAACTGGACTTAGCCCAATTCTGGCCGTAAGTCCTTAAATTAAATTGACTGAGCACAGCTGCTCTCCTAAATCAATTCACGACCGGTTCGAGGGTACATCTCCGAACTCCTTTGACATCCCTCGTTGTAATTCCTCAACGACGTCAAAGAGGTGACGGGTCCCAATGACCACACATCCAAATGGACTGCGGGGTCCTTAAACTCGTGGACCGAAACGTCCCTAAACTAATATCGGACCGAAGCGTCCCTAAACTAATGACGGACCACTACGTCCTTAAACTGGCGACGGACCGAGACGTCCTTAAACCAATAATGGACCGAAACGTCCATAAACTAATATCGGACCGAAACGTCCCTAAACTAATGACGGACCACTACGTCCTTAAACTGGCGACGGACCGAGACGTCCTTAAACTAATAATGGACCGAAACGTCCCTAAACTAATGACGGACCACTACATCCTTAAACTGGCGACGGACCGACACGTCCTTAAACTAATAATGGATCAAAACGTCCCTAAACTAATATCGGACCGAAACGTCCCTAAACTAATGACGGACTACTACGTCCTTAAACTGGCGACGGACCGAAACGTCCCTAAACTAATATCGGACTGAGACGTCCCTAAACTAATATCGGACCGAAACGTCCCTAAACTAACGATGGACCACTACGTCCTTAAACTGGTATCGGACCGAAACGTCCCTAAACTAACATTGGACCACTACGTCCCTAAATTGGAACAATAGAGCCAATTGCTCTTTTGCCGGATCTAAACGGTCCCGCCTAAGTTGATCTTAGCCCTAAATGCGGTTAATGTGTCCTTAGATATTCAAATAAACAATAAAACTCCAAATCAACTTTGGTTCAAGGGTACATCTCTGAACTCCTCTGACGCCTGTCGTTGTAATCCCTCAACGACGTCAGAGAGGTGACGAGTCCCGGCGGCCAGATAATTAAATCAATCACTATGTCAAGTCAAATCTCAGTCCAAAACAGGACTAACGTATCCTTGACGAACGTTTAAGTTGATCTTAACCGCAACGCGACTAATGCATCCTTAAACGAAAAACACCAAACCCAAATCTAAGTAAATACGGATTTGGACTAATCCACGTCCTACGGGCGACGGCATTACTCAGTCTCCGTATACAATCCACGGGCAACCACAAACAAAACAAACACACACGACACGAAGTGAAATTCTGGAGAAGGAGAAAGTCGTTACCGCGATACGGTAGCGTAATTAACTGCAGGGGCTTGCGTCTGCAGGGAAGAGCGTCCCCACAATCAAAAACCCCTCACCCTGAGGGGGAATCTGACGAAGTCTGCTACATCGGCCGCATCCGTCTAAACCTCCGATCCACGGTGCCATAAATCAACTTGGTATTTTCGGAGAAATAGACGGATAAAACCAAATAGCATCTGCCCCGAATCCCAGCGCCAGGACATAGCAGTCCTGTGCGCCGCCTTTCGGAGGGGAACAGATTCTGGCACGCCCGGTGGGACCTTTTCCTCTTTCCACTCCACACTTCGTGTGTCGTCTTCGCGAACCAATCGCGGTTTGTTAAGTGGTTGCCTACGGATTTCAAGTTGCTGAGATTTGGTCTTTTGTCTGGTGCAGAACTCAAGCATCCATGGATTCTAACTGCATCAAATGCGCGAAGCACCACTGCAACGGACGCTCCACCTCACCGAGAGGTGTAACATATGGGCCCCAAGCGGCCTCCTTCCTCGCTTTACCGGTTGAACAGGTGACCCAGGCCACCACCGGCCTGTTTTTCGGGACCATGGTCCCACCTACAAGCTTCTCTATGCCGATATCCGCACCGGAAGCGAACAAGAAGTCGGTGTTCGACCGGCTCACTGCTACCACGACCCCTGTCAACGGGTCGCCCGCTACTAAGCCGACAGCCTCCGTTTTTACTAGGCTAGGTCAGAACTATAAAGTGGTCGTCCCAAAGAGGGCAACGGCCGCTGCTTTGGAAGTCGTTGAAGCGGCTTCTCCCATCAGAGAGTCGGTCTTCACAAGATTGACGGTTCTCACTCCTCCCCCAGCTGGTCAAAAAGCATCAGTTTTCGATAGGCTGACATCGGCAGTTACCCCACACTCAAACAGGGGGCAACAAGAAACCATCTCGATTTCCGAGCCAGTCCCAACGGCTCGTCGGGCGAGACGTCGCCATTGGCGACGAGTAAGAAAAGCAGGGGGCAACTCTCCCTCAGGGCTAACCCCACCTGCTCCAGTGGTGGAGGTCAACGCCGCTGTTCCAACTGGGAACAGCTTTGAATTGCTGAGGAAGGTGAGAAAGAACTCTCCAATTGCTACATTGAAAAGATCTCCTCCGCCTAGGGAAAAAGCTCCCGAGACAAAGCAGGAACAGCCCTCTCAGCGGCTGTCGTCAAAAATTTATAAAGTTTGGCGGAGGGTTCAAGACTCCGTGATTGACTCAGACCACTTTCGTCACCAGAAAAAGGCAAAGGTGGAAAAGAACAAAAACCGCCCCATTAAACAGCAGGGGGGAACAAATGTTAGGATGCCCACTTCAACGGCTCCTTCAACCTCAATGGTCCACAAAAGAAAAAGGCCAGAGAAAGCTCCTGTGACACTGACAAAGTTTAAGAGCGGTGAACCTAAACGCCCCAAGCCAGAGGGCATAACAGTTCATACGGTTTATATGGCTTCTGGAAAGGAAGAAAGTCGTACTTCTATGGGTCACCGACCACTTACCCGATCAGTGACCAAGGCTCAGGAGCAGCAACAAAAGCTCCAGGAGATGATGACTACAATGGCTGCACTCACGGAGCCAAAAGAGAATCCTGGGACGTCCTTAGACGAACGCCAAGAGGAAGAGACCGACGCCGAGTTCCTCCGCCGAGTACTGGAAAAGAGAGACAAAGAGGCTGCTGAACAAGCAGCCAATATACAGCGTATGGGCCTCCTCTTCCAGGACATGATAGGGATGATGATACAACCAGATCCCCCAACTGAAGAACCCCCGATCGTCCTTGGAGATGATATGGGAGAGACATTAAACCCTCAGCCCGTTCTATCAACAGCTAAAGAGGATACAATCTCTAAGACTGATCTGGACGAATACATAGCCCAGCAAATAAGGGTTCATCATGCGGCAGAAGCAGCCGGACACGTCGTGAAAACGGGGCGACCGTATCCAGGCTGGTATGACCAAATCAGGTACCCGCCGGGCTACACAATCCCCAAGTTTCATGTCTACAAAGGGACCGGCAATCCCCATCAACATGTGGCCCAATTCAGGGCTTTTTGTGGTAATACCGGCGGCAACGACAAGCTTTTGCTTCGCCAGTTTGTTGGAAGCTTATCAGATACGGCGTTTGAATGGTATTCTGAGCTTCCCAACGACTCTATAAAAACCTTTGCGGAGATGGAGCTACTCTTCACCCAATGCTTTGCAAGTGCCAGTGAGCGTACCCCGATGACGGCACTGATCAATGCCAGGGTAAAACCCGGTGAGACATGGGTTCAGTATGCTATACGGTGGCGTAATCTATGGTCGAAGTGCGAACGGCGCATAGAAGAAGCCCCGGCGGTGGGAATGTTTGTTGGAGCCCTTGATCCACAAGCAACCATCTCACAGTTCATGATGTTCTTCAAGCCGACTTCCTTCCAGGCTTTGATCGACAAATTAGCGCAGATGGACCAGATGGGCCATAAACCCCCTCTCTCGAAACCAGACTCCCGAAACGATAAAGGAAAGGGAAAAGCGATCATTGTCGCTAATGCCCAACAACAACCGAGCGACTCGAAGCCGGTCGCTCGTCCAAACAATACACGCCCATACGTACCCCTTGAGGACAGGATGGGACGCCCTTACTCTTTCCCCCGTGATAAAACGAGGAGGCTATTCGAGCTGGCGCTGCGCAACAGACTCATAAATCTGCCAGATCCGAAACGTCCGTTGCAACCGAACGACGCCAACGAGCCCAATTACTGCCCTTATCATCGAGTGCTAGGCCATCCGATTGAGGATTGCTACGTTTTCAAGAATTGGCTTGAGAACCAGTACCGTCAGGGCAAATTTGCGCTATCTGACAAATGGAAGGTGAATCCTCCGCAGCCCCACACCTCTAAGGGGACGAATACGCCGGGGGCAACATGCTCCGTTATTGAAGAAACTCCCTGGGAGGTTGTATTATCAGCCAAAACGAGGAGAATGCTAAATGATCTTCAGACCTGTCCAGCGATCAAGTGGAAGAACCCCTTTGAACCGCAGGTTATTGAGAGGATGTTGAAGCCACGACCGACTCCGAAGACCGATGGTGGTAGTTCAAGCGCTCATAGTCAGCCGTCAAAATCTTCGAAAAAGAAGAAGAAGAAATCTAAGAAGCCCGTGAAGCCTGGCGACAAGCGCACGGACCTACAAAAGCAGATCGACGCGCTGGATGAATATAACCAAAAGGCGCGAACTCCCATTACGCTCCAAGATTTCCTTGATCACGTCTTTCAAAAGGAAGATGAGGGAGAGAGTTCATCGGACGAATCCGAGGAGTATGTGGCGAGCTGTCATATGATCTCTCATTCGGTCACGAATGATGAAGAGACCTCTGGCACTGAAACGCTGGGGGAAAATGCCGAATCAGGAGCCCCAGGGTTACCAGTTGAAATGATTAGCGCGTTTCTTAATGAAGCTCGATTGAAAAGCAAGGCTGATCGAGAACGCGAGACGGCTATATTCGAAAGGGCCAAGCGTCAGCGACTTGAGGAAGGAGCTGAAATGATCCCGCTGGAGCAAAATGCCTCCACCGCTGACAAAAGCCAATTCAAGATAAAAAAGAGGTTTGCTAAGGCCATATCAATGGGAATGAAGCTACCATCCTCTGAAGGAAAAATTACTGGTGCGGTAGAAAGGCACCCCTCTTATTGCTTATATCATCAGAAGGTCTCGCATCCTACACAAGAGTGCAAGGCTTTCAATGGATGGTGGCAAGGATACGTCGCTAATCGACAACGCTTTAAACGGGAAAAACGTAAAATTCGTCGGGAGCAAAGAAACACGACCAAAGAGCTTGAAAGAACTGCCAACAATTGTCACATGGTTAACACTGCCGGGTCACAAGTGCCTACATTTGGGAGCGACTCTGATGAGGAACTAGAACTTGGCCCCCTCTTCAAAGAATCCACTTCGGGAAAAGAAGAAGAACCGAAGGCCTGCGAGAATATACAGCTGCGCAATCGAACATTGCCTGAAAAGAATCTCGGACCCTTAAACAAGAAAGACAAAGGGAAAGAGAAGGTCTCTGAAGACATCGCTTTGGATGACCGAGTCGCGGAAGAGTTAACCGCCAAGAACCCGCCAAAGAGGAGTAAAGTGGATTACAATGTCTTGGCGCATCTGAGAAAGCTACCCTCACAACTCAGCATTCTCGATGCCCTATTACTATCAAAAGAGGCGAGGGATTCTTTGATTAAGGCCCTACAAGATCCGGACCAGTTCCAAGCCTTCCTAACTGAACAAAAGATGAAGGATGAATTGGAAGAGGTGCACACAGCCGACGTTGCTTTTGGCGATGAAAACCTTCTCCTCGGGACGTGTGAACACAATCGCCCCCTTTATGTCTTAGGATACTGCCATGACATAAAGATAGGTAAAATCTTGGTCGATAACGGATCGTCTGTTAATTTACTCAATGTGCGAGTGTTAAAGGAGATTTGCATGAGTGTCCAACACCTCGCCCGAAACAAAATCACCATCTCCGGCTTCGACTCTCAATCCTCAAAGACTCTTGGATCTGTGATATTGACGCTACGCTTCGGGTTGCTCGTCACAGACATCAAATTCCATGTTATAGACGCCAAGACGTGCTACAATGCTCTGCTCGGCCGACCATGGCTACACGAGTACAATATCATCCCTTCTACACAGCATCAGTGCATGAAGTATTCTAGGGATGGCCTTGAGTACACTGTGGCGGGAGAGTTGAATCCGTTTTCCGTGAACGAAGTTCGCAAGTATGAAGATGCAAAGTACTTCTTACCGAGTTTCGAAGACACGGAAAGGTGTCACAAACCGGAGAACAAAACTAACGCTACCATCCCTGTCTTCGGCAGTGACACCGAGGAGGAAGAGGATATAATTTATTCAGGTCCATCCCAATCCACCAGGCCAGGACCATCCGTTCCTTCACTAATCTTCAGCAGTGATTCAGAGGATGAAGTTCATGCTGTATACCCTGCTCGGCCTGCAATACGGGTTTCCGCTGATGAAGAGCGAAGTCTGCAGATAACCATGGTGCCGCTTAAACATTACAAAGAACTGGGTGCACTCAACGCCAACAGCGTAGAAGAATTGCACACATTCTATATTCCTCCCGGACGAAAAGGCGAGAAGGCAATCCTATTCTACCGTTCTGAAGAAAACAAGGTGGAAAAAGAAATTTGGCATGGCGCGGATCCCACGCTCGACGGGCTTCAGCCTATCCGTCTTCCCAGATATTATACCGAAGGTTTGAAGAAACTGCTGAAACGCCAGGGGATGTCCTTCACACAGACCGTTAGAAAAGCCAAATTCTATAACAAGGTCTGGAACGTTCCCGGGACTCAATGCAAGCTGCCTAACGGGAGAACGGAAACAAAAGGGCTTGGGTACATCCAGCCAAAGAAACGGGAGCTAGTAAACAGCTGTTATGCCATGTATGACTTCGATGAAGAGGCGGACGCTCAATGGGAGGACGCTAATCCTGGATCAGCAAAAGTTCCTGATACAAAACCGCCCAGTCCATCGTCTGAAGACCAGATGAGCAAACTTATAAAGGATGCGAGTCAAAAAGCTCGAGATAATCACCATCGTGAAATGGCAATCTATGAGAAAGCCAAGACACAGCGTCTCCTTCAACAGGCAGTAAAGAACGAAGGTGCTGCCCCACGTCAGCCTGCTACAAAAAGGGGTCGACGCGAAAGCAAAAACAAGTCGAAGGGCCGAAAAGGTGCTCGACAACCACAAAGCAGAGCTAAGAAGCCACGCATCCGAGAGTCGAGCGTTATTGACTTAGCCCTCATGAAGAAAATGGGTCGAGCATACTCGTTTCCTCGGAACAAAACAAGGAAAATACTTGATCTTGCTCTAAAACATCAAATGCTTACTCTGCCAGAGTCTAAACACCCTGAGCAAGCGGGCGAAGTCTCCAACCCAAATTATTGCTCTTACCATCGAGTAGTAGGGCATCCGCTTGAAGATTGCTTCATCTTTAAGAATTGGGTTGAGGACCAATATCAGCTTGGCAAGTTCGCGTTGTCTGACAACTGGAGGGTAGCACCGCCGCAAAAGCACGAACCCGAAAACACAAGGATAGAACCAACTCCGCATTGGGGTTGGCAGAAGATTCGCACTTGCCACGTGATAACAATATTAAAAGAAGAGTCCGAGGACATGAACAGCCTTCCTCGGTGCTTTGAAAACAGCAACGATGAGGTAATCTCAGAATTTCCCCCAGCTCTAAAAGAACTAGAGGATGGAATACATACTACTGCAGATAACCTCAGGAAAATCGAGTTGGGGACGGCAAATGATCCGCGGCCGACATTCGTCAGCGAGCTGCTGTCTGAAGAGAGGGTGGCTGCGTTAAAAGACGTCCTTGTGCAGCATAAAGATTGCTTCGCATGGAACTATTCCGAGATGCCGGGACTAGATCCAGAAGTTGCTGTACATAGACTAGCAATATCCCCAAACGTCAAACCAGTCAAACAGGCACCGAGAAGAATGCTGCTCGAGCTCGAAATGAGCATCAATGCCGAAGTCAAAAAGCTGATAGACTCTGGCTTTATCCAGGAAGTTTAATACCCTGAATGGATCGCCAACATAGTCCCAGTGATGAAGAAAAATGGGACAGTGCGCATATGCGTAGACTTCCGGGATCTTAATAAAGCTTGCCCGAAGGATGATTTCCCAGTGCCAGTCACTGAACTAATGATAGACAATACATCCACTCATGAGGTTTTCTCCTTCATGGACGGCTCATCGGGGTATAACCAGATAAAAATGCATCCAGAAGACCAGAAGCACACAGCTTTCAGGACCCCTCTTGGTATATTTTGTTATAAAGTAATGCCCTTCGGTTTGAAGAACGCCGGTGCTACTTATCAGAGGGCCATGACAAAGATCTTCGACGACCTTATACACGAAATCGTCGAATGCTATATCGACGATCTCGTGGTTAAAAGCAAATCATACGAGGAACATCTCGAGCATCTGAAGACTGTATTTCAACGCCTTCGGCAGTACAACTTGAAGATGAATCCTCTTAAATGTGCGTTCGGGGTTTCCTCGGGCAAGTTCCTGGGATTCGTTGTTCGACACCGAGGTATTGAAATAGATCCATCAAAGATTAAAGCGATCATGGAAATGCCTCCGCCGAGGACTCTCAAACAGCTGCGGTCTCTCCAAGGAAAACTCGCATACATACGGCGATTTATAGCCAACCTTTCAGGAAAGTGCCGTCCTTATAGTCACCTGATGAAGAAGGGAACCCCATTCGTTTGGGATCAAAAATGCCAAGGCGCACTGGACGAGATCAAGCAATACCTGCAGAACCCGCCGGTGTTGGCTGCCCCGGTTAAGGGGAAGCCTCTCATTCTTTATACAACCGCCCTCGAAGGTTCCTTAGGCGCATTATGGGCGCAAGAGAACGATCAAGGGAAAGAAAGAGCACTCTACTACTTAAGTCGAGTTCTGCTGGGGGCAGAAAGCAACTACTCTCCCATTGAAAAACACTGCCTGGCGTTGATCTTCGCAATAACAAAGCTTAGACATTACGCATTAGCACACGAAGTCCATCTCATTTCAAAAGTGGACCCTCTCAAATATTTAATGTCAAAAGCCATCCTGACAGGACGACTCGCTAAATGGGCTCTGCTCTTAATGGAGTTCTCGATAACATATCGATCCCTCAAGGCAGTAAAGGGTCAGGCTATAGCCGACTTCCTTGCCGAGCACCCGATACCTGCCGATTCTCCTCTGAATTGCGATTTGCCAGACAAACATGCGTTTGACGCAATCGACAGTGGTGATAGCCGGTGGGAGCTTTATTTCGATGGGGCGTCTTCCATGAAAAAGCACAAACAAAATACGTCAATGACCAAATCGGGAGTAGGCCTTATCTTCGTAACCCCGCAAGGAGGAATAATGCGCTTCGCCTTCTCCTTAACAGAGCCGAGAACGAATAACGAAGCTGAATACGAAGCTTTGATAGCAGGCTTGGAGATCGCCATTAATATGGGAATCGAAAGCCTCCTCATATATGGGGACTCCCAGCTAGTCGTCAGTCAAGTGAACGGTGACTACCAAACATGCAAACCGGAATTGATAAAATACGGTGAAAAGGTGCAGCAACTGCTAACCCAAATTCCCTCCTATATTTTGGAAAGCATACCGCGCGCGGAAAACAGCAAAGCGGACGCACTGGCCAAACTTGCTAAAGAATTGGCTGACGAGAACCTCGATGACGTTAGAATCGTGGTACAAAGCCGTCGAGTGCTCGCCCCGGCAGAAATACCTCCGGAATTATATAAGGCAAAGGGAGCGACTGAGCAGACGACTCTACAAATAAAAGACCATGAGAAGGCCGAAGACTGGAGAGAAGTCTTCATAGATTACTTCAAGTTTCACCGAATGCCTGAAGAAGCGTCCATAAGGCATCAGCTCGTGAAACGAGCTCTGTCCTTCGCCTTCGTCAACGATACTCTATACAAGAGGTCATTTGATTCTCTGTGGCTGAGATGCCTAGGACCTGACGAAGCGAGAAAGGTCGTCCAAGAAGTTCACGACGGACTCTGCGGTTCCCATCAACCAGGCCCTAAGATGAAGTTGAAGATCAAACGGATGGGCTACTATTGGCCCACGATGATCCAGGATTGCCTTGAATACGCGAGACAATGTCATTCATGCCAAATTCATGGGGACTTCATCCATCAGCATCCCAATCCACTGCATCCAACAATGGCTAGCTGGCCTTTCGAAATGTGGGGGACTGATATAGTTAGCCCCATCGAACCAGCATCGTCTAAGGGACATCGTTTCATCCTAGTGACGACTGACTACTTCTCCAAATGGGCAGAGGCGGTACCGTTGAGGGAAGTGAAGACGGAGAACATCCTCCATTTCTTCAAAACGCATGTCATATACCGGTTCGGAACCCCAAGAAGGATCATCTCTGATAATGGGCCAGCCTACCGAAGTCATAAAATTAGCCGCTTCGCACAGCAGCACAATATAGACTGGAGATACTCCTCAGTTTATAATCCGCGAGCTAATGGACTAGCTGAAGCCTTCAACAAGACATTGACGAAAATCATAAAGAAAACAGTGTCCCGAAATAAGAAAGATTGGCACGAAAGATTGCAAGAGGCTCTTTGGGCGTATCGAACTACGTTTAAAACGGCCACAAACACAACGCCATACGCGTTGGTATTTGGGACGGAAGCAGTACCCCCTCTCGAGATAGAATTACCTTCTCTACGAGTGGCAGTCTACTACGAGCTGACGGACGAAGAAAATGCTCACCTTCGGTTTGAAGAGCTTGACGCCCTTGATGAAATACGGCTCATAGCGCAGCAAAATCTAGAAGCGTATAAAGCAAAGATGACGCGCTCATATGAAAGATTGACCCGACCGAGAACATTCCGCCAAGGCGAACTCGTGCTAGTGGTCAAAAGGCCGATGATCCCCAATCGCGCCAAGCGGGGAAAATTCGAGCCAAACTATGAAGGCCCGTATATCGTAGATAAAGTTTACCAGGGTGGGGCCTATCTACTCATGGACATGCACGGTGAAAGGCCTTTCAGGCCAATAAACGGTCGCTTCCTAAAGAAATACTATGCTTAATGAGTCACAGCCTAGGTCAATGATGGATGACAACGACTAAGTCCGCTCGCTATCTTCCTAGGCTCAAGCTTCATAAAGAATAGCTAACCTTCTCAACAATGGACCGAAATGTCCTTAAACTAATAGCGGACCAAAAAGTCCTTAAACTACTACCGCAGCATCCTTAGGCTGACGGGATAAAAAAAAAAACGGTATGTCCATAAGCAAAAAGGGCACGGATGAAAACCTGAAAGGGCTCCGTGAGTAAAAACAGCGGGACTACCGGCGAATGTTCGTGAAAAACCCGAAAGGGCACAACTTCGTTAGAGAACCCTTATAGAGTCCTCTCGACCTTGTAAGGAGAAACCGCCTGCGTGAGATCCTTACGACTCACAAAGGAGCAACACACTTAGGGATCCCCACGATTCCTAAGGAGAAAATACACTTGCGAGATCCTCACGACTCGTAAGGAGAACTCTCTTATGGGACCCTCACGGCTCATAGGATTTGAAAGTCTTAAGTCACAGAGACCTAAACCTGTGCTTAAGCAAACCCCCACAAACTTCCAATATTGCCCTACAAGGGGGTTCAATATTGACCCTTGTATACAATCCACGGGCGCGAATAAACATTTCCCTAGTCAAATTTCATCCGTAACTAGGAATACGTTCGCATGGTAAACAACCCTTATAAATCCCCTCGATTTATGAGGAGAAAACCCTCCTGTAGGATCCTTACGACTTACAGAGGAACAAAACACTTAGGAATCCTCACGATTTCTAAGGAGAAAATACGCCTATGAGATCCACACGACTTATAGGGAGAAATACCTTTATGAGACCCTTACGGCTCATGAAATCAAAAGCCTTAGTCGACAGGACCCTAACCCTGATCGCTAAGCCTCCTTTGTTCGACAACGACAGAGACAAATGATGATTCGCTCCTAGTAATATCCCAGTTGCAGCGGTGCTGATGCCAAAAATCGGTGTCCAATTTCAGGCTTACGGCGAAAGCCAGTAGGCCGCTCATGCATACGAAATAGCCGAAATGGTAGGGCAACTTGCAATAAAAAGCAGCAAGTAAAATGTATGCATGCAAAATAGCCGAAATGATTGGGCAACTCGTAATAAAAAGCAACGAGTAAAGATAAAATAAATAGCCGAAATGATTGGGCACCGCGAAAAATAGCCGAAATGATTGGGCAATCGCGACCTTCGCGATATAAAAGCTGAAATGATAGAGCATCGCGGAAATAAAATAAAATAAAAAGAAGAAATGATAGAACTTCGGCCCTACAGTTAAGATCACATCGATCCCTGTATACAATCCAAGGGCGTAAATAGAGAAAGGACCATACTTCCCCAGTGGGTCCCGTCAAACGACGAAGCCAAACTTCAACGGTTCATTTCAACCGAAGAAGCCATTGATTCCAACAAAACTCCTCGACTCACGGATACAAACACTCCTTGACGAGAGCCTTCTGATCCGCGTCGACTCGCAGAGCCACCAGCGCCTCCGTGGGAACCCTCGACTCGTTTCAAATCCCAAGGACACAAATAACCCTTGGCGCTCGGGAAACAAATAATCCCTAGCAAACTCCTCGACTCACGGATACAAACACTCCTTGACGAGAGCCTTCTGATCCGCGTCGACTCGCAGAGCCACCAGCGCCTCCGTGGGAACCCTCGACTCGTTTCAAACCCCAAGGACACAAATAATCCTTGGCGCTCGGGAAACAAATAATCCCTAGCAAAATTCCTCGACTCACGGATACAAACACTCCTTGACGAGAGCCTTCTGATCCGCGTCGACTCGCAGAGCCACCAGCGCCTCCGTGGGAACCCTCGACTCGTTTCAAACCCCAAGGACACAAATAATCCTTGGCGCTCGGGAAACAAATGATCCCTAGCAAACTCCTCGACTCACGGATACAAACACTCCTTGACGAGAGCCTTCTGATCCGCGTCGACTCGCAGAGCCACCAGCGCCTCCGTGGGAACCCTCGACTCGTTTCAAATCCTAAGGACACAAATAACCCTTGGCGCTCGGGAAACAAATAATCCCTAGCAAACTCCTCGACTCACGAATACAAACACTCCTTGACGAGAGCCTTCTGATCCGCGTCGACTCGCAGAGCCACCAGCGCCTCCGTGGGAACCCTCGACTCGTTTCAAACCCCAAGGACACAAATAATCCTTGGCGCTCGGGAAACAAATAATCCCTAGCAAAATTCTCAATTCACGGATACAAACACTCCATGACGAGAGCCTCTTTGACTCACATCTCGGGCAGTAAGGATTCAAAAACTTGCTTCCTGAACAATGGGACCCTGCAAGTCAATCCTAAATGGTCTCTTGCATACTATTCACGGGTCTCACTCTCTGAATTCGAATTTCGACGAGGAGGGAAACAACCACTTACGAATCCTTTCGACTCGTAAGAGGGAAAAATTCTCTTATAGGATCCTTACTACTTATAAGAGAAAACCACACTTAGGAATCCTCACGATTCCTAAGGAGAAAATCCACCTACGAGATCCTCTCGATCCGTAGGGAGAAAAATCTCTATGAGACCCTCACGGCTTACAGAGTTGAAAAGTCTTAGGCAGCAGATCTAAACCTGCGGCCTAAGCCATCGCTATTTCTTAAAAAGGTTGGGATACTCGTCCTAATCATCCGTCAATCATGGTTACTAAGGTGGCGTACTGATAATAAAAGAAAGAAAAGACGGAGAAATGACACAAGACATTACAAAAATGTGCATCTTTTATTCATAAATATTGATTGGGTACAGGATACATTGTGCTAAAGAATAAAAAAATATATACATATACTTTACAAAGACAAATGATACAAGGAGAATTATTGGGAAGGAAGCTTCTTGAACAACTCTATCAATTGCTCGCGTACTTCCTTCCACGCCTTCTCCTGATCGACTGCCACTGCCAGTTCAACCTCTACTTGAGCCCGCTGCTGCGTGAGGGATGTGAGCTGTTCTCCAACAACCTGCTGAGCTGCTTCTTGGCCTCGGGCATCACGCTCAGCGGCATCAAGTTCCCGCTTCAGTGCTAGCCTACTGGATATACGCTTGAGAAGACCTTCAAAGACGGCTTTCACTTCAGCAGCATTCGTCCTAACTTCAGCACGAAGGCGAGCGGTCGCGTTTGAAGATTCCCGATGCGCCTTTAGCCGTAAAGCTGCCTCCTGCTCCAAATGGCGGAGATAAGAGGCGCTTTGCTCGAGCCAAGCTGTCCGTTGGGCGCTCGCGGCCAAAACCTCGGGAGAAGGGCGCGTCGACTCCAACCGATGCAGGCGGGCCTCGATCTCTCTGCAGTGGTTAACCCAAGATTCGACGACGCCTTCGTTGTGAAAGTTTACGAGCGCCGCCAACATCGGGTTAACCTCCACAGCGAAATCTACGGCGGAGGGGAGAGCGTCCACGTTAAGCTCTTCAATATACCCACTCAGCATCCCCAAACTCATCACGGCACCTTTTGAAGACGGACGTTTCAAGAAAGGGCCCGCTGGTGAGAGAATGCGAGACTCAAAGGGGATCGGAGCTGGAACAATAGCTGCAAAACGAAACATGGTTAAATAATGATTCGAAAAGATGTTAAAGGATCATATAAAAAGGGGGTGGAATGTACTGTACTAGCGGCAACAGACGGCAAAGCAGGAAGGGCCGGTGGCGTGGCAGTTCTTGCGTCCCCTCCTTCGATTTGTGGCACTGCAACAAGGAAGAGGAAAAGTCAGATACGATCCTATATTCCCTCAAAAGAGATCAAGACAGCACTTACCGGTACCACTAGAGGGAGAAGCGAGCTCGGATGGGAAGGAGAAGTATGGGAGCAGCACTTGGTATAGATGATCGAAGAACACTCCTGAAAAGAGCATAGTGGTATAACGTTAGTACATAAGCTAGACGTTAAAAGATTAATGCACAAGTCGTAAATTCATACCTTCCGGCATCCGCGATGGCACGAGAGAAGGCTGAGGAACGACCACCGCCAAAGCAGTAGTTGACGGTGTGCCTTCTGGCAATGGAGCATCGGCACTAGCCGCACCTGCGTTTAAAATAAAGACAAATTGGTTAAAAGAGATTGTGAGGTATATATAAACGAAGAGCATTGGTCATTCAAAATTTACCCGACAAGCTGCCAGCAGAAACCGAGGCAGTCCCTTCCCCCACTGACGGAAGGCCACCGCCTGTAGCTTCATCACCCGACTCGAGGGGAGCCGTTATTATGCTCGCAAGCTCTACAGGCGGCGGGGGACCATAGGCAGGGAGGGCTATGATAGGGACATTACCAGATTCCTGAGAAGGAGCGCCTAGCCCGTCTCCAGGAATCATGACCGCCTCACCCGCTGCTCCCTCAGGATCGGCGGTCGCAGCTGCCTCGTCCATCGGCACCACGAGGTCCCCAGCCTTAAGCACCTCGCCCTCTACCGCCTTCGGCTCGGTTGAGACAATCATCTCATCTGCCGCCACTGCAGGGACGATATCAATGACCCTCTCCGCGGCAGGTCCCTCAATCTCGGCTCCAGGCCCCATGACCCCGACAACGTTGCTCACTGTCGGTTCGGGTTCAGCAAGTACCGCTTCCTCCGCTCCCCTTGGTTCAACAGTCGTCTCCGCCTCCCCCTCAGTTGGACTTGGCCCTGCAAGATGAAATACGTATGAGCCAATAGCTTTACAATTCGTACAACAAGGTTCTGAAAGGAGTACTACCTGAAGCAGATTTATCATTGGCGCTCCGAACCGCGCGCGCCACTTGCCGACGAGCAGTAGACAGGGCAACAGGGGGCTCTTCGGAAGGAGTACTAGCGCGAGGAATAGTGCTAGGGCCCGCTCCCGTGGCCAAAGCAGCTTTCCGCGCCCTTGCTTCACGTCTCAACCGCTTCCGCTCCTCCCGAGCCGTTGAGACGGATGCCACTAGGACGGCCTTAATTGAAGCATCCTCATCCGTATAGAGGGATGCCTCCAAATCTTTCAGAGCATCCCTCGTCGTTGCGTCAAGCCGAGGCTCTTGCGACAGCTTCGACGGAGCCGGGGCTTCGGTGGAAAGCTCGGGAAGGATCCCCGCATCAACTGATATAGCTCCTGTAAAGAAACAAAAGAAGGTTAAATTGACCACCAGAAGAAATAACAAACTTTCCCTATAAAAAAAAGAAAAGGGGGGAAGCATACCAACACCTGCCAGGGCACGCCTCTCCTCCTCTTCCTGGAAGGTTTTCAGGGAGGCAGCAATGGCCTCTTCGGTAGAAACACCTGTTGAAAAGGGAGCAAATATCAGTTAAAGGTAATGATAAAAAATGCAACGAAATGACAAATAAAGCGGCTGATGATTACCCGACTCAGCGAGTTTGCTTAACATCACTTCAAGCCTCGCTGATCGCTCCGAAGCTGCGATGGCGGCAGCTAAATTGGTATCCTCAGGGTCCACCACAAAGCCCTCATTGCTGCCGTACTCGCATATGGCCTCGGCAGGAGAAACCGCAGGCTTTGAGCTGAGGATCGCGTCGAGGGATAGGGTGGACTTCTTCTTCTTCTGTCCGCCAGCTTTAGATCCACTCGCAGCAGCTTTGCGCTTGGCAGTCACTTTCGGGCGGCGAGTCCCGATATCCGCTCTTGCGCCCGACTCTGGCGATACCACTTTAACCGTCTTCATGGGGGCACGGGACGCTGACGGTGCATCCACCGTAGTAGGCAGTGGCAATCTACGCGGGGGGGCCAACACGCGTGGTCGGTCGGCTCCGGCCTCTTTTAGCGGAGGGACGACCGGGCGCCTCGGCTGCAAGGGAGCCTTGCGATCACCGCCAGGAGGCACAACCCTACGGTCAACCAGCAGGCGTTTCTCCATTAAAATGATTGGGCCCATAGCGTGCGCATACCAGGCCACATATGAATTGAGCATCTTTGGGACACAGCTGGGTTCACTAATGAAGAAATAGGAACCCGTGTTAAGCCGTATAAAGTGATGCATCGCATTCTTTATCCCCTCTGGGCCAACCACGGGCGTTTCCAAGAAGGCTTCCATCGGGATCTCCTGGTTGTAGCTTGATTGCTGGGCAAATCGATGCGGATTATACCTCATAAACAAAGCCGTCTCATTCTGCCGAAAAACTAGGTAGCCCGGCCGAATGGAGTAGAGATGGAGGATTTCCCGAGCCTTCAGTACAGAAGCCCCGCCCTTAAACTCGTCACGTAGGGGCACCACCGACTTAGTAGTCTCCGAGCCTATGGTGATAACCTTATCCACGAAAGAAATCGTCGCTCTGACCAAATGTGGGCGCAGGAGGAGTCCCCTAGAATCCCGCGGGGATGCAAACACAATTGAAGCCCCGACTAACCGTATGACTCTCGGGAGTCTGTACTTCTCGAAGAATGGAGGAGTCTTGTGGGCGCCAAACACCCCTCGCACGTGCATCTCCATCCAAGAAACGAAGTAACGCATCGGGAAGTTAGCAGGCTGTGCCCCAGGATCATTGGCGTCCGCCGCTACGCTGAGTCCATGATAGAGGTAAGCTAACCCAGCAATTCCTACCGGCAACTACAGACCGGCCACCATCCGATGCGCCGGGTAAAAGACAGAGGGCCGCATGAAGCGCGGGTGCATAGGGAGCGCAAAATTGCATAACCACAAGCCCAAGAACCCAATAAAGAAGGTTTCCTCGTCCATGCCGGGGACGGCGATTTCCGAGAAAGCGACAATGGCAGCATTGGGGAGATAGAAATCCCTCTGGTTATCCTCCGATATGGGTCGGCGATCCAAACCGAAACCAAAGGGGTCGTCAAGCTGAGCGAACTTCTCGCTCTGCTCTGATAAGAACTCCGGGCGGATAAAGCGAGCAATGAAAGCTGCGAAACTGACGCCCTTGTCTCCCGATTCCAAATGGAGTTCCTCATAGATCTCCAATACCTTCACCAAACCCGGATGCTGATGCTGACTGGCATTCTCCGGGGTTAAGTCAAATACCAGCTGCTTGGTGGCGAAGACATACTCGTCAGGAGGAAGCAACTCCTCGTAGTGCTCTCCCCTCATTGGCAGACCTGAAATTTCGGCAAATTCCTCCAAAGAGATAGAGACTTCCTTATCCGCCGTCAGGAAGGTATGGGTGGGGATATTCCATTGTTCAACGAAGGCCTTTATCCACCACGTTGGAGGAGAGGGATACTCGAAAAGCGAGACGAAGACGGCCGAGTATAGACCAATCTTCGTTAGGTGGGTCCTCTTCGCCGATAGAATGTACCGGGCCCACTGCAAATATCCGGCGGGGGGGGGGGTCGCGGGATCATTCCAATGTTATAAGCCTGTCCCCAAGGGCATGCTTCGCCCTGACAGATTCGCCTCCCCAGAATATCTATCGCCGGCGGCGGCTGCACGGGGATGGCGCCGATTGCAGGCTGAAGGAGGTCATCGGAATTCCAATTCTTAACCTCCACGGCATACTTCACCGGGGGTTCATCCGCATAAGGGATCGTAACTATGGGCTCAGAGGGCGCGGCGGAACTAAAACTGCGACGGCCTTGGATGATCTGGCTATACCACCTTCCCCACAGATGGAGCTTTTTGCACTCAGGATCGTGAGCTTTAATAAGAGCGAACACCACCCGATCCACCGGCGAATGGGGGAACCCTCCTTCCGAGCGAACGAAGGGAAAAGACAAGTCGTCAGACATGTTTCTGTGGAAAGACAAAAAAAAATATGTATCATTAGTGGTCTAACGCTTGGCATTTTTAAAAAATAATAATAATAATAATAATAATAATAAAATCTTGCTCCACACTGTGATGCAGTGGGTAGGGGACCAAAGGGGGACCCACAAAATCTGGATGATGTACATCATTTAATAAGACAATCCCATCATTAGATGGGACTGTCAATTCATAAAAAGTTCCCAGTAGGATACACCCATTGGTGGGGAAGTCCCTAGAGACAAAGAGAAAATCTCCTCTTTTAGAGCAAAGCTCTGTCACAGAGTGACATTTGTCAAACTCTGGTCTCAGGGGAACAAGATTCCTTAAAAGAGCATGGCTCTGTGGTAATAATCGAAAATCCATTAACACTTAGAAGAATTGAAGTTTTTGAATCTTGAAAAACCCATGAAAACTCATAAAAAAAATATAAAAAAAAAAAATTTCATCCAAGAGCAAAGCTCTGCTCATGGGTCAAAACCCATGAACAGGACCTCTGTAAATCTTGAGAGCAAGGCTCTGGTGAAGAAGCCCCAATGGGGTTTTCTTTAGATCAAAGATCCCAAGAGCAAGGCTCTGTTGAAGAAACCCCAAAAGGGTTTTCTTTAGATCCAAGATCTACAAGAGCAAGGCTCTGTCAATTAAATTTAATTTGAATTTGAGTTAATCTGATCTTTTACCTAGATATTCTAAGTTCTGAACTTGAAAGTTCTTGAGAGAAATCAAGAGCAAGGCTCTGAGAGTTAAAATTCTTGAAGATGATAAGAAAAATAACCAAGGACCAAGGGTCCTATTTATAGGCGCCTGCGCCCCTTCAACTGACCCCCCTTGATCCAACGGCTGGGGTCTTGCCACCTTTGCACTCACGTGCGCGCCACGTGAGCATAACGGTGGGGGGGCATTTGTTTCCCCAATCTGAGCAAGGCTCATTTGAATTTTGAAAATTCAAATTTTCTGAAGCAACGCTTCGAATTCCGTGCGTTGCGCAATGCGCAAGCGGTCCACAGTGCAACACGTGTCTGCGCAGTTGCGCAAGCGCACCGCTGCGCGACACGTGTCTGCGCAGCTGCGCAAGCGCTGTGGCGCAAGTGCACCGCTGCGCGACACGTGTCTTAGCAGTTGCGCAAGCGCTGTTGCGCAAGTGCACACCTGCGCGACACGTGTCTGCGCAGTTGCGCAAGCACAATTGCGCAAGTGCACCGCTGCGCGACACGTGTCACACGCTGGTGAGTTGCGCAGCAACCGAATGAAAATTTAATGAAATCTTTTCTGTTCTTTCCAAAACCAGAAGATTTTCTTCTGCCTTTGGATCAAAGATCCAGCGGTGGGAAAATTCCCAAAATCACTCAGAAAAGATCTTGTTAACAAATCCAACAAATTTGTAAGCACTATAAATAGGACCCCAGACCTCATTTGATCGTCATCAACATCAGAAAGAAAACAGAGAGAATTCTTGAAGAAACTTTGGAAGAACAAAAAAAAAAAAAGGTAAAACCTTTTAAAAGAGAAAAATCTCTGAAGTATAGATCATTGATCTAAAAATCATTAATCTTCAATGAACAAATAAATAAAATAAAAATAAATAAATAAAAATAGTTCCTTGCACTTGTTATGAACCCTTGGTTCTGTGAAATCAGGGAAAACAGGAAGAAAAACTTGTTTTCCTTTGATCCAAATTTAGATCAAAAGTGCTATGCACTTTTGCTCTTAAATCTGAAAAATTCTTGATGTTCTGCACAAATGCAACCCATTATTTAAAAGGGCCTGGCCCAAATCAAATTGCAAAATAATAAAGGAGCAGAGCCCTGTTTGGATTGATTTTCTAGTCGGGCAAAGCCCAAAATAAATAAAAAAATTTTTGGACTTAACGTGTCTGCGCAGTCGCGCAGACACGTGTCTGCGCAGTCGCGCAAGCACTGTTGCGCAAGTGCACAACTGCGCGACACGTGTCTGCGCAGTCGCGCAAGCACTGTTGCGCAAGCCTTCCACTGCGCGACACGTGTCACCTCCACGAGCGCTTGCACTCTTTAACTGCGCAAAGCACCTGACAAGCCGTGTGGGGCACTGTCAGAGTATTAAATGCAATGCATTTTAAGGGGCAGAGCCCAATCAAAGGTCAAATGGACCAAATAGAAGTATTGCACATTATTTTAAAAAGGCAGAGCCTAATCAAAAAGTCTAAACAGACCAAAAATAATGCTATGCATTGTTTAAAGGGCAGAGCCCAATTGAGAGGTCCAATAGACCAAAAACAATGCTCTGCATTATTCTAATAGGGCAGAGCCCAGTCAATGGCCTGAAGTAATGCTATGCATTATTCTAAAAAGAGGGAAAGCCCAAACAAAGGCCTAATAGGCCAAATGCAAACAAAATGTGAACATTTTCAACTGGACTTAGCCCAATTCTGGCCGTAAGTCCTTAAATTAAATTGACTGAGCACAGCTGCTCTCCTAAATCAATTCACGACCGGTTCGAGGGTACATCTCCGAACTCCTTTGACATCCCTCGTTGTAATTCCTCAACGACGTCAAAGAGGTGACGGGTCCCAATGACCACACATCCAAATGGACTGCGGGGTCCTTAAACTCGTGGACCGAAACGTCCCTAAACTAATATCGGACCGAAGCGTCCCTAAACTAATGACGGACCACTACGTCCTTAAACTGGCGACGGACCGAGACGTCCTTAAACTAATAATGGACCGAAACATCCCTAAACTAATATCGGACCGAAACGTCCCTAAACTAATGACGGACCACTACGTCCTTAAACTGGCGACGGACCGAGACGTCCTTAAACTAATAATGGACCGAAACGTCCCTAAACTAATGACGGACCACTACGTCCTTAAACTGGCGACGGACCGAGACGTCCTTAAACTAATAATGGACCGAAACGTCCCTAAACTAATATCGGACCGAAACGTCCCTAAACTAATGACGGACCACTACGTCCTTAAACTGGCGACGGACGGAAACGTCCCTAAACTAATATCGGACTGAGACGTCCCTAAACTAATATCGGACCGAAACGTCCCTAAACTAACGATGGACCACTACGTCCTTAAACTGGTATCGGACCGAAACGTCCCTAAACTAACATTGGACCACTACGTCCCTAAATTGGAACAATAGAGCCAATTGCTCTTTTGCCGGATCTAAACGGTCCCGCCTAAGTTGATCTTAGCCCTAAATGCGGTTAATGTGTCCTTAGATATTCAAATAAACAATAAAACTCCAAATCAACTTTGGTTCATGGGTACATCTCTGAACTCCTCTGACGCCTGTCGTTGTAATCCCTCAACGACGTCAGAGAGGTGACGAGTCCCGGCGGCCAGATAATTAAATCAATCACTATGTCAAGTCAAATCTCAGTCCAAAACAGGATTAACGTATCCTTGACGAATGTTTAAGTTGATCTTAACCGCAACGCGACTAATGCATCCTTAAACGAAAAACACCAAACCCAAATCTAAGTAAATACGGATTTGGACTAATCCACGTCCTACGGGCGACGGCATTACTCAGTCTCCGTATACAATCCACGGGCAACCACAAACAAAACAAACACACACGACACGAAGTGAAATTCTGGAGAAGGAGAAAGTCGTTACCGCGATGCGGTAGCGTAATTAACTACAGGGGCTTGCGCCTGCAGGGAAGAGCGTCCCCACAATCAAAAACCCCTCACCCTGAGGGGGAATCTGACGAAGTCTGATACATCGGCCGCATCCGTCTAAACCTCCGATCCACGGTGCCATAAATCAACTTGGTATCTTCGGAGAGATAGACGGATAAAACCAAATAGCATCTGCCCTGAATCCCAGCGCCAGGACATAGCAGTCCTGTGCGCCGCCTTTCGGAGGGGAACACTCCTATACAACGGGCGTACCGCCCTGGTCAGTCCTTATCTCTGACGAGCCAACTCTGACCTCGGCTCTCGCGACCGCTCTTTGTGCCCTCGTAGTCTTCGGCGGCATAATGGCTGGAATGAAAACATGATTCGTTAAGAACGTAGAAATCGAATCATAAGGATGTATATAATCACGGAAGGAATTTCAACCAACAAGTCCTAAGGTCACTTAGGCGGAGTACCGTGTCATAAGCATGCCGCGGAACATACACATGCTACGTCATTCTGCTTAAGCTACCAACTCCATCATACCAAGGTCATCCTACACTCCGAAAGGTACAACCTAGCGCTCTAATACCAACTTTGTCACGACCCAAAGTTTGGCACGTGACCGTCACTTAAACCACGTGACGTCAACAGGCGTAACGCAATTTAAGTAAGCCGAAACCCAAAAATCTAAACCATCAAAAGAAAGTAAGTGATAAAAACATTCTTAAAAATATTTGGAAATCTCAAGTAAAATCTTAAAGTTTAAGTTTATTTTCTTAAAAATTTCGGCAGCACCTCCTTTGTAAAAACTAGCCCCGAAACGGGTACAAATATAGGATATAAATAAAGCATCCCCAAACGGGAGCAAATCATGCCAAAAGACGGAAACAACCACCACAAGCATATATACGACGTCGTAGCAAAGAAATAGACAATATAAATGAAAAATAACATAAAGAGGTAAAACATATAATAATGGCCGGCTCACACGAGCACGACTCCCAGAGTCACAAAATAATACAATATTGATCCTCACAACTCGTCTCTAAGTCAATACATGAAAATGGTAGATGGAGAATACTAGATACAATAAGATTTACAATACATGGAATCAGATAGCCGCAACCCACCTATACCAAACGGCCTCACAGCCAACCGTAGCGGTATCTGCGAAAATAGAGATAATAAGAAGACATACTACGACTACTCTGAGGGTAAATCCTGCAAAACACTGTGGCACAACGGGGATGAGTTGCCAACTCGTGAATATTAAGTAACATCATACAGATAATCGCATGTATGCACGTACAACGATGATCTAACACATGTAATCTGATAGCATAAATATGGCAACATGGATATGCAACAATCATGATCAAGGTACACCATCAGGTACTACTACTGCTACATGAAACAATATATATTTAATAAATACTGAGTATGGGATAAAACATATCATCATCAATGAATCATCATCATGGAAAATCACAGTGTCCATCAACGACACCCCAAATCCCAATAGCTCAGGTGCCGTCACTCTGATCGGCCCTCATATCCTATAAATCTCATGGAATCTGAGTGCCCAATATCGGCACTCGAAAACATCATGAAAACTCGTGTCCAACATTGACACGTAAATCCACATAACTCGGGCTTCGTCAATCCGGATCGGCCCACGGGGTTCGTCAATCCGGATCGGCCCATATCCATCTCACGACTCCGGTCGGTATCCTCCGGATAACCGCCAGGTCCAACCAATCACCGGTAGATAGTAGTCCCTCTACCAGGCTTATCGTCTACTACACAATATCCTTTTCTTACCCCGGGGTACCATACCGGGTCCACCATGAACCCGCAAACGGATCATCCAACTCCTCGAATCGGGTTTCTAACACAAGTCTCAGAACCGAGAAAACCCATGGTGGACGCATCGAAATATCATATCAAGAGAAACCGGGTTTTCAAAATAATGCATACTTTCTTGAAATATTACCACGGTTCTCAAATCTATAAATCATATGAAATCCTTATCTCAATGCGTAAATCCATGAAATATGATGTATGCAGCATAAAACGGTAATATGAGCATATCAAGGGAAAACCGCTCTTTTAAATGAATCCAGTCTTTAAATATATCATGCGGTTTCCAATATCTCCAAAATCAAATGCAACATCATATAAAGGTGTACATGTAGCTATGTATGCACGATGCATTTCATATGCGCAATAGAAGAAGAATCAACGTCTCAATGTCAATAACGAATACAATACCACATATGTGTATAGGTTGTGCGTGTCATGGTAATTACCGATGGTGTGGGTGTAGCATACAATTTAGTGCTCGTGCAGCATGAACCGTTAGTAATGGTGCAGTGTCCACTAGGTACTAAGTCAAGGCACAACAAGTAATGGATTTGTGAGGATTTAGCTTTGGTTTAGTGAAGAACAAGATGAGTGTTCAGTTGAGGGAAGTGGAGAAGAAAAATAATTGAGGATGAGTAATTGAATAAGTGAAGGGTGAGAGGGGGTAAGTGTAGGGTGAGTGTTTTTCCTTACACTTACTCTCTCTCTCTCTCCTCATTAAATGCAAGCCATGCTTGCCCCATGCTCATCGTTCCCATGTCAATCCCCCTCTCTCAAGTCAACCAAATTTCAAACCTTTACTTAAAAAATTAAATAATTTATATAATTACATAAAACTTAATTGAAGCGGGGTTAAGATGCCATGGTTAAGCATGGTTAACCCTAATTAATCCTAGATTAACATGCACAAGTGTGTGCAAGCCCGAAATAAATAATAATAAAATATTGATTAATTTTTATAAAATATGTGAAAACTATTTTGGTAAACTTTTTACTAAAATCTCGCATTATCGCTTAATTAACACTAATCGCAATCTTAGGTGTTACAGTAGCTGTGTAGGCAGCGGGATTTGAGTTGCAGTCTTTGCCGCTGGGACCTGTGGACTTGAATTCCACTATCGCCGTGTTTGAGGTGACGTATTTAGTTTAAGGATATTACGGTCCATTGTTAGTTTAAGGATATCCCGGTCTATTGCTTCGAGGCAAAGTTTTGCCGGATACTACTTACAGAGTGCTGACTCAGGAAGATAGCGAGCGGACACGAGCGTCGTCATCTATCGTTAACCTGAGTTGTGACTTGTCAAGGGTAGTATTTCTTAAGGAAGCGGCCGTTTATTGGCCAGAAGGGTCTTTCGCTATGCATATCCATGAGCAAATAGGCACCACCTTGATAAAATTTGTCTATGACGTATGGGCCCTCATAGTTCGGCTCGAATTTCCCCCGTTTGGCACGGTTGGGGATCATAGGTCTTTTTACGACTAGCATGAGTTCGCCTTGGTAGAATGTTCTTGGCCTAGTTAGTCTTTCGTATGAGCATGTCATCCTTACTTTATAAGCTTCTAGGTTTTGCAGTGCCATGAGACGAGTTTCATCGAGGGCATCGAGCTCTTCAAGCCAAAGATAGGCATTTTCTTCATCCGTCAGCTTGTATCGAACTGCTACTCGTAGAGAGGGTAGCTCTATGTCTGAGGAAAGTACCGCTTCCGTGCCGAATACCAATACGAATGGCGCTGTATTCATGGCCGTTTTGAACGTGGTTCGATACGCCCAGAGAGCTTCATGCAGTTTTTCGTGCCAGTCTTTTTTGTTTCTGGACACCGTCTTCTTTATCATCTTCTTCAAGATTTTGTTGAAAGCCTCAGCTAGACCATTAGCTTGGGGATTATAGACTGAAGAGTATCTCCAATCTATATTATGTTGCTGCGCGGAGCGGCTGATCTTATGGCTTCTGTACGCCGGCCCATTATCCGAGATGATCCGTTGCGGAATGCCAAACCTGTAAATGACATGTGTCCTAAAGAAATTAAGGATGTTCTCCGTCTTCACCTCTCTTAGCGGTACTGCTACGGCCCATTTAGAGAAGTAATCAGTTGTCACCAATATGAACCGATATCCCTTGGATGATATTGGTTCGATAGGCCCGATTATATCGGTTCCCCACATCTCGAACGGCCAGCTTGCCAGTGTTTGGTGTAATGGATTCGGATGCTGATGGATGAAGTCCCCGTGAATCTGGCACGAGTGACACTTCTTTGTATATTCAAGCCAGTCCTGAATCATTGTGGGCTAATAGTAACCCATTCTCTTGATCTTTAACTTCATCTTTAGCCCAGCTTGATAGGAACCACAGAGTCCGTCGTGAGTTTCTTGGATGACTTTCTTTGCCTCTTCTGGTCCCAGGCATCTCAATCACAGATAGTTGAATGATCTCTTAGACAGAGTATCATTGACGAAGGCGAAAGATAGAGCTTGTTTCATGAGCCGATGTCTTGAAGATGCATTTTCGGGCATTCGACGGGTTTTGAAGTAGTCTATGAAGACTTCTTTCCAATCCTTAGCTTTTTCTTCGTCCTCTACTTGGAAGGCCATTTGTTTGGTCGCTTCCTCTTCTTCGGACGACTCAGGAGATATTTTTGCTGGTGCGAGAATCCGGCGGCTTTGCATAATGATCCTTACGTCATCGAGGTTTTCGTCAGCCAGTTATTTAGCGAGCTTGGCTAACGCATCTGCATTGCTATTTTCCATCCGTGGTTTGCTTTTCAGGACGTAGGAGAGGATTTGAGTCAGCAGTTGCCGCACTCTTTCTCCATATTTTACCAACCCTGGCGTGCATGTCTTATAATCGCCTTTTACATGGCTAACGACTAGCTGGGAGTCTCCATTTATGAGAAGGTTCTCAATTCCCATGTCAATGGCGATCTCGAGACCTGCTATTAGAGCCTCGTATTCAGCCTCGTTGTTTGTCCTTGGCTCTGTTAAGGAAAGGGTGAAACGCATTATCCCTCCTTGCGGTGTCACGAGGATAAGGCCCACCCCTGTTTTGATTATGGAGGTATTTTGCTTTCGCTTTTTCATAGACGATGCTCCATCGAAATAAAATTCCTATCGGGTATCACTCCCTTCTTTCTCCCCGTCAATTGTGTCGAACGCATATTCATCCGTCAGCTCGCAATTTAAAGGAGAGTCAGCGGGTATCGGATGCTCTGTGAGAAAGTCGGCGATGGCCTAGTCTTTCACTGCCTTGAGAGGTCGATAGATTATCAAGAATTCCATCAGAAGGAGGGTCCATTTGGCAAGCCTTCCCGTTAGTATGGCTCTTGACATCAAATATTTGAGAGGATCCACTTTTGATATGAGATGGACCTCATATGCCAAGGCATAATGTCGGAGCTTCGTTACCGTGAAGATTAATGCCATGCAATGCTTTTCAATGGGGAGTAGTTGTTCTCTGCTTCCAGGAGAACTCGACTCAAATAGTAGAGGGCTCTATCCTTTCCCTGATCGTTCTCCTGTGCCCATAGCGCGTCTAAAGAACCTTCAAGGGCTGTTGTGTACAGGATGAGGGGTTTTCCCTTGACCGGAGCGATCAGTACTGAGGGATTCTGCAGATACTGCTTGATTTCGTCCAGTGCACTTTGGCATTTACGATCCCAAACAAATGGGGTCCCCTTCTTCATTAGATGACCGTAAGGGCGACATTTTCCGGAGAAGTTGGCTATGAACCGCCGGATATATGCGAGCTTCCCTTGGAGAGACCGCAGTTGCTTAAGAGTTCTTGGCGAGGGCATTTCCATAATCGCCTTGATCTTTGATGGGTCTACTTTGATGCCTCTGTGTCGTACGATGAATCCTAGGAATTTTCCTGAGGAGACTCCAAACGCGCATTTCAGAGGGTTCATCTTCAGGTTATATTTCCAAAGACGCTGGAACACTATTTTCAAATGCCCCAGTGCTCCTCGTAAGATTTTCTTTTCACCACGAGGTCAATGATATAACATTCGACAATCTCATGTATGAGGTCATCAAAGATCTTTGTCATGGCCTTCTGGTAGGTAGCAACAGTATTCTTCAAACCGCAGGGCATCGCCTTATAGCAGAATATACCTAGCGGAGTCCGGAAAGCAGTATGCTTTCGGTCTTCAGGATGCATTTTTATTTGATTGTAGCCTGAAGATCCATCCATGAAGGAGAAGGCCTCACGAGTGGACGTGTTATCGATCATCAGCTCGGTAATAGGTACTGGGAAGTCATCCTTCGGGCAAGCCTTGTTGAGATCTCAGAAGTCCACGCAGATTCGTACTGTCCCATTTTTCTTCATCACTGGGACAATATTGGCAATCCAATCAGGGTATTGAACTTCTTGGATGAAGCCGGAGTCAATTAGTTTCTTGACCTCGGCGTTGATGCTCATCTCGAGATCGAGCCGCATTCTTCTTGGTGTTTGCTTGACTGGCTTAACGTCCGGCGATATCACCAGTTTATGCACATCTATTTCTGAATCTAGTCCCGACATCTCGGAATAGTTCCATGCGAAGCAACCTTTATACTGCATAAGCTCGTCTTTTAGTGTAGCCACCTACACTTTAGACAACAGCTCACTAACGAATGTTGGCCTTGGATCGTTCATCGTCCCCAAGTCGATTTTCTTCAGATTGTCTGCTATAGTGTGTATCCCATCTTCCAGCTCTTTTGGCGTCCGTGGAAATTCTGAGATCACCTCGTCCTCATCTTCATTTGCGAAGCACTGGGAGAGGTGGTCCATATTCTCATGCTCTCCCTCCTTTGAAAGTGTTATCATGTGGCAGGTGCGAGCTCGTTTCCAAGCTCGATGTTGATCCGGACTTTCCTTCGCAGTGTAAGTTGCTCTTGGTTCATGCTTCCGTGGTGGGGCTACCTTTTAATTGTCGGACAGAGCAAAGCTGCCTTGCTGATACTGGTCTTCGACCCAGTCTTTGAAGGTGAAGCAATCTTCCAGAGGATGTCCTATTGCTCGATGGTAGAAATAATAAGCTGGATGATAGACATCGTTTATTTGCTCAGGGTGCCGAGACTCTAGGAGTGTCATCATTTGATGCTTCATGACAAGATTGAATATTTTCATTGTTTTGTCTTGAGGGAAAGAGTATTCTCGACCCATCTTTTTCATAAAAGATGGATTCCAGCCGACTTTTTCTCGATCATATGGCTTCTTGAATCCGCTTCGCTGTTTTTGAACATCATTCCCGCTCTTCACTTTGTTGTTGCTTCTACGTCGGGCTTTTTCTTTACCATAAGAACGCAAAGCGGGCTGAGGGCGAAGGGCATCGTCATCCTCCATAGACTGCTGAGTGAGACGCTGCGTCTTGGCTTTCTCGTAAATGGCCATTTCGTGGCTGTGGTCATCCCGAACCTTTTGACCCGCTTCCCTTATTAACTTGTTAATCCGCTCTTTGAATGACGGACTCGATATTTGTACGGTGAGATTTCTCTCTGTTTCAATATCAGCGCTATCTGGAAGGGCATTCTCTTTTCCACCGGAATCATATATAACATGGCAGCCATGGAATCGCTCCCATTTCTTAGACTGAACGTATCCAAGGCCAGTCGTCTCCATTCTCCTGTTGGGTATCTTTCGCTGAGTCCCGGGAATGTCCCAAATCTTGTTATAGAACTAGGCTTGTCGAGCAGTCTGTTTGAAGGGTACACCTTGGCATTTCAATAGCCTTTTAAGTCCATCTGCATAGTATCTGGGCAGACGGATTGGTTGAAGCCTATCGAGCGCAGGTTCAGCACCATGCCAGACTTCTTTCTCCACTTTAGTCTTCGTGGATTGGTATAAAAGGATCGCCTTTTCACCTCTTTGCTTAGGAGGGACGTAGAAGGTCTGCAGCTCTTGCACGCTGTACGTATCGAGTGCATCAAGTTCTTTATAATGCCGCTGCGGAACCATGGTAATTTTTAAACTCTGGTCAGCTCAAGCAAAGGTCTGTATTGACGGGCAGACGGAGAACATTGCATTGACTTCGTCCTCAGAGTCACTGCCAAAGACCAGAATAGGAGTAGATGGTCCTGGCCTGTTGCCTTGGGGTTGTCCCGAGTAGACCAACTCTTCATCCTCCTCGGTATCGCTTCCAAAGATCGGGATAGTGGCGATGGCTTTTTATTTATTCTCCGATTTGCGACATCTTTCCATGTCTTCAAAGTCTAGTAAGAAGTACTTGGCGTCTTCATATTTGTGGACTTCATTTATGGAGAATGGGTTCATCTCCCCTGTAACTGTGTACTCGAGGCCGTCCTTGAAGTACTTCATACACTGATGTTGTGTAGAAGGGATGATGTTGTACTCATGTAACCAAGGCCTGCCGAGCAAAGTGTTGTAGCAAGTTTTGGCGTCAATAACATGGAACTTAATGTCAGTGACGAGCAGCCTGATCAGTCGAAAATATTGCATTTTTAACATATCAATTTCCCTACTATTTTCAATCATCTAAATGTGTTTGGTATAAATATAGCACATATTAGTAATTCGTCTGCAAAATATCAAATAACATGTGTTATACATTATAACCGGTATTTTGAGGGAAATTGAGTGTTTATTATTACACGCATGATCTTTTGTGTATCAACACTTGTCTCGAGATTGTGTGCAGGAAATTCTCTAGATAAAAGAGCCGGAACTGCTAAAAGTGCTGATAAAATACACCAAGTCCAAGACTTATGATCTGGCAGTAAACAAGAAAGTATAAAAATATTCCAGCCATCAAGAAAGTGCTATTAAGCCATCACAAATCAGCACAGAGATTTTCATGTAGCAACTCCACCACTTGGCAGCGGATCCACGGCCGAGTTGGCCGATCCGCCGTGGATCCGCGGTCTACTTGACACGTCATCAAATCAGATTTTATCCAGAAGCTTCATCTAACAACCCTTGCTTCTAGAAGACTCTCAAAGACCACGTGGCTTCTTCCAGAAGGCTCTGCATAACAAACTCACTCTAGAATGTTCCTTGCAGCAAGCTTATTCTAGAAGGCTCTCTCCAACAACCTTATTCTAGAAGGTTCTCTCTAACAACCTACCTTTAGAGGGAAGATTCAAATGAGGTGGTTATAAAAAGAGATCTAGATCTAGGGTTTTGAGGTTAAACAATTAGTGGTGAGTTAGTTACATTTTTGGAGCCAAAATTCAAATTCAATTTGAGTGACACAACTTGATACCAAAACCCTAGCCCAAATCCATTTCCAAAGCTAAATCAAGATCATTTTGAGAAGCAAATCAAGCAAGCAACCATCGATCCTTTATCCGCAAAGCCAATCTTCATCCGAGCAAGAGATCCACAACGATCCGCGACTCACGGAGATCGAGCGGAGGGAAATTCGATAGAGCTAGTTACCTCTTCAAAAGGAGCGATCAAGAGCAATATCTTGTAACCTCGAATTGAGGGAATGTGTAATTAGTCGTCGATTTAATAAAGATGATAATTGAAATTCTTGTTTTCTTTACATTCTTGCGTTGTGAAATTTCTTGATCTTTGATTCATTTATTTTCATGATGCTTGAGTAAATTCTCCGCTTGTGGAGGATTCGAGAGAATTGATAGATCTTATGAAGATCAAATCTTAATACTAATTTTAAGTCTTATGAGATTTGCTAACTCTAGGAAAAAGAATCATCAATGACCTAATTTGGATCGAGATCACATTCTTGCGAATTTCGTTGCAAATTAGGGATCAAATGATTGATGATTTTCTTTGCTAGAGGCTAGATCCGAATGATCATGATTGAAAAGATAAGGGATAGAAGGAGAAACCCGAGTTTTTTCAATAGATCCCTAATCTTCATTAATCATTATCAATCTAGCTACAAATTATCAATAGATAAGATTAGGAATTATTAGATTCATCATTAACTATTAATTCAATCGAATCCTACAAGCTATTCTTCATTATCTTGATAAATCAAAGTGATCGGGACATTTCTTGATTCTTGATTCTAGATCTCTATTTTCTTGATATTTCTTAAAATCAAATCATACAAATCTTGAATCAACTTTCTTGCATTTTCTTTTATATTTTCATTTCGACTCATCTAAAACAAGATCGATCAAAACACACATCTCAGTGGACGATCCGTATTCATTAACGCGCTACATCGACACCGTTGATTGATTGCGGTATAAATTTCTTTGGTTGTGATTAAAACTTTTCCATACACACGAAGAAAAGATCAATCAAATGGCGCCGTTGCCGGGGATGTGTGCTATTTTGTTCGTTTTTGTTATTTGAGTTGAAAATTTATTATTCCATCAGAATTTTTAGATCAAAGTTCGCAACAAGCGCTTAACGATTTGTTGTGATTTTTGCGAGAGAATCTGGAATCATCGGAGCAAAAGGAGAAATATTCAGATCATTTCAGGAAGTCCAGTGGAGTAAAAGGAGCATCTGTACAAAATTTTGTGCAGAGATCTCGTCAACTCACCGCGGAACCGCGACCATAGCAAGCATTTCGCTGTGGATCCGCTGTGATATTGAAGCTTCAGAATTTCATTTCTCTGTGGTAACTTCTATACTTTCTTATCTCCTCCCTGCTCTGTCCGTTAACCAATTTCTGCAGGATTCTTTACAAAAAAATTCGCAGCGCTCCAAAAAGAAAAATTGTTGCGTGTTTGATCTTGGTTGTTCGCATATTTTAATACGGAAATTAAGGGGCAAAGACCAAATTCAGATTAGGTGGGGAGTTCATTACCCTTCCTAAGTCCCGGAAATCACAAACTTGCATCCGGATCACCCTCATTAACTAAAAAAGATCTAGACATGACTCTAAGGACCGTCACGCTCACTTAGGACAGAAGGAGATCGTGGGCAATCTATTGCTTATCCGAGTTTCTTTTGTGGTGTCTAAGGCAAGTATGTCTAAGGTAAGTGGTTACTTAATTAGGCCCACTACTTACGTAGTGGAGAACCTCCCACTTACCTGGCACTTGCCTGGCCACAGAAGGGGCAAAGAGGCAGTGGAGGATTTATCTTGCGACTTGTCTTCTGGAAGTCTAGGAGCAGTCTAGAGCCTTGACCTAGGTGACCACTAGATCTAGGGTGGTGTGTGCATTTTTTGTGATTTGATTTTTCAAAAACCGTATTTTTCAAAACAAACACCAACCAACTTTTCCCCTAATTATCACAACGTTGCCACTTGTGCTAAACCCTTTAGTGCAAGCTCGGCTGGACATGGGATTCTAGTGCCCGTTTTGTCCGCATTTCCCCCATCGACCCCAAAGTCGGTACTTCTATATTTTCTTTTTCCCACCACCACCACGATGGACGGATATCCATCACTTTAACACCACTCTGCTACCGCCCGCAGGTGCATAGAATCCTCCACGCATTTCTCTCTAAGAGAGCTGCTATCCAACACGTGTTCCCCTTCCCACCTTTCTTTCTATACCACCTGCCAACGGGAAAAATTTTGAAATCAACCCCCAATTTATCAAACCGTTACCCAAATTTCACGGTCTTGAGTCTGAAGACGCATACGTTTTTATCTCTAAATTTGAAAATGTATGCGTAATGATTGGAACGTCACAACTGTCTTTGGATGCTCTGCGTTTACGTCTTCTCCCATCCACTTTGTGCGATTTAGCCGAGAAGTGGCTTTATAATACAACCGCACATTCTATTTCAAAATGGGATGAATTTGTTGCAGCATTCCTTAAGAAATTTTATCCCAATCACAAGACTAGCCGTATTCGGAGCGAAATCTTCAATTTTACCCAACTTCCCAATGAACCATTTTGGAAATACTTTGAACGGTTCAAGGATCTTCTTATCCAATGTCCTCATCACGGAATCTCTAGATGGGATCTGTGTCGAGTTATCTATGAGGATATTGATCTCACGACTAAACAGATGCTTGAAACCATGTGTCATTGCCAATTCCTATCTAAAGATGATTGTGAAGCTTGGAAATACCTAGAAGATTTAGTTCAAAACACATTATAATGGGAAAGTGTTAGACCACCATCGTCTAGGGATGATATCAATCAGCTCGATGTTTCCGTCACAATGAGAACCGAAATGGCCGCAATACAAAGGAAACTCGACGCTATAGAAAACAGAATTTCTTCAGCCCCCCTAAACCATTACACAAAACCGTGTGTGGCTGCTGTTCAAATCCATCACATTTGACGGAAGAATGTCCTTTGAATGTACCGTTTCAAGGTCACACTAATGCTGCATTTTAGCAAAGACCTGGAAACGATCCTTCTTCTTCCTCATATAATCAAGATTGGAGGAATCACCCTGATCTTTCTTGGATCCAACACCAAACTCAATACACAGATTTAAACCAGAATAACTTTCAATGAGTCCTTCCACCACAACAGCAACCACCACAACTGAGTCAGCACCCCTTTCAATCGCAACCTTTTCAAAACCCGGCCAACAATTTTGATCCTTTTTCTGCCGGTACCAATAACACCTCTGCACTTGAACAAACCATGAGCTTGCTTCTGACAAATTCTATTCAAATGTCGGCTGATTTTATGTCTTCTATCGATGATATAAAGAAAACCTCCGCCTCCCAAGGTGAGATTATTAAATCGATGGAAGCACAAATTGCACAGTTAACAGCCGAAATAAGTGCTAGAGAGAAAGGGAATCTTCCATCTCAACCTCTACTTGATCCTGGACCTTCATATTACACTAATGTGAATGCACTTACCATGTTGAGATCTGGAAGAGTGCTAGACAATCATGTGGATGAATAGATTGATGTTGAGGAATCAATTGAACCCCAGGATTCCACTTCCACTCCCACTTCTACTTCTTACCCTATTTCGTCCAATTTACATTCTCCTTCTTCCGAGCCTATTCTCCGTTTTCCCAAAGGCTCGAACCTTCCACCCACTTCATCCTTTCCACCCTCACAACCTTCTCCATAAATGTGGGACCCAACACTTATTGATAGAACTCCATTTCCGGAAAGGTTGAGGTCCAACAAACCCAATGCCTAAATGGAGAAGCTTGTGGAAATGTTTAAGCAAGTTAAAATCAACATCCCTCTCCTAGATGCTATACAACAAGTTCCGTCCTATGCGAAAATTCTTAAGAACTTGTGCACTAGGAAGATGAAGTCACAAGTGCCTAAAAATTTTTCATGTCAAGTACTGTAGACACGGCTTTTCCCCAATAATTACCAAGGAAACGTAATGACCCCGGCTGTCCTACTATTTCTATTTCTATTGGGGATAAACACATTAACCGTGCTTTACTTGACCTTAACGCTAGTGTTAACTTGCTTCCATATTCAGTCTATGAGCAACTAGGTATCGGAGTGTTAAAGCCCTCGAACATAACTCTCCAGATGGCCGACCGATCAATCACCAAACCTAGGGGTGAACTTGAGGATGTGTTGATAAAAATTGGGGAATTTGTATTCCCTGTGGACTTTATTGTTCTTGATACACAGCCTGTAGCGAACCCACAGAACCAAATTCCGGTGATTCTAGGTCGTCCCTTTTTGGCTACTTCCAACGCTGTAATCAACTGTAGAAACGGCTCTATGAACCCATCTTTCGGGAATAGGTCAATTGAGCTCAACATTTACAAGTTGGGAAGTCAACCCTTCGATCCTCATGCTCGAGTATGTTCTGTCGAATTAATGGATGTTGATAGCAGCGAATTTGACGAGCCTTGTGATACTGATCTAGACTCTTTTCATATGTTGTTGTTTGACCTAACTATATATCATTCACACACGGACTCTTCCACCGAGTTGTCTGGGTCAACAACTAAAACTGATTATGAACCGTTTTTGGAGTCTAAAGATCACCCACGCTTTTTGATGACATTATTCTTTGGGGTATTGATGAGAGTTTTGAGGAAATTTTCGCTGATGAACTCGCATTTTTAAAAGACGCGGGTGTTGAGATGAATCCACCTCAATATAAAGAAATTGAACCTCTACTCCTTCTTCTGGACTATAAAGAGAATGTGAGTAATCCATCACAATCACTGTGTCGTCTCTCCAAAACGAGACGCAAACACATTCTATCCCACCACTTATCTCTTCCCCACTTCGTCTGTCTCCATACAACATGTTCTTTCACCAACCGGTGCACTACACGGATAAAATCTTTGAATGGTTGGTGTTGAATTTCGGTCTTTGCAAAACTTGGTATTGACCAGTAACTTTGACCCCCTCTTATGATTTTCAAAAGATTAACATTGTTTAACTCAAGTTTGGGGGGCGGTATAAGCCGGCTCTTGAAAATAAAATTTTTACTCAAAATGGTGAGCCAAAAGAGTAAGTTTGGGGGAGGATTTTCACGATCATATTTCATGTCCCCATTAATTAATAATTTCCTCCCAGGCTTACAGATTTTTGTGATCTAACAGAAGACAACAGTGAGGACACTGTTGAAAACAAGTTTGGAGGAGGTTTGTGTTTATTTATGCATCACTTTGCATCATACCTTGCATAAGCACAAAACAAAACATATAAAAACAATTTGTACATAAATAAGATAATTAAAGATTAGATAGTGAAAAATTACATCCAAAAGATTGGAAAAATTTAAGAAAACCAAGAAAATTAGAAGTTTTCTTAAACGAAACTAGTAATAAGTAGTTATGAGCCGTTGTCCCAAGGGTTAGTAAGATGAAAGAAGTCACTAATCTGAGGATAAAAAGAAGTCTGAAGAATAGTTCCTATTCTAGAAGCCAAACATTTGAATATTGATACCCTACTATACGCACTTACACACGTCTTGAAACTCGGGATAGTAGAGGATACTTTGAAATACTCTTGTCTAAAACCCAAAATATGAAGGAAATAATAAATGAATAAAAGATAAAATGGTGTTAAGAAAAAAAATGAACACCGGTTTTGTTATCACCAAGGCAGCAATAAAAAAATATAGCGAGGGTGCTTCATCACCTAGTGTCTTAGACCAGTTGGTTTGGGAGTCACTGCTAAGCCTTAGGTGTTGCAAGATGAGGAAAATACTAATACGCCTAATCAGCGAGCACATGAGTAATCGATCGGTTAGTACCTCAAGAAGTATTAACGGTCCCATGAAAAATGTGTGAGCAAATCCATCTAAATATTCATCAATTAAAAAGTACTGAGATAGATGGACAAGAGTATGATAGCTTGAATTGAATTCTCCGAGTGTAGGGATATCTTTTACACACACGTAGGGGTATATGATCGATGTTTGGATGAAAGGTAGGAATGAAGAATAAAGACGATGTTTTATTGAGGGATGATGTGATTTCTAACATCTTTTCATGACTATTAAGATAGGGCTCATGACAACTGAAAAGCTAGTATTAGTTGGAAACTCTAATTTTCAAAGTCTTTCTTTTATAATTCTTATCTTTACATGTAACTTTCACGATCTTCCTTTTATTATTGGATTTTGTGGGTGCAATCCGCTGAAAACCCTCAGGAGACAACACTCCTCCTACTAGGGACACCTAGAGGTTTAAAAGCTTGTTGCACGTGCTCAGTGCAATCGTGTTGCCTACGAAAGTTTGCTAGTTAGTTTTTCTTTTTCTTTATTTTCTCCTTCTCTTGAATAAAAGATGTTTGCTCGAGACGACCAAAATTAAGTTTGGGGGAATTTGATCAGTCGAAAATATTGCATTTTTAACATATTAATTTCCCTACTATTTGCAATCATCTAAAGGTGTTTGGTATAAATATAGCACATAATAGCAATTCGTCTGCAAAATATCAAATAACATGTGTTATACATTATAACCGGCATTTTGAGGGAAATTGAGTGTTTATTATTACACACATGATCTTTTGTGTATCAACACTTGTCTCGAGATTGTGTGCAGGAAATTCTTCAGATAAAAGAGCCGGAACTGCTAAAAGTGCTGATAAAATACACCAAGTCCAAGACTTATGATCTGCAGTAAACAAGAAAGTATAAAAATATTCCAGACATCAAGAAAGTGCCATTAAGCCATCACAAATCAGCATAGAGATTTTCATGCAACAACTCCATCACTTGGCCGCGGATCCGCGGCCGAGTTGGCCGATCCGCCGCGGATCCGCGGTTTACTTGACACGTCATCAAATCAGATTTTATCCAGAAGTTTCATCTAACAACCCTTGCTTCTAGAAGACTCTCAAAGACCACGTGGCTTCTTCCAGAAGGCTCTGCATAACAAACTCACTCTAGAATATTACTTGCAACAATCTTATTCTAGAAGGCTCTCTCCAACAACCTTATTTTAGAAGGCTCTCTCCGACAGCCTTATTGTAGAAGGCTCCCTCTAACAACCTTATTCTAGAAGGTTCTCTCTAACAACCTAGCTTTGGAGGGAAGATTCAAATGAGGTGGTTATAAAAAGATATCCAGATCTAGGGTTTTGAGGTTAGATAATTAGTGGTGAGTTAGTTACATTTTTGGAGCCAAAATTCAAATTCAAGTTGAGTGACACAACTTGATACCAAAACCCTAGCCCAAATCCATTTCTAAAGCCAAATCAAGATCATTTTGAGAAGCAAATCAAGAAAGCAACCATCGATCCTTTATCCGCGAAGCCAATCTTTATCCGAGCAAAAGATCCATGACGATCCGCAACTCACGGAGATCGAGCGGAGCGAAATTCGACGGAGCTAGTTACCTCTTCAAAAGGAGCGATCGAGAGCAGCATCTTGTAACCTCGAATTGAGGGAATGTGGAATTAGTCGTCGATTTAATAAAGGTGATAATTGAAATTCTTGTTTTCTTTACATTCTTGCATTGTGAAATTTCTTGATCTTTGATTCATTTATTTTCATGATGCTTGAGTAAATTCTCCGCTTGTGGCGCTTGTGGAGGATTCGAGAGAATTGATAGATCTAATGATGATCAAATCTTAATACTAATTTTAAGTCTTATGAGATTTGCTAACTCTAGGAAAAAGAATCATCAATGACCTAATTTGGATCGAGATCACATTCTTGCGAATTTCGTTGCAAATTAGGGATCAAATGATTGATAATTTTCTTTGCTAGAGGCTAGATCCGAATGATCATGATTGAAAAGATAAGGGATAGAAGGAGAAATCCGAGTTCCTTCAATAGATCCCTAATCTCCATTCATCATCATCAATCTAGCTACAAATTATGAATAGATAAGATTAGAAATTATCAGATTCATCATTAACTATTAACTCAATCAAATCCTACAAGCTATTCTTCATTATCTTGATAAATCAAAGTGATTGGGACATTTCTTGATTCTTGATTCTAGATCTCTATTTTCTTGATATTTCTTAAAATCAAATCATACAAATCTTGAATCATCTTTCTTGCATTTTCTTTTATATTTTCATTTCGACTCATCTAAAACAAGATCAATCAAAACACACATCTCAGTGGACGATCCGTATTCATTAACGAGCTACATCGACACCGTTAATTGATTACGGTATAAATTTCTTTGGTTGTGATTAAAACTTTTCCATACACACGAAGAAAAGATCAATCACAGCCCGAAATGTAATGTCAGTATTACAGACCCGAGCGTTTGTGATGATTGGGAGTAAAAAACGGAGATGGTAATTTTATCCCAAGCCAACTGCTGCACATTCATGCAAATCTCCTTCAACACTCTCATATTGAGAAGGTTAACGGAGGACCCGTTGTCGACCAGGATCTTCCCTATCTTGATGTCGTGACAATACCCGGTTATATACAGCGAACGGTTGTGCTCGCACGTTTCGAGAAGGAGGTCTTCATCGCTGAAGGTGATGTCAACCGTGTGGACTTCTTCCAGCTCATCCTTCATCTTTTCTTCTGCAAGGAAGGTTTGAAACTAATCGGGCTCTTGTAACGCCTTGATCAGGGAATCTGGTGCCTCTTTAGACAGGAGAAGGGCATCCAAAATACTCAATTATGAGGGTATCTTCCTCAGATATGCCAGGACATTGTAATCCACCTTATTCTTCTTGGGCGGGTCCTTGGCTGTGAGCTCTTCGGCGACTCTATCATCGAGAGCAATCTTCTCAGAGACTTTTTCCTTCCCCTGGTCTTTCTTGCACAAACCTTTGTTTGAGTGTCCGAGATTCTTTTCAGGCAACGTACGGTTACGCAGCTGAATGTTCTCACAGTTCTTCGTCTCTTCTTCTTTTTCGGAGGTGGATTCCTTGAAGAGAGTGCCGAGAGCTATTTCTTCGTCAGAATCGCTCCCGAAGGTTAGAAGTTGAGATTTTCTTTTTTTCAAAATGGCATCAACCATATGACAGTTACCGGCTGTTTCTTTACGCTCACCTGTCGTGCTTCTCTGTTCCCGACGGGTATTGCGCTTGATCCGCTTGAAGTGTTGTTGATGGGCAACGTATCCCTGCCACCATTTCTTGAAACAATCGTACTCTTTGGTAGGGTGTGTGACCCTTCGATGGTACAAGCAGGAGTTCGAATGTACATCCGCTTCGTCGGAGCACATACTCCCGAAAGTATTTTCTTTGAAAGGCAGCTTCATTCCCATTGACAGAGCTTTGGTGAACTGCTTCCCTATCTTGATCCTGCTCTTGCTGGTGGCAGGTGTGCTTCGATCCGGTTGGGGTACTTTATCACTTCTCATTACCGGAGCTTCTTCAGCTTGATGCCGACGCTTGGCCTTTTTGTATGTGGTCGTTTCACGTCCTTGGTCAGTTTTGCTCTTTTGGAGGGCTTCGTTCAGCAGCTTGTCGATCAGGTCATCTGAAAGTTCCAGGGATTTTGGTTCTGGATCTGCCCCCGGTTTCTCTACGTCTTCTTTGCCATCAATCAATGAGTGAGAGATCATGTGGCAACTTGCCACATAATCCTCAGGTTCTTCCGACGAATCGTCTCCTTCATCAATGTCACTTTTTCCGTTCTCAAGAACATGCTTGAAGAATTCTTCCAGTGTGACTGGGGTCCATGCCTTTTGGTTGTATTCCTCCAGTGCGTCGATATATTTTTGCAGATCCGTATGATTGTCGTTAGGCCGCACAGGTTTCTTGATCTTCTTCTTTTTCTTCGTAGACTTTGAAGACTTAACCTAGGGGTTTTGCCCATCGTTACCAACTTTCGGCGTTGGGCGCGGTTTCAGCATCCCGTCAATAATCTTAGGCTCCAGTAGGCTTTTCCACCTAATCGCCGGACATGCTTGAAGATCCTTCAGCATTCTTTTAGTTTTAGCCGAAAGGACAACTTCCCACGGAGCTTCCTCTACAAATGAGCATTATGCCCCCAGCATATCCACCTTTTTAGGAGCGTGCTGTTGTGGCGGGTTTACCTTCCAGTTTTCGGACAGCGCGAACTTGCCCTGTTGGTACTGGTCTTCAACCCAGTTTTTGAAGACGTAGCAATTTTCGATTGGGTGGCCTACTATTCGGTGGTAGGGACAGTAATTGGAATTGTTGATATCTCCAGGTTGCAGTGGGCGTCTCGGATTCGGAAGAGTGATGAGTCTGTTGCGCACCGCCAGTTCGAATAGTCTCCTCGTTTTATCCCGGGGGAACGAGTAAGGACGTCTTAACTTTTCTTCAAGGGATCTTGGTTTGCTATTTTGGCGAGCCACCGGTTTCGGGTCACTCGGTTGTTGTTGAGCGTTGGCCACGAAGGTCGCTTTCCCTTTTTCCTTTTCATTCCGAAGATCTGTCTTTGAAGAGGACGGCATATGGCCCATCTAGTCCATTTGGACCAGTTTGTCACTCAAGGCCTGGAAGGTGGTCGGCTTGAAGAACATCATAAACTGGGATATAGTTGCCTGGGGATCAAGGGTTCCCACGAACATGCCTACGGCAGGAGATTCTTTTATGCGTTGTTCGCATTTTGACCATAGGTTACGCCATCGAATTGCGTATTGAACCCAGGTCTCTCTTGGCTTCACTCTGGCATTGATTAATGTCGTGATCGGGGTACGCTCGCTTGTGCTCGCGAACCACTATGTGAATAATAATTCCATCTCCGTGAATGTTTTGATAGAATCATTCAGGAGCTCGGGATACCATTCAAATGCTGTCTCCGACAAGCTGCCAATAAATTGGAGGAGCAACAGTTTGTCATCGCCCCCGGTATTACCGCACAAAGCCCTGAATTGAGCAACGTGATGGTGCGGATTGCCCATCCCTTTATACACATGGAACTTAGGGATCGTATATCCCGGCGGCTACTTAATTTGATCGTACCAGCCTGGATAAGGTCGCCCAGTTCTGAGGACTTCACCAGTCGCTTCACTTGCCTAATAAGCTCGTATTTGTTGAGCTATGTAGTCATCAAGGGCAGCTTTGGAGATCGTCTCCTCTCTGTCTGCTGATAAAATCGGAGGAGGGTTCGATGTCTATCCTTTATCGTCATCAATGATTATCGGCGGATCTTCGGCTGGAGGTTCCGGCTGAATCATCATCCAGACCATGTTTTGGAATAGGAGCGCCATGTGCCTCATATTAGTGGCTTGTTTCGCGGCCTCTTTATCCTTTCTTTCTAGTACCCTCAACAGGAATTCCGTATCGGTCTCCTGATTTTGGCGCTGTTCGGACAATATTTCCGGGCTTTCTTTCTGCCCCGTGAGTGCGGCCATTTTTATCAGTATCTCCTAGAGTTTTTGTTGTTGCTCCTGAGCCTTTGTCATAAACTGTGTAAGTGGTCGATGCCCCGCGGAAGTATGGCTTTCCTCTTTGCTGGAAGCCATGTACACCGTGTGCACTACCATGCCCCCAGACTTGGGGCGTTTGGATCCATCACTCTCAGAATTTTTCACCGGTGGTGGTTGATTCTCTGGCCTTCTCTTTTTGTGGGAGGCCGAAGTTGAGGGTGCCGTTGCGGCGAGCACCCGTGTAGATGATACTTTCTGTGGCATGACGGCAGGATGGTCCTCCCTTTGCCGAGCCTTTGTTTTCTTCAGTCGGCGAGAGTAGTCTTTATCAATTACAGAGTTTTAGACTTTTTTCCAGACTCTGTGGATCTTGGAGGATAACCGCTGAGGAGGCTATTCTGCCTTCACCTATGTCATGCATTCAACAGGTCAATATGGCGGTTGGAGAGTTTTTGCGCACCCTCCTGAGCAGCTCGAAGCTGTTCCCAGTTGGAACAGCAGCGTCAATTTCCACCGTTGGAGTTGGTGGGGAAGTCCGGAGGGAGAGTTACCCCCGGCTTTCCTCACTCGGCGCCAGTGGCGACGTCGAGCATGCCCTGCAGATGGGACTGGTTTAGTTACGGGAGTGGTTTCATCATGCCCCCTGCTCTGATGAGAGGCTGCTGTTGATGCCAACCTGTCGAAGACTGATGTCCGTTGAGAGGGAACGTCTAACCTGTCGAAAACTGACTTCCGGATAGGGGAAGTAATCTTGATAACTTCACCGGAAGCAGGAGTTGGAACGGTCAATCTAGCGAAGACCGAGCCTTTAGTAGGAGACACCCCTTTGCTGACTTCTCTCACTGGAGCTGGAATGGTTATCCGTTTCAGGATAACCCCCTCAGGTATCGCGAGCCTCTTGGCGGGCCCACTCGAGCTATGGCTCAGCCTGTTGAAGACCGAGGCGTTAGAATTGGACGACCCATTGAGAGGGGCCGTGGTAGTTGCAAGTCGATCGAAGACCGACTTCTTCGGAGCTTCCTGTAACGGCACTGAAGCACTGAAGCTCATTGGCAGGAGCATGGTCCCGAAGAATAATCCAGTAGCGGCCTGAGTCACCTGTTCCACTGGAATTGTGAAGATGGAGGCCGTTTGGGGCCCATAAGTCACTCCTCCAGTCGGGACGGAGTGAGAGTTGTTGTTGCAGTTAGTGCTATTGGAGGCCATCGATTTCTCTTCTCTGCACAGGAGTAAGACACCAAATTTTAGTATCTCGAATCCAGGGGCAACCATATTAAACCGCGATTCGTTCATGAACACGGCACACGAAGTGTGGAGGGGAAAGATGAAAAGGTCCCACCGGGCATGCCAGAATCTGTTTACCGCCGAAAATGGAAGACGGAACCGCGTAGGTCGTCCTGCCTGAATTTGGGGGCAGATGCTATTTGGATTTATCCATCCACCTCTCCGAAAATTCCAAGTTGATTTATAGCACCGGGTATCGGAGGTTTGGACGGATGTGGCCGTTGTAGCAGACTTCGTCAAATTCCCCCTCGTTGTGAAGGGTTTTTGATTGTGGGGACGCTCTTCCGTGCAGACGCAAGCCCCTGCAGTTAATTACGTTACCGCGTCGCGGTAACCACTTTCTCCTGCTCCAGAAGCTCACTTCGTCTTGTGTGTGTTTGTTTTATTTTTGGTTTCCCGTGGATTGTATACGGAGACTAATTTGTGTTGTCGCCCGTAGGGCGTGGATTAGTCCAAATCCGTATCTTTTTAGATTTGGGTTTGGTTTGATTTAAGGATCGTTAATCTCATTTGGGATTAAGACCAACTTAAATGTTTTTTGAGGATACGTTAGTCTAATTTTAGGCTAAGATCTACTCAACAGGATTTTTGGGATCATTTAGAGCCAACAAAAGAGCATTTGGTGTCACGCCCCGCTTCCCAGAGTACGCAAGATTGGGCACGTGACATAGCCAACCATGCTACCTGTGGGTAGGAAGTATCCATCCACAGTCACATTACGGTTGTAAGGATACCAAGAACAAGATAAAACACTAATCTAATACATGTCCAAATCCATAATAACAAGAATCAATAAACAATAAGTGCGGAAGCAATGATCCAATATGATAATAGAAAGGTACGTCCCATAATGCGGGATCGCACCTGGAAATAAAATGCGATGAACAAACTAACCACTATAGAACTCAAATCAGCCTGCTGGCTGAAGTACTCCTGCTCGGTCAGCGACAGTAGTAGAGAATCTGGGCTATGCAAAACCCAGACGTCAGCGCGTCAAGACATCAAGTATATAATGTAAACATGGTAATAAGCAGTGCAGGTATGAACATGAATAAAGCAGTACGATAACAGAGCAGGATAAAGTGCAATGGTGACTGAACTGTACTATCAAGTTTCTACTCTATAGTCTTTTAAACCAATTGATGAATCGTCGATGTAACTCAATAGTATCCCGTACATACCCGGGACCACGGCCACAATATTCTCGGCTGAAACCGAGACATGCCGCTGGGCACAGAATAGGAAAGTGTACACTCGGTATTACCCCGTACATACCCGGGATCACGGCCACAATATTCTCGGCTGAAACCGAGACATGCCGCTGGGCACAGAATAGGAATGTGTACACTCGAACGGTAGTGAACTGTCGAGTTACAAGTCAGGTTCATCTTTGATTTCCCCATACCCCCAAGCTATGTATGTCAGGTCAGGTATTCAGTAGTCAAGGACTAATGCCAACACAAAATCCGGTAAGAGTAGGTCTGTCTGGATAGACAGCAGGGATGGTCGGGTTTGTCGGCATTAGGCATGAGATCAGGTAACAGGTAAAGCCATGGTACATCGGGTCAACCAGGTAATGTATAAAGATGTCATGTCATGTCAAGAGTGTACGGTACCATGTCATGTCAAGTAGGAAGTGTAACAGGTCATGTCAGGAAGCACAAGATGTCATGTGGGTGCTCATAATCAAACTAACATAAACATGTGTATAAATAAACAAGCATGAGTACTATTAGAACAATAACTGGAACATGTAATATGATATGCCAATAGATATAATTTCAAGGATATGGATGCACAGTTATCGATTAGGGTTACGTTTATAGTTCCAATATTAATTAGGACACAATTTATTAAACATGGAGTGTTAATATCACATTATTATGTAGTGATGTGATCTATGGATGCAATTATATGTATCTTAAATGCGATGAATGCAAATGGGTATCCGAAAAGTTATAAAACTATAAAATGGTAATGTGGGATGTACAACTAAACAATATGTGATATAAATATTGATATAATAATATTAATATGGATAGCATATTCAAAGCGATTAGTAACTATAAAAGATGTATTGATTAACCATGCACAAGAAGGTTCCGTTCAGAAATTTAGCGTCACCCTAATTTGTAAAATAGCTTAAAAATAACAAATGTTCTCCAAAAGAGACGTATCTTATACCAAAACAAAGATAATTCAATAAGGTTTTCAGTTTTATAAGTATAAGCATCTCAGGTTATCCCTATAAAAAGTTATGAATATTCAAAGTTGAAAGTTTGCTGCTGGAATTTCCCTGGACAGCAGTTTAGAGACGTGTCCATTTGCATTTTACGTTAATTAAACAATTTATTTTGCAAGTAAATATTTCATAGAGTTATAGTATTCTGAATTAGCTTCGTAACGAACTAAAGAACGTATCCTAATGATTTTTCTATGATTTATAATGAATTTTATAAGATAAGGTGTACAGTAAATTTCAGATTTGTCATATCCGATTTTTCAACGACATTTCATATGTAAACTATAAGATTTTCAAATGTATAATATTATAAAATGAAGATTATAAAAGTATATAGCATGTAGCAAGATTAACTTGCCTCGATGGGTCGCGAATCGGGAAAACGGAACGTTAACCGTCGGCGGGGAAAACTCGCGACGGCGCACGGTTCACGGAATGAACCCAAACGACGAACAAAGGAACCACACGGGTCGGGGTATCTCGCTGGAACGTCGAGAAACGTCACCGGCACGACGGAATTCCGGTAACAAAAGAACAGTTAAAAGAAATGAGAAACGAGACATGAAGCAAGAAGAGAAAAATGATAAAGAGAAATACGAGAGAATATATAAGGGGTAGAGAGAGAGAAAGTGGAGAGAGAGAAGAAGGAGAGAGAGAAAGTGGGGCCCACGGGGTTAAAGGGGAGGTTGCGATTGGCTGAGAGAATAAATTGAGAAGGATATAAAAGATTGTAAAAATATTATATGGTTAACTTAAAGATTTAAAAGATAGGTAATGAACAGTAAGATATCAGATTAGTTAGAAAAATATATGCGAAGGTTTTAATAATATTAAAAATTTGGGATTTTGGCGCCAAATGAAACATTTCCAAATTGCGCCCGGGTTGGGTCCAAAAATTCGAAATTCAAATAATAGGATTTTAAACGGGTTCCAAATTTTAAAATGAAATGTTTTATGATTAAAAAGCATACTCTCAAAACGGACACACGTGCGTGCACGTAGCCATCCAAACTTGCCCGTTTTACTGAACGGGACGAGAACACAATGCACGGACGCTACCACGAGGCTAGGGGTGTCAAGTAGGCCAAGATGAATATTTTCAATTTTATTTTAGATGCTAAAATTTGTTATATGTAGAAATGACTTTGCCGGGTAAATTTTACAGTAAGCAACAAACAAGCAAATTAAATGAAATGAGTACCACATTATGCTCAAACAGTAACTGAAAATAGTAGCATTGGGCTCGGGTGTTACATTATACCCAACTACAAAAGAATTTCGTCCTCGAAATTCCAAGAATACAAAGATAGATAACTACAAGAAAAGGTGAGGAAACTTCTGCCGGATTTCATCTTCTCGTTCCCAAGTGGATTCTCTATGCGATCGATTACCCCAAGAAACTAGCACAAGAGGGGTAACCTTGTTCTTAAGAACCTTTTCTCTTCGATCCTTGATTTCAACTGGTCGCTCTTCAAAAGTTAGGTCCTCCCGTACGGTCAACTCCGAATGATCCAATACGTGGGTTTCATCTCGAACATACCTCCGTAGTTGAGATACACGAAGCACATCGTGGACACCTGCCAAGGACTGTGGTAACGCCAAACGGTACGCTACCTCTCCAACACGCTCCAATATCTTGAAGGGTCCAACGAATCGAGAACCAAGCTTTCCCCGACTCCCAAAGCGAATCACCCCTCTAGTCGGTGATATCTTCAAGAATACCAAATCACCCACGGTGAACTCCAGAGGTCTTCTTGACGTATCTGCCCAACTCTTCTGTCGGTCCTGTGCTGCCTTCATATGATTTCTGATAGGGTTAACCTTCTCAACTGTCTGCACAACCAAATCTGGTCCCAATAATCTTCGTTCACCGACATCGTCCCAACAAACAGGTGAACGTCATTTACGACCATACAAAGCTTCAAATGGAGCCATCTGAATAGTTGCCTGAAAACTGTTGTTGTAAGACAACTCCACCAAAAGTAGATGATCCTCCCAAGACCCCTTGAAGTCCAACCTGCATGTTCTCAACGTATCCTCAAGAGTTTGGATCGTTCTCTCCGACTGACCATCAGTTTGAGGATGATAAGCTGTGCTAAATTTCAATCGAGTCCCCAAACTTTCCTGTAAACTCCTCCAGAAGTGTGATAAGAACCGAGTGTCCCGATCGGACACGATGCTCACCGGTACTCCATGCAATCTTATGATCTCCTGCATGTACCGCTCTGCCAAAGTCTCTATTGATTGACCAACCCGAAAAGGAATAAAGTGAGCTGCCTTGGTCAACCGATCAACAATCACCCATACTGCATTGTTGCCTTTTGGACTCCGCGGTAAAGCCGTCACGAAATCCATGGTTATATGTTCCCACTTCCACTGAGGAATCGGAAATGGTTGCAATAAACCAGCAACCATTTGGTGTTCAGCCTTGACTTGCTGACATACCAAGCACTTAGCCACGAAGCGAGCAATCTCCCGTTTCATGCCTTCCCACCAGAAATGCTGTCGAATATCTTGGTACATCTTTGTCCCTCCTGGATGTACAGAGTAAACTGAATTGTGTGCCTCCTTCATAAGCTCTTCACGCACATCCCTTTTTGGCACACACACACGGCTACCATACCTCAACGAACCATCTTCGTGGATCAATAAATCTGTTCGTAGTCCGGCTTCAACCTGCTCTCGAAACTTTTGTAGTCTAGGATCCTGCGATTGTGCTGTTTTAATCTTCTCAACTAAGGACGACTGTACTTGCTACTGCATCGACTGTCCCGTAGCATGTGGTAGCACAACCTCCAAGTCAAATCTCTGAAAATCCGCAATGATCTCCCTTTGTGCGGTCAGTACCTGAATTGCTGGTAACCGACTTAGCGCATCTGGCACGACGTTAACTTTTCCCGGATGGTACTTAAGATCAAGGTCGTAGTCGGCCGTCAGCTCCAACCATCTGTGTTGCCTCATGTTCAACTCCTTCTGCGTGAACACGTACTTCAAGCTCTTATGATCTGTAAAAACTTCGACTCTTACGCCCAAAAGGTAGTGTCTCCAAATCTTCAAAGCGAAAATCACAGCCGCAAGCTCCAAGTCATGAGTTGGATAATTCTTCTCATGGGTCTTCAGTTGTCTTGATGCGTATGCTACGACCTTCCCATGCTGCATCAAAACACATCCCAATTCTTCCCCAGATGCGTCGCTATGAATCATCAGTCCTCCGGAATTGTCTGGTACGGTCAGGATAGGGGCGGTTATCAACTTCTGCTTCAACGTCTCAAAGCCAACGCACACTTATCCGTCCATACAAAAGGTACCTCCTTACGCATAAGCTTGGTCAGCGGTTCTGCCAAACGAGCAAAGTTCTCCACAAATCTCCTGTAGTATCCGGCTAATCCAAGAAAACTTCTTATCTCAGCTACATTCCTTGGAATAGGCCAATCTCGAACTGCTGCAATCTTTTCGGGATGGACGGCGATTCCATCACCCGACACGACATGTCCCAGAAATTTCACTTCTTCCAGCCAGAATTCGCACTACTCATCTTCGCATAAAGCTTCTCCTGTCTCAACATCTGCAGGACCTAATGATATCCGGATCGCAAATCCAGTTTCGAGAATACTCTCGCGCCACTAAGCTGCTCAAAAGTCCTCCAATGCGAGGGATCGGGTACTTGTTCTTAATAGTCGCCCGGTTCAATTCTCGATAATCAATGCACATCCTTCTCGTGCCATCCTTCTTCTTTACTAAAAGAACTGGAGCTCCTAAGGCGAGTTGCTGCTTCGAATCCAACCCTTCTCAAGTAATTCACCAACTTGCTTCTTAACTCCTTCCAATTCCACTGGTGCCATTGGATAGTAAGCTTTAGACACTGGCGCTGCACCAGGACTAAGGTCAATCGTGAACTCCACGTCTCGCTTCGGCGGTAAGCCCGATATATCTTCAAACACGTCCATAGAATCACGAATAGCAGCCGGCTCTTTACTTTCATCACTTCCATTGATGCAAGAACATTGTTTGTCGGCCTAGCCCTAAACTCGACCGGCCCGACAGAACTGCTTCCTTACCGCAACTGATGTCTGCTGCGAACTCCCAAATTTCCTGATATGCTCTGCTGTTCTCGAGCTGCCGTAAGAACCTGTGAGAAAGTGGTCAAACCCAGGGAGACGGTTTGCCTTTGGATGTCCACATCCAAGCTGCGCATGGACCTTCGTGCCCTGTCTGCATCGTTGGCGACTAAAGGTCCAGCGAAACTGCTGAGTCTCGTCCACTCTGCTGCATGCACGTCCACGGGTGCTCCATTCTGCCTCAGCCCAATAAATTTCTCTTCCATTTCCTCCCGTGCAGTCCGCGGAAAGAACTTCTCCAGGAAACTCTTAGAGAAATCCGCCTAACCGCTTGGCTTGGGCAAACGGTTCTCCTCCACAAGCCACCACTCTCGGCGTAATCCACTAGTTGAATGCGCACCACATCAACTCTTTTGTCCTCTGGAATCTGTGCCGCAATCAGCGAATTCTCCGTGCTGACTAGCCACTGCTCGGCTGGAACGGCTCCTCCAAACCAGTGAAAGTAGTAGGACCCACACGTCTGAACTCTGCCACGGTCCCTACTCGGTCAACTGGTCTAGTTCCAATCTTGTTCACAGACTGCTGAACGATCTGCAAACCTTCCTGAAACGAGTCCGCTTGCTGCTGGATCAGCTCGGGCTGTTTCTTTGATTTCCAGCATTCCTCTTATCACTCCAAGCATGGCGGCTTCGTTCACACGCCTCTGGTACATCTTCAACTTCTTACCTGTCATAATCCTGAACTCAAAACACCCAATATTAGCATGATGATAGATTCTGAATATGGATCAAGGCTAGAACTCCAAGATACTTAAATAGAGTACCGCATTGTAGCTATGCCGCGGTATCATAACCGCAATTACTTAACTCCACCCAAGTCGCCTAAGTCCTAGGGATAACAAGAAATTAGGTTTTTGAGTTGACAATGCAAAGTAAGTTTGCATGTCGACATGATCCGGAAGAATGATTCAAGGATGGTAAAACGGTCAAGGTGGCAGGACATGTTTCCTAATCACGGGTATTATGATTCGTGTATCGGGTGCAATACCCAACTACAAAGAATCAACCCAATTAACCTATGGCTCTGATACCAAAAGAACCATGTCACGCCCCGCTTCCCAGAGTACACAAGATTGGGCACGTGACATAGCCAACCATGCTACCTGTGGGTAGGAAGTATCCATCCACAGTCACATTACGGTTGTAAGGATACCAAGAACAAGATAAAACACTAATCTAATACATGTCCAAATCCATAATAACAAGAATCAATAAACAATAAGTGCGGAAGCAATGATCCAATATGATAATAGAAAGGTACGTCCCATAATGCGGGATCGCACCTGGAAATAAAATGCGATGAACAAACTAATCACTTTAGAACTCAAATCAGCCTGCTGGCTGAAGTACTCCTGCTCGGTCAGCGACAGTAGTAGAGAATCTGGGCCATGCAAAACCCAGACGTCAGCGCGTCAAGACATCAAGTATATAATGTAAACATGGTAATAAGCAGTGCAGGTATGAACATGAATAAAGCAGTACGATAACAGAGCAGGATAAAGTGCAATGGTGACTGAACTGTACTATCAGGTTTCTACTCTATAGTCTTTGAAACCAATTGATGAATCGTCGATGTAACTCAATAGTATCCCGTACATACCCGGGACCACGGCCACAATATTCTCGGCTGAAACCGAGACATGCCGCTGGGCACAGAATAGGAAAGTGTACACTCGGTATTACCCCGTACATACCCGGGATCACGGAAACAATATTCTCGGCTGAAACCGAGACATGCCGCTGGGCACAGAATAGGAATGTGTACACTCGAACGGTAGTGAACTGTCGAGTTACAAGTCAGGTTCATCTTTGATTTCCCCATACCCCCAAGCTATGTATGTCAGGTCAGGTATTCAGTAGTCAAGGACTAATGCCAACACAAAATCCGGTAAGAGTAGGTCTGTCTGGATAGACAGCAGGGATGGTCGGGTTTGTCGGCATTAGGCATGAGATCAGGTAACAGGTAAAGCCATGGTACATCGGGTCAACCAGGTAATGTATAAAGATGTCATGTCATGTCAAGAGTGTACGGTACCATGTCATGTCAAGTAGGAAGTGTAACAGGTCATGTCAGGAAGCACAAGATGTCATGTGGGTGCTCATAATCAAACTAACATAAACATGTGTATAAATAAACAAGCATGAGTACTATTAGAACAATAACTGGAACATGTAATATGATATGCCAATAGATATAATGTCAAGGATATGGATGCACAGTTATCGATTAGGGTTACATTTATAGTTCCAATATTAATTAGGACACAATTTATTAAACATGGAGTGTTAATATCACATTATTATGTAGTGATGTGATCTATGGATGCAATTATATGTATCTTAAATGCGATGGATGCAAATGGGTATCCGAAAAGTTATAAAACTATAAAATGGTAATGTGGGATGTACAACTAAACAATATGTGATATAAATATTGATATAATAATATTAATATGGATAGCATATTCAAAGCGATTAGTAACTATAAAAGATGTATTGATTAACCATGCACAAGAAGGTTCCGTTCAGAAATTTAGCGTCACCCTAATTTGTAAAATATCTTAAAAATAACAAATGTTCTCCAAAAGAGACGTATCTTATACCAAAACAAAGATAATTCAATAAGGTTTTCAGTTTTATAATTATAAGCATCTCAGGTTATCCCTACAAAAAGTTATGAATATTCAAAGTTGAAAGTTTGCTGCTGGAATTTCCCTGGACAGCAGTTTAGAGACGTGTTCATTTGCATTTTACGTTAATTAAACAATTTATTTTGCAAGTAAATATTTCATAGAGTTATAGTATTCTGAATTAGCTTCGTAACGAACTAAAGAACGTATCCTAATGATTTTTCTATGATTTATAATGAATTTTATAAGATAAGGTGTACAGTAAATTTCAGATTTGTCATATCCGATTTTTCAACGACATTTCATATGTAAACTATAAGATTTTCAAATGTATAATATTATAAAATGAAGATTATAAAAGTATATAGCATGTAGCAAGATTAACTTGCCTCGATAGGTCGCGAATCGGGAAAACGGAACGTTAACCGTCGGCGGGGAAAACTCGCGACGGCGCACGGTTCACGGAATGAACCCAAACGACGAACAAAGGAACCACACGGGTCGGGGTATCTCGCTGGAACGTCGAGAAACGTCACCGGCACGACGGAATTCCGGTAACAAAAGAACAGTTAAAAGAAATGAGAAACGAGACATGAAGCAAGAAGAGAAAAATGATAAAGAGAAGTACGAGAGAATATATAAGGGGTAGAGAGAGAGAAAGTGGAGAGAGAGAAGAAGGAGAGAGAGAAAGTGGGGCCCACGGGGTTAAAGGGAAGGTTGCGATTGGCTGAGAGAATAAATTGAGAAGGATATGAAAGATTGTAAAAATATTATATGGTTAACTTAAAGATTTAAAAGATAGGTAATGAACAGTAAGATATCAGATTAGTTAGAAAAATATATGCGAAGGTTTTAATAATATTAAAAATTTGGGATTTTGGCGCCAAATGAAACATTTCCAAATTGCGCCCGGGTTGGGTCCAAAAATTCGAAATTCAAATAATAGGATTTTAAACGGGTTCCAAATTTTAAAATGAAATGTTTTATGATTAAAAAGCATACTCTCAAAACGGACACACGTGCGTGCACGTAGACATCCAAACTTGCCCGTTTTACTGAACGGGACGAGAACACAATGCACGGACGCTACCACGAGGCTAGGGGTGTCAAGTAGGCCAAGATGAATATTTTCAATTTTATTTTAGATGCTAAAATTTGTTATATGTAGAAATGACTTTGCCGGGTAAATTTTACAGTAAGCAACAAACAAGCAAATTAAATGAAATGAGTACCACATTATGCTCAAACAGTAACTGAAAATAGTAGCATTGGGCTCGGGTGTTACATTTGGGCTCTATTGTCTTAGTTTCCGGATGTTGCGGTCCATAGCTAGTTTAAGAATGTTGCGGTCCAAGGAGTTGTTGGTTGTCAGGACCCGCCACCTCTCTGAAGTCGTTGAAGAATTACAACGACATATTTAAGAGGTGTGGGGAGATGTACCCTGAAACCAATGAATATTCGTCAGAAGCTCGGTAGTCTTGTTTGGGACTAAGACCACTCTGGAAAATAATGAGCCTATGTGCTCGGTTGATTAGGAGTTTGGCTAAACTTGGGCTCAGCCCCGTCATTTCATTTTTGAATAAAGTGTTAAACACTTGCTTGGGCTTGGTCCCCTTTTTGTGCCAACGATGGTGAGCATCCATATGGGTTCTGATGCCCACACTTTATCTTGCTTTTCCCTATTTTTTTTGTCTTTTATAGAGTGTTAAACACTCTTTATGGCGCCCACATGTGGAGCACGTGAGGCGCTTGGTGCTAGGCGCCAGGCGTTGGACACTGGTTTATGAGTGCAGAGCACTTTATGCTGAATAGCTCCCACGTGAGGGGCACGTGGGACGCTTGACGCTGAGCGCCAACCATTGAGTGCTAAGCACTCTTTATTAAGTGGCGCACACGTGAAGGGCACGTGAGGCGCTTGGTGCTGAGCGCCAACCACCGAGTTCTAAACACTCTTTATTGAGCAGCGCCCACGTGAAGGGCACATGAGGCGCTTGGCATCGGTTTTTTTTCGTGTATTATGTTCTGAAGAGTTCAATTCTCTGTTCTTCTCTGGATCTTCGATCCCCAAGAACAAATTCATCCCCATGAGAATTAAATTCTCATTTGTGGAAGACTTGTCTCATGGATCTCAGATCCAGGGAAAGAACTATGTTCTTTTATGAGGGTTAAACCCTTAGATATGCATATGAGATACTCTGATCTCTATTACTTATATTTACATTGAAGAAAGTTCTTCTTCTTTCTTCTCTCTTAAAGCTTTCTTTTTTGCTTGCTTTTCTTTTTGAACTTGAAGTTTATGGGGGAATTCCGCTGTATAAGACTTGAAGTCTTGGGGCCTTTATATAGTGGAGGTAAGTTTGTTGATTTAGTTAAAGAAATCTCTCATTGAGAGATTCTTAATTGATTTGGGGATTTTATCCACCGTTGGATTTTTGATCCAAGAATTTCTGTTTTACAGAAGATATTTTTCTTGTTTATAATAAGATTGGGGAAATATTTTCCCATACAGAGCTTATTCTGTAGCTTGGTGATTTTTAATCACCATTGGATTTTTAATCCAACGGTACTCTGTTTTACAGAGAATAATCTTTCTCGTTTAGAAAGATTTGAGGAATACTTCATCAACAGAATTTAATTCTGTATTTTGATAATTTATCATCTCCGTTGGATCTTTAATCCAAAGGTAGATAACTTTTAGTTCTGGCGTCGGCATCCTCGAGCAAGGCACGTGAGGCGCTGCCTCAGAGTTTTTAACTATTGGCGCTGGTGCCCTCGTGTAAGGCACGTGAGGCGCTGCCTCAGAGTTTTTAACTTTTGGCGCTGGCGCCCTCGTGCAAGGCACGTGAGGCGCTGCCTCAGAATTTTTAACTTTTGGCGCTGGCGCCTTCGTGCAAGGCACGTGAGGCGCTGCCTCAGAGTTTTTAACTCTTGGCGCCGGCGCCTTCGTGCAAGGCACGTGAGGCACTGTCTCTTTCAAATTTTGAATATAGCTTTGCTCTTTTATTGAGGGGAAACAGAGACGTTTATGAGAAAATCAAACAAGTCCGTTGACCTAGATAAACCACTAGAAGACAACCACCTAAGTACGGCACATTTTGGCCTACTTTAACCGGCGGCCCCGGATTTTGAGGTGATATCGCCGAACCCCCTATTTCCTATGGTGTTGTGGTTTTGCCTGTAGCTTACTTACCCTACAACCTATCCCCTGTACTTGTTTGTTTAATCCCAATTGACCTGAGCCAAAATCTGGGAGCTGTTTGTGAGTGCTTTGGCATGTTTTCCAATATTTGAATTCGTGGTTTTGGTATTTGGATTTGAATTGGTTGTTGGACGTTCGTACATCAACAACGAGGGTTATTTGGTTGATCTTGCAAGCGTAGGGTATAGGTTTTAACTTATAAGCAACTCGTGTGCCGTATCGGTTTTCGGATATTGATTTTAATAGAATTGCGATTGTTTATTGATTGTAGGTACCTTCGTGTGGACTTCCGAGACGACGAAGCATATCGATTTCGGCTAAGCGAGAAGTTTAGCAGGTGAGTAGATTTATATCTACGGGGGAAGTCGGGTGGATGGCGTATAGCACCCTCGCAACCATTGATATGGAAGATCGTTTTATAACTTATAATTTTGATGAAGGATATGCTACGAACTTAAGATAACATGAATATAGGATTTAGAATGAGATGATATGATAAAAGTTGACACTAATAAATATATATTGGCTTGAGAATATGATATAGGTATATAAGATAACATGATGTGTGATATTGAGATGATAGATATAGATGACTCGGATTGATATATGAGAATATGAAATGAGAAAGTGAATCATGATAAGTATGAATTGAAAGAGAACGGGTATGAGTTGATAATGATAGGATATAAGATCGAGATCGATGTGAATTGAGATTAACAAGATATGACGTATATGCAAGATGACATGATTAAGATTAATATAGATGTGTTATGTGAATGATAAGGTATGCCGTACAAGATTATAGATCCGTACCTTTGCTGGTAAATAGGATGATAGATTCCCTACTCTGTTTGTGACGCCGTACGATGGATTACCGTACGTGATGCGTTTACCGGATGTTTGATCCGCGCTCATGAATTGAGAATGATGATCGAGGGTATTGCGACACTTGATACTATGAGGCGGGATCGTTGACATAAAGATGCTACCTTATTATAGTTCATATTTGTTGGATTATTCCTCGTGTGATACCTATCATGTTTTCAGTATTTAATGTTATATGATATACTTGCTAGTACACCTGCACAATTACCGTTGATGCGCATGTTACTGTTTACCGTAAAAAACGGGAGACAAGACCGCGTAGGTCGTCCTGCTTGAATTTAGGGGTAGATGCTATTTGGATTTATCTGTGCACCTCTCCGAAGATACCAAGTTGATTTATGGTACCGTTTATCGGAGGTTTGGACAGATGCGGCCATTGTAGCAGACTTCGTCAGATTCCCCCTCATTTCTGAGGGGTTTTGATTGTGGGGACGCTCTTCCCTGCAGGCGTAAGCCCCCGCAGTTAATTACGTTACTGCGTAGCGATAACCACTTTCTTTTACTCCGGAAGTTCACTTCGTGTCGTGTGTATTTGTTTTATTTTTGGTTGCCCGTGGATTGTATACGGAGACTAATTTATGTCATCGCCCGTAGAGCACGATTAGTCCAAATCCGTATTTTCTTAGATTTGAGTTTGGTTTGATTTAAGGATCGTTAACCTTGTTTGAGATTAAGATCAACTTAAATATTTGTTAAGGATACGTTAATCCAATATTGGACTAAGATCTACTTAACGGGGGTTCGGGATCATTTTGGATCCAACGAAAGAGAATTTGGGCTCTGTCGTTTTAGTTTAAGGACGTTACGGTCCATAGCTACTTTAAAGACATTACGGTCCATGGGCTAGTTTAAGGGCTTTACGGCCCATAGAATTATTGGTTGTCGAGACCCGCCACCTCTCTGAAGACGTTGAAGGATTACAACGACATATATCAGAGGTATGGGATGATGTACCCTTGAACCAATGTCAGTCGGGAGATCTGTAGTTGGGTTTGGGACTAAGACCACTTAAAAAAAATGTGAGCACATGGGCTCGGTTGATCTGAATCGGGGACTTTTGGTCAATTTGGACTCAACCCACTCAGTTTTTAATAAAGTGTTAAACACTTGTTTGGGCTCGGTCCTTTTTTTATGCAACAATGCTGAGCATTGATATGGGCTCTGACTCTCACCCTACTCCTTTGTTTCTTATGGAGTGTTAAACACTCTTTATGGCGCTGGGCTCTGTTTACAAAGCGCTTTACGTTAAATAGCGCCTACGTGAAGGGCACGTGAGGCGCTGGGCGCCAACCAATGAGTGCATAACACTTTTTATTTCAGCAGCGCCCACGTGAGGGGCACGTGGGGCGCTTGGCGCTGAGCGCCAACCAATGAGTGCAGAGCACTCTTTATTTCAGCAGCGTCCACGTGAAGGGCATGTGGGACGCTTGGCGCTGGGTGCCAACCACTGAGTGCTATGCACTTTTTATTTAAGCAGCGCCCACGTGAGGGGCACGTGAGGCGTTCGGCGCTGTTTCCTTCTTTATGCATTTTTCTAAAGAGTTCAATTCTTTATTCTCCCATGGATCTTCAATCCCCAAGAACAAATTCATCCCTACAAGAATTAAATTCTCATTTGTGGAAGACTTGTCTCATGTATCTCAGATCCAGGGAAAGAACTGTGTTCTTTTATAAGGGTTAAACCCTTGGGTATGCAGATGAGACACTATGATCTCTATTTATCTTGAAGAAAGATCTTCTTCTTCTTTTTCTCTCTTCAAGCTCTTTTTACTTGCTCTTCTTTTCGAACTTAAAGTTTATGGGGGGTTGCTCTGTACAAAACTTGAAGTCTTGGGGCCTTTATATAGTGGAGGCAAATTTGTTGATTCAGTTAAGGAAATCTCTCATTGAGAGATTTCTTAATTGATTGGGGGATGTTACCCACCATTGGATTTTTGATCCAAGCGCTTCTGTTTTACAGAAGACATTCTTCTTATTTTTTTAATAAGATTGGGAAAATATTTTTCCATACAGAGCTTATTCTGTAATTTGGTAATTTTTTAATCACCATTGGATTTTTAATCCAATGGTGCTCTGTTTTACAGAGCGTAATTGTCACGACCCGAAATGCCACGTGACTGGCACTTGAATCATATGAAATCTATATGACCCCATCTAATTCAAGTAAGCCAAGAAAATCCCAGAAATCTAAACCATTTAAAGAAAGAATTGAAGAAAACATGTTTTATAACAAGGGGTTTTTAATAACATGAGCCGAAGTATGCATTTTTAAAATCTCAAGTCTTTTCTGAAAATTTTGGTAGAGTTTCCTTTGTAAATATTGGCCCCAAACGGGGTACAACATGAATAATATATGCACAATGATAAAAGGCATCCCCAAGCGGGAGCTAGCTCTTCGTCAATCGACGGTCACAACTACGCAAGCAATATAATATACAACGCCGAAGGACGAGGATCAAAACTCAAAAGGAAACTCAAAACATCAAGAAACCGTAATGATACAATGTGCGACTCTAAGGTCGAAAGAATATACAACTGGTCTCTAAGTCAAATACATATACATGTCTGGTTGATGGAGTTTCTAGATACAACAATGAAAATAATATACAAGGGTGGTCACGATGCGAGTGAACCCACCTACCAAAGCAATCACCCAGAATGGAAGCAGTGTGCCAGAAAGCCGCAATGAAACCTGTACGGCAAAACCTGCAAGAACTGTGGCACAACGGGGGTGAGTTGCCAACTCGTGAGTAGAAAACATCACAGAGTAGAAATCGTATGTATGACTCAATTCTAGGTCAATACGATCAGTAATATATACATATCCTTAATATGATAAAGTCTAAAGTATGAAAAGGTGGCAAGGGTAACATCTAAACCAAGTGTAATACCAAGTGCTCGTGTCAGTGCCTCAGGTAGCAACATATCATAAACATGAGGTGTGATCAATGTAATCATCATGAAATCAGTGTCAACTATATCATGAAGTTTAAGTATGTGGATATCATCCAACTATGTAATCAATGCCTGTATGCATGTGGATCTCGTCCACGTGTCAACTAATGATACAACAACATCATGCATGTAAATGTCATAAAAGCATATGCATGAAAGTATGAGCATATACATCAACGGGTGTCCCTCGTGACACATCAAAATCATGAAAACCCGTGTCTAGCATCGACACGTAAATCCTCATCTATCAGGTGCTGTCACCATGACTGCCCCTGATAGGTACGTATAATACGCTATCTCGAAAACCCGAGTGCCCAGCTTCGACCCTCGCATTTCGACGTATCCATACGTACATAACTCCGGTCGGTATCCCCACGATGACCGCCAAGTCTAAGTACTATCACTGGTAGATAGTACTCCCCTGCCAGGCTCACCGTCCAACATATACGATTCTTCATGCCCGGGGTACCTCACCGGGTCCACCATGTTGTAACATTTTAAAAATAATTAAATAATTAATTAAATAAATAAAATCGTTTAAGTGAATTTTATAATTTTCGGTAAAGTAAAACGTAGTTTTCATAAAACTAAACCGTAATTATTTTTCACTATAAATTTAAAAATACCTATTTTAATTATGTAATTACTAGTAAATGGTGTTTATTTAGCCACTTATAAATTTTTAGTTTAATTAAATATTTTTCTTAAATTAATTATTTTAAATATTAACATAAGCTTTATTTATACACTAAATTAGTGTAAATTACAAATTTGAATGGGTTAAATTTGCAAAAATGAACCATTGCATCTTAGAATCAAGTGTGTTTCATGCAAAATTTATTTTCAAAATTTTACAATGGTTCTAGACCATTCTAGGTCAAATGGAGTAAAGAAAATAAAGAATTTTTAAATAAAATCATGAAAAGACTTAATGGAATGATATTTTTGTGAAACCTTCTATACTTTTCTTCACCTTTTCTCACTCTCCTCTCTTTTCCTCACCTCATGGCCGGCCTCACCACTATGGGCAGCCCCAAAATTTTCCCCCCATCATTTTTGTATTAAAAATCATCAAAATTCAACAAAAATCCAAATAAAAATCCACAAAATCCTAATTAATTCCTACCCTCTATTCTTTGCTCATCTTTACATGGATTTTGGAGATGGAAAGCATTCATTTTGGAGGCTTATTTTCATGTTTGGATTTCATGTTGTGGAGATATAAATTTTCTTCTTTTGATTTATTGTTATTAGATGTTTCATTTAAGCATAATTAGATTTAATAAATTAATTCTATTTACAAGTTTCAAAATTCAAGTTAGGGTTTGTAAAATCAAGTTATGGTTTTATTAATTCATTAGGGTTATAATAACTAGTTTAACACTTTTAGAAATGGAAAATCATGCATGGTTGTTATATTGTAAATTGTTATCCAAAATTGTTTAAATTAAACCATTTTTTTCAAACTAGATTTCTATATATTGTATATATTGGTGAAATAAAATTCCAATTAATGTTTGTAACACTAGATTGTGGTTTTAATGAGGGTATTAACTTGTTAGTGGAATGAAAAACTTAATTTGGTTACTAGTATTTATTGATAATTGAAAATTTGTGAGAAAAATGCTATTTTTGCTAACTAGAATTTGGAAATTCTTAAATAAATGAGATTTAAAATCTAATTTATGGTTTCATTATATTACTATCATTATAAATTATAGTTTGATAAGTTAAATTAGGCACAATCAAGTTTAGTCGTGAAATTATGGAAAATTTTGCTTGCAAGGTTTTGAAATGGATAAAATTGCAAACTAGGAATTTATTTTTAATACAAATTAGTGTGATAAAAATATGGTAATGGTTTCTATAATCTAGTTAGGTTATTTAATGAATATTATGACCATTAGTTTCTTTTAAATATCAAGTTTTGAAGTAAAACGGTAAATTGGCATTTTCGGGTTTTACGAAATCGGACTGTTTGATCGATTTTTAGGGTTTCGATGGATTAAATCATGTTTTATATTATAAATAATGAGTTTTTAAACTAAAAGTTGTTTGTTGATGTCTATCTCGATTAATCGGAGTTTGTACGCCAATATCGAGCGATATTTGGTTCTTTGCTTGAACGGGACATAGGTTTTAACCTATGCGCGTTTCGTGCGTCGTTTTGATTTTGTCCGTAATTCAGTTTACGATACTATATATGTTTGCGTATAGGTACCCCTCGCGTGGACTTCAGACGAGGAAGAAGAGGAGGGCGACATCGTCTTCGGCAGACAAGGACCAGGTGAGTAGATGTATATCTACGGGGGGAAGTCGGGTGGATGGCGTTTAGCACCCCCGCAAGCGTAGAATAGGAATAAGTACTTATTATCATTAGGAAACCAGACGTGACCTTAGAATTTCGGTGAGTAGGACCCTAGTAATGACCTTAGGATGGACTAGATTGATTTAGAAAGACCTTACCCGAGGATGAATATCTTGGAGGAGATTCGTAGGTTTCAGGTAGATACACACACACGCACACACTGAGACTCGACGTGGTGTATACGTGTATGTATATATATATATAGGACTAGATGTAGGTATATATATATATATATATATATATATATATATATATATACACAATACGTATATGTGATACAAGGATGTGATATGATACACGGGGATGAAACAATATAACTAGGCTGATGCCGTGATTCTTGGCTATACAGTCGTGTTATGATGTTAGCGGATCATTAGAAAATGAGATAATGGATTTGTATACTTGAACAATGATAAAGGGTGGTGATGATATTGAAGTATATGGGACTCTAAAATAGAACCCGGACCGTAACCTGTACCTGAAATTCTGATATGATATAGGTGTGACTTGAGTTTGATATTATATATATAGGAGTGACTTGAGTTCGATATCATATATAGTTGTGACTTGATTACGATATGATCTAAGTGTGACTTAATCACAATATGATACATATGACATGATATATCTGAGGATAAATTAACGATGTATATTTATGCTGGCAATGATATATGATTGATGTATGCGATTACAGTATAGCACCTTGATCTTGACATGTGTTGATGATTATATTATACGAATGATAAGATGCGTAGGTGATACTTGACCCGTACCCCGATATTGGGATGTCGTACGATGGATTTTACCATACGAGGCATAGATATGATGATTGATCCGCACTCTTGATTTGAGGAAGCCGTACTACGTACGTGACGCTATTGAGGCTGGATCGCCGACTATTAGGGAAATGGACTCAGACTTTAGGTGTACTCTTATTTCTTATCGACTAGTTTCTTAGGTTTAGTTCCTTAGGAGGTTAGATGGACACTAGTTTAGGCTCAAGACATATAGTTGTAGATATACTTGTATATCAAATGGGTGGATAATACATATCCGTCTTTACTTTCAGACTGTAATCATCATGGTGCATGTTCATTCATATGTTTCTATAATCAGTATGAAACTCTGCCTGTTAGGACACCAGCACCATTACCGATGATGCGCATATTCCACGCTCACTTATTTGCCGGCTCACACACATCATCATCGGTAATTGCTATGTCACGTACACTTTAGAACATATTATCTTTTATTGATAGAATCAGCCAACAGCTAGATCGATATATTATTGTTATTATACTCTGGTGTTAGTATAGACATGGCATTTGTTACTAAGACATTTCATGCATTCACATTTTCATGTTATCATGCAGTATTATGGGCATATGCCAACACTTATCATATACTTACTCATGATTTTGGGATTTTGGATTTCTATAAGATTTCTGGATTTTGGGGAAAACCGCAAGAATCTATAAAAACTTCTCTCTCTTCTCTTTTCTTTTTAAAACATAAGATGCGGTTTTCTCGTGATGTATGTATCGTCCACCATGAGATTTCATATTTTCTGTTGGATTTTGAGACCCGATTCGAGGAGTGGATGAACCGTCTCGGGTACATGGTGGGCCCGGTATGGTACCCCGGGGTAAGAAGATCGAGTTGTAGACGATGAGCCTGGCAGGGGAGGACTACCTACCGGTGATGTCTGGCGCGACGGATATCCGGAGGATACCGACCGTTGTCGTGAGATTTGATGATATAGGCCGATCCGGACTGACAGAGCCTGAGATATTGAGACTATGAGACATTGAGATTATGAGGTATTGAGACTTGAGATTTACATGTTTTGTGTCGATGCTTGACACGGATTTCCATGGATTTCATCGTTGATATTTCAGATTTCTATGCACATTTTACCATGATAAAAGCTAAAGATTTCTTATACAGATATATCTAGATTTCAGGATTTGTTATTGTACATTCATGGTGCATGCATACTCATTCACATGACATAGTACTATATGAGGCACTGACACGAGCACGTAGCATTTGCACTTACACGTAGTTTATTATCCTGTCTTTACTTGATGATTAGTAGTATATTAGTATATTATTATGACCTAGGACAGCGTCGTGCATTCGATTTCTTTTCGCAGATATCTTTTACTCATGAGTTGGCAACTCACCCCCGTTGTGCCAAATTTTATTACAGGTCTGATGTACAGGTTTTCCTGGCAGTTTGCTGGCACATCTTTTCATTCAGGGTGATTTGCACGGTAGGTTGGTTCACTTGTATCTGGACCGCCATTGTACTTTTATTATTTCTTTTGTATCCAGTAAGCTCCATCAACCAAACTTGTATTACTTGATAGTTACTGGACCAGTTATTTTTATTTCGACCTTAGAGTCGCGCTTGTATTATCATGATATCTGGCGGATTTGTTTTCTTTTGAGTTTTGAGCCTCGCCCTTTGGCGTTGTATACTTTTGTGCATTGGTGTGGTTGTTTCCGCCTTTTGGCGTAGAGCTAGCTTCCGTTGGGGATGCTTTTTATTGATTGTATATATTATACTTGTTTGTACCCGTTTGGGGCCAGGTTTTACAGAGGAGACTCTGCCGAAATTTTTGAGAAAATTATCTGATTCTTTTAAACTTGTTTTCTTCATGTTTTCCTTTCCTTCTTCTTCTTTTATGGTTTAGATTTCTGGGCTTCGGCTTACTTAGGTTACGTTGCGCCTCTAGATACTTCGTAATCTAAGTGCCGGTCACGTTCTGTAATTTCGGGTCGTGACAAAGTTGGTACCAGAGCGCTAGGTTTAACCTTTGTATATGTCTAGGGTGACCCTTGGTTGATGGAGTAGGCGACTTAGGCAGAGTGACGTACCGTAGGTATGATCCGCGGCATACTTACGATACGCTACTCTTCTTAAGTAGCCTTAGGATGTACATTTGTTTGCACCGCATTTCATTCATTTCTTTGATCTATCTTCGTCGATATCGAAGGGTGGTTTCTGTTACCACGGGCGCACGGGCAGAGGGAGCTGCGGCTCGAATGCGATAACCATTAGGGTATTGGTTATTCTTGAGAATTGAAGTATTGTTTAGCGTGCGGACGAAAGGTATTCACATGGTGTCCAGGCGAAGTTAAAGTGTTCGAACGATTATCAGAAAACACATTTTCCCAAGTTTAAGGTATTCGGAAGAACATGCAGGTATTTCGATGGACCCTTTAGAAGAATGAAACCCTAACTCGACATAATGATCACGAGAACGCCCTTGAACCTTAGGGTTTACGGCAGTTCCGCGGTGCCATTAGTGAGGCTTGGGTTTGCCCTTCTACGGCTGGACCATCGATGCTGGGGTATGTACCGGATATTTTTAAACTGTACTTGAGTGTTAAGCTCTCGGGGAATTATAGGATTTTGATGGATCGATCGAAAAGTTTAATGTAGTCCGGATATCAGGTGAAGGGATCGACTACGTAGGAGACTCTAGATATGAGTATTGCCGTTGGTAGCGCAGTCAGCACACCTATGAAGAGACGAGTTCGAAGCAGTCGACACCAGAGGAAAGGGGGAAAGAGGCGCACATTGACGATAGTGTTTACGATTGTGATTTGGTGATTTGAATTTCATATTTTCGTTGATCGGATTTTGGTATTTTGAGGACTTTATTTTACGATTGGTATTTCTTATGTGTACCTTCATTACATTCTATTTGTGTTTCATATATCAGTTGTATTGATGTTGTTTAGTACATACCCAGTGCACTTGATTTGCTTTTAATACATTTTGACATTTTGATTTGATTTCGTGCCTATGGTTACACATGATTTTGATATATGCTTTGACCTAGTTTTCATGCACTTTCGTACTGTGATTTCGATTTTGATATTCGGTGTATGATTTCGTGCACCATGTGCACCTGATTGAGATTTTTGCGCACACTTGGCGCACTTGATGCGATTTTGTGCACACCAGATGCACTAAATCGGGGTTTTGTGCAGATTAGATGCACCTGATTTTGAGTCGTGCACGCCCGTTGTACTTGACAGATGTTTTTGGTGCACACCTGTTGCACTCAGTTTTGTTTTTGTGTGTATTAGTGGCATCTGTATTGGTTTCGATTTCAGTGCGCACCAGACGCACATGATATTTTTATGATGTGATTAGGATTGATTTTAGTTTGAGCAGTATGTTTTTGTAATCATTACTATTTGATTCAGTAATCAGGCGGGACGTGTATGTTAAATAAAACATATATATATAGATATTTTAAAAAAAAAAATAAACGTCCGCTACTTATGCCGTGACACGTGCGTCACACGGCGATTTTCAAAAGGGGTTCTTGCATGCTTCTTTATCCAGATGTTTGGACGATTTTACTATGATGCGCACAATATATAAGTTGTAGTTTTGTTGTATATTATGTTGGTTTTCGTATTGGGTTTTGGTATTTTATTTTCGCCATAACTCCGATGATTGTGTTATGCTTGACAGAGTTGATTTTAGTTATGTATTGATGATTTCGGAGCCCCGACGATTTGAGTGTTTTGGCTGAATGTTTTAGTAATTGGGGGGAGTTTTAATTTAAATTCGGGGACCGAATTTCTTAAAGGGGGAAAGATTGTAACATTTTAAAAATAATTAAATAATTAATAAAATAAATAAAATCGTTTAAGTGAATTTTATAATTTTCAGTAAAGTAAAACGTAGTTTTCATAAAACTAAACCGTAATTATTTTTCACTATAAATTTAAAAATACCTATTTTAATTATGTTATTACTAGTAAATGGTGTTAATTTAGCCACTTATAAATTTTTAGTTTAATTAAATATTTTTCTTAAATTAATTAGTTTAAATATTAACATAAGCTTTATTTATACACTAAACTAGTGTAAATTAAAAATTTGAATGGGTTAAATTTGCAAAAATGAACCATTGCATCTTAGAATCAAGTGTGTTTCATGCAAAATTTATTTTCAAAATTTTACAATGGTTCTAGACCATTCTAGGTCAAATGGAGTGAAGAAAATAAAGAATTTTTAAATAAAATCATGAAAAGACTTAATGGAATGATATTTTTGTGAAACCTTCTACACTTTTCTTCACTTTCTCACTCTTCTCTCTTTTTCTCACCTCATGGCCGGCCTCACCACCATGGGCAGCCCCAAAAAATTTCCCCCATCATTTTTGTATTAAAAATCATCAAAATTCAACAAAAATCCAAATAAAAATCCACAAAATCCTAATTAATTCCTACCCTCTATTCTTTGCTCATCTTTACATGGATTTTGGAGATGGAAAGTATTCATTTTGGAGGCATATTTTCATGTTTGGATTTCATGTTGTGGAGGTATAAATTTTCTTCTTTTGATTTATTGTTATTAGATATTTCATTTAAGCATAATTAGATTTAATAAATTAATTCTATTTACAAGTTTTAAAATTCAAGTTAGGGTTTGTAAAATCAAGTTATGGTTTTATTAATTCATTAGGGTTATAATAACTAGTTTAACAATTTTAGAAATGGAAAATCATGCATGGTTGTTATATTGTCAATTGTTATCCAAAGTTGTTTAAATTAAACCATTTTTTTCAAACTAGATTTCTATATATTGTATATATTGGTGAAATAAAATTCCAATTAATATTTATAACACTAGATTGTGGTTTTAATGAGGGTATTAACTTGTTAGTGGAATGAAAAACTTAATTTGGTTACTAGTTTTTATTGATAATTGAAAAATTGTGAGAAAAATGCTATTTTTGCTAACTAGAATTTGGAAATTCTTAAATAAATGAGATTTAAAATCTAATTTATGGTTTCATTATATTACTATCATTATAAATTGTAGTTTGATAAGTTAAATTAGGCACAATCAAGTTTAGTCGTGAAATTATGGAAAATTTTGCTTGCAAGGTTTTGAAATGGATAAAATTGCAAACTAGGAATTTATTTTTAATACAAATTAGTGTGATAAAAATATGGTAATGGTTTCTATAATATAGTTAGGTTATTTAATGAATATTATGACCATTAGTTTCTTTTAAACATCAAGTTTTGAAGTAAAACGGTAAATTGGCATTTTCGGGTTTTACGAAATCGGACTGTTTGATCGTTTTTTAGGCTTTTGATGGATTAAATCATGTTTTATATCATAAGTAATGAGTTTTTAAACTACAAATTGTTAGTTGATGTTTCGATTAATCGGAGTTTGTACGCCGATAACGAGCGATATTTGGTTCTTTTGCGTGAACGGGACATAGGTTTTAACCTATGCGCGTTTCGTGCGTCGTTTTGATTTTGTCCGTAATTCAGTTTACGATACTATATATATTTGCGTATAGGTACCCCTCGCGTGGACTTCGGACGAGGAAGAAGAGGCACTTTGTTGGGGTAAAAATTTACACCCTCGTTGACCGAGTCAAAGTCAAGGTCGACCCCAAGCCAGGTGGGCCCAAGCCCAGGTCAAGCGGGCCCATGCCCAAGTCGAACCCGCGGCCAGCCTCCTCCATGCCAAAATATAGATCATGTAATAAATAATTTTTGTGCAATTTTTTATACATGAATGTATGCAAAATGGGCATAAAGCCAATATTTTGTAAGCCCATGGCTTATGTGCAAAAATGACACGGCACATGAGCCATAAGATAGGCAAAATTCCATTTTGTGAAGCCCAAGGGGCTATATGTAAATATGTAAGCCTAGAAAAGGCAACATGATGATGAATAAAAGATATGCTTTTCATTCCCCAAAAAAAATTAGGGTTCTTTGTGCCTCCTGCTCCTTCTCCAAGGTTCTAAACCTTCCCATTTCTTTTGAATTAAATCAAGAGTTTTACTCATTCTTTTCCAAAACTAAGTAGTTTTTCACCACAAAACCCGCAAAGGAGAACTCAGATCTCCCATCAGATCTCAAAAAGGAGAGATTTTGAGATCTCACATCTCTTGATCTTCAAGATCCGGCCAAACAACAGGAGGAAGAAGAAGAACCCCCCTTCATCAGCTTCAAAACATCCTAGGAGTTTAACTCCATACATATATACATAATAAATATTTCCTTTCTGAAGCGTAGCTTCTGGTTCTGGGACTAAAAGCCCTTTTATCTCGCCAGCACCTAGCGCTCGAGCGCAAAGCGCCCACGTGCCGACACGTGGCGCTCAGGCGCACTGCGCTCGAGCGCAAAGCGCCCATATGCCGACACGTGGCGCGCTTGCGCTCAGGCGCACTGCGCTCGAGCGCAAAGCGCCCACGTGCCGACACGTGGCGCACTTGCGCTCAGGCACACTGCGCTCTCCACGTGCCGAAACGTGGCGCGCTGCGCTCAGGCGCACTGCGCTCGAGCGCAAAGCGCCCACGTGCCGACACGTGGCGCGCTTGCGCTCAGGCGCACTGCGCTCGAGCGCAAAGCGCCCACGTGTCGACACGTGGGCGCGCTTGCGCTCAAGCGCACTGCGCTCAAGCGCAAAACGTCCATGTGCTGACACGTGGGCACGCTTGCGCATGAGCGCACTGCGCCTAAGCGCACAGCGCTCAAGGTGCTGGCCCCACGCATCCCTTAGATGCCTTTTCCCTATCTTTTTATGTACATATATATATACATACATATGTATACATATTTACATACACACATACTCTACGACACTGTCCCTCCAAAACAAAACACACGTACACTGCACATTGAGTTCTCATGACCAGTTTAACCCGTTAATCGGAGGTTCCCTCGCCCCAAAAGCGGGGGTAATTAACGGCAGCTTAGTCCGCGGCTGCCGGAGATTCGAATCCCCACAATCATTAAACCCCAGCCTACCCTAGGCAGAGGGAATCTGTAGTGCGCCTGACAAGCGCGCGCGTATTCCCATCTCAATGGGGTGACGAAAAACATCCTACAAGGGCGACATCGTCTTTCGCAGACAAGGACCAGGTGAGTAGATGTATATCTACGGGGGGAAGTCGGGTGGATGGCGTTTAGCACCCCCGCAAGCGTAGAATAGGAATAAGTACTTATTGTCATTAGGAAGCCAGACGTGACCTTAGAATTTCGGTGAGTAGGACCCTAGTAATGACCTTAGGATGGACTAGATTGATTTAGAAAGACCTTACCCGAAGATGAATATCTTGGAGGAGATTCGTAGGTTTCAGGTAGATATACACACACGCACATACTGAGACTCGACGTGGTGTATACGTGTATGTATATATATATATATATATGTATATATATATATATAGGACTAGGTGTAGGTATATATATATACACAATACGTATATATGATACAAGGATGTGATATGATACACGGGGATGAAACAATATAACTGGGCTGATGCCGTGATTCTTGGCTATACAGTCGTGTTATGATGTTAGCGGATCATTAGAAAATGAGATAATGGATTTGTATACTTGAACAATGATAAAGGGTGGTGATGATATTGAAGTATATGGGACTCTAAAATAGAACCCGGACCGTAACCTGTGCCTGAAATTCTGATATAATATAGGTGTGACTTGAGTTTGATATTATATATATAGGTGTGACTTGAGTTCGATATCATATATAGGTGTGACTTGATTACGATATGATCTAAGTGTGACTTAATCACAATATGATACATATGACATGATATATCTGAGGATAAATTAACGATGTATATTTATGCTGGCAATGATATATGATTGATGTATGCAATTACAGTATAGCACCTTGATCTTGACATGTGTTGATGATGATATTATACGAATGATGAGACACGTAGGTGATACTTGACCCGTACCCCGATATTGGGATGTCGTACGATGAATTTTACCGTACGAGGCATAGATATGATGATTGATCCGCACTCTTGATTCGAGGAAGCCGTACTACGTACGTGACGCTATTGAGGCTGGATCGCCGACTATTAGGGAAATAGACTCGGACTTTAGGTATACTCTTATTTCTTATCGACTAGTTTCTTAGGTTTAGTTCCTTAGGAGGTTAGATGGACACTAGTTTAGGCTCGAGACATATAGTTGGAGATATACTTGTATCAAATGGGTGGATAATACACATCCGTCTTTACTTTCAGACTGTAATCATCATGGTGCATGTTCATTCATATGTTTCTATAATCAGTATGAAACTCTGCCTGTTAGGACACCAGCACCATTACCGATGATGCGCATATTCCACGCTCACTTATTTGCCGGCTCACACACATCATCATCGGTAATTGCTATGTCACGGACACTTTAGAACATATTATCTTTTATTGATAGAATCAGCCAACAGCTAGATCGATATATTATTGTGATTACTCTCTGGTGTTAGTAAAGACATGGCATTTATTACTTAGATATTTCATGCATTGACATTTTCATGTTATCATTCAGTATTATGGGCATATGCCGACACTTATCATATACTTACTCATAATTTTGGGATTTGGATTTCTATGAGATTTCTGGATTTTGGGGAAAACCGCAAGAATCTATAAAAACATCTCTCTCTCCTCTTTTCTTTTTAAAACATAAGATGTGGTTTTCTCGTGATGTATGTGTCGTCCACCATGAGATTTCATATTTTTTGTTGGATTTCGAGACCCGATTCGAGGAGTGGATGAACCGTCTCGGGTACATAGTGGGCCCGGTATGATACCCCGGGGCAAGAAGATCGAGTTGTAGACGATGAGCCTGGCAGGGGAGGACTACCTACCGGTGATGTCTGGCGCGGCGGATATCCGGAGGATACCGACCGTTGTCGTGGGATTTGATGATAAGGGCCGATCCGGACTGACGGAGCCCGAGATATTGAGACTATGATTCATTGAGATTATGAGGTATTGAGACTTGAGATTTACATGTTTTGTGTCGATGCTTGACACGGATTTCCATGGATTTCATCGTTGATATTTCAGATTTCTATGCACATTTTACCATGATAAAAGCTAAAGATTTCTTATACAGATATATCTAGATTTCAGGATTTGTTATTGTACATTCATGGTGCATGCATACTCATTCACATGACATAGTACTATATGAGGCACTGACACGAGCACGGAGCATTTGCACTTACACGTAGTTTATTATCCTGTCTTTACTTGATGATTAGTAGTATATTAGTATATTATTATGACCTAGGACAGTGTCGTGCATTCGATTTCTTTTCGCAGATATCTTCTACTCACGAGTTGGCAACTCACCCCCGTTGTGCCAAATTTTATTACAGGTCCGATGTACAGGTTTTCCTGGCAGTTTGCTGGCACATCTTTTCATTCAGGGTGATTTGCACGGTAGATTGGTTCACTTGTATCTGGACCGCCATTGTACTTTTATTATTTCTTTTGTATCTAGTAAGCTCCATCAACCAAACTTGTATTACTTGATAGTTACTGTCACACCCCGCTTCCTAAAATACGGAATACGAGGGGTAGACAAGGCCAGCAATGCTCCTACGGTCAAGGAAATGTCCTGCCGCAGTCACACTTCGGCTTCTAGTTTTCCATGGTAAACAGTAAATGATGCGCAGGTAATGAGAAATGCAGTAACTGAAACAAAACAATGTAAAGAACTGACCTGAGGGGAGACAAACGGGATATAACTCTGGATAGCAAGTCGAGGTGTCTGTAATATACGTCTAGTCCTGGTCCAGGCTAAACCTTCTCCTCACACTGAGCATGCATACTCAGGTCGTAAGAACGACACAATAGCAATATAATATATAAAAATCATGTGACAATTCTATCAGTGATAATAGGTATATATACATCAGTAGATCAATGGCAGTATGGATATGAACATGCAGTAATCAATACAGCGGAACGGTAAAAACAGTAGAATGATATGTCACGTAAGTCAACACAGTAAGTAAGATATACCAATGTCAGTATCCCTATCAGTCTCTAAGTCTCACTGCATAGGTCACTAAGCCTATCGTCAGTCTAAGTGTGAGAGTCAACCACTCGCGAGTGTCCTCCACCCAAGGGTAGAACCCAAGGGCAAGGGACCACGGGCCCAACATGTATATCACGGTGATAATCACATACCCTGTAAATCTCCATATATCTCCCTAAATATATAAGCCGGCATGGGACTCCCGAGATTCTGTTGAACTCACACTTAAACTACCCCACACCCCGTGGTCTACATCAAACGCCAACCATAACCCTAAATACCAATCGGTCTATGACCTGTCTGCGCGAGAACTGGAGGCAGGACCTCCATCAAGCACATCCCGACTAATACCTAAGATAAATGGCAGTGTCTGGTGCCTTATCTGTGACACCCGTGCAACAGCTTCCATAAGTGTCTCATACCACTTATAGTCACACGTACACGTGTCCCACAGACGTCGACAATGCAATATAATAATAAAGTTCACTGATTGTGTACAAGTACGTATCACTTTCACTTATTCACTGATACACGAACTTTAACGTACTTGCCACAATCATCACTAAAGCCTAACACTGGGTAAATGCACGTTATCATTATGTTATCAATGCAACGACATGTGTATGATATGATGCGTAAACAGTATATAAAGCATGTTTAGGATGTCCTCAATCAATAATCTACCACTTGCACAATTTATCATAAATCATACGGTTACAATTTAGTGAGATGATGAACAGGTAATAATTAGTATGTTCAGTTATCTATCTATCGAATTTAGTTTCACGCCAATCGGGTTTCAGGATCATTAGTTATGGCCATTTCATTTTAAGCGTTCACGGCTGGAAATCTGGTTTCAGAATCAGAAGTCCGTTTTCCAACGCATTTTAATCCCAGTTGGGATCAGATTTTAGCAATGCTACAGTTGTATGAATTCTAGGTTTTTCAGTAAGGTTTTCAACGCAATAGACGGATCGTCAATCGCATCTGTACGTCAGGAGTTATACACTGTTTAACTCTAATATGTCAGTTCTGATTCTGTTGGGACTGTTATGCGTCCCGATCTTTTAAATTGCAGATTAAATAACAAATGATAACGAAATAGGATGGAACCACTTGTGTTGTCTAGATAACAGATTCCCCTATAATAATCAGCAGATTTCCGCAACCTACGAGTTAAGGAAATCCTGTGGTACCCATTACGGAACAGCAAGCAACAATCAGAGTCGCTCTGGACTGCAGTCCAGAGTCGCACTCCGATCCAAATATTGTCACAGTTTAAGTACAGGAATATCTGGAAACTAGAATAGGGTTAAATTTCGTCGAGTTGGTTTCGATTTGAGCCCTCGAACGCATCATTCCAGTGTATATATAATTTATGGAGATTTTAACGGTTTTCAGGTACAATAAAATTCCAGTTTTACTAGTAAACTTGGAGGTAGTCGTTTTAATCGTTAACGGTCATATTTTCCAACGAAATTTGTACAAGGTATTCATCACAACAAGGGCCAATATAAACGATCTAGTTCCGTCAAATTAGATAAGTATTTTCATTCGGAACACACGTCGAACATGAATGACACATAATTGATCCAAAAGTGTAACACTATGATCTATGCAATCAAAGATTGTAACTTGAATATATAGCATGCAAGCAAGTAAAATACTTGCCTGAAAACGTTTCGGGGTTGTACGGCAGCAGCGGCGACGACCGAGACAGCAGGGATCGACGACGTATAAAAAGTGCTCGATGAAATGCCAAAGTTTGAATGTTTTGCGGTGATCACGACTCGGCTCGTGGGGGCGAGGGTGGTTGCTGGCGGGGTTCAGGTGAGGTGTTCGGGATGTGTGTTCAAGAGAGGGAAAGTGATATAGGGAGAGAGAGAGTGAGAAGTATAGAGAGAGAGAGAAAAGCAGGGAGAGGGAAAGAGAGTACAGAGAGAGTGAGAAAGAGAGGCTGTGGGAGGGGGAGACACAGAGAGAGAAAGGCAAAGAGAGAGAGAGATAGAACCAGGGAGAGAGAGGGGAAGCACAGAGAGAGAGGGTATAGAGCGAGAGAGTGAGAAACAGAGGCTGTGGGAGGGGAGCTCGGGGCAGTGGGTGTATAGTGAGTTACCAGGGGTGGTCGAAGGTGGGGGTTGGGAGAGTGAGAGGTGATGGCGACGACGACGACGACGGCGACGACGACGATGACGGCGACGATGACGACGATGATGTTGAGCTGCGGTCGACGATGGTGGTCAAAACTTGGAGGTTGATGAAGGTGGCTGGGTTCGGTTGAGAAGGAGTAGGAGAGCTGGGGCTCGTCGAGGGTGCCGAGAGGGAGGAGATGATGGTGGGGGTCGGTGCTCCGGTGAGGGGAGCGGGAAAAATGGAGGGGAGAGAGAGACGGAGAGAAAAGGAGAGAAAGCGAGAGAGAAAAACGTGAGGAGGAGTGAGATAGAGGAGACGAGTAGAAGCCGAGGGTGCACGTCGTGGGGTAACGCCCAAGTGAGCGTGGGCGCGGGCGTGGGGTGCGGCGAGAAGCGTGGATCGCGAGTAAAGAACGAGCGGGAAGAATTATAGCCGTTGGGGAAGAAGGTGTGTTGGGTAGTGGGCCGGGTCGGGTAGGAGGCGTGGGTGAGAGTGGAGCGGGCCGGGAAATTTGGGGAATTAAGTTTATGAAGAAAATTTGAATGGGCTGAGAGATTTTTCGCTGGGCCGCAGGAAAATAATTTAGAGGAGAAAAAAGGAAAAAAAACCGGGTGGCTGCTGGGCTGGGCCAGAGATATCAGATCGAAAAATAAATAAGAAAGAAAGGGGGGCGGGCTTAAAGGAAAATAAAATGGGAGAAAAAAAATGAGCTGGGGGGTTTAAATTGAAATGGGAAACGGGCTGGGTTGAGGCAAAAGAAATAATTTATTTATTTGAAAATAAGTTTGGGCTGAGGGTTAAAATTTAAGGAGATAAATTTTCTTTAAGTAGGGAATGGGCTAGGTTGTTTAGTTGAACTTAATTTGGGCTAGGGAAATTAGGTTTGGGTTTAAAGAGGAGTTCTAAAATAAATAAAATAATAAATAATTATAAATAAAATAAAATCTTATAAGTTAACGAGAAACGCGAATATTGGTATAAAAAGGGCTGGATGTTACATCATACCACCCTTACAAAAATTTCGTCCTCGAAATTTTTAAATAACCGATAGGTTATACAAACATAAGCGAAGCTATTAGATTGCACACTAACACAAAAAAATTATTAGCAGTACGTGGATGAAGAAATTTGATATATATATATAAGTAAAAACCACATACGGAAAGGTAGGTCTACATAGATAAGGCAAGAATAACTATAAGGGCAACTACGAGTATACGAGAATATAGGTATCAATAACGAACAATAATAATCAAAGTGTGTTCGATAAGAGTCGAAACCCACATATGTGCACATCTAAGTCTATCAAAAGCAAGTAGAAAAAATAAGTATAAGGCTCAACCATCTATCATAGTAATCATAGGCACAAAACTCGAAAATAAAGTAATGACAATATAGTAGTGAAAAATTAGTCGGTAGGTTATAACATTTTAGGATAACGTATCGATAAAATAGGTTTAAAATGATTTAGAAAACTTGTATAGTGAATTTAAGAAACATGGAACAAAATTTGCGCGGTGTAAGGGTGCGCTACTGAAAACTGAAGATAATAGTAGTGTGCTTACAATACATAAAACTAATTAGTCAATAACATGTACTCTTCGATAAATGCAAACTACTGAAAACCAAATCTCGAATAATAAAGTCCCTATATATATTTAGAGTAATAGGAAGAATACAAATAGGTATAGGGCTAGCTAAGGTAATGATTACAAGGAAGTGTGGATCATTCAAAGGTTGAAGTATGGTGGCTTTAGGCTGAAGGTCAAGAAGATTGGGATCGGGTCAGCACAGGATATAAGGGTGAACAACAAATGACTACAAGGGAAGAAGGGAAGAAGTATGGGGAGGATAACGGTCGGCACATCCTATGAAAATTTTTTGAAGGGTTAGCGGACTCGGAAGTTCATAAGAAAGGTCCTCCTCCCAGAAGGATCTCAAACGGGGCGCAGACGAAAGATGAAGGGTGAACTTAAAAGATGGGGTGTGGTACTTGTTAATATGAGTGAGGGTCGAATCAGCACGAGATGTAGGTGTGGACAGTAAGGGTCTCAGGAGGAAAAAAAACGGTGAGGGAAGATAGAAACATTGAGTGAACCAGTAAATAAAAGATTTGCGAACTCAGAAGATTTATTTCATTCTAGAAAATTTTAAACAAAGTATCATCAAAACGAAATGTGGCCCTAAACTATACACAGATTTTATTTGGCCAATGAAGACATCATTTAAAAGAAATCCCGTCAGTCACGGTTGTGGAGGTTCAGCAGGTTGCGATAGGCTCGAGCACTCAGGTAGGGGCGTCCATTTCCATAACGCCTTGCAGGTATCGCCATCGGGAGTTCTTCCACAGCAGGGTCTTGATCTTCCGGTCCTTCTCCCTCGGGTGGAGTTTCTTCATCGAGGTCCGATTCCATGTGATCCTCTCCTTCTGGGTTCTCTTCTATGGGGTCTTCCTCCACTGGATTTTCTCCTACCGGGTCTCCCTCGGGATCTTCTTCTATTGGGTTTTCCTCAGGGTCTTCTTCCTCTTCGTCGGAATCGCCTATCATGTCAAACTCTGGGGCGGCTGCTCCTTCGTCCTCTGAATCGTTGTTTCCAAAATTGAACTGAGGACCGTTCATCTCATCGTCAGAACTCATCAGCATGCGGTCTAAGGAAACGCATGACTGTGTATCCTCATCTAGATGCGGCACTGCTCCAGGGTGGCCCATAGCCTGAAAAGAAAGTGTCATGATCAGACAATGGAACACATCAAGAAATATTTAAGTGTATGGAGTATAGAAAGATATGCGGTGGCAGGAATTGAAAATATCAGGATAATAATGATGTGATAATGAATAGTATAAATAAGGAGAAAGCAAGAGAATGGTACATATATTACGATTCAAAGTTTTATTGCATTCAACTAAAGTTCAACGGATACAAGATTTCAAATGGAAAGAAATATTCATAAGGGGATAACATAATGCTGAAATTAGAAAACAGGAAAATTCTTCTTTGATTGCTAGGCCGCTGCATTCTCGTCACGTGAGTTGAATCCTGCGCTGGGTCCGCCTTATCCTCGATGATTGAACTACGCAATAATCCTCACTTGGCAGAAGTGGGGAGTGTGGACGAGTCTCCTCCTTGTAGTTCTTTCCTTTCTGGACAACCGTTGATGAGATGTTTGTTGGACCTGCATATCAGACATTTCCCTTGGGCACGGTGACAATCCCTCTGAAGATGTCCTGGCCTCTTACAATACCCACAACATGGGGTCTTCTGCTGTTTCTGTCGCTGGGAAACAAATTGGCGTTTCATCTTCTTCTCTTTTGCTCGTCTAACGTGGATCCCTTTATGATTGGAGACTCCCGCTGGTGCCTGATTCATCTGTCTTCTCAGTCCTTCAGCCAACAAGTCGTTTGTTCGCTCCTGGGCTTCCTTTAGACCTTGCAGTACACTCAGAATCTCAATGGTATGATTTTGGGGAGCGGATAAAAATGAAGAGTCGTTGGAAGACATAATCCTGAAACAACAATTTTGAAGATGATATAAGGCACAAGCTATAAGATTCAATTTTAATAAGGATTGGACAAAGATTCAAAATATCAGATGTGATGAAATTTATTACAAGTGGAAAAATCAACTGTATGACTCCAAATCACTTAAACGGAGTATGATAGTGTAATCGTGATGTAGTTCACCATTACAACCACGAAACTTCGCCAAGTCACCTGAAACCCTAGCGAATGGATAGCTGAACACCCGATGTGAATATGGATCAAGAATGACAAGTTTACAACCTAGACTAAGTAATGTCTTAGATTGCCAAGCTATACATGGAAAACTGCAATCCCAAACGAAGCAAAACCTGTCTCTGATACTAACTAAACCATGTCATGCCCCGCTTCCCAAAATACGAAATACGAGGGGTAGACAAGGCCAGCCATGCTCCTACGGTCAAGGAAATGTCTTGCCGTAGTCACACTTCGGCTTCTAGTTTTTCATGGTAAACAGTAAATGATGCGCAGGTAATGAGAAATACAGTAACTGAAACAAAACAATGTAAAGAACTGACCTGAGGGGAGACAAACGGGATATAACTCTGGATAGCAAGTCGAGGTGTCTGTAATATACGTCTAGTCCTGGTCCAGGCTAAACCTTCTCCTCACACTGAGCATGCATACTCAGGTCGTCAGAACGACACAATAGCAATATAATATATAAAAATCATATGACAATTCTAGCAGTGATAATAGGTATATATACATCAGTAGATCAGTGGCAGTATGGATATGAACATGCAGTAATCAATGCAGCGGAACGGTAAAAGCAGTAGAATGATATGTCACGTAAGTCAACACAGTAAGTAAGATATACCAATGTCAGTATCCCTATCAGTCTCTAAGTCTCACTGCATAGGTCACTAAGCCTATCGTCAGTCTAATTGTGAGAGTCAACCACTCGCGAGTGTCCTCCACCCAAGGGTAGAACCCAAGGGCAAGGGACCACGGGCCCAACATGTATATCACGGTGATAATCACATACCCTGTAAATCTCCATATATCTCCCTAAATATATAAGCCGGCATGGGACTCCCGAGATTCTGTTGAACTCACACTTAAACTACTCCACACCCCGTGGTCTACATCAAATGCCAACCATAATCCTAAATACCAATCGGTCTATGACAAGTCTGCGAGAGAACTGGAGGCAGGACCTCCATCAAGCACATCCCGACTAATACCTAAGATAAATGGCAGTGTCTGGTGTCTTATCCGTGACACCCGTGCAAGAGCTTCCATAAGTGTCCCATACCACTTATAGTCACACGTACACGTGTCCCACAGACGTCGACAATGCAATATAATAATAAGGTTCACTGATTGTGTACAAGTACGTATCACTTTCACTTATTCACTGATACACGAACCTTTAACGTACTTGCCACAATCATCACTAAAGCCTAACACTGGGTAAATGCACGTTATCATTATGTTATCAATGCAACGACATGTGTATAATATGATGCGTAAACAGTATATAAAGCATGTTTAGGATGTCCTCAATCAATAATCTACCACTTGCACAATTTATCATAAATCATACGGTTACAATTTAGTGAGACGATGAACAGGTAATAATTAGTATGTTCAGTTATCTATCTATTGAATTTAGTTTCACGCCAATCGGGTTTCAGGATCATTAGTTATGGCCATTTCATTTTAAGCGTTCACGGCTGGAAATCTGGTTTCAGAATCAGAAGTCCGTTTCGCAACGCATTTTAATCCCAGTTGGAATCAGATTTTAGCGACGCTACAGTTGGATGAATTCTAGGTTTTTCAGTAAGGTTTTCAACGCAACCGACGGATTGTCAATCGTATCTGTACGTCAGGAGTTATACACTGTTTAACTCTAATATGTCAGTTCTGATTCTGTTGGGACTGTTATGCGCCCCGATCTTTTAAATTGAAGATTAAATAACAAATGATAACGAAATAGGATGGAACCACTTGTGTTGTCTATATAACAGATTCCCCTATAATAATCAGTGGAGTTCCGCAACCTACGAGTTAAGGAAATTCTGTGGTACCCATTACGGAACAGCAAGCAACAATCGGAGTCGCTCTGGACTGCAGTCCAGAGTCACACTCCGATCCAAATATCGTCATAGTTTAAGTACAGGAATATCTGGAAACTAGTATAGGGTTAAAGTTCGTCGAGTTGTCTTCGATTTGAGCCCTCGAACGCATCATTCCAGTGTATATATAATTTATGGCGATTTTAACGGTTTTCAGGTACAATAAAATTCCAGTTTTACTAGTAAACTTGGGGGTAGTCGTTTTAATCGTTAACGGTCATATTTTCCAACGAAATTTGTACAAGGTATTCATCACAACAAGGGACAATATAAACGATCTAGTTCCGTTAAATTAGATAAGTATTTTCATTGAGAACACACGTCGAACATGTATGACACATAATTGATCCAAAAGTGTAACACTATGATCTATGCAATCAAAGATTGTAACTTGAATATATAGCATGTAAGCAAGTAAAATACTTGCCTGGAAACGTCTCGGGGTTGTACGGCAGCAGCGGCGACGACTGAGACAGCAGGGATCGACGACGTATGAAAAGTGCTCGATGAAATGCCAAAATTTGAATGTTTTGCGGTGATCACGACTCGGCTCATGGGAGCGAGCGTGGTTGCTGGCGGGATTTAGGTGAGGTGTTCAGGATGTGTGTTCAAGAGAGGTAAAGTGATATAGGGAGAGAGAGAGTGAGAAGTGTAGAGAGAGAGAGAAAAGCAGGGAGAGGGAAAGAGAGTACAGAGAGAGTGAGAAAGAGAGACTGTGGGAGGGGGAGACACAGAGAGAGAAAGACAAAGAGAGAGAGAGAACCAGGGAGAGAGAGGGGAAGCACAGAGAGAGGGTATAGAGCGAGAGAGTGAGAAACAGAGGCTGTGGGAGGGGAGCTCGGGGTAGTGGGTGTATGGTGAGTTACCAGGGGTGGTCGAAGGTGGGGGTTGGGAGAGTGAGAGGTGATGGCGAAGACGACGATGACGGCGACGCTGACGACGATGATGTTGAGCTGCGGTCGACGATGGTGGTCGAAGCTTGGAGGTTGATGGAGGTGGCTGGGTTCGGTTGAGAAGGAGTAGGAGAGCTGGGGCTCGTCGAGGGTGCCGAGAGGGAGGAGATGATGGTGGGGGTCGGTGCTCCGGTGAGGGGAGAGGGAAAAATGGAGGGGAAAGAGAGAGACGGAAAGAAAAGGAGAGAAAGCGAGAGAGAAAAACGTGAGGAGGAGTGAGATAGAGGAGACGAGTAGAGGCCGAGGGTGCGCGTCGTGGGGTAACGCCCAAGTGAGCGTGGGCGCGGGCGTGGGGTGCGGCGAGAAGCGTGGATCGCGAGTAAAGAACGAGCGGGAAGAATTATAGCCGTTGGGGAAGAAGGTGTGTTGGGTAGTGGGCCGGGTCGGGTAGGAGGCGTGGGTGAGAGTGAAGCGGGCCGGGAAATTTGGGGAATTAAGTTTATGAAGAAAATTTGAATGGGCTGAGAGATTTTTCGCTGGGCCGCAGGAAAATAATTTAGAGGAGAAAAAAGGAAAAGAAACGGGTGGCTGCTGGGCTGGGCCAGAGATATCAGATCGAAAAATAAATAAGAAAGATAGGGGGCCGGGCTTAAAGGAAAATAAAATGGGAGAAAAAAATGAGCTGGGGGATTTAAATTGAAATGGGAAACGGGCTGGGCTGAGGAAAAGGAAATAATTTATTTATTTGAAAATAAGTTTGGGCTGAGGGTTAAAATTTAAGGAGATAAATTTTCTTTAAGTAGGGAATGGGCTAGGTTGTTTAGTTGAACTTAATTTGGGCTAGGGAAATTAGGTTTGGGTTTAAAGAGGAGTTCTAAAATAAATAAAATAATAAATAATTATAAATAAAATAAAATCTTATAAGTTAACGAGAAATACGAATATTGGTATAAAAAGGGCTGGGTGTTACAGTTACTGGACCAGTTATTTTTATTTCGACCTTAGAGTCGCGCTTGTATTATCATGATATCTGGTGAATTTGTTTTCTTTTGAGTTTTGAGCCTCGCCCTTTGGCGTTGTATACTTTTGTGCATTGGTGTGGTTGTTTCCACCTTTTCGCGTTGAGCTAGCTTCCGTTGGGGATGCTTTTTATTGATTGTATATATTATACTTGTTTGTACCTGTTTGGGGCCAGTTTTTACAGAGGGGACTCTGCCGAAACTTTTGAGAAAATTGTCTGATGCTTTTAAACTTGTTTTCTTCATGTTTTCCTTTCCTTTTTCTTCTTTTATGGTTTAGATTTCTGGGCTTCGGCTTACTTAGGTTACGTTGCGCCTCTAGATGCTTCGTAATCTAAGTGCTGGTCACGTTCCGTACTTTCGGGTCGTGACAAAGTTGGTATCAGAGCGCTAGGTTTAACCTTTGTATATGTCTAGGGCGATCCTTGGTTAATGGAGTAGGCGACTTAGGTAGAGTGACGTACCGTGGGTATGATCCGCGGCATACTTACGATACGCTACTCTTCTTAAGTAGCCTTAGAATGAACATTTGTTTGCACCGCATTTCATTCGTTTCTTTGATCTATCTTCGTCGATATCGGAGGGTGGTTTCTGTTACCACGGGCGCACGGGCAGAGGGAGCTGCGGCTCGAATGCGATAACCATTAGGGTATTGGTTATTCTTGAGGATTGAAGTATTGTTTAGCGTGCGGACGAAGGGTATTCACATGGTGTCCAGGCGAAGTTAAAGGGTTCGAACAATTATCAGAAAACCCATTTTCCCAAGTTTAAGGTATTCGGAAGAACATGCAGGTATTTCGATGGACCCTTTAGAAGAATGAAACCCTAACTCGACATAATGACCACGAGAACGCCCTTAAACCTTAGGGTTTACGGCAGTTCCGCGGTGCCATTAGTGAGGCTTGGGTTTGCCCTTCTTCGGCTGGACCATCGATGCTGGGTTATGTACCGGATATTTTTAAACTGTACTTGAGTGTTGAGCTCTCGGGGAATTATGGGATTTTGATGGATCGATCGAAAAGTTTAATACAGTCCGGATATCAGGTGAAGGGATCGACTACGTGGGAGACTCTAGATATGAGTATTGCCGTTGGTAGCGCAGTCAGCACACCTATGAAGAGACGAGTTCGAAGCAGTCGACACCAGAGAAAAGGGGGAAAGAGGCGCACATTGACGATAGTGTTTACGATTGTGATTTGGTGATTTGAATTTCATATTTTCGTTGATCGGATTTTGGTATTTTGAGGACTTTATTCTACGATTGGTATTTCTTATGTGTACCTTCATTACATTCTATTTGTGTTTCATATATCAGTTGTATTGATGTTGTTTAGTACATACCCAGTGCACTTGATTTGGTTTTAATACATTTTGATATTTTGATTTGATTTCGTGCCTATGGTTACACATGATTTTGATATATGCTTCGACCAAGTTTTCACGCACTTTCGTACTGTGATTTCGATTTTGATATTCGGTGTATGATTTCGTGCACCATGTGCACCTGATTGAGATTTTTGCGCACACTTGGCGCACTTGATGCGATTTTGTGCACACCAGATGCACTAAATCGGGGTTTTATGCAGATTAGATGCACCTGATTTTGAGTCGTGCACGCTCGTTGTACTTGACAGATGTTTTTGGTGCATACCTGTTGCACTCAGTTTTGTTTTTGTGTGTATTAGTGGCATCTGTATTGGTTTCGATTTCAGTGCGCACTAGACGCACATGATATTTTTATGATGTGATTGGGATTGATTTTAGTTTGAGCAGTATGTTTTTGTAATCATTACTATTTGATTCAGTAATCAGGCGGGACGTGTATGTTAAATAAAACATATATATATATATATAGCTATTTTTTTTTAAAAAATAAACGTCCGCTACTTATGCCGTGACACGTGCGTCACACGACGATTTTCAAAAGGGGTTCTTGCATGCTTCTTTATCCAGATGTTTGGACAATTTTAATATGATGCGCACAATATATAAGTTTTAGTTTTGATGTATATTATGTTGGTTTTCATATTGGGTTTTGGTATTTTATTTTCGCCATAACTCCGATGATTGTGTTATGCTTGACATAGTTGATTTTAGTTATGTATTGATGATTTCGGAGCCCCGACGATTTGAGTGTTTTGGCTGAATGTTTTAGTAATTGGGGGGAGTTTTAATTTAAATTCGGGGACCGAATTTCTTAAAGGGGGGAAGATTGTAACATTTTAAAAATAATTAAATAATTAATTAAATAAATAAAATCGTTTAAGTGAATTTTATAATTTTCAGTAAAGTAAAACGTAGTTTTCATAAAACTAAACCGTAATTATTTTTCACTATAAATTTAAAAATACCTATTTTAATTATGTTATTACTAGTAAATGGTGTTTATTTAGCCACTTATAAATTTTTAGTTTAATTAAATATTTTTCTTAAATTAATTATTTTAAATATTAACATAAGCTTTATTTATACACTAAATTAGTGTAAATTAAAAATTTGAATGGGTTAAATTTGCAAAAATGAACCATTGCATCTTAGAATCAAGTGTGTTTCATGCAAAATTTATTTTCAAAATTTTACAATGGTTCTAGACCATTCTAGGTCAAATGGAGTGAAGAAAATAAAGAATTTTTAAATAAAATCATGAAAAGACTTAATGGAATGATATTTTTGTGAAACCTTCTACACTTTTCTTCACCTTTTCTCACTCTCCTCTCTTTTCCTCACCTCATGGCCGGCCTCACCACCATGGGCAGCCCCAAAATTTTCCCCCCATCATTTTTGTATTAAAAATCATCAAAATTCAACAAAAATCCAAATAAAAATCCACAAAATCCTAATTAATTCCTACCCTCTATTCTTTGCTCATCTTTACATGGATTTTGGAGATGGAAAGAATTCATTTTGGAGGCTTATTTTCATATTTGGATTTCATGTTGTGGAGGTATAAATTTTCTTCTTTTGATTTATTGTTATTAGATGTTTCATTTAAGCATAATTAGATTTAATAAATTAATTCTATTTACAAGTTTTAAAATTCAAGTTAGGGTTTGTAAAATCATGTTATGGTTTTATTAATTCATTAGGGTTATAATAACTAGTTTAACAATTTTAGAAATGGAAAATCATGCATGGTTGTTATATTGTCAATTGTTATCCAAAATTGTTTAAATTAAACCATTTTTTTCAAACTAGATTTCTATATATTGTATATATTGGTGAAATAAAATTCCAATTAATATTTATAACACTAGATTGTGGTTTTAATGAGGGTATTAACTTGTTAGTGGAATGAAAAACTTAATTTGGTTACTAGTTTTTATTGATAATTGAAAAATTGTGAGAAAAATGCAATTTTTGCTAACTAGAATTTGGAAATTCTTAAATAAATGAGATTTAAAATCTAATTTATGGTTTCATTATATTACTATCATTATAAATTGTAGTTTGATAAGTTAAATTAGGCACAATCAAGTTTAGTCGTGAAATTATGGAAAATTTTGCTTGCAAGGTGTTGAAATGGATAAAATTGCAAACTAGGAATTTATTTTTAAGACAAATTTGTGTGATAAAAATATGGTAATGGTTTCTATAATATAGTTAGGTTATTTAATGAATATTATGACCATTAGTTTCTTTTAAACATCAAGTTTTGAAGTAAAACGGTAAATTGGCATTTTCGGGTTTTACGAAATCGGACTGTTTGATCGTTTTTTAGGCTTTTGATGGATTAAATCATGTTTTATATCATAAGTAATGAGTTTTTAAACTACAAATTGTTTGTTGATGTTTATCTCGATTAATCGGAGTTTGTACGCCGATATCGAGCGATATTTGGTTCTTTTGCGTGAACGGGACATAGGTTTTAACCTATGCGCGTTTCGTGCGTCGTTTTGATTTTGTCCGTAATTCAGTTTACGATACTATATATGTTTGCGTATAGGTACCCCTCGCGTAGACTTCGGACGAGGAAGAAGAGGAGGGCGACATCGTCTTCGGCAGACAAGGACCAGGTGAGTAGATGTATATCTACGGGAGGAAGTCGGGTGGATGGCGTTTAGCACCCCCGCAAGCGTAGAATAGGAATAAGTACTTATTGTCATTAGGAAGCCAGACGTGACCTTAGAATTTCGGTGAGTAGGATCCTAGTAATGACCTTAGGATGGACTAGATTGATTTAGAAAGACCTTACCCGAGGATGAATATCTTGGAGGAGATTTGTAGGTTTCAGGTAGATACACACACACGCACACACTGAGACTCGACGTGGTGTATACGTGTATGTATATATATATATATATATAGGACTAGGTGTAGGTATATATATATATACACACACAATACGTATATGTGATACAAGGATGTGATATGATACACGGGGATGAAACAATATAACTGGGCTGATGCCGTGATTCTTGGCTATACAGTCGTGTTATGATGTTAGCGGATCATTAGAAAATGAGATAATGGATTTGTATACTTGAACAATGATAAAGGGTGGTGATGATATTGAAGTATATGGGACTCTAAAATAGAACCCGGACCGTAACCTGTGCTTGAAATTCTGATATGATATAGGTGTGACTTGAGTTTGATATTATATATATAGGTGTGACTTGAGTTCGATATCATATATAGGTGTGACTTGATTACGATATGATCTAAGTGTGACTTAATCATAATATGATACATATGACATGATATATCTGAGGATAAATTAACGATGTATATTTATGCTGGCAATGATATATGATTGATATATGCGATTACAGTATAGCACCTTGATCTTGACATGCGTTGATGATGATATTATACGAATGATGAGACACGTAGGTGATACTTGACCCGTACCCCGATATTGGGATGTCGTACGATGGATTTTACCGTACGAGGCATAGATATGATGATTGATCCGCACTCTTGATTCGAGGAAGCCATACTACGTACGTGACGCTATTGAGGCTGGATCGCCGACTATTAAGGAAATGGACTCAGACTTTAGGTGTACTCTTATTTCTTATCGACTAGTTTCTTAGGTTTAGTTCCTTAGGAGGTTAGATGGACACTAGTTTAGGCTCGAGACATATAGTTGTAGATATACTTGTATATCAAATGGGTGGATAATACACATCCGTCTTTACTTTCAGACTGTAATCATCATGGTGCATGTTCATTCATATGTTTCTATAATCAGTATGAAACTCTGCCTGTTAGGACACCAGCACCATTACCGATGATGCGCATATTCCACGCTCACTTATTTGCCGGCTCACACACATCATCATCGGTAATTGCTATGTCACATACACTTTAGAACATATTATCTTTTATTGATAGAATCAGCCAACAGCTAGATCGATATATTATTGTGATTACTCTCTGGTGTTAGTATAGACATGGTATTTATTACTTAGACATTTCATGCATTCACATTTTCATGTTATCATGCAGTATTATGGGCATATGCCGACACTTATCATATATTTACTCATGATTTTGGGATTTGGATTTCTATGAGATTTCTGGATTTTGGGGAAAACCGCAAGAATCTATAAAAACTTCTCTCTCTTCTTTTCTTTTTAAAACATAAGATGCGGTTTTCTCGTGATGTATGTGTCTTCCACCATGAGATTTCATGTTTTTTGTTGGATTTCGAGACCCGATTCGAGAAGTGGATGAACCGTCTCGGGTACATAGTGGGCCCGGTATGGTACCCCGGGGCAAGAAGACCGAGTTGTAGACGATGAGCCTGGCAGGGGAGGACTACCTACCGGTGATGTCTGGCGCGGCGGATATCCGGAGGATACCGACCGTTGTCGTGGGATTTGATGATATGGGCCGATCCGGACTGACGGAGCCCGAGATATTGAGACTATGAGACATTGAGATTATGAGGTATTGAGACTTGAGATTTACATGTTTTGTGTCGATACTTGACACGGATTTCCATGGATTTCATCGTTGATATTTCAGATTTCTATGCACATTTTACCATGATAAAAGCTAAAGATTTCTTATACAGATATATCTAGATTTCAGGATTTGTTATTGTACATTCATGGTGCATGCATACTCATTCACATGACATAGTACTATATGAGGCACTGACACGAGCACGGAGCATTTGCACTTACACGTAGTTTATTATCCTGTCTTTACTTGATAATTTGTAGTATATTAGTATATTATTATGACCTAGGACAGCGTCGTGCATTCGATTTCTTTTCGCAGATATCTTCTACTCACGAGTTGGCAACTCACCCCCGTTGTGCCAAATTTTATTACAGGTCCGATGTAAAGGTTTTCCTGGCAGTTTGCTGGCATATCTTTTCATTCAGGGTGATTTGTACGGTAGGTTGGTTCACTTGTATCTGGACCGCCATTGTACTTTTATTATTTCTTTTGTATCTAGTAAGCTCCATCAACCAAACTTGTATTACTTGATAGTTACTGGACCGGTTATTTTTATTTCGACCTTAGAGTCGTGCTTGTATTATCATGATATCTGGTGGATTTGTTTTCTTTTGAGTTTTGAGCCCCGCCCTTTGGCGTTGTATACTTTTGTGCATTGGTGTGGTTGTTTCCGCCTTTTGGCGTAGAGCTAGCTTCCGTTGGGGATGCTTTTTATTGATTGTATATATTATACTTGTTTGTACCCGTTTGGGCCAGTTTTTACAGAGGAGACTCTGCCGAAATTTTTGAGAAAATTGTCTGATGCTTTTAAACTTGTTTTCTTCATGTTTTCCTTTCCTTTTTCTTCTTTTATGGTTTAGATTTCTGGGCTTCGGCTTACTTAGGTTACGTTACGCCTCTAGAAGCTTCGTAATCTAAGTGTCGGTCACGTTCCGTACTTTCGGGTCATGACACATGTACCCGCAAACGGTGCCTACCGCTCCTCGAATCGGGTTTCACATGCCACTCTCAGAACCGAGAAAATACATGGTGGACGCACTAAAATATCATATCAAGGGTAACCGGGTTTTTAAAACAATACATACTCTCTTTTGAAATAACCACGGTTCTCAAATCCAGAATCTCATAAAAACAACATATCTCAATCCGTATAATCATAAAGCATGATGTATGCGACATATAACAGAAATGTAAGCATATCTGTATATCATACGACATGGAACAGTAATATGCACATATCAAGGGAAAACCGCTCTTTTTAATGAATCCAGTTTTAAAATATATCTTGCGGTTCCCAAATCTCCAAAATCAAGCCAGAATCATCTATGTATGTGCAAATACGTATATATGCAAGTATGGGTGTACAATATGTGTGTACGCAGCTATGAGTGTACAATATGCCTGTGCGCCAATATGAATGTACAAGTAGGTATATACGCAAGTATGAGTGTACAATATATACTTGTGCGCCAATATGGATGTACAAGTAGTATATACACAAGTATGAGTGTACAATATGCTTATGCGCCAATATGTACAAGTAGGTATATACGCAAGTATGTCATGCAAGGAGTTATATCCTGATACAACAGTCCTATTGTGTAGTGACATGGCAATTATCGATACTGAAGTGTGTGAGCCGGCAAGCAGGTGTACGTGGAACATACGCATCATCGATAATAGTGCTGGTATCTTGACAGCATGGGTTTAATATAACAATAAACACATTTAAACATGCATTGTGATGCAAATAGCAAGAATATGCGGAAAATGAATAATAAACACAACAGTGAAGAATCTACATCAATATATATATATATATATATGTCATACAGTTTTGCCATTTGAATCACATGAATCGTGGCGTTTAGAAAAATAAGGGCTATGGTGTTTTTAAGAAAAGATGCGTCTTTTGAAAATATCTGTAGAATCTCTTGGCCTGTCTTTAAAATACTCACGATTCGTTAGTTTTGAAATAGGTATGACTCGAGTCTAGTCTAACATCAAGTAAACTACAGGACTAATCGAAAGGTAAGGAAACCACCTAAATCTGAGTCGATACATATAAATATAATAGTCGGTGATCCCGCCTCAATAGTATCACATACGATACAATATATATAACATGACATCCTCGAGTTAAGAGTGCAGATCTATCATCAATATAAAGCTCGTACGTAAATCCGTCGTACGGCATCCCAAATCTGGGTACGGGTCAATATCACATTCATCTCATCATTTGTCTGGTATCCTCATCATCATATCTCATGAACTGGGGTACTGATCTAAGTCTAGTACAAACTGATACCATATATATATATATATATATATATATATATATATATATATATATATATATATGCGTGTATGAAAACACACGCCTAAAGACCCGCTAAAATCTCATGTCGTATCTCATAATACGAATCAAAACATATCACCGATCTCATGGCATCATGCCCAATCTCATCGACTCATCTCCAAATACCATGTACAATCCTCATCATCCATGTGTAGGTATACATATATATATACATAGTCACATACCTATGTATGTGTGTATATATACATATCCCCATATACGCACCAGTAAAAATAAAGTTAGCATGTGTGTGCGTGTGGGTGTAAACCTTATTTTAGGGCTTGCGACTAAACTAACTAGCGACACCATCATCCAATGATACTAAAATTATCCATGACTCCCAAAGTCTATCTAGATAATCATAACCTCACAATAACATATAATCATATCCATATAATATATATATACCATACACTATATTACGAACTGCGGGGGTGCTATACGCCTCCACCCGACTTCCCCCGTAGATATAATCTACTCATTTTTCTCTTCGCTTGCCGTTGCCGACGTCACCATGCGCTTGCTTGTCGTCTCAAAATCCTCATGGGGGTATCTACACATCATAACATATCGTACTGCATTAAAATCCAATTCAAAACAAAAACGACATGCTAAAAGTCTATAGGTTAGAACCTACGGACTACGCCTTTCAAACCACCAAACAACCCTCGATATTGTCGTACAAACATCAAGTGATCGAGGTAAAACACAAATACTAAAATCCAGAATCCAAAATACGAAAAATATAACCCCGAATCAAAACAGCAACTCATGAAATTAGTCCCAAATTTTACCCTAGGTCAAATCAGCCAATTTTGCATATGTGGAGGGTCTAGATTACAGATATTGGAGCCATGAAACAAACACGAGCCAAATTTCCTCAGGCCTGGAAGCAATTTGCAGCCAGAAGGATTATTTCTGTGGCCTGGTGTTGGGGTATGGGGCTAAGGTTTCAGTGGGGGGTCCTAGGTTGCCTGCATGTATCACTGTCTTTGCTAAATAATTTTCAGGTCACGCGGGTGTTAGCAGATTTCATTATACCATCACAGAATCCATAATTCTCCGATATCGGGTTTCTAAGTTCGTATCCCGGGGTTTAAGTCTCTGTTTTAGGTCTAAAATATAATCATTACAGGGGTTTAAGCTCACTATAAGCCTCAATTACACCTCACAACTCAAAAATTCCTCAAACCCTAACTAGAAATTTCCAAATCTCACTAAACGACACTAAATCGATTCTAATCAAACATGGATATAAAAGAAATGGAAATACTATGCTAATGGTTAATAGAATACCTCATTTGGCACTCATGAATCTCCTAGAGCACCAAAATGCAAATTTTCTTAGTCTAAAGTGTAGCTTGTGAGCTTGTACATGCTTTTCGTGAAATGCAGAAGAACTTTGGATGAAGATTTGAGGGTGTTTTGTGAGGTTGAAGAGGAGGTGGAGGCGGTGCTACCATGGTGAGGGAAAGAGGAGAGAAGATGAAGATAATGAAGTGAGAAACAATGGCCAAGACTTATGGTTGACCCCTCATCCCCTCTCTCTCTCTCATGCCCATACCCCTTTCTTTATTATTTTCTTTTTTTCTTTTCTCTTCTCAATTAAACACAAACCATGTATGAAAAATGAGAAAAAGCCATGATAAAAATGTAACAAGTGTTAAAATGACATGTGCATATCATGCGAACAAAACAAGCTTAATACGCGATTGGTGATATTTAATCGCGATTAGCACTAAATAGTGTATAATTAATCATAAAAACTTATAATTTGCATAATTCATATAAAACACTCTCATTTCAGTAATTTCCATAATTTTCCAAATTTTTCCCAATTTATCGGTATTTTATTACACCGCCTTATTAAAATATTCAATATAATATTATTTAATTATAAAAAGAATTCCCAAAAATAATATTTTATTTTTCTGAAATGTTACAGTAATCTTTCTTGTTTAGAAAGATTGGGAAAATATTTTCCCCTACGGAGCTTATTTTGTATCTTGGTGATTTTTAATCACCATTGGATCTTTAATCCAACGGTGCTCTGTTTTACAGAGCACAATCTTTCTTATTTAGAAAGATTGAGGAAAATGTTTTCCCTTAAAGAGCTTATTCTGTACCTTGGTGATTTTTAATCATCATTGGATCTTTAATCCAACGGTGTTCTGATTTACAGAGCACAATCTTTCTTGTTTAGAAAGATTGGGGAAAATGTTTTCCCCTACAGACCTTATTCTGTAGCTTGGTGATTTGTAATCACCATTGGATCTTTAATCCAACGGTGCTCTGATTTTGTAACATTTTGAAAATTTGGAAATAAATAAAAGTAATTAATTAAATAAAATGCCGATTTAAAAAGTTATCAAAACCAAATAAGACATTTCCATAAGTAGTATGTAAAAAATAATTAAATTAAAATTTTAATATATAACATAAATAAATTATAAGCGTTTTAATGAGAAATTTAGGTTCATTTTAATTAAAATAGTGTTATGCAATAACATAGGTAGTGAGGGGTTGTTATGCAAAATATAGGGAATTGTGCAAATTTGAATTGATTAAGGATGAAAGTGAAAAAGGGGTAGAAAATGATTTAGCTCAGAATTTTATTACAAATTAAAACAAATTGATGAGATAATGCAAGAACACCTCCTACTTGCATGCATACACTCACACAACACTTACTCCTTACATGAAGATGGCACCCTTTGGTCTTTGACACCTCCTCCTACACCTCACCCTTCCTTCTTATCATATATATATTATAATCAGATCATTTAACTGATTTACAATCTAAAAATTTAAAAGAAAGAAAAAGAAAACTAAAGAAAATAAGGAAGAACAAGAGAAAGAAGAAGAAAATAGCTAAGTCTAGGGATTCCTCATCATCAAGTTAGGAGCTAAGGATTTAGGTGTCTTGGAGGAAACTATTCACCATCCTCAGTAGGTAAAATTTTTAATTCAGTAGATTTTGTTCTGAAGTTTGTAAAATTTAGGAAATCCTATATTCATAATATCGTATTTTAGGCAAAACTAAGTTCTGTTGAAATCTGCTATAGTTTAGATAAAATTTGATTTAACCAAACAGTGCCTAAATATTATATGTTGGACCTAAAATAAACCCTAGAAGAACGAACCCAGGGGCTCGGATTTGGGCCGGCGACCTATAGGCGAATTCCGGCGTCGCCGGATTTTTGAGGAAGTTTGGTGATTTGGGTTGTTGGGTAGGTCTCTGTGTAGGTGTTTGGTTATTTTGGTATTGTTTAAGTAAGTTAGTTTAACTGTATATAAAATCTGGGAGCAAATATCGGATATGAAATCAAAATTCTCAAATACGACACGGGTAAAACGTAACGCATTCTGTTTTCTGTTAGGAAATCACGTCTGGTTAAAATCCAGTTAAATTGAGTGTTGGATAGTTTGAAATGGTCGTATGCAGTATAACTAGTACTTAAGAACTTGTGTTTTCATATTCGCCATATCGGAGTAGCCGTTTCCTTATACAAGTTAATTTTCGATGTTAGATTCAAATACGGGAACTTCGGAGGCTGCAAGAAAAGGAAAAGACTTGGCGATTCCTGAGTAGTTACGACGTATTCCGGTGAGTAGATTTACATCTACGGAGGAAGTCGGGTGGATGGCGTATAGCACCCCCGCAACCTTATAACTAGTATTATGATATCTAGTTAAGTTTAGCTTTTCTTCAAAGTATTGATATAGTATTGCATCTTGTATGCCCTCCATTTGCATAAAGTTTCATATGTAGTTTTTAAATGAGATATACGTGATATTTGGTCCGTACTATATGGATATAGTTTGATGGATTTGTACGAGGGATCATGTCAAAATTGATATGATATAGATATAGCTATATGAGATATGATACAAGGGTTGATATGTATTGGAAATGATGAATTTGTATGCCGAATGATGGTTAATTTATCCTTTGATTCGTAGAGTTAGATTATATTCTGTTTTACGATGTAATATTTGTGTGAGCTATATTCTTTCAAAAACTACGATTCGTTGCCTTTTTATAAAATACTGGGATGCGGTGCCGATTTTCAAAACGAATATCTATTTTAAATCTAGGGCGGCTCTCTTATTTCGAACTTAACATTTCATTCATTTCTAAAGATAATGGTATAGCTCATAGTAAATGATTACAATAATTAGGCTTAAATTAATTTATAGGTTTGCATTATATGATCAATATTATACGTTTCTGCGATATGCACACTCTGATAGAACACTGCACAAATACCGATGATTTCCATGCTGCATAAGCACGTAAATATATATTACACTACACCTTATTGGTACTGCCATGTCACTGTAGAATCGTTCTGTTATATATGTGTTAATATATAGATTGTTACACCGTAGAACACTTGTACAAATACTAATGATTTCCATATTGCACGAGCACAGACGCGTATGCTACACTACATATCATTAGTAGTGCCATGACACAGTAGAATTGATATCATTATGCCTATATGATTTAATTAAGCAGTCTTTCTTTATTACCTGTTGTAAATTACGAATATTACTAATATAAATGCTGTATTTGATTCTTTGGATTTTCTGGGTATTTTACTCCTGGTGATATATATATCGGTGGTATGGGACACTGTTATATATGTATATATATAATATATTATCAATATAATTTATGCAAGTTTCTTATTTCTCACTTGATATTTTGATATGATGAGAAAACGTCCACCATGAGTTTTGTGTTTTATGATTTGGTTTTATTCCGGACCGAGTGGGGGATCTATACGGTCGCGGATTTTACGTTATCTAGATTGAGTGAGGGAGATATACAGTTGGATACATGTTGGACCCGGTCAAGGCCGAGGGGCAGGATAGCCGCATTATAAACGGGGAGCCTAACGAGGATACTCGATTCCGGAGATAGAAATGAGAACGGCAGATATTTAGGGGATATTGACCGGAGATAGAAATGAGCACGGCAGATATCCAGGGGATACTGACCGGGGTTCGATTCGGCACGGCAGATATACAGGGGATACTGATCGTAGCCAGGATATCGGGTGGCGATCATCTGTTGAGATGGTGTCGACGGTATCTGCATTTACGTGTCGATGATGGGCACGAGAGATTTTGGATTTCGATGTCGATACTGGACATCTATATGTATACTGATATGATCATTATCATAAAATATACAGTTAGATATTATTTGTTGGATTCCACCAGAACTGATCTGGGGGTCAGTACCTGCATATATTTGTACAGAAATTCATATACAAAAAGGGATTCAAATACGAACTATAGATTTATGATTTTGATTCATATGACACTGAGATATTATACATTAGGATTGCATGATAGTTAGTATTGCACATATGCAGATCATATAGTATATTGGTATAGATTATGATAGGACTATACTTATGACCTAGGTATCGTCATGCATTTCGATTTCTACTTGTAGGTGTACTTTTATTCACTGAGTTGGCAACCCATCCCCGTTGTGTCACAGTTTCTTGCAGATCTTACCGCATAGATTATCAACGGCTTGGGCACACATTTTTTTCGGGAATTGATTGGTGAGTGGATTATTATTGTATCATACTCACTCTTGATTATTCACATATTATTGTTTCTATTGGAAACTCCATCAACTTAGAAGTGGTATATTATGGACTTAGAAGCAAGACATAGAGTTTATGGGTGATGATGTTGTACTCTTTGGAGTCGACTTCTGATTTAGTTTGATTGGTTGATCTATCGTTTAGACGTGGAGACTAGCTTCCGTTGGGATGCTATTTCATTATGTTGTATCGGGTTTTTTTTATTTATAAAAATCTTAAAGGAGGACAAGTTTTAAAACGTCATAAATGCTTTTCAATATACTTAGTTAAATTTAGATGTTATTTTAAATTGATTTTATTGGAGGATTATTCAAACCTCACCTCTAGTAATTTTTTTCAAAAAAGGGTTTAGATTCCGGGTTTCGGCTTACTTGAACCGCGTTGACGTATTTAGATATCACGTGATTCAAGTGCCGGTCACGTGCCACATTTGGGGTCGTGAAAATGTTGGTATCAGAACGTTTGGTTTAACCTTTGTTCGAGTTTAGGTTGACTATATGGAGTCCGGGAATACATTTTGTTACCTGGACTTAACCTTATAGGACGTAGACTTGACTTTGGGGGGTCTTATACTCGAACTTTCGTTTTATAGGATGACCTTTGTTGATGGAGTAGGTACTAAGTAGAATGACGTACCGTACATATGTTCCGCGGCATATTTACGTTATGATACTCCGCCTAAGATACCTTAGGATTTATATCTTGAGATCTTCTTTCTAATCCTTCCATTGATCTATCTTCGTCAGTGCATGATTGATTGTTCGATCACTATGTTATGAGGGCCGTGAGGGCTGCAGTTAGAGATACGGTCAGAGCAGACTTGTCTGGGACAAGGACTGACTGGGGTGACTTTTCGATGATATAGAAACACGTCGTTTATTCATATATGATCGAGTTCAAATAGTGGAGCAAGTTTCTTCGGGATCCGTACCAGATGGTAGAGTCATTGTTAGAGATCAGACAGACTTCAGACGTGATGTTTTTCTCCTCTCTTAAAATCGTGGTGTCGCGTACTGTTTAGACAGCAGCAACAATCATTACTGAGGTTATCGAGATGTTGCTTCCTGAGTTCATGAAGTTAAATGGTTGACGACGTTACCAGTATAGACGGATCAGTAGGATTCATAGCCGTTCAGATATGAGATGGTTAGGATTTTTCCGTTGTGACGCTTCGATACGAGATTGGTGAAATTGATGTACATCTTTCAATGGAGTTTGTTCAGACCAGGTGCAAGTAGTTCAAGAAGGAGATCGTGTAGTAAGTTTTCCTCCGACAAATGGGGACGAGTCTTCGAAGGTGAGATTAGCCAGAATTCTCTACAGGGTATCAGAAGTAACGGATTTGCTAAATTCTCCAAGGGTGCTTTCTGGCTGGATAGTGTAGATTTCTTGGGTTACATAGTTGCAAGAGATGGGATACGTGTGGACCTAAAGAAGATAGAAGCGGTACAACACTGGCCCAGACCTGTGTCAGTTTCAGATGTTCGAAGTTTCTTGGGTCTGGCCGGTTATTACAGACGTTTTGTGCAGGATTTTTCTCGGATCGCTGCACCGTTAACCGGATTGACTAGGAAGGAAGTTTCATTTCTTTGGACAAATGCATGTGAGCAGAGTTTCCAGTAGTTGAGGACTCGCTTGACAACTGTACCTGTCTTATTGTTACCTTCCGGGTCAGGTGGTTTTGTGGTATATTGTGATGCCTCTCAAGTGGGTTTAGGCTGTGTATTGATGAAGCACGACAGGGTTGTAGCTTATGCTTCTCGGAAGTTGAAGAGGCACGAGCAGAACTACCCCACTCATGATTTGGAGAGGGCTGCAGTAGTTTTCGCACTTAAGATTTGGAGGCATTACTTGTACGGTGAGTCGTGCCAAATCTTCACAGATCATAAAAGCTTAAGTATATTTTTCAGCAGAGGGATCTGAATCTAAAGCAGCGTAGATGGATGGAACTCGTGAAGGATTGCGATTGTGAGATCTGGTATCATCCAGGCAAAGCAAATGTTGTAGCAAATGTTTTGAGTCGGAGACCTGGAGGTAGCCTATCTCATTTGTGCACCTTGCAGAGACAGTCTTCTACAGATTGGAAGATTTTTTGTGATAGTCGTATACAATTTGAGTTCACCTTGACAGGAGGACAGTTAGCACATGTTCGCACCCGACCTCAGTTATTGGATCGTATTCGAGAGACACAGCCCGCAGATACTCGTATGACGGAGATTATGGATCAGGTTAGGCAGGGCAGGGAGTCGGAGTTCGTGATTGATGATCATGAAGTATTATGTTTTGGGACTCATCTTTGTGTGCCAAATTCTGATGGATTGAGACGTGAGATCTTAGAGGTGGCCCATCGATCAGCATATAGTATTCATCCTGGTTCCACCAAGATGTATCATGACTTGAGGGATGTTTATTGGTGGGAAGGAATGAAGAGGGACGTTGCGAAGTTTGTTTCGAGATGCTTGACTTGTCAGCAAGTTAAAGCCGAGCACCATAGGCTGGCAGGAGAGTTGCAGCCCTTGCCCATTTCTGAATAGAAATGGGAACAGATTTCCATGGATTTCATTGTGGGTCTACCCAGGACTAGCAGAGGGTACGATTCCATTTGGGTGATTGTAGATAGATTAACAAAGGCAGCTCATTTTCTTCCGGTGAAGACGACGTATGGGTTTGCACAATATGCTTAGATTTATATTGATGAGATTGTACGATTACATGGAGTTCCGACGTGCATAGTTTCAGATAGGGGTACCCAGTTTACTAGTAGGCTATGGTAGAAACTTCAAGAAGCTCTCGGTAAACGATTGAGTTTTAGTACAGCTTTCCACCTACAAACAGATGGTCAGTCAGAGCGGATCATTCAGACTTTAGAGAATATACTTCGAGCTTGCATCCTTGATTTTGGTGGTAGTTGGGATTGTCATCTACCTTTGATAGAATTTTCGTACAACAACAGTTTTCAGGAGACGATCCAGATGGTACCCTTTGAAACTCTGTATGGGAGGAAATGTTGATCGCCCGTTTGCTGGACGGAACTGAGCGAGAGTAGCATTTTGGGACCGCAAATAATACAGGAGACTACAGAAAAGATTAAACTGATACGAGACAGAATGAGAGCGGTCCAGTGCAGACAGAAATCTTATGCAGATCGACGACGTCGTAGACTCGAGTTTGATGTAGGAGATCATGTGTTTCTTCGTGTGTCTCCGATGGAAGGTGTTATGCGTTTCGGGAAAAAGGGAAAGCTCAGCCCCATATATGTTGGACCTTACGAGATTCTGGAGAGAGTGGGTGCGGTAGTTTATGGTTTAGCACTTCCACCGAGTTTTCCCAATGTGCATCCGGTGTTTCACGTTTCGATGCTTCGCAAGTATCTTCATGATCCTTCTCACGCGATCCAGCATCAGACCTTACAGCTTGAGCTAGATTTATCCTATATAGTGCAGCCAGTCGCTATTTTAGCCAGCCAGGCAAAGAAACTGAGATCGAGGGTACTTCCATCTGTAAAGGTTCTTTAGCAAGGGGCGAATCGCGAGGAGATCACTTGGGAGACCGAGAATGCGATGCGAAAGAAATTTCCACATTTTTTTGAAGGTACGCTTAGTTAAGTTTTAAATTCGGGGACCGAATTTTCTTAAGGGGAGAATATTGTAACATTTTGAAAATTTGGAAATAAATAAAAGTAATTAATTAAATAAAATGCCGATTTAAAAAGTTATCAAAACCAAATAAGACATTTCCATAAGTAGTATGTAAAAAAAAATTAAATTAAAATTTTAATATGTAACATAAATAAATTATAAGGGTTTTAATGGGAAATTTAGCTTCATTTTAATTAAAATAGTGTTATGCAATAACATAGGTAGTGAGGGGTTGTTATGCAAAATATAGGGAATTGTGCAAATTTGAATTGATTAAGATGAAAGTGAAAAAGGGATAGAAAATGTTTTAGCTCAGAATTTTATTATAAATTAAAATAAATTGATGAGATAATGCAAGAACACCTCCTACTTGCATGCACACACTCACACAACACCTCCTCCTTGCATGAAGATGGCACCCTTTGGTCTTTGACACCTCCTCCTACACCTCACCCTTCCCTCTTCTCATATATATATTATGTTCAGATCATTTAAGTGATTTACAATCTAAAAATATAAAAGAAAAAAAAAAGAAAACTAAAGAAAACAAGGAAGCACAAGAGAAAGAAGAAGAAAAGAGCTAAGTCTAGGGATCCCTCATCATCAAGTTAGGAGCTAAGGATTTAGGTGTCTTGGAGGAAGCTATTCACCATCCCCAGTAGGTAAAATTCTTAATTCAGTAGATTTTGTTCTGAAGTTTGTAAAATTTAGGAAATCTTATATCCATAATATCGTATTTTAGGAAAAACTAAGTTCTGTTGAAATCTGCTATAGTTTAGATAAAATTTGACTTAACCAAACAGTGCCTAAATATTATATGTTGGACCTAGAACAAACCCTAGAAGAACGAACTCAGGGGCTCGGATTTGGGCCGACGACCTATAGGCGAATTCCGGCGTCGCCGGATTTTTGAGGAAGTTTGGTGATTTGGGTTGTTGGGGTAGGTCTCTGTGTAGGTGTTTGGTTATTTTGGTATTATTTAAGTAAGTTAGTTTAACTGTATATAAAATCTGGGAGCAAATATCGGATATGGAATCAAAATTCTCAAATACGATATGGGCAAAACGTAACGTGTTTTGTTTTCTGTTAGGAAATCACGTCTGGTTAAAATCCAGTTAAATTGAGTGTTGGATAGTTTGAAATGGTCGTATGCAGTATAACCAGTACTTAAGAACTTGTGTTTTCATATTCGCCGTTTCGGAGTAGCCGTTTCCTTATACAACTTAATTTTCGATGTTAGATTCAAATACGGGAATTTCGGAGGCTGCAAGGAAAGGGAAAAAATTGGCGATTCCTGAGTAGTTACAACGTATTCCGGTGAGTAGATTTACATCTACGGGGGAAGTCGGGTGGATGGCGTATAGCACCCCCGCAACCTTATAACTAGTGTTATGATATCTAGTTAAGTTTAGCTTTTCTTCAAACTATTGATATAGTATTGCATCTTGTATGCCCTCCATTTGCATGAAGTTTCATATGTAGTTTTTAAATGAGATATACGTGATATTTGATCCGTACGATATGGATATAGTTAGATGGATTTGTACGAGGGATCATGCCGAAATTGAGATGATATGGATATAGCTATATGATGAGATATGATACAAGGGTTGATATGTATTGGAAATGATGAATTTGTATGCCGAATGATGGTCAATTTATCCTTTGATTCGTAGAGTTAGATTATATTCTGTTTTAGGATGTAATACTTGTGTGAGCTATATTCTTTCAAAAACTATGATTTGTTGCCTTTTTATAAAATACTGGGATGCGGTGCCGTTTTTCAAAACGAATATCTATTTTAAATCTAGGGCGGCTCCCTTATTTCGAACTTAACGTTTCATTTCATTTCTAAAGATAATGGTATAGCTCATAGCAAGTGATTACAATAATTGGGCTTAAATTAATTTATAGGTTTGCATTATATTATCAATATTATACGTTTCTGCGATATGCACACTCTGATAGAACACTGCACAAATACCGATGATTTCCATGCTGCATAAGCACGTAAATAAATATTACACTACACCTCATTGATACTGCCATGTCACTGTAGAATCGTTCTGTTATATATGTGTTAATATATAGATTGTTACACCGTAGAATACTTGTACAAATACTAATGATTTCCATATTGCACGAGCACAGACGCGTATGCTACACTACACATCATTAGTAGTGCCATGATACAGTAGAATTGATATTATTATGCCTATATGATTTAATTAAGCATTCTTTCTTTATTACCTGTTGTAAATTACGAATATTACTAATATAAATGCTGTATTTGATTCTTTGAATTTTCTGGGTATTTTACTCCTGATGATATATATATCGGTGGTATGGGACACTGTTATATATGTATATATATAATATATCATCAATATAATCTATGCAAGTTTCTTATTCCTCACTTGATATTTTGATATGATGAGAAAACGTCCACCATGAATTTTGTGTTTTATGATTTGGTTTTATTCCGGACCGAGTAGGGGAGCTATACGGTTGCGGATTTTACGTTATCCAGATTGAGTGGGGGAGATATACAGTTGGATACATGGTGGACCCGGTCGAGGCCGAGGGCCAGGATAGCCGCATTATAGGCGGGGAGCCTAACGATGATACTCGATTCCGGAGATAGAAATGAGAACGGCAGATATCCAGGGGATATTGACCGGAGATAGAAATGAGCATGGCAGATATCCAGGGGATACTGACCGGGGTTCGATTGGGCATGGCAGATATCCAGGGGATACTGATCGTAGCCAGGATATCGGATGGCGATCATCTGTTGAGATGGTGTCGACGGTATCTGCATTTACATGTCAATGATGGGCATGAGAGATTTTGGATTTCGATGTCGATGCTGGACATCTATATGTATACTGATATGATCATTATCATGAAATACACTGTTAGATATTATTTGTTGGATCCACCAGAACTGATCTGGGGGTCAGTACCTGCATATATTTGTACAGACATTCATATACAAAAAGAGATTCAAATACGAACTATAGATTTATGATTTTGACTCATATGACAATGAGATATTATACATTGTGATTGCATGATAGTTAGTATTGCACATATGCAGATCATATAGTATATTGGTATAGATTATAATAGGACTATACTTATGACCTAGGTATCGTCATGCATTTCGATTTCTACTTGTAGGTGTACTTTTATTCACTGAGTTGGCAACTCATCCTCGTTGTGCCACAGTTTCTTGCAGATCTTACCGTTTGGATTATCAACCGCTTGGGTACACATTCTTTTTTGGGAATTGATTGGTGAGTGGATTATTATTGTATCATACCCACTCTTGATTATTCATATATTCTTGTATCTAGTGGAAACTCCATCAACTTAGAAGTGGTATATTATGGACTTAGAAGCAAGACTTAGAGTTTATGGGTGATGATGTTGTACTCTTTGAAGTCGACTTCTGATTTAGTTTGAATTGTTGATCCATCGTTTGGACGTGGAGACTAGCTTCCGTTGGGATGCTATTTCATTATGTTGTATCGGGTTTTTTTGTTTTATAAAAATCTTAAAGGAGGAATGTCAAGTTTTAAAACGTCATAAATGCTTTTCAATATACTTAGTTAAATTTAGATGTTGTTTTAAATTGATTTTATTGGAGGATTATTCAAACCTCACCTCCACTAATTTTTTTCAAAAAATGGTTTAGATTTCGGGTTTCGGCTTACTTGAACCGCATTGACGTATTTAGATATCACGTGATTCAAGTGCCGGTCACGTGCCACATTTGGGGTCGTGACAGATTTACAGAGCACAATCTTTCTTGTTTAGAAAGATTGGGGGAAATGTTTTCCCCTACAGAGCTTATTCTGTAGCATGATGATTTTTAATCACCATTGGATATTTAATCCAACGGTGCTCTGATTTGAGGAGTATTTTCTCAATCAGAATTTAATTCTGTGTAATGATGATTTATCATATCCGTTGGATCTTTGATCCAACGGCAGAGAACTTTTAGTTCTAGCGCCAGCGCCCTCGTGCAGGGCACGTGAGGCGCTGCCTCAGAGTTTTTAGCTCTTGGCGCTGGCGTCCTTGTGCAAGGTACGTGAGGCGTTGCCCCTTTCATATTTTGAACAGAGATTTGCTCTTTTATTGGGGGGAAACAAATGCCCCCCCACCGTTGCGCTCACATGGCTTATACGTGAGTGCAGCGGTAGCAGCTTTTCCACCGTTGGATGTTCTTAGAAGTTGGATCGTCTTCCTATGCCTATAAATATGGCCTTTAGCCCTTGAGATGACCGTTGTTCATCTTTTATTTTTCTTCTTTCTGAGAATTTAATTCTCTTTCCATAGCTTAAATCTCTGCCCAAGGAAACTCTTTTAGAGTTATAATTTTGCCCAAATTTTTTGGTAAGGATCATAATCGAACCCATTAAACAGAGTTTTACTCTTCTTAGATCACCGACCTTTTAAGATGTATTTTAGGGTTTCTTTGAACCGTTAATTAGAACAGAGCTTTGTTCTTCTTAGATCATAGATCCAATGAAATCCTTTTTAGGGTTTCTTAACCCGTTGATGAAGAACTCTTAGAGTTTCTAGGATTTCTACTTCAAATCTTTAAAGATCTTGGGGTTTTACAGAGCATAGCTCTTTAGAATTTTTTTTGGGGAATTTTATTCCCTTCTTAATTGACAGATGTAAATTCTGTTTACAGAGCACTGCTCTCGAGGGAGTTCAATTCCTTGGCCCCATGAGGCTTCTCATTAAAATGAGGAGTCTCTTATGATTCCATTCTTAATGAGTGACTGCCCCATCAACGATGGACCATCACTACTGTTTTTATTTTAGACACTAAGAATCTTGATATTTAATTGCTAATCTTTTACTGAATTTTCTTTCCAAATACTATGGTTGTTTATCTGTATGACCTTGACGAAATTATCTCTTATGAAGACATCTGCGTCCAAGGCCGCTGTTAAAACCAGGAGTTTATGAATGCTCAATGCGCCGAGATTATGCGCCGCTTTGATGAATACAACGGTAGACTGCTTCCCCGTTGTTTCGCTCAATTAAAGATCACCGTAGGGGCGATTTGTGAAGCGCTTCCTGGATTTTACGAAGCCATGCCGCTTGAGGCGCTTGATGATGCCGAAGACAAGGTGCACTCAGTATACCTGATGGGCCTGATCTCGAAGAGGCGGCGAGATAATCTTGTCGATATCTTGCATCAATTTTTCCAACAGACAACGATAATCTCCGCTTACCAGAGGACGGACGATATCAGCGAGAATCTTGACGCTCACATTCGTGAGAGAATGCATCAGAGAATGGTCAGAGAAGCCAGAAGCATTTTACTCGGCCTTACTTCTGAATTCCTCAATTTATGTCTGGGATTTAGTGTTTTACCGTTGTGAACATTTTTTTAATAATTTTTTGTTTTGTTGCTACCGCTGATGTATAAATTTCCTCAAGTATGAATGGAAAAATTTCCTTTTCTTTTATACCACTACTCATAGATGCCTCATATGAAATAGTTGTTACTCGTATATAGAATGCCAGGGCCTCCGCGTTATACGTGCAAGGTACGTGAGGCGCCGCCTAAGAGTTTTTAACTCTCGGCAGAGGCGCCCTCGTGCAAGGCACGTGAGGTGCTGCCTTAGGGTTTTTAACTCTCGGTGCTGGCGTTCTCGTGCAAGGCACGTTAGGCGCTGCCTCATTAATGAAAGAGTCTTTTCACCTTCTTTCTCTATTTCCTATGGGCCAACTATTTCGTTCCCCATGCCCATTTTTTCGGCCTTAGGAATAGCTCCACCATGCACGGCGTTTTTTGTGCATTGCTTTGAATGTGTCTCTTTATAACCTGAGGCTACATCTTCCTCTTTCTTCAGCGAGAGAGAACCATTTAGACCTTAGAGTGATCATCTTGAGAAATAAACCAAAGGTTATGGCTTGCAATCATCCCCACGCTCGTCGGCAACCCTGGGAGGTGCCTATTGAGGAGATCATTCCTCGTTTTGCTGTGTGGTTAGCGGACCCTCTTCTCACTGATGACCAATGTGACGTGGCTCTGTATGAACTCCTGACCCGTAGGGGCTCTTCTTTTCCCATGGGTTCCATTTGGTTCAGGATGATTTTCTTGTCCGTGCTTGCTGATATTCCTCCTCATCCGACAGAGATGACCCCGGCGATTCTTGATATGGCGGAGGATAAAATTGAGTGTTTCTACGAGGCATGCTTAATCACCCAGGCTCTGAAGGATCGCTCGGTTCATTTACTGAGTCAGATAAGAGCCCGACGGGCTATCATGTCTGCTTTCGCTGATGAGCATGGTGCTAATCGGTGGAGATCCACTCCTCGCGAAGACCATCGCTTCAACATGGTGGAGAGGGCAGGGAGGGAATTGGAGAACTTTGTATTTTATTTTGTTAACCCATGTATCTCTGATCCCTTATTTGGTGATCTTTTCCCTGTAGAGTAGTATATTTATATCGATGTATTTCCCTTATTATTGAGTGTTGAATGTTTTCTTTTGAATGTTTTCTGTTCATCATACATTCGTACGTGTATCGCACCTCTCTACACGAGCTTTTATACTCTACCTTTAGGAATTTTCTTTTAAGTGCGAGTGCTATCGTAGTGTCGTACATAAATCAGCATGCTTTGGACACCATTTCTATTTAAGCACATACGCAATTGTACTGTCGCGTCTCTTTAGCAAATACGTCTTGTAGATAGTCTATCTTGATCTCTTTTGCAGGGCAGCGATGCTTAGAAGACAGGTTCAGATCTGCCGCCTAAGACTTTTCAACTTTATGAGATGTGAGGGTCTCATAAAGACTTTTCTCCCTACGAGTCGAGAGGATCCCGTAGGTTTGTTTTCTCCTTAGGTGTCGTGAGGACTCCTAAATGCATTTTCTCTTGAGAGTCGTAAGAATCTCATAAGAGAATTTTTCTCGCTTACAAGTCGAGAGGACTCGTAAGTGGTTGTTTCCCTCCTTGTCGAGATTCGACTTTGGAGAGTGTGGCTCGTGAATAGTATGCAAGAGTCCATCTTGGACCGACTTGCAGGGCCCCAGTGCTTAGGAAACAGGTCCTTATCCCCATTGCCTAAGGCTTTCCCCTATGAGTCTAGACGAGTCGAGAAGTTCTCGCGAGGACACTAATTTCCTCATGAGTCGAGAAGAATCAAGAAGTTCTCGCAAGGGTTTCCTAACGTCACAGTTAACTCTTGCTAATAGAAGTCCATTAGGGTCTGTGGTACTAGGGTTTTTTACCCGTCGCACCGTCACGTTGGACGATATGTTCCTCGATATGCAATCTTGCTGTTCGGGTGGCCGTGTCTCTGATCCCTTCGGGGGATGGACAAGACGTCTAAAATAAACTTCCAGGTAATATTACCGTCGAAAGAGAAAACGTTAGGATATTCCAGGTCGCTTTTTACTTGAGGTTAGGCTCAGTTTGGGAGCCTCGATGAGTCATGACCACTCCGTGCTGGAGTGGGATGGTCTCCGATAGTCTTTCAGGTCTCAATTGAGTTGCCGTCAAGACCCTGAAGCTAGGGATCTTCCTTTGCTTCATTTGTTGCAATATTGCAACAAATGTTGAGGTTGTTTCTGGGTTATTTATGAACCGTCGAGATTTGGAACTAGGGAACTTTGCTATGGCTCCGTTTTTTATGTTGCGTTTGTATCCTGCTAGAGGGAAGAAGAACGCTGTTGTTGATCTCTAGGTTGTGGATGTTGCCGTCGAGACTTGGAACTAGGGACTCTGCCATGGCTCCGGGGTAGTCTCTAGGCTGTCTGTGAACCGTCTAGATCTGGAACTAGGGGACTTTGCTGTGGATCCGTTTGTTCATGTCACATCTGCTTCTGGTTGGAACGAGTAGGAACGTCGTTGTTGATTTCTAGGCTGTAGATGTAGCCATTAAGATCTGGCTTCCCTTTGATGAAGCCTGGTGGGACGATATGGTTCCGTTTCTGTTTGTACCAATGGATTGTATACAAGGGTCAATATTGAACCGCTTGTAGGGCAAAGTTTCATTTTTTTTGTATTTCTTTCCGTGATGCTCTATCATTTCAGCTTTTTATATCGTGAAAGTCGCGATTGCCCAATCATTTCGGCTATTTTCTCGCGATGCCCAATCATTTCGGCTATTTTTGTTTTTCTTTACTCGCTGCTTTTTATTGTGGGTTATCTAATCATTTCGGCTATTTTTGTATGGATATATTTTACTTGCTGATTTTTTTTCAAGCTGCCCTATCATTTCGGCTATTTCATATGCATTTTTTGCTCGCTGATTTTTTGCTGTGAGTATAGAACTCAAAACCTGATATCAATCTTAGCATCAGCATCGCTGCGACTGGGATATTGCCAGGAGCAAATCATCATTTGCCGTGAAAGGATTTGGCATTTGATGCCGATTTAGGCATCAACATTGCTACCACTGGGATATTGCAAGGAGCGAATCATCATTTTGCCTTCGTCGGTTCAAACAAAGGTGGCTTAGCTAACAGGGATAGGATCCCGTCGACTAAGGCTTTTGACTTCATGAGCCGTAAAGGTCTCATGAAGATGTTTCTCCCTAAGAGTCGTGAGGATCTTGTAGGTGCGTTTTTCTCCTTAGGAATCATGAGGATTCCTAAGTGTATGTTCTCTTATAAGTTGTAAAGATCTTACAAGAGTATTTTCTCCTTATAAGTCGAGAGCATTTACAAGTGTCGTTCACCACATGAGGACATTCCTCGTCGTTGGTAGGACTTGGTGATGGAAACATTTATTTGTGCCCGTAGATTATATACAAGGGTCAATATTGAACCGCTTGTAGGACAAACTGGGGGATGTGATGGCTTAAGAACATGTTCAGATCCCTGTAGTTTAAGGCTTTTAAATCCTATGAGCCATGAGGGTCTCATAAGGGGGATTCCCCCTACAAGTCGTGAGGATCTCGTAAGTGTAATTTCTCCTTAGGAATCTAGGGGTCCCTAAGAGTGTTGCTCCCTTGTGAGTCGTAAGGATCTCACGCAGGTATTTTCTCCTCACAAGGTCGAGAGGACCTTGCAAGTGTTTTTATTTTAACGAGATTGCGCCCTTTCGGGTTTTTACAAACTCGCCGGTAGTCCTGTTGTTTTTACTCACGGCGCCCTTTCGGGTTTTCATCCGTGCCCATTTCGCTTGTGGACGTACTTTTTTTGCGCGCGATGAAACTCTTGAGAATAGTTTCTCCGCATGTGATCCATCCATTTGCCGGTAGGATTTGAGTTGCAATCCTCACCGCTGGGACTTGTGGACTTGCATTCTACTATCGCCGTGTTTAAGGCGACGTTGTTAGTTTAGGGACATTTCGGTCCGTTGTTTGTTTAAGAACATCTCGGTCCAATGTTAGTTTAAGGACATCTTGGCCCATTGTTGGTTTAAACACATCTCGATCCATTGTTAGTTTATGGACATTACAGTCCGATGTTAATTTAAAGACATCTCGGTCCATTATTAGTTTAATGACATTACGGTCCGCAGCTAGTTTAAGGACATCGCGGTCCGTTCTTAGTTTTAAGGACGTTACGGTCCATAGCTAGTTTAAAGACGTTACGGTCCGTTGTTAGTTTTAAGAACGTTACAGTCCATAGTTAGTTTAGGGAAATTACGGTCCGTAGATCACCATTTTTGAGACGGAGTACTGTTGGGTACTAGTCTTAAAGTCTTGACTCAAGAAGATAGTGAGCGGACATAGGCGTCGTCATCTATCATTGATCTGGGCTGTGACTCTTCAGACGTAGTATTTTTTCAGGAACCGGCAGTTTATTGGCCGGAAGGGACTTTCGCCATGCATATCTATGAGCAAGTAGGCTCCACCTTGGTAGACCTTGTCTATGATGTACGAGCCCTCATAGTTCGGCTTGAATTTCCTCCGTTTGGCACGGTTGGGGATCATAGGTCTTTTTACGACTAGCACGAGTTCGCCTTGGCGGAATGTTCTCGGCCTAGTCAATCTCTCGTATGAGCACGTCATCCTTACTTTGTAAGCTTCTAAGTTTTGCTGCGCCATGAGACAAGTTTCATCGAGGGCATCGAGCTCCTCAAGTCGAAGATGGGCATTCTCTTCGTCCGTCAGCTCGTATCGAACTGCTACTCATAAAGAGGGTAGCTCTATCTTCAAGGAAAGTACCGCTTCCTTGCCGAATACTAATGCAAACGGCGTTGTGTTCATGGCTGTCTTGAACGTAGTCCGATAGGACCAGAGAGTTTCATGCAATCTCTCGTGTCAGTCCTTTTTATTTTGGGACACTGTTTCCCCCAATCAAAGAGCAAAGCTTTATTCAAAATTTGAAATTTGAAATGAGGCAGCGCTCACGTGCAAAGCACGAGAGCGCGTGCGCTAAGAGCGCCAGCGCTAAAGACTCTGAGGCAGCGCCTCACGTGTAAAGCACGAGAGCGCTCGCGCCAAGAGCGCCAGCGCTAAAGACTCTGAGGCAGCGCCTCACGTGCAAAGCACGAGAGCGCTAGCGCCAAGACTCAAAGAATCTGAGGCAGCGCCTCACGTGCAAAGCACGAGAGCGCTAGCGCCAAGAGTCAAAGACTTTGAGGCAGCGCCTCACGTGTAAAACACGAGAGCGCCAGCGCTAGAACTAAATGGTCTCCACCCTTGGATCAAAGATCCAACGAAGATGATAAATCATCAAATTACTGGAATAAAATTCTATTGAGGAAATGCTCCTCAAAATCTTTCCAAACAGGAAAGATTGTGCTCTGTAAATCATAGCACCGTTGGATCAAAAATCCGATGGTGATTAAAATTCATCCAAATACAGAATAAATTCTGTATGGGAAAATATTTTCCCAATCTTGTTAATAACAAGAAAACCATTTTCTGTAAAACAGAAGCCCTTGGATCAAAAGATCTAACGGTAGGAAACATTCCCTAAATCAACAAGAGATCTCTCAATGAGAGATTTCCTTAACTGATTCAACAAATCAGCCTCCCATATATAAAGGACCCAAGACTTCAAGTCTTAAAAGGAGGAACCCCCCATAAACTTCAAGTTCAAAATTACAAAAAAATAAAGAAAGAGAGAAACCCTCTGGTAAGCATAAAAGAAAAGAGAATTTAATTCTCCAGTGAGAAGAAGACCTTCTAAAGGAGAAAAAGAAACTCTAGGTAAGAGAAGGAACAAAACACAGAGAATATCTCATCTCTTTTTCACCTCTATAAGATTTTAACTCTTCTAAAAAGAACTTAGTTCCACAAGTTGAGAATTTAATTCTTATCGGGGAGACTCTGTTACGTAGATTCAAACCCAGAGGAAAGAACTTAGTTCAAAGAATTTAATTCTTACCAAAAAGATATAGGAATTTAATTCCTCTGATAAAACTAAGGTTTAACCCTATAAAAAAATTTAATTCTTATAAAAATAAGGGATCTGAAATTCACAAAACTCAAATCCAGAGCTATATGCATATTAGTGTTCAGTGCTACACAATAAAAGCTCACGTGTTCCCACGTGAGCACCTTTGAGAAACAAAAAAGGGAAGACTGAGATCTAGCCACGTAACCCTACGTGACCTCTGAGAAGTGCTTATCACTTATAAAAGAGAAAAGGGAATAAACTCTATTTTGGGGCGCCTCACGTGATCCTACGTGACCCCTGAGAAGCGCTTAGCACTTATAAAAGAGAAAAGAGAATAAACCCTATTTTGGGATGCCTCACGTGATCCCACATGGCTCCTGAGAAGTGCTCAGCACTTATAAAAGAGAAAAGGGGAATAAACCCAAGACAGTTCCCATTATGGGGCGCCTCACGTGATCCCACGTGACCCAACAGTGCTTAGCACTAGAATAAGAGAATTAAAGAGGCAGCGCCAAACTTTAAGCGCCTCACATGACCCCACGTGAGCGCCTCAAACTCTCAGCGTTTAACGCTACTTTAAGGGTCTCACGTGACCCCACTTGAGTGCTGTTCTCCACCGAACATAGAGACGAGACCGTAGAGGTCCGTCTTGCCTGAATTTTGAGGGTAGATACTAATTGGTGCTATCCTTCTATCTCTCCAAAGATGCCAAGTTGATTTATGACACCATGTATCGAAGGTTTAAATGGATGCGTCCGATGTAGGAGACTTCGTCAGATTCTTCCTCATTTGAGGGGTTTTTGATTGTGGGGACGCTATTCCGTGCAGGCGCAAGCCCCTACAGTTAATTACGCTAGCGCATCGCGGTAACCACTTTCAAGTTCTCCAGATGGTCACTTCGTGTCGTGGGTGTTTGTTTTGTTTTTTGGTTGCCCGTGGATTGTATACGGAGACTAATTTATGTTGTCGCCCGTAGGGCGTGGATTAGTCCAAATCCGTATTTTATTAGATTTGGGTTTTCGGTTGGGTTTAAGGATACGTTAGTCTCATTTGAAACTAAGATCAACTTAAACGTTTGTTAAGGATACGTTAGTCTAATTTTAGACTAAGATCAACTTAACGTTTGTTAAGGATACGTTAGTCTAATTTTAGACTAAGATCAACTTAATGAGATCGTTTAGATCCAACAAAGGAGTATTTGGACTCTATTGTTTAGTTTAGGGACATTGCGGTCGATTACCAGTTTAAGGACATGGTGGTCCAAGGTTAAGGACATCATAGTCCATGGGTTTAAAAAACCCCGCAGTCCGAGGTTAAGGACATCATAGTCCATAGGTTTAAAGGACCCCACAGTCCGAGGTTAAGGACATCATAGTCCATGGGTTTAAAGGACCCCACAATCCGAGGTTAAGGACATCATAGTCTATGGAATGATTGGTTATCGGGACCCGTCACCTCTCTGAAGACGTTGAAGGATTACAACGACAAATATCAGAGGAGTGAAGAGATGTACCCTTGAACTGATATTGGTTGGGAGATCTATAGTCTAATTTAGGACTAAGATCAACGATTTATGAGCATATGAGCTCAGTTAATCTGAATTAAGGACTTATGGCCAATCTTGGGCTAAGTCCAATCAAGTTAAAATATTTAACATTTAACAATGCTGAGCATTGATTTTAGTTCTGACAATATTTTTATCTTTTATGGAATGCTTAGCATTCATTATAGCTATGTGGCTTATTAAAGAACAATTTATGTTCTATCAGCGCACACGTGAGGGGCACGTGGTGCGCTTGGCGCTTTGCGCCAGTTAAAGATCGCATAGCGCTAGTTTATGAGCGCATTGCGCTTCTGCTGAGTAGCGCCCACGTGAGGAGTATGTGGTGCGCTTGGTGCTAAGCGCCAGATGATGGGCGCATTGCGCCAGTTTATGAGTGCAGAGCGCTATTTTATGAGCGCAAAGCGCTATTTGTTCAGTGGCGCGCACGTGGGGAGCACGTGGTGCGCTTAGCGCTGAGCGCCAGTCTATGAGCGCAGTGCGCTAATTTGGAGTGCTAAGGCTCTTCAAAATTAAGAGCGCCAAGGCTCTGCAGCGCTTTGCGCTAGTCTTGAGTGCTGAGACGCTTCTGCTAAGTAGCGCACACGTGAGGGTCACGTGGTGCGCTTGGCGCTGTGCGTCGGTCCAAAAGCGCAATGCGCTATTTTATGAGCGCAAAGTCCTAACTGATCAACTTTGTGATAAGAACAAAAGTTCTTATTTTATAAGAGATGCTTCAATTTCTTATATTGATGAAAGGCTTTGCCTTTATGGATCTGTGATCCTAAGAGAATTGAATTATTCTCCCCCCTTTTATAATGAGATACTATGATCTCTGAAAGACAATGTGTCTTATAGATCTATGATCTGAAGAAGGTTAAATTCTTCCCCTTATTTTTATGATGAGATACTTTGATCTCTGTTATGAAAGACCTTGGTCTTATAGATCTATGATCTTAAAGAAAGAAGTGAATTCTTCTTTTTAATATGAGATGATTTCGTCTCTCTGTTCTTTTACCTTAAAGAAAAGTTGTTCTTCTATCGAGAGCTTGGCTCTTCTTTCTGAGATTTTTCTCAAAGCTTATGGAGGGTTCCTCTATATGTTTCCATCTCTTAGACTTGAAGTCTTGAGGCCTTTATATAGGGCAAGCTGATTTGTTCAATCAGTTAAGGAGATCTTTTCTCCAATTGATTTGGGGATTTTCCCACCGTTGGATCTTTGATCCAAGGGCTTCTGATTTACAGAAGGCAATTTTCTTGTTTTTAACAAAATTGGGAAATCTTTTCCATATAGAATTTATTCTGTATTTTGGTGATTTTTAATCACCATTGGATCATTGATCCAACGGTGCTCTGACTTACAGAGCACAATCTTGTTGTTTGGAACGATTTTGAGGAATCTTTCTTCAACAGAATTTAATTCTGATTAACTAATAATTTATCATTATTATTGGATCTTTGATTTGACGGTGGGGAGCTTTTAGTTCCAGCGCTAGCACACCCGTGCTTTGCACGTGGTGCGCTGCTTAGAGTGCAGCGCACTTAGCGCTAGCGCACCCGTGCTTTGCACGTGGTGCGCTGCTTAGGGCGCAGCGCACTTGGCGCTGCTTCTGAAGTGTTTCTTCATTTTAAAATTTGAATTTTAAACAGATCTTTGCTCTGATTGGGGGAAACAAATGCCCCCACCGTTGCGCTCACGTGGTTTACATGTGAGTGTAGCGGTGGCAACATCTGCGCCCTTGGATCATCTCAGAAGTTCAAAAGCGTCTCAGTGCCTATAAATAGGACCCTTGGCCCTTGAGATAATTTCTATTCATCTTCCTCCTTGTCTTTTCCTGAGAATTAATTCTCTTTTTAGAGCAATGCTCTTCATCTTAAGAATTTTCTTAAGGATAGAACTCTGTCAAAATTAAGGTAAAGATTAAATCTTTTAAAGGATCTAAGGTTTCACTCATTAACAGAGCTTTGCTCTTCATAGATCTTAGATCTAAAGAAAACCCTTTTAGGGTTTCATTTACAGAGCTTTGCTCTCATAGATCTAAAGAGATTTTTCTTGGGGTTTCTTAACCCATTAACAGAGTTTTACTCTCTTGAATAATAGAGATTTGTTGATCTCCTATGAAGAACTCTTAAGAGTTTGTTCATAGATCTTGAAGATCTCAGAATTTTAATTCATATATAAAAATTGATTTCAATCTTTCTAATAGATTATTCCATCATTTTTTCAGAGAAAGGCTCTTGAGGAATTTTTATTCCTTCATCATTAGAGTTGACAGATGTCACTCTGCCACAGAGCACTGCTCTCAATGGGAGATTTACTCCTTAGCCCGAGGGGTTCTCATTAAATGAGAATCAATTGAGAATTTCCTCATTTAATGACAGTCTCATCAAATGATGAGACTGTTTTTATTAATGATGAACTGTCATCTAGATTATGTGGGTCCCCTTTGGTCCCTTTCTACTGCATTGCAATGCGGTACGAATTTTAAAATACCAAGTGTCAGAATTTAAATTATAGCACTGACGGTTGACTTTTGTTTTTTTTCGCGCAGGTGACATGTCTTTCGATAGTTCTTTCCCATTTGTTCGTTCAGAGGGAGGATTCCCTAGAGCGCCTATGGACAGGGAAGTCTTAGCATTGATCAGAGATCATGACCCGGAACATAAAAATCTTCATTTATGGGGAACATGGTACAATCAAATTGTTCAGGGTCGGCAGAGCTTTTCGTGCGCGGTACCCTCAGAGCCCATCATGGCAATCCACTACGCCGACTCACCCCGGTGAACTATACTGTGGAAGAAGTCAACTGGACTTCAGGAGGTCTTCTTCAGCCTGCTATGGCTTCGATACCCATTCAGCCTCCAATGGCTTTGGATACCCTAGGGCGACGTATTTGTTAAGACGAGTCGCGTCCGTAGGAACAACCATATATGATTGGCCTAACTCCTCGTCATCCAGCTGGGTATCTGCAATGGGCCCGCTATATTCTGTCGGCGAAGAAGTCGCAGCTGCTGAGGCTTGGGTTGTAAACCGCAATTTATGCTTCTCTTTTTCAGTATTCTACGCTTCCTGCCTGGTGGGTTAATGCCTTTCTAGAGCAGTGGAATATTCCGACTCACACCTTCCTTCTGCTGGATTGAGAAGTATCAATCTCTTTAGAAGAGTTTGCAGAAGTTTCTGGCTTACCGGTTATACGGAGCATTATGAGGAACTGCTTCCTACGGATGAATACGTTTTTAGTGCCAAGTCAGTGATGACAGGCCTTACCCCGGAGAACGCCATTCAACACCAATTCCCTATTTTGATTAAAGTGCTGAATACTTATGAGGGCCTTTCCCTCGAATCTGGGAGCCGTGGGGTTAATTTCACGGATTTCATCACTCGTTTTTTCCACTCGGAAGTCCTTTCGAAGGAGGCCGCTAAATTCGCCAAACTTGACGATCCTTTCGGCTTAGGCTTGGGCAACCTGCCAATGGCGGAGGCAGATCAGAAGAGTTTCTTCCTCCCCAACACCCCGGTCGTCTCTTTTGCAGAGCTTGCAGTTCCTGGGATCGATGAGGAAACGTTCTTTTTGGGGTTTCTCGGGTTATGGCTGAGCTGGTTTGCGCTTCCGATGCACCCTCGCTGTATGAGGCCGTCTGTCTTCTACCCAGCTCACCGAATGGTTATTGGGGTGAAAGTGGCTGTCGGGGTCGCTGGGTTAGCTTATTTGTATTACAGCCTCAGCCAAGCGGCGGATACTATTGAACCAGAAGTGCATCATGTGAACTTCTCGATGCATTACTTTATGTCATGGCTCGAGCTACATGTACTTGGTGTTTTCGGTATCCATAAAAGGCCTTCCTTCTACGACAGGTGTGGCTTCCCCCAGATCATGCGGCTAATTGACTCATCCATTGTAAATCCGACAACGCGGGAAGTTAGGGGTTTGCCCCTTCATCCGCGCACGGTTGGAAATGGCGTGACCTTTAGTGACAAGGTTCTAACTATCGACAAAGAGTCCGCAATAACGGTGCAGCCATTACGGGACATTTAAAGACGGGGCCTCTGCCTTGAAAGCTCGAGAAATTCTCCATCTATACTCCATTAGGTCGGGCTTTCTCGTGTTTAGGAAGAATGATGCGGCGTTGCTCATGAGGTACAACCCGCATCGTTTTGCCCAGCAGTTAAGCTACAATCAAGGCGTTCTGCTTGAGGCCTTCCTGTCAGAACCACCTGCGACTGAAGAGGGTATTCGGAACGCAATGCACCATTTTATGCTATTGAACATCGGCTCCAATTTCTTTATTAGTGAGCCGGGTTGCGTTCCAAAAGCCCTGAATGTATATGTGGCGTGGTACCAGCATTCGATGGGCACCGTTATCAGAGAAGAGAAGCGATTATTGCTCGATCGTAAAGGCACCACCCCGGCGGGTAATCTAAACGTTCCTCTGAAGCGACGGACTATCGTTCATCCTCCCTTAAGGGAAGCTGCTGCAGCTGTGGTACCGCGTGATTGGCTTGAGCTACCGATACCATGTGCTCCTGTGAAAAAGGTGACTATAGCATCTCTCGAGTCCGGCGAGGGTTCAGATATCGGGACTCATCGTCCCAAGGTGCCCACCAAGCGTAAGCTTGTGCTAGCGGAGACCAGTGCTCGCTCGCAGAAGAAGAAGAAGAAGTCAATTCTTTCTGCATACGTTGTACTCAGCCAGGAGCCTCATGCTCTTTATAGCGAGGGCTTGAGCGAATATGGGACCAATGAGGGTCTATTTATAGCGCCGGATGATACCGACCTTGAAGCTGCTATTGCAGCTTCCGAGAGATCAGCAAGCCACAAAGCGGGCCTGGTCATCCTTGCACAGTCAAGTAAACCTCAGCCGTATCTTTTGACATTGCATTACATTTTTATTATCATGTTTTGACTGACACTTTTCCTTCAAAAGGCATCTCCACTGAAGAAGCTCTCGCAGCTTCTCTCAAGACTTTTGAGGAGGAGAAAAGGCTTCGAGCATCTTTAGGCATCGGTACATTTCGGTTCACCGCGTCTCCACTCCCGTTTCTTATGGGTAATCTGACCCCTCCTTTTCATCTTATTACAGGGAATACCTCTGCTCATGTTATTCCAGGTATGGTACCGACTACGCAGGGCGGTGCAAAGAAGCTTCCAAGGCCGGCTACCGAAGTCCCAGTTCCGCCGGTATTGCCGAAAGAAACTTCACTTAAGCAACCGATGACGAACACCATAACGGCTCCAGAGGTAGCTCCTGTCGCGGACGATGACGTCTCCTTGACGGAGGTCTTGAGAAGATCGGCTCTGATGGCCCGGGCGGAAAGGAAGCGCAGGAGGCGTGCAGCAAAAGAACGCAATGCCGCCTTGGCCGTGGGTGCTGGCTCGAGAGCTGCTTCCTCTGTCCCTGCTTCTTCAGAGGGTGCTCCGGGCACCCCGTCTACTGCTCACAAATAGGCGGTACGTGCGGCTCGGGAAGCAATTGAAAAGCCAACCCAAGGTAACGTAATACTGAGCCTTTTTGTCAAAGCTTTAATCTTTAGATTCTCATATATCTTATCCTGCAGGGCTAAGTCCTGGTGAGGAGGTGGCGGGTGAGATGACTGCAACTACAAAGTCTAAAGCGGCTACTCTTTCCCAGGAGTCCGGGACTGCTCCAATTACCGCTCTTTCCGCCTGCGGTTCCCTGCCATCTCCTAGTGTCGCGAGTGTTACGACAGCTCTCGTGGAATCGGGGGACGAAGCTACGAGCGGTGAAACCATCCTCACAAATGAGATTGAAGAAGTCGTGATGCTTGGCGATGCTCCCATCGCGATTCTGGTTGATGACCTATCTAGTAGGTCTCGGCTCGCTGCATTCTTTTCGTTTCGCAATCCTTTCTGATGACATTCTTTTCCTTTCGAATGTAGGTGTGGCAAGCGCTGAGGTTGCGATACCTGAAGAAGCACCACCAGTTGCTGCTTTGACGGTCGTTGCCCTCCGCCTTCTCTCGTGTCCTCCCAAATGCTGGAAGGTACGGGTTTGTGACTTATCGGTTTCATTGTAGGCAATATACTTTATGTACCGACATTGCATTATTACACCCTTGCAGGAGTCCTTTTTGATCACTTGTATCAGGTGCTGAACCCGCCCTTCACCTTCCAGTCGGAGATTAGCCCGCCCGCTGGTATCGGTGAGTATCTAACCGACGTCCTTTCTTTTCTTTGACGGGCAGCCATGTCATTGCTAATTCCTCTTTGCATCACTTGTAGCCTTACAAATTGAAGGAGGGGACGAGGGTATGTACTTCCAGCTCTGCCACCTGTTGCAGCCGGTATAGTAGACTCTATTGTTCGTGCATTTTTTTTATTTCTTGATTCGTCATCTGATTATGATTTATTTTGCAGTGGTGACACCGACTCCAGCTCCGTTCGAATCTCGAATCATAATGCCAACAGGGCCCTTTTCCAGACGTCCATCTTCAAAAGGCGCTGTGACCAGTCTGCGTATGTTGGGCGATTACATCGAGGAGCTTGACGCAGAGGCCCCTACATTCGCTGCAGATTTTGCTGCCAAGGTTAATCCAATGTTGGGGACGCTTATGAACTTCCATAACGAAGGTGTCGTTGAGTCTTGGGTTAACCACTGCAGAAAGATTGAGGCCTGCCTGCACGAGCTTGAGCTTAGGCATCATGCTCCTGAGATTCTGGCTATGAACTCCCAACGAGCTGCATGGGTCGAGCAGAGTGTATCCTTCCTCCGCCACTTTGAACAAGAAGAGACCTTGAGGCGGAAGGAGCGCGAGGAGGTTTCGAATGAATCTGCCCGGCGGCGCGTCCAAGTTAAAACAAATGCCGCGCTACTGAGAGCTGCTTTTGACACCTTGCAGCAATATATCTCGGACGGGCTTGTATTGAGGCGGAAGCTTGACTCTATTGAGCGGGTTACGCAGAGTCGCGAAGCTGCCCAATGGGAAATCGATGAAAATATTGCATCATGCTTGCAGCAAAGGGCTCGAATTGAAGCGGAGCTGGCCGCGGCGGCTGATCACGAGAAGGCACTGAAAGGAGTGCGAAAGTAGCTTACGGACTTGTTGAAAACGCTTCCTTCTCAGTAGCTGTTTTGTTTGTAATCTTTGAATAACATGTATCCATTTTTTTAATTCTTTTATACGATTCAACTTGTACTTCATTGAATTCATGAATAAAAGATACATAATTTTTTGTTCTATTACTGCTTTCTTCTCTTTGCTGTGTCATTGCCATATAATTTCAGCAAATGTGGCCTGTAGATAGTAAGTGATGGTCCATCTTAGACTCTTTGCAGGGTAACGATGGCTTAGGAAACAGGTGCAGGTTTGCTGCCTAAGACTTTTCAATTTTATGAGCCGTGAGGGTCTCATAAAGACTTTTCTCCCTACGAGTCGAGAGGATCTCGTAGGTGTATTTTCTCCTTAGGAATCGTGAGGATTCCCAAGTGTGCTTTCTCTTGAGAGTCGTAAGGATCTCACAAGAGAATTTTTCCTCTTACAAGTCGAGAGGACTCGTAAGTGGTTGTTTCCCTCCTTGTCGAGATTCGACTTTGGAGAGTGTGGCCCGTGAATAGTATGCAAGAGTCCATTTTGGACCGACTTGCAGGGCCCCGGTGATTAGGAAACAGGTCATTATCCCCATTGCCTAAGGCTTTTCCTTACTAGTCGAGACGAATCAAGAAGTTATCGGAAAGACAATAATTTCCTCACGAGTCGAGAAGAGTCGAGAAGTTCTCGCAAGAATGTCTTAACGTCATAGTTAACCCCTGCTCTTTACGACAGAGGTCCGTTAGGGTCTGTGGTACTAGGGTTTTGCCTGTCGTACCGTCGCGTTGACTGATGTATCCCTCGATAGGCAATCTTGCTGTTCGAGTAGTCTTGCGACTGTCGTGTCTTTGATCCCTTCGGGGGCTGGACAAGATGTCTTCAAGCAATCTTCCTTGGCAGTTTGAACATCGAAAGAGCAAGCGTTAGGAATTTTGCCATGCCGCTTTTTACTTGAAGTTAGGCTCAGTTTGGGGAGCCCCGATGAGTCATAACCACTCCGCGTTGGTGTGGGATGATCTCCGATAGTCTTTCAGGTTTTATATGAGTTGCCGTCAAGACCCTGAAGCTAAGAATTTGGCTTTCGCTTCGTTTTCTTTGGCGTGTCCGAATCCTGTTGGAGGAAGAACGCTGTGGTGACATCTCGTCTGCTGTATCGAGACGAACGTCGAGGTGGTGACCACTCCACGCTGGTGTGAGATGATCTCCGATAGTCTTTCAAGTTTTATATGAGTTGCCGTCAAGACCCTGAAGCTAGGAATTTGGCCTTTGCTTTGTTTGCTGGCATTGCGTCTGCTGTATCGAGACGAATGTCGCGGTTGTCTCTAGGTTGTTGGTGAACCGTCGAGATTTGGAACTAGGGACTTTGCCATGGCTCCGTTGTTTTGACCCTGGGGTGACATCGCGTCTGTTGTAACGAGACGAATGCTGAGATGAAGCAAGAACTTTGCCATCACTCCGCTTTGTTTCGACCGTGAGGTCTTTCGTTGATGTTGCATCTGCATCCTACTGGACTGCAAAGGAACGCCGTTGTCGACATTGCGTCTCGTGTAACAAGACGAATGCTGAGATGGAGTTAGGATTTTGCCATCACTCCGCTTTGTTTTGACCGTGAGGTCTTTCGTTGACGTTGTATTTGCATCCTGCTGGACTGCAAAGGAACGCCGTTGTCGACATTGCGTCTGGTGTAACGAGACGAATGCTGAGGTGGAGCTGGGATTTTGCCATCACTCCGCTTTGTTTCGACCGTGAGGTCTTTCGTTGACGTTACATCTGCATTCTGCTGAACTGCGAAGGAATGCCATTGTTGACATTGCGTCCGGTGTAACGAGACGAATGCTGAGGTGGAGTTGGGATTTTGCCATCACTCCGCTTTGTTTCGACCGTGAGATCTTTTGTTGATGTTGCATCTGCATCCTGCTGGACTGCGAAGGAGCGCCGTTGTGGGTCTCCAGGCTGTAGATGTGGCCATCGAGACTTGGCTTTCTTTTGATGGAGCCTGGTGGGAAGGTATGGTTCCCTTTTTGTTTGTGCCCCTAGATTGTATACAGGGATCGATGTGATCTTACCTGTAGGGCAAAAAGTTTCATTTTATATATTTTTCTTTCCGCGATGCTCTATCATTTCAGCTTTTATATCACGAAAGTCGCGATTGCTCAATCATTTTGGCTATTTTTCATAGTGCCCAATCATTTCGGCTATTTGTTTTATTTACTCGCTACTTTTTATTACGAGTTGCCCAACCATTTCGGCTATTTTGTATGCATATATTTTACTTGTTGATTTTGTTGCAAGTTGCCCCATCATTTCGGCTATTTCATATGCATTTGTGGCTCGCTGGCTTTTCGCCGCAAGTTTAGGATTTGATACCGATTTAGGCATCAGTATCGCTGCAACTAGGATATTGCCAGGAGCGAATCATCATTTGCCTTTGTCGATGTCGAACAAAAGTGGCTTAGCGAACAGGGTTAGGATTCTGTCGACTAAGGCTTTTGACTTCATGAGCCGTAAGAGTCTCATAAAGGTATTTCTCCCTACGAGTCGTGAGGATCTCCTAGGTGCGTTTTCTCCTTAAGAATTATGAGGATTCCCAAGTGTATGGTCTCTTATAAGTCATAAGGATCTTACAAGAGTGTTTTCTCCTTATAAGTCGAGAGGACTTACAAGGGTTGTTCACCGTGCGAGCATATCCCCAGTCTTTGGTGGGACTTTGTTAGGGAAATGTTTATTCATGCCCGTGGATTGTATACAAGGGTCGATATCGAGACGCTTGTAGGGAAAGATTGGAGATTGTGATGGCTTAAGAACAGGTTCAGATCCCTGTAGCTTAAGGCTTTTGAATCCTATGAGCCGTAAGGGTCTCAAAGGGGAATTCCCCTTACGAGTCGTGAGGATCTCGTAAGTGTGTTTTCTCCTTAGGCATCGTGGGGATCCCTAAGTGTGTTGTTCCTTTGTGAGTTGTAAGGTTCTCACGCAGGTATTTTCTCCTCACAAGGTCGAGAGGACCTTGTGAGTGTCTTTTAACGAGATTGCGCCCTTTCGGGTTTTCACAAAACTCGCTGGCAGCCCTGCTGTTTTTACTCATAGTGCCCTCTCGGATTTTCATCTGTGCCCATCTCGCTTATGGACAAACCGTTTTTTTTGTCTGCCTTGGGATGCTGCGGTCGGTAGTAATTTATCGACGTCTTGGTCAATAGCCAGTTTTAGAACATAGTGGTCCATCATTGCTATATTTGAGGCAAATTTGTAGTTTACGGACTTTTCGGTCCAGGGGCTTTCCCTATGAATGAGCACGATGCCCCCGGCATGTCCATCTTTTTTGGATCATGTGGTTGTGGCGGGTTCATCTTCCAGTTTTCAGACAGTGCGAATTTTCCCAATTGGTATTGGTCCTCAACCCAGCCTTTGAAGATGAAGCAATCTTCGATTGGATGGCTTACTGCTTGGTGGTAAGGGCAGTAATTAGGATTGTTGACATCGCCTAGATACAATGGACGTTTTGGATCCGGCAGATTGATGAGTCTGTTGCGCACTGCCAGCTCGAACAGTCTCCTCGTTTTATCCCGGGAAAACGAATAAGGACGTCCCAGTCTCTCCTCGAAGGATGGGCGTGGACGCACATTGTTTTGGCGAACAACCAGCTTTAAGTTGCTTGGCTGTTGTTGAATATTGGCGACGAAGGTTGCCTTCCCTTTCCTTTTTTCATTCCTAGATTCCAGCTTCGAGGGAGATGGTCTATGACCCATCTGGTCCATTTGGGCCAGTTTATCAATCAAGGCCTGAAAAGTGGTCGGCTTGAAAAACATCATGAATTGGGAAATGGTCGCCTGAGGGTCGAGAGTACCCACGAACATGCCTACTGCAGGAGCCTCTTCGATGCGCTGTTCGCACTTCAACCATAGATTCTGCCACCGTATCGCGTACTACACCCATGTCTCTCCTGGCTTTACCCTGGTATTGATCAGCATCGTGATTGGGGTACATTCGCTAGCGCTCGCAAAACTTTGGGTGAACAGCAATTCCATCTCTGTAAATGTCTTGATAGAGTCATTCGGGAGTTCCGAATACCACTCGAATGCTGTTTCCGACAAGCAGCCAACGAATTGGCAAAGCAGTAGCTTATCGTTACCTTCGGTGTTGCCGCACGGAGCCCTAAATTGAGCAATGTGCTTGTGTGGATTTCTCACCCCCTTTTATACATGGAATTTGGGGATCGTGTATCCCGGTGGGTACTTTATCTGGTCATACCAACCCGGATAGGGTCGTCCAGTCTTAACAATTTTCCTAGCCGCTTCGTTCGCCTAATGAACTCGAATCTACCGAGCGATGTAATCATCCAGGGCGGCTTTTGAGATGGTCTCCTCCTTGGCTGCTGACAGAGCCGGCAAAGGATTTGATGTCTCTCCTTTATCATCTTCAATTATTACCGGAAGGTTTTCGGCTGGAGGGTCCGGCTGGATCATCATGCCCACCATATCTTGGAATAGAAGGGCCATTTATTTTATATTGGCCACTTGTTTCGCGGCCTCTTTGTCCTTCTTCTCAAGCATTCTCCGAAGGAATTCGGCATCAGTTTCCTGCTCACGGCGCTGCTCCGAGGATGTCTCTGGGCTTGCCTTCGTTCCCGTGAGTGCGGCCATAGCTGTTAGCATTTCTCGGAGTTTTTGTTGCTGTTTCTCTTGAGCCTTTGTTACGGATCGCGTAAGCGGTCGATGGCCTGTGGAGATACGGTAATCCTCTTTTCCGGATGCCATATAGACGGTATGCACCACCATGCCCCCAGACTTAGGGCTTTTGGGTTCAGTGGTCTTGCGATTCATTGCAGACTGATTGATCTCAAAAACTATCTATTAACCGCAATCAAGAACGGCGTCGCTTGGTAGCTAACCGGTGAGTACGGGTCGGTCCACAGGGATGTTGTGAATTTCCTAATCGTTCTAACGAGTTAATTCTGATTGTGGCCGGATTGATTATTAAATATAAAAACTAAATTATTCTATACTAAGATTATCTAGATCTAAGTCTTGCTAGGGTTAGGTCTAGGTTAAGTTTGGAAAGTCTATAAATCTCACCGCTTTCTATACCGATATGAAGATCTAATTAGGTGTTATGGTAATTATTAATAAAAGGGATTAGAATCATCGGGAAGATGTTTTCTTCCTCTAGTTTCTTGTCCTTCCTTTATCAATCCTTACCCTAACCTCCATGGAAAACATCACAACCGGGCCTTTATACTACGGTATCACCACTACCTCGAGGGATAGGGTGCCATAGGGAGCGGTATGTGAATGTATGCATAGAGTCCTATGAAAATATATGATGGGCAAGAAAGGGGATGAGAGATCTTCGTCTCTCAAACCTTCCCCAGATCTAACCCTAACAAGCGAGGAGACTACTCACTCATTAGGGAATTAAAATACATTTATCTAGGGCAGAGAATAAAAAATTAACTAGGGCAAGGAATTAAATTTATCTAGGGCAAGAATAGAAAATTAACCTAGGGCAGAAAATAAAGAACTTACAACTTGATGCTCTCCAAAAGAATTCTGAATTTTATTCATAGAGAGAGGCATAGGGAGGCATAATCTAATACAAGCTTTAGAGTTCCTATTTATAGAGGATAGGAAACCCTAGGTTACAATTGATCCGCACGTCTGCATTTACAAGAATACCCCTAGGTTGACTAGTCAAAGCCGTAACACAAATTGGTAAAATTTTCTGCCCATAATTCCCTAACCCTGCCGCGGAACCGCGGCCCGAGGCCTGGTTTGGCCGCGGTTCCGCGGCCAAAAAGGAGGATTGGGCCTTCTGTTTTCTGCTGCAGGCTCTGGGCTTTCTGGGCTTTCTTATTCTTCAGTACTTTTCTCGATTGGGCTTCTGATTCCCTTCCAGATTTTCCAGTGAATAATTATGGTGGACTTTAACCGTGGCTTCGCGATCTTGGACTTTGCATTGCCCTGTACTTTATGAACTTTATCTTTTATGTAGGCTTGATCAAGGTCCTTCTATTTGTTGGTCAAAGTCCCTCTTTTGTATCGTCTTTTATCTTTTTCACTGTTTTCGCTCCAAGAACCTGTAACCTGTAATATGTAGCAGACATACGTCAAAAGCATCTGTTTATTTATAAAACGAATAAGAATGGGGAATATAATAATGCAATATTATGGTGTGAACAAATACCCCCAAACTTATCTTTTGCTCGTCCTCGAGCAAACTTAGTTTTTTATGTAAGTCCACGGTAGCGTCCCGGCCGTCTAACAGACACCAAATGCGGAACAAAAACTTTTTACAACTGGCGCTATCGCGTACTATAACCCGGATCTATCATTAAAGCAAAACTAACAAACTACAAATTGGGAAGAAATGTTATACCGAACGATCCGAGTCCTTCGGTCTTCAACCATCATCCCACGCTTTGTTGCGGCTGCTCCGATCTCCTGAATCTCCAGTCTTCTCGTCCAGGTGGCACCACGTCGACGGATCTTTAAACGGGCTCCCGTCTCTGAACCGAGGCAACTCGATCGTCAAGTTTGCTAAAAGAGACGACCAAGATATTGTAGAGAATGAGTAGAACACTTTGTCTCGTTACGTCCAAGGCTATGGACAAACGGTTAATAAAGTTGCCATTTGAGTCGGGTGATGGAATGAAATGAGCTATGAAATTTCCATACACCTAAACTATCATAATCTTTTAACCAAATGAATCAATCAAGTGAGAGCATGAGAAGGAGGGGAGGGGCCGGCCATATATAAGGAGGTAGGGGGTGAGTGTAGGAGCAAAGAGGTAAGCCTAAGATAAAAGATCTCACACAAAATATCCTAAGCAATACAAAACCTCATTAATGCAAACCAATCACAATTAACCTAGTCACCTTGTCATTAAAGGCACCACTAATGACCTAATGACTCACAAGCCTTGTCACCCTCTCTAAAACCTTCTACAACACTGACTCACCTCATCAAGAAAAGATAAATCCGCATTTAACCGAATGTCAAAATACGGCTGATAGAAAACTGGAAACTGGAAACTTCCAAAAGTTATCCTGAAACGAATTTCAGGATAACCCCGTATCAGTATAAACATACCCGCATTTGTATTACGACCAAATACAAATGCATCTGAGACAAAGATATTATATCTACACAGTATAATACTCGGATCCGGCTTAAACCAAAGCCGACCAGTATTATCTGCCCGAAAAATGACACGTGCGAAAACGCACGTGCATTTTCCGAACCTTGCTATAAAACCATACGGCCTCTACAACATTTTGCCCGAACTTGGGAAAGTGTCTGTGGGGAACTCTAATGACTCATCAACACACTGGCACTGGGTATAACCTCTAGCACGTCAGAGGTACGAGCTGTACGTAACGTTTGCCTATGTATTGATTGGAAGGGAAGCTGACGAGCGAACTCATCCATAAACCCTACTGAGCCTAACAGTGACAATATACATACAGTCCAGTCCGTTCGTCTATGAGTATCACATATCTGCCTAGGGGGCTGGTAACATCAGACCCCCATTAGCGGTATAAGTCGTGTCAGAGAGTGGCCCAGAACACCCTGAAATACTACTGGAGTACCTACCAGTAAATCTCCTACCTCGGCCGAGGGCTTTGTGTAATGGCTCTCCTAGACACAGCACGATATCACCCCCAATACCGGGAGAGACGAATCCCCGACGATCCGCTCACTGCCTCCATGTGGCTCGGGACTGTACCCAACTAAAACCTGTTTGCACAACTCCTTTGAGCGTGGTAGGGTAGTAATCTAAGCACAGTGGGAACTCACACGAGACAAATGACGATCTCAGGTCGAAAAACTAACCTGTATACATGTCACCAGGGAACTGCTATCCGACGATATGTATAATACCAACTAGCATGTTCCCGGCGAGTCATGTCCGGTGTACTCATAACCTAACGAGCACCTGTATACATCTTAGGTGGTCCTACTGACACCAGTGGCTTGTGAGACCGGCCACCGCCCCTCGTCGGGGTCTCGACTGTATACACTAGTCTACTCTGGAGTATCGATGCCCTGTCTCGAAACTCCCACGACTAGGGACACATTAAGGATGTGCTTACAGACCCCAGCTCCCACGTATATGATCGCCATCATACTGCTGGTAGTCAAGCAAGAATCCTATGGGCTCTATCATCATGCAATAGTGAACTAAAACATGTATATGATGATAAAGACAAACCAGATAGCATACTATCATCCTGAGCAAGACTGTCATATCGGTATAGGTCCTTCCTCAATCATTGCAATCACGTACCTGCGATCCAATAATTGACTTTGAGGGCACTATCTCCAACAATCTCCCACTTGCACTTAAGGCTAATTATTGCGATGTCGCATACTCACAGCCCGTGTGATATCGAACCCCCAACTCCTCTACTAATCAGTTTCACAAAGCTAGTTTGTAAAACTCTTGTGTTCGAGAAATAGTCTCAGTGAGTGGATCCGCTCTGATGTTTCTTTCTATGTCTCTCTTAATCTCAAGTTCGCGGAGAAAGCCATCTCACGAATCGAGTAATACCTGTCTTAGAATATGTCTGAATATCTGATGGGACCTAGTTCATAAATGAACTCCAAATCCAAACTTCTTAGACTGTAGTGATCACTGAACCTAATCAGTATCCAGCATCATGCCTCCCACAGTATCCTCTTGGACCACCTGTCCATAATACTGTTTCTCGTCAGAGGGAAAACTATAACTCTGATAGTCACTCTGTCATACATGTCACCCTGAAGCCTGGAACGATAACCGTCTCCCAAAGGAGGCTGCCGTCATCAAATCCGTAGAACATACACTTATGTTCTAAAACTGCTTCCTTATGTTTCTTCAGGATTGGATTAATATAAACTTATTGCATCAAGTGCAAAAACAACATCTGGTGTGGTACTTGACATCTCATGATAGACTCAATTGCCTAAGCAAGTGATCTGCCAATCATGCACATCCCTCTCTCCTTTAGTCTCTAAGACACCTTTAGAGAGGGTGACTCCATCACCTGCAGGTACACCACCATGCCAGGAGTCATCTATTCTAAAATACTATTAGAATATTGTCAAAGTACCCATATTGGGAAACTATCCAAATCTAGATCTAAAACCATAGATCTAGTAACCAGAATGTCTGATATTATATCCATATCCTGTGTGAAGAAACAACTGTGTGATGACCACAGTATAACCGATCGTAGTATTGGAATTTTACTTCCTACACTGTGTATGTCATCTAAATATCAGAACATTACATCCTACTACCTTCTTTACAGATCCATCCCCTATTCTGATGAAGTCAAACCCATGACTTTCACATCAAAATTAGATGATCTAATCTCCGCTATATCTGCTGAAGTCTATAAATAGACATAAGCTACTTGTCCACTATGCTTCCGCTGCTCCCACTGACTACGACAACCCTTTGGCAGAATAATATATACGTACACTTCTAAAGCGAGTTTAGAACGACGCTATACTTAACTTCTTGCCGGGTCTTATAGTCTGGAACAACAGTAGTGTCAAGTCTGGGTAAACTAGAACCTCCCTGTCACCGTCCTTGAGGCTACCGGAGTACCTCTTGGGTGTCTGAGGTTACCCACCATATCTGCGGTATGGCTATTGGAATGTCAAACCTGATTGAATATATAAGTCCTATTAAATTTTTCGTAATCGTTTGCGGTTCTGGAATCACTTCCAGTTCTACCATACTCCCACTACAGTTTTCTGAAAAAAAATCAATTTTACTAAAACTGTGGCGAGTCAAGAACAATATCACTATTGATCTTCCAGATGGTAGATAATCAACCCTCGTCAAAGCCAGGGTCAACCCACAAACTGTTGTTACAGAAACGTGCCTTGAGTTATCCAGTATCTGGTTTTAAGCATAAGCCGGACAACTCCCCGTATCTTAACATCGTTTAAGATATGAACCATTCTATAAACAATATAGGAATAGAGGCACTAATTTAATTGGAACCAGATTCAAATCATGCAGCTGTCTCCAGTGCATATCAACTTAATGGAGAGAGGCTAATCAGCATTACTCAACTTAGGAATACTTCCAATTACGAGTAACCCGAAAGAGAAACTAGTTTCTCAAAACCATTACTATCAACTGAATACCAATCACAAGAATCTACATCTTCGATCTCTTTAAAGAATCCCGATACTTGTGATATCTGGTTCTCTACTTTATTCTTATACCCACAACTTCTCAAAACTTAGACATTGTATTTCTTCGAAACACTTGTCTAAAAACTAGAGAAGTCACAAGTAAACAGAACATAGTACGAGGACCTACCCCTTTGTCCTGACGGACACTGGACAACATACAATACTCTGTATAAGTCCGGTGAGTTGAATAACTCAAAACCTGTGCATCGTAGGTTGAAAACTGTACCCAGGCGATTTCCTCAAATATCACCAATTACAACGAATTCCGATATAATGAGGATGATCACCTAATTCCCAATAACTTACTCCCACTCATCATCTATAAAACTGTACAGATATGAAAATCATACCTGGTAAATACATACCTTGGAGTAAGTATCTAATCGAGAAATCAGTTTTCCTTTAATAATGCACTGAAACATGAAAATGTTTCGTAGGGGTATCTTGGTATTCCTAGTAATGCCTTTTCCATAATCCAATTCATGACTTTAACCGTATATTTCTTTGCCTTCTCTCTAAATCCCTTTATTTGTCTTTATTCATTACCTTCTGTACACCATCGTTAAGCTAAGTGGTTCTCTTCCTTCCCTACCGTTCGGCACCAGCCTATGGTTTGGAAGAAGACTATCCAGTAAGCATAATAGGTGTACTCTCCTAATCCTAGGAGTACTCGCAACTTGAGAGAAGGTGATAATAAAAGACAACTGAATAATACCTTATTCTATTAAAGGTGAAATAGGAGTGGCGATGAAGTACGCGGTTTGGTCGTGAATGATAACAGTCGCAATTTACTTTGCTCTCTTTCTAATCCTTTTATTTTGTCTTTAGTTATTACCTTCTGTACACCCTACTTAGGCTAATTGGTTTTCTTCATTCCCTACCTTTCGGCACCGGCCTATGGTTTGGAATAAGACTATCCAATAAGCGTAATAGGTGTACTCTCCTAAACTAAGGAGCCCTCGCAACCTAAGAGAAGGTGATGATAAAAGACAACTGAATAAACCAATTCTATTTCTCCTGAACCTGGATCCATGCTCGAAGTAGTACCTTCGAGTTCGTATATAACCATACTGTTGGGGTAAAAATTTACACCCCGGTTGACCGAGTCAAAGTCAAGGTCAACCCCCAAGCTAGGTGGGCCCAAGCCCAGGTCAAACGGGCCCATGCCTAAGTCGAGCCCGCGGCCAGCCTCCCCATGCCAACAACAAAATCATGTAATAAATAATTTTTATGTAATTTTTTATACATGAATGTACGCAAAATGGGCATAAAGCCAATATTTTGTAAGCCTATAGCTTATGTGCAAAAATGAAATGGCACATGAGCCATGAGATAGGCAAAATGCCATTTTGTGAAGCCCAAGGGGCTAGATGTAAATATGTAAGCCTATAAAAGGCAACATGATGATGAATAAAGTAATACTTTTTTCATTCTCTCCACAAAAAATTTTAGATCTGAGATCTTTTGTGCCTCCTGCTCCTTCTCCAAGGTTCTAAACCTTCTCATTTCTTTTGAATTAAATCAAGAGTTTTACTCTTTCTTTTCAAAAACTAAGAAGTCTTCCACCACAAAACCCACAAAGGGGAACTTGGATCTACCATTAGATCTCAGAAAGGAGAGATTTTTAGATCTCACATCTCTTGATCATCAAGATCCAGCCAGCAGAGGAGGAAGAGGAAGAACCCCTTTCATCAACCAAAACATTTTAGGAGTTTAACTCCATATATTTACATATATATATATATATAATAAATATTTCCTTTATGAAGCATAGCTTCTGGTTCTGGGACTAAAAGTCCCTTTGTCTCGCCAGCGCCCAGCGCTCGAGCGCAAAACGCCCACGTGCCGACATGTGGCGCGCTTGCGCTCAGGCGCACTGCGCTCGAGCGCAAAGCGCCCACGTACCGACACGTGGCGCGCTTGCCCTCAGGCGCACTGCGCTCGAGCGCAAAGCGCCCACGTACCGACACGTGGCGCGCTTGCGCTCAGGCGCACTGCTCTCGAGCGCAAAGCACCCACATGCCGACACGTGGCGTGCTGCGCTCAGACGCACTGCGCTCGAGCGCAAAGCGTCCACGTGCCGACACGTGGCGCGCTTGCGCTCAAGCGTACTGCGCTCAAGCGCAAAACGCCCACATGCCGACACGTGGCGCGCTTGCGCCTGAGCGCACAGCACCTAAGCGCATAGCGCTCAAGGCGCTGGCCCCACGCATCCTTTGGATGCCTTTTCCCCCTCTTTCTTTTATATATATATATATATATATACTTATATATATATACACACATATGTAAACATATTTACACACACACATACTCCGCGACACTGTCCCTGTTAGAAAAAAATCTGCATGGCTTCCGATATATCCAAACCCCCTTTCAAAACACAACACACGTACATTGCACATTGAGTTCGTATGACCATTTTAACCCGTTAATCGGAGGTTCCCTCGCCCCAAAGGCTAAGGGTAATTAACGGCAGCTTAGTCCGCGGCTGTCGGAGATTTGGATCCCCACAATCAATAAACCCCGGCCTACCCTAGGCAGGGGGAATCTGTAGTATACGCCTGACAAGCGCGCGCGTATTCCCATCTCAATGGGGTGACGAAAAACACCCTACACATACGATGGATCTATCCAATGGAAGTGGATGTCCGTAGTAATACGGGGTGTTCTGAGAAATACAAAGGGTAAAAGAAGGAGCGGTAATGACTTATGCAACTCAGACAATCCAAAAGCCAGTATTTTAAGAAGGTTCGGTCAACTTGGTCACTGAGTCATAGTCTAGGGTCGGTCAATGGTCGCTGCCAAAGAGAGAGAGAAAAGAAACACTCTGCGTGCACTCTAACCTAGATCAGAATGGTTTTCACTTTATCTAATCAGGAAACCTCCCACTGTAATCTCAAATTCTCCTCCAAACCTGAAAGAAGAATTAGTCGGGATCATCCGAAGAGTAAACCAACTCATCAGTGAGAATCGGGATCCAACTATCATCGCATGATAACTTGATGGAAGCCACTCAAGTTATCACACTCCAGAAGGTATGCGCATACTTGGCAAGTTTCAGTTTCTTTAGAAACTCCCGATATGATGTTTGCCTCATGCTCTTATGACCTTGACGAAGGTCAACAAATCATAAGTCACATGTCAAGTTCTACCCGTCATTGTCCAGGTCAATTTGAACCCACCCGTACAAGCCCTTGACGAAGGTCAACAAGGCTATACGACTGTCCCAAACCAACACATCTATCTATGCAACAGATGAATACCCCAGCAGCTACCAAACACTATGCCTTGACGAAGGTCAACAAACATAGCTTGAATACTACCGACCATCCATAAGAAATGACGGAGGGCTACGGCTGGTTTTTGGCGAAAAACCTTTAACGTAATGAACTTGATCTCGTTGAAGGAACCTGATAGCTTTTTATAAAAATATAGTGGCGAAAACCTTTGGCTAAAGAGGTCACTCCCGGTGAAGGGATCTCGGCTCTTTCCTCGTGGAATGAGGTGCAGGATATTCCAACTGAATACCGCTATGCAAAGCAACTTGTAATCGACTATAGTGAAGTTATTACCCTGACGTAAACTTATGCCCAAGGGGTCATTCCCGGTGAAGGGATCTCGGCCCTTGCCTCGTCGAATGAGGTGCGGGATATTCTGACTGAATATCACTATGCAAAACAAAAGTAAACATTTTTGTAATAACACGTTTTAAAATTTGTTCCAACAACATCAAATATAGGTTTGTTTTATCCTTGCATTGATAAGAATCAATACAGTCCCATCAAACAATCACACCAGAAAAGAACGAAAATATAATGTACGTATATGCCATCCGCATTCGTCACTGGGTCCCGTCATCATCCGTTAGGTTATTTAACTAACGACAGAGCGGGGGCTGGACTAGCGCGGGTGTAAAACATATACAATATCTAATAGTATATATACCAATATACAATAATCACTCCAGGCGTGATAATATACAACATTACAGAAAAGTAATAAGTATTACAGAACAATACAGATAATCTGGGATCCCCGGGTTTCACAGAGCCGCTGCTGAAACCTGACGTTCCCCTGATCGTGTGGATAGCCTGTGCAATGAAACCTAGACCCCTACGGGTGCGGCAAGTTACCCGCCAAAACCTGAAGCGAGGTAGTCCCCCACATCATAGTGAATGGAACACCCGACACTTCACGGAATCCGGTAAATTGAGCACCCCTCCTTGGGTCAAACTGTACCCCCTACGAGTGCGGCGAATAGTCTGCCAATTCTAGAGTGAGGTCCCTCTACCTCTCAAAGCCATGAGATACGGACCCGTTGCCCTCCAGAACCCGGCTATCCGTGCACTCCTTCGCGGGATAAACCTAGTACAGAAATAAAAATATATACAACGGGTGCATCGACCTCAACCCGGTCGTGCCCCAAAAAAATATTATACAAACAGGCAGTAACGGCAGTCCACATGTTGGACGCTTGCCCCGCAATATCAAATGTACAAATAAATCCAAACTACACTACCATTGCACACTGCTATCCACCATGACATATCCGCAACATCACAGCACAACACAGAACATCAACGCGAATGTCACGTTCGCAAACCCGTCTAAAAGAACTATAGCAATTAGACGCGGTTTACCGATCAAATGACATTCCCGGTCAGAGATATAAAGTAAGTACTACATACTAACAAATTTAAAATTTCGATCAACTAAATTTCCCGAACTGGGCCCCACGTACATCTGCTGTACAGTAATAAAATCTGGGCCCAAAAGAACAGTACTAAAAACCACAATTTCTAATTTAGAAACAACAGGAGAAAAATTGCTAACTGAGTCACCAAACCCACAACGGTTCCGCGGTCAAAGCCAGGCTTTGACCACGTTTCCGCGGCCGTACAGTCGACTCAGTTGGTCGTTTTTCTCCAGTTTTCTATAAAATCCATGCTTGATTTTCTGGCATATGTAAAATTATTTTTAAACATCATTTAAAATTAACAGAAACTCAGAATTTTGAATTTGCGGTTTTCGAAAATCCGTTCGATCGATGTTTTAAACACGTTAGCAGAAGTTAGTATAGCTTAATGGTGAGGCTTTGATACCACTGTAAGTCCACGGTAGCGCCCCGGCTGTCTAACAGACGCCAAATGCGGAACAAAATTTTTTTACAACTGGCGCTATCGCGTACTATAACCCGGATCTGCCATTAAAGCTAAACTAACAAACTACAAAGTGGGAAGAAATGTTATACCGAACGATCCGAGTCCTTTGGTCTTCAACCATCATCCCACGCTTTGTTGCGGCTGGTCCGATCTCCTGAATCTCCAGTCTTCTCGTCCAGGTGGCACCACGTCGACGGATCTATAAACGGGCTCCCGCCTCTGAACCGAGGCAACTCGATCGTCAAGTTTGCTAAAAGAGATGACCAAGATGTTGTAGAGAATGGGTAGAACACTTTGTCTCGTTACGTCCAAGGCTATGGACGAACGGTTAATGAAATTGCCATTTGAGTCGGGTGATGGAATGAAATGAGCTATGAAATTTCCATACACCTAAACTATCATAATCTTTTAACCAAATGAATCAATCAAGTGAGAGCATGAGAAGGAGGGGAGGGGCCGGCCATATATAAGGAGGTGGGGGGTGAGTGTAGGAGCAAAGAGGTAAACCTAAGATAAAAGATCTCACACAAAATATCCTAAGCAATACAAAACCTCATTAATGCAAACCAATCACAATTAACCTAGTCACCTTGTCATTAAATGCACCATTAATGACCTAATGACTCACAAGCCTTGTCAGCCTCTCTAGAGCCTTCTAGAACACTGACTCAGCTCATCAAGAAAAGATAAATCCGCATTCAACCGAATGTCAAAATACGGCTGATAGAAAACTGGAAACTGGCAATTTCCAAAAGTGATCCTGAAACAAATTTCAGGATAACCCCGTATCAGTATAAACATACCCGCATTTGTATTACGACCGAATACAAATGCATCTGAGACAAAGATATTATATCTACACAGTATAATACTCGGATCGGGCTTAAACCAAAGCCGACCAGTATTATCTGTCCCGAAAAATGACACGTGCGAAAATGCACGTGCATTTTCCGAACCTTGCCATAAAACCATACGGCCTCTACAACGTTTTGCCCGAACTTGGGAAAGTGTCTGTGGGGGACTCTAATGACTCATCAACACACTGGTACTGGGTATAACCTCTAGCACGTCAGAGGTACGAGTTGTACATAACGTTTGCCTATATATTGATTGGAAGGGAAGCTGACGAGCGAAGTCATCCATAAACCCTTCTGAGCCTAACAGTGACAATATACATACAGTCCGGTCCGTTCGTCTATGAGTATCGCATATCTGCCTAGGAGGCTGGTAACGTCAGACCCCTATTAGCGGTATAAGTCGTGTCAGAGAGTGGCCCAGAACACCCTGAGATACTACTGGTGTACCTACCAGTAAATCTCCTGCCTCGGCCGAGAGCTTTGTGTAATGGCTCTCCTAGACATAGCGCGATCTCACCCCAAATACTGGGAGAGACGAATCCCCGACGATCCGCTCACTGCCTCCATGTGGCTCGGGACTGTACCCAACTAAAACCTGTTTGCACAACTCCTTTGAGCGTGGTAGGGTAGTAATCTAAGCACAGTGAGAACTCACACGAGACAAATGACGATCTCAGGTCGACAAACTAACCTGTACACATGTCATCAGGGAACTGCTATCTGATGATATGTATAATACCAACTAGCATGTTTCCGGCGAGTCCTGTCCGGTGTACTCATAACCCAATGAGCACCTGTATACATCTTAGGTGGTCCTACTGACACCAGTGGCTTGTGAGACCGGCCACCGCCTCTCGTCGGGGTCTCGACTGTATACACTAGTCTAATCTGGAGTATCGATTCCCTGTCTCGAAACTCCCACGACTAGGGACACATTAAGGATGTGCTTACAGACCCCAGCTCCCACGTATATGATCGCCATCATACTGCTGGTAGTCAAGCAAGAATCCTATGGGCTCTATCATCATGCAATAGTGAACTAAAGTATGTATACGATGATAAAGACAAACCAGATAGCATACTATCATCTCGAGCAAGACTGTCATATCGGTATAGGTCCTTCCTGAATCATTGCAATCGCGTACCTGCGATCCAATAATTGACTTTGAGGGCACTATCTCCAACATTTTATTCTCTACAAAAACCTAACCGCACTTTCGTAGGGAAACGCCATTGCACTGAGCTCGTGCAACAAGCCGTTAAACCTCTAGGTGTCCCTATAGGAGGAGTGTTGTCTCCTGAGGGTTTTCAGCGGATACTACCCACAAAATCCTATTAAATTTGGCTTTTCGACTTTAATTCTCCAATTAGGTTTTCTAACAAGGAATTCTATTATCGTTGACTCGTAAATTATCCACCCATATTCTTCACACTTCTTCATCATTTAACTTAAGATTATATATGTTCTATAGACTTACTTAGCTTTCGGCATCTCTTAAGTTTTCCTTCTATGGTTCCATCTCCACTTAGGAATTTTTATCAACTCTATTAAAGATACAAATTCTATTTTTCATTCCTCTCTCTTATCTAAATCCCAATCACATATCCCCACGTGTGTGTATAAATCACCCCTACACTTGGAAATTCAAATCAAGCAATCATACTCTTGTCCGTTGTCCAAAGTACTTACTAATTGGTGAATTTTTAAATGAATTTTGCTTACACGTCCTTCATGTGATAGTTAATACTTCTTGAGATACCAACAACCGATTACAAGATGCGCTTGCACTTTAAAGTGTACTTTCTAGTCTTGTAACACCCAAGGCTTTTAGCAGTGACTCCCAAACCAGTTGGTCTAAGGCACTAGGTGATGAAGCACCCTCGCTAAATATTTTTCTATTTTTACAGCCTTAAGTAATCACAAAAACCAGTGTTCATTTTTTTCTTCTTTATTCACACTAGTATATTTTTTTATTTTTCATCATACTAAGGACTTTAGACAAGAGCATTTCAAGGTACCTTCTACTATTCCAAGTTTCAAGGTGCGTGATTGTGCAAATTGTAGGGTATACGTTTTCAGAATCTAGACTTAAGTTAGGAATTATTTTTCAAACTTATACTCTAATAAAATATCAATACTTTTCCTTTGTTTCGACTTAGCCCAAAAAGTGAACCCAAAATTTGCCTATTTCTAAATAAACTATAAAGACATATACTTTCTACCATTAAACTTTAAGAAAGGCTTTTTTAGGGTTTTTAATTTACTAAGTCTAAAATCTAGTTTTTCCTAGCCAGTCAACCTATTTGTCAAACTCAAATCAAATATGGCCAAAATTGAATACAATAATTTTTATAATTTTTAAAAAATTTCAAATTTTTATGGGTTTTCAAATAAGTATGCAAATACAAAAAATATGTACAAATGAATGCGAAGGAAGAAGACGTACCGAGCATACCCCCAAACTTAAACTTGACAGTGTCCTCACTGTCACGCTACATCAAAAAGGTCAAAATGCCGGCACTCCCCTGTTTATTTATTTGCAAAAATTTTTTTATATCTTTTAATGTTTTGAATTTTTTTTTATTTTTATAGAAAACAAAAAAATATATGTACATATATACAACAAGGTTCCCCCCAAACTTAAGCTTGGCCTTACATAAGCCAAAGGTTAGCACCAACCATTCAAAGCTCTTATCGTGGTAATGGTAGGGTTGGTGAAAGAATGGGATGTAAAAGGAAGAAATGAGAAGCACACGAGACCGAATGGGAAGAAGGGTGGAATATGGTCTCGGTGGAGGAGAAGAAGGGTGGAAAAGAGAAAGAAGGGTCGCGCGATCTTGAGGGTATAAATCAAGTGAATAAATTAGCATAATTTGTGATGACCGATGTGTTAAAAACGATTGTGCTAATCTATCAACTCGTCGTGAAATGGGGTCAAATCCCTCAAGATTCGCAAGAACGCATGGGTACGTCGAACTTGGTATAGGAGATGAAAGCATAACGGTTACTTGCACGATTGGAACGATAGGAAGGACGAAAGGGAGTGAATTAGGGATAGTCTCATTCTCACCGTAGTGAACTGTCTCGAACTGGAAAGATTCCATCAATGGTTCGAAACGACTGTATGCAATCGAGTTTGATGGTTCAACTAACTCATCTGAAAATTCAAAGGACTTAAACTCGGGCGGTGAGACTTCAACATCGTCCGAAAAAGTGAAACACTCGTAAGTTTCATCGGCTGTGAGAACTGTGTCAGATTCAAAGGGAAAATTTTCAAACTCACAGTCTTCAAGCGTGATCTTTTGCGTGGTCGGAACGATGGAAAGGAGGGTGTTTGATTTAGGAAGTGTAACAGTAGGAGGATGAATTGGAAAATCCGACACATCAAACAAAAATGGTTCAACCTCAATATTATCCTCAATACTATCCTTAATACTATCCTCATAATTCTCCTCAATATTTAACTCATCCATGCCATTATCATCTAAATCAAGACGCATATGAAGTTCGGGAGAAACATTTAATGACTCGGGATGATGAATTGGACATAAAATATCAAATAAATATACGGGTTTATCATCCAAAATATTCCCGGCGTCTATATCCTCAATCAAGTGAAAATCAATATTTTCTGACACCTCAACAAAAACATGGATATTTATCAATTCAGGTTCTAGATTGGAGGTGTAAAGATCGAAAGGATTAAGTGCGGTTTCACTCGAACGGGGTTCTTCACAATTTGGCAAATCAAGCACTACAAAGTCACACAACTCGTTATTTTGGACACAAGTTTGAAAATTGGAGTTGTTGGATTCAATTGGGTATGGGTAGATTTGATTTGGAAATGTGTAGAACTCACTCGCTCCTCTCAAATTCTTACTCTGTCCAACCGCCTCCTTGTACATTGAAAAATTGGAAGCTAGTTGGAAACTAGCTACCGGTTCACTAAGTTGCATAAGTGCGGCAATGGACGCATCCACATTCCTAACCATTTTATTTGTTGCTGAAATATAAGCTTCCAACGACTGTTCCAAACTAGACATGGGTTGTGAAGGGGTTTCGGTAAAAGATTCAAAATTGTTTGGATACGTGAAACTCCCAAATGGCTGTGTAGAAACAGTGTCTAGCGAAGGTGGGAAAGTTGGGTAGGACTGGTAGGAAGTGGATGGTTGGACATGAGTAGGATCAATATGTGGATAAAAAGGTGAATGGATTTGTTGATCCTTAGAACTGGATGTGTGGAGAAGGGTGAAAGATCGGCTACGAGATTGAGCAATATGCTCAGCAATGGACATCGGTTTAGGAGTTACATCAGGACTCGAAAAAGTGGTATCAACGTACGAAGGTGGTAAAGGTGGACATGGTTGACACAAAGTGGGTTGCAACGTCGAACTGTTTCTCCTAGATGCTTCTATTTGATCTTTCAAAGAATTTTTGGGCACAGAGGGATTTCCTTAAATCGACCGAAACAATTGACGTACGAGGCAAAGTTAGGTTCGGGATACCAAAGTTCGGCAAGAGATTTATGATGTGGGGTACCCATGATAGAAGAAAGAGAAGAGAAAGAAGGTAGATGGTGCAAGGATTTCTTAGCGGCAAACTTTGCAAGTTTTGTTAAAAAAAATTTTCCTTTTTCCTTTTCTCTATATTTGGAAATTTTGCAAAAAGATTTTTTTGAAAAGAGACTTTGACACAAATGCGATCAACCACAAATGCACAATCAGGCCTAGATCTAGGGTCACCTAGGTCAGCTAGACAGCTCCTAACTGTTCCAAAAGGCTAGAAATAGGACCTCAAACCGCCTCTTCACCGCCAATTGCGGCCAGGTAAGTGCCAGGTAAGTGGGAGGCTCCCCGCTACAAGTAGCGGTCCTAATTAGGTAACCACTTGCCCTAGACACACTTGCCTAGATACCGCAAAGTCAAGTTAGGATAAACGGTCGATGCCTATAACTAGTCCTCTGTCCTATTGAGCTCGAAGTCCTTAGGGATGAGTCTAGTATTTTTTTAATTAAGAATGGTCAATGCAAATGCCTTATGTGATTTCTGGGGTCCTGGGAAGGGTGATGAAATCTCCACCCAATCTGAATTGGTCAAAAACCCCTTAAAATCCGATTAAAAATATGCAAAACAGTAAATCACTTGCAATCAAAGTTTTCTTTTATTGCAATTTGAGAAAAGATATGCAAAACAGAAAAGATTTCTTGCAATCAATTTTTATTTTAAACGCGCACAAAGAATCCTGCACAAGATTTGTTATTTGGAAGGGGGAAGATTTTTTAAACGCAAAGAATCCTGCAGAAGATTTGACAGAGGAGATATTGAGATTTACAGAGGAGAGAGAAAAAGCTTACAGGTTTTTTTTTGGCCGCGCTTCCGCCGCTAAAGTGGTACTACCGCCGCGGTTCCGCGGCCATTTTTTTTTCTTTTTTTTTTAGGTAATGATGTCAACAGGGCGCGGCGGTTCCGCGGTCGGAGTAGGGGTACTGTGGCGGATCCGCGGTGGTTTGGGCGGTTCGAGTCCCGAGAAAAATTCTACTCCTCTGTTATTGTAAATTTCTGTTGTTCAGATCTGCTGTTTTCTGTTTTGATTTCTGGATTTTTTTAGATCCGAACTCAATTGTAGATCCTGCAAAATTCACACAAAAATACCCTTCACAAAAATAAAAGATGATAAATTTTTATATTTTTAATTTTTCAGTTTTTATGATTTTTTTAATTTTAGATTAACCCGAAATTGCAAAAAGAAAATAACACGCCATCCCCGGCAACGGCGCCATTTGATTCGTCTCAAAAACTATCTATTAACCGCAATCAAGAACGGCGTCGCTTGGTAGCTAGCCAGTGAGTACGGGTCGGTCCACAGGGATGTTGTGAATTTCCTAATCGCTCAAACGAGTTAATTCCGATTGTGGCCGGATTGATTATTAAATCTAAAAACTAAATTATTCTATACTAAGATTATCTAGATCTAAGTCTTGCTAGGGTTAGGTCTAGGTTAAGTTTGGAAAGTCTATAAATCTCACCGCTTTCTATACCGATATGAAGATCTAATTAGGTGTTATGGTAATTATTAATAAAAGGGATTAGAATCATCGGGAAGATGTTTTCTTCCTCTAGTTTCTTGTCCTTCCTTTATCAATCCTTACCCTAACCTCTATGGAAAACATCACAACCGGGCCTTTATACTATGGTATCACCGTTACTTCGAGGGATAGGGTGCCGTAGGGAGCGGTATGTGAATGTATGCATAGAGTCCTATGAAAATATATGATGGGCAAGAAAGGGGATGAGAGATCTTCGTCTCTCAAACCTTCCCCAGATCTAACCCTAACAAGCGAGGAGACTACTCACTCATTAGGGAATTAAAATACATTTATTTAGGGCAGAGAATAAAAAATTAACTAGGGCAAGGAATTAAATTTATCTAGGGCAATAATAGAAAATTAACCTAGGGCAGAAAATAAAGAAATTACAACTTGATGTTCTCCAAAAGAATTCTGAATTTTATTCATAGAAAGAGGCATAGGGAGGCATAATCTAATACAAACTTTAGAGTTTCTATTTATAGAGGATAGGAAACCCTAGGTTACAATTGATTCGCACGTCTGCATTTACAAGAATACCCCTAGGTTGACTAGTCAAAGCCGTAACACAGATTGGTAAAATTTTCTGCCCATAATTCCCTAACCCTGCCGCGGAACCGCGGCCCGAAGCCTTGTTTGGCCGCGGTTCCGCGGCCAAAAAGGAGGATTGGGCTTTCTGTTTTCTGCTGCAGGCTCTGGGCTTTCTGGGCTTTCTTATTCTTCAGTACTTTTCTCAATTGGGCTTCTGATTCCCTTCCAGATTTTCCAGTGAATAATTATGGTGGACTTTAACCATGGCTTCGCGATCTTGGACTTTGCATTGCCTTGTACTTTGTGAACTTTATCTTTTATGTAGGCTTGACCAAGGTCCTTCTATTTGTTGGTCAAAATCCCTCTTTTGTATCGCCTTTTATCTTTTTCACTGTTTTCGCTTCAAGAACCTGTAACCTGTAATATGTAGCAGACATACGTCAAAAGCACCTGTTTATTTATAAAACGAATAAGAATGGGGAATATAATAATGCAATATTATGGTGTGAACACATACTCGGGGACTTTCTCTGGCCTTCTCCTCTTGTGGGCGGTCGAAGTTGAGGGGGACATTGCAGTGGACACCCAAGTAGCTGTCACCTTCTGTGGGTTGACATGGTGGTCCTCTTCTTGCCAAACCTTTATCTTTTTCTGTCGGCGGGAGTAATTTGGATCAATCACCGAGTCTTGGACTTGACGCCAGACCTTGTAAATTTTAGAGGACAACCGCTAAGGGGGCTATTCCAGCTTTTCCTATGGGGCACTCTCCATAGCTGGAGGAGATTTTTTCAGCACAGCAGTTGGTGAATTCCTGCGCACCCTGTTAAGTAATTCAAAGCTGTTCCCGGTTGGAACATGTTAGTTATATGTATGCCCTAGAGGCCATTACTGTACATAGGATGTATATTGTAGTGGATGCTGGGACATATATAGGTAGGACTTTCTTGCTCGACATGATAGTACGCTATCTGGTTGCTCTTTATCTTAACATGTATAATTTCTGTCTCTCTGTTACATGTTGATAAAGCCCTTAGGATGTGTACTCGACTTGTAGGACTGTGATGTAGATCATACTAGTGGGGCCTGCGTAGTCCATGAGTACATCCTTCAATGTTCCTAGTCATGGGAATATCGAGACGGGGCATCGATATTCCAGAGTAGACTAGCGTATATCTTCTCGACCCATGTGATGGGAGATGGATGATCCCATATCCATTGGTGTTTGACATCAGAGATGGTATACGAGTGTTCAGTGGAGACTGGGTACACTGAACGGACTCGCCGAGAACTCCCAGATGGTATTATACCTTACGTCAGATGGCAGTTCTCTGGTGACACTGGTACAGCTTAGTCTGTTGACCCGAGATCGTCATAGAGTCTTGTGTGTCTCCCACTGTGCTTTGATTTCTACCCTACCACGGCTCTACTGAGGCATGCAAACAGGTGGTTTTTGTGTACAGTCCCGATTCACGTGGAGGCAATGAGCGATAGGAGGGGATTCGTCTCTCCCGGTATTGGGGGTTGATGTTGCGCTATGCTCGACTGGCCATAACTGGAAATCCCTGGCCAGGGTTGCAGTGATTTACTGGTAAGAGTTATCAGTAGTTTCACGCTTTTTATGGACCTTACATCGGCATGACTTATCAAGCTATTGGGGTCTGACGTTTACCACCCCTAGGCGAGATATGCGACATATCAGACGAACAGACCGGACTGTGCGGTAAGTGTTACTGGTTGGATACACAGGAGTGTGAGCGGGCTTGCTCGTTGATCTTCTGATCGCTCAATACCTGGGTGACCGTTACGTTTAGCAGACCGCTTGCGGCTTGTGGGTGTTTGATATAATCATCATCTATTGCCGGCGTATTGACGAGTCTTTAGAGTCCTACACAGAGCTTTCCTGGCTCAAGCGAAACGAAATAGGAGCGCATATGAGATATGTGCGGGACCGAGAATAATTCCAGTATGTGATATTGAATTCTATTCTCGCGATTTGTATTATCGGACGGTTATATGAGATATAGCCGGGTTACCGAATCAAATGTTGATTCGATACATTGATACACTTGATATTAGTCGGTTATATGCAGTATGACCGGATCATTAAATCAAGTGTTGATTTAATGATTTAATGTATAATTATATATTAGATATATTACTTTACATTAACTAGTATTGGTTCACTTAAGATTATTTTTCTCACTAGATTGGGCACATTGTATATTTGATATATGTTTGTGCACTAGTTTGTATCATATTTGATGATACATGCAAACTTGGGTGTGTATATGCTTTAAACCATGTTTAGGTTAATGGTTAGGGTTTTAACTTATTTATTTATTTTATTTATTTTTGGCAAAAAATAAAATGGTGGTTTTCTTTCTTTGCTTGAAGCTTCATGAAGCTTCTTAGCATCTTTGACCATTTTGTTTTTCCTTTAACCTAACCATTACACCTAAACCCTAGTTTATTCTCTACATGTGTTAACTTCACCCATGGTTGCATTATGATAAGTATTTACTTGATTTATTATTTTGAAGAATAATTCATTTTCCTTCTTCTTCTTCTTCATCTTCTTCAAGTGAAGAAAACCTTTCTTGAAAATTTTTAAGTGATGAAATCAAGTGAGAAATCTAAATCCAAAGTGAACCCACTTCCTATTTCTTCATCATCTACCACTTGCCATGTTGTATAGGGTGTTATCTTCACAAGTTTCATGACCTAGTGAAGATGGAGCTTGAGTTTGAGTTGCCTCGACGTAGATCATCTTCGGCATCGAAGTCAACGACCTAGCCCGCTTATTTCTCCGAAGAAACCATCGCTAGAGTCCGGGATCCCGATGATCGCAGTGAAGGGATGTCGTCACGGAGTTTTGGAAGTGGAGGACCGGATCTACAAAGGTTGTAGTCTCTTTCACTTGTAGTTAAAGTTGTTAACTTGCTTAGTTTCGCCTTTACCTCTAGTTAACGATCTTCATTAGGGTTTCTCGGCATATAGAAAAATTTGATTTTGGCATGGTTGATTCCTTATGGAACCTCTTGAGTGTGCCTAGGATCCCTACAGTGGTATCAGAGCCTAGTTAGAGCTTTAGGCGATGTGTAGAGGAAGTTAGAAACCCGATCGAACCCCGAAACCCTAAACTACACCCTTCTCTGTACATTTTCTGAAAATATGGATTTTTGTGAATTAAAAATGCTCAGAAAATAGTGCAGGGAAATATAAGGTTAACTGTAGAAAATGAAGCCCTAACTCTACTGTAGCGCCGCGGAACCGCGGCCTTACCCTGCTTTTGGCGGCGGTTCCGCGGCCGTATGTACTGATTAGGGGTCCATTTTCCTACAGTAATACCCGTAGCCGTTTCCTGTGTTCTCTAGGAATTTTTAATCTGTACTCAACAGTTGAGTTTTCTGGGTTGTTTTGGGGACTCGATGTTTCGATCGGATTGTTTAACTTTGTTTTTGTTTTTCCGGGTATTTTAGAACATGTTAAAAGGTTCGACCAGATATAAATACCCACTTTTTCCCCTGACGGAAAATTTCCAAGTGTTGAATTTTTCCGTAGTTTAAGAATATTCTAAGTAGTGCAAGTAACTCGATAGACCCTCTAGAAGACAACAAACCTTAACTCGATTATGTGACCGTCTTGAACTGCCCTTTGAACCTTAGGATTTGGGGAAGTACGGCATGCCACATGTGAGGCGTTGGCTTGACCCTTCTACAGCTGGACCGTTAGTACTGTGACATGAAATGGATGTTTTTTAAACTTATTTCAAGTGTTGAGCTGTTTCGGGAAAACTTGGGTGTTTGATTGTTCGATCGGAAAGTTTAACATTTTCTATTTATCTGGAAGGTGATACAATATTTGGAATCCACATGTAGTTATGAGATAACTGAATGAATGTTATAAACATAGCAGTTTAGTCTCACTTGATCGGTTGCCACGGAATTTTGAAGCGATCAAAAGTCCGTCGCAATCACGTAGCGTACGCGGATACTCGCCGGGTAAACTTAATAGACAACTACACCCCATAGCCCCGACCAAGTGACTGTAGGAGAACCCCGCCGCCGAAAGCATCCGTTCGGGTGCTCGCGGCAGCGGTGTTCCACCTTAGTGCACTTCGTCGAGGGTATCGGGGGTACGGCCGTCTACTAAAGTTTGCGACGAGCATTCGTTCAGGATGTCGGGAATCTTGTTGAATTACCCGACTTGATATTGAAAAGAGTTCTCGATAATGAGACTAAAATGCGAGGTTTATAATTGGTTAGGCATGCGATGTCTAAAGAGATTGCGGATTCCAACTGTTGTAGTTTTCACTTTCTTTTCTGCGACCGTAAGTGTAATATGTGATATCGCCGGTTTCGTTGCTATATATCAACGACAATTGGGATGGGCATATTTACTTATGTTGATGACATGTGATGTTATGTGTTGCTGGATATGTTATATTGGATCGTCGTGTTTGAATAGCCGGGGTTTTTTTATGTGAGATGAGTGTTTTTCTTTTTCATTCATGTAAAAACTTGTATGTAATATTCTTTTATTGGGGCACTTCCAGATTGCGGAAGATGTCACCGTTGATATATATTATTTACTTTTCCGCATTAGGATAGACCCAAGGAGGGGAGCACAAGTAACCGGGTTCTAGGGTCCAGTGGGAGACCATCTCGAGGAGTCGAGTCCGGGTCTCCTAACCCTAGAATTGGTAGGGTTGCTTGCCGCTCTCGTAGGGGTCTAGGGGTGTGGGATTGGCTATTCATCATGACCGTGGAATCCGTGTTTTATTCAGGCTCAAAATAAAACTCGGACGTCCTAGTATATCCAATATTTCATATGATATTTTCTGCTGCGTTATCTGTGATGTGATCATGTGACATGTTCAGATAGATATTATATATAGTATATATAATATATTATATAAACGTTGCTTATGTTTTACACCCGCGCTAGCCCTGCCCCGCTCTGCCGTTAGTTACCTAACCTAACGGTGCAGACGGGACATCAAGGCGAATGCGGATGACATAAGCGTACGTTATATTTATCTGTGATGTTTAGGTGGACTTAAATGATGGGACTTCATTAATATGATTAATGAAAGAAAATAAAGCTAAAAGATGTTGTGGAATCGAATTTCTTAAAAACGGGTAGCTACAGTTCTTGCTTTTGCATCGCGGTGTTCCTTGTAGAACATCCTGCACCTTATTCGATGAGGAAAGGGCCGACGATCCCTTCACCGGGAGTGACCCTTTTAGCAATAACTGGCAGATGCTACAACCCTCGGTTTGTCTTTTGATTGCTTCTATAGTTTTTGCTTTGCACAGCGGTATATATGATATATCATGTACCTTATTCGATGAGGAAAGGGCCGACGATCCCTTCACTGGGAGTGACCCTTTTAGCAAAACGAAAAAAGCCTCAAAAACACTCCATTTAAAAACCATTTGATTCCACAACAAGATCAAGTTCAAAGCGTTAAAGGTTTTATCAAAAACCATCCGCAGCCCTCCGTCATTTTAGAAAGTAGAGTACTTAGTATTCGTGCTGTGTTTGTTGACCATAGTCAAGGCACAGTGTACGGTAGCTAAGTGATGTCTTCCTACACCGCATATGATGCGATTAGTTAGGACAGTCGCGTGACTTTGTTGACCTTAGTTAAGGGTCATGTGGGTGGGTCTAATTAATCACGAAATGACGGGTAGAACTTGACTAGTGCTTATGATTTTTTGACCATAGTTAAGGTCATAAGTGCTAGGGGTAAAAACCATTATCGGGAGTTTCAAGTGTTGAAATTTGCAATGAGATTGCATACCTTCTATATGATAGTTGGATCCTGATACCCACTGCGAGTAATTGTTACTCCTGGGAGAGTTTTGCACTTTGCAATTAGCCGGTCAAGTAGGTGTCTAGAAAGGTGTCAACGGGGTTATGCCCCTGGAAAAACGAGGTTTATTGTAATTAGGTCCATGCGAAAGCACGGGGAACCTCCCTCAAAGTATCGACACTGGCCTGGCTGAAAGATTGGCGAACTTGTAGAGTGTAATTAATCCCGGCTAGTCTTTCCTTTTAGGGTTTGAAGGAAGATTTGATAAAAAAAGTGGGAGCCATCCTGATTAGATAAAATATATAACCAATCTAATCTTGCAAGAGCGCACGCAGAGTGTTTTCTTCTCTCTCTCTCCAGGTAGCGACCATATCACGCCTTAATCAAGATAATAATATGGATGTATTGACCGAACCCACTTGTTATACTGAGCTGGGGAACGTTGGTCCCGCTCCAACTTATAATTGTTATAAGACAGAGCAGGAAATAGGGGAATACCAGGATTCCCATGCCGCCCAAACGAAGAAAGTGCATGAGATGCATCTCCTTCGGGTGTGTTCATTATAAAGAACTGTTTCTCAGTGTCCTCTACGTCCTAAGTATCAGATACCGGATCAGGATCCCGCAAATGTAATCTGTTACATAGGGCTACAGAAAGGTAGAGAACTGAGAACGGGTGATAAGTTTCATGAGACAGAAAACGGTGCAAGTGTTGCAGCCAAGTCTGTTGGTCACTGTCACCCTGTATTACCAATACATTAATTCTGAACAAATGCTATTAGATACCGAACCTGATATACAAAATCATATCAGTCTCTTTATTAGTAAAGAATGATATAATTTTGTATTGTTGGATAATGTTTTGCACATATCCTATATCAAGAGTTGATCGGTTCAGGCACGTTATCTAAAAGCATATACATTCTAAATCAAACTACAGTTCCTAGTATACAGAACACACACAAGAGGAAGAGTTCGGAAATGAACGGATCCTTCTTGAGGCATTGTAGACTAGGTCATATCAATGCGACCCGACTGGCTGAAGTTACATTTTAGATGCATATTTAAATCAGTTTGAATTTACATTTTATGAAATTTGCCAGTCATGTCACAAAGATAAGATGACCATAGCTCTGTTTATTGGAAACAGAGAAAGGGTTAGTGAACTCTTGGGACTGATACATGATGATGTATGTAAGGACCCCTGTCTACACATGCCAGGACCGGTTCTTTGTACTTCATTACATTCTCTGATGATCTCTCAAGATTCAGCCATATGTTTCTGTTGAAACACAAGTCCGAAACTTTTGAGATATTCACAGAATATAAGTTAGAAGTAGAGAACCAAAAACCGGGTATAAGTATTATGTCCTATGATGAGATCAAGGAGGACAATACTTGTGCATAGAATTCCTGGATTATTCTAAAGGAGAATGAGATTCTCTCTCGGTGTTACTCCTCTGAATATACCACAGCACAACGGTGTATCGGGACGGAGCAATCGCACCATATTAGTTATGGTGTGCTCTATGATGAGTATTACTGAGTTACCTGTTTCTTTTAGGGGGGTATGCACTTGAGAAGCTGCATACCTATTGAATTAGATTCGAATCAGATCACTGCCTACCACTCCATATGAGATATGGTATGGGAAGAGCCTATCTCTTAAGTAAATTAAGATTTGGGATTGTCTGGCCTATGTCAAAAGCAAAATCCGGACAAGATCGAGGCAGGGTCAGTTTTGTAGAACTAGAAGAAGTTCCAGCTATACAAACTGCAGCTGATGATTTGACAGAACCAAAGGATTCAATAGTCTCCGACGAACCTCGGCCTCTCCGCCGATCTAGCAGGGTTCCTCATCCGTCTGAGAGATACTTCGGTTTCTCGATGACAGTGGGAGCGAGGATTGCATCATGAGATGAAGGCCTAACTAGTTTCGAGCAGGCCATTAAGACTGAAGACTCTGTAAGAATGGCTGGATGCTTAGCGATCTGAGATGGAATCCATGTACACCAACAAAGTATGGACTTTGGATGCTATATCTGAAGGGTTAAATCCCCATCAGGAGCAAGTATATCTTGAGAAGATTACTTGGTGTAGATGGAAAAGTTGAGACTTTCAAAGCTAGACTTGTTAAAGGTTTTCGTCATCGACCAGGCGTGGAAAATGATGAAACCTTTTCCAGTGGCTATGCTTAAGTTCATCCGGATCCTACTTGCCACGGCTACATACCATGACTACGATATCTGGTGGTTGGGTGTCATGACTGCTTTTCTAAATATTGATTTAGAAGAGAACGTCTATAAGTACACAGCCAGAGGGCTTCGTAGACAGTGGGAGCAGCGGAAACGTGTGCAAGTTGCTTTACAGAATAAAGCAAGCATCGCGGAGTTGGAACGTCTGTTTTGATGCAATAGTCAAAGAGTTTGACTTCATCAAAATGGTAGATGAACCTTGTATATACAAAAAGGTAGTAGAGAGTAACGTGGTGATCCTCGTAGAGTACGTGGACAACATACTCTTGATAGGAAAAGAGTTTCCTATGCTACGCGCGATCAATCTCCTCTTATCACATGGATTCTCCATATAGGATCAAAGTGATACCTCCTAAATCCTGGAATTTGGACCTATGAGATAGATCTAAATGGATGTTAGGATTCTCACAAGGTATAGTGAGATGGTATCAATCGATCCCGGGGAGAATCACTGGAAAGGTTCCAGACTGATAAGCACGACTGAATGTCAGTCGCAGGCATTGTCTTTACCCTCAGTGAAGGGACGGTATGTTGGAAGAGTTCCAAGTTAGATACCGTGGCAAACTAGACGATAAAGGCTGGTAATATCACTATTAAAGATACGACCAAAGAGGAAGTTTGGGTGTATATTGGTTCATGAGATGAACTAGGTTCCTACCATTGTATGACAATGGAAGTGTGGCTTTGGCCCAGGAACCCTGGTCCCATCAGTGACTCAGACATATTCTGAGGCAGCATCACCTGATCATGGAGATAGTTGATCTCCAGGGTGATCGAGATTAGGAGAGTAGACTCAGAGCGGATCCACTCACAAAGGCCTTTTACCATAGAGAGACTTTTATGGAATGGTTGAGTATGAGATACTGCAACCACTGCTTCAGATGACCCTAGTGCAAGTGGGAGATTGTTAGTTATATGTATGCCCTAGAGGCCATTACTGTACATAGGATGTATATTGTAGTGGATGCTGGGATATATATAGGTAGGACTTTCTTGCTCGACATGATAGTACGCTATCTGGTTGCTCTTTATCTTAATATGTATACTTTCTGTCTCTCTGTTACATGTTGATAAAGCCCTTAGGATGTGTACTCGACTTGTAGGACTGTGACGTAGATCATACTAGTGGGGCCTGCGTAGTCCATGAGTACATCCTTCAATGTTCCTAGTCGTGGGAATATCGAGACGGGGCATCGATATTCCAGAGTAGACTAACGTATATCTTCTCGACCCATGTGATGGGCAATGGATGATCCCATATCCATTGGTGTTTGACATCAGAGATGGTATACGGGTGCTCAGTGGAGACTGGGTACACTGAACGGACTCGCCGAGAACTCCCAGATGGTATTATACCTTACGTCAGATGGCAGTTCTCTGGTGACACTGGTACAGCTTAGTCTGTTGACCCGAGATCGTCATAGAGTCTTGTGTGTCTCCCACTGTGCTTTGATTTCCACCCTACCATGGCTCTACTGAGTCGTGCAAACAGGTGGTTTTTGTGTACAGTCCCGATTCACATGGAGGCAATGAGCGATAGGAGGGGATTCGTCTCTCCCGGTATTGGGGGTTGATGTTGCGCTATGCTCGACTGGCCATAACTGGAAATCCCTGGCCAGGGTTGCAGTGATTTACTGGTAAGAGTTATCGGTAGTTTCACGCTTGTTATGGACCTTACATCGGCATGACTTATTAAGCTATTGGGGTCTGACGTTTACCACCCCTAAGCGACATATGCGACATATCAGACGAACAGACCAGACTGTGCGGTAAGTGTTACCGGTTAGATTCACAGGAGTGTGAGCGGGCTTGCTCGTTGATCTTCTGATCGCTCAATACCCGGGTGGCCGTTACGTTTAGCAGACCGCTTGCGGCTTGTGGGTGTTTGATATGATCATCACCTACTGCCGACGTATTGACGAGTCTTTAGAGTCCTACACAGAGCTTTCCTGGCTCAAGCGAAACGAAATAGGAGCGCATATGAGATATGTGCGGGACCGAGAATAATTCCAGTATGTGATACTGAATTCTATTCTCACGATTTGTATCATCGGACGGTTATATGAGATATAGCCGGGTTACCGAATCAAATGTTGATTCGATACATTGATACACTTGATATTAGTCGGTTATATGTAGTATGACCGGATCATTAAATCAAGTGTTGATTTAATTATTTAATGTATAATTATATATTAGATATATTACTTTACATTAACTAGTATTGGTTCACTTAAGATTATTTTTCTCACTAGATTGTGTACATTGTATATTTGATATATGTTTGTGCACTAGTTTGTATCATGTTTGATGATACATGCAAACTTGGGTGTGTATATGCTTTAAACCATGTTTAGGTTAATGGTTAGGGTTTTAACTTATTTATTTATTTTATTTATTTTTGGCAAAAAATAAAATGGTGGTTTTCTTTCTTTGCTTTAAGCTTCATGAAGCTTCTTAGCATCTTTGACCATTTTGTTTTTTCCTTTAACCTAACCATTACACCTAAACCCTAGTTTATTCTTTACATGTGTTAACTTCACCCATGGTTGCATTATGATAAGTATTCACTTGATTTATTATTTTGAAGAATAATTCATTTTCCTTCTTCTTCTTCTTCATCTTCTTCAAGTGAAGAAAACCTATCTTGAAAATTTTCAAGTGATGAAATCAAGTGAGAAATCCAAATCCAAAGTGAACCCACTTCCTATTTCTTCATTCTCTACCACTTGCCATATTGTATAGGGTGTTATCTTCACAAGTTTCATGACCTAGTGAAGATGGAGCTTGAGTTTGAGTTGCCTCGACGTAGATCATCTTCGGCATCGAAGTCAACGACCTAGCTCGCTTATTTCTCCGACGAAACCATCGCTAGAGTCCGGGATCTCGATGATCGCAGTGAAGGGACGTCGTCACGGAGCTTTGGAAGTGGAGGACCGGATCTACAAAGGTTGTAGTCTCTTTCACTTGTAGTTAAAGTTGTTAACTTGCTTAGTTTCGCCTTTACCTCTAGTTAACGATCTTCATTAGGGTTTCTCGGCACATAGAAAAATTTGATTTTGGCATGGTTGATGCCTTGTGGAACCTCTTGAGTGTGCCTAGGATCCCTATAGAACAGCAGCATCAACTTCCACCATTGGAGTTGGCGGAATCAGTCCAGAAGGGGAATTGCCCCCAGCCTTCCTCACTCGGCGCCAGTGGCGACGTCGAGCATATCGTGCGGCCGGGATCACCTCCGCTGTTGGAACAGCTTTTCCATACCTCCTGTTTTGATGAGAGTCCGTTGTTGGCACCAGCCTGTCAAAGATGGATGCTCGCTGAGAGGGAATGGCCAATCTGGAAAAGGCCGATTTTCGTGCGAGGGAAACGGATTTTGTTACTTCACCCGGAGTGGGAACTGAAATGGTCAGTCTTGTGAAGACCGACCCCTTAGCCGGAGAAGCCGCCTTGGTGACTTCAAGAGTAGGAATGGCTATCCGCTTCGGGATAACACCTTTCTGGTATTGCGGGCTTCTTCACGGGCCCGTTGGAGCTTTGGCCCAGTCTGCTGAAAACTGAGGCGCTTGGTTTGGGCGAACCATTAAGAGGGGCTGCAGTAGTTGTGAGCCGATTAAAGACCGAGCTCTTCGGAGCTTCTTGCAATGGTACATGGGCGTTGAAATTCATCGGTGGGAGCATGGTCCCGAAGAATAGCCCAGTGGTGGCTTGAGTTACCTGCTCCATTGGCATTGTGAAAAGGGAGGCCACTTGAGGCCCATAAGTCACTCCTTTTGCGAGGACAGAGCGGGTGTTGTTGCAATTCTTGCAGTTGGTGCAATTGGAAGCCATTGATCTTCTGTTTTCTGCACGGAGCAAGACACCAAATCTTAGTTCCTCGAACCCAAGGGCAACCATATCAAACCGCGATTCGTTCGCGAAACACGACACACGAAGTGTGGAGTGGAAAGAGGAAGAGGTCCCACCAGGAGTGCCAGAATCTGTTCTTCGCCGAACACAGAGACGAGACCGCAGAGGTCCGTCTTGCCTGAATTTCGAGGGCAGATGCTAATTGGTGCTATCCGTCCATCTCTCCGAAGATGCCAAGTTGATTTATGACACCATATATCGAAGGTTTAAACGGATGCAGCCGATGTAGCAGAATTCGTCAGATTCCCCCTCATTTGAGGGGTTTTTGATTGTGCGGACGCTCTTCCCTACATGCGCAAGCCCTTACAGTTAATTACGCTACCGCATCGCGGTAACCACTTTCTCCTTCTCCAGATGGTCACTTCGTGTCGTGGGTGTTTGTTTTGATTTTTGGTTGCCCGTGGATTGTATACGGAGACTAATTTATGTTGTCGCCCGTAGGGCGTGGATTAGTCCAAATCTGTATTTTCTTAGATTTGGGTTTTAGGTTGGGTTTAAGGATACGTTAGTCTCATTTGAGACTAAGATCAACTTAAACGTTTGTTAAGGATAAGTTAGTCTAATTTTAGACTAAGATCAACTTAACGTTTGTTAAGAATACGGTAGTCTAATTTAGACTAAGATCAACTTAACGGGATCGTTTAGATCCAAAAAAAAGAGCATTTGGACTCTATTATTTAGTTTAGGGACATTGCGGTCGATTACCAGTTTAAGGACATGGTGGTCCAAGGTTAAGAACATCATAGTCCATGGGTTTAAATAACCCCACAGTCCGAGGTTAAGGACATCATAGTCCATGGGTTTAAAGGATCCCACGGTCCGAGGTTAAGGACATCATAGTCTATGGAATGATTGGTTATCGGGACCCGTCACCTCTCTGAAGACGTTGAAGGATTACAACGATAAATATCAGAGGAGTGAAGAGATGTACCCTTGAACCGATATTGGTTGGGGGATCTATAGTCCAATTTGGGACTAAGATCAAAGATTTATGAGCATATGGGCTCAGTTAATCTGAATTAAGGACTTATGGCCAATCTTGGGCCAAGTCCAATCAAGTTAAAATGTTTAACATTTAACAATACTGAGCATTGATTTGAGTTCTGACAATATTTTTGTCTTTTATGGAATGCTTAGCATTCATCATAGCTCTCTGGCTTATTAAAGAACAATTTATGTTCTATCAGCGCATACGTGAGGGGCACATGGTGCGCTTGGCGTTTTGCGCCAGTAAAAGAGCGCAGAGCGCTAGTTTATAAGCGCATTGCGCTTCTGCTGAGTACCGCCCACGTGAGGAACACGTTGTGCGCTTGGCGCTAAGCGCCAGATGATGGGCGCATTTCGCCAGTTTATGAGCGCAGAGCGCTATTTGTTCAGTGACGTGCACGTGGGGAGCACGTGATGCGTTTAGCGTAAGTCTATGAGCGCAGTGCGCTAATTTGGAGCGCTAAGGCTCTTCAAAATTAAGAGCTCCAAGGATCTGCAGCGCTTTGCACTAGTCTTGAGTGCTGAGGCGCTTCTGCTAAGTAGCGCACACGTGAGGGGCACGTGGTGCGCTTAGCGCTGTGCGCCAGTCCAAGAGCGCAAAGCGCTATTTTGTGAGCGCAAAGCGCTAACTGATCAACTTTGTGATAAAAACAAAAGTTCTTATTTTATAGGAGATGCTTCAATTTCTTATATTGATGAAAGGCTTTGCCTTTATGGATCTGTGATTTTAAGAGAATTGAATTATTCTTCCCCCTTTTATAATGAGATACTATGATCTCTGAAAGACAATGTGTCTTATAGATCTATGATCTGAAGAAGGTTAAATTCTTCCCCTTATTTTTATGATGAGATACTTTGATCTCTGTTGTGAAAGACCTTGGTCTTTTAGATCTATGATCTTAAAGAAAGAACTGAATTCTTCTTTTTAATATGAGATGATTTCATCTCTCTGTTCTTTTACCTTAAAGAAAAGTTGTTCTTCTATCGAGAGCTTGGCTTTTCTTTCTGAGATTTTTCTCAAAACTTATGGGGGGGTTCCTCTATATGTTTCTCTCTCTTAGACTTGAAGTCTTTGGGCCTTTATATAGGGCAAGCTGATTTGTTCAATCAGTTAAGGAGATCTTTTCTCCAATTGATTTGGGGATTTCCCCACCGTTGGATCTTTGATCCAAGGGCTTCTGATTTACAGAAGGCAATTTTCTTGTTTTTAACAAGATTGGGAAATCTTTTCCATATAGAATTTATTCTGTATTTTGGTGATTTTTAATCACCATTGGATCATTGATCCAATGGTGCTCTGATTTACAGAACACAATCTTGTTGTTTGGAAAGATTTTGAGGAATCTTTCTTCAACAGAATTTAATTCTGATTAATTAATAATTTATCATTATTATTGGATCTTTGATCTGACGGTAGGGAGCTTTTAGTTCCAGCGCTAGCGCAACCGTGTTTTGCACGTGGTGCGCTGCTTAGAGTGCAGCGCACTTAACGCTAGCGCACCCATGCTTTGCACGTGGTGCGCTGCTTAGGGCGCAGCACACTTGGCGCTGCTTCTGAAGCGTTGCTTCATTTCAAAATTTGAATTTTAAACAGAGCTTTTCTCTGATTGGGGAAAACAAGCACTTTAGATCTTCAATATTTAAACAATACTTTAAGACCTCACGTGGGAGCATGTGAGCGCCGAACATATGCTAGTGTTTAACACTATGATAGGCCAACCTTAGCCTAAGTTAGCTAAGTCACCCAAAACCAAAACCTTGTTTTTAACCGAGCCCTAATTATGCTCAGGTCTTCCAAAATTAAACATTTCAGATGGCATTTACAATAATGTTTATCCCATTGCTTCTCAATCTGGCATTTGGTTCAAGGGTACATCTCTTCACACCTCTGATCCATGTCATTGTAATTCTTCAACATCTTCAGAGAGGTGGTGGGTCCCGACGACCAATAACTATCTGGTGCATTTTCAAACCCATGATTACATCCAAACAATGGACCGCGATGTCCCTAAACTAAAACGATAGAGTCCAAATACTCTTTAGTTGGATCTAAATGATCCCAAAATTTTGTTAAGTAGATCTTACTCTAAAATTAGACTAATGTATCCTTAACAAGCATTTAAGTTGATCTTAATCTAAAACAAGATTAACGATCCTTAAACCAACCCAAACCCAAATCTATGAAAATACGGATTTAGATTAATCCACGCCCTACAGGCGACAACATAAATTAGTCTCCGTATACAATCCACGGGCAACCAAAAATAAAACAAACACACACGACATGAAGTGACCATCTGGAGAAGGAGAAAGTGGTTACCGCTATGCGGTAGCATAATTAAGTGCAGGGGTTTGCGCCTGCAGGGAAGAGCGTCCCCACAATAAAAAAAAATCCCTCATACACGAGGGGGAATCTGATGAAGTCTGCAACAACGGCCGCATCTGTCTAAACCTCTGATATACGGTGCCATAAATCAACTTGGAATTTTCGGAGAGGTGGACAGATAAAACCAAATAGTATTTGCCCCCAAATTCAGGCAAGACGTTTGTCTTCCTGGTTTTCGACGGAGAACAGATTCTGGCACGTCCGGTGGGACATTTTCCTCTTTCCACTCCACATTTCGTGTGTCGTGTTCGCGAACGAATTGCGGTTTAATGTGGTTGCCCCTAGATTTGAGGTATTAAGATTTGGTGTCTTGCTCCTGTGCTAGAGAAAATGGCTTCCAATTACACCAGCTGCAACAACAACTCCTACTCCGTCCTCACCGGAAGAGTGACCTATAGGCCCCAAGCGGCCTCCATTTTTGCCATGCCGGTGGAACAGGTGACTCGGGCCACCACTGGACTGTTCTTTGGGACCATGATCCCACCAGCAAGCTTCAGCATCCCAATGCCATCACAGGATGCTCCGAAGAAGTCGGTCTTTGATCGGCTTACAACTACCATGACCCCTCTCAACGGGCCGTCAAATTCCAAGGCTATTGCCTCGGTCTTTAACAAACTAGGCCAAAGCTCAAGTGGGTCCATGAAGAAGCCTGCAAAACCTGAATGAATCATCTCGAAGCGGATAGCCATTCCAACTCCGACGGACGAAGTCGTCAAAGGGGCATCTCCTACTAAGGAATCGGTCTTTGCGAGACTGGCCATCCCAATTCCTGCTTTAGGTGAGGTCGTCCAAACTACTTCACCTGCCTGAAGGTCAGTCTTCGAAAGGTTGGATGTTTCTTCTCAGCGGACGTCAGTTTTTGATAGGCTGGCACCAACAGCAACCCTTCACCAGAACAGGGGCATGATGAAGCCACTCCTGTAACCGAGCCAGTACCGTCTGCAAAACATGCTCGGCGTCATCACTGGCACCGAATAAGGAAAGCTGGGGGCAGTTCCCTTTCTGGATTGACTCCACCAGCTCTGATGGTAGGAGTCGATGCTGCTGTTCTAACTTGGAACAGCTTTGAGCCGCTCAGGAGGGTGCGCAAGAACTCTCCAACTGCCGTATTGAAAAGGTCTCCTCCACCCGCTGAAAATATCACAAAGGTGAAGCCGGAGCAGCCTCCTCATCAGCTGTCCTCCAAAATCCACAGGGTCTGGCGAAGAGTCCAAGGCTCTGTAATCAATAACGACTACTCCCGCCAACCAAAGAAGAAGAGGGTTCGACAAGAGGAGGACCATCCCTCTGCCACGCCATGAAAGGTGTCGTCTGCACGGTTGCTTACATCAGCAACCCCCTCAACTTCAACCGTCCATAAAAAAAGGAGGGCGGAGAAGATCCCTATGCCTGCGATGAATATCAAAAGCACTGAACCCAGAAGCTCCAACTCTAGGGGCATGGTGATGCATACTGTTTACATGGCTTTCGGGAAAGAGGAGAGCCGCGCTTCCGGGGGTCACCGACCACTCACCGGATCCGTAACAAAGGCCCAGGAGCAACAACAGAAGCTCCAAGAAATGTTAACAAAGATGGCCGCACTCATTGGGCCAAAAGAAAGCCTGGAGACATTGTCGGAGCAACGCCAGGAGCAAGAAACCGATGCCGAGTTCCTCCGCAGAATTCTTGAGAAGAAAGATAAAGAAGCCGCGGAACAAGCGGCCAATATAAAACAAATGGCGCTATTGTTCCAGGACATGGTGGGCATGATGGTCCAGCTGGACCCTCCAACGAAGGAGCCTCCAGTGATCATTGAAGACGACAGAGGGGAGACATCAAACTCTCTTCCGTCCTTTTCAACAGCAAAGGAGGAAACAATCTCGAAAGCTACGCTCAATGATTATATAGCTCAACAGATACGAGCCCATAAAGCGAACGAAGCTGCTGGCCAAGTCGTCAGAATTGGGCGACCCTATCCCAGCTGGTACGAACAGATTAAGTACCCGTCAGGATACACAATTTCTAAGTTCCACGTATACAAGGGGACAAGCAATCCCCATTAACATGTCGCTCAATTCAGGGCTCTGTACGGCAATACTAGAGGGGATGATAAGCTACTGCTTCTCCAATTCGTCGGTTGCTTAGCGGAGACGGCCTTTGAATGGTATTCGGAGCTTCCGAACGACTCCGTCAAAACGTTTATAGAGATGGAGTTGCTATTCATTCAGCGTTTTGCAAGCGCTAGCGAACGCACCCCAATCACGGCGTTGATCAATGCCCGAGTGAAGCTAGGGGAGACATGGGTTTAGTATGCAATTCGGTGGCGCAACCTATGGTTGAAGTGCGAACAGTGCATAAAAGAGGCTCCTGCAGTAGGCATGTTTGTGGGAACCCTCGATCCGCAGGCGACCATATCTCAATTCATGATATTTTTCAAGCCAACCACCTTCCAGGCCTTGATTGACAAGCTGGCTCAAATGGACCAGATGGACCATAGACCTTCCTCTTCAAAGACGGCGCCTCGGAATGAAAAGGGAAAAGGGAAAGCGACCTTCGTCTCCAATGTTCAGCAACAGCCAAGTGGTCCAAAACCAGCTGATCGCCAAAACGATAGACAACGATTTATCAACGAAAAGTTAAAACATCCTTACTCGTTCCCTCGGGATAAAACAAGGAGACTATTCGAACTGGCGGTGCGCAATAGGCTCATCACTCTACCAGATCCGAGACGCCCACTGCAGCCAGGTGACGTCAACAATCCCAATTACTGCCCCTCCCACCGAGTTGTAGGCCACCTAATTGAAGATTGCTTCGTCTTCAAAAGCTGGATCGAGGACCAATATCAACAGGGAAAATTTGCGTTGTCCGAGAACTGGAAGGTAAGCCCGCCCCAACCGCACGCTCTTAAAAAAGTGGACACGCCGGGGGCATCGTGCTCCTTTATAGAAGAAGCTCCATGGGAGGTCGCTCTTTCAGCCAAAACAAAACGAATGCTGAAATATCTTCAAACATTCCAGGCGATTAGGTGGAGAAGCCCGCTGGAACTCGAGGTCATTGAGGAAATGTTGAACCACGCCCGACGCCAAGATTTGGTAGCGATGGGCAAAACGCCCAGGCCCAGCCGTCAAAATCTTCGAAAAGGAGGAAGAAGAACAAAAAGCCCGTGAAGCCTGATAACAAGCACACGAACCTGCAAAAGCAGATTGACGCACTGGAAGAATATAATCAGAAGGCACGAACCCCAGTCACGCTCCAAGAATTTCTCAACAACATCCCTGAGAGCAGAGAAAACGACAATGACGACGGAGACGACTCGTTAGAAGAACCCAAAGATTATGTGGCAAGTTGTCACATGATCTCTCATTCGCCCGTAAATGACGAAGAAGCTCACATAGAGGAGCTGGGGGCAGGAGCGGTGCCAAAATCCTTTGAACCGTCTGACAAGATGATCGACATACTACTGATCGAAGCCCGTCAGAAGAGCAAGGCTGATCAGCAACGTGAAATGGCCATATTCGAAAGGGCCGGGCGTCGGCGTCAACTTGAAGAAGTCATGGTAGAGATGGATCATGAAACACTCCAACCGGATCAAAGTGCACCCACGGCAAACAAAAGAAAGCTTAAGACGAGAAAACGGTTTTCCAAAGCCTTGTCCATAGGAAAGAAGCTGCCACCGCCCAAAGAAAATATCCCCGAGGATTGGCACCTTGACGAAGCAGACGTACATCCTAACTATTGCTTATACCACCAGAGGATTGCACACCCTACTGAAGAGTGCATGGCTTTTAAAAATTGGTGGCAAGGGTACGCCGCTCACCGACAACATTTCAAGCGGATAAAGCGCAAAGCTCGTCGGGAACGGAGAATCACGACAGATGAGCATAAAAGAGCTACCAGCAACTGTCACATGGTTGATACCAGGGGATCGCAGGTTTTCACCTTCGGAAGTGATTCTGACGAAGAAGTATCTCTTGGCCGTCTCTTCAAAGAATCCATCTCAGGAAGAGAAGAAGAGATTGAACTATGAGAATATTCAGCTGCGTAACCGCACGTTGCCTGAAAATAATCTCGGACCCATGAACAAGGGATCGAACAAAAAAGATAAAGGGAAGGAAAATGTCCCTAAGGATATCGCCCTCGATGATCGAGTCGTCAAAGAGCTTGCAGCCAAGGTCCCACCTAAGAAGAGCAGAGTGGATTACAATGTCCTGGCCCATCTGAGGAAGACACCCTCGCAATAAGCATTTTGGATGCCCTTCTCTTCTCTAAAGAGGCACGAGATTCTCTAATCAAGGCAATACAAGACCCCGGACAGTTTCAAGCCTTCTTTGCCGAAGAAAAGATTAAGGACGGGCTGGAAGAAGTTCACACGGCCGACATTACCTTTAGCGATGAAGACCTCCTCCTCGGGACGTGCGAGCACAACCGCCCCCTATATATCACCGGGTACCGCCACGACATTAAGATAGGAAAGATTCTAGTTGACAACGGGTCCTCTGTCAACCTCCTAAATGTCAGAGTGCTAAAAGATATTTGCATGAGCGTTCAGCACCTAGATCGGGATAAAATTACCATCTCTGGTTTTGACTCCCAGTCATCACGGACGCCCGGGTCCGTAATACTGACGTTACGCTTCGGGTCGCTCATCACCGACATCAAGTTTCACGTCATTGACGCTAAGACTTGCTACAACGCTTTGCTCGGCAGGCCGTGATTACACGAGTATAATATCATCCCTTCTACACAACATCAGTGTATGAAGTACTTCAAAGATGGTCTCGAGTACACTGTGACGGGGGAACTAAACCCATTCTCCGTGAACAAAGTCCGCAAATATGAAGATGCCAAGTACTTCCTGCCAGACTTCGAAGACATAGAAAGATGTAGCAAACCGAAGAGCAAACAAAAAGCTATCACCACTATTCCGGTCTTCGGGAGTGATACCGAAGAGAAAGAGGAAATAGTCTATTCGGGGCCACCCCAATGCAGCAAGCCGAGACCCTCTACCCCTATCCTGGTCTTTGGCAGTGACTCTGAAGACGAAGTCATCGCAGTGTTCTCGGTCCGTCCATCAGTGCAAGCCCTTACTGGAGATGATCAGAGTTTGCAGATCGCCATGGTCCTGAGAAAGCATTACAAAGAACTCGACACACTCGATACCTATAGTGTACAAGAGCTGCAGACGTTCTATGTCCCTTCCAGGCGAAGAGGTGAAAAGGCGATCCTATTCTATTGATCCACAGAGACTAAAGTCGAAAGAGATGTTTGGCGTGGTGTCGAACCTATGCTTGACAGGTTCCAACCCATCCATCTTCCCAGATACTATGCAAAGAGATTGAAAAGGTTATTGAGATGCTAAGGCGTACCCTTTAAGCAAACCGCGTGACAGGCCCAATTCTACAACAGGATCTGGAACGTCTCGGAACTCAGCAAAAATTGCCCAACGGAAAAATGGGAATAATCGGGCTTGGATATGTTCAGTCCAAGAAAAGGGAGCAATTCCATGACTGCCATGTCATAAAGGACCTCAATGAAGAAGAGGATGGTCTTTTAAAAGACGCCGACGTTGAAACAAAACGAGGTCCCGTCATAAAAATGCCGAGTCCGTCGTTTGAAGAACATATGAACAAGCTAGTACGGGAAGCGAGTCAAAAGGTTCGGAACTATTACAGCCGCGAAATAGCCATTTACGAGAAAGCCAAGACGCAACGCCTCCTTCAGCAGGCTACGGAGGACGACGATGCCCTTCACCGTCAGCCCGCCGTGTATTCCCAAGACAAGAAAAGGGCCCGACGCAGAGGCAAAAACAATTCAAAGAATGGAAAAAATGTTCGACAGCGGCAAAACAGATTCAAAAGGCCACTTGATCAAGAAGAGGTCAGCCGAAATCCGTCTTTAACGAAAAAGATGGGTCGAGCATATTCCTTCCCTCAAGACAAGACAAGGAAGATCTTCGATCTCGTCATGAAATATCAAATGATTACGCTCCCGAAGTCCAAGCATCCCGAACAAGCAAACGAGGTTCATCGCCCGGATTATTGCTCCTATCACCGAGCGATAGGACATCCTCTTGAAAACTGCTTCACCTTCAAAAACTGGGTCGAAGACCAATATCAACTCGGCAGGTTCGCTCTATCCAACAGTTGGAGGGTAACCCCACCGCAAAAGCATATACCAAAAACAACGTATATGGCGAGAGTAGAACTAGATCAAAATCGGTCTTGGAAACAATCTCGTACCTGTCACGTGATAACGCTGTCAGAAGAAGGAGTGCCCGAGAATATGGATGACCTCTCTTGGTGCTTCAAAAACGAGGATGAAGAGGAATTGATCTCAGAATTTCCACCAGCGCCAAAAGAGTTGGAAGATGGAATACATACTACGGCGAACAACCTAAGGAAAATCGACCTGGGGACGGCAAACGACCCGCGGCCTACGTTCGTCAGTGAGCTGTTGTCTAAAGAACAGGTGGCTACACTAAAAGACGTGCTCATACAGTATAGGGACTGCTTCGCATGAAACTATTCCGAGATGCCGGGGTTAGATCCAGAAATCGCTATGCATAAATTGATGATATCTCCGGACGTCAAGCCAGTCAAACAAGCATCAAGAAGAATACGGCTCGAGCTTGAGATGAGTATCAACGCCGAGGTCAAGAAGCTAATCGACTCCGGCTTCATCCAAGAAGTTCAATATCCTGATTGGATCGCTAACATTGTCCCAGTGATGAAGAAAAATGGGACGGTGCGCATCTGTGTGGACTTTCGGGACCTCAACAAAACTTGCCCGAAGGATGATTTTCCCATACCGGTTACTGAGCTGATGATAGATAACACGTCCATTCCCGAAGTTTTCTCCTTCATGGATGGCTCATCAGGGTACAATCAAATAAAGATGCATCCCAAAGACCAGAAGCATACTGCTTTCCGGACTCTTCTGGGTATATTCTACTACAAAGTGATGCCTTTCGGCCTGAAGAACGCCGACGCTACCTATCAGAGGGCCATGATGAAGATTTTCGATGATCTCATACATGAAATCGTCGAGTGCTATATTGACGACCTTGTGGTGAGAAGCAAATCGTACGAGGAGCATTGGGAGCATCTGAAGATAGTATTCCAGCGTCTTCAAAAATACAATCTGAAGATGAACCCTCTCAAATGCGCGTTCGGAGTTTCCTCGGGCAAATTCCTGGGATTCATCGTACGACATAGGGGAATCGAAATAGACCCGTCAAAGATCAAGGCGATTATAGAAATGCCTCCGCCAAGAACTCTCAAGCAACCGCGGTCTCTCTAAGGAAAGCTCGCGTATATCCGACAATTCATAGCCAATCTCTCCGGCAAGTGCCGTCCCTACAGCCATTTAATGAAAAAGGGGACACTGATCGTCTGGGATTGCAAATGCCAAACCGCATTGGACGAAATCAATCAATACCTGCAGAATCCGCCGGTACTGACCACTCCGGTCAAGGGAAAACCCCTCATCATATACACAACAGCTCTTGAAGGTTCTTTAAGTACGTTATGAGCATAAGAGAACGACCAAGGGAAAGAGAACCCTCTACTATTTGATTCGAGTTCTCCCGGGGACAGAAAACAACTACTCCCCCATCGAAAAACACTGCCTGGCGTTAATCTTCGCGATAACGAAGCTCAGACACTATGCGTTGGCGCATGAGGTCCATCTCATATCAAAGGTGGATCCTCTCAAGTATTTGATGTCAAGAGCCATACTAACAGGATGGCTCGCTAAATAGGCCCTACTCTTAATAGAATTGTCGATAACATACCGACCTCTTAAGGCAGTGAAAGGCCAGGCCATAGCCGACTTCCTCGCTGAGCATCCGATACCTGCCGACTCACCCCTAAATTGTGAATTGCCAACCGAGCACTCGTTTGACATGATCGACAGGGAGAGAGGAGGGAATGATACCCGATAGGAACTCTACTTCGATGGGGCATCTTCCATGAAGAAGAGAAAGCACACCACCCCTATAATCAAATCGGGGGTAGGCCTTACCTTTGTAACCCCGCAAAGAGGGATAATGCGCTTTGCCTTTTTCTTAACAGAACCAAGGATAAACAATGAAGCAGAATATGAAGCTTTGATAGCAGGTCTTGAGATCGCTGTCGACATGGGAATCAAAGACCTCCTCATATACGGAGACTCCCAGTTGGTCGTTAGTCAAGTAAACGGCGACTATCAAACATGCAAACCAAAGTTGGTGAAGTACGGTGAGAGAGTGCAACAATTGCTGACTCAAATCCCTTCCTACGCCGTGGAAAGCATACCGCGAACAGAAAATAGCAAGGCGGATGAATTAGCCAAAATCGCCAAAGAACTGGCTGACGAAAACCTCGATGACGTAAGGATTGTTGTACAAAGCCATCGGGTTCTTGCACCAGCGGAAAAATCTCCGGAGTCATCTGAAGAAAAGGAAGCGACCAAGAAAACGGCCCTACAAATAGAGGACCAAGAAAAGGTTAAGGATTGGAGAGAAGTCTTCATAAACTACTTCAAATCCAATCGAACACCTGAAGATGCATCCTCAAGACATCAGCTCATGAAACGAGCTCTGTCTTTCGCCTTCGTCAATGATACTCTGTATAAGAGATCGTTCGACTCTCTGTGACTGAGATGCCTGGGACCGGAAGAAGCAAGGAGAGTCGTCCAAGAAACTCACGACGGACTCTGCGGTTCTCATCAAGCCGGGCCAAAGATGAAGCTGAAGATCAAAAGAATGGGTTACTACTGGCCCACGATGATCCAAGACTGCCTCGAATACGCAAAGCAGTGCCACTTGTGCCAAATTCATAGAGACTTCATCCACCAGCATCCAAACCCGTTACACCCAACAGTGGCTAGCTGACCGTTCGAAATATGGGGAACCGACGTAATTAGGCCCATCAAGCCAGCAACATCCAGAGGACATTGGTTCATATTGATGACAACCGATTACTTTTCTAAGTGGGCAAAAGCAGTGCCGCTAAGGGAAGTGAAGATGGAGAATATCCTCCATTTCTTCAAGACTCATGTTATTTACCGGTTAGGAACTTCGCGATGGATTATCTTCGATAACGGGCCGGCCTATAGAAGTCACAAAATCATTCGTTTCGCACAGCAACATAATATAGACTGGAGATACTCTTCGGTCTATAATACCTGAGCTAACGGTCTAGCTGAGGCTTTCAACAAGACCATAAAGAAGACGGTGTCCAAAAGTAAAAAGGACTGGCACGAGAGACTGCATGAAGCTCTCTTGGCTTATCGGACCACATTCAAAACAGCCACTAATACAATGTCGTACGCATTGGTATTTGGCACTGAAGCGGTACTCCCCTTGGAGATAGAGCTACCCTCTTTACGGTAGCAGTTCATTATGAGCTAATAGACGAAGAGAATGCTCATCTTCGGCTTGACGCCCTCGATGAAACTCGTCTCATGGCGCAGCAAACTCTAGAAGCTTACAAAGTAAGGATGACGCGCAGATACGAGAGACTGACCAGGCCGAGAACATTTCGCTAAGGCGAACTCGTGCTAGTGGTCAAGAGACCCATGATCCCCAATCATTCCAAATGGGAGAAATTCGAGACGAACTATGAGGGCCCGTACATTATAGACAAAGTTTACCAAGGTGGGGCTTACTTGCTCATAGATATGCATGGCGAAAGACTCTTCAGGCCAATAAATGGCCGGTTCCTAAAAAAATACTACGCCTGACGAGCCACGGCCTAGGTTAACGATAGATGACAACACCTATGTCTGCTCGCTATCTTCCCAAGCCCAAACTCTATAAGTAGTATCCAGCGAAACCGTTGTCTCCAAAATGGCAACGATGGGCCGAAACGTCCCTAAACTAACAAGGGACCGCAATGTCCTAAAACTAACGACGGACCGAAACATCCCTAAACTAACAATGGACCGCAATGTCCTTAAACTAGTTACGGACCGAAACGTCTTTAAACTACTACAAACCGCAGCATCTTAGGGCTGACCTAAAAAAACGGTACGTCCACAAGCAAGATGGGCACGGATGAAAACCCGAAAGGGCTCCGTGAGTAAAAACAGCAAGGCTACTGGCGATATTTGTGAAAACCCGAAAGGGCGCAGACTCGTAAAAAAAATGGTACGTCCATAAGCAAGATGGGCACGGATGAAAACCCGAAAGGGCTTGTTCTCCGCCGAACACAGAGACGCGACCGTGTAGATCCGTCTTGCCTAAATTTGAGGGCAGATGCTATTAGGGTTTTATCCGTCCACCTTTCCGAAGATGTCAAGTTGATTTATGGCACCGTGTATCGGAGGTTTAGACGGATGCGGACGTTGCAGCAGACTTCGTTAGATTCCCCCTTTTTGAGGGGTTTTTGATTGTGTCACGCCCCGCTTCCTAAAATACGGAATACGAGGGGTTGACAAGGCCAGCCATGTTCCTACGGTCGAGGTAATATCTCTCCGTAGTCACACTTCGGCTTCTAGCTTTACGTAGTAATCAGTAAACAATGCACAGGTAATGAGAAATGCAGTAACTGAAACAACACAAATACAAAGAACTAACCTGATGGAGATCAAAAGAGTATAGCTCTGGATAGCTGATCAAGATGTCCGCGATGTACGTCTGATCCTGGTCCAAGCTAGACCCACTTCTCACTCCGAGCATGCATACTCAGGTCGTCAGAGCGACGCGATAGCAATATATATATATATATATATATATATATAGATGCAAGTGGTAACTTGTACAGTAATAATGAATATATAACAGTAAATCAAGATGGTAAAGATGTGAACACGAAGTAGCCAATGCAGGTGTCTAATAGAGCAAGTGAACAGTAAAGCAGTAAAATAGTATGTCAGATGTGTCGATTCAATAAGCAATGCATGTCAATATCACTATCCCTATCAGTCTCTAAGTCTCACTGTACAGGTCACTAAGCCTATCGTCAGTCCAAGTGTGAGGGTCAACCACTCGTGAGTATCCTCCATCCAAGGGTAGGACCCAAGGACAAGAGAACACGGGCCCAAGTCGCTCGCTAATAATCGGTGATAACCTTGTATATCTCCATATATCTCCATATGTGCCGGCATGGGACTCCCGAGAATCTGTTGAACTCACACTCAAACTACCCTGCACTCCGTGGTCTACATCAAACGCCAACCATAAACTCAAATACCAGCTGGTCCATGACGAGTCTACGCGAGAACTGAAGACAGGGTCTCCATCAAGCATATCTCGACTAATACCTAAGCTAAATGGACAGTGTTTGGTGCCTTATCTGTGACACCCATACAAATGCTTCCATAATTGTCCCATACCAATTATAGTCACACTTATACACGTCCCACAGACGTCGACAATGCAATAAATCAATAGGGTCCACTGATTGTGTACAAGTACGTGTCACTTCCACTTATCCATTCATGCTTAAACACAAACGTACTTGCCACAATCAAACACTAAAACCTAACACTGGGTAATGCACATGATCACTAGGTTACCAATGCAATAACATATATGTAATGTGATGAGAAATACGGTACTTCAGGCACGGTTAAGATGTCATAAGTCGGTATTCTACCACTTGCATAATTCTTCATAAATCACACATGCAAAATTTGGCGAAACAATGAACAGGGGATAAGTATTATGTTTGATTATCTAACCAGAAAATTTGGTTTCATGTCAATCGGGTTTCGAGATCACTAGATATGGCCATTTCATTTTAAGCGTTCACTGCTGGAAATCCGGTTTCAGAATCGAAAGTCCGTTTCACAACGCATTTTAATTCTAGTTGAAATCAGAATTTAGCAATGCTACAGTTGAATGAAATTTAGCGTTTTCAATAAGGTTTCTAACGCACTAGACGGATTCTCAATCGCATCTCTACATCATAAGTTATGCACTGTTCAACACTAGGGTATCGGTTCTATTTCTGTTTAGGACTGTTATACGCCCTGTTCTTTTAAATTGCAGTTTAAATAGTAAACGACGATAAAACGGGGTGAAATCATTTGCGTTGTCTAGATAGCAGTTTCATATTCAGTAATGTGTAGGGTTCCGCAACATACAAGTTCGGGCAGCAAGGTAGTAAACATTACGGGACAGAAAACAATAACCAGAGTTGCTCTGGACTGCAGTCCAGAGCCGCTCTCCGAACCAATTCTCGTCATAATATTAGTACAGAAACAATTAAGAACTGGCATAGGGTTACAGGTCGTCGAGTCGTCTTCGATTTGAGCCCCCGAACGCCTCATTTCAATATGTACACAATTAATTGTGATTTTAAGTAATTTCAGGTGCGGGAAATTCCCAGTTTTTACGGGTGTAATTGAGGGTGTTCGTTTAAGCCATTAACAAATGTATTTTTCAGTGAAATTTCTACACAGTACTCATTGCCACACGGGCCAGAATATGCAATTGAGTTCTGTCAAATTAAACGAAGTTTTTCATTTGGATCTTGCATCAAACACTTATGTCGCTTAAGTTTTTGGGAATCGCAAATATGGAATTAATACGGTTTTGGTTTATAACGGAAATAGTCTAGCATGTAGCAAGTAGGGTACTTGCCTGGAGACGTTTTGGCGATGTACGACAGCGGCAACGGCATGAACGCACGACGAATCGGAACGGTTTGGATTCGCGGCCTCGGCTCGCGTTTCGGTTTCGTCGTCGAAGTTGCCCGGAGATGGCTCGTGTTCGCTGGAAGCGGAGGGGTTGCTCTGTGGATCTCCTGGGATGTACTGGGGTCGGCGATGGTCGGCGGCGTAGCTCCGGCGATGTGCACAGTAAGGTTCGAGGTTGCAGCGAGAGTTTGATGTGGGTTTTGGAGAGAGAGATGGTGGGGCTCGGGTTAGGAGTGATAGTGATGATGCTGAGGATGTAGGGGTGTCGACGAGGTGGTTCAGGTCAGTTGGGGGGCTCACCGGCGTCGAGTGCAAGTGAGCGGCCGAGATGGGTACAGGGGCTCGAGCTCGGTTGAAAGGTGCTCGGTCGAGGGGGTGAGTCAGGGGGCTCTGTTGATGGAGAGGAGAAAGTGAGGGAGGAAGGACGGGGAGAGTCGTCGGCGTCGTCATCGTCAGGGGTAAGGGATGATGGCTGTGGTTTTCTGTGGAGAGAGAGAAGAGGAGGAGTTAAGATCGGGAGTGTGAGGGAGCGAGGAGTTTGAGGAACGAGGGTGAGTTTGAGAAGGGTGCGCGGTCGTGGGAACGTGGCGACGAAGGCGAGGCGTCGGCGACGTGGGGTCGAGCGTAGGGAACATGGGTTCGCGCAACGTGGGCACGCGCTGAAAAGAGCGGGAAGATTTTGGACGTGGGGAAGAAGGATTAAAAGCGGGCCGGGTCGGGTAGTGCGGGGAGCTGGGCTTTGGGAAATTAGGGATTTTTTTTATTATATGTTTTAAGTTTGGTTTTCTTAGGCCAGGGAGTGAGGTTAATATATATAGTTTTAAATCTTCAGTTGGTTTTTAGATTAATTCACTTGGGGAAAGAAAAGGTTGGGCTGGGTTTTAAAAAGGGAAACGGGCTTGGGAAAATGGTGGGAAATTATATATTTGGTTTTAACTTTGGGTTTTGATCTACGGTTTTAAAATAGGGAAATTATATTTTATTTTGTCTTGGCTTGGAGTTAAATAAGAATGGGAATGAATTGTGGGGAAAATAAATAGGAAGTTGGGCCGAGTTTTAGGGTAAAATAAAAGGGAGAAAATAAAAATGGTTTTAGATAAATTAGGGTTACAAAGGGTTTAGGAAAAGAAAATGTGAAGGGAAAAAGAGTAGGAAAAGACTTTGAAGAATTTGGGAAGGGAGTGGGCTGAGACATAAAGTAAAAAGGGATTGGGATTTGGGTTTGGGGTTTAAAAGCAATAAATAATTATAAATAAAAATAAATAAATTTTGTAAGTAGTACTTTATGAAAAATACGGACATTGGTGTACAAAAAGAACTAGGTATTATAGATTGTGGGGATGCTCTTCCCTACAGGCGCAAGCCCCTGCAGTTAATTACGCTACCGTATCGCAGTAACCACTTTCTCCTTTTCCAGATGGTCATTTCGTGTCGTGTGTTTTTGTTTTATTTTTGGTTGCCTGTGGATTGTATACGGAGACTAATTTATATTGTCGCCCGTAAGGCGTGGATTAGTCCAAATCTGTATTTTCTTAGATTTGGGTTTTGGGTTGGGTTTAAGGATCGTTAATCTCATTTGAAACTAAGATCAACTTAAACGTTTGTTAAGGATCCGCTAGTCTAATTTTAGACTAAGATCAACTTAACGGGATCGTTTAGATCCAACAAAAGAGCATTTGGGCTCTATTGTTTTAGTTTAGGGACTTTGCAGTCTAGTTTAAAGACATCATAGTCTGTAAAGTTTAAGGACATCATAGTCCACGAGTTTAAAAACCCCACAGTCCGTAAAGTTTAAGGACATCATAGTCCATGAGTTTAAGAACCCCACAGTCCATGGAATGTCTGGTTGTCGGGACCCGTCACCTCTCTGAAGACGTTGAAGAATTACAACAAAAAATATCAGAGGAGTGAAGAGATGTACCCTTGAACCAATATTGGTTGGGAGATCTGTAGTCCAATTTGGGACTAAGATCAAAGATTTATGAGCATATGGGCTCAATTAATCTGAAGTAGGGTTCTGTGGCCACTTTGGGCTCGGCCCATTTAGTAAAATTGTTAAACATTTAACAATGCTGAGCATTGGTTTGAGTTCTGACAGCCTTTTTGTCTTTTATTGAGTGCTGAGCACTTATCATAGCTCTGGGGCTTTATTATTTAAAGAACAGTTTATGTTCTCTCAGCACACACGTGAGGAGCACGTAGCACGCTTGGCGCTGAGTGCCAGCCAATGAGCGCAGAGCGCATTTGTCAAGTAGCGCACACGTAAGGAGCACGTGGCGCGCTTGGCGCTATGCGCCAGATAATGAGCGCAAAGCGCTTCTGTGAGTAGCGCACACATGAGGAGCACGTGGCGCACTTGGCGCTATGCGTCAGATAATGAGCGCAAAGCGCTTCTTGTGAGTAGCGCACACGTGAGGAGCACATGGCGCGCTTGGCGCTATGCGCTAGATAATGAGCGCAAAGCGCTTCTTGTGAGTAGCGCACACGTGAGGAGCACGTGGCGCGCTTGGCACTATACGCCAGTCAATGAACGCTGAGGGCTTCTTATGAAATTTGGAGCGCTAAGGCTCTGCAGCGCTGTGTGCTAGATCTGAAGCGCTGCTTTAAATTTGGAGCGATGGGGCTCTTTTTAGGCAATTCTGCTATCTGAGAATTAAATTCTCTCTTATAAGAGACTTTTTCTCATGGATCTAAGAACGAGTTCTTATTTTATAAGAGATATTTCAATCTCTTATATTTTTGGTGAAAGGCTTTGCCTTTATGGATCTGTGATCCTAACAGAATTGAATTATTCTCCTCCCTTTTTATAATGTGATGTTATGATCTCTTTTGTGCAAGACAGTTTGTCTTATAGATCTATGATCTGGTATAAGAACTAAGTTCTTTTTATGATAAGATACTTTGATCTCTTTATTTTACCTTGATGAAATTCTTCTTCTGTTAAGAGTTTTGCTCTTCTCTTTGAACTTTCTCAAAGATTATGGGGGGTTCCTCTATGTGAGACTTGAAGTCTTGGGGCCTTTATATAGGGCAAGCTGATTATTGAATCAGTTGAAGAGATCTTTTCTCTAATTGATTTGGGGATGTTTCCCCCGTTGGATCTTTGATCCTAGGGTTTCTGTTTTACAGAAGGAAATATTCTTAACAAGATTGAGAAATCTTTTCTCATGCAGAATTTATTCTACACCATTGTGATTTTTAATCACCATTGGATCATTGATCCGACGGTGCTCTGATTTACAGAGCAAAATCTTTTTGTTTGGAAAGATTCTGAAGAATGTTTTCTTAACAGAATTTTATTCTGGTAACTTGATGATTTATCATCTTCGTTGGATTTTTGATCCAACGGTGGGGAACATTTAGTTCTTGAGCTAGCGCACTCGTGCTCTGCACGTGAGCGCTGCTTCAGAGCACTGGCGCTCTTGGCGCTAGCGCACTCGTGCTCTGCACGTGAGCGCTGCTTCAGAGCATTGGCGCTCTTGGCGCTAGCGCACTCGTGCTTTGCACGTGAGCGCTGCTTGCTGGCGCTTTTATGAAGCGCTGCTTCATTTCAAATTTTGAAAATTTGAACAGAGTTTTGCTCTGATTGGGGGAACAAATGCCCCCACCGTTGCGCTCATGTAGCTCACACATGAGTGCAGCGGTGGCAGCATCTGCGCCTTTAGATCAATTTAGAAGTTGAAACAACTCTCGGTGCCCATAAATAAGACCCTTAGCCCTTTGAGATGATCTCTGTTCATCTTCTCACTTTTTTCCTTCTGAGAATTATTTCTCTTTCAGAGCATAGCTCTTCCCTTTAAGAAATTTCTTAAGAGTCAAAACTCTGCCCAATTTAGGTAAAAATTAAACTTTTTAACAGAGCTTTGTTTTCCTTAGATCTTAGATCTAAAAATATATCTTTAGGGTTTTACCCATTAACAGAGCTATGCTCGTTTCCAAGATGTAATCTTTTTTTATGGTGATTTTAACCCATGAACTGGAATATAGTTCATGAAGAACTTAAGGGTTTATTCACAGATCTTGAAGATCTTGGAGTTTTTTACTCTGTAGAAGCTATGCTTCTTAAGGTTTCTTGATAGATTGTTTCATCTTCCTTACAGAGCATTGCTCTTTAGAAATTTTGACAGTTGTCCTTCAAAATTTTATTCCCCTCATGATTAATTATAACAGTTGTCTGTCTGTTGCAGAGCACTGCTCTTAATGGGAGATTTACTCCTTGGCCCGAGGGATCCTCATTAAAGGAGAATCCTTTGAGGATTTCCTCGTTTAATGACAGTCTCATCAAATGATGAGACTGTTTTATTAATGATGTGTTATCATCTAGATTGTTTGGGTCCCCTTTGGCCCTTTTTTTACTGCATTGCAGTGTGGTATGGATTTAAAGTACCAAGTACCGAACTTGACTTGTAGCATTGACGGCTAACTTTTTTCTTTTCTGCGCAGGTACTATATCTTTCGATACTTCATTTCCCTTTGTCCGTTCAGAAGGCGGATTCCCTACAGCGCCAGTGGATAGGGAAGTCTTCGTATTGATAAAAGATCATGACCTAGAGCACAAGAATCTTCATTTATGGGGAATACGGTACAACCAGATTATCAGGGGCCGACAGAGCTTTTCTTACGTGACACCTTCGGAGCCTATCTCGGCGATCCCTTATGCAGATGCACCCCCAATAAACTATGTCGTGGAGGAGGTCAATTAGACTTCGGAGGGTCTCCTTTAGCCTTCTATGGCTGCAATATCCGTACAGCCACCAGCGGCTTTGGATACTCTAGGACGTCGTATATGCCAGGGTGAGTCACGTCCTTGGGGACAGCCATATAACATAGGCTTAACTCCCCGTCACCCAGCCGGATATCTGCAATGGGCCCACTATATTTTGTCAGCTAAGAAGTCGCAACTGCTAAAGCTTGGGTTGTATCCCTCAGTTTATGCGTCTCTCTTCCAGTATTCCACGCCTCCTGCATGGTGGGTCAAGGCTTTTCTGGAGCAATGGAACATTCCGACCCACACCTTCCTTCTGTTGGATCGAGAAGTTTCAATTTCTTTAGAGGAGTTTGCCGAGGTTTCCGGCTTACCGGTTAGGGGAGAATATTATGAGGAGCTGCTTCCTCCGGATGAGTATATTTTTGCCACCAAATCAGTGGTAATGGGTCTTACCCCAGAGAACGCCATTCAACACCAATTCCTAAGTTTGTTAAAGGTGTTGAATATCTATGAGTGTCTCTTTCTCGAATCCGGAGGCCGCGGGGTTAATTTCATAGATTTCATCGCCCGTTTTCTCCGCTCGGAAGTCCTGTCGAAGGAAGTCGCGAAATTTGCCAAACTCGACGATCCTTTTGGTTTCGGTTTGGACAACCAACCGGCAGCAGAGGCGGATCAGAGAAATTTCTTTCTCCCCAACACCCCGGTCGTCTCTTTCACAGAACTTGCAACTCCTGGAATTGACGAAGAAACATTCTTTTTAGGGTTCCTCGGGCTATGGCTAAACTGGTTTGCACTTCCGATGCACTCTCGCCATATGAGGCCGTCCGTTTTTTTTCCAGCTCACCGAATGGTTGCTGGGATGCAAGTGGCCATCGGGATCGCTGGGTTAGCCCATTTATATCACGGTCTCAGCTTGGCAGCAGACACTACTGAGCTAGGGGTGCAGTACGTGAACTTCTCGATGCATTATTTTATGTCTTGGATCGAGCTACATGTACTTGGCGTTTCAGTATCCACAAAAGGCCTTGCTTCTAAGACAAGTGTAAGTTCCTTCGGATTATGCGGCTAGTCGATGCATCCATTGTAAATCCGACACCGCGGGAAGCTAGGGGTTTGCTCCTTCGTCTGTGCACGGTTGGAGATGGCATGACCTTCACTGATAAAATTCTGACCGTCGGCCAGGAATCCACAAAAACGGTGCAACCATTGCAGGACATCTTTAAAGATGGGGCCTCCGTCTTGAAAGCTCGGGAGATTCTTCATTTATACTCCATCAGGCCGGGATTTCTCGTGTTTAGGCAGAATAATTCGGCGTTGTTCATGAGATACTGTAACATTTCAAAAAATAAAATATTATTTTGGGGAATTTTTATAATTTAATAATAAAATATTGAATATTTTAAATAAGGCGGTATAATTAAATACCGATAAATTGGGAAAAATTTTGAAAATTATAGAAATTATTAAAAGAGGGTGTTTTATGTGAATTATGCAAATTTTAAGTTTTTATGATTAGTTTGACACTAATTTAGTGCTAATCGCGATTAAAAATCGCTAATCGCGCTTTAAGCGTATTTTGTGCAAAACGTTGCACCGTATCAGTTTTACACTTGTTACATTTTTGCATGGCTTTTATTTTGGGTTTACTATTGAGGAGAGAAGGAAAATGGATTAGAAAAGAAAAGAAATTGAATAAAAAATGGAATAGTGTGAGGTATGGGTGTGAGAGAAAAAGAGAGTGTGAGGTGTCAACTTTGTCTTGAGCCATCCCCTATCATTTTCCTTCGCTCATTCCCTCTCCCCTCCTGTTGTTGCTGCTGCTGGTGCCGCCTCCCCCTCCTCCTCCATCTTCAAGCCACAAAACTCCATGAAAATCAACTCAAAATCCAAATCCCATTTCACAAAAAAGATGCACAAGCTCAAGGGAAGCACATTGGACCAAGAAAGCAAGGATTTTGGCCACTTGGGGCAACTCAAGAAAATTCTTGAGTTGCCAAATAGGATAATTTCTGAACCTTTAGCTTAGTATTTGCATTACTTTTACCCCCATGTTATGATAGAACCGATATCGTGTGATTTTGTGGACTTACAAGAATTCTAGTTAGGGTTACAGGAATTTGAGAGTTGTGATGTGAAGTTGAGCTCAGTAGAGGCCACACAAACCCCCTAGTGCTAGAATCCAGGCCTAAACTAGAGACTAGAAACCCGGAATACGGATTTAGAAAAGCCGATATCGGAAATTTATGGATTCTATGAGGGTTAAATGAAATCTGCTATCACCCCAAGACTCTGAAAATTATTTTGCAAGGGCTGTGATACATGCAGGCAAGTAGGAAGCTACCACCAAAACCCTAGCCCCTAATTCCCTAAACTGGCCGCAGATTTAATCCAATTGGCCGCAAATTGCGGCCTGGGTCCCACCATTTTGGCTCGTGTTGGTTCTGAAGCTTTATTTCATGTACACTAAACCCTTGGTATATGCAATATTGTCTAATTTGACCTAGGGTGAAATCTGGGACCCTTTTCTATAGTTGCTGTTTTGGTTCGTATTTTCGTATTGCGTATTTTAAATTCTGGATTTGTATAATTGCGTTTTACCTCGATTACTTAGCATTTATACGACAATATCGAGAATTGTTTGATAGTTTTGAAAGCGTAGTCCATAGGTTCTAACCTATAGGCCTTAGCGCGTCGTTTGGTTTTCTCGATGTGATTTTAAGATGCTTTTGCGATTGTGTTACCTTATAGGTACCTTCTCGAGGGCTTCATACAAGGAAGAAGATGAAGGCGACATCGACACCGACACGCAGGACGCAAGGTGAGTAGATTATATCTACAGGGGAAGTCGGGTGGATGGCGTATAGCACCCCCGCAGTTCGAGGTTTAGTATACTATATATATATACTATATATATGTTTGATAGCATTAGGTGCGATATGGATAATTGAGATGAGATTAGGTGTACTATGGTTAGATTAGGGTGTAGTCGTAAACTAGTATAGTTCCTAGTTGTGAACCCTAGAATAGGTTTACATCCGCACGCACACACATGCTTATTTGTTATACTTATACCTGGATGATGAGGATAGTGGTTGATATTTGGAGATGAGTCGATGAGATTGGGCATAGTGCCATGAGATTGGTGATATAATATGATTCGTATTTGGGATACGACATGAGATTTTAGCGGGCCTTTGGACGTGTGTTTACGCACGCATTTATATAGATGGTATCAGTTGTACTAGACTTAGATCAGTACCCCAGATCATGAGATATGATGATAAGGATACCAGATAATTGATGAGATGGATGTAACATTGACCCGTACCCAAATTTGGGATGCCGTACGATGACTTGCCGTACGAGATTTATATTGATGATAGAGCCGCACTCATGACTCGAGAATGTCATATGATATTATACCGTACGCAGTACCTTTGAGGCGGGATCACCGACTATATATTTATATCAACTCAGATTTAGGTGGTTTCCATACCCCTCCTGATTGACTTGTTAGTTAGAGCTGTAGTCTTCCTAGTAGATGTTAGGCTAGGCCGATGTCATATCTATTTCAAACTAACGAATCGGGAGTAGTTAAAGACAGGCAAGGGATTCTACGGATATTTTCAAAAGACGCGTCTTTTCTTAAAAACACCGTAGCCCATATTTTCTTAAAAACCCCGATTCGTCTTCTTTCAAATGGCAAAACAGTATGACATGGATGCATTGATGTAGCTTCTACACTGTTGTGTTTATTATTCATTTGCTGCATATTGTACACTCATACTTGTGCACATACCTATTGTACATTCATATTCGTGTACTTATATATTGTACACTCATACTTGTGCACATACCTATTGTACATTCATATTCGTGTACTTACCTATTGTACACTCATACTTGTGCACATACCTATTGTACATTCATACCCGTGTACTTACATATTGTGCACCCATACATGTACACATACTCATTTGCACATACATAGATGGTTCTGGCTTGATTAGAGATTTGGGAACCGCAAGATACTCTTTTAAACTGATTCATTTTAAAAGAGCGGTTTCCCTCAATATGTGCATATTACTATTCCATGTTGCATGATATACAGATATTCTTACATTCTTTTACATGTCGCATACATCATGCTTTTTGATTATACGTATTGAGATATGCTGTTTTCATGATATTTCTGGATTTGGGAACCGTGGGTATTTCAAAAGAGAGTATGTAATTGTTTTTAAAACCCGGTTACCCTTGATATGATATTTCAGTGCGTCCACCATGTGTTTTCTCGGTTCTGAGAGCGACATGTGAAACTCGATTCGAGGAGGCGGATGAGGCCGATTGCGGGTACATAGTGGACCCGGTATGGTACCCCGGGGCGAGAACGGATCGCTGTGTGGTAGACGGTGAGCCTGGCAGAGGGATTACTACCTACCGGTGATAGTATTTGGGCTCGGCGAATATCCGGAGGATACCGACCGGAGTCGAGAGATGATATGGGCCGATCCGTACTGACTGAGCCCGTGGGCCGATCCGGACTGACGGAGCCCGATATATGAGGATTTACGTGCCGATGCTGGGCACAGCTTTCATGATGTTTTCGAGTGTTGATGCTGGACACTCCGGTTCCATGATTTTGATGTGTCGCGAGGGACACATGTTGATTATATCCTCATACTTCCATACATATGCTTATGATATTTACATGCATGATGCTTATTGTCATTGGGTGACACGTGGACGATTTCCACCTACATATATTGACATTGATGATATTGATCACACAGTTGGATGATATCCACATATTCATAGACTTCATGATATAGTCGACATTGATCATACCTCATATTTATGATATGTTATTACCTGAGGCACTGGCACGAGCACCTGGCACTACACTCATGTATAGATGTTACATTGCCACCTTATCATACTTCAGACTTATTCATTTGAGGTTTATATATATATCTGATCGTATTGACCTAAGATTGTGTCACACATACGATTTCTGCTCTGTGATGTTTTCTATTCACGAGTTGGCAACTCACCCCCTTTGTGCCACAGTTCTTGCAGGTTTTGCCGTACAGATTTCATTGCGGCTCTTCTGGCACATTGCTTCCTTTCTGGGTGATTGCATTGGTAGGTGGCTTCACTCGCATCGTGACCACCCTTGTATTTATTTTATCAGTTGTATCTAGTAATTCCATCAACCAAAACTTGTATATTGTTTCAGACTTAGAAAACCAGTTATGTATTATTTCGTCGCGCGTTGTAGTATTATGGTTTTCATGCTGATTTTGAGTTTCCTTTTTGAGTTTTGATCCTCGCCCTTCGGCGTTGTATATTATACTGCTCGCGTGGTTGTGACTGTCGATTGACGAAGAGCTAGCTCCTGCTTGGGGATGCCTTTTATCATATATATATACTATTCATGTTGTACCCCGTTTGGGGCCAGTATTTACAAAGGAAACTCTGCCGAAATTTTCAGAAAAGACTAGAGATTTTAAAAATGCATATTCGGTTTACTTATTTAAAAACCTTGTTTTTAAAAACGTGTTTTCTTCACTTCTTAAAACTAGTTTTCTTTATTTACTTCTTAAAATGGTTTTAGATTTCTGGGTTTTTGGCTTATTTGAATTAGATGGGGTCCTATAGACTTCATATGATTCAAGTGCCAGTCACGTGCTATTTCGGGTCGTGACAACAACCCGCATCATTTCGCCCAGCAGTTAAGCTATAACCAGGGCGTCCCGCTTGAGGCCTTCTTGGCAGAACCGGCTGCTACTGAAGAGGGTATCCGGAGCGCGTTGCATCATTTTATGCGGTTGAATACGGGCTCCAATTTCTTTATTAGTGAGCCGAGTTGCGTTCCAAAAGCCCTAAACATATATGTGGCATGGTACCAGCATTCGATGGGCGCCGTTATTAGAGAGGAAAAGAGATTGTTGCTTGATCGCAAGGGTACTGCGCCGACTGGTAATCCAAATATTCCTCTGAAGCGACGGACCATTGTCCGTCCTCCCTTGAGAGAAGCTGCTGCGGCTGTGGTTCCAAGTGCTATACGTGAGCTGCCCCTACCCAGGGTGCCTGAAAAAGAGGTAGCTGCCGCGTCTCCCGAGTCGAGTGTGGGTACGGAAATTGGGACTCGTCGCCCAAAGGTGCCCACCAAGCGTAAACTTGTGCTAGCGGCTACCGGCACTCGCTCGCAGAAGAGAAAGAAGTCAATAATCTCTGCAGACGTTGCATTCAGCCAGGAGCCTCATGCTCCCTACAGCGAGGGCATAAGTGAATACGGGACCAATGAAGGCTTATTCATGGCGCTGGATGATACTGATCTAGAGGCTGCTATCGCAGCTTCCAAGTGATTAGCTAGCCAGAAAGCAGGACTGGTCACCCTTGCACAGTCAAGTAGACTTCAGTCATATCTTTCCGCTGTTACGTTTTTTTAATCATGCCTTGACTGACAGTTTTTCTTCAACAGGCATCTCCACTGAAGAAGCTCTCGCGGCTTCTCTCAACACTTTTGAAGAGGAGGAAATGCTTCGTGCTTCCTTGGGCATTAGTACATTTCGGCTCACGGTGCCTCCACTCCTGTTTTTATGGGTAAACTAACTCTTCTTTTCCATCTTATTGCAGGGACTACCTCGACTCAGGTTATCCCAAGTGCAGTACCGATCGCGGGTGGTGACACAGCGACGCTTCCAAGGCCAGCTGTCGAAGTCCCAGTTCCCCAAGTATTGCCGAAAGAAGCCTCGCTCAAACAGCCGATGACGGACGCCGTAGAGGCTCCAGAGGCAGAACTTAGTTCGGATGATGACATCTCCTTGACGGAGGCTTTGAGGAGGTCACTTCTCTCTGCCAAGGCCGACAAGAAACGTAGAATCGCGCAACTAAGAAACATGATGCCGCTTTGGCTATGGGTGCAGGCTCAAGCGCTATTCCATCCGTCACTATTTCCTCCGAAGATGCTCCAGCCGCCTTGTCGACCATTCGTAGACAGGTTTTGCATGCGGCTCGGGAGGCAATCGAAAAGTCGTCTCAAGATAACGTAACACTGGGTCCTTTTATTAGAGTTTGATCTTCAGATTCTCATATATCGTATCCTGCAGGGCTAAATCTTGGCGATGAGGCAGCAGGCGAGATAACGGCAACCGCTGAGCCAAAAATGGCTACTCTCTCCCAGGAGTCCGGGACTGCTCCACTTGCCGCTCTTTCCCTTTGCGGTTCCGTGCTATCGCCCGGCATTGCGAGTGTCACGACGGCTCTCGTAGAATCGGGGGATGAAACCACTGGTGCCGAAACTTTCCCCCCAAATGAGATGAAGAAGTCGCGACGCTTGGGGATGCTTCCGTCGCAATTTTAGCTGATGACCAGTATGGTAGGTCTCAGATCGCTGCATTCTTTTCGTTTCGCAATCCCTATGGGTCCCTTCTAATGACATTTTGTTCTTTTCAAGTATAGGTGTGGTGAGCGCTGAGGTTATGCCATCTGAAGAAACACCACCAGCTGCCGCTTTGACAGCCGCTTCCCCTTTGTCTCCTCTTATAACCTCTCGAATGCTGGAAGGTATGGGTTTGCGATTAATTTAAATCGGGGACAACATCTTTTATGTACTGACCATGTATTATCGTAATCTGGAAGGAGTTCTCTTTGATCATCTATATCAAGTGTTGAATCCGTATTTCTCTTCCAGTTGAAAGTTACTCTGCCTGCTGGTGCCGGTGAGTATAATTTTTAAACCGACGTCCTTTCTTTTCTTAGACGGGCGACCCGGCCGTTGTTAATTTTGAATTGATTGCAGCATTACAAATTGAAGGAGGGGATAAGGGAATCGTCGCGCCGCCAGTACTTTTAACTCTGCCCTCTGTTGCAGCCGGTATAGTAGACTCTATTGTTTGTGTATTTTCTTTATTTCTTGAGCCAACATCTGACTATGATTTGTTTTGCAGTGGTTACACCGATTCCAGCTTCGTTCGAGTCTCGCATCATAATGTCGGCAGGGCCTTTTTCTAGACGTCCATCTTCAAAAGGCGCTGTGACCAGTCTGCATATGTTGAGCAAATACATCGAGGAGCTTGACGCGGAGGCCCCTATATTCGCTGCAGATTTTGCTGCCGAGGTTAATCCAATGTTGGCGACGCTTGTGAACTTCCATAACGAAGGCGTGTTGAGTCTTGGGTTAACCACTGCAGGAAAATTGAGGCCTGCCTGCATGAGCTTGAGCTTAGGCGTCCTGCTCCTGAGATTTTGGCTTTGAACTCCCAGCGGGCTGCATGGGTTGAGCAAAGTGCCCTTTTCCTTCGCCATTTCGAACAAGAAGCGACCTTGAGGCGGAAGGAACGTGAGGAGGCTTCAGGTGAATCTGCCCGGCTGCGCGCCTAAGTTGAAGCGAATGCCGCGTAACTGAGAGCCGTCTTTGACAATTTGCAGCGATGTATTTCGGACGAGTTGGCACTGAGGCGGAAGCTCAACTTCATTGAGCGGATTACGTAGAGTCGCGAAACTGCCCAACGGGAAATCGATGAGAAGGTTTCATCGTACTTGCAGCAACGGTCTCAAGTTGAAGCGGAGCTAGCCGCAGCAGCCAATCATGAGAAGGAGTTAAGAGGAGTGCGCGAGCAGCTAACTGATTTATTGAAGACGCTTCCTTCTCAGTAGCTATTTTTGTATAGATTGAACATTTGTGATCTTTGAATAACATGCCTTTATTCATTTTTTTATTCTTTTATATGATGTATCTTGTACTCAATTGAACTCATAAATAAAGACATATTTTTTTATCCCCCACTGTTGCTTTTTTTCTCTTTGCTGTTTTGTTGCCACGCGATTTTAGCAAGTGTGGCCTGTAGATAGTATATAGCTGTCCATCTTGGAATCTTTGCAGGGTGGTGATGGCTTAGGAAACAGGGTTAGGATCTGTCACCTAAGACTTTTCAAATTTATGAGCCATGAGGGTCTCATAAAGATTTTTCTCTCTACGGGTTGTGAAGATCTCGTAGGTGTATTTTCTCCTTAGAAATTGTGAGGATTCCTAAGTGTGTTTTCTCTTAAAAGTCGTAAGGATCTCACAAGAGAATTTTCTCCCTTACAAGTCGAGAGGACTCGTAAGTGATTGTTTCCCTCCTTGCCGATATTCGACTTCGGAGAATATGGCCCGTAGATAGTCTATATTGACCTCCCTGTAGGGCAATGATGGCTTAGGAGACAGAGTTAGGATCTTCCACCTAAGACTTTTCAACTTTATGAGCCGTGAGGGTCTCATAAAGATTTTTCTCTCTACGAGTCAAGAGGATCTCATAGGTGTATTTTCTCCTTAGGAATCGTGAGGATTCCTAAGTGTGCTTTTCTCTTAAGAGTCGTAAGGATTTCACAAGAGAATTTTCTTCCTTACAAGTCGAGAGGACTCGTAAGTGATTGATGAGTTGACATGCTCTCGAATCAAAGCGTTGCTTTGACGGGGAGGTCGAGGGTTGACTTTGGCCGTTTTCCACGGGGTCAGGAGGGTTGACTTTAGCCATACGGGGTCAGGATTGACTTTGGACGTACGGGGTCAGGGGTTGATGTTTCGCCCAATCAGAGCAAAGCTCTGTTGAAATTCAAAATTCAAAATTCTGAAGCAACGCTTCAAATCTCGGGCGCAACGCGCCACATGTCAGGCGCTGATACGTCAGCGCAGCGCCCAAGAAGGCGCGCCCAATCAGAGCAAAGCTCTAGTTTAAGCAAAATTAAAGGAAGCAACGCTTCAGCTGCGCAGGCACTGCGCTGCGCGACGCGTGTCAGCGCAGATTCGCTAGCGCAGTCGCGCAGCGCTGTGCGCTGCGCGACGCGTGTCAGCGCAGTCGCGCTGCGCTGTGCGCTGCGCGACACGTGTCACGCGCTGGAGCATTTACACCAAACAGAATTAAGATTTTTAAAGAAATCTTTCTGTTCTTGTTAAAACAAGAAAATTTTCTTCTGTAAAACAGAAGCCCTTGGATCAAAGATCCAACGGTGGGGAAAATTCCCCAAATCACTCAGAGAAAAATCTCTTTAACAAATTTAACTAATTTATGGGCACTATAAAAAGGACCCTAGAGCTCAATTCAAAAGAAGGAACATTTTTCTTAAAAAAAACAGAGAAAGAGGACTCTGAAGAACTCCTCAGGAACAAAATAAAGGTAAAAACCTTTGAAAGAAGAGAAAATTCTCTTATGAAAAGATCAGTGATCTAAAAACAAGATCATTGATCTTTAAAACATAACTAAATGAAATGAATAAATAAAAATAAAAATAGTGCTTTGCACTTTTTCATGAACCTTTGGTTCTTTAAGATAAGAAAAAAACTTATCTTTTCCTTTGATCTAAATTAGATCAAGAAATCTAACAGTGCTTTGCACTTCTGTTCTTGAATCTAAAAGATTATCAAATTAATAGTGCTTTGCACTTAAAAATCTGCATTGTTGCGCTCTTGGGCTGGCGCAAGCCACCAGAGAGCGCCACGTGTCAGCGCCTGAACCATTTGCGCTATGCGCTTTTGAAATAAAGCTTTGCTCTCTGTGACTGGCGCAACTCACCAGAACGCGCCACGTGTCAGCAGCGCAAGCGTAGCGCACTAGCGCAGCGCACTGCGCTGCATGACACGTGTCATCACCACGAGCGCTTGCGCTCTCTGATTGGCGCAAAGCGCCTGATAAATGCAATGCATTTCCTAAAAAGGTCAAGCCCAAATCAAAAAGACCAAGCATGCCAAAATAAATTGTAAAGCAATAAAAGGGCAGAGCCCAAATAAAATTGATGCTCTGTATCATTTATAAAGGGCAGAGCCCAAAACAAATTGATGCTCTGCATCCTTCTGGGCAAAGCCCAAATAAAAATAAAAAAAAGAAATGCAATGCAGAAGCAAATAAAATGTTGAACATTTCAACTGGACTTGGCCCAATTTTGGCCGTAAGTCCTCAAATTAAATTGACTGAGCACAGCTGTTCTCTTAAATTAATTTATATCCGGTTCGAGGGAACATCTCCGAACTCCTCTGACACCCATCGTTGTAATCCTTCAACGACGTCAGAGAGGTGACGGGTCCCGACGACCACACATCAATACGGACTGCGGGGTCCTTAAACTCGTGGACCGGAACGTCCTTAAACTAATGTTGGACCGAAACGTCCTTAAACTAATGTCGGACCACCACGTCCCTAAACTGGAACATGGACCACCATGTCCCTAAACTGGAACATGGACCACCACATCCCTAAACTGGAGCATGGACCGGAACGTCCTTAAACTAATGTTGGACCGAAACGTCCTTAAACTAATGTTGGACCGAAACGTCCTTAAACTAATGTCGGAACACCGCGTCCCTAAACTAATGTCGGACCACCACGTCCCTAAACTGGAACATGGACCACCACGTCCCTAAACTGGAGCATGGACCGCAACGTTCCTAAACTACCTATGGACCACTACGTTCCTAAACTGGAACAATAGAGCCTCCAAATGTTCTTTTGCCGGATCTAAACGATCCCGTTTAAGTTGATCTTAGCCCCCAAACACGGCTAACGTATCCTTAAACATTCAAACGGACTATAAAACTCCAAATAAACCTTGGTTCAAGGGTACATCTCTGAACTCCTCTGACATCTGCCGTTGTAATCCTTCAACGACGTTAGAGAGGTGACGAGTCCCGATGGCCAGATATTAAATGGATTATCACGTTAAGTTGATCTTAGTCTCAAACAGGACTATCGTATCCTTAACGAACGTTTAAGTTGATCTTAGCCGCAACGCGACTAATGCATCCTTAAACTAAAAACACCAAACCCAAATCTAAGTAAATACGGATTTGGACTAATCCACGTCCTACGGGCAACGGCATTACTCAGTCTCCGTATACAATCCACGGGCAACCACAAACAAAACAAACACACACGACACGAAGTGAAATTCTGGAGAAGGAGAAAGTTGTTACCGCGATGCGGTAGCGTAATTAACTGCAGGGGCTTGCGCCTGCAGGGAAGAGCGTCCCCACAATCAAAAACCCCTCAAGCGAGGGGGAATCTGACGAAGTCTGCGACATCGGCTGCATCCGTCTAAACCTCCGATACACGGTGCCATAAATCAACTTGGCATTTTCGGAGAGGTGGACGGATAAAACCAAATAGCATCTGTCCCGAATCCAGCGTCAGGACATCGCAGTCTTATGCGCCGCCTTTCGGAGGGGAACAGATTCTGGCACGCCCGGTGGATTGTATACAGGGATCGATGTGATCTTAACTGTAGGGGCAAAGTTTTATCATTTCTTTTTTTTTTTTCGCGATACTCTATCATTTCAGCTTTTATATCGCGAAGGTCGCGATTGCCCAATCATTTCGGCTATTTTTCGCGGTGCCCAATCATTTCGGCTGTTTATTTTATTTTAACTCGCTGCTTTTTATTGCGAGTTGCCCAATCATTTTGGCTATTTTTTATTTTTACTCGCTGCTTTTTATTGCGAGTTGCCCAATCATTTCGGCTATTTTTCATGCATACATTTTCACTTGCTGCTTTTTATTGCAAGTTGCCCCATCATTTCGGCTATTTCATATGCATGTGCGGCCTACTGGCTTTTCGCCGTAAACCTGAAATTAGACGCCGATTTCGGCATCAGTACCGCTACAACTGGGATATTGCCAGGAGCGAATCATCATCTGCCTCTGTCGATGTCGAACAAGGGTGGCTTAGCGAACAGGGTTAAGGTCCTGTTGACTACGGCTTTTGACTTCATGAGCCGTAAGGGTCTCACAAAGGTATTTCTCCCTACAAGTCGTGAGGATCTTGTAGGTGTATTTTCTCCTTAGGAATCGTGAGGATTCCTAAGTGTTTGTTCCTCTGTAAGTCGTAAGGATCCTACAGGAGGATTTTCTCCTTGTAAGTCGAGAGGACTTATAAGGGTTGTTCGTCATGCGAACATATCCCCAGTCTCAGATGGGACTTGATTAGGGAAATGTTTATTCGCGCCCGTGGATTGTATACAAGGGTCAGTATTGAGCCACTTGTAGGGCAATATCGAAAGTTGTGGGGGTTGCTTAAGCACAGGTTTAGGTCTTTGTAACTCAAGACTTTCAACTCTTATGAGCCGTGAGGGTCCCATAAGAGAGATCTCCTTATGAGTCGTGAGGATCTCGCAAGTGTATTTTCTCCTTAGGAATCGTGGGGATCCCTAAGTGTGTTGCTCCCTTGTGAGTCGTAAGGATCTCACGCGGGTGGTTTCTCCCTACAAGGTCGAGAGGATCTTGTAAGTGTTCTTTAACGAGATTGCGCCCTTTCAGGTTTTCACAAACACTCGCCGGTAGTCCTGCTGTTTTTACTCACGGAGCCCTTTCGGGTTTTCATCCGCGCCCATTTTGCTTATGGACATACCGTTTTTTTTCTTTTTATTTATATATATTTTTTTTTTACGAGGTCGCGCCCTTTCGGGTTTTCACGAACACTCGCCGGTAGCCCTGCTGTTTTTACTCACGGAGCCCTTTCGGGTTTTCATCCGTGCCCTTTTTGCTTATGGACATACCGTCTTTATTTATTATATATTTTTTTATTTGTATATTTTTTTTATTCATCTCGTCAGCCTAAGGATGCTGCGGTATTAGTTTAAGGACGTTTCGGTCCGCTATTAGTTTAAGGACATTTCGGTCCGACATGGAGAAGGCCGGCTACTGCTTATAAAGCTTGAGCTTAGGAGGATAGCGAGCGGACGTAGTCGTCATCATCTATCATTGACCTAGGCTGTGGCTCATTAAGCGTAGTATTTCTTTAGGAAGCGACCGTTTATCGGCCTGAAAGGCCTTTCACCGTGCATATCTATGAGTAGATAGGCCCCGCCCTGGTAGACCTTATCTATGATGTACGGGCCTTCATAGTTTGGCTCGAATTTTCCCCGGTTGGCGTGATTGGGGATCATTGGCCTTTTGACCACTAGCACGAGTTCGCCTTAGTGGAACGTCCTTGGCCGGGTTAATCTTTCATATGAGCGCGTCATCTTTGCTTTATAAGCTTCCAGATTTTGTTGCGCTATGAGCCGTGTTTCTTCAAGGGTGTCAAGCTCCTCAAACCGAAGGTGAGCATTTTCTTCGTCCGTCAGCTCGTAGTGGACGGCCACTCGTAGAGAGGGTAATTCTATCTCGAGAGGGAGTACTGCTTCTGTACCGAATACCAACGCATATGGCGTTGCGTTCGTGGCCGTTTTAAACATGGTTCGATACGCCCAGAGAGCTTCTTGCAGTCTTTCGTGCCGGTCTTTCTTATTTCGTGACACCGTTTTCTTTATGATCTTCATCAAGGTCTTGTTGAAGGCCTCAGCTAGACCGTTAGCTCGCGGATTATAAACCGAGGAATATCTCTAATCTATATTGTGCTGTTGCGCGAAGCGACTGATCTTGTGGCTTCTGTAAGCTGGCCCGTTATTGGAGATGATCCGTCGCGGAGTTCCAAACCGATATATGACGTGCGTCTTGAAGAAGTGGAGGATATTTTCCGTCTTCACTTCTCTTAACGGTATCGCTTCTGCCCATTTAGAGAAGTAGTCAGTCGTTGCTAGGATGAAACGATGTCCTCTAGACGATGCTGGTTCGATGGGGCCGACTATATCAGTCCCCCACATTTCGAATGGCCAGCTAGCCACCGTTGGATGTAATGGATTTAGATGCTGATGGATGAAATCCCCATGGATTTGGCATGAGTGGCACTGCTTCGCATATTCGAGGCAGTCCTGAACCATCGTGGGCCAGTAGTAGCCCATCCGTTTTATCTTCAACTTCATCTTTGGACCCGCTTGGTGAGAACCGCAGAGTCCGTCGTGAACTTCCTGAATGACTCTTTTCGCTTCGTCAGGTCCCAGGCATCTCAACCACAGAGAATCAAACGATCTCTTGTACAGAGTATCATTGACGAAGGCAAAAGATAGAGCCCGCTTCATGAGCCGATGTCTTGTGGACGCTTCTTCAGGAAATCGGCGGAACTTGAAGTAGTCTATGAAGACTTCCCTCCAATCCTCGGCCCTTTCCCGGTCTTTTATTTGCAGGGTCGTTTGCTCAATCGCTCCCTTCCCTTCGGATGATTCCGGAGATATTTCTGCTGGGGCAAGCACTTGACGGCTTTGTACCATGATTCTAACGTCATCGAGATTCTCGTCAGCCAGTTCTTTAGCAAGTTTGGCCAATGCGTCTGCTTTGCTGTTTTCCGCGCGCGGTATGTTCTCCAAAGTATAAGAGGGAATTTGGGTCAACAATTGTTGCACTTTTTCGCCGTACTTCACCAACTCCGGTTTGCACGTTTGGTAGTCACCGTTTACTTGACTAACGACCAGCTGGGAGTCTCCGTATATGAGGAGGTTTTCAATTCCCATGTCGATGGCGATCTCGAGGCCTGCTATCAGAGCTTCATATTCGGCTTTATTGTTTGTCCTCGGCACTGTTAGGGAGAAAGCAAAGCGCATTATCCCTCCTTGTGGAGTTACAAAGATGAGCCCTACGCCTGATTTGATTATAGGGGTGCTTTGTTTGCGCTTCTTCATGGAAGATGCGCCATCGAAATAAAACTCCCATCGAGTATCATCACCGTCGACCGCATCAAACGCATGTTCGTCTGGAAGATCGCAGTTTAAAGGGGAGTCGGCCGGTATCGGGTGCTCAGCGAGGAAATCAGCGATGGCCTGGCCTTTCACTGCCTTGAGAGGTTGATACGTTATCGAGAACTCCATCAAGAGCAGAGCCCATTTAGCGAGTCGACCTGTCAGTATGGCCTTTGACATTAAATACTTAAGAGGGTCCACCTTCGAAATGAGACGGACCTCATGCGCCAACGCATAGTGCCTGAGCTTTGTTATCGCGAAGATCAACGCTAGGCAGTGTTTTTCAATGGGGGAGTAGTTGCTTTCTGCCCCCAGTAGAACTCGACTTAAGTAGTAGAGTGCTCTTTCTTTCCCTTGATCGTTCTCTTGTGCCCATAATGCGCCCAAGGAACCTTCGAGGGCGATTGTATAAAGAATGAGGGGTTTTCCCTTGACCGGAGCAGCCAACACCGGCGGGTTCTGCAGATATTGCTTGATCTCGTCTAGTACGCTTTGGCATTTTTGGTCCCAGATGAACGGGGTTCCCTTCTTCATCAGGTGGCTGTAAGGATGGCACTTTCCTGAAAGGTTGGCTATAAATCGCCGTATATACGCGAGCTTCCCTTGGAGAGACCGCAGCTGTTTGAGATTCCTTGGCGAAGGCATTTCCATGATCGCCTTGATCTTAGACGGATCTATTTCAATACCTCGGTGTCGAACGATGAATCCCAGGAATTTGCCTGAGGAAACTCCGAATGCACACTTGAGCGGGTTCATTTTCAAGTTGTATTGTCGAAGGCGTTGAAATACAGTCTTCAAATGCTCAAGATGTTCCTCGTATGATTTGCTTTTAACCACGAGATCGTCGATATAGCATTCGACGATTTCGTGTATAAGGTCATCGAAGATCTTCGTCATGGCCCTTTGGTAAGTGGCACCGGCGTTCTTTAATCCGAAGGGCATCACTTTATAACAGAATATTCCCAAAGGAGTCCTGAAGGCTGTGTGCTTCTGGTCTTCGGGATGCATTTTTATCTGATTATAACCTGACGAGCCGTCCATGAAGGAGAAAACCTCATGAGTGGACGTATTGTCTATCATCAGTTCGGTGACTGGCACTGGAAAATCGTCCTTCGGGCAAGCTTTATTAAGATCCCGGAAGTCTACGCATATGCGCACTGTCCCATTTTTCTTCATCACTGGGACGATGTTGGCGATCCATTCAGGGTATTGAACTTCCTGGATGAAGCCAGAGTCGATCAGCTTTTTGACCTCGGCGTTGATGCTCATCTTAAGCTCGAGCCGCATTCTCCTCGGCGCCTGTTTGACTGGCTTGACGTCCGGGGATATCGCCAATCTGTGTACAGCAATTTCTGGATCTAGTCCCGGCATTTCGGAATAGTTCCACGCGAAGCAATATCTATGCTGTAGAAGCACGTCCTTTAACACAGCCACCCTTTCTTCAGATAGCAGCTTGCTAATGAATGTCGGTCGCGGATCGTCTGCCGATCCCAACTCAATCTTCTTGAGGTTATCTGCTGTGGTATGGATTCCATCTTCCAGCTCTTTTGGCGCTGGTGGGAATTCTGAGATTATCTCGTCGCTGTTGTTTTCGAGGCACCAAGGGAGCTCATCTATGTCTTCGGGCTCTTCTTTTGATATTGTTATCACGTGACAAGTGCGGATTCACTTCCAATCTCAATGCGGAACTGGTTCTTCTTTCGTGGCCTTGGGTTCGTGCTTCTGTGGCGGCTCTACCCTCCAGTTGTCGGACAGAGCGAATTTGCTGAGCTGATACCGATCTTCAACCCAATTCTTGAAGGTGAAGCAGTATTCGAGAGGGTGCCCTATTACTCGATGGTAAGAGCAATAGTCTGGGTCAGAGACTTCGCTTGCTTGTTCGGGGTGCTTGGATTCCGGCAGTGTGAGCATCTGATGTTTTAAAGCAAGCTCAAGTATCTTCTTCGTCTTGTCCCGAGGAAACAAGTATGCTTGACCCAATTTCTTCATGAGGGACAGATCAATAACGCTCGACTCCCGTTTGCGTGGCTTCTTAGCCCCACTTTGTTGCTGCTGAGCATCTTTTTGGCCTTTCGATTTGTTTCCGCCTCTGCGTCGAGCCTTTTTTATAACCGGTTGGCAAGGGCGGGACTTTCATCTTTGACAGCCTGTTGAAGGAGGCGTTGCGTTTTGGCCTTCTTGTAGATGGTCATCTCGCGGTTGTGATCATCTCGAACTTTTTGACCAGCTTTCTTTATAAGTTTGTCCATTTGTTCCTCGAACGACGGACTGGGCTCCTGTGCATCTGGAATTTTCACTGGCTTAGGATTGGCGTCCTCCCATTGAGCATCCGCTTCTTCATCAAGGTCATACACGACGTAACAGCCGGGTAGTAACTCTCGTTTCTTTGACCGGATGTATCCAAGCCCTTTTGTTTCCATTCTCCCGTTAGGCAATTTGCGTTGAGTCCCGAGGATGTTCCAGACTTTGTCATAGAACTTGGCTTTTCGAACGGTCTGCTTGAAGGATATCCCCTGGCGTTTCAGCAGCTTTTTCAAGCCTTCTGTATAATATCTGGGTAGACAGATAGGCTGAAGCCTGTCCAACGTAGGATCTGCCCCGTGCCAGACTTCTTTCTCCGCTTTGTTTTCTTCAGAGCGGTAAAATAGAATTGCTTTTTCGCTTTCTCTTTTGGGAGGGATATAGAATGTCCGCAGCTCTTCTACACTGTAGATATTAAGTGCATCCAGTTCTTTATGATGTTCAGGCGGCACCATGGCGACTTGTAGACTTTGCTCTTCGTCAGCGGACATTTGTATTAAAGGTCGAGCAGAGAATACGGCATGGACTTCATTTTCCGAGTCGCTGCCAAAAATCAATGTAGGAGCCGATGGTCCCGGCTTGTTGTGTTGGGGCGGATCTGAATAAACTATCTCCTCTTCCTCCTCAGTATCACTACCGAAGACAGGGATGGTAGCGTTAGTTTTATTCTCCGGCTTGTGACACTTCTCTGTGTCTTCGAAATCCGGTAAGAAGTATTTGGCATCTTCGTATTTGCGGACCTCGTTCACAGAGAACGGGTTCAGTTCTCCCGTCACTGTATACTCGAAACCATCCTTAAAATACTTCATACACTATGTTGTGTAGAAGGGATGATGTTGTACTCGTGTAACCATGGTCGGCCGAGCAAAGCGTTGTAGCATGTCTTGGCGTCTATGACGTGGAACTTAATGTCCGTGACGAGTAGCCCGAAGCGTAGCGTCAGTATCACAGATCCAAGAGTCTTTGACGATTAGGAGTCGAACCCGGAGATGGTGATCTTATCCCGAGCAAGGTGTTGGACGCTCATGCAGATTTCCTTCAACACCCGCACGTTGAGTAGGTTAACAGACGACCCGTTATCGATCAGGATTTTGCCTATCTGTATATCATGGCAGTATCCCGAGATATAGAGAGGGCGATTGTGTTCGCACGTCCCAAGTAGAAGGTCTTCATCGCCAAAAGTAACATCGGCCGTGTGCACTTCCTCCAATTCATCCTTCATCTTTTCCTCGGCCAGGCATGCTTGGAATTGTTCCGGGTCTTGGAGCGCCTTAATCAACGAATCTCTCGCCTCTTTTGATAGAAAAAGGGCGTCAAGAATGCTGAGCTATGAGGGCAGCTTCCTCAGATGTGCTAAGACGTTGTAGTCCACCTTATCCTTCTTTGGTGGGTCTTTTGCAGCTAGTTCTTCCACCACTTGGTCATCTAAGACGATATCTTCAGAGACCTTTTCTTTCCCTTTATCTTTCCTGTTCGAGGGTCCGAGGTTCTTTTCGGGCAGCGTGCGATTACGTAGCCGGATATTTTCGCAAACCTTCAGTTCTTCTTCTTTTCTCGAAGCGGACTCTTTAAAGAGAGGGGAAAGTTCCAGCTCCTCATCAGAATCGCTCCCGAATGTAGGCACTTGTGACCCGCCGGTGTTAACTACGCGACAATCGCCGGTAGTTCTTTTACTCCCTTCGGTCGTATTTCTTTGCTCTCGACGAGTTTTACGCTTTTCCCGCTTAAAGCGTTGTCGATGAGCAACATATCCTTGCCACCATCTATCGAAAGCTTTGCACTCTTGTGTGGGGTGCGAAATCTTTTGATGATATAAGCAATAGGAGGGGTGCGTTTCCACTTCACCGGTGATGTTTCCTTCAGAGGATGGTAGCTTCATGCCCATTGATATGGCCTTAGCAAACTTTTTCCTCATCTTGAATTGGCTTTTGTCGGTAGCGGAGGTGTTTAGCTCCAACGAGATCGTCTCAGCTCCTTCATCAAGTCGCTGGCGTTTGGCCCCTTCAAATATAGCCGCCTCGCGCTCCCTATCAGCTTTACTTTTCAACCGAGCTTCATTAAGGAATGCGTCAATTACTTCATCTGATGGCCCCAGAACTTTTGGTTCAGGATCTGCCCCCAGTTTTTCGGTGCAAGGAGTCTCCTCATCGTTCGTGATCGAATGGGAAATCATATGACAGCTCGCCACATATTCTTCGGATTCATCCAATGAACTTTCTCCTTCATCTTCTTCTTGAAATACGTGATTGAGGAACTCTTGGAATGTAATGGGAGTCCGTGCCTTTTGGTTGTATTCTTCCAACGCGTCAATTTGCTTTTGTAAGTCCGTGCGTTTGCCGCCAGGCTTCACGGGCTTCTTAGATTTCTTCTTCTTCTTTTTCGAAGATTTTGACGGCTGGCTGCAAGTGCTTGAACCACCACCATCGGTCTTTGGAGTTGGACGTGGCTTCAACATCCCTTCAATGACCTTCGGTTCCAACGGGTTCTTCCACTTGATCGCTGGACATGTCTGAAGATCGTTTATGATCCTCTTTGTCTTGGCTGATAATACAACCTCCCAAGGAGCTTCTTCAATGACGGAGCATGTTGCCCCCAGCGTATTCGTCCCTTTAGAGGTGTGGGGCTGCGGGGGATTCACTTTCCATTTGTCAGATAACGCGAACTTGCCCTGTCGGTACTGGTTTTCAAGCCAATTCTTGAAAACGTAGCAATCTTCGATCGGATGGCCTAGTACTCGATGATAAGGACAGTAGTTGGGCTCGTTGACGTCACTTGGTTGTAACGGACGTTTTGGATCCGGCAGATTTATGAGTCTGTTGCGCAACGCCAGCTCGAATAACCTCCTCGTTTTATCGCGGGGAAAGGAATAAGGACGTCCCATCCTATCCTCAAGGGGTACGTACGGACGCATATTATTTTGACGAGCAACCGGCTTTGAGTCGCTCGGTTGTTGTTGAGCATTAGCGACGACGATCGCTTTTCCCTTCCCCTTGTCATTTCGGGAGTCCGGCTTTGGGAGAGGAGGTTTATGGCCCATCTGATCCATCTGTGCTAGCTTGTCAATCAAGTCCTGGAAGGTAGTCGGCTTGAAAAACATCATAAACTGCGAGATGGTTGCTTGTGGATCGAGGGTTCCCACAAACATACCCACTGCGGGAGCTTTTTCAATGCGCTGCTCGCACTTCGACCATAAGTTCCGCCACCGTATAGCGTACTGAACCCATGTCTCGCCTGGTTTTACCCTGGCGTTAATCAGTGCCGTCATCGGGGTACGTTCGCTGGCGCTTGCAAAACGCTGAGTAAACAACAGCTCCATCTCCGCGAAGGTCTTGATCGAGTCATTCGGGAGCTCAAAATACCATTCGAATGCCGTATCTGATAGGCTTCCAACAAACTGGCGAAGCAACAGCTTGTCGTCACCGCCGGTGTTGCCGCAGAGTGCCCTGAACTGGGCAACGTGCTGGTGAGGATTGCCTGTCCCCTTGTAGACATGGAACTTAGGAATTGTGTAACCGGGTGGGTACTTGATTTGGTCGTACCAACTTGGATACGGCCGCCCCGTTTTTACAACCTGACCCGCTGCTTCCGTAATCGAACATGGGAGCCGAGGAGTTAATTTTGAGGACTTCATTGCTCGTTTCCTTCGCCCAAGCGTCATTTCATCAGAAGCTGCCAAGTCTGCTATCCTGGATGATCCTTTCGGCCTAGGTTTGGATAACCTGCCGGCGAAGGAGATAGACCAAAAGGTTTTCTTCCTTCCGGACTTCCCTACTATATCTTTTGCAGAAATTGCAGCCCCCGGGATGGACAAGGAGGCCTTTTTCTTAGGATTTCTCGGACTGTGGCTGAGTTGGTTCGCGATGGCAATGCACTCTCATCGCATGCGGCCCTCCGTGTTTTACCCAGCCCACCGAATGGTCATCGGGGTAAAGGTGGCTGTGGGGATCGCCGGCTTGGCGCACTTATATCATGGTCTCGGCCGAGCCGCGGATGCTAACGAGCCCGGGGTATTGCACGTGGTCTTCCCGATGCACTACTTCATGTCGTGGCTCGAGCTACATACGGCGGGTGTCTTCGGCATGCATAAAAGGCCTTCATTCTTTGATAAGTGCGGTTTTCCTCGCATTATACAGTTGATTAGCTCATCAATCGTGACCCCTTCACCCCGGAACGCCAGGGGCTTACTGCTTCGCCCTCACACCATTGGAGTCGGGATGTCCTTCATTGACAAGGTATTAACCATTGGAAAAGCGTCCACCACTGCGGTGCGACCATTACAGGACTCCTTTAAGGATGGAGCTTCAGTGTTGACGGCCCGGGAGACCCTTCACTTGTATTCTATTAGACCGGGCTTCCTAGTCTTCAGGCAGGGAGGTGCGGCAATCTTCATGAGATATAACCCGCATCGTTTTGCCCGACAACTGGGCTACGATCAAGGGGTACCCTTGGAAGCTTTCTTACTGGAACCGGCTGCCAATGAAGAAGGGATGGAGAACGCGTTACATCACTTTATGCGCCTGAACACGGGTTCTCATTTTTTTATTAGCGCGCCGTCCTGCGCTCCACGACTCCTTAATGTATATAAAGAGTGGTACAATCATGCGACGGGGGCCGTTATAAAGGAGGAGAGGCGAGTGTTGATCGACCGTAAAGAAGCACCTCCCGGCACTGACCGTAACGCTCCCTTAATGCCAAGGACCCCGGTGGTTCCTCCTCTAAAAGATGCCGGGGGCAGACCATCGCGTGCGCAAAGTCCTCCGCACGGATTGCCGCTTCCCGATATTATAGATGCAGCCCCAGCGCCCCGTGCTCCAGTGGAGACAGTGGTCGTGGCCTCGCCGGAGTCCGGTGTAGGTGCAGACATCGGGACCCGCCGTCCCAAGGTGGCTGCTAAACGTAAGTCGATCCCGCGTGCACCTAGGGTTAGCGGGCAGAAGAAAAAGAAGTCGCTCTTCGCCGCGGACGTCGTGTTCGGCCAGGAACCCCATGCTCCCTACGCCGAGGGCCTAATCGAATATGGGACTAACGAGGGATTAATCATGCCGCCGCCGGACGACACAGACTTAGAAGCCGCTCTCGAAACTTCAGCGTGATTGGCAAAGCGTGACGCGTGGCTGGCTAAGCTTGCACAATCAGGTAACTACTAGTCACATTTTCTTTATTGCAACATATTTCCTTCGTTGCTTTTGACTAACGCTTTTCTTTCTTTTCTACCAACAGGCATCACTGATGAAGAAGCCATTGCCGCTTCTCTGAAGACTTTCCAGGAGGAGGAACGTCTCAGAGCATCTATGGGCCTCAGTAAGTTTCGATTCATTAAGCTTTCATTTCCCTTGTGTTATGGTCGATATAACCTTTCCCTTTTAATCACAGGAACCTCAATGCCGCTCCCGCCAAGTGACGCAGATGTCCTACCGGCTGCCGACGTTCCTGCTTCCTCAGGGTTACCGCAAGAAGTCCGTCTTGAGGAGCCGATGAGAGACGCCTTAAAGGCTCTGGAGGTTTCTTTGTTTACGGATGACGATGCCGCGGTGAAAGAGGCGTCACAGAGGTCCATTGTGACAGCTCGGGAGGAAAGAAAGCGGCAAAGGCGTGAGGCGAAGGCGCGCCGGGCTGCCTTGGCTGTGGGGGCGGGCCCCAGCACCGTCCCTCGTGCTGACACTCCATCTGAAGAGCCCCCTGTCGCTCTATCCACTGCCCGCAGAGAGGTGACGCGCGCAGTTCGGAGCGCAAACGGTAAATCCGCTTCAAGTAATATTTCTTTCAGAGTTTTTGTTATAAGGATTTTAATGCCATTGGTCCTTATATTTCTTATCTTGCAGGGCCAAGTCCGATCGAGGGGGAGGCGGAAACCGTTGATCCCAAAGAAACAGAAGGGGCGGTACCCGCCGAACTCGAGCCGACGGTAGGCAACGTCGTTGTGGCTTTGGAGCATGAGGTGGAGGTCGAGGGGCCTGCAGCCGAGAAGGTCATTGATGCCGAACCTGAAGTGGTGGCAGATGATATGATCATTATAACTGAGCCCATGGTGGTGGCGGATGAGGCGCTCGAGGCCGGCGACGTCGTGGTGACGGCGGATGAGCCAATGGAGATCGCGGAGCCCGAAGAAGTAGCGGGTGAGATGAGCACGACTCTCGAGAAGGAGTCAGCCGCTCTCTCCCAAGAGTTTGGTAATGCTCCGATCATTGCCCTCCCCGTCTACGATCTTCCGCCGTCTCCTGGCCGCGTGAGCACGACGACGGTTCCCATCGAGTCGGGTGATGAGGCCACGGGCGGTGGCCTCATGTCGATAGAGGAGGGAGTCGTCTCCGTTTCAGCCGGGAGCTCCTCAGGTAAACCCCAAGTTGCTGTTTTTTCTTTACTTTACAATACTTTCTGACAAGTTCACCTTTCTTGTAACGCAGGTGCAGCCAGCGCCGATGCCCCACTGCTTGAGGGAGCGCCTTCAACGACTGCCTTGGCGGTAGTCACCTCTCAACCCTCTCTTATACCATCTAAGATGTTGGAAGGTATGGGTTCGCAACTTATTAGTCTTATCTTTCAGATGTATAGTTTATGTACTGAAGTCGTGTTGTTGTGTTTTTTCAGGAGTACTTTTTGACCATCTTTATCAGGTGTTGCTCCCACACTTCTCCTTCCCATCTGAACTCGCTTCTCCCTCTGGTGGTGCTGGTAAGTATATTTCCCGATTAATATCTTTGTTTTTTCAGTGGTAAAATTATTTCTAACTCTCTCTTGTCCTGACCGCAGTGTTACAAATCGAAGGGGGAGAAGAAAGATCGGTTGCGCCACCGGCCCTTCCGGCCTTGCCACCTGCTTCAACCGGTATAGTAAACTATCTTATTAATGACTTTCTCCACATCTATTGAATCATCATCTAATCACATTTTGTCCTTTTCAGCTATCGTTCCAGTCTCAGTGCCTTTCGAGTCTCGCATTACAATACCGGGCGGCCTTTCCCAGAGACGTCCGTCTTCAAAAGGTGCGGCGAATAGTCTGCGCATGTTGAGCGACTACATCGAGGAACTCGACGTCGAGGCTCCTACATCTGCTGAGGACTTCGCTACGACGGTTAACCCGATGTTGTTGATATTTGCCACCTTCCATGACGAGGGCATTGTCACCTCTTGGGTTAACTATTGTCGGGAGATTGAGGCTCGCCTTCATCAGCTGGAGTCGATGCGCCTATCCCCTGAGACTTTGGCCGTGAGCACTCAACGGGGAGCATGGCTGGAGCAAAGCACTTCTCATTTCCGTCATTTGGAACAAGAAGCAACTTTGAGGCTAAAGGAGTGCCAAGAATCTTCACGTGAAACTGCTCGCCTGCGTGCTGAAGTTGAGGCAAACGCCGCTGAGGTAAAGGCCGTCTTCGAGGGCCTTCTGGAGCGCATATCAAATGGGCTGAGACTGAAGCGGGCACTTGATGTCGCCGAGCATGACACTCCAGGCCGTGAAGCTGCTCATCAGGCCGTCAGGGATCAGCTTGCATCTGTCGCACAGCAACGGGCCCAAGTAGAGACGGAGTTGGCAGTGGTGGCCAATCAGGAAAAGGCATGGAAGGAAGTGTACGAACAACTGATAAAGCTACTTAAGACACTTCCTTCCCAATAGATGTCTTTGTATCAATGTATTTGTAAAATTTTCCTTTTAAATAATATGTATCCATTCTTTATTCTTTTGTACGATTCATCTTGTATTTGATTGAAGTCAATGAATAAAGATACACATTTTCTTTTTGCAATGTCTTGTACTATCTCTTTGCTTTCTCCCTTTGTATCATGATGTCTTCGATGAGCCTAATTGGCCGATAACTTAATTTCTCCAAGAGATAGCGATGGCTTAGGCCACAGGTTCAAATCTGCCGCCTAAGACTTTTCAACTCTATGAGCCGTGAGGGTCTCATAGAGACTTTTCTCCCTACGGATTGAGAGGATCTCGTAGGTGGGTTTTCTCCTTAGGAATCGTGAGGATTCCTAAGTATGGTTTTCTCTTATAAGTCGTAAGGATCCTATAAGAGAATTTTCCCCCTTACGAGTCGAGAGGGTTCGTAAGCGGTTGTTTCCCTCCTTGTCGAAACTCAACTTTGGAGAGTGAGACCCGTGAATAGTATGCAAGAGACCATTTTGGGTTGACTTGCAGGGTCCCATTGTTCAGGAAGCAAGCATTTTAGTCTCTGCTGCCTGAGTCTTCATCTTGCGGGTTGAGACGAATCGGGAATTCTCCCGCGGAGACACTGATGGCTCTGCGAGTTGACGTGGATCAGGAGGCTCTCGTCACGGAGTGTTTGTATCCGTGAGTCGGGGAGTTTGCTAGGGATTATTTGTTTCCCAAGCGCCAAGGATTATTTATTTCCTTGGGGTTTGAAACGAGTCGAGGATTTCCCACGGAGGCGCTGGTGGCTCTGCGAGTCGACGCGGATCAGGAGGTTCTCGTCACGGAGTGTTTGTATCCGTGAGTCGAGGAGTTTGCTAGGGATTATTTGTTTCCCAAGCGCCAAGGATTATTTGTTTCCTTGGGATTTGAAACGAGTCGAGGATTTCCCACGGAGGCGCTGGTGGCTCTGCGAGTCGACGCGGATCAGGAGGCTCTCGTCAAGGAGTGTTTGTATCCGTGAGTCGAGGAGTTTTCTAGGGATTATTTGTTTCCCAAGCGCCAAGGATTATTTGTTTCCTTAGGGTTTGAAACGAGTCGAGGATTTCCCACGGAGGCACTGGTGGCTCTGCGAGTCGACGCGGATCAGGAGGCTCTCGTCAAGGAGTGTTTGTATCCGTGAGTCGAGGAGTTTGCTAGGGATTATTTGTTTCCCAAGCGCCAAGGATTATTTGTTTCCTTGGGGTTTGAAACGAGTCGAGGATTTCCCACGGAGGCGCTGGTGGCTCTGCGAGTCGACGCGGATCAGGAGGCTCTCGTCAAGGAGTGTTTGTATCCGTGAGTTGAGGAGTTTGCTGGGGATTATTTGTTTCCCAAGCGCCAAGGATTATTTGTTTCCTTGGGGTTTGAAACGAGTCGAGGATTTCCCACGGAGGCGCTGGTGGCTCTGCGAGTCGACGCGGATCAGGAGGCTCTCGTCAAGGAGTGTTTGTATCCGTGAGTCGAGGAGTTTGCTAGGGATTATTTGTTTCCCAAGCGCCAAGGATTATTTATAATCCTTGGTGCTTGGGAAACAAATAATCCCTAGCAAATTCCTCGACTCACGGATACAAACACTCCTTGACGAGAGCCTCCTGATCCGCGTCGACTCGCAGAGCCATCAGCGCCTCCGTGGGAAATCCTCGACTCGTTTCAAACCCCAAGGAAACAGTTGACTTTAGCAATACGGGGTCAGGATTGACTTTGGCTGTACGGGGTCAAGGGTTGACTTTAGCTATACGGGGTCAGGATTGACTTTGGCCGTACGGGGTCAGGGGTTAACTTTAGCCATATGGGTCAGGATTGACTTTGGCCGTATGGGGTCAGGGGTTGACTTTAGCCATACAGGGTCAGGATTGACTTTGGTCGTATAGGGTCAGGGGTTGACTTTAGCCATACAGGGTCAGGATTGATTTTGGCCGTACGGGGTCAGGGGTTGACTTTAGCCATACGGGGTCAGGATTGACTTTGTCCATATGGGGTCAGGGGTTGACTCTCGGTTGTCTGTGCACCGTCGAGTCCTGGAATTTGGAACTTTGCCGCAACTCCGCTTTGCTGATGTTGTATCTGCTTCTGATTAGAATGAGAAGGAACGCCGTTGTTGGTCTCCAGGTTGTAGATGTGGCCGTCGAGACTTGGAACTAGGGACTCTGCCGTGGCTCCGAGATTGATTGTCGCGTCCGAATCCTACTGGAATGAGGAGGAACGCTCTTGTGGGCCTCCAGGCTATAGATGTGGCCATTGAGACTTGGAACTAGGGACTCTGCCGTGGCTCCGAGATTGATTGTCGCGTCTGAATCCTGCTGGAATGAGGAGGAACGCTGTTGATGATCTCTAGGCTGTAGATATCGCCGTTGAAATATGGAAGTAGGGACTTTGCCATTGCTCCGTTTGGTGGATGTCGCGTCCGTATCCTGCTGGAATGAGGAGAAACGCCATTGACGATCTCTAGGCTGTAGATGTCGCCGTTGAGATTTGACTCTTCTTTTGAAAGAGCTTGGTGGGATGATATGATTTCCTCTTTGTTTGTGCCCCTAGATTGTATACAGGGATCGATGTGATCTCATCTGTAGGGCAAAAAGTTTCATTTTATTATTTTTTTTATTTCTTTCCGCGATGCTCTATCATTTCAGCTTTTTGTATCGCGAAAGACACGATTGCCCCATCATTTCGACTATTTTGTGAGGTGCCCAATCATTTCGGCTATTTTTTTTGCTTTTTATTGCGAGTTGCCCAATCATTTCGGCTATTTCTATATGCATATATTTTACTTGCTGATTTTGTTGCAAGTTGCCCTACCATTTCGGCTATTTCATATGCATTTTTGGCTCGCTGATTTTTATCGCGAGTGTGGAATTTGGAATCTGGTGCCAGTCTTAGCATCAGCATCGCTGCGACTGGAATATTGCCAGGAGCGAATCATCATTTGCCGTGAAAGAACTTAGAATTTGATTCCGATTCGGGCATCAGCATCGCTACAACTGGGACATTGCCAAGAGTGAATCATCATTTGCCTTTGTCGATTCGAACAAAGGTGGCTTAGCAAACAGGGTTAGGATCCTGTTGACTAAGACTTTTGACTTAATGAGCCGTAAGGGTCTCATAAAGATTTTCCTCCCTACGAGTCGTGTCACGCCCCGCTTCCCAGAGCACGCTAAAATAGGCACATGACATCGCCAGCCATGCTACCTGTGGATAGGAAATATCCTTCCACAGTCACATTACGGCTGTAGAGATATCAAGAACAATAATAAAACTATCTAACACATGTCCATAAGCCAGAATAAAACGAGTCAATAATAAAATAATGCGGAAGCAAAAGATCCAATACAAGAATAAACTGGAATGTACATCCCATAATGCGGGCTCACATCAGGAATGAAAATACTGAAAGTAAAATAAACTAACTACTAAAAAATCCTCACTGCTCAGCCTGCTGACTGAAATACTCCTGCTCGGCCTGCAGCAAAGGGAAGGAATCTGGGCCATGCAAAACCCATACGTCAGTGCGTCATAATATCAAGCAATAATATAAACAGGGTAGCACGACATACAGGTATGTGTATGAACAGTAAAACAGGTATAACAGTAATATAAATGAGGACAGTGAGGGTAATGTGTAGTGAGTAATCTAGACTAGTCTATTGGGTTAACTACTCTCAAGTCTTTGAAATCAATTTGATGAATTATCGATGTAACTCAATAGTATCCCGTGCGTGCCCGGGATCACGGTCTAAGACTCTCGGGCTGAAACCGAGACGTGTCGCAAGGCAGTAAAAAGGGTAGTATGTAATGACGAGTGATGTCAGCAACATCACCCCCGGGCTAGCCTAGTCCGTAAGACTGATCAGTAAAGGTATCGAACTGTCGAGTTACAAGTCAGGTTTCATCATTGATTTTCCCATACCCCTAAGTTATATGTTTAAGTCAGATATTAATAAATCTGGAGCTAATGCCAACACAGGATCAAGCAGGTATAGGTTTGTCTGGATAGACAACAGGAAATGTCCGTAGGGACCACATGTCAAGACTGTTGGCATTAATAACAAGATCAGGTAACAGGTCAAGCTTTGGTACATCAGGTCAGGTCAGGTAGTGTATATAAATCCAATCATGTCAAGAAGTGCACGGTATCAAGTCGTGTCAAGTAATAGTATATCAAGTCATGTCAGGGGGTGCACAAATGTCACTTGGGTGCTCAAAATCAAACTATACTAAGCATGGGTACACAAAACAAGTATGGGGTACTAATGGAACAATAAAATGGAATTATGTGATGTGGTATGCAAATAAGTACAGATTAAACATATGGATGCACAGTTATCGATTTGGGTTAATGTTATAGTTCCACCACTAATTAAAATACACTTTATCAAATATGGAATATTAAAATCTCATTATTATGTATTAAATGATCTAGGGATGCAATTGTATATATATATATTAGGCTAGATGGATGCAAACGGGTGTCCGAAAGGTTATAAACTATTTAAAAGGGTACTATGGGCTATACAACTAAGCAATATGTGATATAAATATGGACGTGGGTACAATGTATTGTAATCTAATATGCAACGAGATATGTTTCATGTTCTAAATCTAAAATGATATAAACGGAATATCGAAATGTTAAAAAAATGTAATATAGGGCACTAGATTCAAACAACAGGTTTAATATGTATTTAAATAAATATGTAATAATCTAAATAGCATGTAGCAAGATTAACTTGCCTAGACGGATCAAGAAACGGGCGTACGGAACGTCTCACGTCGGCGAAAAGTCGCGACGCGTCCACGGTACACGGAACGGATCCAAACAACGCACAAGGTGATCACACGGATCACACGGGTCAGGTACGCTCGCTATAACCTTCCCATGCTGCATCAAAACACATCCCAATCCTTTTCCAGATGCGTCGCTGTGAATCACCGATCCTCCGGAACTATCTGGTATGGTCAAAATAGGAGCGGTTATCAACCTTTGTTTCAACGCCTCAAAAGCTAACGCACACTTATCCGTCCATACAAATGGTACTTCTTTGCGCGTAAGCTTGGTCAAAGGCTCAGCCAGACGAGCAAAGTTCTCCACGAACCTTCTGTAATACCCGGCAAGTCCAAGAAAGCTCCTGATCTCTGCAACGTTCTTCGGAATCGGCCAATCTCGAACTGCTGTAATCTTTTCGGGATCAACGGCGATTCCATCTCCAGACACGATATGTCCCAAGAATTTCACTTCTTCAAGCCAAAACTCGCACTTGCTCATCTTTGCATACAATTTCTCTTGCCTCAATGTCTGCAGTGCGATCTTCAAGTGTTCTGCATGCTCTTCAATACTCTTCGAGTAGACCAAAATATCATCAATGAACACCACTATAAACTGGTCCAAGAATGGTGAAAAGATTCGGTTCATCAAGTCCATAAATATTGCCGGTGCATTCGTTACTCCGAAGGGCATCACTAAATACTCGTAATGTCCATACCGAGTTCGAAACACAGTCTTGCAAATATCTTCTGTTTTAACTCGGACCTGATGATATCCGGATCGCAAATCCAGCTTCGAGAATACCCTCGTGCCACTAAACTGCTCAAATAATTCGCCAATGCGAGGGATCGGGTACTTGTTCTTAATAGTCACCCAGTTTAATTCTCGATAATCGATGCACATCCTCCTTGTGCCATCTTTTTTCTTGACTAGAAGAACTGGATCTCCCCAAGGCGAGTTACTGCTGCGAATCCAACCCTTCTTAAGTAATTCAGCAACCTACTTCTTGACTTCTTCCAACTCCACTGGTACCATTGGATAGTACGCTTTAGAGACTAGCACTGCACCAGGAATAAGATCGATCGCAAACTCCACATCTCGTTTCGGTGGTAAACCTGAGATGTCCTCGAACACATCCATGAAATCTTGAACAACAGCTGGCGCTTCATCTTTATCAACCTCCATTGATGAAAGAACATTAGTTGTCGGCCTAGCCCTAAACTCGATTGGCCCGACAGAACTGCTTCCTCCAATGAAGATAAACTCTGGATGTCCGAGAATCTGGAAAATTACTTTTTTTACCCTACAATCGATGTGAGCATGGAAAGTGCTGAGAAAATCCATTCCCAAGACGACTTCATAGCTGCCTGTATCAATCACCAAGAAATCTGCAAAAAGCTCCCGTCCGCAAACAACAACTACACAATCCTTACATTCTCTACTAGATATGATCTTCCCATTCCCAGTGTGTATGTCCCAACAACTAGACAGGGTCGTGCAAGCAATCGAGTGTGTAGCAATAAACTTGGACGACATAAAACAATGGGATGCACTAGAATCGAATAATGCTAATGCGGGAAAACCATGAACAAGTAGAATACCTAAAACAACTTCTCCTGAAGCCTTGGCTTCCTCAGCCATCAGGGTAAATGCTCGAGCTTGATTAGGTCCCTGAGTCAGCTGCTTCTGTCCCTGAAACGGTTTCTGCGGTGGCTTCTGAACATTATCCTTCGTGCGAAGCTTTGACGGACAAGTGTTGATAGTATGATCCGCCGATCCAAAAACCAAACAGAGTCCCCGCATCCTTCGACATTCCCTTTGCACGTGCCCAGGTAAATGGTGGTAGTCACAAATCACGGTCCTTCTCTGATCAACAACAACAGGCTTCTTCATCGGTGTTACGCCACGACGGTTTACTGGAATACCTCTGCTTCCATGCGCTCGGTTCGGTGCAAATGCCGGCTTCCGCACTGTAACTGCTGGCTGCTGTGTACTCCCAGTCTTCATAAATAGGCTCTGCTGCTCTCGGGCCGCTGTAAGAACTTGTGAGAAAGTGGTCAAACCCAGGGAGACAATCTGCCTCTGGATGTCCACATCCAAACTGCGCATGAACCTCCTTGCCCTATCTGCATCGTTGGCAACCAAAGGTCCAGCGAATCTACTAAGTCTCGTCCACTCAGTTGCATGTACATCCACAGGTGCACCGTTCTGCTTCAAACTGATGAACTTTTCTTCCATTTCCTCCCGTGCAGTCCGCGGGAAGAACTTCTCCAGGAAACCCTTCGAAAAAACTGCCCAACTGATCGGCTTGGGCAAGCGGGTCTCTTCCACAAGCCACCATTCACGGGCATAATCCACCAACTGGATGCGTACCACATCCACCCTCTTATCCTCTGGGATCTGTGCCGCAACGAGTAAATTCTCCGTGTCAACCAGCCACTGCTCCGCTGGCAACGGCTCCTCCAGGCCAGTAAAAACAGACGGAACCAGTCTCCTGAAATTCGCTACGGTACCCATACGATCAACTAGTCTGGCCACAACATTATTCACGGACTGCTGGACGTTCCACAAACCTTCCTGAAAAGCTTCAGCTTGCTGCTGGTTCAGCTCGGTCTGTCGCTTTTGGTTCTCTAGCATCCCACGGATTACTCCAAGCATCGCGGCTTCGTCAACACGCCTCTGGTACGTTTTCAGATTCTTGTCTGCTATGTTCCTGAAATCAAACACTGAAAGGATTAGTATGATAACAGATTCAAAATATAGATCAAGGATATGAATCAAGGCTAGAACTCCAAGTTACTTAAATAGAGTACCGCATTGTAACCATGCCGCGGTATCATAGCTACAATCACATAACTCCATCCAAGTCGTCTAAGTTCTAGAGATAAACAATAGGAAACCAGGTTTCGAGTCGAGATGCAAAAGAGGTTTGCATATCATCAAAGTAGAATCAGGAGGAAGTTAAGATTCAAAAATGGTAAGACGGTAAGGTGGCAGGACATGTTCCTAATCACGAGTATTCTGATTCGTGTATTGAGTCCAATACCCAACTACAAGAGAATCAAACCCGATTAACCTATATCATATGGCTCAGATACCAAAGAAACCATGTCACGCCCCACTTCCCAGAGTACGCAAAAATAGGTACGTGACATAGCCAGCCATGCTATCTGTGGATAGGAAATATCCTTCCACAGTCACATTACGGCTGTAGAGATATCAAGAACAATAATAAAACTATCTAACACATGTCCATAAGCCAGAATAAAATGAGTCAAGAATAAAATAATGCGGAAGCAAAAGATCCAATATAAGAATAAACTGGAATGTACATCCCATAATGCGGACTCACATCAGGAATGAAAATACCGAAAGTAAAATAAACTAACTATTAAAAGTCCTCACTGCTCGGCCTGCTGACTGAAATACTCCTGCTCGGCCTGCAGCAAAGGTAAGGAATCTGGGTTATGCAAAACCCAGACGTCAGTGCATTATAATATCAAGCAATAATATAAGCAGGGTAGCACGACATACAGGTATGTGTATGAACAGTAAAATATGTATAACAAAAATATAAATGAGGACAGTGAGGGTAATGTGTAGCGAGTAATCTAGACTGGTCTATTGGGTTAACTACTCTCAAGTCTTTGAAATCAATTTGATGAATCATCGATGTAACTCAATAGCATCCCGTGCGTGCCCGGGATGACGGCCTAAGACTCTCGGGCTGAATCCGAGACGTGCCGCAAGGCAGTAAAAAGGGTAGTATGTAATGACAAGTGATGTTAGCAGCATCACCCCAGGGCTGGTCTAGCCCGTAAGACTGATCAGTAAAGGTATCGAACTGTCGAGTTACAAGTCAGGTTTCGTCATTGATTTCCCCATACCCCCAAGTTATATGTTTAAGTTAGGTATTAATAAATCTGGAGCTAATACCAACACAGGATCAAGCAGGTACAGATTTGTCTGGATAGACAACAGGAAATGTCCGTAGGGACCACATGTCAAGGTTGTTGGGATTAATAACAAGATCAGGTAATAGGTCAAGCTTTGGTACATCAGGTCAAGTCAGGTAGTGTATATAAATCCAATCATGTCAAGAAGTGCACGGTATCAAGTCGTGTCAAGTAATAGTATATCAAGTCATGTCAGGGGGTGCACAAATGTCACTTAGGTGCTCAAAATCAAACTATACTAAGCATGGGTACACAAAACAAGTATGGGGTACTAATGGAACAATAAAATGGAATTATGTGATGTGGTATGCAAATAAGTACAGATTAAACATATGGATGCACAGTTATCGATTTGGGTTAAGCTTATAGTTCCACCACTAATTAAAATACACTTTATCAAATATGGAATATTAAAATCACATTATTATGTATTAAATGATCTAGGGATGCAATTGTATATATATATATATATTAGGCTAGATGGATGCAAACGGGTGTCCGAAAGGTTATAAACTATTTAAAAGGGTACTATGGGCTATACAACTAAGCAATATGTGATATAAATATGGACGTGGGTACAATGTATTGTAATCTAATATGCAACGAGATATGTTTCATGTTCTAAATCTAAAATGATATAAACGGAATATCGAAATGTTAAAAAAATGTAATATAGGGCACTAGATTCAAACAACATGTTTAATATGTATTTAAATAAATATGTAATAATCTAAATAGCATGTAGCAAGATTAACTTGCCTAGACGGATCAAGAAACGGGTGTACGGAATGTCTCACGTCGGCGAAAAGTCGCGACGCGCGCATGGTACACGGAACGGATCCAAACAACGCACAAGGTGATCACACGGGTCAAGTACGCTCGCTGGGTCGTCGACGACACGACCGGGTTCCGGCGATCTAAAAAGGCAGTGAACATAAAAAGAAAAGAAAACATGGAAAGAAAGAAGAAGAGAAGAATGGAAGGAGGAAGAAGAAGATTGAGAAGAGGAAGCTCACTGTGGTCTGCGGAGAGGGTCGTGAGGGTGTCGACGACGTCGACGGAGCAACGGCGAAGTGATCTGCAAAGAACAGCGGCCATCTTAAAGAAAACAGAAGAAAGAAAAGAAAAGAAAGGAAGAAGAAAGAAGGGGAAGGAGAAGGAGTGCAAGGGCTTCTGGGGTGTAATGGAGTCGGGAACGAGGACGAGATCACCGGCGGCGATAAATTCCGGCGGTGCAAGGCGTGCAGGGGGTGCTCGGGTTAGGGTCTGAAGATGTGCAGGGCTTGGGTAGGAGAGAGGAGGTGAAGGTGTTGAAGAGGATGAGGAGGCGGCGAGATTGGGAAGGCATCGTCGGGGCTTTGGGCGACGGCGAGGTGGAGGCGGCGGCTAGGGTTTCGCGGTCGTGGGTTTCTTTTAAAAGGAGAAGGAGAAGAAATAATATATAGAGAGGGAGAGAGAAAGAAATATACGAGAGGAGAGAGAGAGATTCAGAGAGAGAGAGAGAGAGGAGAGAGAGGTGAGAGAGAGACGCGTGAATAGGAAGGAGAGAGAAATTTGTTTTTATTTGGGGAGAGAGAAAGGAAGAGGGGAGGAGAGAGAGGGGTAAGGAAAAGAGAGAATGAAAAAAAGAAAGGGAGAGAGAGAAAGTGTGGGCCGGGCCAGATTGATGAGGCTGGGAATTGGTTAAGGAAAGGATTTAGAAAAATTTAAAAAGATTTTATAGTTAACGAGAAAATTGTGAACTGATAAAGATTATTAGTTAACGAAATTTTAAAGGTAAAATTAAAATAAAATGTTAATTAAATTTGAATTTAGACGGGATATAAAAATATTCCAAAATGCGCCCGGGTCGGGTCTAACAATTTAGATTTAAAATACGAAAATTATATGCAACTTCCAAATTTTAAAATGAGTGCTTAAGTAACGAAATTTCATACCCTAAGAACGGACGCACGTACGTGCGCGTAGCTATCCAAACACGTCCATTTCACCGAACGGGACGAGAACAAGATGCGCGGACGCTACCATGGGGTTAGGGGTATCATGCAGGCTATGAAATGCAATTTTAATTTATTTTATATGACCTAAAATATTATATGATAAAATGTGCGATGTTAGATGAAAAGTCAATATGCAGTATACATGAGATGCACGCGTCTATTTAACAAGTCAGGGTAATCTATAAATATCGATCAACAAGTTCATGGAAGCGGGTCGGGTCGAATGCAATGTCAAATATAAAGTACCATCCGCACCCAAACACGATAAATCAATAAAATACCACAGATATATAAATACGGGAATTGGAATTGGTGTCGTGAGGATCTCGTAGGTGCATTTTCTCCTTAGGAATCATGAGGATTCCTAAGTGTGTATTCTCTTATAAGTCGTAAGGATCTTACAAGAATGTTTTCTCCTTGCAAGTCGAGAGGACCTACAAGTGTTTGTTCACCGTGTGAGCATATCTTTAGTCGCTGGTAGGACTCTGTTAGAGAAATGTTTATTCGTGCCTGTGGATTGTATACAAGGGTCAATATTGAAACGCTTGTAGGGCAATCTGTGGGTTGTGATGGCTTAAGAACAGGTTCAGATCCCTGTAACTTAAGGCTTTTGAATCCTATGAGCCATGAGGGTCTCAAAAGGAAATTCTCCTTACGAGTCGTGAGGATCTCGTAAGTGTAGCTTCTCCTCAGGAATCGTGGGGATTCCTAAGTATGTTGCTCCCTTGTGAGTCGTAAGGATCTCACGCAGGTATTTTCTCCTTACAGGATCGAGAGGACTTTGCAAGTGTCTTTTAACGAGATTGCGCCCTTTTGGATTTTCACAAACTCGCCGGTAGTCCTGCTGTTTTTACTCACGGAGCCTTCCGGGTTTTTATCTGTGCCTATCTCGCTTATGGACGTACCGTTTTTTTTTTGCGTCAACTTTGAGATGCTGTGGTCTGTAGTAGTTTATAGACGTCTCGGTCATTTGCAAGTTTTAGGACATTGCGGTCCATCGTTAGTTTAGAGACGTTTCGGTCCGTGGTTGCAACAGTTTCGTTGGCTACCACTTATAAAGTTTGGGCTTGGGAAGATAGCGAGCGGACTTAGGCGTCATCATCTATCATTACCCTGGGCCGTAACTTGTCAGGCGTAGTATTTCTTTAGGAACCGACCGTTTATCGGCCTGAACGGTCTTTCGCCATGCATATCCATGAGCAAGTAAGCCCCACCCTGGTAGACTTTGTTTATGATGTACGGGCCCTCGTAATTTGGCTCAAACTTCCCCCGTTTGGCACGATTGGGGATCATAAGTCTCTTGACCACTAGCACGAGTTCGCCTTGGTGGAATGTTCTCGGCCTAGTCAATTTCTCGTACGAGCGCATCATTTTTGCTTTGTAAGCTTCCAAGTTTTGCTGTGCCATGAGCCGAGTTTCGTCGAGGGCTTCAAGCTCCTCAAGCCGAAGATGAGCATTCTCTTCGTCCATTAGCTCGTAATGAACTGCCACTCGTAAGGAGGGTAACTCTATCTCCAAAGGGAGTACTGCTTCAGTGTTGAATACCAATGCATACGGCGTTGTGTTTGTGGCCGTTTTGAACGTGGTTCGATACGCCCAGAGAACTTCATGCAGTCTCTCGTGCCAGTCCTTCCTATTTTGAGACACCGTCTTCTTTATGATCTTCGTCAAAGTCTTGTTGAAAGCCTCAGCTAGACCATCAGCTTGAGGATTATAGACCGAAGAGTATCTCCAGTCTATATTATGCTGCTGTGCGAAGCGGCTGATTTTATAGTTTCTGTAGGCCGGCCCGTTATCGAAGATAATCCGTCACGGAGTGCCGAATCGATAGATGACGTGTGTCTTAAAGAAATGGAGGATATTCTCCGTCTTCACTTCTCTTAGTGGTACTGCTTCTGCCCATTTGGAAAAATAATCAGTTGTCGCCAGTATGAACCGATAGCCTCTGGACAATGCTGGTTCAATGGGCCCGATTATGTCAGTTCCCCACATTTCGAACGGTCAGCTAGCCACCGTTGGATATAGCGGATTTGGATGCTGGTGGATAAAGTCCCGGTGAATCTGGCACAAGTAGCACTGCTTCGCGTATTCAAGGCAGTCTTGGATCATTGTGGGCCAATAGTAGCCCATCTTTTTGATCTTTAGCTTCATCTTCGGCCCGGCTTGATGAGAACCGCAGAGTCCGTCATGAGTTTCTTGGACGACTCTCCTTGCTTCTTCAGGCCCCAAGCATCTTAGCGACAGGGAGTCGAACGATCTCTTATATAGAGTGTCATTGACGAAGGTGAAGGATAGAGCTCGTTTCATGAGCTGATGTCTTGAGGACACATCTTCAGGTGTTCGACGGGATTTGAAGTAGTCTATAAAGACTCCTCTTCAATCCTTAGCCTTTTCCTGGTCTTTTATTTGTAGGGTCGTCAGCTTGGTCACTCCCTTTTCTTCGGACGACTCCGGAGATATTTCTGCCGGTGCAAGAACCTGACGGCTTTGCACGACGATCCTCACGTCATCAAGGTTTTCATCAGCCAGTACTTTAGCGAGCTTGGCTAATGCATCTGCCTTGCTATTTTCCGCGCACGGTATGCTTTCCAGGGCGTAGGAGGGAATTCGAGCCAGCAGTTGTTGCACTCTCTCGCCGTAGTTCACCAACTCTGGTTTGCACGTTTGATAATCGCCGTTTACTTGGCTAACGACCAGCTGGGAGTCTCCGTATATGAGGAGATTTTCGATCCCCATGTCGACAGCGATCTCAAGTCCTGCTATCAAAGCTTCATATTCGGCTTCATTGTTTGTCCTCGGCTCTATTAGGGAAAAGGCAAAGCGCATTATCCCTCCTTGTGGAATCACGAAGATGAGGCATACCCCAGACTTGATTATAGGGGAGCTATGCTTTCGCTTCTTCATGGAAGATACCCCGTCGAAGTAGAGTTCCCACCGGGTGTTACTCTCTCCTTTCTCCCCGTCGATTGTGTCAAACGTGTGCTCGTCTGGAAATTCGCAATTTAGGGGTGAATCGGCAGGTATAGGATGCTCGGCGAGGAAGTCGGCGATGGCCTGGCCTTTCACTGCCTTGAGCGGTCGATATGTTATCGAGAACTCCATCAAGAGAAGGGCCCATTTAGCAAGCCGTCCTGTTAGTATGGCTCTTGACATCAAATATTTGAGAGGTTCCACCTTTGATATGAGATGGACCTCATGCGCCAACGCATAGTGCTTGAGCTTCGTTATCGTGAAGATCAACACCAGACAGTGTTTTTCAGTGGGGGAGTAATTGTTTTTTGCCCCCAGGAGCACTCGACTCAAATAGTAGAGGGCTCTCTCCTTCCCTTGGTTTTTTTCTTGTGCCCATAGCGCGCCTAAGGAATCTTCAAGGGCGGTTGTGTATAGAATGAGGGGCTTTCCTTTGACCGGAGCGGTTAGTACCGGCGGATTCTGCAGGTATTGCTTGATTTCGTCCAGTGCGTTTTGGCATTTGCGATCCCAAATGAACGGGGTTCCCTTCTTCATCAAGTGACTGTAGGGACAGCATTTGCCGAAAAGATTAGCTATGAACCGCCGAATATAAGCGAGCTTCCCTTGGAGAGACCGCAGTTGCTTGAGAGTTCTTGGCGGGGGCATTTCCATGATCGCCTTAATCTTCGATGGGTCTATTTCGATGCCCCGATGTCGCACGATGAATCCTAAGAATTTGCCCGAGGAAACTCCGAACGCACATTTGAGAGGGTTCATCTTTAAGTTGTATTTCCGAAGACGTCGGAACACTATCTTTAGATGCTCCCAATGCTCCTCGTGCGATTTGCTTTTCACCATAAGGTCGTCGATATAGCATTCGACGACTTCATGTATGAGGTCGTCAAAAATCTTCGTCATTGCCCTCTGATAGGTGGCTCCAGCGTTCTTCAGCCCGAAAGGCATTACTTTATAGCAAAATATGCCCAAAGGGGTCCAGAAAGCGGTATGCTTTTGGTCTTCGGGATGCATCTTTATTTGATTGTACCCTGATGAGCCGTCCATGAAGGAGAAGACTTCGTGAGTGGATGTGTTGTCTATCATTAGCTCGGTGACCGGTACGGGAAATTCATCCTTCGGACATGCTTTGTTAAGGTCCCGAAAGTCTACGCAGATGCGTACTGTCCCATTTTTCTTCATCACTGGGACGATATTGGCGATCCAGTCAAGATACTGAACCTCTTAGATGAAGTCGGAGTCGATTAGCTTCTTAACCTCGGCGTTGATGCTCATTTCAAGTTCGAGCAGCATTCTTCTTGGTGCTTATTTGACTGGCTTGATGTCCGGAGATATTGCCAATTTGTGCACAGCTACTTCTGGATCTAGTCCCGGCATTTTGGAGTAGTTCCATGCGAAACAGTTTTTATACTGTATGAGCACGTCTTTGAGTGTAGCCACCTGCTCTTTAGACAGCAGCTCACTGACGAACGTCGGTCGTGGGTCGTTTGCCGTCCCTAAGTCGATTTTTCTGAGGTTATCTGCAGTAGTATGTATCCCATCTTCCAGCTCTTTTAGCGCTGGTGGAAATTCTGAGATTACCTCATCTTCGTCCTCATTTTCGAAGCACCAGGAGAGGTCATCCATATTCTCGGGCACTCCTTCTCCTGACAGCGTTATCACGTGACAGGTACGAGATCGTTTCCAAGACCGATGTTGATCTGGTTCTACTCTCGCCATATACGTTGCTTTCGGTTCATGCTTCTGAGGTGGGGTTACCCTCCAACTGCTGGATAGAGCGAACCTGCCTAGCTGATACTGGTCTTCTACCCAGTTTTTGAAGGTGAAGCAGTCTTCAAGAGGATGTCCTATCGCTTGATGATAGGAGCAATAATCCGGGTAACAGACCTCATCTGCCTGTTCGGGGTGTTTGGACTCCGGGAACGTAATCATTTGATGTTTCATGACAAGATCGAATATCTTCCTTGTCTTGTCCTGGAGAAAAGAATATGCTAGACCCATCTTCTTCATAAGAGACGGATCCCGGCTGCTCGATTCTCGATTGCGTGGTTTCTTGGACCCACTTTGCCGCTATCGAACGTTTTTTCCGTTCTTTAGCTTGTTTTTGCCTTTGCGTCGAGTCTTCTTCGTGACGGGCTGGTGACGAAGAGCTTCGTCATTTTTCGTAGCCTGCTGAAGGAGGCGCTGCGTCCTGGCTTTCTCGTAGATAGCCATTTCGCGGCTATGATCATCCCGGACCTTTTGACCCGCTTCTCTTATTAGCTTGTCCATCTGTTCTTCAAACGATGGACTTGGCATTTTCATGGCGAGACCTCGTTTTGGTTCAGGGTTAGCGTCTTCTAACAGAGCGTCTCCTTCTTCATCAAAGTCATGTATAATGTAGCAGCCATGGAATCGCTCTCGTCTCTTGGATTGAACATATCCAAGCCTGATCGTTTCCATTCTCCCATTGGGCAACTTTCGCCGAGTCCCGGGGACGTTCCAGATTTTATTGTAGAACCGAGCTTGTCGAGCAGTCTGTTTGAAGGGTACGCCTTGGTGCCTCAACAGCCTTTTTAATCCTTCTGTGTAGTATCTGGGCATATGGATGGGCTAGAGCCTGTCAAGCGTAGAATCGGAGCCATGCCAGATTTCTTTCTCCACTTTGGTTTCCACGGATCGATAAAAGAGGATCGCCTTTTCATCTTTTCACCTGGGAGGGATGTAGAACGTCTGCAGTTCTTGCACACTGTAGGTATCAAGTGTGTCGAGATCTTTGTAATGCTCTTGCAGAACCATGGCGATCTGTAAACTCTGATCATCTCCAATGAAGGTTTGTATTGATGGCCGAACAGAAAATACCGCATTGACCTCATCCTCAGAGTCGCTGCCGAAGACCAGAATAGAGGTGGACGATCCCGGCTTGTTGCATTGGGAAGGTCCTGAATAGACTATCTCTTCTTCCTCTTCGGTGTCGCTCCCAAAGACCGGAATAGTGGTGATAACTTTCTGCCTATTCTCCGGCTTATGGCACCTTTCCGTGTCTTCGAAGTCTGGCAAGAAGTATTTTGCATCTTCGTATTTTCGGACTTCATTCATAGAGAATGGGTTCAGCTCCCCTGTCACGGTATACTCGAGACCATCCTTGAAATACTTCATACACTGATACTGTGTAGAAGGGATGATGTTGTACTCGTGCAACCAATGCCTGCCGAGTAAAGCGTTGTAGCAAGTCTTGGCGTCAATGACGTAAAACGTAATGTCCGTGACAAGAAGCCCAAAGCGCAACATCAATATCACAGACCCGAGCATTCGTGATGACTGGGAGTCGAAACCGGAGATGGTGATCTTATCCCGAGCGAGGTGTTAAACGCTCATGCAAATATCTTTCAACACTCTCACATTGAGAAGGTTGACGGAGGATCCATTGTCAACCAGGATTTTACCTATCTTGATGTCATGACAGTATCCGGTGACATATAAGGGACGGTTGTGCTCGCACGTCCCGAGGAGGAGGTCTTCGTCGCCAAAAGTGATGTTAGCAGTGTGAACTTTTTCCAGCTCGTCCTTCATCTTTTCTTCGGTAAGGAAAGCTTGAAACTGGTCAGGTTCTTGTAGTGCCTTGATCAGAGAATCTCTCGCCTCTTTAGATAGCAGAAGGGCATCGAGAATGCTTAGCTGCGAGGGTATTTTTCTCAGGTGTGCTAGAACATTGTAATCCATCTTGTTTTTCTTTGGCGAGTCCTTGGCTGTCAACTCTTTGATGACTTGATCATCGAGGGCGATATCTTCAGGGACTTTTTCCTTCCCTTTATCTTTTTTATTCGACCCTTTGTTTGTGGGTCCGAGATTCTTCTCGGGTAACGTAGGATTGCGCAGTTGAATGTTCTCACAGGTCTTTGTCTTTTCTGTTTCAGAGATGGATTCCTTGAAAAGAGGGCCGAGGGCTATTTCTTCATCAGAATCACTCCCGAAGGTGAGAACTTGCGATCCTCCGGAATTAACCATATGACATTCACCGGCTGTTCTTTTATGCTCATCTGTCGTGCCCTTCTGCTCTCGACACGTTTTGCGCTTTATCCGCTTAAAATGCTGTCGGTGAGCAACGTATCCTTACCACCAATTTTTAAAGGCGTTGCATTCTTCAGTACGGTGTGTGGTCCTCCGATAGTACAAGCGGTAGTTTGGATGCGCATCCTCTTCGTCAAGGAGTATCTTGCTGGGAGTGTTCCCTTTGGGGGGTGGCAGCTTCATTCCCATTGACAGGGCTTTAGCGAATCGCTTCCTTGTCTTGAACCTGTTTTTGCTGGAGGCGGATATGGTTTGATCTGGTGGGAGTGTTTTTACCCTTTCATCCAGTCACCGGTGTTTGGTTTTTTCGAATATGGCCATTTTGCGCTCTCGATCAGCTTTGCTTTTCTGACGGGCCTCATTCAGGAATACGTCAATCACCTCGTCAAATGGTTCTAAGAATTCAGGCTCGGGATCTGCCCCCAGTTTATCTGCATCCGGAGCTTCTTCGCCGTTTATCAACGAGTGAGAGATCACGTGGCAGCTTGCCACATAATCCTCAGGTTCTTCTGAAGAATCGTCTCCTTCATCAGCGTCATCTCTATCTTCAAGGATGTGGTTGAGAAACTCTTGAAATGTGACCGAGGTTCGCGCCCTCTGGTTATATTCCTCTAGCGTGTCAATATGTTTTTGCAGGTCCGTGCGCTTGTCACCAGGCTTCACGGGCTTTTTGGTCTACTTCTTCTTCTTCGAGGACTTTGACGGCTTGGCCTGAGCATTTTGATTATCGTTACCAATTCTTGGAGTCAGGCGCGGCTTCAGCATTCCCTCAATGACCTCGGGTTCCAGCGGATTTTTCCACCTGATCGCCGGGCATGTTTGGAGATCCTTCAGCATTCTTTTTGTCTTGGCTGAAAGAGCGACCTTCCATGGAGCTTCTTTTATAAAAGAGTATGATGCCCCCGGTGTGTCCCTTTTAAGAGCGTGCGGCTGAGGCGGGCTTACTTTCTAATTCTCGGAAAATGCGAATTTGCCATGTTGTTATTGGTCCTCAATCCAGCCTTCAAAGACAAAGCAATCTTCGATTGGATGGCCTACCACTTGGTGATAGGGGCAATAATTAGGATTACTAGCCTTACCGGGTTGCAATGGGTATTTTGGGCAAAGTGATGAGCTTGTTGCGCACCGCCAGCTCGAACAGTCTCCTCGTTTTATTCCGGGGAAACGAATAAGGGCACTTTAGTTTCTCATTGAAGAATCGCCGTCTTTCATCTTGGCGATCAGTTAGCTTTGGACCACTGAGCTGCTGCTGAGTATTGGTGACGAAGGTCGCTTTTCCTTTCCCTTTCTCGTTTCGAGATTCCAATTTTGAAGAAGAGGGTCTATGACCCATCTGATCCATTTGGGCCAGTTTGTCAATCAAGGTCTGGAAAGTAGTTGGCTTGAAGAACATCATGAATTGTGAAATGTTCGCCTGAGGGTCGAGGGTCCCTACGAACATGCCTACCGCAGGCCCTTCTTTGATGCGCTGCTCGCACTTCGATCATAGATTCCGCCATCGTATCGCGTACTGGACCCATGTCTCGCCCAGCTTCACTCTGGCATTAATTAATGCTGTGATTGGGTTGCGTTCGCTAGCGCTCGGGAAACGTTGGGTGAACAGCAATTCCATCTCCGTAAAAGTTTTGACGGAGTCGTTGGGCAGCTCTGAATACCACTCAAAGGCCGTTTCCGCCAAGTCAGCCGACGAACTGACGAAGTAACAATTTGTCATCACCTCCGGTATTGCCGCAGAGAGCCCTGAACTGAGCGACATGTTGATGGGGATTGCCTGTCCCCTTGTAAACATAGAATTTAGGAATTGTATATCCTGGCGGGTATTTTATCTGATCGTACCATCCTGGATATGGTCGCCTAGTTCTGATGACTTGGCCGGTTACTTCATTCGCTTGATGAGCTCGTATTTGCTGAGCTATATAATCATCTAGCATGGCTTTGGAGATGGTCTCCTCCTTGGCTGCTGACAGAACCGGCAGAGGATTTTATGTCTCTCCTCTATCATATTCAATTATTATTGGAGAATCTTTGGCTAGAGGGTCCGGCTGGATCATCAGGCCCACCATATCTTGGAATAAAAGGGCCATTTGTTTTATGTTGGCCGCTTGTTCCGCAACCTATTTGTCCTTATTCTCAAGCATTCTTCGAAGGAATTTGGCATCCGTTTCCTGCTCATGACGCTGCTCCGAAGATGTCTCCGGGCCTGCTTTTGGTCCAGTGAGTGCAGCCATGGCTGTCAGTATTTCTTGGAGCTTTTGTTGTTGTTGCTCCTGAGCCTTAGTCACAGACCGTGTAAGTAGTCGGTGACTCGTAGAGATACGGCTATCCTCTTTTCCGGAATCCATATAAATAGTATGCACCACCATGCCCCCAGACTTAGGGCATTTAGATTCCGTGTCCTCACGGCTTGCCAAAGACGCAGGGATTTTCTCCGGCCTCCTTCTTTTGTGGGCGGTCGAAGTTGAGGGAGCCATTGCAGCAGGCACCCAAACAGATGACACCTTCTGTGGCTTGACAGGGTGATCCCCTTCTTGCCGAACTTTCATCTTTTTTTGTCGGCAGGGGTAGTCTTGATCAATCACGGAGTCTTGGACCTGTCGCCAGACCTTGTAAATTTTGGAGGACAGTCGCTGAGGGGGCTGATCCGGCTTCGCCTTTGTGATCTTTTCAACAGGCGGAGGAGACATTTTCAGCATGGCAGTTGGCGAATTCCTGCGTACCATGTTAAGTAGTTCAAAGCCGTTCCCAATTGGAACAGCAGTATCAACTTCCACCGTTAGAGCTGGCGGAGTTAGTCTAGAAGGAGAGCTGCCCCCAGCCTTCCTTACTCGGCGCTAGTGACGACGGCGAGCATGGCGAGCGGCTGGGATCACCTCCGCTATTGGATCAGCTTTTCTATGCCCCCTGTTTTGAGGAGAGGCTGTTATTGGCGCTAACCTGTCGAAGACAGACATTCGCTGAGAGGGAATGGTCAACCTGTCGAAAGCCGACCTTCGAGTAGGGAGAGCAGCTTGGACGACCTCAACTGTAGCAGGAGTTGGAGTGTCCTTCTCTGGTATTGCGAGCCTCTTTGCGAGCCCACTTGAGTTTTGACCCAGCCTGTCGAAGACTGAGGTATTGAAGTTGGACGACCGGCTGAGAGGGGCCGTGGTGGTTGCAAGCCGATCAAAGATCGACTTCTTCGCAGCTTCATGTGTCGGCATCTGAACGTTGAAGCTCGTTGGTGGGATCATGGTCCCGAAGAATAGCCCAGTGGTGGCTTGGGTTACTTATTCCACCGGCATTGTAAAAAGAGAGGCCACTTGGGGCCCGTAGGTTACTCCTCCGACAGGGACGAAGTGAGAGTTGTTGCAATTGTTGCAATTTATGCAGTTGAAAGTCATTGATCTTCTGTTTTCTGCATGGAGCAAGACACCAAATCTTAGTACCTTGAATCCAGGGGCAACCATAGCAAACAGCGATTCGTTCGCGAAACACGACACATGTAGTGTAGGGTGGAAAGAGGAAAAGGTCCCACCGGGCGTGCCAGAATCTGTTCTCCGCCGAACACAGAGACGCGACCACGTAGGTCCGTCTTGCCTGAATTTGGGGGCAGATGCTATTAGGGTTTTATCCGTCCACCTCTCCGAAAATACCAAGTTGATTTATGGCACCGTGTATCGGAGGTTTAGACGGATGCGGCAGTTGCAGCAGACTTCGTCAGATTCTCCCTCTTTGAGGGGTTTTTGATTGTGGGGACGCTCTTCCCTACAGGCACAAGCCCCTGCAGTTAATTACGCTACCATATCGCGGTAACCACTTTCTCCTTCTCCAGATGGTCACTTCGTGTCGTGTGTATTTGTTTTATTTTTGGTTGCCCGTGGATTGTATACGGATTGTGTTGTCGCCCGTAGGGCGTAGATTAGTCCAAATCCGTATTTTCTTAGATTTGGGTTTTAGGTTGGGTTTAAGGATCGTTAATCTCATTTGAGACTAAGATCAACTTAAACGTTTGTTAAGGATACGTTAGTCTAATTTTAGACTAAGATCAACTTAATGGGATCGTTTAGATCCAACAAAAGAGCATTTGGGCTCTATTGTTTTAGTTTAGGGACTTTGCGGTCCAGTTTAAAGACGTCATAGTCTATAAAGTTTAAGGACATCATAGTCCATGAGTTTAAGGACCCCACAGTCCGTAAAGTTTAAGAACATCATAGTCCATGAGTTTAAGGACCCCACAGTCCATGGAACGTCTGGTTGTCGGGACCCGTCACCTCTCTGAAGACGTTGAAGGATTACAACGACAAATATCAGAGGAGTGAAGAGATGTACCATTGAACCAATATTAGTTAGGAGATCTGTAGTCCAATTTGGGACTAAGATAAAAAATTTATGAGCATATGGGCTCAATTAATCTGAAGTAGGGTTCTGTGGCCACTTTGGGCTCGGCCCATTTAGTAAAAATGTTAAACATTTAACAATGTTGAGCATTGGTTTGAGTTCTGACAGCCTTTTTGTCTTTTATTGAGTGCTGAGCACTTATCATAACTCTGTGGCTTTATTGTTTAAGAACAGTTTATGTTCTCTCAGCACACACGTGAGGAGCACGTGGCGCGCTTGGCTCTGAGTGCCAGCCAATGAGCGCAGAGCGCTTCTGTCAAGTAGCGCACACGTGAGGAGCACGTGGTGCGCTTGGCGCTATGCGCCAGATAATGAGCACAAAGCGCTTCTGTGAGTAGCGCACATGTGAGGAGCACGTGGCGCGCTTGGCGCTATGCGCCAGATAATAAGCGCAAAGCGCTTCTTGTGAGTAGCGCACACGTGAGGAGCACGTGACGCGCTTGGCGCTATGCGCTAGATAATGAGCGCAAAGCGCTTCTTGTGAGTAGCACACACGTGAAGAGCACGTAGCGCGCTTGGCGCTATACGCTAGATAATGAGCGCAAAGCGCTTCTTGTGAGTAGCACACAAGTGAGAAGCACGTAGCGCGCTTGGCGCTATACGCCAGTTAATGAGCGCTGAGGGATTTTTATGAAATTTGGAGCACTAAGGCTCTGCAGCGCTGTGCGCTAGATCTGGAGCACTGAAGCGCTGCTTTAAATTTGGAGCGCTGGGGCTCTTTTTAGGCAATTCTGCTCTCTGAGAATTAAATTCTCTCTTATAAGAGACTTTGTCTCATGGATCTAAGAACAAGTTCTTATTTTATAGGAGATGTTTCAATCTCTTATGTTTTTTGTGAAAGGCTTTGCCTTTATGGATCTGTGATCCTAAGAGAATTGAATTATTCTCCCCCTTTTTACAATGAGATGTTATGATCTCTTTTGTGCAAGACAGTTTGTCTTATAGATCTATGATCTGGTATAAGAACTAAGTTCTTTTTATGATGAGATGTTTTGATCTCTTTATTTTACCTTGAAGAAATTCTTCTTCTGTTAAGAGTTTTGCTCTTCTCTCTGAACTTTCTCAAAGTTTATGGGGGGGTTCCTCTATGTGAGACTTGAAGTCTTGGGGCCTTTATATAGGGCAAGCTGATTTGTTGAATCAGTTGAAGTGATCTTTTCTCTAATTGATTTGGGGATGTTTCTCCCGTTGGATCTTTGATCCTAGGGTTTCTGTTTTACAGAAGGCAATCTTCTTGTTTTTAACAAGATTGAGAAATCTTTTCTCATGCAGAATTTATTCTGCACCATTGTGATTTTTAATCACCATTGGATCATTGATTCGACGGTGCTCTGATTTACAGAGCAAAATCTTTTTGTTTGGAAAGATTCTGAAGAATGTTTTCTTAACAGAATTTTATTCTGGTAACTTGATGATTTATCATCTTCGTTGGATCTTTGATCCAATGGTGGGGAAGATTTAGTTCTAGCGCTAGCACACTCGTGCTTTGCATGTGAGCGCTGCTTCAGAGTGCTGGCGCTCTTAGCGCTAACGCACTTGTGTTCTGCACGTGAGCGCTGCTTCAGAGCGTTGGCGCTCTTGGCGCTACCCGTGTTTTGCACGTGAGCGCTGCTTGCTGGCGCTTTTATGAAGCGCTGCTTCATTTCAAATTTTGAAAATTTGAACAGAGCTTTGCTCTGATTGGGGGAAACAGGGCTCCGTGAGTAAAAATAGCAAGGCTATCGGCGATGTTTGTGAAAACCCGAAAGGGCGCAGACTCGTAAAAAAAATAACGGTACGTCCATAAGCAAGATGGGCACGGATGAAAACCCGAAAGGGCTCCGTGAATAAAAACAGCAGGGCAATCGGCGAGTTTGTGAAAACCCGAAAGAGCATAGACTCGTAAAAAATTCATGCACACTGGCAAGGTCCTCTCGACCTTATAAGGAGAAAATACCTGCGTGAGATCCTTACGACTCACAAGGGAGCAACACACTTAGGGATCCCCACGATTCCTGAGGAGAAATTACACTTACGAGATCCTCACGACTCATAAGGAGAACCCTCTTATGAGACCCTCACGGCTCATAAAATTCGAAAGCCTTAAGCTACAGGGATCTGAAGCTGTTCTTAAGCCATCACATTTCCCAGACTGCCCTATAAGTGGGTTTAATATTAACCCCTGTATACAATCCACGGGCACAAATAAACGTTTCCCCCACTCAGTTCCACCGATGGCGCGAAATTTCCTCATGTGGTGAATGACACTTGTAAGTCCTCTCGACTTATAAAGAGAAAACACTCTTGTAAGATCCTTACGACTTATAAGAGAACACACACTTAAGAATCCTCACGATTCTTAAGTAGAAAACGCACCTACGAGATCCTCACGACTCGTAGGGAGAAACACCTTTATAAGACCCTTACGGCTCATGAAGTCAAAAGTTTTAGTCGATGGGATTCTAACCCTAGTTGCTAAGCCATCTTTGTTCAAATCGACAAAGGCAAATGATGATTCGCTCCTGGAAATATCCCAGTTGTAGCGATACTGATGCCTAAATTGGAATCAAATTTCATATCCTCTCACGGCAAGTGATAATTCGCTCCTGACAATATTCCATTTGCAGCGATGCTGATACTAAGATTGGTATCAGATTCCAAGTTCCATACTCGCAGCAAAAACTCAGCGAGCTATAAATGCATATGAAATAGCCGAAATGATTGGGCAATTTGCAATAAAAAGCAGCGAGTAAAAAAGAAGAAATAGCCGAAATGATTGGGCACCGCGAAAAACAGCCGAAATGATTGGGCAATCGCGACTTTCACAATATAAAAAGCTGAAATGATAGAGCATCGCGAAAAAAATGAATGAAAAAATGAAACTTTGCCCTGTAGGCAAGTCCATACTGACCCCTGTACACAATCCATGGGCATAAACGAAAGGGAACCACATGTCCTAAAAACTCTGTCAAAAGGAAAGTCATATCTCGACAACAACATCTGCATCCCAGAAGACCAACAACGGCGTTCCTCCTCATGCCAGCAGGGCACGGATGCGACACAACGAAACGGAACCATGGCAAAGTCCCTAGTTCCAAATCTCAACGGCAACATCTATTACCTAAAGACCAACAACGACGTTCCTCCTCATGCCAACAGGGCACGGACGCGACGCCACCAATCGGAGCCACGGCAAAGTCCCCAGTTCCAAGACTCTACGGTTCACGGACGACCTAGAGTCAGCCCCGACACCGCAGAAAGTGGAGCAAGTTAACCTGACACTGCGGAAAGCGGAAATACGTTGCCAAATGACCCCGTCGCGGAAATACGTCAGCAAATGACCCCGTCGCGGAAATACGTCATCCAATGACCCCGTCGCGGAAATACGTCGCCAAATGACCCTGTCGCAGAAATACGTCAGTAAATGACCCCGTCGCGGAAATACGTCATCCAATGACCCCATCTCGGAAATTCATCAGCAAATGACCCCGTTTCGGAAACACGTCAGCAAATGATCCCATCGCAGAAATACGTCATCCAATGACCCCGTCGCGGAAACACATCATCCAATGACCCCGTCTCGGAAACACGTCAGCAAATGACCCCGTCGCAAAAATACGTCATCCAATGACCCCGTCTCGGAAACACGTCATCTAATGACCCCGTCGCGGAAATACGTCATCCAATGACCTCGTCTCGGAAATACGTCAGCAAATGACCCTGTCGCGAAAATACGTCATCCAATGACCCCATCGCGGAAATACGTCAGCAAATGACCCCGTCGCGGAAATACGTCAGCAAATGACCCCGTCGCGGAAATACGTCATTCAGTGACCCCGTCTCAGAAACACGTCATCCAATGACCCCGTCTCGGAAATACGTCAGCAATGACCCCGTTGCGGAAATACGTCAGCAAATGACCCCGTCGCGGAAATACGTCAACAAATGACCCCATTGCGGAAACACGTCATCCAATGACCCCGTTGCAGAAACACGTCATCCAATGACCCCATCGCGGAAACACGTCATCGAATGACCCCGTCGCGGAAATACGTCATCCAATGACCCCGTCTCGGAAACACGTCATCCAATGACCCCGTCTCGGAAACACGTCAGCAAATGACCCCATAGCGGAAACACGTCATCAAATGACCCCGTCTCGAAAACACGTCATCCAAGGACCCCGTCGCGGAAATACGTCATCCAATGACCCTGTCTCGGAAATACGTCAGCAAATGACCCCATCGCGGAAGTACATCATCCAATGACCCCGTCTCAAAAATACGTCATCCAAGGACCCCGCCTCGGAAACACGTCATCCAATGACCCTGTTGCGGAAATACATCCAATGACCCCATCTCGGAAACACGTTATCCAATGACCCCGTCACGGAAACACGTCAGCAAATGACCCCGTCACGGAAATACGTCATCCAATGACCCCGTCTCGGAAATACGTCAGCAAATGACCCCGTCGCGGACATACGTCAGCAAATGACCCCGTAGCGGAAATACGTCAGCAAATGACCCCATCTCGGAAATACGTCAGCAAATGACCCCCTTACGGAAATACGTCTTCCAATGACCCCGTCACAGAAATACGTCATCCAATAACTCCGTCGCGGAAATACGTCAGCAAATGACCCCGTCACGGAAATACGTCATCCAACGACCATGTCTCGAAAACACCTCATCCAATGACCCCGTCGCGGAAACACGTCATCAAATGACCCCGCCGCGGAAATACGTCATCCAAACGACCCCGTCTCAGAAATACGTCAGCAAACGACCCCGTCTCAAAAATACGTTAGCAAATGACCCCGTCGCGGAAATACGTCAGTAAATGACCCAGTCTCGGAAATAAGTCAGCAAATGACCACGTCGCGGAAGTACGTCATCCAATGACCCCGTCTCGGAAATACGTCAGCAAATGACCCCATCTCGGAAATACGTCAGCAAATGCCCTGTCGCGGAAATACGTCATCCAATGACCCCGTTGTGGAAATAGGTCATCCAATGACCCCGTCTCGGAAATAGGTCATCCAATGACCCCGTCACGGAAATACGTCATCCAATGGCCCCGTCTCGGAAATACGTCATCCAATGGCCCCGTCTCGGAAATACGTCATCCAATGACCCCGTCGCTGAAATACGTCAGCAAATGATCCCGTCGCGGAAATACGTCAGCAAATGACCCCGTCACGGAAATACGTCATCCAATGACCCCGTCTCGGAAACACGTCATCCAATGACCCCGTCACGGAAACACATCATCAAATGACCTCCCCATTGGAGCAATGCTTCGACTCGGAAACAAGTCAACTCACCAACCACTTACGAGTCCTCTCGACTTGTAAAAGAGAAAATTCTCTTCTGAGGTCCTTATGACTCTCAAAAGAAAACGCACTTAGGAATCCTCACGATTCCGAAAGAGAAAATACACCTATGAGATCCTCTCGACTCGCAGGGAGAAAATTCTTTACGAGACCCTCACGGCTCATAAAGTTGAAAAGTCTTAGGCAGCAGACCTAAACCTGTCTCCTAAGCCATCATTGCCCTGCAGGAAGATTAAGATGGACTGCTATCTACTATCCTTAGGCCACACTTGCCAAAGTTACATGCCACTGAAATAGAGGTGCTACTCAAGAGTACGTACACTACTTTGCGCCAAGTCGAAACAAAAAGGTATAACCCACAGACGTTGACCACATACTGTGCGAGGCAATAAAGAGAACATTCGATTTGCATCCAATTAAGCGTTCGAAGCGTACCAACTCATGTATATGCGAAGAGGATTAATGCATAAAATAAACGCGTAGAAAGGAAAAATTTGTTATTCATACCCCAGAAAATTCTTACATTGATGAAAACAGTAAACAAAAGCATCATTAAAATGTTTACAATGGTAAAACATTAAATCCAGGACACGGATTAAGAAATTCAGAAGTAAGGCCATCTAAAATGCTTCTGGCCTCCCTGACCATTCTCGTGTGCATCCTCTCACGAAGGCAAGCGTCAGGATCCTCGCTGATAGGCAGAGATTATCGTCGTCTGTTGAAAAATTTGATGCAAGATATCAACAAGATTATCTTGCCACCTTTTCGAGATCAGGCCCATCAGATATACTGAGTGCACCTTGTCTTCATCATCATCCAATGCCTTAAGCGGCATGGCTTCGTAAAATCCAGGAAGTGCGTTCTAAATCGCTCTCACGACGAGCTTCAAAAGAGCGGAGCGACGAGGAAGTAGTCAACTGTTGTATTCATTAAAGCAACTCATAATCTCAGCATATTGAGCATTCGTAAACTCCTAGTTCCGACAACGACCTTGTGCGCGAATGTCTCCATAAGAAATAATTTCGTCAAGATCATACAAATGAGCGGCCATAGTGTCTGAAAGGGAAAATCGGTGAGAGTTTAGTGGTCAGACTGATCAAGAAAATGCTTATTGAAACAAACACGGGAATTTAAACAACTCTTGATATCTTCACGGAGAAAACAAGTTCTGATTAAGACACCCAACAAATTCAAATTTGTGCAAATAAAGGAGAAATCCTAAAAGGATTCTCATTTGATGAGAGGCCCCTCGGGCCAAGGAGTTAAACTCCCTTAAGAGCAACGCTCTACAGACAGGAGTGACATCTGTCAACTCTAATCATGAGGGGAATAAAAATTCCCTCAAAAATTTTAAGAGCTATGCTCTGTGAAGACGATGGAATCATCCATCAAAACCCTAAAAAAGTAAAGCTTTTGCAGAGTAAAAACTCCAAGATCTTCAAGATCTGTGAACGAACTTTAAGAGTTCTTCATGGAAGATGAACAGTGTTCCAGTTCATGGGTTAAAATCACCTTAAAAAAGATTATATCTTGAAGATCTATGATCCAAAAATGAGTATGGCTCTGTTAATAGGTAAAATCCTAAAACATTTTTTTTAGATCTACGATCTGAGAAGAGCAGAGCTCTGTTAAAAAGTTCAAGCCTTACCAAATTTGGGCAGAGTTTTGACCCTAAGAAGTTCTTAAGGCAGAGAGCTATGCTCTGAAGAGAGAATTCAATTCTCAGAGAAAACAAGAAAACAAGAAGTTGAACGAGCGGTCATCTCAAGGGCCAAAGGTCCTATTTATAGGCACTGGAAGTCGATTCAACTTCCAAGTTGATCCAACGGTGGAAAAGCTGCCACTGCTGCACTCACGTGTAAGCCACGTGAGCGCAACGGTGGGGGGCATTTATTTCCCCCAATCAGAGAGCAAAACTCTATTCAAAATTTGAAATTTGAAATGAGGCAGCACTCACATGCAAAGCACGAAAGTGCTACCGCCAAGAGCGTCAGCGCTAAAGACTCTGAGGCGGTGCCTCAAGTCCAAAGCATGAGAGCGCTAGTGCCAAGAGTGCCAACGCTAAAGACTCTGAGGCAGCGCCTCACGTGCAAAGCACGAGAGCGCTGGCACCAAGAGCGCTGGCGCCAAGAGTCAAAGACTCTGAGACAGCGCCTCACGTGCAAAACACGAGAGCGCTAGCGCCAAGAGTCAAAGACTCTGAGGCAGCGCCTCACGTGCAAAGCACAAGAGCGTCAGCGCTAGAACTAAATGTTCTCTACCCTTGGATCAAAAATTCAACGAAGATGATAAATTATCAAATTACCAGAATAAAATTCTGTTGAGGAAATACTCCTCAAAATCTTTCCAAACAGGAAAGATTGCGCTCTGTAAATCAGAGCACCGTTGGATCAAAGATCCAATGATGATTAAAAATCACCCAAATACAGAATAAATTCTGTATGGGAAAATATTTTCCCAATCTTGTTAATAACAAGAAAACCATCTTCTGTAAAATGGAAGCCCTTGGATCAAAGATCCAAAGGTGGGAAACATTCCCCAAATCAACAAGAGATCTCTCAATGAGAGATTTTCTTAACTGATTCAACAAATCAGCCTCCCCTATATAAAGGACCCAAGACTTCAAGCCTTAAAAGGAGGAAACCCCCCCCCCCATAAACTTCAAGTTTAAAAATACAAAAAAAGAATGAAAGAGAGAAACCCCTTGGTAAGCTTAAAAGAAAAGAGAATTTAATTCTTCAGAGAGAAAAAGACCTTCTAAAGGAGAAAAAGAAACTTTAGGTAAGAGAAGGAACAAAACACAGAGAATATCTCATCTCTTTTTCATCTCTATAAGAGTTTAACTCTTCTAAAAAGAACTTAGTTCCACAAGTTGAGAATTTAATTCTCATCGTGGAGACTCTGTTACGTAGATTCAAACCCAGGGGAAAGAACTAAGTTCAAAGAATTTAATTCTTACCAAAAAGATATAGGAATTTAATTTCCCTGATAAAACTAGGGTTTAACCCTATAAAAGAATTTAATTCTTATAAAAATAAGGGACCTGAAATTCACAAAACTCAGATCCAGAGCTCTATACATATTAGTGTTCAATGCTACACAATAAAAGCTCACATGTTCCCACGTGAGCACCTTTGAGAAACAAAAAAGGGAAGACTGAGATCTAGCTACGTAACCCCACGTGACCCCTGAGAAGTGCTTAGCACTTATAAAAGAGAAAAGAGAATAAACCCTATTTTGGGGTGCCTCACGTGATCCCACGTGACCCCTGAGAAGTGCTTAGCACTTATAAAAGAGAAAAGGGAATAAACCCTATTTTGGGGCGCCTCACGTGATCCCATGTGACCCCTGAGAAGTGCTCAGCACTTATAAAAGAGAAAAGGGGAATAAACCCAAGACAGTTCCCATTCTGGGGCGCCTCACGTGATCCCACGTGATCCAACGGTACTTAGCACTAGAATAAGAGAATCAAAGAGGCAGCGCCCAACTTTAAGCACCTCACGTGACCCCACGTGAGTGCCTCAAATTCTTAGTGTTTAACACTACTTCAAGCGCCTTACGTGACCCCATGTGAGCGCCTCAAACTCTCAACGTTTAACGCTACTTCAAGCGCCTCACGCAACCCCACGTGAACGCTTCAGATCTTCAATATTTAAACAATACTTTAAGATCTTACGTGGGAGCACGTGAATGCCGAACATATGCTAGTGTTTAACACTATGATAGGCCAACCTTAGCCCAAGTTAGCTAAGTCTCCTAAAGCCAAAACCTTGTTTTTAACCGAGCCCTAATTATGCTCAGGTCTTCCAAAATTAAACATCTCAGATGGCATTTACAATAATATTTATCCTATTGCTTCTTAATCTGGCATTTGGTTCAAGGATACATCTCTTCACACCTCTGATCCATGTCGTTGTAATTCTTCAACGTCTTCAGAGAGGTGGTGAGTCCCGACGACCAATAACTATCTGGTGCATTTTCGAACCCATGATTACATCCAAACAATGGAGCGCAATGTCCCTAAACTAAAACGATAGAGTCCAAATACTCTTTCGTTGGATCTAAATGATCCCAAAGTCTTGTTAAGTAGATCTTAGTCTAAAATTAGACTAACGTATCCTTAACAAGCATTTAAGTTGATCTTAATCTAAAACAAGATTAACGATCTTTAAACCAACCCAAACCCAATCTAAGAAAATACTGATTTGGATTAATCCATGCCCTACGGGCGACAAAATAAATTAGTCTCCATATACAATCCACGAGCAACCAAAAATAAAACAAATACACACGACATGAAGTGACCATCTAGAGAAAGAGAAAGTGGTTACCGCTATACGGTAGCATAATTAACTGCAGGGGCTTGCATCTGCAGGGTAGAGCGCCCCACAATCAAAAACCCCTCGTACACGAGGGGGAATCTGATGAAGTCTGCTACAACGGCCGCATCTATCTAAACCTACGATATACGGTGCCATAAATCAACTTGGCATCTTGGAAGAGGTGGACAGATAAAACCAAATAGCATCTGCCCCCAAATTCAGGCAAGACATTTATCTTCCCGGTTTTCGGCGGAGAACAGACTCCGTTTTCTTTATAATCTTTGTCAATGTCTTGTTGAAAGGCTCAGCTAGACCGTTAGCTCGGGAATTATAGACTGAAGAGTATCTCCAATCTATATTATGCTGCTGTGTGAAGCGGCTGATCTTATGGCTTCTGTAGGCTGGCCCGTTATCGGAGATAATCCGTCGCGGAGTGCCGAACCGGTAGATGACATGTGTCCTGAAGAAATGGAGGATGTTCTCCGTCTTCACCTCTCTCAGAGGCATTGCCTCTGCCCACTTAGAGAAGTAATCGTTTGTTGCCAATATGAACCGATGTCCCTTGGATGATGCTGGCTCGATGGGCCCGATTATATTGGTTCCCCACATCTCGAATGGCCAGCTAGTTAATGTTGGGTATAGCGGATTCGGATGCTGGTAGATGAAGTCCCCATGAATTTGGCACGAGTGACACTGCTTCGCATATTCAAGGCAGTCCCGAATCATCGTGGACCAATAGTAACCCATTCTTTTGATCTTCAGTTTCATCTTTGGCCCAGCTTGATGGGAACCACAATGTCCATCATGAGTTTCTTGGACGACCCTTTTTGCTTCTGTTGGTCCTAGGCATCTCAGCCATAGACAATCAAATGATCTCTTATAAAGAGTACCATTGATGAAGGCGAAAGACAGGGCTCGCTTCATGAGCCGATGTCTTGACGACACGTCTTCGGGCGTTCGATAGGATTTGAAGTAGTCTACAAAGACTTCACTCCAATCCTTCGCCCTTTCTTCATCCTCCAATTAGAAGGCCTCTTGTTCGGTTGCTTCCTCTCCTTTAGACGTCTTCCGAAATATTTCTGCTGGAGCGAGAATCCGGTGACTTTGCACAATGATCTTTACGTCATCGAGGTTTTCGTCGGCCAGCTCTTTAGCGAGCTTGGCTAACGCCTCCACCTTGCTATTTTCCTCACACGGTATGCTTTCCAGGGTGTAGGAGGGGATTTGCGTCAGCAATTGCTGCACTTTTCCACCGTACCTGATCAGTTCTGGCTTGCACGTCTGGTAGTCGCCATTTACTTGGCTAACGACCAGCTGGGAGTCTCCATATATAAGAAGGTTTTCGATTCCCATGTCGACAGCGATCTCAAGACCTGCTATCAAAGCTTCATATTCCGCTTTGTTGTTTGTTCTTGACTCCGTTTAGGAAAGGGCAAAACGCATAATCCCTCCATGTGGAGTCACGAAGATAAGGCCCACCCTGGCTTTAATCATGGGGGTGTTTTGCTTTTGCTTCTTCAAGGAGGATACTTCATCGAAGTAGAGTTCCCATCGGGTATCACTCCCTTCTTTCTCCCTATCGATTGCATCAAACGCGTGTTCGTCCGGTAACTCACAGTTCAAGGGCGAGTCAGTAGGTATCGGATGCTCAGCGAGAAAATCGGTAATGGCCTGGCCTTTTATTGCCTTAAAGGGTCGATATACTATTGAGAACTCCATCAAGAGGAGGGCCCATTTGGCAAGCCTTCCCGTTAACATGGCTCTTGACATTAAATATTTGAGAGGGTCCACCTTTGAAATGAGATAGACTTCATGTGCCAGGGCATAATATCGAAGCTTCGTTATTGCAAAGATCAGTGCCAGGCAATGTTTTTCGATGGGGGGGTAGTTATTTTCTGCCCCCAGGAGAACTCGACTCAAATAGTATAGAACTCTCTCCTTCCCCTGGTCATTCTCTTATGCCCATAGCATGCCTAAAGAACCTTCAAGGGCTGTTGTGTACAGGATGAGGGGCTTTTCCTTGACCGGAGCGGTCAGCACCGGCGGGTTCTGCAGATATTGCTTGATTTCGTCCAGTATGTTTTGGCATTTACGATCCCAAACGAACGAGATCCCCTTCTTCATTAGATGACTGTAGGGGCGGCATTTGCCGGAGAGGTTAGCTATGAACCGTCTAATATACGCGAGCTTTCCTTGGAGAGACCGCAGTTGCTTGAGAGTTCTTGGCGAAGGCATTTCCATAATCGTCTTGATCTTTGACAGGTCTATTTCGATGCCCCGGTGTTGTATGATGAATCCCATGAATTTGCCCAAGGAAACCCCAAATGCGCATTTTAGAGGGTTCATCTTCAGATTATATTTCCGAAGACGCTGGAACAATATTTTCAAATGCTCCCGGTGTTCCTCGTATGATTTGCTTTTCACCACGAGGTCGTCGATGTTACATTCAACAATCTTATGTACGAGGTCATTGAAGATCTTTGTCATAGCCCTCTGGTAGGTGGCGCCAGCGTTCTTCAGACCGAATGGCATCACTTTGTAGCAGAATATGCCCAGCGGAGTCCGGAAAGCAGTGTGCTTTTGGTCTTCAGGGTGCATCTTGATTTGGTTGTACCCTGAGGATCCATCCATGAAGGAGAAGAATTCATGGGTGGATGTGTTATCGATCATCAACTCGGTAATAGGCACTGGGAAGTCATTCGGAAAAACTTTGTTGAGATCCCGAAAATCTATGCAGACGCATACTGTCCCATTTTTCTTCATTACCGAAATGATATTGTCGATCCAGTCAGGGTATTGAACTTCTTGGATGAAGCCGGAGTCGATTAGCTTCTTGACTTCAGCATTGATACTCATCTCAAGCACGAGCCGCATTCTTCTTGGCATCTGTTTGACTGGCTTGACGTCCGGCGACATCGCCAGTTTATGCACAGCTATCTCTGGATCTAATCCCGGCATCTCGAAATAGTTCCATGCGAAATAGTCTTTATATTGCGTAAGCACGTCTTTTAACGTGGCCACCTGCTCTTCAGACAGCAGCTCACTGATGAACGTTGGCCTTGGCTCGTTTGCCATCCCCAAGTTGATTTTTCTCAGGTTGTCTGCTGTGGTGTGTATCCCATCTTCCAGCTCTTTTGGCGCCGGTGGAAATTCTGAAATCAGCTCATTCTCATCTTCATTTGCGAAGCATTGGAAGAGGTCATCCATATTCTCGTGCTCTCCCTCCTTTAAGAATGTTATCATATGGCAGGCACGAGCTCGTTTCCAAGCTCGATGCTGATCTAGACTTTCCCTCGCAGTGTAGGTTATTCTCGGCTCATGCTTTCATAGCGGGGCTACCCTCCAACTGTCGGATAGAACAATCTTGCCTTGCTGATACTGATCTTCAACCCAATATTTGAAGGTGAAGCAGTCTTCAAGAGAATATCCCACCACTCGGTGGTTGTCACGACCCAAAAATATTGTTCGTGACCGGCACTTAAACTATGTCACGTCTAAAGGCGTAACGTAATTCAAGTAAGCCGAAGCCCAGAAATTTGAACCTTTTTAAGAAAATAAAGAGGTGAAGTTTTGAAATAAAGGTATGCTGAAAATTATAAGTTTTCTTAAATACATAAGTAATGAAATATGAAAATGCAAGTAAATTTTTCTAGTTGAAAACATGTTTCGTCTTTTAAAAATTTGGGCAGCACATCTTTTGTATATTTTGATCCAAAACTATAAATACATGAGATGATATAAAGGCATCCCCAAGCGGGAGCTAGCTCTTCGCCAATCGGCGGATTCACAACCACGCAAGACAAAATATATATACGACGCCCAACGGCGAAGATCACCACAAAAGATAAATAAAGCAAGACATCAACCCATCAAGCGAGCATAAACCCATCGCTCAAGTCTTGCAACTACAAGTCTCACTAAGTCTTTACTTAATATACAAATACTAGTTTTGATTGATAGAGTTGACTAGATACAAAATGAATAATAATACAATAGTGGCATGATCCAACATATACCACCCACCAAAGCAAAACACCCAAAAGTAACTGTGTGCCAGCGATACCACTACTGATCCATGCGGTCAACCTGCAAGAACTGTGGCACAATGGGGGTGAGTTGCCAACTCGTGAGTAGAAAATATCAACAGGTAGAAATCGAATAAACAATGATCCCTAGGTCAACTGTATCATAAAGGTAATACTATGATATCTAGGGTGACCGTATCTACATATGTGCCAACATATACTCAAAGCCTATATGCAAGTGGATATCATCCAACCATATAATCAATGCCTGTATGCATGTGGATCTCGTCCACGTGTCAACCAATGACACAATAACATCATGCATAGAAATATCATGAAAGTATATGCATGTAAATATGAGGATATCAATCACCGTGTGTCCATCAACGACACATCAAAATCATGGAACCTGAGTGTCCAACATCGACACTCGAAACATCATGAAACCCATGTCCAATATCGACATGTAAATCCTCATATCTCTCGGGCTCCGTCGGTCCGGATCGGCCCACAGGCTCTGTATGCGAGATCGGCCCTCGGGCTCCGGTAGAACGGGTCGGCCCATATCCATCTCTCGACTCCAGTCGGTATCCTCTGGATAACCGTTAGGTCCAACCAATCACCGGTAGGCCCTCTGCCAGGCTCATCATCTACTGTACAACAATCCGTTCTCGCCTCGGGGTACCATACCGGGTCCACCATGAACCCGCAAACGGATCATCCAACTCCTCGAATCAGGTTTCACATATCACACGTCTCAGAACCGAGAAAACGCATGGTGGACGCACTGAAATATCATATCAAGAGAAACCGGGTTTTTAAAACAATTCATACTTTCTTTTGAAATAACAACGGTTCTCAAATCCAGAAATCTCATGAAAACGGCATATCTCAATGCGTATAATCGTAAAGCATGATGTATGCGACATATAACAGAATGTAAGCATATCCGTATATCATGCAACATGGAACAGTGATGTGAATATAGCAAGTAAATCATGCAAGGAATCATATCATGATGCAGCCAATCTACTGTGTAGTGACATAGCAATTATCAATAATGAAGTGTGTGAGCCGGCCAATCTGTGTAAGTACGCATCATCGATAATGGTGTAGGTGTACTAGCACAGGTATATGCAATGCAATGAGAATAGTATGAATGTAGCATAAGTAAATCGTCAGCTAAAAGCTATAAGGTATACGTATCTAACATGACCGAGTCGGTGAATCTAATAATCGGCATCCAGCCTCACAACATCACATACGGTATAATCCATCGTACGGCATCCTATAGTCAAGGGTATGGATCAATCATCATAAAACTCATCACGTACGATAAATCATCGTACGGCGGCATTAAACCATCAGGGATCCTATCAACCTATATGACACTGAGGGTACGGACCTAACGTCTCGTACGGCATATCACTCATGATTCACAACATACATATCTATATACCTATATCCCAGGTCGCATCCATAACAATCTCATATCAGGGGACCGGCAAAGGTATCAATCCTCTCATATCGATTCGCATCCGTATATCGACATATCAATCAAGTCATCATATCACATCATATATTATTTTCATCACATTTATATCCCACATCAAGTCATTTACATATATCTATCCTCTCTTATACACCTAATGTCATGCTACTCAAAAACTCATACTTATTCTAGTGCAACTACATATCTATAAGTCGTGATTCACATTCGAGACATCATTTCTATCATATCATGTCAAGGAGGCATATCCCTATAACTTTCATCTCCTATCTCAATATACATATTCATATCATCTCTAATTATCTTTGTAACCATATCCCTAATTTTCTAATCTAGGTTTCTACGACTGTATCCTATAGATCGGTTTCCATCAAAACTTGTGGGGGTGCTATTCGCCATCCACCCGACTTCCCTCGTAGATATAAATATACTCACCTTGATCCTTACTTACCGAAGTCGATGACACCATGCTTCGTCGTCTCGGAATCCACACGAAGATACCTACAATATCAATACACAATCGCAAATGCTATTAAAATCGAGTTCGGAAAACCAAAAAGGCACACGGTGCGCTCATAAATTAGAACCTATAGCCTACGCATGCCAAGCAATCAAACAACCCTTGTTGTTGACGTACAAACGCCCAACAACCAAATACAAATCCAAACACCAAAACTAAGTATTCCAAAATACGGAAAATATAACCAAAACCACTCACAATAGTTCCCAGATTTTTAGTCATGTGAAAAGAGCCTAAACAAACAATGCAGTGGGGTAGTATATGAAATGTGTGAGCTACTAGACCAATTCCAGCACCAACCACCACCAAGGGACCGGCCACAATACCCCCAAATCCAGCGAGCTCAGCCCAACAGTCTCTGTTGGGGTTCGTTTGGTCAGGGTGGTCTCCTAGTATCCTAAATAGGTCCCTGGTATTGTTTGTTTTTCTCAGAATTACCCCAGGTTGCTCCAGATTTCCTGTAGGCCACTAAAAGTCACAAAACCGACATGGGTAATTTCCTAAGTTCGTATTTTGGGTTCTATACTCTGGTCCAGGTCACGAATCATCTCTAAAGTCTTGTAAATAGCCACTACATCACCACAACACAACTCAAACCCTAATCCTTCTCTTGGAATTTCCAACCATCACAATCCAAAACGATTTAACTCTAAACTACTATAGGATACTAAGAAACTAACAACTAACTAAATGGAAGGAATTTTACCTCGTTTGGCAACTCAAGAAAAATCCTAGAAGTCCAAAGTCTCCAAAAACCAACTTTAATTGGTCCATTGTGTTGAGGGTGAGGTGGGGATCAATTTTTATGAAGAGGGTATAGGGTTTTGATGAGGATTTGGAGATGATGAATGGAGGTGGAAGTGGAGGGAGATGAGGATGAAGGAGGTGAGAAAAGTAATGGAGGAAGGTGAATGAGGCAGCCCCCCCCTCTCTCTCACTTATTCTCACTCTCTTTCTCTCTCATAGCATGCTTAACCCCTTATCATTGTGTCCCCTCTCTCTCCTCAATAATACACTCTCTTCATTTTCTTTTCTCACAAAACCAAATACAACATGAAATCAACAAATAACACAACATGCAACATAACATGGTGCGCTAACCATGGAAAATGTAGAAACACGGATTTGGTTTAATCGCGATTAGCAGTGCACTAATCGGGTTTTTATTTAAACTGTATATAATTAATTATAAAAATGCCAAATCCGATAAATATATTTTTAAATGAATAAGTCATTTTAATCTCCAATTATTTCATAATTATTGGTATATATTATACCTTTTTACGAAAACCCCAATTTCGCAAATCGGGTAAATTTCGCAAAATATATTATTTTAATATTAAATTTCAAATGTAATATTTTATATTTTCTGAAATGTTACAGTGGTAGGAGCAATAATTCGGGTGATGGCCCTCGTCTATTCATTCGGGGTATCGAGACTCTGAGAGCGTCATCATTTGACACTTCATGACAAGGTTGAATATTTTCCTTGTCTTGTCTTGAGAGAAAGAGTACTCCCGACCTATCTTTTTTATAAAAGACGGGTCCCAGCTGACTTTTCCTCGATCACGTGGCTTCTTGGATCCGCTTCGCTGTCTTTGAATGCCGTCTTCGTTCTTGATCGTATCATTGTTGTTGTTTCTACGTCGGGCTTTCTTTTTGCCACGAGAACGCACAGCGGGTTGGGGGCGAAAGGGATCGTTGTCCTCCGTAGCCTGCTGAATGATACGTTGCATCCTGTCTTTCTCGTAAATGGCCATTTCGCGGCTATGTTCATTCTGAACCTTTTGATCCGCTTCCCTTATTAACTTATCAATCTGTTCTTCGAATGACGGGCTTGGTATTCTCATGGCAGGATCTCGCTCTGGTTCGACATCAACGCTGTCCAGAAATGCATTCGCTTCTCTACCGGAGTTATTTATGACATGGCAGCCATGGAACCGCTCCTGTTTATTGGACCGAACGTATCCAAGGCCAGTCGTCTCCATTCTCCCGCCGAGCATCTTTTGCTGAGTCCCAGGAACGTTCCAAATCCTGTTATAGAACTGGGCTTATCGAGCAGTCTGTTTGAAGGGTACACTTTGGCATCTTAATAGCCTTTTCAGTCCTTCTACGTAGTATCTAAGAAGATGGATTGGTTGAAGTCTGTCGAGCGCAGGCTCAGCACCGCGCCATACTTCTTTCTCCACTTTAGTCTCCATGGATTTGTAGAAAAGGATCGCCTTCTCACTTCTTTAGCGAGGAGGGACGTAGAAGGTCTGCAGCTCTTGCACGCTGTACATGTCGAGTGCATCAAGTTCTTTGTAATGCCGCTGCGGGATCAGGGTAATCTGTAAACTCTGGTCAGCTCTAGCAAAGGTCTGCGTTGATGGGCGGACGGAGAACACTGCGTTGACCTCGTCCTCAGAGTCACTTCTAAAGACCAGCGTAGGAGTAGATGGTCCTGGCCTATTTCCTTGGGGCTGTCCCGAATAGACCATCTCTTCATCCTCCTCGGTATCGCTCCCAAATATCGGGATGGTGGCGATGGCTTTTTATTTGTTCTCCGGTTTGCGACATCTTTCCATGTCTTTGAAGTCTGGTAAGAAGTACTTGGCATCTTCATGTTTGCGGACTTTATTTACAGAGAATGGGTTCAGCTCCCCTGTAACTATGTACTCGAGGCCATCCTTGAAATACTTCGTACACTGATGTTGTGTAGAAGGGACGATGTTGTACTCGTGTAACCAAGGCCTGCCGAGCAAAGCGTTGTAGCAAGTCTTGGCGTCAATGACATGAAATTTGATGTCAGTGATGAGCAACCCGAAGCATAACGTTAGTATTATAGATCCGAGTGTTCGTGATGACTGGGAGTCAAACCCGAAGATGGTAATTTTATCCCGAGCCAGGTGCTGAACGCTTATGCAAATTTCTTTTAGCATCCTCACATTTAGCAGGTTGACAAAGGACCCGTTGTCAACAAGGATCTTCCCTATCTTGATGTCATGGCAGTACCCAGTGACATACAGGGGACGGTTTTGCTGGCACATTCCGAGGAAGAGGTCTTCATCGCTGAAGGTAATGTCAGCTGTGTTAACTTCTTCCAGCTCGTCTTTCATCTTTTCTTCGGCAAAGAAAGCATGAAACTGCTCGGGCTCTTGTAATGCCCTGATCAAAGAATCTCGTGCTTCTTTAGACAGGAGAAGGGCATCCAGAATGCTTAACTGTGAGGGTATCTTTCTCAGGTGTGCCAAGACATTGTAATCCACTTTGCTTTTCTTAAGCAGGTCCATGGCTGCAAGCTCTTCGACGACTCAATCATCGAGAGTGATATCCTCACGGACTTTTTCCTTCCCCTTATCTTTTTTGTTCGATCCCTTATTTGTAGGTTCGAGATTCTTTTCGGGCAACGTGCGGTTACGCAGCTGAATATTCTCACAGTTTTTTATCTATCCCTCTTTTCCTGAGGTGGATTCCTTGAAGAGAGGGCCAATGGCTATTTCTTCGTCAGAATTGCTTCCGAAGGTGAAAACTTGAGATCTCCTAGTATCTACCATGTGACAGTTGCCGGCAGTTCCTTTATTCTCATCTGTCGTGTTTCTCTGCTCCCGACGAGTTTTACGCTTCATTCGCTTGAAATATTGTCGGTGCACCACATTTCCTTGCCACCATTTCTTAAAGGCCTTACATTCTTCTATGGGGTGTGCAATCCTCTGATGGTATAAGCAGTAGTTAAGATGTACATCCGTTTTGCCAAGATGCATACCATATAGAGTATTTTCTTTGAAAGGTGGCAGCTTCATTCCCATTGATAGGGCTTTAGCGAACCATTTTCTTGTCTTAAGCCTGCTTTTGTCCGTCGCAGGTGTGCTTCGATCTAGACGGAGCGCTGCAGCCTCTTCATCCTGTCACCGATGCTTGGCCCTTTCTTATACGGCCACTTCACGCTCGCGATCAGCTTTGCTCTTCTGACGGACTTCGTTCAGCAGCGTGTCAATCATCTCGTCTGACGGTTCCAAGAATTTTGGCATTGATTCCGTCCCCAGCTCCTCTATGTTATTTTTTGATGCCGAGTGAGCCTCTTTATCATTTACTGACGAATGAGAGATCATGTGACAACTTGCCACATAATCCTCGTGTTCTTCTGACGAGTCGTCTCCCTCATCATTGTCATTATCTTCGCTCTCAAGGACATGGCTGAGAAATCCTTGGAGTGTGACTGGGGTTCGTGCCTTCTGATTATATTCCTCCAGCGTGTCAATATGCTTTTGAAGATCCATGCGCTTGTCGTCAGGCCGCGCGGGCTTCCTGGCCTTCTTCTTTTTCTTCGAAGACTTTGACGGCTGGGCCTGGGTATTTTTCCTATTACTACCAACTCTCGATGTTGGGCGCAGTTTCAGTATTCTCTCAATTATCTCGGGTTCCAGTGGGCTTTTCCACCTAATCGCCGGACATGCTTGAAGATCCTTCAGCATTCTTTTGGTCTTAGCTGAAAGGACAACTTCCCACGGAGCTTCCTCTATAAATGAGCATGATGCCCCCGGCGTGTCCACTTTTTTAGGAGCATGTGGTTGTGGCGGGTATGCCCTCTAGTTTTCAGACAATGTGAACTTGCCCTGTTGGTACTGGTCTTCAACCCAGTTTTTGAAGACGTAGCAATCTTCGATTGAGTGGCCCACTATTCTGTGGTAGGGACAGTAGTTGGGATGGTTGACGTCACCAGGCTGCGATGGGCGTCTCGGATTCGGCAGAATGACGAGCCTGTTGCGCATCGCCAGTTCAAATAGTCTTCTTGTTTTATCCCGAGGGAATGAGTAAGGACGTCTCATCTTTTCTCCGAGTGATCGTGATTTATCGTTTTGGCGAGCAGCTGGTTTCGGATCACTCGGATGTTGCTGAGCGTTGGCGACGAAGGTCGCTTTCCCTTTGCCCTTTTTATTCCGAGGCTCCGTTTTTTAGGAGGACGGTTTGTGGCCCATCTGGTCCATTTGGGTCAGCCTGTCGATCAGGGCCTGGAAGGTGGTCGGCTTGAAAAACATCATGAATTGGGATATAGTTTCCTGCGGATCAAGGGTCTCTATGAACATGCCCACGGCAGGGGCTTCTTCTATGCGTTGTTCGCATTTCGACCATAGGTTCCGCCACCGAATTTCATACTGAACCCATGTCACTCCTAGCTTCACTCTGGCATTGATCAATGCCGTGATTGGGGTGCGTTAGCTAGCGCTTGCGAAACGCTGGGTGAATATCAACTCCATTTCTGTAAACGTTTTGATGGAGTCGTTTGGAAGCTCCGAGTACCATTCAAAAGCTGTCTCCGCTAAACTGCCCATGAACTGGCGAAGTAGCAATTTGTCATCGCCTTCAGTATTGCCGCACAGAGCCCTGAACTGAGCGACGTGCTGATAGAGGTTGCTTGTCCCCTTATACACGTGAAATTTAGGGATTGTATATCCCGACGGGTACTTAATTGGATCGTACCAGCCTGGATATGGTCGCCCAGTTCTGACGACTTGGCCAGCGGCTTTGCTTTCCTGATGAGCTCTTATTTGTTGAGCTATATAATCATCAAGCGCAGCTTTCGAGATCGTCTCCTTCCTGACTGCTGATAGAGATGAAAGAGGGTTGGATGTTTCTCCTCTGTCGTCTTCAATGACTATTGGGGGATCTTCGGCTGGAGGGTCCGACTGGATCATCATCCCTACCATATCTTGAAATAGGAGCGCCATTTGTTTTATATTAGCCGCTTGTTCCGCGGCTTCTTTATCCTTCTTTTCGAGCATTCTTCGGAGGAACTCGGCGTCAGTTTCCTGCTCTTGGCGTTGTTCTGACGGCACTTTCGGGCTTTCTTTTTGCCCAGTGAGTGCAGCCATCTTTGTCAATGTTTCTTAGAGCTTTTGTTATTGCTCCTAAGCCTTTGTCACAGATCGTGTAAGTGGTCGATGACCTGCGGAAGTACGGCTTTCCTCTTTGCTGGAAGCCATGTACACCGTGTGCACTACCATGCCCCCAGAGTTGGGGCGTTTGGGTCCACTGCTTTTAAAATTTACCGTAGGCAAGGGGATCTTCTCTGGCCTTCTCCTCTTATGGGAGGTCGAAGTTGAGGGGGCCGTTGCGGCAGGCACCCATGCAGATAATACCTTTCGTGGTATGGCGGTTAGATGGTCCTCCTCTTGCCGAGCCTTCGTCTTCTTCAGCCAGCGAGAGTAACCTTTGTCAATTACAAAGTTTTGGACTTTCCGCCAAACTTTGTGGATCTTGGAGGACAACCGCTGAGGAGGCTGCTCCGGCTTCGCCTTTGTAATGTTCTCCGCGGGTGGAGGAGACCTTTTTAACACGGCAGATAGAGAGTTCTTGTGCACCCTCCTGAGCGGCTCAAACCCGTTTCCAGTTAGAACAGCAGCGTCAACTTCCACCATTAGAGCTGGTAGGGTAAGTCTAGAGGGGGAACTACCCCCAGCCTTCCTTATTCGGTGCCAGTGGTGACGTCGAGCATGTCGTGCGGATGGGATCACCTCATTCATAGAAGCGACCTCATCATGCCCCTTGCTTTGATGAGAGGCTGCTGTTGGTGCCAACCTATCGAAGACTGACGTCCGTTGAGAGGGAACGTCTAACCTGTCGAAGACTGACTTTTGAATAGGGGAAGCACTTATAACGACCTCATTCATAGCGGGAGTTGGAATGTCCAGTCTTTCGAAAACCGATCCCGTAGCAGGAGAAGCCCCTCTGATGACTTCGTTTACCGGAGCTGGGATGGCTATCCGCTTCGGGATAACCCCTTCAAGTATCGCAAGCCTGTTTGCTGACCCACTTGATCTTTGGCTCAGCCTGTCAAAGACTGAAGCGGGGTACTTGAACGACCCGTTGAGAGGGGCCGTGGTAGTTGCAAGACGATTAAAGACCGACTTCTTTGGAGCCTCATGTGATGTTACTGAAGCATTGAAGCTCATTGGCGGGAGCATGGTCCCGAAGAATAGTCCATTGGTGGTCTGAGTCACCTGCTCTACTGGCATCGCAACGATGGAGGCAGCTTGGGGCCCATAAGTCACTCCTCCAATAGGGACGGAGTGGTAGTTGCTGTTACAATTGGTGCAGTTGGAAGCCATCGATGTCATCTTCTCTTCTGCATGGAGCAAGACACCAAATCTTAGTACCTCGAATCCAGGGACAGCCATATTAAACCGCGATTCGTTCATGAACACGACACACGAAATATAGAGTGGAAAGAGGAATAGGTCGCATCGGGCGTGCCAGAATCTGTTTACCGCCGAAAACTGGAAACAAGACCGCGTAGGCTGTCCTGCCTGAATTTAGGGGCAGATGCTATTTGGATTTATCCGTCCACCTCTCCGAAGATACCAAGTTGATTTATGGCACCATGTATCGGAGGTTTGGACAGATGCGGCCATTATAGTAGATTTCATCAGATTCCCACTCATTTCTGAAGGGATTTTGATTGAGGGGACGCTCTTCCCTGCAGGCGCAAGCCTCTGCAGTTAATTACGTTACCGCGTAGCGATAACCACTTTCTCCTGCTCCGGAAGTTCACTTCGTGTCGTGTGTATTTGTTTTATTTTTGGTTGCCCGTGGATTGTATACGGAGACTAATTTATGTCGTCGCCCGTTGGGCGCGATTAGTCCAAATCCGTATTTTCTTGGATTTGGATTTGGTTTGATTTAAGGATTGTTAATCTTGTTTGAGATTAAGATCAACTTAAATATTTGTTAAGGATATGTTAATCCGATATTGGACTAAGATCTACTTAACGGGGTTCGGGATCATTTTGGATCCAACGAAAGAGAATTTGGGCTCTGTCGTTTTAGTTTAAAGACGTTACGGTCCATAACTAGTTTAAAGACATTACGGTCCATGGGCTAGTTTAAGGGCATTACGGCCCATAGAAATATTGGTTGTCGGGACCCACCACCTCTCTGAAGACGTTAAAGGATTACAACGACATATTTCAGAGGTATGGAAAGATGTACCCTTGAACCAATGTCAGTCGGGAGATCTGTAGTTGGCTTTGGGACTAAGACCAGTTGAAAAAATGTGAGCACATGGGCTCGGTTGATCTGAATCGAGGACTTTTGGTCAACTTGGACTCAGTCCACTCAGTTTTTCAATAAAGTGTTAAACACTTGTTTGGGCTCGGTCCCTTTTTTGTGCAACAATATTGAGCATTGATATGGGCTCTGACGCTCATATTCCTTTGTTTTTTATGGAGTGTTAAACACTCTTTATGACGCTAAGCTCTGTTTACAAAGCGTTTTACGTTAAACAACGTCTACGTGAAGGGCACGTGAGGCACTTGGCGCTGGGCGCCAACCAATGAGTGCAGAGTACTCTTTATTTCAGCAGCGTCTACATGAGGGGCATGTGGGGGGCTTGGCACTGGGCGCCAACCAATGAGTGCAGAGCACTCTTTATTTTAGCAGCGCCCACGTGAGGGGCACGTGGGACGCTTGGCGCTGGGTGCCAACCACTGAGTGCTAAGCACTTTTTATTTAAGCAGCGCCCACGTGAGGGGTACGTGAGGCGCTTGGCGCTGTTTCTTTTTTTATGCATTTTTCTAAACAGTTCAATTCTTTGTTCTTCCCTGAATCTTCAATCCCCAAGAACAAATTCATCCCTACAAGAATTAAATTCTCATTTGTAGGAGACTTTTCTCATGGATCTCAGATCCAGGGAAAGAACTATGTTCTTTTATAAGGGTTAAACCCTTGGATATGCAGATGAGATGCTATGATCTCTATTTACCTTGAAAAAAGTTCTTCTTCTTTCTTCTCTCTTCAAACTCTTTTTGCTTACTCTTCTTTTTGAACTTAAAGTTTATGGCGGGTTCCTCTGTATAAGACTTGAAGTCTTGGGGCCTTTATATAGTGGAGGCAAATTTGTTGATTCAGTTAAGAAAATCTCTCATTGAGAGATTTCTTAATTGATTTGGGGATATTACCCACCATTGGATCTTTGATCCAAGAGATTCTGTTTTATAGAAGACATTCTTCTTATTTTTTTAACAAGATTGGGAAAATATTTTTCGATACAGAGCTTATTATGTAATTTGGTGATTTTTTAATCACCGTTAGATCTTTAATCCAACGGTGATCTGTTTTACAAAGCACAATCTTTCTTGTTTAGAAAGATTGGGAAAATATTTTCCCCTATAGAGCTTATTCTGTAGCTTGGTGATTTTTAATCACCATTGGATTTTTAATCCAATGGTGCTCTGTTTTACATAGCACAATCTTTCTTGTTTAGAAAGATTGGGGAAAATGTTTTCCCCTACAGAGCTTATTCTGTAACTTGGTGATTTTTAATCACCATTGGATCTTTAATCCAATGGTGCTTTGATTTACAGAGCACAATATTTCTTGTTTAGAAAGATTGGGGAAAATGTTTTTCCCTACAGAGCTTATTCTGTAGGTTGGTGATTTTTAATCACCATTGGATCTTTAATCCAACAGTGCTCTGATTTGAGAAGTATTTCCTCAATCAGAATTTAATTCTCTACTTTGATGATTTATCATCTCCGTTAGATCTTTGATCCAACGACAGAGAACTTTTAGTTCTAGCGCCAGCGCCTTCGTGCGGGGCACGTGAGGTGCTGTCTCAGAGTTTTTAGCTCTTGGCGCTGGCGCCCTTGTGCAAGGCATGTGAGACGATGCCCCTTTCAAATTTTGAACAGAGCTTTGCTCTTTTATTAGGGGAAACAGTTACACTTATACCGATTTACCGACTCACACACATTCATCATCGGTAATTGCCATGCTACTTACACAGTAGAACTGCCCTATCATGATATTACTTTTAACCGTAAAAGTATATTCATTGTTCAGTATTATCACTTGACATGCTTGCATGATATACTCGATATGCTCATATTACTACTCTATGTTGCATACATCGTATTTTATGGTTATATGCATCGAGATACTGTTTTTATGAGATCTCTGAATTTGAGAACCGTGGTTTAAATTCAAAGGAAATTGTGTATTGTTTTAAAAATGCGGTTTCTCTTGATATGATATTTTGAGGTGTCTACCATGAGTTTTCTCGGTTCTGAGCAGTGAGTATACCCGATTCGAGGAGCGGTAGGCACCGTCTGCGGGTACATGGTGGACCCGGTGAGGTGCCCCGGGGCAAGAAGACTCGTATTGTTAGGCGGTGAGCCTAGCAGGGGAGCACTACCTACCGGTGATTGTATAGAACTCGGCGGATATCTGGAGGATACCATTTTGAAGTTATGATATGAGATGGATATGCGGACCGATCTGAGGATGCGGCACCTGAGATGAGATAGATATGAGGGCCAATCTGAGTATGCGGCGCCTGAGATATGAGGATTTACGTGTCGATGCTGGACACGTGTTTTCATGATGTTTCGAGTGTCGGTATTGGACACTCAGGTTCCATGATTTTTATGTGTCGTTGATGGACATGTGGTTGATATCCTCATATATATATGCAGGCTTATGTTTTCATGATGTTCGAGTGTCGGTGTGGAACACTCAGGTTCCATGATATTGTTTGTGTCGTTGATGGACACGTGGATGATATCCACATGCATACAGGCATATGATATCGGATGTTTATTTATATATGTCATTGCATTGACTCGATTGTTGACATATATGTGTACTTGGTTACCCTAGATATCATAGTATTACCTTCAGGATATAGTGACCTAGGAAATCGTTGTTTTATTCGATTTCTACTTGCTGATGTTTTCTACTCATGAGTTGGCAATTCACCCCCGTTGTGCCACAGTTCTTACAGGTTTGACTCTTGGGATCAGTTGCGGTATTGTTAGCACATGCTTCATCAAGGGTGCTTGCTTTGGTAGGTGCAATACATATTTGATCGTGCCCACTCTCGTACCTTATATTCCGTTGTATCTAGATTAACTCTATCAGATCAAATCAGAGACTAGAATTTGTATATTGGTAAACCTAGTCAGACTTGGGTTTTGAGCGAGACTTAGAGCGATGGGTTTATGATCGTTTTCTTAAGTTTTGATGTCTTGCTTCTTTATTTGTTCTTTCTGGGTTGATTCTTCGCAGTTGGGCATCGTATATATGTTGTTGCGTGGTTTTGCTTCCGCCGGTTGGCGAAGAGCTAGCTCCCGCTTGGGGATGCCTATATATTGTTTTGTATATGTTTTTGGATCAAAATATATAAGGGAGGTGCTGCCCAAATTTGTTAAAAACGAAACATGTTTTCAACTATAGTATAATCCACTTGCATTTTCATGTTTCATTAGCTATGCATTTAAAGAAAAACATGATTCATTATACCTTTATTTCAAAACTGTACCCCCACTATTTTCCGCAAAAAGGATTAGATTTTCTGGGTTTCGGCTTACTTGATTTACGTCACGCCTTTAGACGTTGCGTAATTTAAGTGCCGATCACGTGCTAAATTATGGGTCGTGACATGAATCCATTATATATATCCAATATAGAAACAAAGGCACTAATTTAATTTGAACCAGATTCAAAATACATGCAGCCGTTTCCAGTGCATATCAGCTAGATGGAAGGAGGCCAAGTAGCATTACTCATCAAGGAGTGCACCCACGCATGAGTAACCTGAAAAAAAAAGCAAGTTCTCAAAACTATTACTTATAACGGAATACCTAACACAAGTATCTATATCTTCGATCACCTTGAAGAATCTTAATACTTACAACATATGGTTCTCTACTTTATTCTTATACCTATATCTTCTCAAAATCTGGACCTTGTATTTCAACAAAATACTTGTCTAAAACTATAGAAGTCATAAGTAAACAGAATATAGTACGAGTACCAACCCCTTTGTCCTAACGGACACCGGACAACATACAATACTCTGTATAAGTCCACTGAGTTTAATAACTCAAATCCTGTGCGTCGTAGGTTGAAAACTGTGATATGGTTAAGAAGATTTACACCGTTGTTGAATGCACCTTACCTAACCATCAACTGATATAGGTAAACGTCATAAACATAATTTCAAAAAATTATATCTCACTTTATAAAATAAACGTACAGATATATCGGTTTGAAATTGGTGCATAACGACGGATATTCAAAACCAAATATTTGTCGTCAAGTAAAACCCAAGTGATTTCCTCAAATATCACCAATTACAAAGAATTCCGATATAGAGAGGATCTAATCACCCAATTCCCAATATCTTACTCCGACTCAGCATCCGTAACGCTATACAAATGTGAGAATCAAATCTGGTAAATATATACCCTGGAGTTAGAATCTAATTGGGAAAATAGTTTTCAGTTAACACCGCACAGTAAACCTGAAACATGAAAATGTTTCGAAAGGGTGGACGGGTATTCCTAGTAATGCCTCTTCCACTATCCAGATTCATGACAGTAACCGTATACTTTCTTGCCCTCACTCTAATCCCTTTATACGTCTTTACTTATTACCTTCTGTACACCACACTTAGGCTAATTGGTTTTCTTCCTTCCTTACCTATCGACACCTACCTATGGTTTGGAAGAAGACTATCCAATAAGCTCAATAAGTGTACTTTCTTAATACTAGGAGCCCTCGCATCCTGAGAGAAGGTAAAGTGAAATGACAACCGAATAATCATATTCAATTTCTCCAGAACCGGAATCCATCCTCGAACTGAATCAAGTTTCTTCGAGTTCGTATGTAACTATACAATGGAATATCCAATCAATATGGATCTTCGTAGTGATACGGAGTGTTCTGAAAAAATGCAAAGGGAAAACAGGAGCGGCAGGGATATATGCGACTAAATGACAATCAAAAAAGCCAAAGTGTTTTAAGAAGATTCGGTTAACTTGGTTCATGAGTTTTTAAGGTCAGGCCATGGTCGCTGCCAAAGAGAGAGAGAAAATAAACACTCAGCGTGCACTCTAACCTAAATTAGATTGATTAATCATTTTATCTAATCAGGATGGCTCCCACTATTTTCACAAATTCTCCTTCAAAACCTAAAAGGAGAATTAGTCGGGATCATCTGAAAATCACCCGAGGAGTAACACCTACTCATCAGTGGGAATCGGGATCTAACTATCATCGCATGATAACTTGATGGAAGCCACTCAAGTCACCACACTCCAGAAAGTATATGCATACCTGGCAAGTTTCCTGTATATTTGAAACTCTCGATGTGGTTTTTGCCCCTGGGACCCAAGGACCTTGATGAATAATCAACAAATCAAGGGTCATAGTCAAGTTCAAACCGTCATTATCTTAATTGCGTTAAACCCACCCGCATGACCCTTGACAAATGATCAACAAAGTCGTACGACTGTCCTAACCAATCCACATATTCATACGACAGAAAAGCAATACAGAGCTACCGCACACTACGTCTCGGCGAATAGCAATGACAAACATAGCACGAATACTAAGCAATACTAATCTGAAATGACGGAAGGCTACGGCTGGTTTTTGGCGAAAAACCTTTAACGTAATGAACTTGATATCGTTGAAGGAACCCGAGCGATTTTATAAATATATAGTGGCGTAAACTTATGCTAAAAAAGTCACTCCCTGTGAAGGGATCTCGGCTCTTTTCTCATTGAATGAAGTGCAGGATATTCCTAACTGAATACCACGATGCAAAACAAAAGAATCGACTATAGTGAAATTATTACAATGACGTAAACTTTTACCCAAGAGGTCACTCCCGATAAAGGGATCTTGGCTCTTGCCTCGTCGAATAAGGTGCTGGATATTTATAACCGAATATTGTAACAACCCTAAATTTCCTGTACAACATTCTGTACAAATTTTTCAAAAAATACAGAAAGGGGTATTTTTGCCTGAGCACAAGATATAACTTTGATTTGCTTTTTAATAGCAAGAAAGAGCTTGTAGCTCATTGGTAATAACTTGCACTGCTGAACCAAGCCACCAGAGTTCAAATCACATACCCCACATTATTTTTAATATTGTTTTATTTTGAACGTTTAGAATACCAAGGGTTTACACGTGCATAACTCGTAAAAATCCCACTACACGTGTTAAACAAACTGACCCAGGGGCTACACCAACCGACGAGGAACCCAAAGCACCCCCGACTCGGCCGGAATCGGCCGAATCGGCCGGCGACTCTGCCGACTCGGGCCGCCGCCGCCGGCCGGACTCGGCCGGACCGCCGAGTCGTCAACACCAAAGTTTTGCATCTTCACCTCCCCATCACTCATGCACACTTTATTTCTTTGGATCGGTTCCAGAGCCTCTTTAAAATCCTATTTACTCCATTTTAATACAATTTAACACATTTTTTCAATCCAACCTTTCACCTACCCTAAACCCTAGCCTTACCCTATAAATACAACCCCTAAACACACCCCCCTCACTCCAAAATTCTGATCAAAACTCTCAAGAAATTCCTAGAAGCTTAGTATACTTTTGAAGTAGCGAAGGGCGAAGCTCCGGCGATTTTTCCGACGACAACCGTAGGAGTTCCCGGCGACGAAACGACGCACCGGCGCCTCCTCTCGTTTCCTCTTCCTCATCCCTAACTTCTAAACCCGTAAGTCCCCCTCCCTCTTCTATAATCTTGTTCTAAAAATACGAAATTTCAAAACCCGACAGAATCGGAGTTAACAGATTTCCAATTCGGTTCTTTCTAAAAATCCAACATTTTCTTAAATACATTCATACAAAACTGTTACATGTTGACTATTAAACATTAATAAACATGTTGATCAAGTTTCATGACAATCTAATTCATTTTGTAACTTTTAGCGTACGTTTTCACTAAAATACCCTGTAGTTTCATTTCAACATTAAACCATCACAATCTTGCTATATCTTTATGTAGATCACGAGGTAATGACCTACCTCCTCACAACACTCATATGCAACATAGCGCAATACTTTTTGGGAACATAGAATACGGGAAAACGAAACCTTTCAAATAAATACCATTTACTAATAAAACCGTTTTCTAAAAGATTAAGTATTTTACAAATCTTTGTAAAGTACCTCTACAACCCATTTTGGGGAACCCGACTGGGATGGTGCGAATTATCACACATCTCTAGGCTTAATAGTGCGAGATGCAGACCTCCGCAAGGAGCATTCGGTCTCGAGAGATTTAAAATACGAAAATCTTAAGAAAATGAGATTTTTAGAAATATAATATATATATTAAAATTATTTTTATAAATATATATATATATATACATATCATTAAAATATCTATTTTTGATATAATATAAATATTCCAATCTTTCCAAAACAAAGAATCACTTTACATTAAAATACCATGAATTCCATACAAGTTCAATATTACAATTTAACACCATATATTAAGAAAATTAGGTTATTCTTACTAGAAATGTCACATGTATAAAATCTACACTTATTACAACTCTAAAGACGATAATTAAATACTTTGGGTGTATTTTGAAAAGTATACAAAATTATTTTTACATAAAACCCCTCAAGTTCTATAAATTACCCTAAGGACCCTAGTAAATATAGGTTTAAGCGGGACCAATCTCTTGAGTCTCAGGGAGCCGGAGTAGTGGGTGCTTGCCTATTTAAGGTAGACAACTTAACAACGGTGTTATCAACACCGTAATTGTCTTTGAAAAAGACACAAATCCTGCCGTCCATGTACAGCGGTTACCGATAACATCAAAACAATCAGGACTTCAATTTCTTTTCTAATTGTTCTGAATCAGACTGAGTCTCATTATAATAATTTGACTTGAATATGATTCAAGTATGAAATTACAAAACTACAATTCAACATGAATCCATATATTTAATCTATTCAATCTGTATTAACTGAACCGATCCATGGATATACTTCCATTTACATGATTCTCCGGTTACATTCATGATTCTCCAGTACATCCATTTACTGATATCATGGTTTCGGCAAGTCATCCAATTATGCAATCTATATTACAAGACATTACAAGTTGCAATACAATACAAACAATACAATCAAGATATCGCGGGGTTTAAGGGGTAGATTGGTACAGAAGGTGTTAAAAGTGGCACGAGACTGCAAAATTAAGACACCTAACCTGAATCCAATTGCCGTTGTTCTGGCTTGTATAACGGAGCCTTGTACATTCCATTTGCCCTAGTCTCAAGCATATAGAGACTTCTCTCGTATACACTGGCATCTTTCTGTACCAAGCTACAAATAACAGCGTTAACACTAAATATAACATTATAACAATATAATACAACTTTAAAAGCTACTCTCTCTCTCTCTCTTACTCTCTGTCTATTCTATTTCTCCCTTATCTTTGCGACTTACCGAGCGATGGTTCGCTGACGACATTCCTTTTCTTTCTTCTTTGGAATGTTGTTAGGTGATCTGGACAATCAAGAGATCGAGCCTACCAGCGAGGACTTGGACCAGCTTGCATACGATCCAAAGCTCTAGTTATATTGTACACTTTTATTTCAGTACTTTTATTTTCTGTTATGCCACTGTTTAGGCATTACTTTCATCAGATTATTTACTTTCCATGCATTGTACAAAAGAATGTGAATAAATAAAGTTGCTGTTTTATTATATCTTGTCTCTTGTGCATTTATATTTATATTGCTTAGATACGCTTAGCATATTTACTTCAGAGTAAATACGTAGCGGTCTCGTCGCGTCCTCTGCCCGTATACTAGGAAGCGAGGAGTGATAGGTTTTGTTGGCGGCCCATGCAGGTCAGAGCTGTATGGAACACTATTATGCAGTTCTGTTCTGCATGAACAAGCTAAGCAATATAACACAAGAACCAGCAACTAAAACATTCTTTACAATTCATATTCCTTGAATCTTATCATTCCATATACTTTGAATTTGTCCTAACCTAAATTTTTCTTTCAAAGTTATGGATTTCCCAAACAATACCAGCACCAATGTCAACAACATACCTCCACCACTACCACTCACACCTGCCGTCCCTGCTCCACCCAACGAGTAAACGGTTCTGCTTGAGGCAATTCGTAGCCTCCTCGAGGGACAGCAGCAACAAACTGCTCTTTTAATGAACAGTCCCTAGGCAGAAGCACCTGGGATGAAGCAATTCAGAGCTTTGCACCCCCAAACATTTCTTAAGAAAGGAGAGCCCACTGGATACTGAAGAATGGGCTCAGAGCATCGAAGATGATCTGGCAGCAGCACAAGTGCCAGAAATAGCTTGGGTTCGTGTTGCAAAATTACAGCTCACGGACAATGCACGGAACTGGTGGAAGACGGAAGAAAGCCGTCTTGAACAACCCATTGAATGGAAGACTTTTCGCGACATGTTCAACGCTAAGTACTTCCCTGAGACTGCCAGATTCGACATGGAACAGCAGTTCATCCATCTGCAATAAGGGTCGATGTGGACCAAGTCAATAGATGAATATGACGCCGAATTCACCATGCTCGGTCAGTAAGATATGTCTCAATGTTCGATTTTAGATCACATACTACACAGATAACACAAGATCGTAACAGGTTTGCGGCCCATCTCATACCGACTGCTGAGATCAGAGCAAGAAGATTTCAGGAAGGGTTGGACCCGGAAATCCAAGCTGCTTTAGCCACAGGGGATTTCCCAACCCATGATTTAGCTTTGAAAGCTGTCCGATGATACGAGGCAGCGGTAAAGAAGAATGGCAGACCTCAATCTGCCGGAGTGAAGCGCCCTGCCAATAAGATGGCAGGAGAAGCCTTTTCAAGGCCAACGGTTGAACCCCAAAGACCGGAAGAAATTAGTAACCAACCAAGTCTAGACTTTTGCTACTACTGCCATAGAAAGGGACGTTTGTAGAAGGACTGCAGGCGCGCAAAAGGCATGTGCCTAGTTTGTGGCGCGTCCAATCACAGAATTGAGACATGTCCATATAAATATAACTCAGCTCACACACCCACCAACTACCCGCAGCAGCCAGCTATCCAGGCTCCTGCAACTCATCCTGCACTCCCAGCACAACCTTCACGTGGATTTCCTGCATAGCCAAATCGCCAATTCCATTAGGCACTGAGGAACATGCCTCGAGGGCAGAGAGACATGCCCCAAGGACAGAGAAATGTGCCTCCAGCTAGAAGAAATATGCCACGGCGACAGACTTACACCTTAGCAGCCTTAGAACCTGAGACTGTGAACCAAGATAACCTTGGTAACTCCCTCACATTCCTTTCAACTTTGACCAAAACTTTTGCAATCTTTCTTTCTTCTAAATATTTTCATACACTACCAATAGTTCTGTCACCAAACTTTTTTTGAATCTGTTACACTTTCCTCTAACAAATTTTGAGGACAAAATTTTTATAAGGAGGGTAGAATGTAACAACCCTAAATTTCCTGTACAACTTTCTGTACAAATTTTTCAAAAAATGCAGAAAGAGGTATTTTTTCCTGAGCACAAGATATAAGTTTGATTTGCTTTTTAATAGTAAGAAAGAGCTTGTAGCTCATTGGTAATACCTTGCACTGCTGAACCAAGCCACCAGAGTTCAAATCTCATACCCCTCACTATTTTTAATATTATTTTATTTTGAACTTTTAGAATACCAAGCGTTTACACGTGCATAATTCGTAAAAACCTCACTACACATGTTAAACAAACTGACCCAGGGGCTACACCAACCGACGAGAAACCCAAAGCACCCCCGACTCGGCCGGAATCGGCCGGCGACTCGGCCGACTCGGGCCGCCTCCGCCGGCCGGACTCGGCCGGACCGCCGAGTCGTCAACACCGAAGTTTTGCTTCTTCACCTCCCCATCACTCCTGCACACTTTATTTCTTTGGATCGGTTCCAGAGCCTCTTTAAAATCCTATTTACTCCATTTTAATACATTTTAAAACAATTTAACACATTTTTTTCAATCCAACTTTTTACCTACCCCAAACCCTAGCCTTACCCTATAAATACAACCCCTAAACACGCACCCCTCACTCCAAAATTCTGATCAAAACTCTCAAGAAATTCCTAAAAGCTTAGTGTACTTTTGAAGTAGCAAAGGGCGAACCTCCGGCGATTTTTCCGACGACAACCATAGGAGTTCCCGGCAACGAAACGACGCACCGGCGCCTCCTCCCGTTTCCTCTTCCTCATCCCTAACTTCTAAACTCGTAAGTCACCCTCCCACTTCTCTAATCTTGTTCTAAAAATGCGAAATTTCAAAACCCGACGGAATCGGAGTTAACCAATTTCCGATTCAGTTCTTTCTAAAAATCCAACATTTTCTTAAATGCATTCACACAAAACTCTTACATGTTGACTATTAAATATTAATAAACATGTTGATCAAGTTTCATGACAATCTAATTCATTTTGTAACTTTTATCGTACTTTTCACTAAAATACCCTGTAGTTTCATTTCGACATTAAACCATCACAATCTTACTATACCTTTAAGTAGATCACGAGGTAATGACCTATCTCCTCACAACACTCATATGCAACATAGCACAATACTTTTCGGGAACATAAAATACGGGAAACGAAACCTTTCAAATAAATACCATTTACTAATAAAACCGTTTTCTAAAAGATTAAGTATTTTACAAATCTTTACAAGTACCGCTACAACCCATTTTGGAGAACCCGACTGGGATGGTGTGGATTATCGCACATTCCTGAGTTTAGTAGTGCGAGATGCAGACCTCCGCAAGGAGCATTCGGTCTCGAGAGATTTAAAATACGAAAATCTTAAAAAAATGAGATTTTTAGAAATATAATATATATATTAAAATTATTTTTATAAACATATATATATATATATATATATACACGTATCATTAAAATATCTATTTTTGATATAATATAAATATTCCAACCTTTCCAAAATAAAGAATCACTTTATATTAAAATACCATGAATTCCATAAAAGTTCAATATTACAATTTAACACCATATATTAAGAAAATTAGGTTATTCTCACTAGAAATGTCACATGTATAAAATCCACACTTATTACAACTCTAAAGACGATAATTAAATACTTAGGATGTATTTTGAAAAGTATACAAAAGTATTTTTACATAAAACCCTCTCAAGTTCTATAAATTACCCTAAGGACCCTAGTAAATATAGGTTTAAGCGAGACCAATCTTTTGAGCCTCAGGGAGCCGAAGAAGTGGGTGCTTGCCTATTTAAGGTAGACAACTTAACAACGGTGTTATCAACACGGTAATCGTATTTGAAAAAGACACAAATCCTGCCGCCCATGTGCAGCGGTTACCGATAACATCAAAACAATCAGGACTTCAATTTCTTTTCTAATTGTTCTGACTCAGACTGAGCCTCATTATAATAATCTGACTTGAATATGATTCAAGTATGAAATTATAAAACTACAATTCAACATGAATCCATGAATCCATATATTCAATCTATTCAATCTGTATTGACTGAACCGAACCATAGATATACTTCCATTTACATGATTCTCCAGTTACATTAATAATTCTCCAGTACATCCATTTACTGATATCATGATTTCGGCAAATCATCCAATTACATAATTTATATTATAAGACATTACAAGTTGCAATACAATACAAACAATACAATCAAGACACCGCGGGGTTTAAGGGGTAGATTGGTACGGAAAGTGTTAAAAGTGGCATGAGACTGCTAGATTAAGACACCTAACCTGAATCCAATTGCCGTTGTTCCGGGTTGTATAACGGAGCTTTGTACATTCCGTTTGCCTTAGTCTCTAGCATATAAAGACTTCTCTCGTATACACTGGCATCCTTCTGTACCAAGCTACAAACAACAGCGTTAACACTAAATACAACATTATAACAATATAATACAACTTTAAAAGCTAATCTCTCTCTCTCTTACTCTCTGTCTATTCTATTTCTCCCTTATATTTGGGACTTACCGAGCGATGGTTCGTTGACGACATTCCTTTTCTTTCTTCTTTGGAATGTTGTCAGGTGATCTGGACACTCAGGAGATCGAGCCTACAAGCGAGGACTTGGACCGGCTTGAATACGATCCAGAGCTCTAGCTACATTATACACTTTTATTTCAGTACTTTTCTTTTCTGTTATTCCACTGTTTAGGCATTGCTTTCATCAGATGTATTTACTTTTCATGCATTGTACAAAAGAATGTGAATAAATAAAGTTGCTGTTTTATTATATCTTGTCTCTTGTGCATTTATATTTATATTGCTTAGATACGCTTAGCGTATTTACTTCAGAGTAAATACGTAGCGGTCTCGTCGCGTCCTATGCCCATATACTGGAAAGCGGGACGTGACAAATACCGCTGTGCAAAGCAAAACGAAACGTCTGTAATAACAATTTTCAAAATTGGTTCTAACAACATCATATAGGTTTGTTTTTCTTGCATTAATCAGAATTAATGCAGTCCCATCAATTAATCCATATCACACCAGAAAAAGGAAAGAAAATACAATGTACGTATATACTATCCGCATTCGCCACGGGGCCCGTCATGCACCGTTAGGTTACTTAACTAACAGCAGAGCGGGGACTGGACTAGCGCGGATGCAAAACATATACAACATCTACTAGTGTGTATGTATATATATGTATAACATTCGTCGCAGTCATGATATAAGCAATATCACAGAACATCAACAAAGCAACATATAATGGTGGATAATTTTGGAGCCCCGGGTTCCATTTGAGCTGCAAATGAGACCCGACATTACCGGTCATGTGGATAGCCCATGCGATGAAAACCTGGACCCCTACGAGCGCGACAAGTTACCCGCCAATTCTAGAAGTGATGCAACCCCAATCAACAAAGTGAATGGGCCACCCAGCACTTCACGGAATCCGACAACTTGAGCACCCCTCCGTGGGTCATCCTATACCCTCTACGAGTGCGGCGAATAGCCCGCCAATTCTAGAGTAAGGCCCCCTCCGTCTTAACGCCATGAGATGCGGGCCCGTTGCCCTCTAGAACCCGGCTATTCGTGCACTCCACCGCGGGGTAATTCTAGTACAGAAAAGAAAAGTATATATACAAAGGTGACATTGACCTCAACCCGGTCGTGCCTCAATAAAAGAATATACAATCTGGCAGAGACGGCTGTCCATATGTCGGACGCTCGCTCCATAATAACGAATATACAAATGAATCTGATCTGTACTGCTACCATTGCACCACTGGCTATCCATCACGACAATCCAACCACAATATTAGCACAATACAGAACATCAACGTGAATATCACGTTTGCAAATCCGTCTAGTTGAAAATATAGCAACTAATCGGGTTGTACCGTTCAATGATATTCACGGTCGCAGATATTATCGCATGCACTGATAAACACATACTTAAAATTTCGATCGACAAAACTTTTCCAAATTGGCCCCCAAATGCAATCCAACACTCAAACAAATCTGAGCCAAAAACATGTATACCAAAAATCATATTTCCATGAAATAGAGTACTAGATGAAATTTGGCACAAAACTACCACGAAACGGCCGCGGAACCGCGGCCAAAGGGCATGGTATGCGGCGGTTCCGCGGCAAGGTTATTGGTTCAGGTGCTCAAATTTCTTCCGATGCCCTATAAATGCCTGCACGTATTTTTAAAATGCTCTGAATGAATTTTTTAACAAGTTTTAAAATCGATAGCGGGCATGTCTACATGGAAAAATGATTCAGAAAAATTGATCGATCGACATTTTAATCTCGTGCAAACTAGCTAGTAATGGTTGATGGGATGGCTCTGATACCATGTTAGGTTACGATAGCACCCTGGCCATCTACCGTGGTCGATGCGGAACAAAAATGACGTTTTAAAAAATTTGGCGCTAACGAATCCGTCTAGATCGAACTATAAACATATACTAGCTAACAACGAAGAGCTAAACTATTGTGATAGAAGTGTTATACCGAACGAACCATGTCCTTCGGTCTTCTACCATCTTCATAAGCTCGTTGAGGCGTCCTCGACTGAACTTGGCTGCCGATCTTTCTCTGTCGAAGATGATCCACTCGAGCGATGTAGCTTATGCCTTTAGCTCCACACCAATGATCAAGTGAAGCAACTTGGGACTATAGATTGCTAATCTAGAGTGCCTAGGATGTAGTGAAATGATCCAAGTGTTTATCTATCTCACCGCCTCTTTTGATTCTCAACTCATGAGATTGTAGAGAGGAGGTTGAGGATGAAATGGAGGAACTCATAAAAACAAGAGCGGAAGTGAAGCTAATGGTGAGCAAAGCAAACTCAAGTGAGAATGAACCCTCTCTCATGTGAGAGAAAAAATCTAGCAAGGTTTTGTAAAACATTTTTTTTCATTTTAAAAACAAGGCCATGCTTGAATAGTTTGCACAAATGAATTAACAATTCATTTGTGCAACACTATACAAGCATGGCTCTCACCATACTCCCCTCTCTTTATTTCCACCTCATTTCTCATTTAAAATAAATGGATAAAATCTAAATGAGGTGTTCACCTTCTAGAATGTTATTTGTACAAATACGGATTATACTCTACTGATATACATACCTGTATTCGTACCGAAATACGAATACCCGAAGAGATAGAATAACACAAAGAATATAATACTAGAATATACATATCGAAATAAATATACGTAAATTATTAAATCAATACCTGATTTAATAATCCGGCTCAAACCTGAACCGGCCAGTATTATCAACTGTCCGATCGAAAGTCCGGGTATATTGTACAATCGATCGATCGGAACCTTGCACGTATTCAATACAGCTACTATATCATTTCGCCAGAACCAGGCAAACCCTCCGTATGAGACTCTAAAGACTCGTCAATACACTGGCAATAGGTTTAACCACAAGCACGTCAGCGGCACTAGCTGTACGTAACGGCTATCCAGATATTGAGCGAAAGGAAGGCCGACGAGCAAACTCATCCGAATCCCTTTTGAGCCTGTCCGTGACAATCTCCGTACAATTCGATCTGTTCGTATAAGAGTATCGCATATCGAGTATAGGAGGGTGGATAAAATCAGACCACTAATAACATGATATTTCGCGTCGGTATGAAGCCCATCACCCACTGAGAAACTACTGATCCAGATCAGTAATTCTCGTCTATCTTGGCCAAGGATTTTTGATGATGGCTACCCGTGCACCGCGCGATATCAACCCCCAATACCAGGAGAGACGAATCCCGACAATCCGCTCACTACCTCCATGTGGTTCGGGACTGTACCCAATTAAAATCTGTTTGCATGACTCCTTTGAGCTGTGGTAGGGTAGTAATCAAAGCACAGTGGGAATTTACACGAGACAAATGACGATCTCAGGTCGACAGAATAACTTGTACTCATGTCATCTGGGAACTGCTATATGAAAATATGTATAATACCAACTAGTATGTTCCCGGTAAGTCCGTTCAGTGTACTCATAACCCAATGAGCACCTGTATACCATTTAAGGTGACTGACTGACACCTATGGTTTGTGAGACCGGCCATCGCCTCTCGTCGGGGGCTCGAAAAATATACACTAGTCTATTCTGGAGTATCGATACCCAGTCTCGATACTCTCTCGACTAGAGATATTTAAGGATGTGCTTATAGACCATCCAGCTCTCACGTATATGACCGCCATCATAATGCTGGTAGTCAAGCAAGAATTATATGGGCTCTATCAACATGTAATAGTGATCTGTAATACCACATAATACATGTACATGATTATAAAGACAAATCAGATAGCATACTATAATTTTGAGTAAGATTGTTTTACCCGTATAGGTTCTCCCTCAATCATTACAATTGTGTGTCTGCGATTACAATAATTGACTTGAGGGCTAAATAGCCAACAGATAAACCCAAATATATAAGTCTATACTTAAATTAGGTTTCAAGGAAAATGATATTCTAAACTTTGAGGTTTAACTAAGGTTTTTTTAAGTCTAAATCATGATTGAAACTCGAAAATAAATTAGTTTAACGGGTGGCTTTCTTTAAGATACTCTAGTCAACTTAATTAAGAAGCATGGATGGATTTACATGAGAAATAGACACGTAGGCTTTTTTCATTAACTTGTCACCATCAAATTATTGTAGAATTTTTTCACTTTTCATTTTTATGGCATCCATACCAGATTTCGCCACTCGTTTTTAGCGTACATGAGAATGCATTTTCCCTTTCTTTCTCTTTTCTTTTTGGGACCAAAACGAGGGCGAACACCCTTTACGTTAATCTGTGGACACTTTTTCTTTTGGGATAGCCGGGGTTCAAACCCCGCACTCTCCACAAGAGAGAAAATGCACATACCAACAGAGCTATTGATCATTGGTTATGATTTTCTATTATATATCAGAGACGGGTAATTATCCAAAACAAAAAATCGATCTCTCGGTTCTGCACAAACGGTTTTCAACTGGTTTAGATTTTTTACCAACATAATGCTTAATATTTTATTTATTTTTATAACGCCGTATTTAAGTTGTATATGAAGAAAAAAGCAAAAAATAATTAAGAAAAAGGACAGAAAAATAAAAAGACAAAAATGAGGCATTACAGCGGTTCCATTATCTCCCATACCCACGTCCCAAGGCAACGCCAGATCTCTCCCTCACAAAACTCCAAACCATAATAAAAGGAGTCTTTGAATGTGTCGGCACCTTTTCCTTAATTTTTTCTAATCCAACATCAAAACACACATTTGATAAAAAAAAATTACAAAATCTTGGACCTTACAATTTTACCAACTCTTTAGCCTCCATCTAACAACGGGTTTCTAAAATCAGGTTTTTGCAGGGTTTTGATTCTAAACTCTAAAAGCTGTAACCGAGACCCAATTGACAACCAGTTTCTAAAATCGCAATTTGAATACATGCAAAGCACGGCTTAGTATTAACTAAACTAAACCGGGGGCAAGGGCATAAACCAGTGCAGAATTCTTCTGTCTGCTCAAAGGGTATATCAATCACCACCGTTTCAGTATCTTTTTGGTCTTCTCCAATTTCTTTTTTACCCAAATTAATTTCCTTTTTTTAATTTTTTTTTACACTGGTATCTTTTCTGGGCTTTTTCTTGGGGTTGAAGCCATCCAGCTTAGAAAGCACGAGATAAAAAGAAAAGAGTGTCTCTCCTCAAGATTCCTTCGTCATTTTCTCTCTTGTTATTTTTTTAACTTTCTCCTCATCTTCTCCATTCAATTTTTTGCTCTTAATTTGAGTTTTGAAGGAGTTTTGTGGCTGTGGGTGTTTTTTTGTTTTAGTGATTCGAGGGGTTTGGCGTTTTTTGATGGCTGGAGGTGGAGCAGCGCCAGCACCAAAGCAAGATGAGTTGCAGCCGCATCCAGTGAAGGATCAGCTGCCTAATGTCTCTTATTGCATCACTAGCCCTCCTCCATGGCGTAAGATTTTTATTTTATTTTATTTTATTTCTTCATTAGCTTCACGTTTTGATTCATTATATTGATAGCTGCAATTATTTTCAGTACTAGCTATATCGTTTTCATGTATGTTACATGTGACACCCTATTGTTGTGATTGTGTGGTAGTTGAGATCTAGCTGAATGTGATGTATTTTGCTCATGGTGTGCTTCACATGATTTATATTTGATTATGATTGCTAAAAGATATAATTCCTGCATCTGCTCTATTTTGCAAATTTAAGCATAATTTGTAGCAAATGATTTCATTATCTTATCTGTCAGCAATATATATATACTTTTATCTTGTACATTTGGGTAAATTGCCAGTTATTTGAGCACAGCTAGCTAGCTAGCTTATGTTAAGTTTTGACTTGGGTGAAATTATTTTACTCTTGGACATCATTTATAGTAATTGCAATATTTTCTGGTGTTCTCAATGTTCTGGCAAATGCTTGTTATGCATACTAGATTTCAACTTAGAAATGATATTACCAATTTCAATGTTCTTAATCGGATGTCGCAAATGTAGCCGAGGCAATTCTGCCGGCTCCAATACGTATTCCTTCATTGTTATGCCAGTTCAGTGATTAACATGCAGTTCTCTCTTTTTCTTGCCATGCTTTGTAATTATTGAGGATGATGAAGCTGTAATTTTTTCAGAACAGGTTCAATGTATAAGTTTGTTAAAAGAAGTCAGAAAAGATATTTCGATGGAAATAACTACAATATATTAAGATTACCAGAGTAATAAACACAGCACAAATTTTATACAAGAACAGGTTTTATATCTTCTTCTATAACTTTTATGAAGATCAATTAATTTCTAATGTAATCTATCGTGAAACTCCTGCTGCTTTTGTGCCCTTATCATATTGACCCCTCTCCTCATTTGCAAACTCTTCGATAAGCTCATGCTGCCTCTAGGTCAAATTTGTAGGAATAGATATATACATATCGATTGCCGTAAACTGTAGAGTTTTTCGTTCTTATCCCTTTACCCTTCATGACAACTTCTGACCTAATTGAGGACCCGCCCTACCCTTAATAACAATGTCCCTTATTAGAGTCGGTACTTTTATGGTGTCCCCTAAGATTGGTTGGGTGACGTTTTGGACGGCATCAAGATGAGTATCAGACTTCTATCTCCTAAACTTAGGACCCTCTCGAACCTTTATGGTGACATCAAGCTCTCCAGGCTGGCCACCTCAGGGTCAGCTCCACCATTTCTGTGACCCTTATAGTGTCATTGTCGTCGAACCCAGACATTACATCGTAAGGTACAGCAGCATGAAATTCCAAGGTTTTGGTGCACTCTTGGACTCCTTCCATGAATGATATTTAAGAGATATGTTCATATATTTACTGCCGAAATCCCCGTCTCGAAAATCGTTTTTTGAAAAATTACTTCCTACTACAAAAATATCCTCGAATAGATTGAATCCACAACCATGAAATGACCCCGCATCAGGGACACTAATGGAGGTCTGAATCTCCCTCAGATACTGTCCTCCGTCGATCCTGTGGCCAGCGGGTCTGAACGGTTGAGATTTATGGTGGAGGTTAGGTGTGGATCTCAATGGGTTATTAATTGTTGTTGACGCCGAGCTACCTACAAAGGAAGTTCCGGAGTGGGAAACCACCGTAGGACCTTTCGACAATCAAATAAGTACCGGGGAATAATTGGGCAGAGTAGCGGTGTATTGGATTGAATTCGAGTTACTTGAATCGTCTGGAGAAGGGGTTTATATAGGGGTCACACCGGAGCAAGCCGTTGTGAGATTCTCACCGTCAGTTCCGTCCAGACGTAACTTCCACATTAATGGTGTGATGCGTTCATTAATGGTGAGATACATTGCCGTGGGATGCAGGGCATGGAGCGGTGGAGATCTCACCGTGGCAAGATACATGGAGCCGTTATGAGGACGCTCGTGCTCCATGCTTCCGGCCAAATAGGGATGCTGAAGAATGTCAGTTATAGGATAGTTCGGAGACGAGCAAGGAAGTTGAGAAAGCTCAACTCTATAATTGCTCGAAGATGAGCTATTAGCTGGCGGTGAGGCAAAGAGGGAACACGCTTAGGGGAGGCTCCAAAAAGTCGGGTGCTACCCCGGAGGCGAGGCGCCGAGGAATGTCCTAATTGTATCATACCTATTTCAGCTCCGTAGCCCCCAGAAATCTAGTGGGTTTACGTGGACGACACGTCATATGGTACATATCGTGATCCGCGGAATCCTTATGAGTATCATCATTAGCCCCCACACTCGTCCCGGCCTATTTTATGGGTCGGGTCGTGGATGGATTGCTTGGTCTTCTCCCTCCAGCTTTTTTGCCGAGAAATCTATTCGGTGGAACATTCGGGAATGACATAGCGTTCGATGTTTGTGTCTCCCTGACTTCCGGGTCCACATGGCATTCACTGTGCGTCTTAATTTCCGTGCGTGTCCTTGATGACGTCAGCGGATCGCTGAGGGGACGACGCCATTATGGGGACGTCGCTTTTCTTGTTCGGGTTGTCGCGGCGACATGCCGACTGTCAATTTCGTGTCACGTGACCACAATCGGATGGTGGATTGTGAGACATTGCTTCAGCAAATCGTATCCGCGTGAGGAGGAGCGTCCAATGGCTGCCTACCGCATGGCGCCATCTAGATCGTTGGGCGCGGCGCTTCATTTTGGTGGGAGCGGATCTGGGCCACCAGATGGCGTTTGCTGAGTATATAAATAGGGACAACCGGTCCCCGGGGAAACACTTTTGCTTTGCTTGCCTTATGTCGTATGTGGATTGCTCGGCGCTCTCGCTCTTTGGTCGAATCTACAGTTCAAACCTTTCTTCAGCCTCCTTTCCTTTGAATCAAATCAAATGTCTTCCTTAGATTCTCTAGTAGATGTAGTCAGAGTAGAGTCAGGCGATGAGGTTTCGACCTCTGAAGCCGAGTCTAGTGGGTCTTCCTTGACTTCCTCGGTTTCTGATAGCCGAGGAAGTTCTTCCTCTGTGTCGGGTTTGCCCCCAAGGGGTGGCGATTCCTTTATTTCCCATTGTCGAAGGGCCAAGAAAGCCTCTAAGGTGCGTATCGAGAACACTCGTGACACTGCCTCGACGCTGAACAGGTTAAACAACTTTCCGACATACGGACTTGTTTTCACATTCTCTCTGGCTACATATTCCGTCTGGTCAGGAAGGGTGAACGGGCAGACCAGGTACAGGGAAACGAGATTGCCCTGTATTTGGAAGCGTTCCGAGTAGGGATGTGTTTACCCTTTTTGCCTGAGATTTATGCAGTCCTTCAATGTTTTCAACTTGTCGCGGACCAGCTAGCACCGAATTCGTAGAGGATTCTTCTCGGATTCCTGGTCCGGCTTAAAATCGATCGGATCCCTTTTAATTTAGGGCTTCTCCTGTCCTTTCTCTGCTATAAAAACTATCTAGGTACCCGTAAGGATGAGCCGAGTTGGGTATATTTTTCTTTTAAGAAGCTCAAGGGTAGGACGGCCGGATCAGGGGTAGTGATCGTCCTTTCTATCCACGAGTGGAAAGAGAAGTTCATCTTTGCTGGTTTTCTGAAAGGAGAGGAATGGCCGGTGCCCACCGAGTGGCATATGGTAGATTGCCCGAAGGCCAAGCTGTCGAATGCCCCGGAGGCAGGGATCGTGTCCCGGTGGGAGCCAATCCAGCATGCCGACGTCTTGCTTTCCGAGCAAGGCCCTGAGCTGGGCGGGGCTCAGACCCGTGTGCTTCGTAGGTAAGTTAGGTCTTATCCAATCAATTTAGACTTGGTATATTTTGTTACTTTTGTTGCTAACCCTTTTTTGTTTTTCTCCGCAGAGCCTTGGACCGGTCGAAAATAATGGTTGCCAAGGTACAGGGCATTTAGGGTGGCGGCGACGGCTCGTCCAAGGCTGCGTCGAGTGGGACGCTCCGCCAGGGCCCCCCAGCAAAGACCGCCATCTCTCCGCCTGTTCCTGAGGAGCGCTGGAGTGGTGGGCAGAAACAAGCCCGGGAGCAGATTCCCCGGGTGAGGCCGGAGGCGCTTTCTTCCGCTAGGTCTCCGGCCAAGAGGTTCAAGAAGGTGATTTCCCGGCCATCTTCGGCCAGCCGGGATACATATACAGGAGGGTAACCTCAGCCTGGAGGTGCCATCGGAACTATCCGTGGTTGACAACCTGTTGGCGGACATGGAGAAAGCGGCATAGGTAAAAATACTTGGGTGCACTATGAAAGCCCAGGTCACTGCGATAGCCTAGGAAGCCATCCAGGTTGGTGATTTCTCCGTAAAATTTTCAATTAATTTTCCCCGTGTTTAGTCCTTTATGAATGTTATCCGTTTTTTCTTCAAGTTTTTCAATGCCGTGCCCTCCTGGCTGCCAAGAGGTGGAGGAAGTTTTCCCGGCGATAAAAAAGGCCGGGAAGATATCTTCGTGCGATGAGAAAATTCTCGCCAAGCTGAAGAAGGCCAAGGACAACACCGCCTCCTTCGAGATGCGGGGGTGAAGGCCACAAGGTTGAAAGAGTCCTACCGGGCGAGTCCAATCAGGTTCTTCAGGTCTAGGTCAGCGAAGTCAACGAGCCTTTTGATGCCATTAGGAAGTAAAGAGACGCGTTCTAAGAGAATACCCGGGCGGCTAATGAGATGATGAAAACGGCCGAGGAGAAGGCGGAGAAGACTGTGGAGGATTACAAGATATCCGACCAGTTTTACGTCGACCTCGCTGACTCTGCGGTTGTTGGGTGGCATAATGCCATCGACGCCGTTAAGGAGATGGTGCCCGGGTTCGATGATCAGGCGCTCCACGCGAGGTACCTTCTTCCGGAGAAAGAGCCAAAGGGCGGAGGCGCCGGGCAAGCGGGCGGCATCGAGACCTTGGCCGAGAAGACGACTTGAAGCCGTCGCTTTCTCTGCTCTCCCCCTTTTTCTTTATTTTCCATTGTAAGCCTTCGAGCAATTTTACAACAATTTTGTAAAGCTGAGGAGCTCATAATACATTGTACATAATTTTGACATTAATGAAGTATTTTTTCTTGTTTGCAATGTATCTGATTGGAAAATTTTCGTTTTTATTTTTATTTTTCCAAGTGTGGATAGACCGAGATCCCTCCTCGTCCTGGAGATGAGGAACGTGAGTCGAGCGAACATTAGGTTTATTCTTCCAAGTGTAGATAGACCGGTGTCCTATTAGAAACTCTAGGAACTTGGACTGAACTTTGCAGAGCTCGGTGATATCCCCTCTTCGGATTCGAGTGGAATTAGAGTTGGGCCGGTTATCGACCGTTGACGAGCTTTCTTTACTTGGGCTATACAGGAATCTGCCTATTTTGAGTATGCGTGTCGGGTAGGGGTCTGCCTGCTGGTTTAATACGAGGTCTTAGGATCCACTGTTTAGTCTGAGCAGGAATCCGTTCATCATGAATGGGTGTGTCTCGGCGTCGAGCATGAGTCTACCCTTGCGGGGACTTGGGATTCACAGTTTAGGCCGAGCGGGAATTTACTCTCTGTGAATTGGCCGGATAGAAAGCTACCCCGCGGTTTCATGAGTGGGTTTCTGACTCACAATTCGGACTGAGCAGGAATCTACTCGCTGCGAGTTGGCTGGATAGGAAGCTACCCCGCGGTCTCGTGAGAGGGCTTCAAATCCACAGTTCATGCCGAGCAGAAATCTACTTGCTGCGAGTTGTCCGGATAGGAAACTACCCCGCGGCATCGTGAGAGGGCTTTAGATCCACCGTTCATGCCAAGCAAGAATTTACTTGTTGCGAGTTGGCCGGGCTGGAAGCTACTTGGCGGTATCGTGATAGGGCTTCTGATCCACAGTTCATGCCGAGCAGGAATCTACTCGCTGCAAATTAGCCAGGCAGGAAACTACCTCGCGGCCTCGTGAGAGGGCTTCAGATTCACAATTCATGCCGAGTAGGAATTTACTCGCTGCGAATTGGCCGGGTAGGAAACTACCCGGTAGCCTCATGAGAGGGTTTCTGATTCACAGTTTGGGCCGAGCAGAAATCTACTCGCTGTGAATTGGTCGGACAGGAAGCTACCCGGCGGCCTCATGAGAGGGCTTTAGATCAATAGAAGGTAGGATCACCATGGCGTTGATATTTGCGTCTTTCAGATTCCCGGTGCCACATGGTGCATGGTAGGTATCTTGAGATCCATGCATATCTCCTGATAGATCTTGATATCCGCACGTATCTCTTGATGGCGTTCAATATGCCCGGATCCGCGTGAAAGGAAGGCGGCCAATGCCCGGAAGCCACGTGGCGACGCCTCACCTGACGGATGCGATACTCCGTAATTCGCATCCTGGCGGAAAAGAATCTCGACCGAGGGGGAATTTTTGTTGATATAGAGGAGTCTTGACCTCCTCTTAGGTACTTCCGTCGATTTGCTTTTAGTTGTCTCCTTCTCCTGCCTTTTTTCTTTCTTTGACCTTTGTAGTCAATCATTTTCCGATGGCCAACAACACATACTACATCCGAGATATCGTATCCTGCGATGACGTTTACTACTACGACTATGACAGTTCTGAGACGACATGTAAGGCTGTGATAGGTCGGCTGGAACGTCATTATAGACGGTTACTCCCACGCCGATCATCTTTCCTACAGGTGCTCGTCTACATGATTTGAAGATCTTCCCCCGGCCTTTTCAGGGAGTTGTCCCAACAAGCGCCGACCGTCGACAAGCTGCGCACTACCTATGAGTTGGGCCTGATCTCGAAGTGCAGACGAGATCGCTCGATAGATATCCTGCGCCGATTTTTCCAACTGAAATTGATTATAGCTTCACGCGCGACGGCGGGGGTCTTCGATGGAACTATAGTTCAGGTCCACGAACATAGGCAAAGGAAGCGATGGGACGCTGCCTGAGATCGGCTATCGGATCTCTGTTTTGAGTACCACGATCAATGTTTTCAAGACCCTCTTCCTCTGCTGTAATCATTAAGCGACAAAATAGTGTTTTCTTTTGCGAGCCCCCGGACACCTTTGTAAGGCTGAGGAGTCGAGAATATCTCTTATTAATAAATTTTTCTTTTGCTTACGAATTTTTCTTTGCTCAGAATGTTAGAAAATCGAAATTTTTCGTTTCTGTTTTTCCAAGTGTAGGTAGATTGGTGTCTCTCCTTCAATCCTTTACCTCGGAGTCGAGGTAAGATAGGCGGAGCGAGACTTAGGTCGGCTGCCTACAAGCGCATCCGTGTTTTATTCACCTGAGTAAAGGGCCTGGGATACTTCCCTTGCTTCCGAGCCAGACTGGAGATAGCCTGTAGGCTCGAGAGAAGGCTTCAGATCCACAATTCATGCCGAGCAGGAATTTGTTCTCTGCGAATTAGTCGGGCAGGAAGCTACCCGGCGGCCTCGTGGGAGAGCTTTCAATCCACAGTTTGGACCGAGCAGGAGATAGCCTGTAGGCTCGAGAGAAGGCTTCAGGCCCTCAGTTAGTTCGGGCAGGAAACTACCCGTTTTGAATGGGCACGACAGGCAGGAGGTTGCACGCCAGCTTTGCGCGGCGTCTATGTTTAGAATCGGAAGAAATGGTCCGAATTGTAGAGAAGTAAGAATCTTTATTATTAAAGAGAGTACAAGTTTAACAGTACAATTTAAGCTTTTTGGCATTATACAGCCACGGAAGGTTACGTCCTAAGGAATCTCGGAGGCGGTATGCTTCTCCAGGCAACACCTCGGTCATGAGGAAGGGGATCATTATGCAGGACGGATATGCCATGCAGGTCTTCGTCGGTAAAGGTGATGGGAGCAACCTTCTTGTACTTGGAGGGGGAGCATTTAAGGTCATGACCGGCCGGATACGGCGGGTGTCTTCGTTTCTTGAAGTTGAGCCAACGGAGACGATCATGATCTGTCTTACCGTCAACTGTCCGGTGTGAGGTTGGTCCAATTGCTCCCTATCTTTTTGATGTTTGTCTCGCGGGTACTTTGCCAGGTAACCGGAGCGGATCAACTCTTCGATATAATCGTGCGACTGTTTGCAGTTCTCGGTCGGGTGTCCCTGTGACCGATGAAAGGCACAATATAGGCCGCGGAGTCGTTTGCCCGGCCTTTGTATCATCGGCGGCAGATTGAAGAATTTTTCGCTCTTCGCCTTCTCTACCAGCTCGGCGTGAGAGACGTTCAGAGGAGTGTACTCGTGAAACCTCGGAGAATAAGGTTTCGAACGATCGATCTTCTCCTCACGGTCCCGTTTCTTTCGGTCTGTCCGGTTTCCACAAGAAATGTTAGCGTTCACCTTAGACTTAAGTTAAATTTCCAGTTCGGTCCAGACTTTTACCTCGGTCATGGTCTTAGGTTGCGCCAATACAAAAGAGTGGAGCCACTCTTTGTGCCTAAAACCGGATCTTAAGGTAGTGATGACCGTCTTGTCCCGGTGCTCGGGTACTTTTAGGAGAGCATTGTAGAACCGGATGATATAGCCCTTGAAAGATTCTGTGTTCTAACTCTTGATGGTGAATAGGCAGTCGACCGACCTCTTCTGTCGTCGGTTGCCAATGAAGTGGCGAAGAAACTGAGTGACCAACTAATCAAAAGTTGAGATTGAGCGCGGAACGAGTCTCGCCCGGCCCGGATGAGAGTGGTGAGGAAGGCTCGGCACTTATCCGCGTCCGAGTTATCTTGTAAGCTCATGCTCGCAGTGAACGCATCCAAGTGGTCTTTCGGATCAGACTTCCTATCGAAAAGAGCCACTTTGGGCGGTTTATTCCGGGATGAGACCCTCTCCAGTAACCCTTCATTGAAGGGCTTCGTGAAAAGTCCGTGGAGTATTTTGCCGACCCGCCCGGCGAATGGGTGGCGAGCCACATGTCCTTGAGGACATCGATTCGATGCTGGTACCCCGAGGATTCTCTGTAATCGGAGTGCCTGCTGTCCCTGCTTTGGACTTGGGCGATGGAGTGGTTTCGGCTTCGCTCTATCACGTTTCTTAGATTCTCGGGATGAACCCTTCATGGCTCCCCCGACATGCGCCATGGGCATGGCCTCGATGATTATGGTGATATCGGTCTTCCCTGGAATCAGACGACCTGATCGACGTTGTCTCGGAGGGCAAGAGAACGCGGCGAGCATTGAAGCGACCATTTGGTTGGACATGAGACCTTGGCGTTGGACTGTCCGACGTCCAACGAGTCATAAAATTATTCCTCATATAGGGTCGCGACTGCTGGAATCAGCACGCTGGTGTTCCGTGGTGTTGAGGTTGGCATGAGCGAGGCCAGACATGAACGCGTCCCTCTGCCCTCTAGTGTACGCCACCGTTCTGGGGAGCAGGAGTGGCGGCTTGTCGGGCATGGCTGACAGTTTGAACACGAGCGAGCGCGTCTACCATGGCTGGCAGTCGGTCGATCCGTGCCATTAGGGTTTCGACGATGTTAGGAGGAGTAGAATCGTCTCCGCCTCCGTTGCGGAGGACGGGATGGCTCATGGTAGGATCTTCGCGGCGATGATCGCTGACTATCGGATCGAAGATGGAAGATCAACTTTTTTGGGTAGAAAATGGTTTTCCCACGGACGGCGCCATCTAATGGAGGTCTGAATTTCCTTCAGATGTTGTTCTCCATCGATCCTATGGTCAGCAGGGCTGAACGGTTGAGATTTGTGGTTGAGTGTGGATCTCAATGGGTTATTGATTGTTGTTGACGCCAAGATACCTGCAAAGAAAGTCCCGGAATGGAAAGCCACCGTAGGACCCTCCGACGATCAAGTAAGCACCGGCAAATAATTGGGCAGAATAACGGCGTATTGGATTGAATTCGAGTTATCAGAATCTTCTGGAGGAGTGGTTTATATAGGAGTCACATCGGAGTGAGCCGTTGCGAGATTCTCGCCGTCAGTTCCGTCCAGGCGTAACGTCCGCATTAATGGAGAGATACGCCGGCGTGGGATGCGGGATGTGGAGCGGCGGAGATCTCGCCATAGTGAGATACACGGAGCCATTATGAGGACGCTCGTGCTCCATGCTCTCGGCCAAACAGGGATGCTGAGGAATCTCAGTTATAGGATATCTCGGAGACGAGCAAGAAAGCCGAGCAAGCTCAACTCTTTGATTACTCGGAGACGAGCTATTGGTTGACTGTCAGACGAAGAGAGAACACACTTAGGAGAGGCCCCCAAAAGATCGGGAGCTACCTCAGAGGCGAGACGCCGAGAAATATCCCCATTGCATCATACATATTCCAGTTCCGTAGCCCTCAGGATGTAGATGACACGTCATTTGTTACATGTGATTTGGGCAATCCCCACTTATGAGTATCATCAGACACCTACCGAAGCAGCTTCTTGAAACAACATGACCAACTTGATCGTAAATTGAACGTGTTTCTTCATTCTTGAGAACCTCATAAGCACACCGTTCTCCTTGGAATTTTCTTTTAGCATCAGCATCATCTTTATTTGTATCAGAATAAAGCGTCTTTGCAAGCTTATTATATGTTTATCTTAATATCTGATGCACTTGCATTCTTGCTCACTCCAAGTGCATCGTAGTAATCTCTCACTGCAACTGGTCTTGTTCCATAAAAATACCTCCTTGGATTAAATTGTGTATAAAATTCACCACACTGAACCCCACTCTTCCGTCGTACTTCAGAGTTTACTTTCTCCTAATTTGAGTCTGACAACCCTAGACGACGGCATGACAATTGCTCTAGGGATTTTAGTGACGATTCATGCTATAGGATCGATTGGAAGAGCGGCGAGAGAATAACAGAGCGAGTTTTGCACCATGAGACCTAATTGCAGTAGAGCTTGCAAGTGATCAATACTTGAATTTAGGGGTTTTCAGGCTAGCACTAATATTTGAAGAAATGGAGGTCTCCTAGGCACTTAGTAAATATATACGATCACATGCCCCATGTCGCGTGCACACAAGTTAATTAAGGAGATGGCCCTTAACTGAGCTAAATGAAAAGTAAATGGTTCATTTCACCGACCCCAAAAGTTGAGGATAAAAGGTGGTTGTTGTTTTCGTTATCAAATGTGTGCATTTTTATAATGCAATCTCAATATCTGATGCAGCCGAGGCCATTATTCTCGGTTTCCAGCATTACCTAGTTATGCTCGGCACCACAGTTCTCATCCCCACCGCCCTTGTTCCACAGATGGGTGGAGGCAATGTAAGTCCAAATATTTTTAACAGATACTAGTGCAACTTTGCTCATATTATTACTTATTATCTTCCATTACAATGGGACAAACCTTTCAAAAATCTCATAGGATGAGAAAGCGAGAGTTGTTCAAACTTTGCTCTTTGTTGCTGGCGTGAACACTCTCTTGCAATCATTCTTTGGAACTCGTCTCCCTGCTGTGATCGGAGGATCCTATACTTTTGTGGTCCCCACAATCTCGATCATCTTGAACGGTCGCTACAGTGATATTCCGGATCCTCATGATGTTAGTGACAATTACTCTTTTAGTATTTTATTAACATTTGTTTTTGGTCGAATTTTGACTGTTTCATTTGATCACCAGAAATTCCTACGCATTATGCGTGGAACACAAGGTGCTTTGATTGTAGCTTCGACGCTTCAAATTGTCGTAGGTTTCAGTGGCCTTTGGCGCAATGTGACGAGGTTTGTGTGAAACATCTGTCAATCTAAATGTTTTTTCCTCAAAAAATTTATAAGAAACTATTTATTTATTTATTTTTGTGACAATCAGATTTATGAGCCCACTCTCAGCAGTTCCTCTGGTTGCTTTATCTGGATTTGGTCTCTATGAATTCGGCTTTCCTGGGGTGAGCAATCTGTAATTATTTTTTGCCTCTTCTTTCCCAAAAACAGAGGATTGCACTTTTTTTTATGTCAATAAAAAAAGATGAGTTATTTATAGCATCAAAATAATGTAGCTTCCTGAGTCTTTGACTATTTTTGTAATTTCTATTTACAAAGGTTGCCAAGTGTATTGAGATTGGTCTTCCACAGATAATTCTGTTGATAATTTTTTCACAGGTATGTGGTCATAGGAAAATTGATTGAACAAAGTTCAACATAACTCTTATGTGTCAGGTTAAAAGTTAATTTGATATTTTGTTTTGCAGTACATACCCCATATGATACATGCAGAGAGACCCGTGTTTGATCGATTCGCTGTCATATTTTCAGTGGCAATTGTGTGGCTTTATGCATATCTATTAACTGTTGGTGGGGCATATAAGAATGCAGCTCCAAAAACACAATTGCATTGTCGAACTGATCGATCCGGGCTCGTTGGTGGAGCTCCTTGGTTTGTTCTTCAGCATTATGTGTTAATTCGATTTTGTTAATTAATAATTTTGGGAGAAATTTGTAACTCGTTTATGATTTTTTTTTTGTATTAAAATTTCATGTTTAAAGGATAAGAGTTCCGTATCCATTTCAATGGGGAGCCCCAACATTTGATGCTGGGGAGGCTTTTGCAATGATGGCTGCTGCATTTGTTGGTATTGTAGAGGTTTGGTTATTCTTTCTATGACTTCGAGGACAAAAGGATATTTTATTTTTGAAGCTTTACGTAAATATGTCTTCTAATTTTTTTTCCTTATTCTGCAGTCTACTGGTACATTCATTGCTGTTTCAAGATATGCAAGTGCTACGCCATTGCCTCCATCTATTCTAGGCCGGGGTATCGGGTGGCAGGTACTGTCAGCTTGAGTTCTTGACTATTTAGTTTTTACTAAGAATTTTATGTTTAGTTATCCTTCTTTGATCATAATTGTTAATCTCGGTTTCAAGGGTATTGGCATCTTGTTGGATGGGCTATTTGGGACAGCCAGTGGCTCCACTGTATCCGTGTAAGATTCATGAAGAAACTGAACTGTGTAGGATGTATTGATTAGACCCAAATGTTTCTTCATCTGAAAGTTGCATTGTTTTGTACTGTACAGCGAAAATGCTGGTTTGCTAGCCCTAACACGTGTAGGCAGCCGAAGAGTCGTCCAGATCTCTGCAGGGTTTATGATTTTCTTTTCAATTCTGGGTATGTCTTATGCCCTTTTATTCTTGAATATAGTCAATGTTCCATACATTTTCTTTTTCCTAGAAACGGTAGTCGAGTAAAGGCGTAGAATTGGAAGTTTTTAAATCGACCGTTCCAAAATACACTCTTAGGTTCACTGTTTGGTTCGTCGAATTTAAAGAACTTCAATGTCAGTTTTTATATCTTTTTATTTAGAGGAATTATATCCCAGATATTCCAATTTGCAAACACACAAAATTCAGCGTGGAAATTGAAATTGCAAATAAATTCAATTGCGATCTCCACTTTTATGAATAGGAAGAATCATATAATAACAATACACAGGCCCCAATATAAATTTCATTCTTTATGATGTACCAAGGCTATGAATGTTCTATTAAATGTCAGCCAACACGTAAAAAGGAATTTTGAATGCCTTCTCAGGCATAGCATAAAGTAAGGTCAACCAAACCAATCTACCCCAGTTCATGCTCTTTCCGGAGATTCTTCAATGCGTCCAATTTATATATAAGTATATATAAGGGGAGCATGATTGAGTGGATGAACCGCCCACCATCCAAAAAGTCAGATGGCATCGCTCATTATGTTCTCTCCGTCTAGTGGTTTATTCTCCCCTTCCCTCCTGGTCCTCAGTCCATTAATTGAGATTCCTTAGTGCAACAATGTCTGCAACAACACGTGAGAAGTTGAAAGAGAATGCCGCTAGGTCAACTCGAAATCATAAAGAGGTCCTTTCACTCTAGATAGAAGCAACTGAAGACGCTCGCCATAAGATAAGGAGCTGAACTCCAAACTGATATATGATCCGGTTCCCCAAATCTCTCTTTCCTGAATAGGCGCTGCTAGACTAGAATTGGCTCCCCATGGATCGAGCAAAGTCATTTTTTCTATCGTAGGGCGCATCATCATTGATTCTCAAGAAAAAGATCAGAACTACAATCCTTGCAATGAGCCCACAGCCTTTAATATGGAAAATAGAGAAAAGAACTGCCACTCTTGTCATGAGTCTTGCTAAGTCAGGAGCAAGATGAAGTCTGAGTGCAATGACTCGACTAATCCACTATATGAGCCAAGTTGAATGACCCTGGGCTGATCCCTCCTTTGATGATATTCTCTCGCTAAGGCTAAACCCCGCGTGATTAACGTAGCAGTTTTCTATGCCGAGACCACCTTCTTCAACTGATGAAAGAGGAGCCATTCTCCTTTTTATCTCGGGCGTGTGATTGATTTGCGATAAAGAACCTTGCCTGAATGTTTAGTCATTGTCCGGCAGTCACTATTGAATCGATTTAGTATAGAATCCTCTTAGTCTAGACCCCCACGATGAAATAGATTCCTAACATTGAACTCATTCACAGGAAAAGTACTGACCGCTGCTTCTACTCCCACTGCTACAGCTCCCTCCTCACACTAAAATCCACGGGAACGCTAGTTGAATCCTTACTTCTTTCTTGTTCTATCCTAAAGCTAGGCATTAAATAAATTGACTATCAGAACATAAACCATATTATAATCACCCCATACTGCCCGAAAGCATACCACCCAAACAAAGGATACCATCCTAGCATCTTTGTTTTTGCATAATAAATTATGAATATCTGTAACATCCTGATCGGGATTTCATTTTCAAATGTAGGTTTGATCTGATATTTCACCGTATCAATTGCAGGTAAATTCGGAGCAGTTTTCGCATCCATTCCTGCGCCCATCATTGCAGCTCTATATTGTCTTTTCTTTGCATATGTTGGTATGCGTTATTGTCATTTTTGGCATCTTTGCTTAGTTTCATTGCTACTGAAACCATATACAACCTATAACTTGCCGGCAACATTTTTTCAGGTTCTGTGGGTCTCAGCTTTCTACAATTTTGCAATTTGAATAGCTTCAGAACAAAGTTCATCTTAGGATTTTCCATTTTCATGGGCTTATCGGTTCCACAATACTTTAAGGAGTACGCTTCTGTTGCTGGTTATGGTCCAGTTCACACTCGTGCAAGATGGGTACGTAAACATCCTCATCCACGAACATCATATCTGAAAATTCTATTCTACATTCAAGCTAACGGATTTACTCTCGCTTTTCAGTTCAACGACATTGTAAATGTTATATTCTCGTCCGAGCCATTTGTCGCGGGCTTTGTCGCTTTCTTTCTGGATAATACTCTGCACAGGCATGATAATGCGATGAGGAAAGACAGGGGCTATCACTGGTGGGATAAATTTCGCTCGTTCAAAACCGATACCAGGAGCGAGGAATTCTACTCTTTGCCCTTTAATCTCAACAAGTTTTTCCCATCGGTGTGAGAGTTATTCACTTCACTGTTTTGTTACGATGCTAAATGTCTCTATTTCACGGTGTAGTGGGGACCTTGTGGTGTAAAGGAGTCCTTGACGGATTTGCCTGTTCGTTTATATGTTTTGTATATTTAATAGAGGCAGCAAACTTCTTCGAACTTTTCCTTAGTTTTAGATCAATGCTTAACTAGCTATTCTTCTTGTGCTCTCGTGTAGTAAAAGAAGTTATCGGATATAACGAGGAAATTGTGTTGTGCTTCATTCTATTTTTGTGTCGAGCTTTACTTATTTTTTTGATATTTTTGGTGGGTTACTTAGGTACTTGTATCATGATAATGGTCTTTTGCGACGATTTATTTTGCCCGGTGCATGATTCAGTATTTTTTGAATGAATTATATTTTAGGTTGATGCATTTGGATTGTTACGTTCCACAAGGAGACGGCAATCAAAGAAGCAGAGCCTTTGCGATACAGCTTTTCTTTTTGAAACGAGAGATCGTTTGTTTGATTCCCTAAGCTCATGTACTTATGAATTTGGATTGTAGCGAGTTAAGAAAATGACTGCCAAAAATTTTATTCCTTGCGTGTTCTTTCAAACAACCTAAAATCTTAGCATCGCATCATCTTATAGATTATGATAGTGTGTTTTGATAATAGAGTTTGGTACGTAGAGTATTTATCATTCTCTCTCACACACATATATTTGAGGCCCATGTTTGAAGGGAAAAGAACCGTGGTTGGCCCCTCGCTTTCACTCTCACATGGCCTCTTATTAAATGCCATTTAATGTCTCATGACTTCATTTCCCACATTTTTTGACTAAGAGTATTTCTAAAGATTGAAGTAATAAGTTTTTTTTAAAGGATTTTTCAACGCGTTGTTACATCATGATGTAAAAGGATATTATTAATATTCTAATGGATTTGAGTACTACCTATTAACCCGTCACCGTCCAACTTTTTTTGGTAAACTGTCAAACAAGAAAAACCAAGTGCTTTTTGCTCGATTGTCGAGAATCTGATCTCGAAACGGTAGGCAAGACCCTCTAAAATTGTTTTTGGTTGTAACAAAACCCCTTACATGTGATATTTAGCAGCTTCCTACGATATCTTAGCGATAGTGAGCAATATTTAAACAGTTGTCTGTGATATCTAAACCGTTTCCTGTGATATCTAAATAGTTTGTATGAATTTGTTAGATACAAAAGGCTATTATGCAGATACTGCAAGAAATTTTTTTTAGGGGTTTTTGACTACCGTTTCGAGGGCACGAGGTTTTTGACAGCAGAAAAAAATGCTTAGGAGTTTTTGACAATTTACCCTTATATTTTATATTTACTTTCAAGTTAGACTTGGAAAATATTGGGCATGCGAATTTTGATAATATACCCCCACCTAATTACTTCATGAATTTAAAAGCCCCGCCAAATCTTCATATTTTTCAAAAACCCAATCAAACCTTCCACTTCAAATTGACTTAAATAAACATCTCTAGTTAACTTCTGTCTGGTTACCGTACATAACTCTTTAAAATAACGATTGAAATATATACCGTAATGTCCTGAATGGCTGGTTCTTCTTCATCCCCTTTCTTTCTCTCTCTCTCTCTCTTCCCCCACCGATGACACATGAAAATTTGCTTGGATGATAATTGATAACCAACCAACTCAACGAACTCGAGTTCAGAGAAGATATACGAAAGGAAGATAGAAGAGAGAGAAAAGACATTGGATTACATTAGCTAGCCTTACTTAATCACAATGAACTCATATATATATATATAAAGGATTGAGAAGGACGTTTTACCCTGTTTTTTGCTTCATAAAAACAATTGGGGTTTTAAGTTAATAGCTAAGATTTGAATGGGTTTTTCTTTCTTTTTTGAAATGAAGATATGGATGCGGTTTTTAAAAATCTGAGAGATTTTGTGAGATATATTATATCAATAAAGAGAAATGTGAAGGTCGGTTACGGTGAAAATGGTTTCTCCTATAACGATGGCTTGACCAAACCTAAGCAATGTGTATGTTTGAAAGAATGGAGAGGAAGATTTGGAAAATAATCCTTATTCATTTTATCTTTGGAATTGCCGGCTACGATTAGGCCACATAACCGAGAGAGCTCTCCATTATAACCAATCTTTACATTTCACACCATTTTGATATCCTTTTGAAGTTCTCTTCCCTTCTTTTTCTTGTCTTCGCTCTTTGCCAACAACATACTTTTATTTTTACTATTTTAACCATTAAACTATTAAACTTTCAGACATATTTGATTTAACTTGAAACATGACCCACGTTCAAACAGAAGGTCGGACCCCGGCTTCTGCCAAGTTCATAGCAACAATTCACATCATGATGTCAAGTCAATTTTATTTTTCTAAAAATACATAAAATCAGGATTTTTATTGATCGCATGTGAAGTATAAAATGCATTACAGTACCATACAAAGAATAACATATTCATGTACTCATTTTGCCAATTAGAAGTCTAATAGTCCATTTTGATTCTACCAGAGGGAAAGATAAAAGCAATACTCATGGATCCCTTTCAAGATTGACAAATACTACACATCTCATAGGTTTACTCTCAAATCGAAGTGATGAATCATGTAAGAACCTACAAATTGCTAGATACGCCAGACGTTAAGATTCAATATGAAATCTAATATGTTTTAATGGAACTGTGGTCGTTTGACCCCGGCAGAAAATGGATCCTACCCTAATAAACCCTCAATAACCCACCCTTCTTTTTTTCCTTCTTGCGCCCTGCGGTGACCATAGCTACAGTTAACTCAATCCAATAATCATTTGATAGCAAATCTTGGCATCAAATATAAGAATCTAAGTAAGTACGAAGCTAAGAAATTAAAACAAAACAAAAGGATAAAGTTAAAAGGGGGAAAAGAGTGGCTGTTATGCGAAATCTGATAGTATGGATGCTCTGTAAAGATTCTGTCCACAAATCCCATGTGTTTTGCACGTAGTATATATAAACACCAAAGACCTCATGTTGCACACAAATCTCAACCGTTCATTTCTATATTGTATCCCTCTTCTGTGGCCAAAGTCCTCATCATTCTCATAAAAGACACACACAAGCCTGCAGACGAGTAAAGCTGGGAGTCAAACAAAACAAAGTGCTTGTGGGCCCCACCAAGGTCCAAAATCAAAAGAATCTCACGCTTTGGGCGAGCTACAACAACAATAATAAAGAAACGCTTGCGCACCGAGTGCCGTTACACCTCTGGTATCACTGACGTGGAGACACGTGGCGGTTGGCCCATGCCTTTAAGGCCCGCTCGCAGATCGAGTCTGGGCCCCACATGAGGGGTGATTTTTAAGTTGAACGGTGCACGCAAAGATTTACTTCTCACGCTCCTGTTGGCCCGAGTTTCCATGTACACGTGCCAAAGGTCAAACTGCCGACTTAAGGCTAATTTTTTTTTAATCGGAGTTTTTGAGTTTTTACCCCCATAAGAAAGTTCGCTGCCAAGAATAACAAACTTTCATATCCTCAGTCACGATCGTTATATATTTTCAAAAACGAACTTTAAAATAATTTAAAAGTCGATACCAGCAATTTTCTATATTACAAAATCACAATGGAACTCTATTCATACTGTGGCAAAAGTATAAAAATAAAGTTAGGAAATAGCAGAAATTAAACCGTCATCTTCCTAAACTAGAAATCAATATTAATTTTCTTTTAAAAGGAAAAATAGTGGAAGCTTTTACCCAAGCTAGAACATGTCATAACAAATCTGACCATACAAAGGCTCACGTCCAGCAAAAATAGCAGTTTCAGCTCAAAATCTACTTTTATAATAGAAACTTAAATATCCAGTCAACGCCCCCAATCGTTTCCACAAGCTTTTCAAGAATTCATGACAAATACTATTATCTATATAAACTGTAATAAGCATCAAACATTAGTCGTGAAACTCAATATACCATGCAATCATAAAAGTTTATGATGCTTGTTTATAATGTAATTCTACTTAGATTGGAGAAAACCGTCTGCTTCTAGTTTTCTCTCTGTGTTTTAGATTGTTGTTTCAGTGTATAGGTTGTTCATCCGTCTTTGTTCCCCAACAGTTCTAGAACAACAAGCACGGTTGGTAAAAAAAAAAGCATATGCATACACTCCAAAAAAACTCTAAAACTGAAGCATGCATTCCAAACAAGCTCTAAAAATAGGTATGTAGCCTCCCACTTTTCCCTTCCCCTTGTATCTAAGTTCCAAAATCTTACCACTAATTAAAAAGATGACAGAATGTTTAGAAAGAGACCTAACGAGATTGGAAGGGTTCTAAATTGGTAGACACCGACTATCCATCTCGCCCATTTGATAAATGACTTCACAAGACATGCCTGATCTTTGATTCAAGGCATCATTACAAAGAAACAATTTCATTTTGGATTTCCAACTCACCCTTCAAGAAAAAACACAAAACAATAAGGCAAAGATTGATACATCCATCGCAACAAACAAGCACCATAAACTTGTTTAACTTTTTAAAAAGGTTGAATTATTGGGATTTCAAAAACTCGAGTAGAAGAGATAAAAGGAGAGTTATATGATGGACGCGGTCAACCGCGTCCCTATAGTTGTATGTGCAAAGGTATATAACAGGAAAGTGAGACCGTGAATTAAGTTGGTTGGGACCAAACCCAAGGCTAGGTCACGCAATTGCAGCCATAATGTTGTAGTTCCTGGTTTTTCACAAAAGAAAAATAAAAATCTTATGCTAATACTTTAATATAAGTTTTTACCAATCTACAATTTTAGTCCCCTGTAACTATCTTCTAGGATTGCTAATATAAATATTATAAATCACAATATTCTAAGACCAGCATTATCAATAAATTTCAAGATTAACATTGACTATGCCGCATATGTTGCGAGATATTAATATGAGAAATAATTTTTGTATCATGCACGTAGAGATAGCAGCCTTTGTAAATGGGGGCAAGTCTCCATCAATGAGGTCAGCTCTCCTGTTGTAACCTCATTGATGGGGCTTGCCACCAATGAGAGTCATGGTGGGTTTCCTACCAGCCTTATAAGCTGGTAGGAACGGTTTTGCTCTATTAATATTTTATAGAATGTGCATGTTATATGTCATGTCTAAATTGCTTTCATTGATTTTCGATGGTCCAATGATCGCATTTAACTGGTGAACGTCTTCAAACCCTACCAAGCAGCTAAGATTCTAGTTGTTTCTCGTGTATGTGGTTTTATACAATTAAGATCTGATGGAGGTTGAGATTTCCCTCAGATGTTGTCCTCCGTAGATCTGGTAGCAGACGTCTTAGACTGTTGAGACTTGGTGTGGTAGTTGTTGAGCGTGTGGATATCAATGGGTTGATGTTGGAGTTGAAGCCGAGCAACCTGCAAGTGAAGTCCCGGGATGGGTGACCACCATAGGACCCTCCGACGATCAAGTTAGTGCCGAGAAATATGAGCAGAGTAGCGTCGTATTGGAATGAATTTGAGTTACCTGAGTCGTCTGAGAGAGAGATTTATATAGTGGTCGCGTGGAGCGAGCGGGCGTAAGATCGTCGCCGTCAGTTACGCCCCTGCGTTATCCTCGCATTAATGGCGTGATACGCCCATTAATGGGGGATGCGCCAGCGTAGGACGGGGAACGTGGAGAGACGGATTTCGCCCTAGCGAGATACGCGAAGTCGTTGCGGGGACACTTAGGTTCCGCACTTTCGGTTGATCGGGGAAGCCAAGGAAGTTCGGCCTGACAGATGGCTCAGAGAGGAGTAAGGAGACCGAGGAAGCTCGGCTTGCCAGATGGCTCGGAGACAAGCAGTGAGGCCGAGGAAGCTCGGCCTGACAGATGGCTCGAAGACGAGCAGGGAAACCGAGGAAGCTCGGAGACGAGCCGTTGGTAGTTTGCTAGATGAAGGTGGAAAGTACTCAAGGAGGTCTCCCGAAAGGCCGGACACTTTCTCGAGACGAGGTCCCGAGGAATGCCCTTAATGCAACTCATTTATTCCTCCTCCGTAGCCTTCGGGACACGTCATTCGCCACGTGTCGTAATCTGAGGAAATACCACTTGTGAGCATCATTATTAGCCCTCCAGTCTCGTTCCGACCTATTTATGGGTTGGGTCGAGGGTAACCTGCTCGATTTTTCTTCGGCTCAGTTTGGTGCCAAGAATTAGAATGTGGATCACTCGGGAACGACATGGCGTTTGGCGGTAGCGTCATTTCGATCTTTGGTCCCACGTGCCGTCTCGTCGTGCGCTTGAATTTTCGCGCGTATCTTCGATGGCGTCAGCGGATTAATGAAACAATTGCGCTTTAAAGAGGGGGACCGTTTCAGTCGATTCGCCAGTTGGGATACGAGCCACGTGTCGAACGTCGGTTGGCGAAAGCGATAGGCTGTCTTTGACTCCTGCAGTTGAAGAGACGTGACTAATGACCGGTCGCTATGTGGAGCTTCGACTGCCGCTTGGGCGCGACGTTTCATTTTGGCGGGAATCAATCTGGGCCGTGGGATGTTCTCTTTTGATGTGTATAAATAGGAGGGGACCATCTTACGGCCGACAGTTTGCTTTAATTCTCTTTCATTGCTGAAGATTGCCCGGTGCTCCACTTCTTAAATCGGATCCTCTGTTCATTTTTCCTCGGTGAGTCCCTTCCTTTGAATTAGGCTAGATGTCTTCATCCGAGGAGTCTGTAGAGGTAGTAAGGGTAGAGTCGGACAATGAGGCCTCAGCTGCTAGGGCTGAGTCCAGTGGGTCTTCCTCCTCTTCGGTTTCAGATAGCCAAGAGGCTTCCTCTTCTGATACGTCTTCTGTGTCGGGTCCGTCCCCTAGAGTCAGGGCCGTTCTTGTCATTCGCCGTCGAGCGGCGACAAAGGCTCCTAAGGTGCGCATAGGGAACGCTCGCGGTGCGCCCTCCGTTTTGAAGAGTCTGGACGAGCTTTTCGCAATTCGGACCCAATTCCACATCTCCTCTAACTATTCCATCTGTTTAGCTAAAAAGGATGAGCGGGCAGACCAGGTGGATGGTAAGGAGATTGCCCTATTTTTGGAAGCATTCCGGACAGGAATGCGTCTGCCCTTCCCAACCGAGGTTTGTGGGGTGCTTCGCTGCTTTCGTCTTGCCCCGGGCCAGCTAGTGCTGAACTCGTGGAGAATCCTCCTCGGGTTTCTGGTTCGGTTAAAACTTGATCAGATCTCTTTCAGTTTGATCCTCATTATGTCCTTCCTTTGTTATAAGAATCACCCCGGCACCAGTAAGGAAAAGCCGAGCTGGGTGTACTTTTCGAATAAAAAACGTAAGGATAGGGCGGCCGGGTCGGGGGCAGTAGTCGTCTCTTCTTCCATCTACGAATGGAAGGAGAAATTTGTATTCGTCGGGCTACCCGAGGACGAGAATTGGCCTGTGCTTACACAGTGGCACAGGGCCGACTGTCCGAGGGCAAAGCAGTCGATTTCCCGAGGCGAGGGTGGTGTTCAAGTGGGAGCCGATCCAGTGGGCGGATGTCGTGCTATCCGAGCAGGCACTGAGCTGGGCTAGGCTCAGTCCTGCGCGTTTCTTGGGTAAGTTAGGGTTTTCGACAACCTGCTTAGGCTTCGTTAACTTCTTTTGCCTTCTCATTGTCGGTAACCCCCTTTTGTTTGTGTGTTCTTTTTCACAGAGCTAATGGACCGATCGAAGATCCTAGCCGCCATGGCCACTAAGAACCAAGGAAGGAAGGCCGGGGGCGCAAGTCGTCCCGACCCGGTCCGAGTTCGGCCCCGAGGTCAACTCCACCGTCCAAGCCTTCCGCCGTTCCCCGAACCGCAGAACGCTGCCGGGGAAGGGGAGTGATAACCATGCGCGGGACCCGGCGCCCCAGGCAAGAGAGGAGGAGGAGGCTGAGCCCGCCGAAATCCCTCTAAAAAGGCTGAAGCGGACGGTCTCTCGGCTACCTTCTACCGGAATCCCCATATAGAAGGGCCACTTCTGCATTGAGGTGTCCTTGGAGCTTTCCGTTGCTGACAGCTTGCTTTCAAACATGGAGCAAGCAACCGGGGGCAAAATTCCCCGGGGGACCATGAAGGCCCAGGTGGCCGCCATAGTGCAGGAGGCAGTTCGGGTCGGTAATTGGCTTTTCTTAAAAAAATTTAAGTCTTATTTCCTCGGTTTGAGATTTCTAACCCGTTTGCTGCTTTTCTCAGGTCTTTCATCACTACGCTCTCCTCGTCGCCGTGGAATTCGAGGAGGTAGCCCCGACTATGGAAAAGGCAAGCGAATCCTCCTTGCGGGAGGAGGAACTCCGCCTCTAACTGCGGCAGGCGGAGGAGAGGGCGGCTCTCCTCGAAACTCGGCTAGCCGCCGAGGGTTTGACGAACTCCAAGTTGAAGCAGTCTCATCGGCTCCTGGATGAGTCCAACCGGGCCACCCAGGCCAAGTTGGAGGAGATGAACAGCCTCTACAACTTGATGAAGAAGTCGAGGGACGTCCTCAAGAGAGATGTTCGGATGGCCATAGACGCGGTGAAGCTCGCCGAAAGACAGGCAGCGAAGGCCGTGGAGGGATATAAGGCGTCCGACCAATTTTACGTCGATCTCACCAAATCCGGGGCTGTCATGTGGCATAGCGCCCTCGACGCCGTTAAAGAGTCTATACCGGGGTTCGATGACCGCGAGCTCCTTGCCAAGTACCTCCAGACCGAGAAAGCGCCGCAAGGGGACGTTGCCGAGGCTGCAGTTGGAGGCGAAGCTGTCGGCGGATGCGCCGACTCCGAGGTCGCAGTTTTGGTTCCTGATGCCGGCGTCGAGCAGGGCAAGATCCTTCCCGAGCGAGTGGCCTGAGCTTTCCCTCCTTGGGTTTTTTTTTCTTTTTCTCAATTTTGTAAGCCTCCGGACATTTTTTATAAGGCTGAAGAGCCCAGAATACCTTGTATTTATTTCTGGTTATAAATAAAGTACTCATTTTTCCTTTGCCCAAATGTCTGCTTGCTGCGCAAGTACTTTTAGCTCGTATCTCTTTCATTGTTTGAATCTTCATTGCGCAAGTATTTTTAGCTCGTAAGTTTCTTTATCTTGCGAGTGTTAGGTCGGTGTCCACTCTTCCCGCACTTGCTGACCGTTCATCGAGTAGAGTCGAACGATATCCAAGTGTAGAAAGGTCGGTATCCTTCTTTTTCCCGGAATTGAGATAGTGATAGCGCATCGAGTCTGAACCGATTGATGGGCCGAGCAAGAATATGCTCGGCGGCCTCGTAAGAAGGGCTTTTAGATCCGCTTCATCAATAAGCAGGAAGCTATCCAGTGTGGATGGACCGAGCAGGAAGCTACTCGGTGGCCTCGTGAGGAGGGTTTTGCTCCTTAGTGTTGTTGGGAGGAAACTACCCACTAGGGATAGACCGAGCAGGAAGCTACTCGGTCGCCTCTTGGTGAGGACTTTTGATCCTTAGCGTCGTTGGGTAGGAAGCTACCCGCTAGGATTGGACCAGACAGGAAGCTCCTCGGCTGCCTCGGGATAAGGCTTTGATCCTTTGTGTTGTTGGGGAGGAAACTATCCACTAGGGATGGACCGAGCAGGAAGCTACTCGGCCGCCTCTTGGTGAGGGATTTAGATCCTTAGCATCGTTGGGTAGGAAGATACCCGTTAGGGATAGACCGGGTAAGAAGCTGCTCAGCCGCCTCGGGATGAGGGCTTTAATCCTTAGTGTTTTTGGATAGGAAACTACCCACTAGGGATGGACCGAGCAGGAAGCTACTTGGTTGCCTCTTGGTGAGGGCTTTAGATCCATAGCGTCGTTGGGTAAGAAGCTACCCACTAAGGATGGATCGGGCAGGAAACTACTCGGTCGTCTCGGGATGAGGGCTTTGATCCTTAGTGTTGTTGGGTAGGAAATTGTAAGTCGATGTCGCGCACCCCATGGGTTCGCGGGGAGGCGGAATATTTAAAAAACGATTTTCAAAGCTCGCAATACTGACTTGAACTCCAAGATCGTTGCTAATCCCTATCTAACAAATAACTGTGTGAGATTTAACTACTCGGATGAAAGTTATACCTCACGATACAAGTCTTTCGGGTCTTTTTTGTTGTCCTCCTCATCATCGTAGGCTCCGAGATCGTAGCTTTCTCGTCGGCTTTCTCGAGTCAAACACAATCCACCCGAGAGTTTATAGTCCTAGCTCCAACCTCAAATCTGAGATAACTAGGGCAACTAGCTTGCTAAACTAGATGGCCTAGGTGATGTAGAGTAAGAAGATGGGTTGGTTTGTCTCTTGGAACCCTATATTTCTCAACTCATGAGACCTTTAGAGTTATGAGGAAGAAGAAGGAGACTTGAGGAAAATCAAGTGAAGAAATGAGCTTGGATGAATGAAGCATCTCTTGTGCAAGAATAATTGAAGCATATGATATTTGATGAGATAAAATATCTCACAAATATCTCCATGCTTCAAAATATCTATTTTGTCACGTGTGATCCATTTGCCAAATATCTCCACTTCATTTTCCTCCACCCAAATTAGGTTTTAATTTCAAAAAGAAAATCAAAACCCTAATTAGGTTTTCTCCTTCTAAAAGCTTTCCCGAGAAATTACGAGAACGCCCCCATCCGTATATACATACCCGCATTCGTATTCCAAGAAACACGAATACAACGAGACAAAAACAATCCATCAATATAATACTAGGATCCGGTTTAAACCAAAGCCCACTAGTATTACCCGCCCAATCATCATACGCGCGCAAGTGCACGTACGTGATCGAAGCCCTGCCGTAAAACCATACGACCTCTACATGTTTTGCCTGATGCAGGGAAACTCTCTGTGTAGGACTTTAAAGACTCGACAGTACGCTGACAGTGGGTTTAACCACAAGCCGCAAGCGGTACTAGCTGCACGTAACGGCTACCCAGGTATCTGTCGATGAGAAGGTCGATGAGCAAACTCATCCGAACTCCTACTGAGTCTGTATGTGACAATCTCCATACAATCCGGTCTGTTGGTCTGAGAATATCGCATATCGGGCCTATGGGGGCGGTAATCGTCAGACCCCTAATAGCGCAATAAGTCGTGTCGGAGTGTAGCCCAAAACACCATGAGAAACTACTGGAATACCTACCGGTAAATCTCGCTTGTCCTGGCCAGGGACTTTGTGTAATGGCTCTTCAAACACAGCGCGATATCAACCCCCAATACCGGGAGAGACGAATACTATCTAACCGCCACTGCCTCCAAGTGCTTCGGGACTGCACCCAACTACTACCTGTTTGCGCGACTCCTTTAAGCCTTGGTAGGGTAGTAATCAAAGTACAGTGGGAACACACTTGAGGCGAAATAGCAGTGTCAAGTCGACAGACTAAGCTGTACTCATGTCACCTGGGAACTGCTACCCGACGATAGGTATAATACCCTCCAACAGTTCCAGACGAGTTCTATCCAGTGTACTCATAACCTAATGAGCACCTGCATACTATTTCCAGTACGACGTACTTATGGCTGTAGGACAGACCATCTCCCATGCTGGGATGAGAAGCGTATACACTAGTCTACTCTGCAGTATCGATGCCCCGTCTTGATAATCCTATGACTAGGGACATGTATATGGATGTGCTTATAGACTACTCAGCCCCCACTAGTGTGACTGCCATCACAACGTTGGTAATCAAGCAAAAATCCTAAGGGCTCTACCAATATGTATAAGCGATATGCTAAAAGAAACACATGCACATATTGAGGTAGAAACAAACCAAGTAGCATACTACCATTTTGAGCATGACTGTCAATACAACTGTGAATATCCCAAACTTCCATTAAGTAATATACAAATTAGTATGATTTAATAATGGTCTCTAGGGCATATATCACTAACAATCTCCCACTTGCACTAGGGCCATGTATTGGCATATCGCAGACCTATCATCTCGATTAGCCTCTCGAACTATGTCTGAGGGATGGCCTTCGTGAGTGGATCTGCAGTGTTATTCTCCGTATCTACTTTCCTCACCTTTATCTCCCAATGATCAACGATCTTGATCAGGTGGTAACGCCTCAAAATGTGTCTGGACTTTTGATGGAACCTGGGTTCCTTCGCTAAGGCTATAGCACCGTTGTTGTCACAATACAGAGGTATTGGATCTATAATGGTTGGAACCACCTGAAGTTCTATTAGGAACTTCCTCATCCAGACTGCTTCCTTCACAGCATCGCAAGCAGCTACGTACTCCGCTTCTATCGTCGAGTCAGCAACGGTGTCCTGTTTGGAGCTCTTCCAATAGACCACCCCTCCATTGAGGGTAAAGACATAACCCAACATGGACTTGGAGCCATCCTTGTCACTCTGGAAGCGGGAGTCAGCAAAGGTCTCGATCTGGAGGTCTTTTCTGCCATACACCAAGAATATCTCCTTAGTCCTTCTCAGGTACTTGAGAATGTTCTTTACTGCTATCCAGTGCTTCTTCCCTGGGTTTGACTGATACCTGCTTACCACGCTTAGTGTGTAAGCAATATCCGGTCTGGTACACAACATCACATACGTTATAGAGCCTGAAGCGTAGGGTATAGATGTCCTAAGAGCCCTTTCTAAATTAGTTTTGGGAGACATCTTTTTGGAGAGGGTAATTCCGTGACAAGCCGGTAGATTACCGCGCTTTGAATCTTCCATATTGAATCTTTTCAGTATGGTGTCGATATACTTGGACTATGAAAGTCCCAACATTCTCTTAGATCTAGATCCCCAGAATGTAGGAGGCATCATCCAGGTCTTTCATGAAGAACCTCTGTACAAGAATCCTTTAACAGATTGTAGCATAGGAATGTCATTTTCTATTAAGAGAATGTCATTCACGTATAAGACAAGAAATAACACAGTTCTCCCTACAATTTTACTATATATGCATGGTTCATCTGGATTTTTGATAAAGCCGAATTTTTTGACTGTATCAGCAAAGCAGATGGTCCAACTCCGCGATACTTGGTTTAGTCCATAAATGGACTTAAGCAACTTGCACACTTTCCCGCTGCTTCCACTCTGAATGAAACTCTCTGGCTGATCCATATAGACGCACTCTTCCAAATTTCCATTTAGAAAGGCCGTCTTTACGTTCATCTGCCAGATCTCATAATCGTGGAAGGCAGCAATGGTAAGAAGGATCTGAATGGATTTGAGCATAGCCACTGGAGAAAAAGTTTCATCATAGTCCAAATTAGGTCTTTGACGAAAACCTTTTGCAACAAGTCTAGTTTTATAGGTTTCTGTTAGTTGTATGTATGCCGTAGAGGCCATTATTGTACATGATTGTATATTATAGTGGATGCTTGGACATATATAGGGATGACTTTCTTGCTCGACATGATAGTTTGCTATCTGGTTACTCTTTATCTTAACATGTATACTTGTATTGTCTCTCTGTTATATATTGATAAAGCGCTTAGGATGTGGACTTGACTACCAAGACTATGATGGAAATCATACTAGTGGGACCAGGGTAGTCTATAAGTCCATCCTTTAATTGTTCCTAGTCGAGAGTGTATCGAGATGGGGCATCGATATTTCAGAGTAGACTAGCGTATACGCTTCTTGACCCATTTGATGGGCGATGGATGATCCCATATCCATTGGTGTTTGACATCAAAGATGGTATACGGGTGCTCAGTGAAGATTGGGTACACTGAACAGGACTCGCCGAGAACTCCTAGATGGTATTATATCTAACGTCAGATAGCAGTTCTCTGGTGACACTGGTACATGTTAAGTCTGTAGACCCGAGATCGTCATAGAGTCTTGTGTGATTCCCACTGTACTTTGATTTCCACCTTACCACGTTCAAGAGAGCATGCAAAATGGTGGTTTTTGGGTACAGTCCCGAGTCACATAGAGACAATGAGCGATAGAAGGGGATTCGTCTCTCCCGGTATTGGGGGTTGATATTGCACTGTGCTCGATTGGCTATAACAGGAAGTCCCTGGCCATGGGTGATACTGAGATTTACTGGTAAGTGTTATCAGTAGTTTCTCGACCCGTTATGAGTTTCACATCGGCATGACTTATCAAGTTAATGGGGTCTGACGTTAACCACCCCCAGACTAGATATGCGACATATCAGACGAAGAGACCGGACCGTACGGTAGTGTTACTTATTGGATTCACGGGAGTATGGACAAGCTTGCTTGTTGATCTTCTGATTGCTCAATACCCGGGTAGCCGTTACGTCCAGCTAGTACCGCTGACGGCTTGTGGGTGACTGATATGATTATCACCTACTGTCGGCGTATTGACGAGTCTTTAGAGTCCTACACAGAGGTTTCCTATCTCATGCGAAACGAAGTAGGGCACATATGTGATATGTGCGGGACCGAGATTAATACGTGTATGTGATATCGTATTCTAATCTCGCGATACAGGTTATATGTGATATAACCGGATTGTTGAATCAAGTGTTGGATCCAATAAGGTTCTGTTCCGCTTTTCCGATACACCGTTGTGTTGTGGTGTGTATGGAGGAGTAAGCTGAGAGAGAATTCCATTCTCTTTTAGGTAATCCAGGAACTCGGCACTTAAGTATTCACCACCACGATCGGATCTCAGTATCTTGATACTTTTGCCTGTTTGTTTTTCTACTTCATTCTTATATTCCTGGAATTTCTCAAAGATCTCGGATTTATGCTTTATCAAGAAGATATGTCCATACCTAGAGAAATCATCCGTAAAAGTAATGAAATAGGAATAACCACTTCGCGCATGTGTAGACATTGGACCACACACATCGCTGTGTATGAGTTCCAAGAGCTCGCTCGCTCTTACTCCTTGTCCAGTGAACGGAGTCTTTGTCATCTTTCCCATGGGACATGATTGACAAGTTGTATAAGACTGATATTCGAACGGATCCAAATATCCCTCTCTATATAACTTCGTCAACCGTGTTTCATTGATGTGACCTAGTCTACAATGCCATAAGAAAGCCTGATTTAGTTCCGGAGACTTTCTTTTAAGTGTGTTCTGGACACTGAAAACCTGAGCTTGATTTAATATGTATATTCCGTTATCTAATGTACCTGACCCAATCAAAACTTGATTTAGGTGGATGTGGACCACATCGTTTACAAATGTAAAATCACATCCTTCCTTAGAAAGTAAGAATACGATATGATATTATAAGCTAGATTAGGTACATACAAACAGTTATGTAGAATCAATATCTGCCCACTTGTCAATCCTAGGTGATATCCCCCTACGGATTCAGCATCCACGCTCATTCCGTTAGCAACTCATATCACCTATCCTGATAACTCTACGGTTTCTCAAAGCCTATAATGAATTACAGATATGAGATTCTGATCCGGTATCTAGTACCCAGGAAGTAGAGTTAATTGACATACAATTTTCAATTACAAATACACCTGAAATTGAAGCCACAACATGCTTCGGATCCTGGATTCTGGTTTTCAAAGCCCCGCAATCTCTCTGCCAATACCCTTTCCCGTGACAATAGGAACATCCCTCCTTTTCTACTGTCAGCCCTGAAACTTTTGCCCTTCCCTGTCCCTCTACTTCACTGACACCGCCTATCGGCTTTGTGGAGGTCTTTTTCTCATCCTTGGCTTCCGCCTTGGATCCAAAAGAGGAAGATTCCCCAATATGCAGAGCGGGTGTCTCCCTGGTTTCCTTCAGGGTGTAAATAGAAGGTAGGGACTGTAGAATCAAGTCAGCATATGACTGGTTCTCTAACGTAGTCTCCAGGTCTGTGAGCTCATCAATATAGCTAGTCATTGTAAGGACGTTGTCCCCTACAGATGACCCGATAGCCAATCTCGCTTGAAACAATTCTTTCGAGGTCTTATATCTTGCAATACGAGATTGCTCTCCATATAAAACTTTGTTATGGAGGAAGATGGAAGCTAAGTCCATCTTCTTGTGCTGCATCTGGTTTTCACCATCTACTGAGGCCAACATGAAGCACTTGGCATCCGTACTATCATTTTCCCTTGTATTACGTATATGAACATCCGTGACGGTGGAATCTGGACCTGGGACGACGGGGCTTGAGTAGTAATGAGGTGGTCCAGTTTGCCACAGGCAATGGACATCTGGACAAACCCTTGCCAGTCAATATAGTCTGGCCCAGTCAATTTATTAGCTAAATGTAACCTAGGCGCGGTCAACTGGTCGCTGCAATTAGAAGAAAGAGAAGAAACACTTTAGCATGATATTCTTGCAAGTTTAGATTAGTTTTTAATTTATCTAAACAAGATGGCTCCCACTGTCTCTTGAATCCTTTCTCAAACAATATAAGAAGAATTAGTCAGGATTAATCTCACCGTACAATACTTGCTTAACCGTTCAGTCAGGCTAAAGTCGGTACTTCGAGAGAGGTTTTACGACGCTTTCGCGAAGTTTCTTAATTAAATAATCTCTTTTCCCTGGAGACGTAGGCCAACATATCATAAGTCACATGTCAAGTTCTATCCGTCATTGTCCAGGTTAATTTGAACCCACCTGTACATACCCTTGACGAAGGCCAAAATAGTAGTACGGCTGTCCCAAACCAACGCATTTATCCATACTACATATGAATATTTAGCAGCTACTAATCACTATGCCTTGGCGAAGGTCAAAATACATAGCTTGAATACTACTGAATATTCATATGAAATGACGGAGGGCTACGAATGGTTTTGGCGAAATTGTGAACGTGGTGAACTTGATATAATCGAAAGAACCTGATAGCTTTTAAAAGGAGTAGTTTAAGCTCCGCATTTAAAAGTCTGCTGTTTTGAAAAAATCGAGTGGTTTTAAAATTTGTTCCAACGATTCAACTTTGGTTTGTTTGCTTTGCATTAATGTAATGCAGTCTCATCATTTACACCTATCATTATAGAAAGAAACAAAAAAATGACATACGCTTATGCCATCCGCATTCGCCACTGGGCCTCGTCTAACACCGTTAGCTTACTTAACTAACGCCAGAGCGGGGGCTGGATTAGCACGGATACAAAACATAAGCAACGTCTAATATATATATATATATATATATATATATATATATATATATTATAACCATTCGTCTCACGCAATAATAGACATTCCAGATCACAGATGAACATATTAGATATATTAGGAATTCCGTGTTTCGTTTAAACCTGTAACAAAAGACGGATTCCACGGTCGTGATGAATAACCAAACCCCATCCCAGACCCCTACGGGTGCGGCAAACTACCCGCCAAATACCCGAAGTGAAACAACCTCCCTCAACAAAGTGAGTAGGCCGCTCGGTACTTCAAAATACCCGGTAGTTTGTGCACCCCACCTTGGGTCTATTTTAAGAGCAGAAAACAGAAAAAGAAAATAATACAACGGTGACTACAATCTCAACCCGAATGTGCTCCGCAAAATAATATTATATCACTTTACAAATTTTTACTTCGAATGAAAGAATGAAAAACGCTCATCTCACATCCCCGGCAATTCATCCACGACGATCCAATAAGTTCATATACACAAACCACAAGAACAGCAATACAGATATGTGCAACCCCGACTAATCGAAGTATAGCAATTAGTCGACGTTTCCATACACATATCACAACTTGAAACTTGTAAAACGACGTTAAAAATACGGCTTTGAAACACTCCGTATTGCCACAGTAAAGAATTAATAGTATATCAAAAATTGGCAAAATCAAACAACACCTGAAATCCTAAATCCAGGTGACTTGAATACAGAACAAAACCCAAACATTTTCACCAAACAAAACGGGTGAGGCCGGGAATTTTCCCAATGTGGCCGGCCATGCTACAGTGAAATTGTCTCATTTTTGTTGTGTGTTCATCTCACAAGCTAAGAAGAACTCTGCAATTGTTTAAAAAAATTTTAAGAGGCTCAGGAAAAATTGACAGAAATTTGGAGTTTTGGTTTCGTGTTTCGGAATTATTTCGGTTTCGTTGTCACGCCCCGAAGATACGGAATGTGACCAGCACTTAAATTACGATGCGTCTAGAGGCGCAACGTAATCTAAGTAAACCGAAGCTCAGAAATCTAAACCATTTAAAAGAAGAAGTGTAAGGAAACAAGTTTAAAAAAACATCAAATTTCTCAAAAATTTCGGCAGAGTCTCTTTTGTAAAAACTGGCCCCAAACGGGTACAAATAAGAATATATACAAAAGCAATAATAAAGGCATCCCCAAACGGAAGCTAGCTCTACGCCAAAAGGCGGAAACAACCACACAATGTACTAAGATATACAACGCCGAAGGGCGAGGCTTAAAATTCAAAAATGGAAACCAAATCCACTAAAAACCATAATAATACAAGCGCGACTCTAAGCTTGAAAGAATAAACAACTGGACATCTAAACATATCAAGTAATACAAGTCTGGTTGATGAAACTTACTAGATACAAATGAAATAATAAAAGTACAACGGCGGTCCTGATATAAGCGAACCAACCTACCAAGCAAATCACCCTGAATGAAATGATATGCCTGTTCCCCTCCGAATGACGGCGCGACTGGGACGTCTTGCCTGTGATTCGGGGGCAGATGCTAATTGGTGCTATCCGTCCACCTCTCCGAAGATGCCAAGTTGATTTATGGCACCGTGTATCGAAGGTTTAAACGGATGCGTCCGATGTAGCAGACTTCGTCAGATTCCCCCTCGCTTAAGGGATTTTTGATTGTGGGGACGCTCTTCCCTGCAGGCGCAAGCCCATGCAGTTAATTACGCTACCGCATCGCGGTAACCACTTTCTCTTTCTCCAGATAGTCACTTCGTGTCGCATGTGTTTATTTTGTGTTTAGTTGCCCGTGGATTGTATACGGAGACTAAGTTATGTCGTCGCCCGTAGGGCGTGGACTAGTCCAAATCCGTATTATCTTAGATTTGGGTTTGGGGGTTTTGGGTTTAAGGATACGTTAGCCTCATTCGAGACTAAGATCGACTTAAACGTTTGTTAAGGATACGTTAGTCTAGTTCTAGACCAAGATCAGCTTAACGGGATCATTTAGATCCAACAATAGAGCAATTAAGGGAACTCTGTTGTTTAGTTTAGTGACATTGCGGTCAATAAGTAGTTTAAGGACATTGCGGTCCAGCGTTAGTTTTAAGACGTTGCGGTCAAGTTTAAGGACGTCGTAGTCCGTGGATTTAAGGACTCCACAGTCCGATGTTAGTTTTAAGACATCACGGTCAAGGTTAAGGACCTCATAGTCCATGAGTTTAAGGACCCCACAGTCCATCGTTAGTTTTAAGACATCCCGGTCAAGGTTAAGGACCTCATAGTCCATGAGTTTAAGGACCCCACAGTCCGTATTAATATGTGGTCATCGGGACCCGTCACCTCTTTGAAGACGTTGAGGAATTACAACGCCAAGTATCAAAGGAGTGAAGAGATGTACCCTTAAACCGAGGTAGATTAAATAATCTTTGGCCCAATTTGGAACCAAGACCAATTAATTATATTATGAGCCCATTGGCTCAGTTGAATTTGCATTAAGGACTTATGGCCAGCTTGGGCTAAGTCTAATCATGTTTAGGATATTGGCCCTCTGTTGGTCCATTAGAGGAGAGGCTTTGCCTCTAGACACTTAGCCAATGGGGCTAAAGTTAGTGTTAAACACTAAAGATCAACCAGTGTTGAACACAGAGAATGAGATTGACAAGTTAGTGTTTAACACTAAAAGATAGTTAGTGTTAAACACCAGCAACAGGGCTTTCAAATTAGTGTTTATACACTAAAACAAATCAGTGTTAAACGCTGGCAATGGAGATTTCAAATTAGTGTTTAACACTAAGGCAGATCAATATTAAATACTGGAAACAGGGTTTTCCAGGTTGGTGTTCAACACTAAGAAAGTCAGTGTTAAACACTGTAAATAGATGTTTTCCAAATTAGTGTTTAAACACTAAGAAAATCAGTGTCGAACACTGGATATAGAGGTTTCAATTTTAGTGTTAAACACTAAGGCAAGAGGGGTCACGTGGTAGCATGTGAGAGCGCCCTCAATTCATTTTATTCTGCCAAAAGTATTGAATACTTTGGAGCATCACGTTCTGTCATGTGATGGGAATTCTGGTGTTTGTCCGTTAAAGTTTCAGCCAAGGGGTCACGTGGTAGCACGTCATAGCGCCCTGTTTCCCTTTATTTTGTTCTACAGATAAGTATTTAACACTTTTAATTCTGAAAGCCATCACGTGTGGGCACGTGATAGGGGCCTGCGCTTTGATCTGTTAGAATGTTCATTAGGGGTCACGTGTCGACACGTGAGGGCGCCCTAAAGCTCTTTTCTGTTTCTTTTCAGGGGTCACGTGGTAGCACGTGACCCTATTCCTTTGCCTGTTTGAAGATGTGTTTATCTTTTTAAGAATTGAATTCTTCATAGGGTTAAACCCTAGCAATAACTTTAGAGGAATTAAATTTCTACTTTCTTTTGAAGAATTATATTCTTAAATAGGGTTAAACCGTCATTTCTTCATTCTTGAGGGAATTAAATTCCTGTTATTTTAACAGAACTAAGTTCTTAACTAGGGTTAAACCCTGATTCTATTCATTCTGAAGGAATTAAATTCCCATAACATAGGGTCAAACCCTAATTTTATTTTAAAGGAATTAAATTCCTATAGTTCTGTGAGAATTAAATTCTCAAGCTTCCATTCCCTCTCTATACTTTGGATCTGCATGGCAGGATCTCAACCCATTGAGAATTAAATTCTCAACTCAAGGGGAGATGTGCACTTTACAGATCCTCCACCAAAGAGAGAACTATGTTCTTCTGTTTTATATCAGAGTTAAACTCTGTTGAGAATTGAATTCTCTTTTCCTTTAAAAAAGCCTTCCCTTTCTTACCTAGGGTTTTCTTTTGCAGAAGATCCAAATTCCTCCAAAGTATCAAGGCTCTCCTCTTTTTTTATGTATCGATTCCCTTTCTGCAAGTATGTCCCTTGGCTCCTATTTATAGGAGAAGAAGCAGAATCAATTAGTTTTGGTGAATCTTTCATTGAGAGATTTAATTTGTATTCACCATTCGTTTGGACCTTCGGATTATTAGGTGAATTTTATTCACCATTGGATTTTAAATCCAAAGATATTCTTCTGTTGTTTCGGTTAGATTTTAAGGGGAAATCTTTCCAAGTTCAAGATTTTTCCATAGATAGATGATATTTAATCACCTTTAAATCTTTAGTCCAATCGGTTCCAAATAATCATTTTCCTTTGGAAAGATTTGAATGAACTCTTCAGAATTTGATTCTGTTAAATAAATAGGCTTTGAAAGCCGGTCACGTGTGGCCACGTGACCCCTGGTCACGTGTAGGCACGTGACCCCTGGTCACGTGTAGGCACGTGACCCCTTGGAACGAGCCTTCTTCTTCTTTCTGCGTTCTGTCTTCTGGCCGCTGTTCAACCGTCACGTGCCACCACGTGACCCCTGATCACGTGTGAGCACGTGACCCTCGCCTGGAACCTTTTACTTGATTTGATCAGGGAATTGAGTCTGCTGCTTTTGAGTGTCACGTGCCAACACGTGACCCTGGTCACGTGGGAGCACGTGACCCTTTCTGAAGCCCCTTCCTTTGATGTAGTCGGGAAACTGAATCTGCCTTACCGATGCTTTTAGATGTCACGTGCCAACACGTGGCTACTGGTCACGTGTGAGCACGTGACCCTTTTCTGAAGCCTCTTCCGTAGGTTTTCCTGATTTTAAATCAGGAAACAAATGCCCCCACAGCGTTGTTCTCACGTGTCTGCACGTAAGTGCAACGCTGTCACTTTTGTGACCGTTGGATTCCTCTAGGGATTTGGGGAGATGAAGCGTTCCCATCACCTCCTATAAATATTGGGGTCGTTTCAGAGATGCCTCCACTTTGCTTGTCTTCCTCCTTGCAAACTTTTTTCTGAGAATTTAATTCTCTTCTTCCAGAGCTTAGTTCTCTGTCTTGAACCCATCTTCAGAGTTTAACTCTGTTCAAGTGACTCTTTTCCTCAGGTAATGTTCTTGGACAAACAGTGAAATTTCACGTTCCTCTGGATTTTAAATCCAAAACAAGGGTTTTTACCCCTTTTTTAACAAAGAACTCATTTTTCTTCGAGCTTTTTAACCAAAGTATGAAACCATTTTAGCCTTCAAAAGTAGATCTCTTAGGGCTTAGACGATGATCCATGGAGTTTAATTCCGTCTATAGAAAAAATGCTTTTGGGAATTTAATTCCCCTTTCTTAATAAGGAATTTTAATTCCTATAAAGAACTCAGTTTCTTCGCATGGAGGCTCCTTAGGGTCGTTTGGCCCGAGGTTGTCCTTCTGCAATTAGTGAAGAAGACGGTTGTAATGATGTCTTTTGTGGGAATTTAATTCTCCTGGTCTTGTTTGATTTGTTGTAGAGCCCGAGGTAGATTTGTTCTTTAGGAGAATGTGTAGAGCCACTTGAAATTCATTTTTTTTATTTAATGAGGGTATCCCCTTTGTCTTATTACAACTGCTCGGTTTCATTATTAATGAGCCGTCATCTTGATTCTGTGGGGCCCATGTGTTTTGTAGCCAGTGGTCCCAGAAAAATCTACTGTTGCTTTCTTTAATTAGTCTTCATGTTCATGCATGGATATATATCGCTGACTTTGCTTTTAACGGTCTTCTTTCATTCGATTTCAGGTGCGATGGCTTCTGCTCCGTGTTTTCCCTTTACTCGTTCGGAGGCCGCTTTTCCTCAATCACCATCCGATGAGGAAGTGATGGCGATGATCCGGGCTCATGACCCGAACTGCACCAACTTGCTTCTATGGGGAACTTGGTATAGCCATATTATCCGGGGTCACCGGAGTTTCCTCTGTGCAGTACCGACAGAGCCTACTTTCCCATTCTTGCCGATGGACCCTCCGAGAACGGTTTTTGCTGTGGAAATGCCCAACTGGACTCCAACGGGGAGGCTCGAGCCTTCATCGATCGGTATTCCGAACCATCCGATCCCGGCTATAGATATCTTGGGACGGCGCATTTGCCAGGATGAGGCCCACCCGTGGGGGCAGATCTATAAGATAGGGCTCACTCCCCGACACCCTACGGGCTACCTTCTCTAGGCTCGCTACATCCTTGCCACCCATCGTGCGCGGCTGCAGAAGGTCGGGCTTTATCAGGCAATATACGCGTCACTCTTCCATTATAAGTCCCCGCATGTCTGGTGGGTTAAGGCGTTTTTGAACCAATGGAATCTTCCCACTAACACTTTCATTCTAGGAGATCGCGAGGTTTCGATCTCTCTGGCCGAATTTTATGAAATCTCGGGATTGCCAATCAGGGGTGCACTGTATGAGGAGTTGTTGCCTCCTGACGAGTATGTCTTCGAGCCCGAGTCTGCACCGGCTGACGGCTTGTCTGTTGAGAACGCCATTCGCCACAAGCGTCCTAGTTTGCTCAAGACGCTAGGTATCTTCGACCGATTGTTCACCGAATCCGAAGAGCAGGGTGTTACTTTCAAGAGTTCATTGCTTGTTTCCTTAGTGAGGACGTCGTGTCGAAGACAGCTCCGAAGTTCGCCAACATTAAAGACCCCTTTGGGTTTGGTCCGAAGAAGCTGCCGACCACTGAATCGGATCTACCTCAATACTATATCCCCATCATGTCGCCGATGTCTTTTGAGTCCATTGCAGCACCCGGTATTGACGAGGAGACGTTCTTCGTGGGGTTTGTCAGTGCCTGGCTCAGTTGGTTTGTCATCCCCATGCATCGTCGTTGTATGAGGGCTTCGGTTATCTACCCGGCTCTTTGTATAGCTGAGGGGACGCGGTTGGCCGTCGGTATCCCGGCGTTGGCGCATCTTTATCACGGGTTGGGCACCGTAGCTAATACCTCTACTCCCGGCGTGGATGTAGTAAACTTTTCGCTTCATTATTTCACGTCCTGGGTCGAAATGTATGTGCTGGGGGCTTTCGCTATGCATCAGAGGCCCGCGTTTTACGATGCCTATCCCTTCCCGTGACTTATGCGATTGGTGGATGCTTCTGCTGCCGACCCGACTCAGCTCGGGGCTATTCGGGTGCTGATTTCTCCTTACGCTGCCGCTGGCGGGATGGTTTTTAATGACCGGGTCTTGTCTACTCCCTCAGATCCAGTTCAACAACTCTGGGACCTGTCAAAAGACAACGCACCTTCTTTGAAGCCTCGGGAGGCCGCGCACTTGTACACTATTAGACCGGGCTACTTGGTGTTTCGCCAGGACAGTGCAGCTCTTTTCATGCGGTACAATCCGCATCGATTCGCCCGACAGCTTGGATACGACCGGGGTGTTCCTTTCGAGGCTTTTATAGTCGCCCCGATCCCTTCGCTCGATGCCGTTCGCGATGCCGCTCATCATTTCATGAGGCTAAACACTGGCTCCCACTTCATGGTCCCTGAAGCCGAATACCTGCCCCGGTGCGTGGGCGCGTTTACGGGTTGGTATCTTCATCGGGTCAACCCAATCATTCTTGAGGAAAGGAGGGTGCTTCTTGGCCACGACGCCCCTCCTCTGGTTCCAGGAGCTAAGCTGCGACCGAGGGCTCCGGTCCGCTTCCCTCTAAGGGATACCGGCACTGCGCTCATCCCAGGAGAATCGGAGGTAAACCTTACTCCAACGGCTGGTATGCCCCTGGGTTCCCGCTCGCGAGGTGGAAGGGCCCCAGTAGTAGCACCTCCGCCTGTGGCAGCACCGCCCCCCGTGGCATCGACAATGGCAGTGTCATCCTCGGTCGTGGCACCCTGCGAGGGTAATAGGGATGAGGGCGTCGAAGGCGATGTGGGTCAGCGCCGCCCTAAGTCTTCGTGGGGGAAGAAGCGGTCATCCTCGGCGACCGGCTCTGGGTCTAAGCGGCGGAGGAAAGCGACCACCAATTTGCTCGACTCTTTGGCGGAGTCTGAGCCTACTCTTGAAGACGAACCGTTGGCCTTGCAAGAGTCAGACGCTGGACTTCCTTTCCCGAGTTCGGCCGATGAGGAGGCCGCACAGTTGGCTGAGGCCATACGGCGTTCCAAAGACGTGTCTCATAACGCCAGGGTTCCGAAGAAGTCTTATCCCGCTGTAATCTTTTACGAAGACCCTTCGTGGATTCGGCGGCGGTTTATCGGTCCTTTGGAGGAATGGGGGGAAAGGGCCCTGAAGCAGGCCGCTTCAGAAGACGCAGCGGACGCACTTTCTTTATGGACCGGCGGCCATGAGTCTACCCTTGAACCCCGGCGAGCACGCCTCCTTGAGAAGGAGCAGCGGCTTGAAGAAGCCATATTGAGGGCTTCTTTGCGCATCGGTACGTTGTTGTTCTTTTTGTAGTTTTTCAGATTATTCACGCCTGTATATGTGTATCCTTATTCTTATTTGAATTGTGCAGAATCTTCGACGCTGGGGGAGCTCCCTACGGGCTCATTGAAGCTAAAGCCTGCCGAAATTCCCGATGAAGCATTGCCCGATGTGGGGGGGCTGATGAGGCTGCTCCTCTTATGGTAGAGCCTCCAGCGGCGGTTCTTGATCAGGGAGTGCTTGCCCCTTTGGAGGAGGCTCCTTTGGAGGTTGCCGCCCCAACGGCTCTTCCCGAAGGCGGTCCAGAGGCTGAGATGGAGGTAGTGGGGACTACCCTCCCTCTGTTGGAGCCTGAGGTTCCGGCAGAGGCTGTCGAGGCTGCTATCCCCTCGACTCAGAATGGGAGAAGTATTGAAGGTAACCTTCTGAATTTTAAATTAGCAGCCTTTCCGTTGTATGAACTCTTTTTTTTTTTTTTTTTCAGAATTACGCGAGCTGGCGGCCTCTATTGCCGATCTGTCTCCCCGGCAATCCTTTTAGCGTCTGCTGGAGATGGCAGCTCTACGAACGATATCCCCCCAACGCATCGTCCTCTCATCCGGGCAAGGTTGGTGTCGTCCATCACTCCTCATAGCATCGTTGTTATTTTGCGTATTGACATTAATGTTTTCTACAGTTTTGGAGGCTGATGATGAGGTCGAGGTTCTCGAAGGGCCGGGGGAGCCTTCAGCTCCTACTTGCACGACTGTCGGTAAGCGACATTTCATCATACTCTCATTCGTTCTTTGCTTAAGAATTTTACTGACATCTTCCAAATTTGAACAGCTCTGCCAGTCTCCACGGCGTTGGAGTCGCGCATCGTGATGCCGCCCGGCCCTTATGTCTTGCGGGCTTCGGAACGCTTGGCCCAATTAAGCCTTGTCTCCTTATCATCTTTGATTGAGGAGCTCCGTGCTGGCAGCGCGACCACCGCTGAAGCGTTTGCCGCCGAAGCTAACGGTTCTCTTCCTTTTCTTGCCACCTACCATAGCGAAGAAGTGGTGCGAGTCTGGGTGGAGTTCTGTCGGCAGGTGGATGCTCGCTTGCACGCCCTTGAATGTTCTCGCCTTTCCTCGGAAGCCGTGGCTGCAAAAGCGGAGTTGCAGGGTCTGATAGCACGATGCGCGGCCAACATGACGTCATGCGAGAAGAGGCTTGGCCGCAAATTCTCGGAGAGGGAGCTAACTTCCAAGGCGCTAAGCGAGCTTCGCGCCACTCTTACCGCCAAGGCCAACAAAGCGTATGAACTCTGGCGGGTGCTTCAGGAGTCCATCAAAGAGGTGGTGGCTCTCGACAAAGCTGCCACATTCACTCGTGAAAGGGTCAAGGCTCATAAAGCCACCGAGAAAGAGCTTGAAGCTCGGCTTGCTTCGTATCAGGCCCAGCAGGCGCAGGCGGAGGCCCGTCTTTTGGCGATCTTAAATCATGAGGCCGTGGCCCAACAAAAGCAGGATGAGCTGACCAAGCTGCTAAATCGCCCGCCGGCTTGAGGACTTGTATCTTCCCCCCCCTTTTTTTTGTACATACTCATGAATGAGAGTATCTTCTTTTTATTTCTTTCATGAATTGTACGTTGTATCCATTTTGGTTTAAGGAATAAAAGATACATTTTTCTTCTCAACGGTGTGTCTCTTTTCATTGACTGCGTTTGCGGACAATTCATCTTGGCCTACTTGCAGGGCAGCGATGGCTTAGGATTCGGGGTTAAGATCTGCTTCCCAAGACTTTCGCATTTTATGAGCCACGAGGGTCTCATAAAGAGTTTTTCTCCCCATGGGTCGAGAGGATCCCATAAGTGTAAGTTCTTCTTAAGAATCATAAGGATTCTTAAGCGGGTTTTCCCTTGAGAGTTGTAAGGATCTCACAAGAGAGTTTTCTTCCTTACAGGTCGTGAGGGCCTACAAGTGCTGGATGTGGTCGCCCTTGTCTGTGTTTCACGAAGTCAGGGGTTTCTCAAGGCATCGTAGTTTAAAGACGTCGCGGTCAAGGTTAAGGACCTCATAGTCCGTGGATTTAAGGACTCCACAGTCCGATGTTAGTTTTAAGACATCACGGTCAAGGTTAAGGACCTCATAGTCCGATGTTAGTTTTAAGACATCACGGTCAAGGTTAAGGACCTCATAGTTCGTGAATTTAGGGACTCCGCCGTCCGATGTTTGGTTGCAGGGACCCGTCACCTCTTTGAAGACGTTGAGGAATTACAACGTCAGGCATCAAAGGAGTGAAAAGATGTACCCTTAAACCAAAGTAGAATCAGTACAGAATCAGGGTGGTTGATTGTTAGTTTTAAGACATTACGGTCGAGGTTAAGGACATCATAGTCCGTGGATTTTAAGGACTCCACAGTCCGGTATTTGCTCTGGATGCTTCACACGGGTTCACTGCCGTACTTGGCGAGGACCAGGCTCCGCTCTGGGCGTTTTCCGCGGGGTCAAAGAGTGACATTATCCGCGTTCCACGTGACCAGGAATTTTGCACTAGATGCTTCACACGGGTTCACTGCCGTGCTCGGCGAGGACTAGGCTCCGCTCTGGATGCTTCACACGGGTTCACTGCCGTGCTCTGCGAGGACCAGGATCCGCTCTGGACGTTTTCCACGGGGTCAAAGAGTGACGTTATCCGCGTTCCACGTAACCAGGAATTTTGCACTAAATGCTTCACACGGGTTCACTGCCGTGCTCGGCGAGGACTAGGCTCCGCTCTGGATGCTTCACACGGGTTCACTGCCGTGCTCTGCGAGGACCAGGATCCGCTCTGGACGTTTTCCACGGGGTCAAAGAGTGACGTTATCCGCGTTCCACGTAACCAGGAATTTTGCACTAGATGCTTCACACGGGTTCACTGCCGTGCTCGGCGAGGACTAGGCTCCGCTCTGGATGCTTCACACGGGTTCACTGCCATGCTCTGCGAGGGCCAGGATCCGCTCTGGACGTTTTCCACGGGGTCAAAGAGTGACGTTATCCGCGTTCCACGTAACCAGGAATTTTGCACTAGATGCTTCACACGGGTTCACTGCCGTGCTCGGCGAGGACTAGGCTCCGCTCTGGATGCTTCACACGGGTTCACTGCCGTGCTCTGCGAGGACCAGGATCCGCTCTGGACGTTTTCCACGGGGTCAAAGAGTGACGCTATCCGCGTTCCACGTAACCAGAAATTTTGCACTAGATGCTTCACACGGGTTCACTGCCGTGCTCGGCGAAGACTAGGCTCCGCTCTGGATGCTTCACATGGGTTCACTGCCGTGCTCTACGAGGACCAGGATCCGCTCTGGACGTTTTCCACGGGGTGAAAGAGTGACGTTATCCGCGTTCCACGTAACCAGGAATTTTACTGATTGTATCCGCATTCCACGGGATGGAGGTTTGACTGTTGGCGATATGTATACCATCGAGCTATGGAACTGGGAGTTGCCGCTGTTCCGCTTAGCTTAGAGTTGTGTCCGTTGTTACGAGACGAGTGTTGAAACGATCTCTAGGTCTCCTTTGGCCCGTCGAGATTTGGCTTCTTCTTCTGATGAAACCTGGGGGAGAAGTATAATCCCTTTTTTATTTACGCCCTTAGATTGTGTACAGGGTGTGATGGAACATCACCTGTAGGGCATAAATTGAAACCCCTTTTTTTATATTTTATTTCTTTTTCCGCGATGCTCTATCATTTCAGCTTTTATATCGCGGAGGTCGCGATTGCCCTATCATTTCGGCGATTTTTCGCGGTGCCCAATCATTTCGGCTATTTTTTTCATTTTCACTCGCTGTTTTTTATTGCGAGTTGCCCCATCACTTCGGCTATTTTTCATGCATACATTTTTACTTGCTGCTTTTTATTGCAAGTTGCCCCATCATTTCGGCTTTTTCGTATGCATGTGTGGCTTGCTAGCTTTTTCGCCGCAAGCTTGGATTTTAGACACCGATTTCGGCATCAGCACCGCTGCAACTGGGATGTTGCCAGGAGCGAATCATCATTTGCCTCTGTCGATGTCGAACAAAGGTGGCTTAGTAAACAGGGTTAAGGGTCCTGTCGACCAAGGCTTTTGACTTCATGAGCCGTAAGGGTCTCACAAAGGTATTTCTCCCTACAAGTCGTGAGGATCTTGCAGGTGTATTTTCTCCTTAGGGATCATGAGGATTCTTAAGTGTATGTTCCTCTGTAAGTCGTAAGGATCCTACAAGAGGGTTTTCTCCTTATAAGCCGAGAGGAATTATAAGGGTTGTTCACCATATGGACATGTCCCTAGTCACGGGTGTGACTTTGCTGGGGAAATGTTTATTCGCGCCCGTGGATTGTATACAAGGGTCAGTATTGAGCCGCTTGTAGGGCAATATCGAAGGTTGTGGGGGATCTGCTTAAGAACAGGTTTAGGTTTCTGTAACTTAAGACTTTCAAATCTCATGAGCCGTGAAGGTCCCATAAGATAATTCTCCTTACGAGTCGTGAGGATCTCGCAAGTGTATTTTCTCCTTAGGAATCGTGAGGATTCCTAAGTGTGTTGCTCCTTTGTGAGTCGTAAGGATCTCACGCGGGTGGTTTCTCTTTACAAGGTCGAGAGGACCTTATAAGTGTCTTTTAACGAGGTTGCGCCCTTTTGGGTTTTCACAAACACTCGCCGGTAGTCCTGCTGTTTTTACCCACGGAGCCCTTTCGGGTTTTCATCCATGCCCATTTTGCTTATGGACATACCGTTTTTTTTTGTTTTTTTCATTTTCTTTTTCTCCCTTTTTTTTACGAGGCCGCGCCCTTTCGGGTTTTCACGAACACTCGCCGGTAGCCCTGCTGTTTTTACTCACGGAGCCCTTTCGGGTTTTCATCCGTGCCCTTTTTGCTTATGGACATACCGTTTTTATTTATTATATTTTTTTTATCTCGTCAGCCTAAGGATGCTGCAGTATTAGTTTAAGGACGTTTCGGTCCGCTATTAGTTTAAGGACATTTCGGTCCGTCGTTAGTTTAAGCACGTTTCGGTCCGTCGTTAGTTTAAGGACGTTTTGGTCCGTCGTTAAGAGGCTGGCTACCGTTTATAAAACTTGAGCTTAGTAAGATAGCGAGCGGGCATGGTCGTCGTCACCTATCATTGACCTAGGCTGTGGCTCATTAAGCGTAGTATTTCTTTAGGAAGCGACCGTTTATCGGCCTGAAAGGCCTTTCACCGTGCACGTCCATGAGTAGATAGGCCCCACCCTGGTAGACCTTATCTATGATGTACGGGCCTTCATAGTTTGGCTCGAATTTTCCCCGCTTGGCGCGATTGGGGATCATAGGTCTTTTGACCACTAGTACGAATTCGCCTTGGCGGAACGTCCTCGGCCTGGTCAATCTTTCGTACGAGCGCGTCATCTTTGCTTTGTAGGCCTCTAGATTTTGTTGCGCCATGAGCTGGGTTTCATCAAGGGCATCAAGCTCCTCAAGCCGAAGGTGAGCATTTTCTTCGTCCGTCAGCTCGTAGTGGACTGCCACTCGTAGAGAGGGTAACTCTATCTCGAGGGGGAGCACTGCTTCCGTCCCAAATACCAACGCGTACGGCGTTGTGTTCGTGGCCGTCTTGAACGTAGTTCGATAGGCCCAGAGAGCTTCTTGCAGTCTTTCGTGCCAGTCTTTCTTATTTCGTGACACCGTTTTCTTCATGATCTTCGTCAAGGTCTTGTTGAAGGCCTCGGCCAGACCGTTAGCTCGTGGATTGTAAACTGAAGAATATCTCCAGTCTATATTGTGCTGCTGCGCGAAGCGGCTAATCTTATGGCTTCTGTAGGCCGGCCCGTTATCGGAGATAATCCGCCGTGGAGTTCCAAACCGATAGATGACGTGCGTCTTGAAGAAGTAGAGGATATTCTCTGTCTTCACTTCCCTCAGCGGTACTGCTTCTGCCCATTTGGAGAAGTAATCAGTTGTCGCCAGGATGAAATGATGTCCCCGGGACGATGCTGGTTCGATGCGGCCGACTATGTCAGTCCCCCACATTTCGAATGGCCAGCTAGCCACCGTTGGATGTAGTGGATTCGGATGCTGGTGGATGAAATCCCCGTGGATTTGGCACGTGTGACATTGCTTCGCATACTCGAGGCAGTCTTGGATCATCGTGGGCCAGTAGTAACCCATCCGTTTAATTTTAACTTCATCTTCGGGCCTGCTTGATGAGAACCACAGATTCCGTCATGAACCTCTTGAACAACTCTTTCTGCTTCGTCCGGTCCTAAGCATCTCAGCCACAGAGAATCAAACGACCTCTTATACAGAGTATCATTGACGAAAGCGAAAGATAGAGCTCGTTTCATGAGCTGATGTCTTGAGGACGCTTCTTCGGGGATTCGGTGGGACTTAAAGTAATCTATGAAGACCTCCCTCCAGTCCTCGGCCTTCTCACGGTCTTTTATTTGTAGGGTTGTTTGCTCAGTCGCGCCCTTTTCTTCGTATGACTCGGGAGGTATTTTTGCTGGGGCGAGCACTCGACGGCTTTGTACCATGATTTTGACATCATCAAGGTTCTCGTCAGCCAGTTCTTTAGCGAGCTTGGCTAGCGCGTCTGCTTTGCTATTTTCCGCACGTGGTATGCTTTCCAAAGTGTAGGAGGGAATTTGGGTCAATAGTTGTTGCACATTTTCGCCGTACTTCACCAACTCCGGTTTGCACGTTTGGTAGTCACCATTTACTTGACTAACGACCAGTTGAGAATCCCCGTATATAAGGAGGTCTTCAATTCCCATGTCGATGGCGATCTCGAGGCCCGCTATTAAAGCTTCGTATTCGGCTTCATTGTTCGTCCTCGATTCCGTTAAGGAGAAAGCAAAGCGCATTATCCCTCCTTGTGGGGTTACAAAGATAAGGCCTACTCCCGACTTGACTATAGGGGTACTTTGTTTGCGCTTCTTTACGGAGGACGCTCCATCGAAATAGAGTTTCCATCGGGTACCACCGCTGTCGATCGCGTCAAACGCATGTTCGTCTGGCAAATCGCAATTCAGTGGAGAATCAGCCGGTATCGGATGTTCAGCGAGAAAGTCGGCGATGGCCTGGCCTTTCACTGCCTTGAGAGGTCGATACGTTATCGAGAACTCCATCAGGAGTAGAGCCCATTTAGCGAGTCGACCCGTCAATATAGCCTTTGACATCAAATATTTAAGAGGGTCCACCTTCGAGATGAGGCGGACTTCGTGCGCCAACGCATAGTGCCTGAGTTTTGTTATCGCGAAGATCAACGCCAAGCAGTGTTTTTCAATAGGAGAGTAGTTGCTTTCTGCCCCCAGCAGAACTCGACTTAAGTAGTAGAGTGCTCTCTCTTTTCCTTGATCGTTCTCTTGTGCCCATAAGGCGCCTAAGAAACCTTCGAGGGCGGTTGTATAAAGAATGAGGGGTTTTCCCTTGACCGGTGCAGCCAACACCGGAGGGTTTTGCTGGTACTGCTTGATCTCGTCTAGTGCACCTTGGCATTTATGATCCCAAACGAATGGAGTTCCCTTCTTCATTAGGTGGCTGTAAGGGCGGCACTTGCCTGAAAGATTGGCAATAAATCGCCGGATGTATGCGAGCTTCCCTTGGAGAGACCGCAACTGTTTGAAGGTTCTTGGCGGAGGCATTTCCATGATTGCCTTGATCTTAGATGGATCTAGTTCGATACCTCGGTGTCGGATGATGAATCCCAGGAATTTACCCGAGGAGACTCCGAACGCGCATTTGAGGGGATTCATCTTCAAATTATATTGCCGAAGGCGTTGAAATACGGTCTCAAGATGCTTTAAATGCTCTTCGTATGACATGCTCTTCACTACGAGGTCATGTATGAGATCGTCGAAGATCTTTGTCATGGCCCTTTGATAGGTAGCACCGGCGTTCTTTAGACCAAAGGGCATAACCCTGTAGCAGAATATTCCCAAAGGGGTCCGGAAAGCGGTGTGCTTCTGGTCTTCGGGATGCATCTTTATCTGATTGTACCCTGATGAACCGTCCATAAAAGAGAAAACCTCGTGTTATCTATCATTAGCTCGGTTACCGGTACTGGGAAATCGTCCTTCGGGCAAGCTTTATTGAGATCCCTGAAATCTACGCATATGCGTACCGTCCCATTTTTCTTCATTACCGGGACGATGTTGGCGATCCAGTCGAGATATTGGACTTCTTGGATAAATCCAGAATCGATCAGCTTCTTGACTTCGGCGTTGATGCTCATCTCAAGCTCGAGTCGCATCCTTCTCGGCGCCTGCTTGACTGGCTTGATATTCGGGGATATCGCTAATTTATGTACAACAATCTCCGGATCTAATCCTGGCATCTCGGAATAGTTCCACGCGAAGCAGTCTTTATGCTGTAGGAGCATGTTCTTTAACGCAGCCACCCTTTCTTCAGATAGCAGCTCGCTGACAAATGTCGGTCGCGGATCATCTGCCGATCCCAACTCAATCTTCTTGAGGTTATCTGCAGTAGTATGTATGCCATCTTCCAGTTCTTTCGGAGCAGGCGGAAATTCTGAGATCACGTCATCATTGCTGTTCTCAAAGCACCAGGGAAGGTCATCCATGTCCTTGGGCTCTTCTTTTAATATCGTAATCATGTAACAGGTGTGAATCCGCTTCCAGGACTGAGGTGGATCCGGTTCTGCTCTTGCGACTTTGGGTTCGTGCTTTTGTGGCGGCGTTACCCTCCAGCCGTTGGATAAAGCGAATCTGCCCTGTTGGTACTGGTCCTCGACCCAGTTCTTGAAGGTGAAGCAGTCTTCGGTAGGATGTCCTATGGCTCGGTGATAAGAGCAATAGCTCAGATGAGAAGCCTTGTTAGCTTGCTCAGAGTGTCTAGACTCTGGAAGCGTGATCATTTGATGTTTTATAGCGAGCTCGAGTAACCTCTCCGTCTTGTCTCGAGGGAAGGAATACGCTTGACTCATCTTCTTCATGAGGGACAAATCCGGACCACGCAACGCCCGATCACACGACTCTCTAATCCTGCGTCGTTGTTGTCGGCTCCTCTTTCCGCTTCTTGATTTATTTCTGTCTCTGCATCGGACCTTTCGTACAACGGGTTGACAGGGATGAGCATCTTCGTCTTTTGCAGCCTGTTGAAACAGACGTTGCGTCCTGGCTTTCTCGTAGATGGCCATCTCGCGGTTGTGGTCTTCCCGAGCTTTTTGACCCGCCTTCCTGATAAGCTTGTCCATTCGTTCTTCAAATGACGGACTCGGCCCTTCAATCGCGGGATCTAGTTTTGATGAGGGGTTGGCATTTCCTGACAGGACGTCCTCTTCTTCATAAAAGGTATATATGGCGTAGCTACTGTGGGACCGTTCCCGTTTTCCGGCTCTCACGTATCCAAGCCCAAGTGTTTCCATTTTCCCGTTGGGCAATTTGCGTTGAGTCCCAGGAACATCCCAAATCCTGTTGTAGAACCGAGCTTGTCGGACAGTCTATTTTAAGGGTACTTCTTGGCGCTTCAATAGCCTCTTTAGTCCATTTGTATAGTATCTGAGCAAACGGATGGGTTGGAGCCTGTCGAGTGTAGCATCCGCGCCATGCCAGATCTCCTTCTCTACTTTCGTCTCTGAGGATCGGTAGAATAGGATTGCCTTCTCACCCCTTTGCCTGGGAAGGACGTAAAACGTTTGCAGGTCCTGCACATTGTAAGCTTGAAGTGTGTCGAGATCCTTGTAGTGTTCTCGCGGCACCATGGTGATTTGCAAACTCTGATCATCGCTAGGGGGTGCTTGTATTGACGGCCGATTGGAGAACACGGCATTAACCTCATCTTCCGAGTCACTTCCGAAGACCAACATGGGGGCGGGCGTCCCCGGGTTGTTGCGTTGAGATGGCCCAGCATAAACTATCTCTTCTTCTTCTTCAGTATCGCTCCCGAAAACAGGGATGGTGGCGGCGGCTTTGTTCTCCGGCTTGCGACACCTTTCTGTATCCTCGAAATCTGGCAAAACGTACTTCGCATCTTCGTATTTGCGGACTTCGTTCACGGAAAATGGGTTTAGCTTACCTGTTACGGTATACTCGAAACCATCCTTAAAGTACTTCATACACTGATGTTGTGTAGAAGGGATGATGTTGTACTCGTGTAACCAAGGGCGACCGAGCAAGGCGTTGTAGCAGGTCTTGGCGTCAATGACATGGAATTTGATGTCTTTGACGAGTAGTCCGAAGCGTAATGTTAGTTTTACAGATCCGAGAGTCCGTGACGATTGTGAATCGAAACCGGAGATGGTAATTTTGTCACGAGCGAGGTGTTGCACACTCATGCAGATTTCTTTCAACACCCGAACATTAAGGAGATTGACGGAGGATCCATTGTCAACCAGGATTTTGCCTATCTTGATATCGTGGCAATACCCGGAGACGTATAGGGGACGGTTGTGGTCGCACGTCCCGAGGAGAAGGTCTTTGTCACCGAAAGTGATGTCGGCCGTATGCGCTTCCTCCAGTTCATCCTTCATCCTTTCCGCGGCGAGGAAGGCTTGGAATTGCTCAGGTTCTTGTAACGCCTTAATTAGTGAATCTCGCGCTTCTTTTGATAATAGGAGGGCACCGAGAATGCTAAGTTGAGAAGGTAGCTTCCTTAGGTGCGCAAGGATGTTGTAGTCCACCTTACCCTTCCTGGGAGGGTCTTTGGTAGTCAGCTCTTTCATGACTTGGTCATCTAAAGTGATATCCTCGGCGACCTTTTCCTTTCCCTTATCTTTTCTATTTGCGGGCCCGAGATTCCTTTCCAGGAGCGTACGATTGCGCGGCTGAATGTTTTCGCAGGCCTCTGGTTTTTCCTCTTTCCCCAAAACGGATTCTTTAAAGAGAGGGCCCAGAGCCATTTCTTCATCAGAGTCGCTCCCAAAGATGAGAACTTGTGACCCTCCAGCGTTAACCATGTAACAGTTGCCAGTGGTTCTGTCGTGCCCGTCAGCAGTACTTCTTCGTTCCCGGCGAGTCTAGCGTTTCATGCGCTTAAAATGTTGCCGATGAGCAACATATCCCTGCCACCATATCCTAAAGGCGTCGCACTCCTCCGTAGGGTGTGAAATTTTCCGATGATATGCGCAATAATTAGGGTGCCTCTCCGCTCCATCGAGCGTGTTTTCTTCCGAGGGTGGTATTCATTCCCATTGACATGGCTTTGGCAAACCTTTTCCTCGTCTTGAATATCTTCTTGTCTGCCTCGGGTGCCTTTCGATCTGGCGGGAGTACTTCAACTCTTTCGTTCAGTCGCCTGCATTTGGCTCCTTCCGATGCGGCCATCTCACGCTCCTGATCCGCTTTACTCTTTAGACGAATCTCGTCTAGAAAGACGTCGATCATTTCATCTGTTGGCCACACAAGCTCTGGTTCAGGCTCTGTCCCCAGTTTCTTAGTGCCAGGAGTTTTTTCATCGTCGGTAAACGAGTGGGAGATTACGTTACAACTCGCCACATATCCCTCGGATTCATCCGACGAGCTTTCTCCATCATCTTCCACCTGAAAGATGTGGTTGAGGAACTCTTGCAGCGTGACAGAAGTTCACGCCTTTTGATTGTACTCTTCCAGCGCGTCGATTTGCTTCTGCAAGTTCGTGCGTTTGTCTCCAGGCTTCACGGGCTTCTTAGATTTCTTCTTCTTTTTCTTCGAAGATTTTGACGGTAGGGCATGAGTACTTGGGCCATCACCACCGCTCTTTGTAGTTGGGCGCGGCCTCAGCATTCCTTCAATGATCTGGGGTCCTAGCGGGTCCTTCCATTCGACCGCCGGGCACGCATGAAGGTCCTTCAGCATTCTTTTGGTTTTAGTTGACAGCACGACCTCCCATGGAGCTTCCTCAATAAAGGAACAGGTTGCCCCCGGTGTATCTGCTTTCTTGGGAGTATGCGGCTGTGGCGGGTTCACCTTCCACTTTTCGGACAGCGCAAACTTCCCCTGGAGGTATTGATCATCAATCCATCCTTTGAAGACGAAGCAATCCTCAATCGGATGACTTACCGTTTGGTGGTAAGGGCAATAGTTAGGGTTATTCACCTCAGTGGGTTGTGGCGGTCGCCTTGGATTTGGCAAGTTTATAAGTCTGTTGCGTACTGCCAACTCGAATAACCGTTTCGTCTTGTCCCGTGGGAACGAGTAGGGACGCTTCATTTTCTCATTATAATACCGGCGTCTTTCTTCCAGTTGATCCGTCAGCTTTGGGGCATTGGGTTGCTGCTGGGCATTCGCGACGAAGGTTGCTTTTCCTTTACCTTTGTCACTCCGAGGCTCGGGCTTCGGGGGAGACGGTCTATGACCCATTTGGTCCATCTGGGCCAGCTTGTCGATTAGAGCCTGGAATGTGGTTGGCTTAAAGAACATCATGAACTGGGAGATAGTTGCATGAGGGTCTAGGGTTCCCACGAACATGCCCACCGCGGGCGCTTCCTCAATGCGCTGCTCGCATTTCGACCACAAATTCCGCCAGCGTATAGCATACTGGACCCAAGTTTCGCCCGGTTTTACCCTGGCGTTAATCAATGCCGTTATTGGAGTGCGTTCGCTGGCGCTCGCGAATCGCTGAGTGAATAGCAACTCCATTTCAGCGAACGTCTTGATAGAATCGTTCGGGAGTTCTGAATACCATTCGAACGCTGTTTCTGATAAGCTACCCACGAATTGGCGAAGCAACAGTTTATCATCACCGCCGGTGTTACCGCAAAGGGCCCTGAACTGGGCGACATGTTGGTGGGGATTGCCGGTCCCCTTATACACGTGAAATTTTGGTATTGTATAACCCGACGGATATTTGATTTGGTCGTACCAGCTTGGATACGGCCGCCCCGTTTTTATGACTTGACCAGCTGCCTCAGTCGCATGATGAACCCGGATTTGCTGGGCTATATAGTCGACCAAATCAGCCTTAGAGTTTGTCTCCTCCTTGGCCGTTGAGAGGGCCGGCGGTGGATTTGACGTTTCTCCCCGGTCGTCTTCAAGAACGATTGGGGGATCCTCAGCGGGTGGGTCCTGTTGGATCATCATTCCTATCATATCTTGGAAGAGAAGGCCCATACGCTGTATGTTGGCTGCTTGTTCAGCAGCCTCTTTGTCCTTCTTCTCCAATATTCGGCGAAGGAACTCAGCGTCGGTTTCTTCCTCCTGGCGTTCGTCCGACGACGTTTCTGGGTTTTCTTTTGGCCCGGTAAGTGCGGCCATAGCATTCATCATTTCCTGGAGCTTTTGCTGTTGCTCCTGAGCTTTGGTCACTGACCGTGTAAGCGGTCTATGACCTGTAGATGCACGGCTGTCTTCCTTTCCTAACGCCATATATACGGTATGGACCATCATGCCCCCAGACTTAGGACGTCTGGGCTTAGTGCCTTTAGCTGTCGTTGCAGGTTGGGGGATCTTCTCTGGCTTCCTCCTTTTATGAGCAGTGGAAGTTGAGGGGGCCGTTGAAGTGGGCACCCAAACAGCCTTTCGTGGTTTAGCCTGGTGACTGGCTTTCTGTTGGATTTTCAGCTTCTTGTGCTGGCGGGAGAAGTTTGGATCGATCATCGAGTCTCGGGCCTGCCGCCAAACCTTATAGATCTTGGAAGACAGCCGTTGAGGGGATCGGGGCTGTTCTGGCTTTATTTCCGCAACTTTTTTAGTGGAGGAGGAGACCACTTTAGCACCGCAGTAAGAGAATTCCTTCGCACTTTATTTAGCATCTCAAAGTTGTTCTCAGTTGGAACGGCAACATTAACTTCCACCGTTGAGGCTGATGGAGTTAGCCCAGAGGGGGAGTTGCCCCCAGCCTTCCTTACTCGCCACCAGTGGCGACGTCGAGCGTGTCGAGCGGACGGCGCTGGTTCAGCGGTGAGGATGGCTTCGTCTTGCCCCCTGTGTAGGTGGGGGGTCGTTGCTGGTGTTAGCCTGTTAAAAACCGATGTCCTTTGGGTAGCAGGAGCGGGAGCTGGAGCCGTTAATCTTGTAAAGACCGACTTTTTAGCAGGGGAAGCCGCCTTGACGACTTCAGGAGCAGGACCGGTCACTTTCTTAGAAGCAGCCTTCTCTGGGATTGCAGGCCCCATTGCGGGTCCACAGGAGTTCTGGCCCAATCTAGAGAAGACCGAGGCGTTGGTGTTGGGCGACCCGTTGAGAGGGGCCGCGGCAGGGGTAAGACGATCAAAGACCGACTTCTCGGGAGCTTCCTTTGTCAGCACCGGAGCGATGAAGCTTGTCGGCGGGAGCATGGTCCCAAAAAACAATCCCATGGTGGCTCGAGTGACCTGTTCCACGGGCATTGTGAATAACGAAGCAACTTGGGGTCCGTAGGCTATACCTCCTGGCGAGGCAGAGCGTTGGTTGCAATTGCAGTCCGAGCAGTTGGAGCATTTCGCAGAAGTAGAAGCCATCGATTCTTTGCTTTCTGCAATAAGCAAGACGCCAAGTCTTAGTATCTTGAAACCCAAGGGCAACCATTAGCGAACCGCGATTGGTTCGCGAATCACGACACACGAAGTGTGGAGTGGAAAGAGGAAAAGGTCCCACCGGGCGTACCAGAATCTGTTCCCCTTCGAATGACGGCGCGACTGGGACGTCTTGCCTGTGATTCGGGGGCAGATACTAATTGGTGCTATCCGTCCACCTCTCCGAAGATGCCAAGTTGATTTATGGCACCGTGTATCGAAGGTTTAAACGGATGCGTCCGATGTAGCAGACTTCGTCAGATTCCCCCTCGCTTAAGGGGTTTTTGATTGTGGGGACGCTCTTCCCTGCAGGCGCAAGCCCCTGCAGTTAATTACGCTACCGCATCGCGGTAACCACTTTCTCCTTCTCCAGATGGTCACTTCGTGTCGCATGTGTTTATTTTGTGTTTAGTTGCCCGTGGATTGTATACGGAGACTAAGTTATGTCGTCGCCCGTAGGGCGTGGACTAGTCCAAATCCGTATTATCTTAGATTTGGGTTTGGGGGTTTTGGGTTTAAGGATACGTTAGCCTCATTCGAGACTAAGATCGACTTAAACGTTTGTTAAGGATACGTTAGTCTAGTTCTAGACCAAGATCAGCTTAACGGGATCATTTAGATCCAACAATAGAGCAATTAAGGGAACCCTGTTGTTTAGTTTAGTGACATTGCGGTCAATAAGTAGTTTAAGGACATTACGGTCCAGTGTTAGTTTTAAGACGTTGCGGTCAAGATTAAGGACGTCGTAGTCCGTGAATTTAAGGACTCCACAGTCCGATGTTAGTTTTAAGACATCACGGTCAAGGTTAAGGACCTCATAGTCCATGAGTTTAAGGACCCCACAGTCCGTCGTTAGTTTTAAGACATCCCGGTCAAGGTTAAGGACCTCATAGTCCATGAGTTTAAGGACCCCACAGTCCGTATTAATATGTGGTCATCGGGACCCGTCACCTCTTTGAAGACGTTGAGGAATTACAACGCCAAGTATCAAAGGAGTGAAGAGATGTACCCTTAAACCGAGGTAGATTAAATAATCTTTGGCCCAATTTGGAACCAAGACCAATTAATTATATTATGAGCCCATTGGCTCAGTTGAATTTGCATTAAGGACTTATGGCCAGCTTGGGCTAAGCCTAATCATGTTTAGGATATTGGCCCTCTGTTGATCCATTAGAGGAGAGGCTTTGCCTCTAGACACTTAGCCAATGGGGCTAAAATTAGTGTTAAACACTAAAAATCAACCAGTGTTGAACACTGAGAATGAGATTGACAAGTTAGTGTTTAACACTAAAAGATAGTTAGTGTTAAACACCAGCAACAGGGCTTTCAAATTAGTGTTTATACACTAAAACAAATCAGTGTTAAACACTGGCAATGGAGATTTCAAATTAGTGTTTAACACTAAGGCAGATCAATATTAAATACTGGAAACAGGGTTTTCCAGGTTGGTGTTCAACACTAAGAAAGTCAGTGTTAAACACTGTAAATAGATGTTTTCCAAATTAGTGTTTAAACACTAAGAAAATCAGTGTTGAATACTGGATATAGAGCTTTCAATTTTAGTGTTAAACACTAAGGCAAGAAGGGTCACGTGGTAGCACGTGAGAGCGCCCTCAATTCATTTTATTCTGCCAAAAGTATTGAATACTTTGGAGCATCACGTTCTGTCATGTGATGGGAATTCTGGTGTTTGTCCGTTAAAGCTTCAACCAAGGGGTCACGTGGTAGCACGTGATAGCGCCCTGTTTCCCTTTATTTTGTTCTATAGATAAGTGTTTAACACTTTTAATTCTGAAAGCCATCACGTGTGGGCACGTGATGGGGGCCTGCGCTTTGATCTGTTAGAATGTTCATTAGGGGTCACGTGTCGACACGTGAGGGCGCCCTAAAGCTCTTTTCTGTTTCTTTTCAGGGGTCACGTGGTAGCACGTGACCCTATTCCTTTGCCTGTTTGAAGATGTGTTTATCTTTTTAAGAATTGAATTCTTCATAGGGTTAAACCCTAGCAATAACTTTAGAGGAATTAAATTCCTACTTTCTTTTGAAGAATTATATTCTTAAATAGGGTTAAACCCTCATTTCTTCTTTCTTGAGGGAATTAAATAGCTGTTATTTTAACAGAATTAAGTTCTTAAATAGGGTTAAACCCTGATTCTGTTCATTCTGAAGGAATTAAATTCCCATAACATAGGGTCAAACCCTAATTTTATTTTAAAGAAATTAAATTCCTATAGTTCTGTGAGAATTAAATTCTCAAGCTTCCATTCCCTCTCTATGCTTTGGATCTGCATGGCAGGATCTCAACCCATTGAGAATTAAATTCTCAACTCAAGGGGAGATGTGCACTTTACAGATCCTCCACCAAAGAGAGAACTATATTCTTCTGTTTTATATCAGAGTTAAACTCTGTTGAGAATTGAATTCTCTTTTCCTTTCAAAAAGCCTTCCCTTTCTTACCTAGGGTTTTCTTTTACAGAAGATCCAAATTCCTCCAAAGTATCAAGGCTCTCCTCTTTTTTTATGTATCGATTCCCTTTCTGCATGTATGTCCCTTGGCTCCTATTTATAGGAGAAGAAGCAGAATCAATTAGTTTTGGTGAATCTTTCATTGAGAGATTTAATTTGTATTCACCATTCTTTTGGACCTTCGGATTATTAGGTGAATTTTATTCACCATTCGATTTTAAATCCAAAGATATTCTTCTGTTGTTTCGGTTAGATTTTAAAAGGAAATCTTTCCAAGTTCAAGATTTTTCCATAGATAGATGATATTTAATCACCTTTAAATCTTTAGTCCAATCGGTTCCAAATAATCATTTTCCTTTGGAAAGATTTGAATGATCTCTTCAGAATTTGATTCTGTTAAATAAATAGGCTTTGAAAGCCGGTCACGTGTGGCCACGTGACCCTTGGTCACGTGTAGGCACGTGACCCCTGGTCACGTGTAGGCACGTAACCCCTTGGAACGAGCCTTCTTCTTCTTTCTGCGTTCTGTCTTCTGGCCGCTGTTCAACCGTCACGTGCCACCACGTGACCCCTGGTCACGTGTGAGCACGTGACCCTCGCCTGGAGCCTTTTACTTGATTTGATCAGGGAATTGAGTCTGCTGCTTTTGAGTGTCACGTGCCAACACGTGACCCTGGTCACGTAGGAGCACGTGACCCTGGTCACGTGGGAGCACGTGACCCTGGTCACGTGGGAGCACGTGACCCTTTCTGAAGCCCCTTCCTTTGATGTAGTCGGGAAACTGAATCTGCCTTGCCGATACTTTTAGATGTCACGTGCCAACACGTGACTACTGGTCACGTGTGAGCACGTGACCCTTTTCTGAAGCCTCTTCCGTAGGTTTTCCTGATTTTAAATCAGGAAACAATGCCATCAAGCTGCCAAGGAAACCTGTAAGAAAAATTTGGCACAACGGGGGTGAATTACCAACTCATGAGTAGAAGACATCTGCGAGTAAAAATCGCATGCACGACGCTCTCCTAGGTCATAATAATATACTTAATATGTCACTAGTCATCAAGTAGTGGCAGTGTAATAAACTATGTGTAAGTGCAATACTCAGTGCTCGTGTCAGTGCCTCAAGAAGTAACATATCATGTGTATGAGTATGCATGCTCCATGAATGTAAAACAATCAACCATGAAATCTGGATATATCTGTATAAGAAATTTTTAACTTTTATCATAGTAAAATTTGTATAGTAATCTGAAACTTCATCAATGAAATCCATGAAAATCCGTATCAAGGATCGACACAAAACATGTAAATCTCAAGTTTCAATACCTTATAGTCTCAATATCTCATAGTCTCAATACATCGGGCTCCGTCAGTCCGGATCGGCCCATATCATCAAATCTCACGACAACGGTCGGTATCCCCCGGATATCCGCCACGCCAGACATCATCGGTAGGTAGTCTTCCCCTGCCAGGCTCATCGTCTACAACTCGATCTTCTTGTCCCGGGATACCATACCGGGCCCACCATGTACCCAAGACGGTTCATCCACTCCTCGAATCGGGTCTCGAAATCCAACAGAAAATATGAAATCTCATGGTGGACGACACATACATCACGAGAAAACCGCAACTTATATTTTAAAAAGAAAGGGAGAGAGAGAGAAGTTTTTATATATATTCTTACGGTTTTCCCTAAAATCCAGAAATCTCATAAAAATCCAAAATCCCAAAATCATGAGTAAGTAAATAATGAGTATCGGCATAAGCCCCACAATACTGCATGATAACATGAAAACGTGAATGCATGAAGTGTCTAAGTAATAAATGCAATGTTTAGAATAGCACCTGAGAGTAATCACAATATTATATTGATCTAGCATTTAGCTGATTCTATCAATAAAAGATAATATGTTCTAAAGTGTACGTGACATGGCAATTACCGATGATGATGTGTGTGAGCCGGCAAATAAGTGTACGTGGAATATGCGCATTATCGATAATGGTGCTGGTGTCCTAACAGGCAGAGTTTCATTTTAACTAAAGAAACATATGTATGAACATGCAACGTGATGGTTACAATCTAAATATAAAGATGAATGTGTATTAACCACTCATTTGGAATATACATATCTAACTACAAACTATATGACTCGAGCCTAAACTGGTATCTATCTAACCCACTAAGGAACTAAACTAAAGAAACTAGTCGACAGGAAATAAGAATCCACCTAAGGTCTGAGTCGATATCTCTAATAGTCGGCGATCCAGCCTCAATAGCGTCACGTACATAGTACGACTTCCTCGAGTCAAGAGTGCGGATCAATCATCACATCTATACCATGTACGGTAAAATCCATCATACGGCATCCCAAATCGGGGTACGGGTCAACTATCACCTATGTACATCATCATTCGTATAATATCATCATCAAATATTATCATGATTAAGGGTACTGTGCTATAATCGCATACATCCCAATATCATCAAATATATATCATTGTCTGTGTAAATATATATCGTCAAATGGTCCTCAGAAATATCATGTCACATATATCATATCATGATTAAGTCATATATATCATATCGTGATCAAGTCACACATATATCATATCATGATTAAGTCACATATTACAGTCCGGGTTCTATTCTAGAGTCTCATATATCTCAATGTCATCATCACCTATTATCGTTTATGTATACATATCCATTTTCTCATTTCCCAACGATCCGCTAATATCATAGTACATCTCATATCATACTCGATCGTATATTTTTAACTCACGGCATCACGCCCAATCATACTGACTCCTTCCCAGATATCATATAATCTCCCCATATCACGTGTATATGTTATATATATATATATATATATATAGAGAGAGAGAGAGAAACCTACACACATTCATACACACGCACACACACACACACACACACACACACACACATGTGTACACCAAGTCAAATGTATGTGTGCGTGTGTGCGTGTCTAACTGAAACCTACGAATTCCCTCCAAAGCAGTCATCCTTATGGTTAAGTCTCTCTAAATCAGTCTAGTCCAACCTAAAGTCTTTAATAGGACCCTAGTCGCCAAGAATCTAAGGTCACGTCCGACTTCCTAATGACAGTAAGTAATATCCCTATTCTACGTTTGCGGGGGTGCTAAGCGCCATCCACCCGACTTCCCCCGTAGATATACATCTATTCACCTGGCCCTTGTCTGCCGAAGTCGATGCCGCCATCCTCTTCTTCATCGTCCAAAGTCCACGTGAGGGGTACCTATACGCAAACATATATGTACATCGTGTTAGTTATATGTATGCCCTAGAGGCCATTACTGTACATACGTTGTATATTGTAGTGGATGCTTGGACATATATAGGGAGGACTTTCTTGCTCGACATGATAGTATGCTATCTGGTTACTCTTTATCTTAACATGTACTCTGATTGTCTCTATGTCACATGTTGATAAAGCCCTTAGGATGAGTACTTGACTACCAGGACCATGATGCAGATCATAATAGTGAGGACAGTGTAGTTGCCAAGTACATCCTTCAAATGTTCCTAGTCGTGGGAGTGCCGAGACAGGGCATCGATACTCCAGAGTAGACTAGCGTATGCGCTTCTTGACCCATATGATGGGCGATGGATGATCCCATATCCATTGGTGTTTGACATCAGAGAAGGTATACGGGTGCTCAGTGGAGACTGGGTACACTAGACGGACTCACCGAGAACTCCCAGATGGTATTATACGTCACGTCAGATGGCAGTTCTCTGGTGACACTGGTACAGGTTAGTCTGTAGACCCGAGATCGTCATAGAGTCTTGTGTAATTCCCACTGTGCTTTGATTTCCATCATACCACGTCCAAGAGGGCGTGCAAAACGGTGGCTTTTGGGTACAGTCCCGAATCACATGGAGACAATGAGCGATAGGAGGGGTTTCGTCTCTCCCGGTATAGGGAGTTGATGTTGTGCTGTGTTCGATTGGCTATCACTAGAAATCCCTGGTCAAGCTTGCTGAGATTTACTGGTAAGTGTTATCAGTAGTTTCTCGAACTGTTATGGACCTCATATCGACACGACTTATTAAGCTACTGGAGTCTGACGTTTACCACCCCTAGGCGAGATATGCGACATATCAGACGAAGAGACCGGACTGTACGGAAGTGTTACTGGTTGGATTCACGGGAGAATGTACAGACTTGCTTGTTGATCTTCTGATTGCTCAATACCTGGGTGGCTGTTACGTTTAGCTGACCGCTTGCAGCTTGTGGGTGTTTGATATGATCATCACCTACTGCCGGCGTATTAACGATTCTTTAGAGTCCTACACAGAGGTTTCCTGCTTCAGGCAAAACGGAGTAGGAGCACATATATGATATGTGCGGGACCGAGAATAATACGAGTATGCGATACCGTATTAGTTTCTCGTGATATGAGATATCGGCCGGGTATATGTGATATAGCCGGGTCATCGGATCAAGTGTTGATTCGATGAACTGATACAGATTATATTAGTCGGTTATTTGTGAAATAGCCGGATTATCGGATCAAGTGTTGATTCGATAATTTAATGTATAATTATATATTTGATATATTAAATTACATTAACTAATATAAGCTCACTCAATGATTCTTTTTCTCACTCGGATAATACATTGATATATATGTGATATATGTTAATTGTATTATTTTATTTTGTTACAATAAATATTTTATGTGATATATAATATTGTAACAAGTTATGATTACTAATGCAACATGTTTTGTGGAGATTAAACATGATTAGAATTTGATTTGGGTTAGCACTTTCATGAAGTTTCTAGAAGCTTTATGTTTTGTTTTAAGCAAAGATATTTAATTATGATATTTTGAAAATATTTATTTAATCCAACCCAAACCCTTTACCATGGTTTATTCTCTAGAATGGTTAAGTCTTTTATTTCTTAACCAAGGGTTGATTGGTAACCATAACTAATAATTTCATTATTCATCACAAAGTAATTTCTTCTTCTTCTTCCTCTTGATGAAAAGCTTTCTAGCTTTTCATATGTGATGAAAATGAGTGAGAAATTGAAAATAAAAGAGTGCTAAATTCCTACTTCATCATCCTCATCTATTCTAGCCGTTTAGATTAAGGTGTTTGCTTTGCTAATACTTGATTAGCAAAGCAAGAGCTTGGGTTTGAGTTTCTTCAAGGTAGATCATCTTAATTATTGAAGATCGGAAGCGAGTTTGCATTTTTCTCTTCATGGAGCCTCTCTTGAGTCCGGGTACTCGATGATCGCAGCGAAGGGACCTCAACACGGAGCTTTAGAAGTAAAGGAATGGACTACAAAGCTTGTAATCCCTAACTCTTAGAAGTAAAGTTGTTTACATGTTCTTTGTTTCGCCTAATCTCTAGTCTAAGATCTTGGTTAGGGTTGTTCGGCACGTCTAAATTTTAAATCGGGCATGGTTGATACCTTATAGACCCTTGTGACAGTGCCTAGTAACCCTACACATCGTAAACCGAATCGCGGATAAAACCAAAACGACGCACGAAACACGCATAGCTTAAAACCTATGACCCGCTCATGCAAAATAACCAAATAGTCCTCGACATCGGCGTACAAACGCCGATTGTTCGAGAAAAACCCAAACATACAAATCATAGTTCCAAAACTTACTAGTTATAATATACAATAGATTGCAACTTATCGAGAACTCAAAATAATTTAATTCGGTTTATTTCCGAAAACCTAGAAAGTGTCAATTAATCTTTTTACTTCAAAACTTGGTGTCTAAACGAAACTAATGGCCATAATATTCACTAAATATCATAACTAAGTCATACAAATCATACTATATTTTTATCACATTTATTTGTATTAAAATGAAAATTCTAGTTTGCAATTTTTAACCAATTTCAACACCTTTTAAGCAAGAATTCACAATTCCCCAACTAAACTTGATTTCGCATATTTTAAATTGTTAAACCACTCAAGAAAACCTTGATGATGTGCTAAAGCCCTAACTAGATTTTTAATCCCACATTTTAAATTAATTTCTAAAACCTAGTTTACAAAATAGCATATTTATCACAATTTTTAAAGTAAAAGCTAGCAATTAGTAACTAGATTATTTTTCACATTCAATGAACATGTTAATCTCCTCATTAACACCATAATCTAATGATAAAAATCCTAATTAGAATTTTGTCTCACCTATATATATCTTTTATAAAAACCTAGTTAGCCAAAAACCTAATTGCAACAATTTAAATACAACAATTTACAAATTAGCAACTAATTTAAGTTTTCTATGTCTTAACTTATTTAATTACACCATATAATCATGAACACATTGTGAAAACCCTAACTTGATTTTAGAAACTCTTTCTTGAATTTTAAACTTGCAAATTTAATACCATAATTAAACACCTAATTAGCTAATTTAAGGTAACTAACCCACAAATTAACTATAGGATTAAAATTAGACCTCCACAACATGAGATTAACCATGCAATCTTAGCCTCCCAAAGTGACCCTCTTGCTCCAAGATCCTTGCTAGATTGGGCAAAAGAATGATGGGTATAGGTTAAGTTACGAATTTGTGATGTTTTTTTGTGGATTTTTCATGGATTTTGATGGATTTTTAATGCAAAAATGATGTGGGAAAAATTGGGGGCTGCCCATGGAGGAGGCCGGCCATGGAGAGAGGAATGAGAGGAGAGTGAGAAAAGTGTGTAGAAAAGTGTAGAAGGGTTCTCAAAATATTACCCCATTTAAGTCTTTTCATGAATTAATAAAATTTATTTATTTTCCTAACTCAATTTGACCTAAAAAGGTCTAGAAATTTGAAGACAATTCAAGGAGAGGAAAATATGCTACAAACTAAATTCTAGTATATCATGGCTCACTTTTGAAAAATAAACCCATTGCAATTTATAATTTGCACCTATTTAATGTATAATTAAAAGCTTATGTTAATATTAAAAATAATTAATTTAGGAAAAATATTTAATTAAACTAACAATTTATAAGTGACTAAATAAATACCAAATACTAGCAATTATATAGTTAAAATAGGCGTATTTAAATCTATATTGAAAAATAATTATAGTTAAGTTTTACGGATAATACGGTTTATTTTACCGATTATCTGAAAATTCACCTAAAGGATTTTATTTATTTAATTACTTATTTATTTTTTTAGAACGTTACATTTGTATAACTTCGTCTAAACTGTTAGCTATGGTTTAGTAGGCTCTGATACCAATGTAAGTCGATATCGCGCACCCCACTGGTTCGCAGGAAGGCGGAATATTTAAAAAACGATTTTCAAAGCTCGCAACATTGACTTGACCTTCAAGATCGTTGTTAAACCCTAACTAACAAATAACTGTGTGAGATTTAACTACTCGAATGAAAGTTATACCTCATGATACAAGTCCTTCGGGTCTTCTTTGTTGTCCTCCTCGTCATCGTAGGCTCCGAGGATCGTAACGGCTCGTAGCTTCCTCGTCGGTTTCCTCGAGTCAAAGACGATCCACCCGAGAGTCTAAAGTCCGAGCTCCAACCTCAAATCCGAGATAACTAGGGAAACCAGCTTGCTAAACTAGATGGCATAGATGATGTAGAGTAAGAAGATAGGTTGATTTGTCTCTTGGAACCCTAGGTTTCTCAACTCATGAGACTTTTAGGGTTATGAGGAAGTAGGAAACTTAAGGAAAATCAAGTGAAGAAATGAGCTTGGATGAATGAAGCATCTCTTGTGAAAGAATAATTGAAGCATATGATATTTGATGAAATAAAATATCTCACAAATATCTCCATGCTTCAAAATATCTATTTTGTCAAGTGTGACTCATCATCCATTTGCCAAATATCTCCACCTCATTTTCCATCACCCAAATTAAGTTTTAATTTCAAAAAGAAAATCAAAACCCTAATTAAGTTTTCTCCTTCTAAAAGCTTTCCCAAGAAATTACTAGAACGCCCCCATCCGTATATACATACCTGCATTCGTATTCCGAGAAACACGAATACAACGAGATGAAAACAATCCATCAATATAATACTAGAATCCGGCTTAAACCAAAACTCACTAGTATTACCTGCCCGATCATTATACGCGCACAAATGCACGTACATGATCGATGCTCTGCCGTAAAACCATACGGCCTCTACATCTTTTGCCCGATGCAGGGAAACTCTCTGTGTGGGACTCTAAACACTCGACAGTACGCTGGCAGTGGGTTTAACCACAAGCCGCAAGCGGTACTAACTGCACGTAACGGCTACCCAGGTATCTATCGATGAGAAGACCGATGAGCAAACTCATCCGAACTCCTACTGAGTCTGTATGTGACAATCTCCGTATAGTCCGGTCTGTTCGTCTGAGAGTATCGCATATCGGGCCTAGGGGCGGTAATCGTCAGACCCCTAATAGCGCAATAAGTCATGCCGGAGTGTAGCCCAAAACACCCTGAGAAACTACTGGAATACCTACTAGTAAATCTCACTTGCCCTGGTCAGAGACTTTGTGAAATGGCTCTCCAAACACAGCGCAATATCAACCCCCAATACCGGGAGAGACAAATCCTATCTAACCGCCACTGCCTCCAAGTGCTTCGGGACTGCACCCAACTACTACCTGTTTGCACGACTCCTTTTAGCCGTGGTAGGGTAGTAATCAAAGTACAGCGGGAACACACTCAAGGCGAAGTAGCCGTGTCAAGTCGACGGACTAAGCTGTACCCATGTCACCTGGGAACTGCTACCCGACGATAGGTATAATACCCACCAACAGTTCCCGACAAGTCATGTCCAGTATACTCATAACCTAATGAGCACCTGCATACTATCTCCAGTACGATGTACTTATGGCTGCGGGACAGACCATTTTCCCTGCTGGGATGAGAAGCGTATACACCAGTCTACTCTGGAGTATCGATACCCTATCTCAATAATCCTACGACTAGGGACCTGTATAAGGATGTGCTTATAGACTACCCACCCCCCACTAGTGTGACTGCCATCATAAAGCTGGTAATCAAGCAAAGATCCTAAGGGCTCTACCAATATGTATAAGCGATATGCTAAAAGAAACACATGCACATATTGAGGTAGAATCAAATCAGGTAGCATACTACCATTTCGAGTAAGACTGTTACTATATCCGTGTATATCTCAAACTTCCATTAAGTAATATACAATCCAGTATGATACAATAATGGCCTCTAGGGCATATATCACTAATAGAAACTACCCATTAGGGATGGACCAAGCAAGAAGCTACTTGGTCGCCTCTTGCTGAGGGTTTTCGATCCTTAGTGTCGTTAGATAGGAAGCTACCGACCGGGCAGGAAGCTACTCGGCTGTCTCGGGATGAAGGCTTTGATCCTTAGTGTTGTTGGATAGGAAACTACCCACTAAGGATGGACCGAGCAAGAAGCTACTCGGTCGCTTCTTGGTGAAGGCTTTCGATCCTTAGCGTCGTTGGGTAGGAAGCTACCCGCTAGGGATGGACAGAGCAAGAAGCTACTCGGCCGCCTCGGGATGAAGGCTTTGATCCTTAGTGTTGTTGGGTAGGAAACTACCCACTAGGGATGGACCGAGCAAGAAGCTATTCGGTCGCCTCTTTATGAGGGCTTTTGATCCTTAGTGTCGTTGGGTAGGAAGCTGCCCGCTAGGGATGGATCAGGCAGGAAGCTACTCGGCCGTCTCGGGATGAGGGCTTTGATTCTTAGTGTTGTTGGGTAGGAAACTACCCATTAGGGATGGACCGAGCAGGAAGCTACTCGGTCGCCTCTTGGTGAGGGCTTTAGGTCCTTAGCGTTGTTGGGTAGGAAGCTACCCGCTAGGGATAGACCGGGCATGAAGCTGCTCGGTAGTCTCGGGATGAGGGCTTTCGATCCTTGGTAGCGTCTTCTTGGGGCGTCGTTCAATCTTCCATGACCCGTAAACTTAGGAATGGTGACCGCCGTAGATGACACGTGGCAGGACCATATCGGGAAAGTGCGATGCTCCGTGATTTGCGCCGTTGCGCGAGTAAAATCTCAGCCGTTGGAAGATTTTTCTTAAGGCTATAAATACCGAAAGCATATTAGTTGTCTTCCTAGTCTCGTGTTTCTGAAGATGACCGGCCATGCGTACACCATCAGAGAGATCGTTTCTCACGATGACGTATACTTTTATAATCTTGATCGTTCAGAGGAGACGTACGAGACGGTGATAAGCCGCTTGGAGGGCCACTGTGGGCGTCTACTTCCCCGGCGATCTCTTCTTTAGGTGCTACTTTATGCAATGTGGAGGACTTCCCCGGGTTTGTACAACACTCTGTCGCCGCAGTTGATGGACGAAGCCTTTGAAAAAATGCACACGGTTCACAGGCTTGGTTTGATCTCAAAGAACAGGCGGGATCGATCGGTGGACCTGCTGCTCGAGAGCTTTCAGTAAAGGTTGGTCGCCGCATCTTGCTTAGCAGACGAGGATCCTGGGGAGTCTGTGGCTTTTAGGGTCCGCAAGTACCGTCGAAGGGAGCGGGTCGAGGCTGCATAGGATCAGTTGGAGGAGCTTTCCTCGGAGTATTACCAACAGTGCATCCTTAATCCCCGGCCTCTTTTGTTGTAATTGTTGTAAGGTTGGGGAGCCCCTAATACCTCTTTAATAAATAAATTTCTCCTTTTGTTGATTTGTATTGTTTTTTTATCCCCTCAGTATATTTTATGCATTTTCTTGAAAAGAACTTTGGAGTCTCAGAACCGAGAAAAGAAATAAAGGTTGTGCAAAAGGTCTCTTCGGTGAGAGGGCCTAGCTCAGGAGACTTAATTTAATGCCAATAAAAATTACATTGTTCTAAAAGAAGAAAGCATGTTTATCTATACAACTTGAGTTTTTCAGCGTTATAAAGCCAAAGAAACTTACGCCCCCGGACGTCTTGCAAGTGGTATGCTCTACCGGGCAATATTTCTACTACGAGGAATGGTTCGTCCCACTTCGGAGAGAATTTATGCAGTCTCATTTGATCTACGAACTCATTTCTTCGTAAGACCAGATTTCCCGCCTTGAAGGCCCGATGCTTAACTCGGGCGTTGTAGTAGCGAGCGGTTTTTTGCTGATAGGCGGTCGCTTTGATTTGCTCTCGATCCCGCTTTTCCAATAAGGCATCCAAGTTGGTTCGGAGCGCTGAGTTGTTAGCTTCATCGTCGAAGTGTTCGACTCTGTAATTGAGCAGTCTGATCTCCGTGGGGATCATCGCTTTGGTATCGTAGCAAAGCCTGAATGGGGTCTCTCCTGTGGGTGTTTTCTTTGACGTTCGCAATGCCCATAGCACTCATGGAAGTTCCTCGACCCAGCTGCCCTATCTTCCTTCTAAGCGGGCTCTGAAACCGCGGATTAATCCTCGGTTTGATATCTCGACCTGTCTGTTACATTGTGGATGCGCGACTGCGGCAAACTTCATCAATATGTGGTAGTCGCTGCAAAATTTTTTGACTTTGTCGTTTTCAAAGTTGGTCCCATGGTCGGTAACGATGCACACCGGGATTCCAAATTGAGAGATTATGTTGTTTTGCAGGAACTTTATAGTAGAGATGGCGTCCGGTTTTCTGATGGGCATGGACTCTATCCATTTCATGAAGTAGTCCACCGCGACAAGGACGTATCTGTGTCCGTCCGTGCCGGTGGGGAGTTGGCCCATCATATCCATCCCCCATTGTGCAAATGGCCAAGGGTAACTGAACGGCGTTAGTTCGATATCGGGGAGAGGTATGCTGCCGAAGAGTTGGCAGTTCCTGCATCTCCTGACTAGCTTCTCGGCGTCCTGGTGTATTCTCGGCCAATAGTATCCTTGGAGCAGCGTCTTCTGGACTAGGATGCGGGGCCCTTGATGCGATCCCCCGACCCCCTCATGTATCTCTCGTAGAACATAGTCTGCCTCGTGGGGGTCGAAGCATCGGAGCAAGGGCTGAATGAACGACTTTTTGTATAGGTTTCCGTTGCTCCAGACGAAATGGCATGCTTTAGCCCGTAGTCGGCGAGATTCTCCTCGGTTTTCGAGGAGTACGCCGTCCTTAAGGAACTCTACGAAGGGTTTTCTCCAATCTTGGCCTTCTTCCTGAGTTGTGTATATCTGGAGTGTTACCTTCCCGTCTTCCACACTGGGCCATAGCAAGACTTCGAAGGGGATATTCCTTTTATGGTTGGCCGAATAGGAAGAAGCGAGTTTGCTCAAGGCGTCGGCTTGGGTGTTCAAGTTCCTGGGAATCTGTTCCATCTGGACTTCGTCGAAATTTCTCCAAAGCCTTTTTACCTCGGCCAAGTATTTTATCATGAGTGGTTCCCGTGCCTTGAAACGCCCGGTTACTTGGCTGACGACCAGTGCGGAGTCGCTGCGAATTCTGATGGTCTTCAGTCCTACCCAGAAGGCGATTCACAGCCCCGCCAACAAGACCTCGTATTCCGCAGGGTTGTTTGACGCTCTGGACCCGAGCTTTGAGGAGTATTCTATTTCCGCTTCGTCCGGGCCGCGGATGATCAGGCCAGCCCCGCTCCCTTCCTCCGTGGAGGATTCGTCCACGTATAGCACCCAGTCCGGGATAGGGTCGGGCACCTCCTCGACCGAGGGACGTGGTTCGGGGCCCCGTGTCGGTGTTTCTTCTTTAGTGGGGATGGTGCATTCGACAACAAAATCCGCTAAGACATGTGCTTTGATGTCTTGTCATGGGCGGTATTTGATATCGAATTGGGACAATTCCCATCTCCACTTCTCCAGGCATCCTGATGACTCGGAGGAAGCGAGAATCGACCCTAAAGGTCGCTCGGTGAGGACAAGGATCATGTGCGCTTGAAAATAGTGCCGAAGTTTTCTGGAGGCGACGACAAATGCCAGGACTATTTTCTCTATGGCCGGGTATCTCGTTTCCGCGTCCTTGAAAACTGGCTTACGTAATAGACCGGCCTCTGTATGCCCTCGCATTCTCTGACAAGTACTAAGCCTGCAGCTTGGTCGGAGATGGCCAGAGCAATAGTTCATCACTCTCGACTGGTCGGGTGAGTAGCGGTGAGGTCGCTAGATACGCCTTGAGTTGTTCGAAAATGTTCCGGCACTCCTCAGACCATTCAAACTTGGGAATTTTCCTTAGAGCCCTGAAAAACGGGAGGCACTTCTCTCCGGATCTGGACATAAAGCGACTCAGGGCAGTGACCCTTCCCATGAGCCGCATGATGTCAACATTGTTCTTAGGCGTTGCCATGTTGAGGATGGCGCTGATCTTTTCAGGGTTTGCTTTGATTCCTGGTGGGTTACCATGAACCCGAGGAACTTCCCAACGGTGACTCCGAACGCACACTTAGCTGGATTCGGCTTCATTTTGTATTTGCGCAGGACGTCGACGTCTCACCGAGGTCTTTAGTGTGCCCAGTTGACGAGATGGATTTCACGAGTATGTCGTCGACGTAGACTTCCATATTTCTACCGATCTGAGATTTGAACAGCTTATTGACCAGGTACTGATATGTGGCCCCGGTGTTTTTAAGTCCGAAGGGCATCACTTTGTAGCAGTATACCCCCCGATCAGTGGTGAAGGCGGTAAGTTTTTCGTCGACCGAGTTCATCCTGATCTGATTGTAATCGGAGAAGGCGTCCATGAAGCTTAATAATTCATGGCCGGCCGAACTGTCTACTAGCTGGTCTATCCGAGATAATGGATAGTTATCTTTGGGGCAGGCCTTGTTCAGATCCGTGAAATCGATACACATACGCCATTTCCCATTTGCCTTCTTAACCATGACCACGTTCGCCAGCCAATCTGAGTAGTCCAGGTTTCTGATAAATTTAGAGGCGAGCAGTCGATCCACTTCGTCTTTTATCGCCTTTTGCTTGGCCGGTGCAAAACTTCTTTTCTTTTGTCGGACGGGTTTTGCTTTCGGATCGACCCCGAACTTGTGGGAGATCACTCTAGGGTCAATTCCGGGCATGTCCGTCTGCGCCCAAGAGAATACGTCCGAGTTATCTCGGAGGAACCGGATCAGGTCTTCGCGGTGGTCTTCAGTCAGGAGTGAGCCGATCTGGACTGTCTGGCCATCGACCCGTTCTTCGAGGGGGACTGCCGCTAATGCTTCCACCGGGGCACCTCTAACCTCCTTTTGCTCGTCACGTGTATCCAAAGACCCTTGGAAATCAGGCGTGCTCTCAAAATCGTCGCCCTGCTCTCTGACGGCGGATGTCGAGGCGAGGCAAATCTTAGCGGTTTGCTGGTCTCTATAGGCCCAGCCTATCCTCCTTGCTCCAAAGGGAATTTGAGCGCAAGGTGATAAGTCGAGATCTGGGCCCAGAGAGCATTTAAGGTGGGACGTCCCAGGAGAATGTTGTAGGATGAAGGGACCTTGGCGACGAGAAAGTCCACTAATATGGTTCGCGTATTGCCTGCTTCCCCAATGTTGAGGAGGAGGGTGACCAATCCCTCGGCAGGGATGAAATGATTGGTGAACCCCGAGAGGACATGGGAGGTAGGTCTAAGTCGGATGGTCCTAGCCCCATACGTTGGAAACAGTCGTGGAACAGAATATCCGCCGAGCTTCCTGAGTCGACCAATATCCTCTGGACTTCGTAACGGTGGACTTTAGCTGTTATTACGAGAGGGTTGTTGTGAGGGAGCGGTATGCCGTGGAGGTTCTCCTCTATGAAAGTGATCGGCTCGTCCCTCCTGCACTTCTTTTGTGACGTACCGCTTGTACCCTCGATTGGGAGGATGTTGTGGTTCCCCTCGCTTTCCCGAGCCGGATCCGAGGTAACGACCATGATCAGCCCGATCGTTAATTCCCCGAGAGGGGTTTGGTCATTTTGCTCCCGCTCCGCCTGCCGCTTGTCCCGCAGGTATTTCGCTAGGTGGCCTGAGCGGATCAACTTCTGGATATAGTCACAGAGTTGTTTGCAGTTCTCAGTGGGATGACCCTGTGACCTGTGGAAAGCGCGGTATAGGCCGCGAAGACGCTTGCCCGCTCTTTAGGTGACTGGCGGGAGCTTGAAGAACTTCTCACTTTTAGCCTCCTCCAACAGCTCAGCCTGGGAGATGTTCATAGGGGTGTACTCCTAAAACCTCGGGGAATAAGGTTTTGGACGATCGACCTTCTTTTTCTCCTCCCTGTCCCTTTTCTTTTGGTCGGCTTGGTCGCCTCTAGGAAGATTAGAGTTCACCTCTGACTCGAGTTGAATTTCCCATTCGGTCCAAGCTTTTACTTCTGCCATGGTCTTAGGTTGCGCTAATACAGAACAGCGGAGCCACTCTTTGTGCCAAAGACCCGACCTCAGTGCGGTGATAACCATTTCATCGCGGTGCTCGGGAACCTCCAGGAGGGCGTTGTAGAAGCAAGTGACATACCCTTTAAAGGATTTCTTGTCCCCGCTTTTTATGGTGAACAGGTAGTCGACCGTCCTCTTCTGTCGTCTGTTCCCGACGAAATGGCCAAGGAATTGGGTAGCCAGCTCGTCAAAGGTCGAGATGGAGCACGGCGCGAGCCCCCTGAACCAGTCCCGACCTGCTCGGATCAGGGTAGTGGGGAAAGCTCGGCATTGAGCCGCGGCCGAGTTATCTTGGAAGCCCATGCCCGCCGTAAATGCGTCCAAGTGGTCCTTCAGGTCCGACTTCCCGTCGAAGAGGGCCACTTTGGATGGTTTGTTCCTGGACGAGACGTGCTCGGCCAACAACTCTTCTGTAAAGAGCTTTGTTAGTGAGTCGGTATCAGTGATATATGTCCTAGAAGCCATTATTGTATCATACTGGATTGTATATTACTTAATGGAAGCTTAGGATATACATGGATATAGTAACAGTCTTGCTTGAAATGGTAGTATGCTATCTGGTTTGATTCTACCTCAATATGTGCATGTGTTTCTTTTAGCATATCGCTTATACATATTGGTAGAGCCCTTAGGATCTTTGCTTAATTACCAGCGTTGTGATGGCAGTCACACTAGTAGGGGCTGTGTAGTCTATAAGCACATCCTTATATAAGTCCCTAGTCGTAGGATTATCGAGACGGGGCATCGATACTCCAGAGTAGACTGGTGTATACGCTTCTCATTCCAGCAGGGGAAATAGTCTGTCCCACAGCCATTAGTACGTCGTACTGGAGATAGTATGCATGTGCTCATTAGGTTATGAGTACACTGGACATGACTCATCGGAAATCGTTGGTGGGTATTATACCTATTGTCGGGTAGCAGTTCACAGGTGACATGAGTACAGGTTAGTCCGTCGACTTGACACTGCTACTTCGCCTTGAGTGTGTTCCTACTATACTTTGATTACTACCCTACCACGGCTCAAAAGAGTCGTGCAAACAGGTAGTAGTTGGGTGCAGTCCCGAAACACTTGAAGGCAGTGGCGGTTAGATAGGATTCATCTCTCCCGGTATTGGGGGTTGATATCGCGCTGTGTTTGGAAGGCCATTACACAAAGTCCTTGGCCAAGGCAAGCGAGATTTACAGGTAGGTACTATAGTTGTTTCTCAGGGTGTTTTGGGCTACACTCTGACACGACTTATTGTGCTATTAGGGGTCTGACGATTACCCCCCTAGGCCCGATATGCGATATTCTTAGAAGAACAGACCGGGCTGTACAGAAATTGTCACAGATAGGCTCAGTAGGAGTTCAGATGAGTTTGTTCATAGGCTTTCTTATCGACACATACCTGGGTAGCCGTTACGTGCAGCTAGTACCGCTTGCAGCTTGTGGTTAAACTCACTGCCAGCGTAGTGTCGAGTCTTTAGAGTCCCACACAGAGGGTTTCTCTGCACCGGGCAAAAGGTATAGAGGCCATATGGTTTTACGGCAGGGTTTCGATCACTTACGTGTACTTATGCACGTATGATGATCGGGCGGATAATACTAGTAGGCTTTGGTTTAAACCGGATCCTAGTATTATATTGATGGATTATTTTCGTCTTTTTGTATTCGTATTCTTCGAAATGCGGATGCGGATATGTATATACGGATGAGTGGCATTCTCGTAATTCCTAGGGAAAGCTTCTAGAAGGTAACACCTAATTAGGGTTTTCTCTTTTTGATTAAACCTAAATTGGGTAGAGGAAATGAAGTGAAGGCTTGACAAAATATCTAGCATGGCTCTTGGTGACTCACCATAGATATTTTGTGAACCATATTAGATATTTGTGTGAGATATTTTATCTTACTCAATTATTTGGTTTGGTTCAACTATTCATCACAAATGGCCAAGCTTTTTCTTTAGTTGCTTCTTCACTCTCATTTTCTCAAGTGATCTTCTTCTTCATCAAAACCCTAGACCTCCATGTGTTGAGAATCCTCGGGTTCCAAGAGACAAACCATTACATCTTCTCACTTTACACAACCTAGGACATCTAGTTTAGCGAACTAGATGCCGTAGTTATCTCAGATTCGAGGTAGGAGCTCGGACTATAGACTCTTGGGTGGATCGTCTTTGACTCAAGAAGGCCGTCGAGATTGCCCGATCCGTTTTCGATCCTCGGAGCTTATGGCGAGGTGGAGGACAGCGATGAAGACCCGAATGACTTGGTATCGTGAGGTATAACACTTCTTACTGAGTAGTTAACCTCTTTCATAGTTTGCTAGTTTGGGTTTAGTATCGATCCTGGAGTTCAGTTGGTGTTGCGAGCTTTAAAAAATCGTTTTTTGAATATTCCACTTCCCCGTGAACCCGCGGGATGCGCGACATCGACTTACAGTCGGCAGAGTACCTGGCCCCTTCACCGAACACATGGTCATCCCGTTGTATGCCTTCAATTTTCTTCTTGAGGGCTTCAAGTCGGTGGTAGTACCTCGAGGATTCTGCACAGTCGGAGTGGTGGCTACCCCCGCTCTGGGTCTGCGTGATGGTACGACTCTGATTCCGTTCTATCAGATTTCTGAGATCCTCGGGTGAGGTTTCTTCTCGAATAGTCCCGACGTTCGCCGTACGCTCAGCCCCGGCGAGTGTGGGGGCGTCGGTCATGCCTGGAAGCAGGTGAGCTGACTGACACCTCCTTAGGGGTGAGAACGCATGGCGGGCATCGGAGCGACGGCCTAGTCTTCCCTGAGATCGAGGCATAGAGCTGTCTGGCGCTCAGCGGGTCGTGGAATCAATCGCTGCATGCGGATCACGATGGCCGAAGTCGGCACGCCGGCACTCGGTGACACTGAAATGAGCGTGAGTGAGATTGAGGGCCTGAGCATGGCCATCTGTCCTTCTTCGGACGTTGTCATCCCGAGAAGGAGGAACTACGGTTTGGTGGGTAGGACCCGCCGCTTTAACACGGACGAAGGCATCCACCAGTGATGTGAGCCTGTCTAACCGAATGGATAAGGCGTTGATGAAGTTAGGAGAGGGAGAAGAGCCGCTCCCGCATCCGCTGTGGCGGCTCGTATTTGGATCGTCGCGGTTGTTGCTCGCCATTGAGTCGAGGGCGAAATATCAACTTTGATGAGTGTAGGAACTTTAGAGAGTTCCCACAGACGGCGCCAACTGATGGAGGTTGAAATCTCCCTCAGATGTTGTCCCCCGTCGGTCTGGTAGCGAGCGTCTTGGACTGTTGAGATTTGGTGTGGTTGTTGTTGAGCGTGCGGATCTCAATGGGTTGATGTTGGAGTTGAAGCCGAGCTACTTGCAAGTGAGTCCCGGGATGGGTGGCCACCGTAGGACCCTCCGACGATCAAGTTAGTGCCGAGGAATATGAGCAGAGTAGCGGCGTATTGGAATGAATTCAAGTTACCTGAGTCGTCTGAGAAAGGGGTTTATATAGTGGTCGCGTGGAGCGAGCGGGCGCGGGATCGTCGCCGTCAGTTACGCCCCTGCGTTATCCTCGTATTAATGGCGGGATACACCAATTAATGAGGGGATGAGCCAGCGTGGGACACAGAACGTGAGGAGGCGGATATCTCGCCCTAGCGAGATACGTGGAGCCGTTACGGGGTCACTTGGGTTCCGCGCTCTCGGTTGATCGGGGAAGCCAAGGAAGCTCGGCCTGACAAATGGTTCGGAGACGAGCAAGGAGACTGAGAAAGCTCAGCCTGTCAGATGGCTCGGAGACGAGCAGTGAGGCCGAGGAAGCTCGGCCCGACAGATGGCTCGGAGATGAGCAAGGAGACCGAGAAAGCTCGGAGACGAGCCGTTGGTAGTTTGCTAGGTGAAAGTGGAAAGTACTCAAGAAGGTCTCCTGAAAGGTCGGACATTTCCTCGAGACGAGGTCCCGAGAAATGCCCCTAATGCAACTCATTTATTCCATTTCCGTAGCGTTCGGGACATGTCATCTGCCACGTGTCGTAATCTGAGGAAATACCACTTGTGAGCATCATCAAAATCATTTTCACTGACAAAATCAGGAAGGATACACCGAATCCGTCATACGAAACGGCTTTCTGCCGTTTCCTACACGGACCGTTGGACCTCTCCACTGGTTCAGCATTCGTCCGAAATTTTTTTCATTAATATACGTGAAGTGAAATCTTAAGGACTTTACATGCAATTTAATAATTTGCAGGGAGTAGATATACGAAATGTAATAATCTAATCCCTGGCCTGCAAAAAAGCAGGTTACCCTTATAAAACCACAGGGGAACTTACCCACATCACATTGAGCTCAAGGCACAAGCACAAGCCCCTCATCATTGCTCATCTCTCTCTCTCTCTCTCTCTCTCATTAAAGAAAGCCACAACAAACACCCACCCCCTAGTTAGTTGCAAGCTTCTTTCAAACTCTCCTTCTTCATACCTCTCCTCCCCCCCCCCCCCCGCGCTCTCTCTCTCTCTCTCTCTCTCTCTCTCACACACACACACACAACAAAAAGGAATCAAGAATGGGGAATTGCCAAGCAGCAGAGGCAGCAACAGCAGTGATCCAACACCCAAGTGGCAGAATAGAGAGGCTCTACTGGCCTACCCCTGCCCAAGACATCATGAAGGCCAACCCTGGCCACCACGTGGCTCTCGTCACCCTCTGCATCGCCCAAGAGAAGCCCGAGGCCGGCGGCGCCGGCAACGCCGGCCACGTCCGCTTCACTCGTGTGAGACTTCTCAAGCCCAAGGACATGCTCTTGATCGGCCAGGTTTATCGCCTCATCACCCCTCAAGGTATTTTACCTTCAACAATCAAAATCTCTTATTCCTATGGTTTTTATTTTTTGGTTTTTTTTTATATTTTTATAACCGATTTCGTGTTTTTTTTAATGAAATAGTTTTATCTGGTTAGATCCAACTACTGCAGTTGTTGAAACTCGACACTAAATATATGTTATTTAAATCTTTGTGCTTTTATTGTGCGCAGAGGTGAGGAAAGCACTGGAGGCAAGGAAGCATGAAAAGATGAAGAAGACTCAAGATGAGTTGATGAAGAAGCAGAGGCAGCTTACTATTGCTCAAAACACTAGAGTTGCCCCAAGCACACAAGTTCATGACCAAGGGGAAGCCCAAGTTGACCAAGAGCAAGTAGAAAAGCAGGAACGAGATCGCCAGAAGAGCACGGGCAACTCCGGTGGCGCACGGGCCCGGCATTGGCGGCCGACGTTGCAGAGCATATCGGAAGTTGTGAGCTGATCAGCTCACACTTTCCTTGTGAATCGATGTTTGAAATAGATTTCATATCCAAAATCCATAAGAGATCATGATAATACTAGCAGCAGCAGATGTAAATTAAGAATTTTTGAATATATTATATAAGGGGTTGTTCCTAGTTTTTATTAGTAATTTTTTTGGCATCAGCAGGAGTTTTCAAGTAAACAAGTCCTTGTTGCTGCTTGTACTGTTTATAATGCATATCCCTTAATGATATTAGATGGGGGCAAAAAGATTATGTAGCCAACTCCAAAAGTTTAGGACTAAGATTTGTCGTAGCTGTGTTTATACAGAGATATAAATATCTTTCTTGATCTTTGAACCCTTATGGTTTACCTCATGTATGTAACACTTACTTTTCCCTCAAATGATTTATTGGCCTAAACTTGTGCGAAAAAATAAATATCTTTCTATAAGGTTGATCTTTAAAAGGGTTAACCACACTAATCCCTCCTTACAGTTTAACCTCATATATGTATTAACATTCATTTTCCCCTCAAATGATTTATTGGCGCAAAGAGGCTTTCTGATCATCGCAAGAGCCCATAAAAACATTCAAATTCATCTCCAACTTAAACTGTTATTTAATTCAGATCTAGACCTGTTCATGTTGTTTAGAATGGAATTTGAATGATTTGAAGGTTTCAGTTGATGAACATGGTGTGTGCGGGCCTTAATAAATTTCTTCAGAAGAAGGTATAAGTACCATAAAGAAAAACTGAGAGGGTTTCGACAAGATCAATATGATGCCATGCCGTGTCACTTTCATATCTATTCATCCATGAGACACAACCAGTTGGAAGAAAGAGAAATAAATAGAGAATTGCACTAAATAAACATGAGTCAAATCTACTAGAAACAATTGCAAACTCTAGTAAAATTTCTCCCAAATAACAATGCATCTTTGTTGTAAATCATTAAAACAGGGCATGGAATTTTTTTCAAAGGAGAGTTTGGGAAGAGGAACCTGAAGAGTTGGTTCATTTTTGGGTGCCATGTATCCCAATCACAATCAACATAGCTCTGAGCCCACAATAGAGCAGCCCTTGCAGCTATAGGAGCACCTGGGAGCTTCTTTATCCTTGAGAGCCAGCAACATATCTGTGAATGGTTCCACCAATAGGGGCCCTGGCCCTCCATATTCCTTGTGCATGAACTCACTAAATATCTGCTTTTTACAAAATCCAAGTTTCATATAATTAGCTCTTCAATCTTCCTGTTTCACTCTTTGGTTTTCATAATAAGATAGGTATATTCATGAAACTTTTCGTGTGAAGTTGACTATGAAACGGTACGTTTATCAAATATCTAGTAGTGTTATTATAGACTTTTAATATGATACATCTCTCTTAATCTGAAAAATAGAGACACGGAAAATTGACTTGCATGATTTTGAAACCAGAATAGATAATAGAAAGAAGATGACATAAAGAAGAAGATAGATAAAATTAGTTTTATGAGGAACCAATACAGAATGAAGAACCTCCTCTGGCCTTATGCTGATTTTTCCCATTTTTTTAAAAAGTAACTTGTATATGAGTAAAGTAATGTTCATGGTCATCCCCATATCATCAATTCTTAAGTGATTAAGTTAGTTGGTAGGCCCTCCATTTGTTAGATGCCCAATGCACCTCAATCAAGTCTAAGAAACACTATAACAGTTACTATCACCATGTACTAAAAAGCCATAGTTCTGAATTGATCATTCTCCTATCATAAAGAAAATTAAGCACCTGATACCTAAGAAAGTTATTACAATTCACAATGATTAAACAAGTCTTTAACCAAATCTTGTGTTCATATCAAAATGTTGATTTGATTAGACATATCATACCTTTGTCATGTCATAGAAAACCTTAGATGTTTGCCATATTCTACAAGAGTGCTCGCTACAAAATCCCTTTTTTAAAATATATGTTTCACCCCCAAAAATTAAACATTTTAAAATTTCATTCCTTAAAAATCCATGTTTCTAAATTTCACCCCTAAATTCTTGAAGTTGTTCAAAAATGATCCCCGAAAAGAATATTCATTATCTTGAGTTACCACTTGGTAGTTGGCTTAGTAAAAGACGATAATGCCTCCAAAAGGCCATCTTATTCTTCCTCTAATGTTATAAATTGGGGCTAGAGGTAGGGTTTCTTCTTAATTTCAGAATTGGGGCTTTTCTTTAGACAAAAAATAAAGCATTTCTTATTCACCCATTTGTGTGTTGATGCAAGAGAGACCATGCTCCTTCTTTGTAGCATGAAAACCCTAGGTCACAAAAAATGGGGAAAACACTTTAATGCAAAAATCACGCTTTAAATCAGAAAATTGAATCTTTGTAGCATGAAAACCCTAGGTCACAAAAAATGGGGAAAACGCTTTAATGCAAAAATCACGCTTTAAATCAGAAAATTGAACTATATATATGGAATAACCCTACAACTATACGAGGAGCTCGAAGCCTCAAATCTTGAAGACTATAGCAAGAGAATGCAACAACTAACCCTAATTAAATTCCAATGAAAGATGTGATAACAAGAATTTTTTTGGTTAACACTGTAGTTTTAGGGGCGATATATAGAAATATGGATTTTTAGGAATAAAATTTAGAAATATTGATGTTTTTGGGGTGAGATATTTTTTTTAAAAACCCAATAAAGAATTGAAGAATGTTTGAATACTCATACTAATATAATAGTGCTACACCTACTAGATAAATAAAACTCAATTAATTGAAAAGGAAATTTCACCTTCTAAGCAAACTATTAGATAGACCCATACATTCAGTGCTAGTGCAAGCATTATTCTATCTGGAAATTAATACTCAACTTCAAAAAGAATATCAATAAGCATATCTTTAAGAGATTATAGTGTACTATTGCTCAAAAAAGAGATGATAGTATATAACAAGCACACCACCAATTTTTTGGTTGTCTTTAAACAAATTTTTTGCCATTATTTTGTATGACATATTGATAACTTCAAGTAACCAACTACCTTTTAGATATAGCTTAATCTCATAAACAAGAAACTTTTCTCACAAGCATATAACATTTAAAAGCTAGACAAAAGAGACAGATACCTAGTCATGATGCACTCTGGGTTATTGGCTAAAGCTTTCTTCTTATTTTCCTGAATTCAAGGATCAGGCTACATTTTGTGTCCTCAACTTGTAGACCCAAGAAAAAAGTTGGCTCTTTTTTCTCTTAAATGATGATACGTACATGGTGTGATGATTACACTCAGAAGACTCCTGAGCCAGGTACTCATGTGATAACACTTTTTGTATTTGGAACCAAAAACATCAAAGAATAACATGATTTTATCCCCGATTGTTTGAAGCTGTCTAATCGACTCATTTTCTTGCAAGATTTGGGTAGCAAGGGGGTGGCTCCCAACCAACTTAAACCCATATGTGACCCGTCTTCCTGTTTTACACTTGGTCGACCGCAGTTAATAAGCTGCGGTCAATGGCAGCTTATTAACTACGGTCGATCAAGTGTAAAACAGGAAGGCGGGTCACATATGGGTTTAAGTTGGTTGGGAGCCACCCCCTTGTTATGCTCAGTTGACCACAACTATACTAACTTTTTTTGGCATTCGACTCTGCCCTTTCGTCCTTGTTGCTCTATTAACTGTATGCAAGTTGTTGCAAAAAATTCTTGTTTCATAATATGATTAAGAATCAAATCCAATCAAACAAACAATACCCAAGACCAAGAACATCTTCACCATTGAGACAAAACATCAAACACCTAACATGCAACCCTCAAAAAGGCAAAACTTCAAAATACCAACCGCTTTGCAAACCTTCACCACTGCATCAATGTCATCACCAAATGTGTCCTTGTACCTCAAAAGCTTCTTCCTCAACTCTCCCTCGAACTTCTCTGTTTCCTGCAAATTAGAGAATGAAGGAGGAGAGATTGGAGATTGAGTTGTTTGATTTGAATTTGTAGTTTGAGTTGATTTGAATAATAATGGGAAATGAGAGGGGGGGAAATGGTGGAAGGCATGGGCGGGAAATGAAGAGGAGGCCCCTCGTTTTAATTGTTGCAAGTGACATTTTTCTTCAAAGCAATACTTTTTATGACAGTTTAATATGATTCATCTCATTTAGCGATCATTAATGACAAGACTGGTAAACGAGAGTTCTGTACACATCATTACAATTCAGCATCAATCATGTGCTGATAATCCGACGTTTCATGATAGGTTGATATGTATCAAGTCCAAAATGATGGAAAATGTTAAGGGGCTGTTTGGTTGCAAGTTTATGAAATTTGGATTCCAAAATCGATGGTTGAAAATTTCGTAATTTGTTTTTGGGTTGATATTGAATTTCTAGTATTGTATTTGTAGATCCTTGTAATCTTTGTTTGCTTGGTGGAAAAAAAATGGGATTTGGATTTGAGAATTTTAGAGAGATATATATAGAAAGCGGATTATTAAATAAATAAAGTACCACAGCTACCATCTAAAAGTACAATGAATAGTATTAAATTCTTGCAAATTCTCAAAACTTTTTAGGATTCAGATCCTTGTTTTGTGGTGGCCCCCCATAAAAAACAAAGGAATCCTACAAATCCAAATCCCACAACCAAACACAAAATTATGGAATCCTCGCAAATTTTTGGATTCCACAATCCAATTCTTTCATAATCCTATAACCAAACAGGCCCTTAACATGAGGCGTTACCAGAAACCTCTTTAAATTGTTATTGCTACGATGTTGGGTATATGTCAATGTTGCACCCACCGTGAACCATATACCTTTACAAGAAAACAAAGCCTTGGTTTAAAGTAGGAGCAATGTAGCATGCTTAAGCTAACCGAGGTGCGGAGACCTTGAGGGATGAAAAATACTTTTCCTATCAACCTTGGACTGATAAGAATTATACTATATTTTTATAAACGGGTTGTCCCTTCAAAGAGACGAGACTCATCCTAAAGAAGAGACATCTCTTGTTATACATCCGGTACAAATCTTAGTAATCTTTTAGATAAGGTGTTTCCTTTTTAGGAATGATATTGTCACCGTCTTTTCTACGCGTGCAAGTTTAGCCGCTTGATGGTCAACTCTTGTATGCTAAATTTTCTTAAGTAAATATATTTTTATTTATTTACTTTTTTGAATTTACTATATACATTGGGAGGTGCATCCAAGGCTGTCTAAGTAGAGGTGCAAGTGTGCAGTGCGACCAACAAAATATCTTCAACTTAAATGCATTATATCTTCAACATCAAACAACAAAGCATGCATATATATTGAATAATACAAAGAAAACAATCAATCCCCTTGATTACATACTTGTTTCCTAAATACTGTCACCAAATTACTTTGCAAACATCCATCCTTTGTTTAGCCGGCAACAACAAGAGCATAAACTGAACAAAGTCAATTCTCCTCCACATTTTCACCGTCTCCAAATGGCGAAAACTCGGATCCTCGTTCTTTTCATCACCTCGATGTTCATCCTAATAACGGCAACAATTTCAAAGCCGGTGAACCAACGTACAATTTCTTCCGATGCCACCGCACTCCTTGCATTCAAGGCCACTATATGAGATGATCCTTGGGGGTTTTTTTAACAGGTGGAATGCGAAATACGAACCATGCATGGGCTCAGACAGCATATGGGGTGTGGAATAATTTACGATGGCCGAGGACGCATATTTGGTGTCTTCTTAGGGGATTTAAATATATCTGGGCCATTAAATCTCAGATCCGTTAACCTCGGTGTCCTCAATTCGATACTTGCAATTTAGTGGCAACGGTTTCACTGGACCCATGAGGCTGACTTAAGAGGATTCAAGCAGCTGGAGATTGTTTACATATCGGGGACCAGATTGGATGACCGAAAGTATCCTTGCAGTAACTTCAAAAAAAATTGTCATATAAGAAATCCTAAAAGTATACTTTTAGTGTTTGATTGCTTGTTTTTGAAAGAAATAAACGGTTAACTTCTTGTAATTCTTGCATGAGCAAAACAAATAAAATTGTTGATTCATATAACCATCATGTTTGTTCTTTAAATTATTTATCGTCTTGTTTCTTGTGCTGCATACTCACTTCTTACCTAAAATAAGAGGAAGAAATTTTTGAAAGTAGCTATGCTACGTAGGATCCATGTCATTATTTGGAAGTACCTTCCAAACACATTTTACATCAAAACAAATACTTAAAGTATCAGGAGTAACTTCCTAAACCTTTACTTTCACTACTTTCAATGTTCTTCATATCAAAGAAACATGCCCTAATTAGTGTTGGAGATAGTGTGGATTGCACAATTGATGGTGCATGACATATCATCATTAATGACAAGATCCATAGATATTGATTCTGTGCATATCATTTGAATTTAACGCAGATCGTATGTTGATAATTTGAGCACTGCTACATGTTTCATGATATGTTCATAGCAAGCCAAAAATGGCTGGGAGTCTATATCACACAGTGTGCTAGAAAAAAACGATACTATACCTACCAGCTTGAATTCTTACCACAATCTACTCAAAAGACAAAATGGTGGGACCCACGACACTTAGATACTAATGCCAAATAAGTGAGCTTATAGGGTTTGTCTCTTGGATAGACTGTGCAAGCATTTCAAGCCCGGTAGGTTAAGCATTTTTCACTAGAAACCCTCTTAAATGCTTAATATAAAATGTTGGGTGTTTGCTAGAGTAAATAGTAAGATCGAGTGAGCTAGAGAGTAAATAAAGCCTCGTACGGGGCTGTTTAAGTAAGCATAGTGAAGCTAACGACGAGTCATCTCGATAAAACCAAAACAGTCTCACCAGTTACTCCTTCCGTTTCAATTTATTTGTCCACTTTTAAACTTTCTCAACTATTAAGAAAATTAATGATTCACACAAGCTAATTAGAGGACGAATGCAAAAACTCCATTTTAACTCTATTAAATGTTCATGTATGCAGTGGTGGATTCAGGAATTTTTGTGCGAGGGGCACAATATGCAGCAAGAATCCATTGAAATTTTGTTCGAAATTACCTTTTATATATCTTATCGTTTTCAAATCAAATTAAATGCTTTTGTTTAAAAAACACAAAAATATTCATACTTCATATTATTAAAATGACCAGTCAAGACTCAAAGACCCACAACCTCTTGCTAGAAAATAACATGCACAACCATTTGAGCAACTACGTCTTTATATTGTGTTTATAAACCCAATATATATAATATATATCCATAATTCTATGCTGCATCACTAAATCGAAGCGGAGATTTTTTTATGTAAAACCTTTGGGGGATCACGTGCCCCCTGAGTTCAATGTGGGTTCACGGCTGCATGCATGGAGATAACATGAGTATGATTAAGGGTTAGTTTATGCATGAATCAATTAAAAATCAGGCAAAAGCTTTTGCTTGGTGGGACCCATATTGCCTGCTTGTGCGTGTTTCGCAGGCAATGGGCCTGCGGAGCTCCAAAGCCCCATTATTTTCGATATGTTATAGTAAATTAGCTGTGTCTTGTAAGGGGGGAAAAGGGGCACTGTGTCTTGCAACTGTTTGTTGTCTATTTTCCTAGACAAACTTGTCATTGCATGTGCTAAATTAAATTGTAAGATGTAACCACTTCTTAAAATTGAAACCTATATTAACCATCATTTAAATTAATTAGCTGCTGGTTTATTATTCTATTTTTTATTTTTGTCGAAAGAGCAGGAGATTAAGCCCGTCTCATGAACATTAATATAAAGTAAAGTAGTGTTGCAGTTTACACAAGGAACAAAAGTGATCTAGAAAATTTACACGAAATTGCAAAATAGAACAACAGAAAGAAAGGAGAATTAGAGTTTTCTCCATATTCCCACTATTCGTGGATCTATTTTCCACCGCAAAACCGCTCCAGCATAACACCCATCATCCCAGCAACCATTTCTTTTACTCCTGCTCTTGGAAACCCTTCATCCTTCCATCATCCCAGCAACCCATGGCATGCTATGACTTTACAATATGTCACCAACATCTATATCCTAATCTCTTGCTATCATAGAGAGTTGTATAACGGTAAAGATAATGGTTTCCATGGAAAACAAAATAATATTTTTAATTTTAGCTTTCTGATTTTGCAATATACATCTGAAAGCTACATCTAGACCGTCAAATCATACAGGTGCAGCTATGCAAGCATTTTTCGTAAACCATAACTCGTTAGAGAATTAGACATCAATTTCTTGAGATTTGACCAACAAATAAAACACAACCAATCTCCTTGGTCACTTCGCCCCATACAAAATAACACCAATCAAACTACTTTGCAAATATCCATCCTTCGTTAATCCTGCAACAAGAGAAGAGCATCAACTGGACAAAGTCAAATATCCAAAGACAGGCCTCAACCCTTAGCATTCCACGCCCATTCTACTTGTTCTTAAAACCCCTTATAAATCTCCCTCAACTCTCCTTCACATTTACACTACCTTCTTCAAATGGCGCAAACTCGAATTCTCACTCTTTTCCTCTTCTCGATCTTCCTCTTCATTACGACCACAATTTCTGAACCAGTGAACTTACCTACGATTTCCTCAGCCGCTGCAGCACTCCTTTCATTTAAGGCCACTGTATCAGATCCTTCAGGGTTATTACACAGCTGGAATGCCGATTCTGAACCATGCACCAGCCGATGGGCGGGAATAGTTTGCATTATCCATGGACCCGTAATCGGGCTCTTCTTGAGGAATTTTAATTTATCCGGGCCATTAAATCTCGACCCGTTAACCTCGTTGCCCTCGATTCGATACTTGATATTTACCGGTAACAGTTTTACTGGACCCATCCCCGACTTAAAAGGATTCAAGAAGCTGTCGAGAGTTTACATATCGGGGACGAAATTGTCAGGAGAGATCCCTGACGATGCGTTCGAGGGCATGTCATCGCTGAAGAGGGTCGTTTTATCAAGGAATGAGTTTTCGGGTCGGATACCGAGCTCACTTGCTCGAGTGGAATCGCTTCAAGAATTAAGGTTGGACAATAATGGATTCGTTGGTGAGATACCCAATTTCAGGCAATTGGGATTGACAGTGGTAAACTTTTCGAATAATCGGTTGGAGGGAAAGATCCCTGATGTGCTTTGCAAGATGAATGTCAGAATGTTTGAAGGTAAGACCCCAACAATTTGAACAACAATTTTACTGATTTAAACGTCGCAAACTCTTGAATAAGTTGCAAATCGATCATAGGGCTTTTCCCTTGTTAAAATTTCAGGCAACAGTGATCTATGTGGCCCGCCAACGGAAGTCCCATGTGAGACGCCATCCCCATCGCCATTAGAGGGAAACATTCCTCAAGAGCTTGGCAAGATGAATGCCAGCATGTTTGCAGGTGAGGCCCCAGCAGTACGAGAACAAAGCAATCCACTTATTTATCGCAAATTCGGTAAATTTAAGGCAAAAGGTATCTATGTGGCCTGCTGAAGTGCTGAGGCATCATCGTCGGAAGATTAGAATACTTCATAATGCTGAATGAGAAATCGATCGATAAAGATATTTTAGTTAATAAGAAGACGATATTTTAGTTAATAAGAAGACGATTTTTCTCGACTCTCGTACTCATATATGCATTGATTTTATTTATCTTTCTTTCCTTTCCTGTTTCATATAGTATCATCATTGTTAATTGTCTTAATTTTAAGTGATTAAGATCCTCTGCTATAAGTATGGTTCATTAGCAGCCCAATTATAAACCATTGTAGCAGACATGGGTCAAAAGCACCTGTTTATTTGTAAAATGCATAAGAATGGGGAATGTAATAATGCAATATTATGATATGAACAAATACCCCCAAACTTATCTTTTGCTCGTCCTCGAGCAAGCCTAGTTTTATTCTCAACAAAAACCTAAGCTCATTTTCGCAGGGAAACGCGATTGCACTGAGCTCGTGCAACAAGCCGTTAAACCTCTAGGTGTCCCTAGTAGGAGGAGTGTTGTCTCCTGAGGGTTTTCAGCGGATACTACCCACAAAATCCTATCAATTAGGCCCATTGACTTTTATTCTCCAATTAGGTTTTCCAACAAGGAATTCTATTATTTTCGACTCGTAAATTATCCATCCATATTCTTCACGCTTCCTTATTATTTAACTTAAGATTATATATGTTCTGCAGACCTACTTAACTTTTGACATCTCTTAAGTTTTCCTTCTAGGGTTCTATCTCAACTTAGGAATTTTTATCGTCTATACTAAAGATACAAGTCATATTCTTCATTCTTATCTCTTATCTAAACCCTAATCACATACCCCTACGTGTGTGTATAAATCACCCCTACACTTGGAAATTCAAATCAAGCAATCATACTCTTGTCCGTTGTCCAAAACACTTCTTAATTGGTGAATTTTAGATGAATTTCACTCACACATCCTTCATGCGACCGTTAATACTTCTTGAGGTACCAACAACCGATTACAAGATGTGTTTGCACATTAAAGCGTAATTCCTAGTCTTGCAACACCTAAGGCTTTAGCAGTGACTCCCAAACCAGTTGGTCTAAGGCACTAGGTGATGAAGCACCGTCACTAAATATTTTTTCTATTTTTGCAGCCTTAAGTAATCACAAAAACCAGTGTTCATTTTTTTATTATCTCTTTATTCACACTTGTATTTTTATTTTATTGTCCTCGTACTAAGGACTTTAGACAAGAGCATTTCAAGGTCTCTTCTACTATTCCAAGTTTCAAGGTTCGTGTTTGTGCAATTTGTAGGGTATATATTTTCAGAATCTAGACTTAAACTTAGGAATTATTTTTCAAACTTTTACTCTAATAAAAATATCAATACTCTTCCTTTGTTTTAACTTAGCCCAAGATGTAAACTCAAAATTTGCCTATTTCTAAATAAACTATAAAGACATATACTTTTTACCGTTAAATTTTAAGAAAGGTTATTTTTAGGGTTTTTAATTTACTAAGTCTAAGATCTAGTTGTTCCTAGCTCGTTAACCTTTTTGTCAAACTCAAGTCAATTATGGCCAAAATTGAATACTTTAATTTTTATAATTTTTGAACTTTTCAATTTTTATGGGTTTTAAAATAAGTAATGCAAATGCAAAAATATACACATGAATGCGAAGGAAGAAGGCTTACCGAGCATACCCCCAAACTTAATCTTGACAGTGTCCTCACTGTCAAGCTACACCAAGAGGGTTGAAAATGTCGGCACTCCCCTGTTTATTTATTTATAATTTTTTTTATATTGTTTTTGATTTTTTTTTTATTGTTAATAGAAAAAGAAAACAAGGTCCTCCCCAAACTAAACAAGGCCTTACACAAGCCAAAGGTTAGCACCAACCATTCAAAAATCTTATCGTGGTAATGGTAGAGTTGGTGAAAGAATGGAGTGGAAAGAAAAGAAATGAGAAGCATACGAGACCGTGTGGGAAGAAAGGTAGAATATGGTCTCGGTAGGGGAGAAGAATGGCGGAAAAGAGAAAAAAGTGTAGCACGATCTTAAGGGTGTAAATCGAGTAAATAAATTAGCACAATTTGTGATGACCGATGTGTTAAAAGCGATTGTGCTAATCTATCAACCCGTCGAGAAATGGGGTCAAATCCCTCAAGATTCGCAAGAAAACATGGGTACGTCGAACTTGGTAAACCATTCATTGGAAATGGAAACGCGACGGAGTCTTGCGTGGTCGAAGCGATAGGAAGGACGAAAGGAAGTGATTTAGGGATAGTCTTAATCTCACCTAAGTAATCTGTCTCGAACTCAAAGAATTCCATTAATGGTTCGAATTGACTGTAAGCAACCGAGTCTGATGGTTCAACTAACTCATCTGAAAATTCAAAGGATTCAAACTCGGGAGGTGAGTCTTCAATATCGTCCGAAAAAGTGAAACACTCGTAGTCATTATCGTCTGTAAGAACTGTGTCAGATTCTAAGAGAAATTTTTCAAGCTCACAGTTTTCAAGCGTGATCTTTTGCGTGGTCGGAATGATGGAAAGGAGGGGGTTTGATTTAGGAAGTATAACAGTTAAAGGTTCAGGAGGATGAATTGAAAAATCCGACACATCAAACAAAAATGGTTCAACCTCAATATTATCCTCAATACTCTCCTCAATACTATCCTCATAAGTCTCCTCAAAATTTAGCTTATCCATGCCATTATCATCAAAATCAAGACACATATGAAGTTCGGGAGAAACAATTAATGACTAGGGATGATGAATTGGAGATAAAATTTCAGTCAAATTTACGGGTTCATCATCCAAAATATTCCCGGCGTCTATATTCTCAATCAAGTGAAAATTAATTTTTTCTGACACCTTATCAAAAACATGGGTATTTATCAATTCAGGTTCTAGAGTGGAGGTGTAAAGATCGAAAGGGTTAGGTGTGGTTTCACTCGAAAGAGACTCTGCACAATCTGGCAAATCAAGCACTACAAAGTCGCACAACTCATCATTTTGGACACATGTTTGAAAACTGGAGTTGTTGGATTCAATTGGGTATAGGTAGGTTTGATTTGGAAAGGTGTATAACTTACTCTCTCCTCTCAAATTGTCACTCTGTCCAACCGTCTCCTCATACATTGGAAAATTTGGAGCTAGTTGAAAACTAGCTACCGGTTCATTAGATTGCATAAGGGCGGTAATGGATGCATCCACATTCCTCACCATTTTGTTTGTTGCTAAAATATAAGCTTCCAACGACTGTTCCAAACTAGACATGGGTTGTGAAGGGGTTTCGGTAAAATATTCAAAGTTGTTTGGATTTTGGAAACTCCCAAATGGCTGTGTAGAATCAATGTCTATGGGAAGGTGGGAAAGTCGGGTAGAACTGGTAGGAATTGGATGGTTGGACAGGAGTAGGATCAACATTTGGATAAAAAGGTGAATGGACTTGTTGACACCTAGAACTAGATGTGTGGAGAGGAGTGAAAGATCGGCTACGAGATTGTTCAATATGCTCAGAAATAGACATGGGTTTAGGATTTACAATAGGACTTGAAGAAGGAGTATCAACGTAAGAAGATGGTGAAGGTTGAAATGGTTGATACAAAGTGGATTGCAAAGTCGAACTGTTTCTCCTAGACGCTTCTATTCGATCTTTCAAAGAAATTTTGGGTATGGAGGGGTCGTCCTTAAATCGACTGAAACAATTCGCGTAAGAGGCAAAGTTAGGTTCAGGATACCAAAGTTCGGCAAGAGATTTATGATGTGGGGTACCCATGATGTAAGAAGGAGAAGAAAAAGAAGGTGGGTGGTGCAAGGAGTTCTTAGCGACAAAATTTGCAAGTCTTTTTAAAAAAAATCCTCTTTTTTCTTTTATTCGGAACTTTTTTCAAAAAAAAAATTTCGATAAAGGGCTTTGACACACTTTCGATCAACCACAAATACACAATCAGGCCTAGATCTAGGGACACCTAGGTCAGCTAGACTACTCCTAACTGTGCCAAAGGGCTAGAAATAGGACCTCAAACCGCCTCTTCACCGCCAATCGCGGCCAGGTAAGTGCCAGGTGAGTGGGAGGCTCTCCACTACAAGTAGTGGCCCTAATTAAGTAACCACTCGCCTTAGACACACTTGCCTAGACACCGCAAAATCAGGTTAAGATTAACGGCCGATGCCTACAACTAGTCCTCTGTCCTATTGAGCGCGACGTCCTTAGGACTGAGTCTAGTATTTTTTAATTAAATATGGTCAATGCAAATGCCTTATGTGATTTCTGGGGTCCTGGGAAGGGTGATGAAATCCCCACCCAATCTAGATTGGTCTCAAGCCCCTTAAAGTCAGATTAAAGATACGCAAAACAGAAAAAATCACTTGCAATCATTTTTTTTATTTTAAGCGCGGTGCAAAGAATCCTGCATAAGATCAATTATTGGAAGGGGGAAGATTTTTTAAGCGCAAAGAATCCTGCAGGAGATTTGACAAAAGATATATCGGGATTTACAGAGGAGAGACAAAAGATCTTACAGTGCAAATTTCACGCACCAAAGCTTCCAACCCGCGGCGGTTCCGCGGTCGGGAGGGGTGTGCGGCGGCGGTTTCGCGGTCAGGTAAGCAGCTCGGGTCCCAAGAAAAATTTTTAGATGATGATCGCACCAGAGAACCACGCTTCCGCGGTCAGAAAGGGTGTGCGGCGGCGGTTCTGCGGTCAGGGTACTGGTTCAGATCCCAAGAATTTTTCTGCTGTTCTATTGTTGAAATCCTCTGCTGTTCAGATTTGATATTTGCTGTTTTGATCTCTGGATTTTTCCAGATCCGAACTCGATTGTATATCCTGCAAAATTCAAACAAAAATACCCTTCACAAAATAACAAAATGATAAATTTTTATATTTTTTTTATTTTTCAGTTTTTTATGATTTTTTCAATTTTAGATTAACCTGAAATTGCAAAAAGGAAATAACACGCCATTCCCGGCAACGGCGCCATTTGATTCGTATGTCAAAAATATTTCTAAACCGCAATCAAGAACGGCGTCGCTTGGTAGCTATCCAGTGAGTACGGGTCGGTCCACAGGGATTTTGTGAATTTCCTAATTGTTCTAACGAGTTAATTCCGATTGGGGTCGGATTGATTAAATCTAAAAACTAAATTGATTTATACTCAAATTATCTAGATCTAAGTCTTACTAGGGTTAGGTTTAGAGTAGGTTTGGAAATGTAAATAAATCTCACCGCTTTCTCTACCCAAATTAAGATTTATGAGGAGTTATGATAATTATCAATAAAGGGGATTAAATCCATTCGGGAAGATGTTTCTTCCTCTAGGTTCTTGTCCTTCCTTTATCGATCCTTACCCTAACCTCCATGGAAAACACGCTCAACCGGGCATTTATACTACGGTATCACCGCTACCTTATGAGATAGGATGTCGTAGGGAGCGGTGTGTGCATGTATGCATAGAGTCTTATTGATTATATATGATGGGCAAGAAAGGGATGAGAGATCTCATCTTTCAAAAGCCTTCCCCAAAGCTAACCCTAACAAGCGAGGAGACTACTCGCTCATTAGAGAATTTAAGAACATACTATCTATCTATCTAGGGCAAGAAATTAAAGATCTAAATTAGGGCAATTAAATAAAACTACTTATTTTACAGATGGCTCTCTCCAAACATTTACACAGGGTTGTCAGATCTGAATAGATGATATGAAAAGAGGTATCGATGCTCTCCAAAAGAAATCTGAATTTTATTAATGAAAGGAGGCATACCTCAAAAGAGGTATTAGGGCTTCTATTTATAGATTCATAGAAACCCTAGGTTACAATTGACTCGCACATCTGATTTTACAAAAATACCCCTAGGAAGACTAGTCAGCGCCGCAAAATATTATGGTAAAATTTTTAGCCCCTACGTGCTCTACCCGGCCGTGGAACCGCGGCCAAAAGGCGGTCTTGAACTCTGTAATTTCTTCTGCTGGCTTTTGTCATGTTTGTCTTCCTATTTCTCTGGTTTGTTCTTCGGATTGGCTTCTAGGCTTCTTCCAGATCTCCCAGTGAATAATTGTGGTGGACTTCTACCGTTACTTTGTGACGAAGTCTTGAACCTTGCACTGCCTTGTACTTTGTGAACTGATTTTCATGTAGGCTTGATCAAGATCCTTCTATTTGTTGGTCGTAGTCTCACTTTTGCATCGTCTTTTATCTTTTTCACTGTTTTCGTTCTGAGAACCTGTAACCTGTAACTATGTAGCAGACATGGGTCAAAAGCACCTGTTTATTTGTAAAATGCATAAGAATGGGGAATGTAATAATGCAATATTATGATATGAACAAACATCGACTCCCTATACCGGGAGAGACGAATTCCCAACAGTCGCTCACTGCCTCCATGTGGCTCGGGACTGTACCCAACTACAACCTATTTGCACGACTCCTTTGAGCCGTGGTAGGATAGTAATCAAAGTATAGTGGGAACTCACACGAGACAAATGATGATCTCAGGTCGACAGACTATCTGCACTCATGTCACCAGAGAGTTGCTATCTGACGTTAGATATAATACCATCTAGTCAGTTCTCGGTGAGTCCTGTCTGGTGTACTCACACCCAGTGAGCACATGTATACAATCTTAGGTGAACCTCACCAATGGCTGCGGGACCAATCCATCGCCCCTCGTCAGGGTCTAGATATATATACACTGGTCTACTCTGGAGCAACGTTGCTCAGTCTCGATACTCCTACGACTAGGGACGCTTTTAAGGATGTGCCTATAGACTACCCAGCTCCCACCAGTATGGTCATCATTACAACGCAGGTAGTCAGGCAAAGATCCTACGAGCTTTATCAACATGTATAAATGATATGAAATACAAAGTAAAACACATCACATGTTAAGATAAAGACAAACCAAATAGCATACTATCATATCAAGCAAGATTGTCCTATACATATATATCCCTAACATCCTGTACAATGAAGGCCTCTAGGGCATACATATCCAACAATGATAATATGAAATTTTCATATTCTCATCGATACTCATATATGAAAATCAAAGTGTGGCTTAGTCCCCGTCTATCGGTTAACATACGTTCGATGTTCGTCGTGATATAGAACTATACGAAGGTTGTTAAATATTGGACGGTATAATTCGGTACTAACAACTGTCATGTAGTCTATGTGATGAAAAGATTCAATCGTATGATAACCGATAGATTTATCCAGTGTGGACAAATTAGGAATGTATAAAGAAAACACCCGCATTCACTTGTGTTTTCATTCGTTTCGAGTTATTTCGTCGGTATTTTCCGCTGGTTCTCCGTGTACAAAGATATATTAGATGTTCATTTCAACGTTGTTTCACAGTATTGAAATGATTATCTATTCTATTACAGTGTACTCGGAGAACAGCGGGGAGGTGCTGCCGAAATTTACTCGAAACGGATGAAAGCACAAGCGAATGGGTGTCTGCTCTATATATTCTTAATGAGATAGAATCCTTACCCCCGACAGCCGAAACACACACATACAACACGAATACATAATAAACGCACACATAAAGCACATACACACTAACAACTCTACACTTAAGCGAAATCATAAATTGAAACACACATACACAGAAATAAAAGGAACGTATGGGAATTTAATTCCTCTAAAAATTAGGGTTAGGTTTTAGGATGCACTAGTTCCTTCATTAGGATACTCGATGATAACGTAAACGTACAAGTTTATCGTAAATTTAACTCTTCATATAAGAACTTAGTTCTTCCTCTGGTTGAGATTTGCAGAAGCAAATCTTCCCACAAATTGAGAATTTAATTCTTATCGGGGAGATTTTGTTCTGCAGATTCAAAACTTAGGGGAAAAGAACTAAGTTAAAAAGAAATACAGGAATATATGGGAATTTAATTCCTCCAAAAATTAGGGTTAGGGTTTAGGGTGCACTAGTTCCTTCAGTATGATACTCGATGATAACGTAAACGTACAACTTTACCGTAAATTTAACCCTTCATATAAGAACTTAGTTCTTCCTCTGCTTGAGATTTGCAGAAGCAAATCTCCCCACAAGTTGAGAATTTAATTCTCATCGGGGAGATTTTGTTTTGCAGATTCAAAACTTAGGAGAAAAGAACTAAGTTAAAAAGAAATAACACGAACATATGCGAATTTAATTCCTCCAAAAATTAGGGTTAGGATTTAGGGTGCACTAGTTCCTTCAGTAGGATACTCGATGATAACGTAAACGTACAACTTACCGTAAATTTAATCCTTCATATAAGAACTTAATTCTTCCTCTGGTTGAGATTTGCAGAAGCAAATCTCCCCACAAGTTGAGAATTTAATTCTCATCGGGGAGATTTTGTTCTGCAGATTCAAAGCTTAGGGGAAAAGAACTAAGTTAAAAAGAAATAACACGAACATATGCGAATTTAATTCCTCCAAAAATTAGGGTTAGGATTTAGGGTGCACTAGTTCTTTCAGTAGGATACTAGATGATAACGTAAACGTACATTTTTACCGTAAACTTAACCCTTCATATAAGAACTTAGTTCTTCCTATGGTTGAGATTTGCAGAAGCAAATCTTCCTACAAGTTGAGAATTTAATTCTCATTAGGGAGATTTTGTTCTGCAGATTCAAAACTTAGGGGAAAAGAACTAAGTTAAAAAGAAATAACACGAACATATGCGAATTTAATTCATCCAAAAATTAGGGTTTAATCCTATATAAAGAACCTAGTTCTTTAAAAAAATGATAATGATCCAAGATCTTCAAATTTAACTTTGTTTATCGATAATTTATTCTTTTCCACGACAAACTTGTATCTACGGATTTTCTTCTTTGTCAGTAACCATCCCGTTCTTAGATTTCTCAATATAGTCATCATAACCTACAATTTATATGTTATATAGTCTAACATGGCCCATGAGTATATCAGAGTTAAGGACTAGATGTACGTGGATTGGGAATAACGTATGCAACCTAAGTTTGTCACAGGAGTTGCTGCTTTCATTGAATTTGCATGCGCACATAATAAGATCGTGTCAGAGAAGATTCTCTGCCCGTGCGATTGATGTGGGAATAAGTATTGGCAGAAGGTAGAATTCGTAGAGCTTCATATCGTTAAATATATTTTTATAGACTATATACAACTTGGCTATATCACGGGGAATGAGAAGAAGAAGACAATAATGCGGCAGAAGAAGGAGAAGAAGACGGTAATGCGGCAGAAGAAGAAGATGGTAATTTCTTTCCAGGAGAAGAAATGAAGGATATGGTAAAGGCTGCCCTAGGTGATAGTATTCGTACCGAAGATGGCATTCCTTCCGGTCAGGGACCGCGTGCGGATAAATATGAAAAGTTCATAAATGATGCTAGAAGACCAATTTATGAGAATGCAAAGTATTCCACCCTATCATGGTTCGTCCAACTTTTCCAGATTAAGTGCCTAAATGGATGGAGCAACAAGTCATTCACGATACTTCTGAAGTTCTTGAAAGATTCTATGCCCCCGGGAAATAACGTGCCCGACAGCTGGTACGGAGCCCAGAAAATGATGTTTGATTTGGGTCTGAAGTGTGAGAAGATTCAAGCATGTCCCAAAAATTGTATGTTGTATCGGAAAGAGAATTCAGATTTGAAAGTGTGTCTGACATGCGGAGAGGCCAGGTATAAGCCGAAAGATTCTGTTAAGAAGCCCGATATACCTGTCAAGAAAGCACGATACTTTCCCATAACACAGAGCCTGCAGAGGCTATTCAGGTGCAAGAAAATAGCCGAGGCAATGATTTGTCATCACCATGCTCCTCCAAGTGAAGATGAAAAAATGAGTCATCCAAGAGATTCACCGGCATTGAAGGATTTCGATAGGAGGCACGAAATATTTAGTAGTGATCCTCGCAATTTCAGGCTCGGACTCGCTAGTGATGGTTTCTGCCCATTCAATTATATGGCTGGAAGCCACAGCACATGGCCCGTTGTAATGATAGTTTATAATCTGTCGTCTTGGTTGGCTATGGATCAATTCTACTTTATGATGTCTCTTCTTATTGACGGACCAAACTCACCGGGAAACAATATTGGCGTCTATCTCCGACCTCTGATTGATGAGTTAAAATCTTTATTCATTGATGGTGTAGAGACTTACGATGCAAACACAGATACAACATTCACACTGCGTGCGGCTTTAATGTTGACAATTAATGACTTTCCTGCGTATGGAATGCTATCAGGTTAGTCCGTACATGGTCACAAAGCATGCCCTTATTACCATAAATATACAACATCGAAATTCTTGAATTTTAGTAGGAAGGTTTGTTATTGCGGTCATCGGCGTTTTCTGCCACTAGACCATCCCTACAGGTTAGACGCTACTCACTTTAATGGTCATCAGGAGTTTCTTGGGCCTCCAGACTCATTATCCGGAGAGAACGTGACTGTTCAGTGGGATGGTTAGAATAATGTGGCCTTCGGGATAGATCCGGAAAAACAGGTGAAACCGCCCTACTGGAACAAGTTAAGCATTTTCTTCGAGTTTCTGTACTGGTCAACAAATTTAGTGTGTCATTTTCTGGACGTCATGCACATAGAGAAGGGAGTATCCGAGCACGTACTCAACTTGCTTCGTTGTAAAGACGGAAAATCGAAAGACAACCTCAGTGCTCGGATGGATCTTCAGGACTGGAAAATTAAAAGTGAATTGCATCCTAAACCGATCGCGGGTAAACCAGGCAAGTTTGTACTTCCCAATGCCGCATATCATATGTCACAACTGGAGAAGAAAAGATTCCTACAGGTGTTGCATGATTTGAAAGTTCTTACAGGCTTCTCAGGATCATTTAGTAAGAAGATAAAAATTATGAAAGGCAAGATCGATGGACTGAGAAGTCATGATCATCATATTATTATGGAGCACATTCTTCCATTAGCCCTCAGGACTTCTCTTCCCGAATCGGTTGGTCTAATAATCAATGGCCTTTGTTGATTTTTTTTAGAGAATTGTGTGCTAAAACCCTTGATATTATGACGCTGGAGAATCTAGAAAAATTCTATTTCGTTGATACTTTGTAAGCTTGAGCGTATTTTCCCACCGTCATTCTTCGATATCATAATACACCTAACGGTTTATCTTGCAACTAAGGCTAAGTTAGCCGGACCAGTAAAATATCGATGGATGTATCCCGTCGAAAAGTACGTGGAATTTTTTGTTTCACGCAATTTTCAAAATTATTGTTGTCCTATATGCCCGTATTTATATATTTAACATATTTTTCTTTGGGTATCTCTACACTCTAAAAAATTATACGCAATAGAAATCGACCAGATGGTTCTATCATGCAAGGTTATCTTCTAGATGAAGCAAGCACATTTTGTTCCCGCTATCTGGACGAGAATATTGAGACGGAGCTTAACCGGTCTCGGAGAATTCAGGACGAGCCATATGGTAAAGCAGATTATAAGAGAGTAGAAACTATATTTATTAACAAGATATATCGGTTTATCCTCCTCAATAGCGAATGTCTTGAAAAAATTAGAGAGTAAGTTTTTTTTGGATTAATTGTTATATTTGTATTTGTGTGTGTATAAAACGATATAATAATAATGTTATAATTTATTGATGAGAACATAAATCATTTTAACGAGGTGCGTGAGGGGCATCCTGATTGGAATGATAAACGATTGGAAAAATATTATCAGGATATTTTTTGCAATTGAGTTGCAGATCATGTAAGTTCGAATAATATGTTGTTGCTACAAGTCTTAATCTAAACATATATCGTTATGTATTTGTCGTAAAATTTGTTTTGTCAGATCCACGATTCGAACTTATCTGCATCATTAGAGAGTGATTCAAGATGTTTAGCTCAGTTTCCTAGTATGGAGGTTGCATATTATAAAGGATTCGGTGCCCTTGGATACAAATTTGAAGTTAAGGACATAGAAATATCTCGAACCACTTAGAATAGTGGGATTGCAACGGTAGGATCGGATGGTGTGGTTTATTATAGATACTTAAATTGCATAGTTGGCATCCAATATTTTGGACGATCAGAACCGTTTTATATATTTCAATGTACTTGGTACGATACATGAACCGATGCGGATAAGTGGAGAAACAATCTCGGGACTTGGAAAGATGAATATGGATTGACTAGTGTGAACACATTTCGATTTTACGGTCAGGACGATCCATTTATCTTTCCGGACCAAGCGTTCCAAGTATACTACTCACAGTGCTTGAAGCAGCCGGGATAGAGTGTCGTATGCCGTTGGAAACCCAAGGATGTTTACGATGTCCCAGAATTCGAGGATCGTATGGAGGACAGCGATGAGGACGAAGAAGAGAGAAGACTTAGAGTGCTCCGACCGTCTGTTTCAAAAGACGGGTTGTTTTCGGCTGATCGTGAAGTTACGTGGGTTAGAAATGATATCGATGATGAAATCCAAGTAGATATGTCTAATGCGTCCATGAAACGAAAAAGGTTATCAGTAATCTTATATTATTACTTCACATTTTTACGATCTATACATATATAGCATGCATATATAATGATTATAATCTCGTCTAGATTTTATGACGACGACCGGAGCAGCGAGGGGTGGCAGGAGCACCAGCCGCGGCAGAGGCAGAGGCAGAGGCATAGTGGTTCTTCCACTCGAAGAGCTGCGTAGGGAACTTCAGAGGGCCAGTCTTACACCCCGATCGGAGACCCCTTCGGATGACTTTTTCCGTGTAGACTTTGCCACACCTCCAGGTATATTGCACGCATATTCATTTTGAATGTAATATTATAGATATACACGCATATTTTTTCAAAATTGCTTATATAGTCAATGTTTGATTATCTAGCTGTTGGTGGTGCGTCCACATCATAGGCAAAGGTCACTCCCGCACCTCCAGGTATGTTTATATATCTTGTAGTTCATGCATATTGATTTAGAATGTTATATCATAAATGTACACACATTCTTTTTGCTCTTACTTGGATAATCATTTTTTTATTGTCTAGCTGTAGGTGGTGCCTCCACATCTCGGGCAGAGGCCACCATCGCACATGCGGGTATGTTTATATATCCTATAGTGCATGCATATTAATTTAGAATGTTATATTATTGATCTACACATCCTTTTTGTAATTACTTATATAATCTATTTTTAATTGTCTAATTATAGATGGTGCGTCCATATCTGGCGCAGAGGCCACTCCCACCACTTTCGTACCCTCCACTCAGTCTGCAGGTTAGTATGAATAAATATAAAATATTTATTCATTTTACACATCCTCTAAGAATGAACATGAACTTCATGTAATTTTATCGTCAATGTTTATTTTCTAGTTGGAGGGGATGCGTCCACATCCAGATCACCAGTTATTCCTCACCAGAGGAACTATCGTCCCGCTCGTGCTGCTGCCCGAGCCTAGGCTCGTGCTGCTGCCCGAGCCTAGGCTCGTGCTGCTGTCGCCGGAGGTATATATCGCACTTCAATTTTCGTTAAACCTTTGATTTCTTAATACCACTTTGTCTTAATATTGAGTGTCTTGATATTTCTTGTAGATGCAGGGCAGCCCCATCCCGAGAGGGGGGCTCGAGGGCCAAATCAGTCCCACAGGCTGAGGCCCGACAGAGCTAGGGGAGGCAGCATTCCCCCTCTTCTTTACCCCCGATTATCGCTATACCGGAGATTATGCAGAGAGGTTCGGCCGGTACATGGGGGATGAGAGCCGCCTTGTGAAGAAGTATCCACTTCACGTTGAGTGGAGCGATCAGCACCGGCGCTCATTTGCCCTCTTCTGGGATCAGGCTCAGGTATTAATATATATTTTCATTTGACTTATCCAATATATTTATTATTATTTAACATTTGCAATTTAAATACATTGTTTTTTTGTATTTGCAGTTGGATTACAACTTTCAGCCTGTACCCGACCCTGATCGCCCTGAGAGAGTGCTCGATCTTCACGCTCTGTACAATGGCCTGATGAAGAACATGCAATCAAAGGTCCGATATAATAGAAACGAACTGAAGATCGACTGCTATTTCATGTGAATGGCGACCCCGAGGCAGAGAGAGCGGCTCTCCTACATACTCCGGCCTTTGTGAGAGTCAACGTAAATACATGGCCTCTCTTGTGCCAATATTTCGACTCTCAGCGTAAACAGGTTTGTAATTTAAATGTAATTCATTGTTTAGTATATAATTTATTTTTTTGTGTTGCTTAATTAGAAAACTAAATCTGAATGTGTTGTGCAGAAACATGCCGATCAAAATAAAGAGAATAGGAAGTCGGCGAAGAAGGATCGCCCCACTTATACATGTGGCTTGATGAACATTACTCGTGCCATGGAGGCATCGGTAAATTACAATAGATCTATTTTGATATAATGTAATATTAAGAGTTATTTAATAATATATGTAATTTTTTTGCGAATTGCAGAGAACTCAGACCTTGGCGCAGGGTGGTATACCGGGCGTACTGACCGCGGCACCTCGACAGATCCCGCCACGGGCGAGTTTCGATTTCCCGACACCGCTACCCAGGAGTATTACGTAAGTGTTAATATTTATTTCAACAAGTTTGAAATTTTTGTTTTGAAAAGTTCAAATTTAAATGATATACTTATATTTTAATGGTTAATGTGGGTGTAGGAGGGGGTAGTGGAGCAGGCGGAGGCATCGGGGATCAATTTTACTGGACAGACCAATATGATACTGCTGACCCCAGTCCTAGACGCCACACACGGAGGGCGCCACGGAGGTTGGGAGAGAGACCGGGAACTGGGTCCTAGCAGGGCCCATATGAGGTTGGACTTCACTCCGGCGGTTACTTCCCCTACCCCCGTGAGCGACGTCTAGAGCATGATGTTGTCGTCTTGAAGACCACCGTCGAAGAGTTGAAGGAGATGGTACGTATACTACTTAATAGTAAAATATTATATCACGTTATAGATAGTAACATATGCAATTAGTAGCCTGAACTTATTTGGTTGTAGACTTAGCTTTGATTAATCATACTTACATAAAACTATCTAATTAAAATAAACTACGGGTTTTTAAACTAAATACTCAAACGAGACCTAAGTCCCTAAGTAATCTTAGATTAGGGTTTCGCAATAATCCAATAATGATACGAACTCGACTAAAATCTAATACACCGTTCTTACTCGTTTATTACACACAAAATTTAACAGGTCTCTTTCGGCTGCAGCTCCACATGCATCTTCTTCGACTGCGGCTCCGCAAGCCACTATCTCGGTTGCGGTTGCGCAGACCACTCCTGCAGCTTCACAGCCCGCTCAGACTCCCGCACAGTCTGCTCCTTCATTAGTCGAGTTTTTGACGACTCAGGGCTGCACCGAGGAGCAAATGTGCCAGATTTCGGCGATTACCAGAGGTGGAGGAGCTGGACCGAGTTAGGGTAGTTTTATTTATATTTTTGAGGATGTATGTACTTATCTGATACGTATTGTATAAATTTTGGATGATATTGGTGGTTGTTTGCTTGTTCACGATGATTTAGCTTGATATCGTATTCTGTTTGTTTATTTCTTTTATATATTATGCGTGAAATGTTGATTATGAATATTTTTGTATTTGGTTATATATATATATATATATATATATTGTGCACAGGACGGGGAAAAAACAGGAAGCCCTTTTTAAAAAAAAACTGATATTTTGTCCCTACGGATTAATCCGTAGATCCATCTGTTACATCTAAGGATTAATCCGTAGGTCCACTGTTTACCCTTACACAGTTAGCCGTAAGGGCAAAATATCAGGATACCTGATATTTTGTCCCTATGGACTCAGTAAAACTTGCCCCTACGAATTTATCCGTAGAAGCATTTATCTGGACCTACGGATGTATTCGTAGGGGCACCAATCAGGTCCTACGAATACATCCGTAGGAACGATTATTTTATTTTATAGACCAATAAATTAAAATATTTATCAGGCCCTACGGATTAAGACGTAGGTGCAATTATTATTCCGTAGGGACATGTTCATGAAGAAAACTTGCACCTGCGGCTTTTGCACCTACGGGATAGTATTTTGCCCTACCGATATATCCGTAGGGGCAGTGTTTTGCTCCTACGGATAAATCCGTAGGGGCAACCCCTTATTGGAGTAGTGGTAGCATGAATATAATTGAGGGTTAGTTTAACATGAATCAATTAAAAATTGATAATGCCAAATATTTTCTTGACAATTAAATGAACAAATTTTTTGAAACAAAAAAAAGTTAAAAAATGAACAAATAAATTGAAACGGAAGGAGTATATTACCGAGTTAAAAGCGATATAGCAGTCATCAGTATACTCCAAGCTTATACAAGGGAAAGACAGCGCCGGAGATCCCTCCTGCGTCGTCTCTTCCGACATTCAAGTTAGTTCTTAAGCATGCAGCACTCATGGGGGAGGGGGATCCACCGGTGGATTGACATTTGATACATGTTAGGTGTTTGGCGTACCGGCGGTAGGCATTCCCACGTATATTGGCGATGTAATATATCGCAAGAGCTTACTGGGCATGTGATGCTTCACTGACCCATTACCTGCGAAATAAGGCAGAAGCTTTTGCGTGGTGGGACCCATATTGTCTACATGTGCTTGTTCCGCTGGCACTGGGCCTGCGGAGCTCCAAAGCCCCATTATTTTCGATATGTTATAGTAAATTAGCTGTCTTGTAAGGGCAAAAAAAGGGGTACTGTGTCTTGCAACTGTTTGCTGTCTATTTTCCTGGACAAACTTGTCATTGCATGTGCTAAATTAATTTGTAAGATGTAACCACTTCTTAAAATTGAAACCTATATTAACCATCATTTAAATTAATTAACTGCTGGTTTATTTTTTATTTTTGAGGAAAGAGCAGGAGATCAAGCCCGTCTCTGCATGAACATTAATATAAAGTAAAGTAGTGTTGAAGTTTACACGAGGAACAAAAGCGATCTAGAAAATTTACACGAAATTGCAAAACAGAACAACAGAAAGAAAGGAGAATTAGAGTTTTCTCCATATTCCCACTATTCTTGGATCTATTTTCCACCGCAAAACCGCTCCAGCACAACACCCATCATCCCAGCAACCATTTCTTTTACTCCGGCTCTTGGAAACTCTTCATCCTTCCATCATCCCAGCAACCCATGGCATGCTATGACTTTACAATATGTCACCAACATCTATATCCTAATCTCTTGTTATCATAGAGAGTAGTATAACGGTAAAGATAATGGTTTCCAAGGGAAACAAAATAATCTAGAGCGTCAAATCATACAGGGGCAACTATGCAAATATCTTTTGTAAACCATAACTCAGTTAGAGAATTAGACATCAATTTCTTGAGATTTGACCACCAAATAAAACACAACCAATCTCCTTGGTCACTTCGCCCCATACAAAATAACACCAATCAAACTACTTTGCAAATATCCATCCTTCGTTAATCCTGCAACAAGAGAAGAGCATCAACTGGACAAAGTCAAATATCCAAAGACAGGCCTCAACCCTTAGCATTCCACGCCCATTCTACTTGTTCTTAAAACCCCTTATAAATCTCCCTCAACTCTCCTTCACATTTACACTACCTTCTTCAAATGGCGCAAACTCGAATTCTCACTCTTTTCCTCTTCTCGATCTTCCTCTTCATTACGACCACAATTTCTGAACCAGTGAACTTACCTACGATTTCCTCAGCCGCTGCAGCACTCCTTTCATTTAAGGCCACTGTATCAGATCCTTCAGGGTTATTACACAGCTGGAATGCCGATTCTGAACCATGCACCAGCCGATGGGCGGGAATAGTTTGCATTATCCATGGACCCGTAATCGGGCTCTTCTTGAGGAATTTTAATTTATCCGGGCCATTAAATCTCGACCCGTTAACCTCGTTGCCCTCGATTCGATACTTGATATTTACCGGTAACAGTTTTACTGGACCCATCCCCGACTTAAAAGGATTCAAGAAGCTGTCGAGAGTTTACATATCGGGGACGAAATTGTCAGGAGAGATCCCTGACGATGCGTTCGAGGGCATGTCATCGCTGAAGAGGGTCGTTTTATCAAGGAATGAGTTTTCGGGTCGGATACCGAGCTCACTTGCTCGAGTGGAATCGCTTCAAGAATTAAGGTTGGACAATAATGGATTCGTTGGTGAGATACCCAATTTCAGGCAATTGGGATTGACAGTGGTAAACTTTTCGAATAATCGGTTGGAGGGAAAGATCCCTGATGTGCTTTGCAAGATGAATGTCAGAATGTTTGAAGGTAAGACCCCAACAATTTGAACAACAATTTTACTGATTTAAACGTCGCAAACTCTTGAATAAGTTGCAAATCGATCATAGGGCTTTTCCCTTGTTAAAATTTCAGGCAACAGTGATCTATGTGGCCCGCCAACGGAAGTCCCATGTGAGACGCCATCCCCATCGCCATTAGAGGGAAACATTCCTCAAGAGCTTGGCAAGATGAATGCCAGCATGTTTGCAGGTGAGGCCCCAGCAGTACGAGAACAAAGCAATCCACTTATTTATCGCAAATTCGGTAAATTTAAGGCAAAAGGTATCTATGTGGCCTGCTGAAGTGCTGAGGCATCATCGTCGGAAGATTAGAATACTTCATAATGCTGAATGAGAAATCGATCGATAAAGATATTTTAGTTAATAAGAAGACGATATTTTAGTTAATAAGAAGACGATTTTTCTCGACTCTCGTACTCATATATGCATTGATTTTATTTATCTTTCTTTCCTTTCCTGTTTCATATAGTATCATCATTGTTAATTGTCTTAATTTTAAGTGATTAAGATCCTCTGCTATAAGTATGGTTCATTAGCAGCCCAATTATAAACCATTGAATTTTATCAGCACTAGATGTAGAGCATCCGGACTGAATTGTACCTCAAAAGTACGATAGAAATATTAGATTTTCTTTTTGTGAACTTTACAAAATCTCCCAACAAAAAATCGTCCAACGTCTTCATAGATTCAATAAATTTGAACACTGAATAAAAAATGGCGAAGAAGACTAAACTGTACCTTGAACCAACAGCATGATATAATCAGGGGCGCTTACCGCTACATGCGAATTCGAATAGTTTCTACAAACTAATTTGCCATAGATGGATAAGTCCAATAACAAGAAAAAGAAGAATTAAGTACTGAATTTTCAAACTATTTATAACAGGCAAAATTTAGATCAGGCTAACACAAGCACGCTAAATAAGGCAGAATTAACTCAACATTCAACAACCCACAGCTTGTGAGCCAGGGCACCCTTTTTGAAGGGCTTGCGATAGCCAGCTTGACTCACACATGGTCAAAAAACCCACCATCTCCGCCGCGTGTTCATTCAGAAAAAGAATTGCTGTAAGTTATTATAGTATAAATGTAACAGTAAATGAAACCAGTTGAAATTATAATCAGATACATCATATTGCATTTTAAGAAAAACAAAATCAAATTTTAATAATCAGAGATGATGATGAATGCATGTATAACATAAAGAGAATGTGACAAATCATACGATTGAAAAAAGCAAACGAGTTCAGAAAACCATAGCGCGGAGAGAGAGAGAGAGAGATTACATTGGTTTGCTGATCGTTTGATTGCATGACAATAGGAGGGAGTACGCCTTTGTCGATGGTGCGGACATACGGCTGTATCTTCTCCTCTAACAGCACAACAAACAACAACAACAACTGAGCCTTTTATCCCAAGCATATGGGGTAGGCTATATGAACCAACATGATAATCACGCCGGGTCCAGCATATGAATCCTCTGTCTCCACTCACTTCTATCAAACAATATACTTTCATTGAGTCCTTTGGCAACCATATCGTTTCGTATCACCTCCATCCACGTTTTCTTCGGTCTTCCTTTTGCCCTTTTGCCATTGCCCATATCGAGAGTATCTATTCGTCGAACCGGTTCTTCCATAGGTCTGCGTCGCACATGACCAAACCATCTTAGCCGGTTTTCCCGCATCTTCTCCTCCACAGGTGCTATACCAACTTTTGCACGAATATCCTCATTTCGCACCTTATCTTTTCTAGTGTTACCGCACATCCAACGAAGCATGCGCATCTCCGCTACGTGCATCTTCTGTGTATGATGCTTCTTAGGAGCCCAGCATTCTGTACCATATAATAAGACAGGCCGAATAGCGCTCCGATAAAACTTCCCTTTCAATTTTAACAGAAAGTTACGATCACACAAAATCCCTGTTGCACTCCTCCATTTCAACCAACCAGCTTGGATCCTTTGATTAAAATCACTATCGATCTCCCCATTCTTTTGGATGATGGAACCTAGATATCTAAACTGGTCGCTCGGTGATATCTCTTGCCCTTCCAATGTTATACCAATATGGTTTTGACTTCTCTGGCTACTAAATTTGCAGTGCATATATGCTGTCTTGGACCTGCTCAATCTGAATCCCCGAGATTCCAATGTTTGCCTCCATAATTCCAATTTAGCATTAACCCCTGCTTTCGTCTCATTTACTAGAACAATATCATCAGCGAATAGCATACACCAAGATACCTCATCTTGGATAGTTCTAGTAAGCTCATCCATCACGATGGTAAACAGGAATGGACTTAATGTAGATCCTTGATGTAAACCAATAATAATCGGAAAATCACTCGTTAAGCCGCCGCAAGTTCTGACATTTGCCACTACTCCGCCGTACATATCCTTGATTATATCAATATACTTGATGGGGACCCCCTTCTTCATCATTGTCCCCCATAATACCTCTCTAGGTACCTTGTCGTACGCTTTTTCTAAATCAATAAATATCATATGCAAATCTCTTCTCCTCTCTCGAAAGCGCTCGACAAGTTGACGAAGCAAATGAATCGTCTCTGTCGTCGATCGTCCAGGCATGAACCCAAATTGGTTCTCTGTTATCTTAATATCCTTCCTTAGCCTGTGTTCAATCACTCTCTCCCAAAACTTCATGGTGTGACACATTAGTTTTATTCCACGGTAGTTTGAGCAACTTTGAATGTCACCCTTGTTCTTGTAGATAGGTACAAGGATACTTTTCCTCCATTCATTTGGTATCTTTTTTGTTTGCCAAATCTTATTAAACAGATCTGTCAGCCATTTAACGCCTATTTCTCCTAAGTATCTCCAAATCTCGATAGGAATCCCGTCAGGACCAACCGCTTTTCTTAAACCCATTCTGTTCAAAACTTCTTTAACCTCAGGAAGTCTTATTTTACGCATGAAATCACGGTTTATATCTTGAGATTGAATGACAAGTCCATCTAAATTCTTAGTAAAGCTCTCATTGAACAATTTGTCAAAATAATCTCTCCATCTTTCCTTGATATCCTCATCTCGAACTAAAACCTTCTGATTTTCATTTTTGACACACTTCACCGCACATAAGTCTCTAGTCTTCCTCTCCCGCATTCGAGCAATCCGGTATATATCATTTGCAGCCTCTTTAGTGTCTAGTTTCTCGTACACCTCCTTGTAGACCTTAGATTTAGCTTCCCGAACAGCTTTCTTAACTTCCTTTTTAGCCATTTTGTACTTCTCAAATCTCTCCGCATCTCTACTTTTTTTCAAATCTTTATAAGAATCCCTTTTAATTTTAATAGCAGCCTTTACATCTTTATTCCACCATGATATGTCCTTAGATGGTGGAGCACCACCTCTCGACTCACCAAGTAGATCTCTAGCTACCTTCTTGATACAACTAGCCATTTTGTTCCATATTTTATCTGGATCATCTTCCGACTGCCAATCCGCTTCTTGTACTACACGATCTATAAAAGCCTTTTGGTTACCTTCTTTCAATCGCCGCCATTTAATTTTAGGCTCTACCTTACGTCTAATCTTCCTAGGTTCTCTTCTAAATCGAAAATCTAGAACTAAAAGTCTATGTTGGGTGGTTACACTCTCACCTGGCACTACCTTACAGTCGATACAACAACATCTATCTATTCTTCTCGTCAGAAAAAAGTCTATTTGACTAGCACTTGATCCACTCCTAAAAGTGATAAGGTGGGACTCTCTTTTCCTAAACCAGATGTTTGCTAAGATCAAGTCATAAGATAAAGCAAAATCTAGAATCGAGTCACCTACTTCATTTCTTTGTCCGAAACCAAAACCTCCATGGATAGTATCAAACCCACTACGACTAGTACCTACATGTCCATTAAGATCACCACCAATAAATAACTTCTCTCCACTAGGTATACTTTGCACCACCTCGTCTAAATCCTCCCAGAATAGACGCTTACTAGCGTCATCAAGACCTATCTGTGGTGCATAAGCACTAATAACATTAAGAATCTCTCCACCTAGAATAAGCTTAACCAGTAAAATTCTATCACCTTTTCTCCTAATCTCAACTACATCCTCAAGCAACCGTCTATCTATGATTATGCTACCCTATTACGATTTTTATCTCTACCCGTATACCAAAGCTTATAACCCCAAGGCTCTATGACTCTACTTTTTTCACCTACCCACTTAGTTTCTTGCAAACGCATAATACCAACTCTCCTCCTAATCATCACCTCCATTAATTCTATTAGTCTACCCGTAAGGGAACCTATGTTTCAGGAAGCTAGACGGATCCTATGAAACCCTTGCTTATTTGTCACTATACCCGGGGTCCGATGTAGCGCGCCGTCTCTGGACGACGACCCTTGCTTATTTGTCACTACACCCGGGGTCCGATGTAGCGCGCCGTCTGTAGACGACGACCCTTGCTTATTTTTCATGACACCCGGGGTCCGATGTAGCGCGCCATCTCTGGACGACGACACTTGCTTATTTGTCACTACACCCGGGATCCGATGTAGCGCGCCGCATCTGGACGACGACCTAGAAGCCCTTGCATATTTAACACTACACCCGGGATCCGATGTAGCGCGTCGCTGAGTAGGGGACGCCCCAACGATATTCTTATTATGATTCATGTCATAGAATGTGACAAAGTTTTACGTTGGCTGTCACAAGCCTACCACAAGCCTCACCCTTTCTCATCCGGACTTGGGACCGGCAACGGTGGGTTTCTATGACAGCATTTAACTGAAATTGCATCAACAAAACAAGAACAATGAGTGTCAATAATTAAGATGTACAAGAAATGTACAAAAAGGTCTTACCAATACATATGGTGTTATATGTATCTTAATCGCATAAATGAACAGATTAGTGTCATTTAAATGAAACTCAAAACCATATATATTGCACAACTGAATAGAGTCTTAACTATGATAATCTATGCTGTGACCTTTGCAGAAGACTGCAGTGTTCATTGTGTTCAATTTTCTGTATAAAAAAAAGGACTTAGCAGTCCTTCCATATGTTATCCACAAGAGCACCAGGCTCATTTTGCTTCTCTGCTCCTTCCAGATCTTTCCACAGGTCTCACACCCCGGTCAGTGTCATCTCTAGGCTGGCTACCATGCAGTCTAAATTGATTAAACCTTAAATTTTTGTTAATCTTCATTTTGTTTCGTTGTTTGATGTTATAGGCTAGCCCTACAAGAAATGGTAATGCAAGAAGATTGGATATTGCAATCTACAGAGAAAACTTGCCTTTTTCAGCATCCATAAATTTACATTAGGGAAAAGTATTCATTTTCATAACATGCGGATCTTTATGGCGCCTAGATCCAGCCCTCAATTTCATTTTCAGATCATGAGACGTGCAAGTAAAGCAGCAGATGACTCTATATGAAATATTGCGTACCCCAGACATAAGCCTGAGATGTTAGATACCTTGTCTTGACGCCATTTTGTTTCCCACTGTGCATCTAATAATTTATCTGCCATTTCTCTCTGGGCATTAAGAAGGGTTGTCATCTCTATGAGCTTCTTCGGATCTTTCAATTCTTCATTTGTCCATGAAGATCTACTAAGTGGAAGCTCCATTTCCTGTAAAAGCTTTTGTAAGAATCGAATGAAGAATGCAACCTTTAAAGAGGTCAGCATGAACTTAACATAAAAAAAAACGTAAAGCTTGTTCTTACACCCCAATTGTCAGGTCGAGGTGGAACATCAAGCTTCATGACTTTTGCTTCTAATGCTTTCTTCGCCTTGTAATAAGGAACATTTTTTACGATGACTGGATCATCCCTTGCTCGGATCGGATCTAAAGTGATAAGAGCCTGATAGATAGGGTATATAATTAAATTCAAATTCGTAATCAAACTTTTCAGCCTTGTCATGCTGATTTCATGTAACACAATATGGTAGCACTGTCATTGAAAAAACTACAACAAAAACAATTGAGGAACCCCCAAACATTTTTTAAAGCTCATGTTTTGCAAGTTCTCCCAACCAGGCTTACTCTTAGCAACAACATCTCGAAGTTGATCATACCGCATGGCTTCCTGAGAAGCAAAATAAGCACCAATTTGCATAGATACAAATCAGGGGAAGAGAAGAGCTAAAGAAGGCAAGCAATTTTCAAGAAATTAATTTGCATAATTTTCAGCTGATAGGAATACATGAATTTGTAATGGTGCCAGTAACTTGGCATACCACATAAGCCCACCAAATTTTCTGCTTGACGTCATCATCATAGGAGAATCCACCCAAAACCTGAGGCATGGTGAGTAACCAGAAGGCAGCAATCTTGGGGTCCTTCATGCTATGGGTAATATTCTGAGAAATACGCAAAAATATAATCATGTCAAAGGACCAGACCACCAAAATAAGAGAGACCAGATATTCAGAGGTGAGGTATTTTCACAACGAGCATCACTCTTTCACCCCATTATTTGCAGATATACATCAACCGTTTCATAAGTTTGTATTTACATCTTACATGAAACTAAATGAAGATTTATGTAATATGCAGAAATAATGGTTCACAGTTATATGCATGCATGGTTTGCTAGGGATTATAGTTTCATGATATATCTACTGGCTTCCTCCATGCTTCATATTGATCTAGATTTATGTTGAAATGTTTTGTACAAGTGATGCATGATAATCATCTAGAATATTATATTCTATAGAAAAATATGCTTCTCAGTTTGATGTGTCATGGAGAGTACAGGTCATCAATACGAAAGAATTGTGTTTGAATTCTTGGCCCACCCGCGGATGATCCATCACACAATAATAATAAATTATAGAGTATTCATTATATAGTTCTTTAGTTAGTGAACTTAAGGTGGAAACAATATGCATGTGTCTCAAGGTTCAGTTGCAAAAGTAAAAGAACAAGCACTTTAACACTTGCCTCATATGGGTAATCCATCTTCTTAAACGAACTGTATGCTTTCCATGGGGGCTCCATGATCTGAAGTGAAGATAATAATAATAATAATGAAATTCAGAAGAAGACTCCAAGACTTGCAATTACTTCAGTTATGTCGATGAATATGAAAATAGGAGCACAAGAAAAATATCAAAGATACTGGAATATTGGTATAATAGTAGGTTCATAATGTCCCTATACTTCAGCCAGAACTAGCAAGCAGTTTGCATGTTCCAAATTATTTGCTAAAATTCGTTCCCTTACATTTCATATTTTTACTAGCAAATACATTCAAAGTGCCTAAATAAACATTCATGCTGGCTATGCACCAAAAGGAGGCCAGTGTTACTTGCGAGGAGACTCCACAGCGATGAATGTATGAAAATAACAGGTTAAAAGTTAAAAATGATGCTAATATGACAGAAACTGGATAGATAGCTATAAACAAACTACACACAAAAAGAACAAATAGCTCTGAGAACTTACATCATCTGCCGAGATTCTGACCTGCAACTGATTTTTACACTCTGGGCAGCTCATAACACCCTGCAGTATTTGAGTAAACTGGTTAAGGCATAAAATTCACAATAACAAGTTACAAATCATGAGGTGGTCAGAAAGAAACTAGCCTTCAAGCAATCAATTCTAGCTTTATCTCCTTGCATGTTAAAACTTAAAACTAAACAACACAGAAGAACAAGATCTTAGATAGTTGAGAACCGATGATATGGAAATACAGCTCAAACATTATCCATACATTTTCCAGTATAAGTATGGCTTGGTTGAAATAGATGCATAACAAATACATCAACAGATAAATGTTTGACTCAATAGAACCAGAAAACTTTATTAATTGCAACATGAAATATAGTCGGGTTAGTGCCACTACCAACTTAAGCCCATATAGACCATATCTATCTTAGGCTATCAACCAATGGTTCCCTCTTATGGCTATTTGTTTAAGGCTCAATGCATCTCTAAAGACAAGTTTCCGAAAAAGAATAAAATACAGATAAAAATAATAAATGAATACATAAGTGAATTGCATGTTGACGAACTTTTAACGTTGGAAATAATGAGTAATGACAGGCTTCTGCAACACACTCTGCAGTAGCTTTCTGCCCACTACAGAATGTTTAACGAAAATCGATGAATATTTATATCAAGAAACCAGAATAATGGATAAATATCCAACCAGAAAGCTGTGACTTCAGAACATGACAGTTTTACTAGCCAAAGTGAAATTATTCTTCCAGAAAGAGGCATAAACAAAATTATATAACAGAGATTATGCCTAATATTAAGCGACAGAAACTTTTTACACACAAAAACAACTTTAAACTATTAATAGTCAAAGCTGTCTCCCAAATACACAGTGGACAATTGTCACCGGCTAGCTATTCATCTAAGGGGGACCAATTTTAACACTCTTGATACCAAGCATACATCAGTGCACCTTCCCTCATCTACATGCTTCAATTATCCAGTCCTACAATAATGACTCCCAATTAATACCGCATACTAAAGCCTCTCTCTTATTTGAAGGCTCGCCATTATAATGGAAGAAACAGATTATGAATACAAAAATGAATCTCACAGATGACTAATATCAAATTGATGATAAATAGGAGCATCAATACCAGATAGATTTTCTAAGTGAAACTGGTGCATGTTGTCATTGGTTCAGGTCACAAGTGTTACTTGGTAACCTGGTTCATGAGCTGAGAAACACAAGGCATGAGAATTTTTACCAAATATGGTAAAATGATATAGCTCATGCTTCAATATATATAATTTACAAGCTTACTGAATATTGTTTGATGCTAGAACTGATTGGCGGCGGGTAAGGTTGTATTTTATGTTATTCTTTTTATTATATTCGCTATAAAAGACAGGTTACTGCTCATATGTAATCTTTACACGTTTAGATGGTTTGACATGTACACCAGAGATTGCTTAACTCTGCCTATTTGGAGTAGCTAGGGCTAGAGGTAGGTCAAAGTAAACATGGAGTGGGCTAATAAAAAGAAAAGCTACGGTGATTGATAATTCACAATAAAACCGTTTTCATAGCTAAATTAAGAAAAATGATTCATGCAACCAACCAAAAAGAAAAGTACATTGTAAGGGGATATTGACAACAACAAAAAGAAAATTGCAGCCAAACAAAATGAAAAATAATACCTCCTCCATCCCTTTTTACTTGTCATTTTGGAGAGAAAAAAGTGTCCCATTTTATTTGACGTTTTTGGAATAACGAGAAAATTATTAATGATAAAAATATCAATAAATGATGCAATACAAAAAATAACCTAGAAAATTAATTACTGATATTAAAAAATTGATGATGTTTTCCTTAATAGTTGAGGGCAGATATGGTATGATTTTTTAGTGGTGATGTGGCAGTAGAGTAATTGATGATATTAATAAAGTGATGATGATTTCCTTAATCGGTGTGCATTCCTCTAAAATGACGAGTAAAAAGGGATGGAGGGTGTAATTGTGATACAGGTCCTCTTCTTGTTGTTGTCAATGTACCCTTACATGATACTTTGTCTAAAAACATTTCTCATCATTAGGATATGATATGTATACTTGTTTTGGAAGACAAGGTTGCATCTAATCGCAAACTAACAATGAAAAGAACCTTAAATTGATAGCCTTAAGAGGGCAAGCAGGAAAGCTGTCGTAGCATGTCAGTTACCTAATTTTATGGATCAAAATTTAGTTTACAAAAGACCTGATTTAATATACGTTACCATAGGACTTATATTTTTTGCTAGACTCTGAAATCAAACTAGGCGAGGCTCTCGATATATGAAAACTTGTGCTTTTATATAGCTATTGAAATATTCACTACGCATTTGTTGTCCATGTATGTATACAAGAAGAAATGCACTAACATATGATACTTTAGTTCCTTCAAGCAAGTACCCGCAAGGGGAAAGGGAGGCAATCAAATACATATCTATAAACTTTTGTTTTGTATGGCATAAATATCATTTGGCAACTGCTAGGGAATACCAACCAGCCTTTTTAAGATTTTCACTCGATAGTGCACTTTCCCTGTGCTCTTGCACATGGTACATCTCAAGGCTTGCCAACCATTGCAAGTTCGACAGTTCCTAAAACAAGTAAAATATATGTCAGTGTTGGAAATAATCAATAGTAAGATATTTCTCAGATTAGTTAGAATCCGTTTGTAACAAAATCTGTTAGAATCTGTTTGTAACAGAATTTGTTTGTAACTTCTTTATTTTATTGTTTTCCTCATATCTTCCTATACTCGTGTAATAAGGCTATAAAAAGTGTCTCTCTGTAGACTGAATTTTTTGTGAAAGAAAGTTCAATTCGCTTATATGGTATCAGAGCGGTAAAACTTTCTCCAAAAATAAAAAAATCACCATTTTTCCTCAATCTAAAGAAATCCCAGTTCATTTTTTTCTGGCCATAATGTCCTCCACCACAGAGACTAAAGTATTCTCCGTGTATCAACCAACATACAGGTCTGGAACTCAAGCGGATCGGAACACCAGCCAGAGTCCTTTACAAAAACAGGCTTTGCAGATCGAGTCCAATGGTTCTCAGGAGTCAAGAATCAACTCAGGATCGCCTCCATTCACAAAGAAACAACTGGAGCATCTGTACAAGTTCTTTAACTCCACCGCAGACCCGTCAACACAACCCTCCTGTTCTTTAGCCCAAATCGGTAACAATCACCCTATCTCTTTTTCATGTATCAATCAACTTTCTTGGATTCTTGGCTCTGGAGCAACTGATCACATGACGAGTTGCTTCACATTATTTTCAACTTACACACCCTGTGCAGGAAACAAAAGGGTCAAAATTGCAGATGGTTCGTATTCTGCCATAGCCGGCCAAGAAACTATCACAATCTCTCATTCCTTAACCCTTCTTAATGTTTTACATATTCCAAAGCTTTCCTAATTTAATTCATGCCATACCCGTCAAAACAACTGGAGCATCTGTACAAGTTCTTTAACTCCACCGCAGACCCGTCAACACAACCCTCCTGTTCTTTAGCCCAAATCGGTAACAATCACCCTATCTCTTTTTCATGTATCAATCAACTTTCTTGGATTCTTGGCTCTGGAGCAACTGATCACATGACGAGTTGCTTCACATTATTTTCAACTTACACACCCTGTGCAGGAAACAAAAGGGTCAAAATTGTAGATGGTTCGTATTCTGCCATAGCCGGCCAAGAAACTATCACAATCTCTCCTTCCTTAACCCTTCTTAATGTTTTACATATTCCAAAGCTTTCCTAATTTAATTCATGCCATACCCGTCAAAACAACTGGAGCATCTGTACAAGTTCTTTAACTCCACCGCAGACCCGTCAACACAACCCTCCTGTTCTTTAGCCCAAATCGGTAACAATCACCCTATCTCTTTTTCATGTATCAATCAACTTTCTTGGATTCTTGGCTCTGGAGCAACTGATCACATGACGAGTTGCTTCACATTATTTTCAACTTACACACCCTGTGCAGGAAACAAAAGGGTCAAAATTGCAGATAGTTCGTATTCTGCCATAGCCGGCCAAGAAACTATCACAATCTCTCCTTCCTTAACCCTTCTTAATGTTTTACATATTCCAAAGCTTTCCTAATTAAATTCATGCCCTCGAAAATTCTCCTTTTTAAAAAACATGTTGCCTTATTAAAATCTCTTTACCCTCAAAGCCGCCTTTCAATCTCGGATCTACCGTTGAAAATTTTTGGTTGTACCGTGTTTTTGATCACGTTTTTGATCACGATCATAACCCCACTTTGTCATGCCTCACGTAATACAGAGAGTATTGTCCGCTCTGACCGAAACCGCATGGTTTTGTCCTTCGGAGCGAACCAGACACGACCAGGGGCCACTTCCCAGGAGGTCACCCATCCCAGGACTTCCCTGGCCCGAGCACGCTTAACTACGGAGTTCTCAAACTCCTGTAGTGCCAGTTCACTTAAAAGGCGCCTCTGTATTGAAGAGTAGTATCATTCCATTTATAGTACAGACCTGTCCTCTTTCGGAATGTATTCCGAAAATTCCCCATTATTTTATAGTGGGTCTCCATGCTTATCTGGTATAAATAGGTATACCGGATAATACCTGGGATATTACACCGCTAGGGGTAAACTTGATCCAAAATCGAAAAAATGTGTTTTCATTGGCTTCGCCACGAATCAAAGAGGGTATAAATGCTTTGATCCTTTATCAAATAAAATATTTATCACAATGGATGTGTTGTTTTTTGAAAATAAATCTTTTTTAAGCCTCCTCTTCAGTGGAAAACAAATAGTGAAGACTCGGTTTCCATAAAAAATAGTCTTCCAAAAATACCCAACTTAATCTCGCATACAAATTCACAAAATCTAGATTTTTTAAATCAAGACATTTTAGACCAGTCTTTTGAACACCTGGCAAACCAAAACAGTGAAAATTCACTGGACACTCAAAAAAAAGGTCCTTGAAAACTCAGAAAATATGCCTGTTGAAAACTCGATTCCTTTATTAGAAAATCCGGAAAAATCCCATAAAAATAGGAACACATCACCGACTCCTAAAACAACTTGTCCTGTAGATTTAAATCCACCAGAAACTGATGTGGAAATTAAAACTTACAAAAGAAAACAACGTGAAACAGGTCTGGAAAAAACACAACAAGAGTATTTAATTGAGATAGATCCTTATCCAGAAGCAAAGGCCGACTCTGTCCAGTCCCACCAAGAATCCGACTCGAGAACAGAACCGGATCACAGTGAGCTGGATCTTCCCATAGCTCTCCGAAAGTCCACAAGGTCATGTACTAGTCATCCCTTGTATCCAATGTCAAAATTTGTGTTCTCAAATAATCTCTCACCCAGTTTTTCAGCCTTTACCTCTAATGTGTCTGCTGTGGAGATTCCAAAAACTGTACAGGATACTCTGAGAGCTCCAGAGTGGAGAAAGGTGATTTTCGAGGAGATAAATGCACTTGAGAAAAATCAGACTTGGAACATGGAGGAGCTACCGAGAGGAAAGAAGACTGTAGGATGCAAATATGTATTCACACCAAAGTTCATGCAGACGGAACCCTAGAACGATATAAGGCGAGGCTCGTTGCTAAAGGGTTCACTCAAACATACGGAATCGACTACACGGAGACTTTTGCACCTGTAGCTAAGCTAAACACGATCCGGATCTTGCTGTCAGTTGCAGTAAACCTCGATTGGCGACTTCAACAACTAGATGTGAAGAACGCGTTTTTGAATAGAGACCTGGACGAAGAAGTGTACATGGAACCTCCGCCGGAGTTTGAAAAAGGGTTCGGCTCCAAAGTGTGCAGATTGAAAAGATCACTTTACGGTCTTAAACAATCTCCACGAGCTTGGTTCGAACGTTTTCATCAGTTTGTGAAAGGGCAAGGATACAATCAGGCTCAGACGGATGTTCTACAGAGTCTCCAGACATGGAAAAATTGCAATACTGATTGTTTACGTTGATGACATCATTGTTACGGGAGATGACGAGGAAGATGTCAACTAGTTAAAAGGAAGTCTCACCAAGAAGTTCGAAATAAAAGACTTGGGAGAATTGAAGTATTTCTTGGGTATGGAAATTGCTCGAAATAAGAAAGGCATTGTCGTGTCTCAACGGAAGTATGTTCTCGATCTTCTCAAACAAATAGGGATGACAAACTGCAAACCTGTGGAGACACCGATAGATCCGAATAAAAAGATCGGAGAATTTACACAGAGCCCGTCAGTGGACATTCCACAATACCAGAGATTAGTGGGAAAATTGATCTATCTCTCACACACGCGTCCTGATATCACTTTTGCAGTGAGTATGATAAGCCAATTTATGCGTTCACCTCAAGAAGAGCAACTTGATGCAGCATATAGAGTTTTGAAGTATTTAAAGGACGCACCAGGAAGATGTTTATTCTTCAAAAAAGGTGAGACTCGCAGCGTCGAAGTATTCACCGACGCGGATTGGGCAAGTTCCATCATAGACAGGAAGTCAACTTCAGGGTATTGTACGTACGTGTAGGGCAATCTAGTTACATGGCGAAGCAAGAAACAAAGTGTCGTAGCAAGGAGTAGTGCGGAGGCAGAATTTCGAGCCATGGCCAACGGTATTTGTGAAGTTTTGTGGGTTCAACGGGTACTATAGGAAATAAAGCAGCCTATAATTCAGCCACTAAAACTATACTACGACAAAAAAGCTGCCATCAGCATAGCACACAACCCTGTACAGCATGACAGAACGAAGTATATTGAAGTCGACCGCCACTTTATTAAGGAAAAACTGGATGCCGGTACCATCTGTATCCCCTACATTCCGACAAAAGAACAAACTGCAGATATCTTTATAAAAGGACTATTCAAAACAGTGTTTGAGGGACTCATAAGCAAGTTGGGCATGATGGACATCTACGCACCAACTTGAGGGGGAGTGTTGGAAATAGTCAACAGTGAGATATTTCTTAGATTAGTAAGAATCTGTTTGTAACAAAATCTGTTAGAATCTGTTTGTAACAGAATTTGTTTGTAACTTCCTTATTTTATTGTTTTTCTCATATTTTCCTATACTCGTGTAACAAGGCTATAAAAAGTGCCTCTCTGTAGACTGAATTTTTTATGAAAGAAAGTTTAATTCGCTTATAGTCAGAAACTACTTTGACAATCAACCTTCTTGAACATCATGAAATATACAAAACACACATGTGAAACTTGTATACAAACGAAGCATATGCAAATATATAATGTTTATAGTCATGACTTTGTGAGTGACCTGATTTTAAAACACATGTATGAACACATACGAGCGTAACTAACTATATTACATTACTCAAAAAAATTCCATCATTCAGAATAAATACAAACTATGTGATGCTTATGTGCATATGTTAGAACTTATGTTCCCTAGATACTTTGACCTATAAAATAAATTAAAATTGTTACCAGCCCTCGGAAAAGCATGGTATGCACTGCCATAAAGGTACGACAGCGGACTCTTTGGCAGATATACAAGATGGCATGGGATTCTTTGAATGACGAGGTTCTTCCGATATCTTATATCCCTAGAGTATCCACCTACGTGTGAGTTACCTTGTGGCCGCAATTATGAAAGATATGCTACTTCCTATTTCCTACATACTCACATTAGATTCAATACCGAGTCCATGACCATAATAACGCTCCCACTCATCTGATCATTATTGTAGCTGTTTATATTTGTTTTTGTTGATTCTCGATGAAGAAGCCCAGTTTAAAGCCTTAGGTTTACTATGGTCTTTTAAAGATGCAACAAAATGTCAATAAGTGTAGGTTCAAAACCGAAGGCTACCTATACCGAATGCATAGAATGTCAATGCCCAAACATTATTTTATATTATTATAAAATTTCATTTTTGGGAGGATTGTTGGATATTTTGATTAAAATAAAAATAAAATTGCATTTTTAGGTCCATCGGCCTGATGAGCCTACTTATTGTTTTGGCTCACCTTTTTTTCTTTTACTTTGACTTAGTATTTTCTGTTATTAAATTGAATATCCACTAAATGATATTGTAGCATGAAATTAGAGATTCTCAAGAAGAACTATCTTGAGAATGTTGTTTTATCTAACAACATTTTTCCCTTATTTAATTATATCTTTTCTTTTTACAAAAAGATCGTCTCTTTCTTCTCCTCCATATTCTATAGATATATTTTCCTCTTCTAAAATTAGGAATAACAAACAGTAAAGATCCATCATGTAAAGAATCATGTGCCATCTTGTGTATTCCGATAAAAGGCAGTTATATCGCTAAAGAAAAATCGTCTAGGTTGACTGCACGAGGATCGACTATCTTACCTTCAGGACAATGCATAGTATGCTTTTTTGAAGACCGATAATATTTTTTATTTATTTTATATGTTTAAAGTATATAGAAAACTAAAGTATTCTGTTAGCGGGACTATCACCAATCTTGCACACGACCCGCCACGTCAATGTGCTTGACTTTGCAACTGAGTATTGTCGATGATTTTTAACGGAATACATCACAACTGCATGTTTAAGATCCTCCTTACTTTAAAACTGTTGTCCTTTATACAACTCTGAACCGCTTCCTTTGGCAACAATCGGCTTGTCAAAATTGTTGAATATCGCATTTTCAATCCAATATGTAGAAATAAATTCAAGGGCCGCCGCATCTTGATATGTCAATTGACCTATATTTTGCCCAGCTGGATCATCTTCATCATCATCCTTTCCTATATCGCCCACATTCTCATTCTCATTCTATATCAATTCGTTGTTCATCCGAGCATATGCAAATAATTGAGTAGGATATTCACTCAAGAGAAAATTTGGAAACACGCTAGAAGTAGCATGCTCGCCAAGCGAGACTTCAGTAGGTGGAAGTGCTTCATACTGTGACGTGAATAAGACTCATTTTGCGAAACGTCAACTGTTAGCAGGACTTCACTCTGTGACGCCAAATTAGGCTCAGTTATCGGCATTCCACCTGTCAGTGGGACTTCATTATGCGAAAGGAAAACAAACGACGACGATGGCTGATCATCATGGAGTTTATGTTGTTCAATATAGAATTCCAAAGCACTCCAAGACGTATTGGAGAATGATGCATACTCGATCATCGATTGCAGTGAATTATCATCTGCAATGCTCACAGGCATAAAGTGTGATCTTCCTCCCCTACGAATATCATATCGTGTTTGGATTGTCACATGATATCGTGTTCTATCCACTCCTAGTTTCTCATAAACTACCCCTAAAAAGTCATTCATCGATATCTGACGACGGATCCAAATATGTTTGCATATGGTATGACCTTCATACTCAACCCTATGAGAATCAGTTCACAATCCGTCCACCAAAATACAGCCAACATAGAACACACGAGCCCATCGTATACCGTATATATATCAAGTAAAGTACATTTTTCAATACAATTCATGTAAATAGTTTTGCTAAGAAAAACTTTATAAATTATACTGCACTCCACTTAATTATCTTTGTTTTCTATTAAAGAAAATTCCTAAAATTTCACATAAATTCCCTAGACTATTATTTTCCTAAATTTTTAAACCCAATTTATATCCATTTTATATCTAGTGATTTTCAAATTATTTTTTAATCAAACAAACATCAAATCTGTGAATAACCCCTCCCCCTCATGCTGACAATACGAAGCTCATGCTAACATTGTCAGAAATCAAACCAAAAACCCATAAAAAAAAACAAGCAATTTACATGCAAAACGAACGATCATCCTACAAACGAGTTGAGATATATCTTCTTTGCGTTGAAAGGAATTCTCCTTTGACCTTAGAATTAAATTCCAGAGATTTCTTTATGAGCAGTGGGACGGCAGGAGTTAGGGAATTTCTTTACAGCGGCGGGGTGCGGGGAGTAGGGAGTTAGGGTTTTTTTTCTTTTACTGAGAGAGGGATCGAGTGGAAAGAGAGAGAGAATGGAAGTGGTAACTTATAATGTCGCGAGATTATAAAATAAGCAGGCCCAAGAGAAAACGCTATCTCAAGTATCGTTTTATGTCCAGGGAAAACGCTACTTGAGTTGGTGTTTTCCTTTAAGGGAAAACGCTATCTCAAATAACGTTTTCCTTTGAGCGACTCTAGACCAATCTAGGTTTTAGACCAAAAACGCTAACACAAGTAGCGTTTTTTGCTTACGTGGCGGCCTAAACTCCACGTTAGCAGCCCCAGAGTTATTTTGGGAAATAATTTGAGGCTGGGTTCATTTTGGGATTTAATTAATTATGGTTAATTCAGGAAAAAATTCACTTAACCTTGTAATGTACATTTTCTTTAATGGCGTCATCGCCTTCTATTTGAAATGGATCAGTATCTGAGAAATAGAAGAAATTGGACTAGCTGACTTTCTTTGGATCTAGCCGTAACCTACCTATCCAATTTGCTTATATATAGGCAATTTCTTTCATATACATATATTATATTTCCCCATTGCAGAATAGGTGGGATACTGGGATGTTTAACATATTAGAGTAAAGTTAACCATCAAGCTTGAATAGTAAAAGCAACCTTTTATTATAATTAAATGCCACCCCCCACCCCCCCACCCCAAAAAAAAAAAAAAAAACAATAACAATAACAATAATAATAAAACAAAACAAAACAAAACAATTAAATAAAAAAATAATATTAATAAAAATCTGAATAAATAAACCCATAGGTCATTAAGAGTGGTAATGGTCATCTGAGTAAGATGTTTCTGAAATTTGTTGTGTATACACTGGGCACTGGTTTTGGTTGCTGGGCGCATTAAGTATTGTAACCTTGTTAAATAAAAATTCTGATGGATATATAAAGTATGATATGTTAATCATGCTATCTAATTTTGTCTATTGCTGGTAGAAAAGTATTCTCATGTTTTTTTTCTGAGATAAATAGGTGGGTAATTAACCACCCAAAAGATCATTAAAGAGAAATTAATGAGAACAACAGCCAAGTTCACAGTACCACAAGTATCTGCTATACGAGTAGTAAAAGTATTACATGCCAATCAAAATACATAAAACAGCAAAGGGTACAAGCACACAAAGTATTCTCATGTTAGTAATGTTCTATGCTGTAAAATTTGGTCAGATGCCATATATTTGTCGCAAACTTTATTATGCATATCATGTCTGTTTTATTTTCGCATTTATTCAGTTTTTCTCCATTATGATACTGTGTTTAAATTTGCAGGCTCAGCTTTGACTATGATACAGTATTTCACTTCTTGCTGTTTGAACTGGTGGGAGATCACAAACACTTTGTACTTAGTTTGTTGTTCTTTTTCTATAATTCTCTTTTTAAGTATCCTGACATCAAAGGTACTTGTTTGCTTCTCAGGTTTCCTCAGGCTGGAAGGACATGCGGTGATCTCCTACTGTCTCGTGAACGAAGATCGTTAATTCTCTTATAAATGCAACCTTTGTGCTTTATGTGGCTCTTATTTTGGCAGCATTAGTAATGTGTTTCTTTCGTTCTGTTTGCAGTTATGTATTGTTGTGCTGCTTGGTGATGAAATCCTAGTCTGTTGAGGAGCTTCTAGTTAGATATTTAGATAATATTTACTCGTATTAGTTTCTCTGTGTGGTATGCTCTTCAAGTTTTTCTTTCTTTTTCGCCCTCGAGTTGCAGTGATCAACCTTATTTTATGCATGTACAGTCCATGGGAATTCTTAAAAGGGGGATCTTGTCAATTCATTGCTTCGGTCTCTACTTGATGATCAAAATACTCTGATCATTGAATTTCTTATCCTAGTTTTCTCAATGTTCAGTCCATATCCTCTCTTTCATAATCTACCGGGCTGTGAATTTCATGGCTTGTCTGTAGGTTTGGAGAAATTATGCAATTGTGTTTGCTTGCATCTTTTCCTCTACTATCGGTTGGTTCTGTCATGAGAAGTATAGTTAAGTATCATATTGTCAAAAAGCGATGCTTATGATTAAGTTTCTTATGGCCTTGGATAGATTAGTGGTAACTGATCATCGAAATTTTTTCTGTACTTTCAACCTATATAAGCATATATATGATTCATTCTTAAATTTTATTTATTTATTTTTGCATGCAGTGTCTGGGAAATGACCAGATCTCTCTTCCTTCATCAAGTGCAATATTTGAAGTGGAGGGGTACAGTGTGGTTCCTGACATTAGTTGCCATTTTCCTGCATGCCAAGAGAATTTGGATCTCTCTTATGAATATTTTGATTATGATGGCATCATTAATGGTGTTTAACTTCTGCGACTGGGTTTCGTTTAATTCTGTATTGCTTAGATTGCATTTTGCCTTCTCATAGTTTCCCGAGCATGACCTTTACCCCCTTCTTTCGTGGCTCGCTTCTATACATGAATGGTAGTAAGGCCCTGTTTGGGAATCGAGCAAAGTTTTCTAAACTGCAGTTTCAGAAAGTTAGCAAAACACAACTCCAAAATGCTAACTTTGTCATGTCTGGCAGCTATTTTGGAGTTGAGATAACCACAGTTATCTCAAACTCCAATCTAAGAAAAGTTTTGTAAACTCGATTTTTGGAGTTTGGGCTTGCAAACCACAGCTTGCATGCTCTCTATCTCCACTTGAAAATAAAGCACAGATATCCTAACTCCAAATCCAAACAGGCCCTTAAAGTTCTTTTTTTGTGTGCTATTATCTAGCTTTCTTCACCAGAAAGCTATTTTAAGATTTTGGTTTGTTCCTTTGGTTTCTCAGAGATCTGTAGAGGACATCACCCATTTATGTCTCTTTGAGAACAGCATCATCATGAAAGGTTTTTTCTTCAGCCAGATCCCAGCTCATTATTCATTTTATCTTAGATGAGTTCTTTTCGTCTCCTTTATTTTTATTTCAGTTACTGCCCTTGCATCTGACACTAACCTTATTTTCCCTGCCACTCCGCTAAACCATCGTACATGCAACTACCCCATAGTTGCGCTGTTAATAGAATCTCCGAATGCACCATAATCATCGGTACATAATCAGTCTGTGAGTATCCATGTTTCCCAGTTGTTACAGAAACAAGTTAGTATGCAACTGCTGCTGTCATTAAAATTTCTTGTAAACATGCACAACTGAGTTTCTACAGTGTGCCTTTGATTCTGGTTGTAAACCTACACAAACTTGAAAAGTCCTCAAGTATTGTGCCTTTGAGTTTGGTTTGACACCGAGCAACCTTTTGTGATACATTCTTGTTGCAAGACTAACTCCCATCTTAGTACCCCTCGCATTGTCAGTTACAAGCTATATCCCTATAAAATTATTTGACGTCTTCTGATTACACTTGCACACAATAATATCTGTGCAAAATCTGACATCAACTGCCTATATATGTTTATCCACTTAGGATCACAGTGCCAATGTGATCATTTAGATATTGATTTTGACATGGACAAAAAAAGATAAATAAAGAAAAAAAAATTATATCAGCATTAATGTCCTTTGTGGTTCCTGCTCATCCTCATCCTCCCTATCCTGAAGAATCTATCATTTAAAAGGTGTAAATTAAGCCTAGTGCTACCTCCAATCCCTCGTTTGACCTTCCCAATCTTTGGCAGCATCCAACGTCTCATCCCTCCCTCACCGTTATTAGATCTAAATGTCCATCGCCTATGCAAATCTCTCGGCTCTATCATCGCATCTCACATACCATTATGCCACCCTTATATTTTCATCATGGATCTGGAGAGAACCATTGTTAGCAAGCATTGGTCCATCAGTCCATGCCTATGAAACTAGCCTTTGTTAGCTACGCCTCAGCATTGGCCCGTCAGCCCCCACCTTTGAAAACTAGCCGTGCCTTGAGAAATAATAGTTGCAAGATCAGCACCGCTCCCTATGGCCGCTAGGATGCCTTACTTGAGAGCCGTGGTGTTATAAAGGCCGAGGAGGCACCCGCTGGGTCATTACGTACTGCCGCATGTGGCAGGGTAGGACATTGTTCTGAACAACTTGTGCTCAGGCTTAAGTGTTCCTTTCTCTATTTTGAAAAAAAATTGTACAAAAAATTTATGGTTGTTACAGATAGTATCGAGTTTCTTTTGCATCGCGGCCATTTCGGCTTTCACTGCGATTGAAACATCGAGTTGATGGATGCCTGCTCTAGATGAAGTTGGTCTAACGCTTTCCCACTGTAAAGTTTGTTCAGCGAGATCTTTCAGGAATTGCTAAGCTTCACCATCGTCTTTAGACATGAAATGGTATTAACAAATGGTCTCAAGCATCCGTTTTGTCGCTGGATTAATACCCTCATATATAATTCGGCAAAGGTCCCATCTATTAATTCTGTGATGAGGGCATTGGACTAGCAGATCTTTAAACCGTTCAAAACATTTCCAAAATGGTTCATTGGGAAGCTGGGTAAATTGGTTAATCTCGTTTCGAACACGGTCGGTCTTATGATTGGGATAAAATTTCTTAAGGAATGCTATAACGAATTCATCCTAATTGGCAATAGAGTGTGCAACAGTGTTATAAAACCATTTTTCTGCTAGATTGCACAAGGTAAAAGGGAGAAGACATAATCTCATAGCATCCACTGAAAGTTGTGAAGTGCCCATCATTGCGCATACGTTTTCAAATTTGGTGATAAAAACGTATGCGTTTTCGGATTCAAGCCCGTAAAATTTAGGCAACAGGTTGATGAAGTGGGGTTTAATTTCAAAATTATCCCCATTGGTTGGTGGAATAGATAGACAAGTATGAAGGGGACCGCGTATCGGATAGCATCTCTCTTGGAGAGAGATGCGCGGTGGATTTTACGCATTTACGGGTGGTGGCAGGGGTGTGTTGGTAAAATCTGATGGGAAACCGTCCATCTCGGTCGATGTGGTGGGTGGAGGGGAAAAAGAAAATGAAGAAGTACCGACTTCGGAGCCGATAGCAGAAACGCGGACAAGACGGGCACTAAAATCCCGTGTCCAGCCGAGCATGCACTAAGCGGGTTTAGCGCACGTGGCAGCGTGTGAAAACGATTTAAAATGGTATGTTTTGGAAAGTGTCGAAAGTGGGAAAAATCACACAAAAATGCACAAACAACCATAGAACTAAGGTCACCTAGGTCAAGTCACTACACCGCTCCTAGACTTCCAAAAGACAAGTCGCATGATCAATCCTCTATCACCTCTTTGTCTCTCTTGTGGCCAGGTAAGTGGGAGGTATCCGCTATACGAATCACCGAAAATAGCGGGCCCAATTAAGTAACCACTTACCTTAGCCACACTTGTCCAGACACCACAAAAGAAATGCGGATAAGCGATAGATTACCCACGACCCTCATCTGTCTTAATTGAGCGCGACAGTCCTTAGAGTCTTGATCTAGATATTTTTTAATTAATATAGGGTTATGCAGATGCTTGTTTTGTGATTTGCGGGGCCTAGGAGGGGTGATGAAATCCCTATCTAATCTGAATTTTGGTCTTGCTCCTTAAAGCCTGTCACGCCCCGCTTCCCAGTGTACGGCGAAGTGGACGCGACGAGGCCCGCTACGTATGTACTCAGAAGTACATACGCTGAGCATAGTTAAGCAATATAAAGTAAATCACAAGAGACGAATCATATAGAAATAACAGCAACTTTTATTAATAACATTCTTTGTACAATGCATGAAAGGAAAATACAACTGAAATGAAAAGCAATGCCTAAACAGTGGCATAACAAAAATGAAAATACTGGAAAGAACAAGGTACAATTATCTAGAGCTCTGGGTCTTCTTGGAACTGCTCCAAATCTTCACCGGTGGGCTCAGTCTCAGCTTGGTCCAACGCACCTGACGACATTCAAAGAAGAAGGAAATAGAATGTCGTCAGCGAACAGATCGCTCGGTAAATCCCAAAGAATAAGAAGAATGAGAATGACAGAGTAACAGTATTTTCTAAAGTATTATATTGTTGAATATTATGGAACATTGTTTAACGCTGTTGTTTGTAGCTTGGTACAGAAGGATGCCAGTGTATACGAGGGGATCTCTATATGCTAGAGATCAGGGCAAAAGAAAAGTACAAGGAACCGTTATGCCACGGTACAACAGCAATAGGATTCAGGTTAGGTGTCTTAATCTGACCACCTCGTGCCATCTTTAACACCTTCCGTACCAATCTACCCCTTAAACCCCGTAGTATTTTAACAGTATTGTAGTATTGGAATATGTAAATTGGGTGACTGATCAAAACCATGATATCAGTAATCATGTTGTAACTGTATAATCAGGTAAATAGAATATCAGGATAATGGATGAATATCCATGGTTTGATTTAGTCAAAATGAATATATTGTTAACTGGATTCAAGGATTCATGTATTTAAATTGTGTTGTAATATAAAAGAATATAGATTGACTTGAATCATATTAAAGTCAGAAATAGTCAGACTCTAACCCGAGTCAGACTAAAAGAAAGGTAATTTGAAGTTCAACATTAGTTAGGGGCCTTATTGTAATTTGTAAAACTTGAGGGGGTTTTATGTAAAAAGTATTTTTTTATAGTTTTCAAAATACACCTCAAGTATTTAATAATCGTCTTTATTGTTATAATGAATGTGAATTTTATTTGTGTTATTCTAGTGAATATATCCTAATAAAAGTATTAATTGTTTTATCTGAAATTCATGGTATTTTAATGTAACTTTTTAATCTTGGAATTTTTTAGGAAAATGTGGAAACTTCATATTATAATAAAATAGGTGTTTAAATGATAATTATATATATATATTAACACATGAATAATTTTTAAATGAATATTTTATTTTCAAAAATCTCATTATTCTTAAATGCTGTATTTTAAACCTTTCGAGACCGAATGCTCCTTGCGGAGGTCTGAATCTCGCACTACTAGCCCGCGGGTGCACGATGAACCGTACTATCCCTAACGGGTTCCCCAAAAGTGGGTTGTAGCGGCACTTTGCTTAGGTTTTATAAATACTTTTCATTTAGGAAAACGGTTTTATAAATATAGGGTATTTATTTGCAAAAGAGTATAGTTTTCCGTATTTTAGTTGTTAGGGTTTCCTAAGCCAACTAGCCTATTTCTAAGGTCTAAACGATGAGTCATTAGAAGCCTTAAATCGCCTCTTCACCGCCAATTGCGGCCAGGTAAGTACCAGGTAAGTGGGAAGGAACCACATTAGTGGGCCTAATTATTAAAAACCACTAGCCTAGACACACTTGCCTAGACACCACAAAGTCAGTTTACATAAACGATCGATATCCATGACCAATCGTGCTTTCATTTTATAAAAGATTTTATTTAGAAAAGTTTACAACTTAAAGCTTTCAATAAAGATTATAAAGATTAGGGTATTTTAGTGAAAGTCCTGTAATTTCGTATTCTGTGCTTTGATATTTATCAATTAGGGTTATATTGAGTGTGTGTAGAGGTAGGTCATCACCTCGTGACTTATTTTAAGTTTTGGTGAAGTTTAAAGGTAAAACATGACATGTTAAAGTTGAAGGTATTAAAGCGCAAGAATACGGTATTTGAAAACGTTATCATTTTATGTGTGAAATTTCATTCAAATTGGATTCTACAAGTTTAGTGATCAAGATAAACCTATTTAGGAGTGAGGGAATTAATTAAACTAAGAAAAATGAACTTCATGGTAATTTTATGAAAAGAATACGGTTTTGCAAAGAAGTTATCATTTCATGTGAAAAAGTTTGTTTAAATTGGTTTGTTGGTGATTAATAGTCAACATGAATATAGGTAGGTGTTATGTATTAGGTGACAAGTGGAAATTTATAGAAAAACCGAATCGGAAATCGGTTTGTCCGATTTCCGTCGGGTTCCAAAAAGTCGTATTTTTACATTTATAGAAAAGAGAGATAGAAGGGATGGGACTTACGGTTTGGACAAGTTAAGGAAGCTAAGGGATGTGGTGGTTGTCGATTCGTCGAAAACGTCACGAAGGTTCTGATCCGGTCGCCGGAATCCGTCGTCGATTTCGGCAGCGCTTCGTTTCTCGCTCTTCGTACCGAGTTCTCGAGAATTTGGAAGAGTGGACTTAAAGTTGTGAGGTGAAATAGTAGAGGGTAGGGGTCTTTATATAGGGCTAGGCTAGGGTTAGGGTTAGGGTAAAAAAATATTAAAAGAAAATATAAAAAACATTAAAAATTCATTAAAAATCATTAAACCTAGGAGTAAAAGAGATTTATTGGCCAAATCAAAATCGATCCAGATATAATAAGTGTGCAAGAGGGTTGACCAAGTCAAGAGCCAACTTTTCTCAGTTGGTGACTCGGCCGTCCGGCCAAGTCCGGCCGGCGGCACCGTACCGAGTCGGCCGATTCACCGGCCGGCAGCGCCGAGTCGGGCCGGGTCAGGGTTCCAGTGGCCGGGGATTTTCTGGGGGTACAATTTGGTATATTTAATTTTTGTTGTCCAGCACATATTTTGGGAGTTATGGCCTTTTTACCGTTGACTTCCAAAAAAAAATTAAAACAAAATAAATACAAAAATAATGTGGGGCATGGGATTTGAACTCTGGTGGCTTGGTTCAGCAATGCAAGGTATTACCAATGAGCTACAAGCTCCTTCTTGTAATTATTGTAAGGAATTAGATACTTAAATTGTTTCCAGCAACATTAATACTCCAAGTATACACTATATTTAAAGCAAATTTTTGGTATACAAAATTGGAGTTGTTACAAAGTCCGTATTAAAACATGCACAAACAAACCAATTACAAAATACGCAAAAGATATTTGAGCGGCGATATTTTGCAAAGAATCCTGCAGAAAATCAAATTATTGGATTTCAGAGGAAAGAGAAAGATATGAAAAAGATACCAGAGAAATTTAGGGGCACAACTCCCCAAGTCCACCGCGGTTCCGCCGCCAAAACGATGCTTCTACCGCGGTTCCGCCGCAGAAATTAGGGTTCTTCCGTTAATTTTTTTTCCAGTCGCCTCCTTTGCTTCTCTGGGATTTGATTGATGTCTCTGAATCTCAAATTCTTCGTTCAAGTGACTCCAGATATCCTTTGCAAAAATTCGTACAATAATCGTTAAATATGCAAGATACGGTTTTGTTTTATTTTATGATATGGATCGAATAAGAATTCAACCCGAATAGCAAGAAAAAAATTAGGCATGTATCCCCGGCAACGACGCCATTTGATTGATGTGAAAAGGTGTTTGTGTAGTAGTAACCGCAATCAATAACGGTGTCGCTTGAAGTTAGCCGAGATGAGTACGGGCCGTCCTCAGGGATGCGCGGAACTTTTAATCTTGCTTTATACGAGTTGATTAAAAGAAGGGAAGAGTGGTTTCTAGATCTATATTGAACACGGATGTAGAATATATAAGAAGAGGGCTTGTAGGTATCATTAGAATTTAATAGTCATGGATGACTAATAAAGATGACTCATTTTATTTTTTGATAGATTTAAAACTAGATTGATAGTGATGAATGAGGATTAGGGTTTTTGGAAGAAACTAGGGTTTCCCCACTATTGACCCATGTCCCTTCATTGATCTTTATTCATGTCTAGCCCTTAACAAAACAATTGTTAATCTGATCTCAAATCACGGTCAAGACTATCAATAAATTGATAGCGCACTCGATTAGGATGTTAACGATTCTTTTACTAAAGTTTATAAACTTCATAAGACGTAAAAGAAGTTAAAATATTTTCTCATCCATTGTTCTACCATAATCCTATGAACCCTATCAAGCGGAGAATTACTCGCGCATGATGAAGATAGAAGAAGAAAGGATAAAGAAGGAAATCATAATGCAGAAATTAAATGCAAAATAATTAAGCAAATGATCTATCTTTATTAATCAACATTACAAGTACAAATCCTTCTAATTTAGATTACAAGAAGAAGAAGAAGTTGCTCTCGATCTCTTCCTCGTAGGAAGTAGATATTCTGTCGATATTCACGTCGCTTTATCATGTCGAATCGCGGACCTGTCGTGGATCACTTGTTTTTTGACGGTGATTTACTTCGTGTTAAAGGTGATGATTTCTAATTTTAGCTCTCGGTCCTTTAAATAGCAGCAGAAACCCTAGATCTCATAGGTTAAGATATGCAATCATGATCACCCACCAAAAATCTCAGATCCAACGGCCACCAATTAGCCGCGGATCCGCCGCGCAAATAGGGTTTTAGCTGCGAAAGGGCCACTCTTTGGAGAGATCATGGCTTCAATCTTCTGAGACTTCTACATGTTGACACATGAAGATCTTCTAGATATCTGGATTTTGGAAATATTTCCTGAGTCTCTGCCGGTATTGATTCTACGATTTTATTGGCAGATTTTTTATCCCGACGTCTTGAATATCTTGATCTCCTGACCTGAGCTAAATCTTGCACAATATCTCCATGAATAATGTTAGTAATATTTGTTATAGAGATATAATCTTAATCGTTTTATATGGTAATAAATTTTTAAGCAATTTGATTAAGATTATTTGGTATGATATGCATGATAAAAATATTATATAAATATTATATGCATATATTTTCCTTCATAATGTTAATTATAATATATAAACATATGGAAAATAGTATTTTGCAGATAAACCCAAATATGTTCTATATTTATAATAAACACCTTTAAATAATTAAGAAAAGTAATGAAAATATTATATCAAATGTGCGATATTTTCGACTGAACAATGCCATAGCATGGTATTCCGCCTCAGCACTCGATCTTGCAACCACGCTTTGCTTTTTGCTTTTCTATGTGACAAAATTTCCTTAAACGAAAGTGCAATATCCGGTTGTGGATCCTCAATCGATTGGATCACAAGCCTAATCTGCATCGCTATATCCAACAATATTTGTGTTACCATTATTCTTTATCCAAATCCCTCTTCCAGACGGAGATTTAAGATATATCAGAATTCTGTCAACTGTGACACATACGACTCGTCCTTGGCGCATGCATAAACTGACACATACGACTCACGTCATAAGTAATGTCAGGTTTTGTAATAGTTAAATAAATCAACATATGATTCACCATTGGTATTATTAAGTTTACAATTGTAATCAACAGGAGTGTTAATTGATTTTACTGCCATTTTTCCAGTTTCTTCTAATAAATCCAAAACATATTTTCTTTGAGACATAAAAAGACCTTGTTTTGAATGAGCAAATTTCTATACCTAACAAATATTTTAATTTTCCAAGATCTTTGATATCAAACTTATTTTGAAGAAAATCTTTAAGCCTAGCTATAGTCACCGGTTATAATAATATCGTCTATATATATACTAACACAATAATAGTTCCAAATTTTCCTTAATCGGTAAATAGCAAAAAATCGACAAAACTTCTCTTAAAACCAATACCAATAAAATCATGACTGGGTTTAGAGTACCAAGAACAAGAAGATTATTTCAAACCATATATGGTTTTACGAAGTCTGCAAGACAGTTCTATTTTATGTTCCAACGGATGACCCGGAGGCAACTCCATATATACCCCCTCTTGAAGATCACCTTGCAAAAAAGCATTCTTTACATCTAATTGATATAAAAACCAGCAACGGTTGGTAACAACAGATAATAAAATACACAAAGTATTCATTTTAGCAACATGTGCAAATGTTTCTTTATAATCGATACCATAAGTTTGGGTAAACCCTTTGGCTACTAATCTAATCTTACATCTTTTAAGTGTTCTATCACTATTATACTTAATTTTATATACCCAGCGGCGTTCGACTGATTTTTTAGCTTCCGGTAATTTAACAATATCACATGTATGATTTTTATGCAAAGCCCGAAATTCTTCTTTCATAGCTTCCCTCCACACATGTTGAGAATTAGCATCATTAAAATCAGTAGGCTCATTTTATACTGAAATCAAATATGCAAAATAATTTTGAGAGAGTTTTTTACAACACACATTTTTCAATAGGAAAATGTATAGCATTATATAGGTGAAAATCTTCAAACCTATTAGGAGGAGAAATTGTACGAGTAGACCTGCGCAAATCTGTTTCGACCGGAGCTATTGAATTATCTGGTTCGACCGGAGCTATAGAATTTTCTTGTTCTTCGTATTGATTCGGTGCAGTAGGAATTTTCTGTTGTGCGTTATCTTGATTTTCAACTTGAAAATTCTCCCCCTCATTGGTATCATCATGAATCCGTTCATTTCTTACAATTTCAACTAGAAAATCATCAAAATCAATTATAGACAAAAGAGTAGAATTTGATGAATTCTCCCCGTGAATATGAGCTTGAAATTTATGCTGAGAAGAGTTTAAAAAATATAACCCGTTTTCAACAAAATGAACATCTTTTGAAATATATAATTTCTTTAGTTTAGAATCATAACATTTATATCATTTTTTATTAGCACAATATCCAAGAAAAATGCATTTTATAGCATGACAAAATGAACATCTTTTGAAATATATAATTTCTCTATTATTCTCGGAAACATGCACATAACATTAACAACCAAAAACTCTCAGAATTGATAAATTAATAATTCTTTTCTTTAAAATTTCAAGAGTAGATTTATTTTCCAAAATTTTACTTCGAAGCATATTAATAAGAAAGCAAGCAGTCATAATAGTATCAGATCAATATATTCTATGAACATTCATTTGAAACATTATGGATCTAGTAACTTCAAGTAAATGCCTATTTTTTCTTTCAACAATATCATTTTGTTGCGGTGTACCAACACAGGTAGTTTGATGAATTATACCAAGATTACGAAGATATTCTGAAATAATTTATCATCATATTCTTTATCGTTGTCAGTTCTCAAAATCTTTAATTTTGCATTGAACTGAGTTGAAATCATATTTATGATTTCCTTGAAAATATTTAAAACCCCACTTTTCATTTTCAATAAAAAGATCCAAGTCGCGCGAGATTTATCATCAATGAATGTTACAAAATATTTAAAACCATTATATGAATCAACAGGATTTGTGCCCCAAATAACAGAATGAACCAAATCAAATGGATTTTCAGAAATATGAGCAGAAAGTCGAAATGGTAATCTAGTTTGTTTTGAAAATTTGCAACTATCACGTGCATGAGAATTTATAGCTATTGAAGATATCAAAACTTTTAAAACTTTATCAGATGGATGCCCCATCCTCAAATGTCACAAATTAGAGTTGTCCAAATTTGCGGTGAAAGCTTCATTTTTCTGCTGAAAATGATAAAAACCATTTGAGAATTTTCCTTCTCCAATCTTCTTTCCCCTAGCCCTGTCTTGAAATATAACACTGTTAGCAGAAACAATGACATTGTAATTTAAAGTTTGAGTAAGTCTACTAACAGATAAAAGATTTGAAGGAAAACTAAGTACATACAATCCTTAAGAATTATTTGAGTTGCAGAAAAAATTAGTCTCATCTATTTCTTCTACAGGGACAAACGATCCATTTGCAACGGAAGCAAAACGATTTTTATAGAACTTTTGAAAATTAGATAAACATTTAATATTTCCCCTCATATGACCTATAGCCCCCGAATCTATTATCCAAACAGACGAATCATTTGAATTTGAATTCGATTGAAAGGCATATGTATTACATAAAATATGAGATGAACGAGGGTGTTGCTTGATTGATCCATATTCTTTAAAAAATTGTTGTACAACTTGATTTAGCTTAGACAATAAATATTGAGAGTCATTATCATGCAAGCAATTATTAGACATCTGAGTATTTAAATTCATCGGAAAAAAAGAACAATCTCATCTTAAGTGGGTAATGAATAAAAATATGATGCGACAAACTTGACACTATAAAAACCTTTGTGATTGAAAACTTTGATTCGTAGAAAATTAGATTGTTGATCTTAATCAAGAAATCAAATGAGCAGAATCAAAAGTCGCTTTGATACCATAAAATAAAACACGTTCGTGATGAGAGAAAATGTGAGACGAGAATTTAACGTGCTTTGGCAAACCCTAAATGCACGGGTGGTAAACCATTGTAAGTTTCATTCATAGGTATTTCTCTGATTTACCACCAGATTATATAATCTAATACAACCCACACATCTAGACCCAATCAATGAGAAATCCCACACTATCCACATGACAAAATACAAAAAAGAAAAGTATTTGAAATATTGATAAATATATGAGAGACAATATTTTCCAAGAAAGACAAGAAAATATATCTGTCGATTAATTTCAAATACTTTCTAACAGCTTTGTTTTAAAAGAAAGGTAAAAGGTTAGAAAATGAAAAATTAATTTTTTTTAGCAAAATCCCTATTTTTTCTTCTTTAGTGGACCAAGCAAAGTATATTGAAAAGGCAGAAATCCATTAACAGAATTAGTCTGAAGCTAAATTCTAAAAATTGTAACCGATGTCCATTTTTGTGGTCGACCATTAAGACCCTCTTTTTGTAATAGGGCTATGGTTTCTCAAACATGCTTCCCTTGGGATTAAAAAAGTTTCCTAAACCCCAAATTTTATACTCCAAAAGGAGTGGAGATTTAAGTTCCTCCCTTTTTTTATATCCTATTTTTAAAATGAAAGCTTGATTTTGAAGACAATGTTGCCCATCAATAAATTTTGCAAAACCCACTTCTATACGACTGTGGTTTGCATAGTAACAAAACCTTATGCCAAATTAGACCTAAAGTTTAATTGTACAACATTTTGGATTGAGATATTTGCCCAAAACCATGTTATGATTTGATCCTTTTACGAAAAACCATTCTTTAGTTTTTCCATTAACGGAAAACTACCAAAAAGTATACACGGTCAGTGAAAAGCCATCCCACTGTTAAGTATACTATAAAATAACACTTTTATATATCCATTATTTTTAACCACCGAGAACGATGATATTCACCAACAACCAACAAGTAGTTCGATAGTTTTATCATCAAACCATCCTGAAGCAAGCACTATTGGTGAAAAACTGATGGTTTTTCACCAACATCATATACTTCAGGATGGTTTTTCGCTTACGAAAAAGCCATATGGTGGTTTTTGGTGAATACCGTTTTTGGATTCCCCGAGACTAATAACATTCTAGGGCAACAACAAAATACCTAATTAAAACTCATCTAAAAGCTAAAATTATTTATTTTATTTGAACATTTTAATTGTAATTTCAAAATAGCATACAATGTCGGTGGCCATTGAAAAGAAGTTCACCAATATGCATAGAATTTTCCACTGAAAGCGATGTAAATTTATTTCGAATGCAAAATAGAAAGAAATCTGAGGGTGTTTTTGCAAATGTAACGCACACCAGATACCGTTGTTCGTTCCTTCGCCTCTACTTCTCAAACTCCAAAAAAGGAACAGCTACTGAAAGAGACGAAGCGCGCGGGAGAATCAAGAGCCGTCGAAATCACAGCCCTGCGAAATCAACGGCCCAGATCTCTTCCCCCTCGTCGTCAGCGATCGTTCAATTCAATCTCGCAGATTCCACGCGTGCTTCGCGAGTCTCCAAAAAGGTCCCAAATTCTCATTTTAATTCCCCTTCTTCTTGTGTTTTTGTTTGGAAACCCTAGAAACTCTTCGATTGATTTCTGCGGTGCGATTGAGGTCAGATCCATCTCTTGATTCTGTAAAGCTTTTCGAATTTGGGCAATGTTGGCGTCTTTATTGAAATGGAGGGGATTTGATTTTATGTTTGTGTTCTGATTTTGATATGTTTGGGTCATTTTGTTGAAATGATCGTCATTAAGCTTGCAATTTCGTTTCCAATTGATGCTTACTACTTAGCTTTGTTGAAAAAGCCACGATTTTGATTTATTTGAATAAAACAGGTGATTGGTTTGCGTCGAGATTTTTTAGTTCAAAATTGTGTTAAGCAAATCCCTTGATTGTTCATGATCACTTTTGTGGATTAGGACTATCTTGAAGAGGATTGACATTGAATTGATAAATCCTTACAAAACTTTACTTAAATCTTTCCCTGCAACCTGCTCAACTTAAAAGATCGACTAAAAATGTTCGAATGATGAGCTTACGAAATGAAAAATTGACTTTGTTTCACCAGAATCACAAGAGTTTGGGTGGTGAGTTGATATCAACTTTCACCTTCTGATGGGATGGGCAAATATCTACAGAAGGCGATTGAAAGTTTTCACCATTGCATTGGTGATCTATCTGGACTATAAGGTTTGCTTTGCTCTTTATAATTTTCTATCATTATATTAGTTTGATTATTATTTTTTTGGTCACGGGAATGGGAAATCATCTGCCTTTTTTATTGCTCCAGGCTGTACAGAAAAGAGCGAAATGGCTTAGCAAAAGTAAGAAGGATGCAATATGGGAAAGAACCCACCTGAGAAATGCGAGACGTGTGTTGAATCTGATAATAGAGTTGGAAGGTTTGTGGGTAAAACTTGGCCAATATTTATCGACTCGAGCTGATGTACTTCCTGAGGCCTATATTTCCCTCCTCAGGCAATTGCAGGACTCTCTCCCTCCGCGTCCTTTGAAAGAGGTGAATTTACGCGCGCGCGCGCACAAGATATTTTCCTTTTTCGGAGATTTAAATTAAGGGCGTTGTGATTTTGCTGATTATTGCTTACTAGTGTTTGAATGCATTCATGGCTTTTGATCATCATTCAAGAGTTTGCATAACACACAATGTTAATGCTAACTTCTGTCATACTCCTTTATTGTATCATTGGCTTTTGGGTAGTGGGTAGTCGATGGAGTGGAATATGTACTCATAATTACATATTTTCTTCTTTAGATAAAGTTCCAAGAATGTCTATAATCTTTATATATGTTGAGTTGTAGGTTAGTAACTCGATTTTTAAATCCTTTTTTATTTTGCCGCTTAAACAAAAATCTTGCTGTATGGACAGGTTTGCCGGACTATTAAGAAAGAGTTGGGAAAATCGACCCATGAAATTTTCTCTAATTTTGTGGAAGAGCCTCTTGCAACAGCATCTGTGAGTTTACATCGCACGGCTTTTGATTTGCAACAATTTTGGCCTTGGTCTATAATTAATAGCTGCAGAATGATCTTCTAGATTTTGTTCTAATCATGGTGTTATGCAGATAGCACAAGTGCATCGCGCAACACTGAAAGACGGGCATGAAGTAGTAGTTAAAGTTCAGCACGAGAGAATCAAAGAAGTCATACTAGAGGTCCTTTTGATGATTATAAAAAATTTCGATTTACTATGACCTATGACCAATGGCCATTACACGAGCGATGTTGATCTGCAGGACTTGAAGAATGCAAAATCAATTGTTGACTGGATAGCATGGGCAGAGCCACAATACAATTTCAGTCCAATGATTGATGAATGGTGCAAAGAGGCACCTAAAGAACTCGACTTCAATCATGAAGCAGGTATGCTTATAAATAATTTATCGGGTATATTTTTTAGGCTGGATTGGGGAGTTGTTGCATATCCTAATATGGAGAAATAATAGACCAATCTTCATTTTGAGGGACTTCAACATTGACAATGGTCTTTCCTATTGTAGAGAATACGAGAAAAGTTTCAAAAAATCTAGGCTGCAAAAGTGAGCATGAGAGTACTGATCAATTAAATATGGTAGATGTACTTATTCCAGAAGTTATCCAGGTGCGATTTGGCAACTTGAATTTGTATTAGTAATATACACACAAGTATTCCACTTTCTAATTATACTTCCGTCCTCCTCTGGTTTCACATGCAGTCATCTGAGAAGGTCCTTATTTTGCAATATATGGATGGCATTCGCTTAAATGATAGTGAATTATTAGATGCATATGGCATCGACAGGCAAAAGCTTGTTGAAGAAATAACGCGTGCATATGCCCATCAGATATATATAGATGGGTTTTTCAACGGTGATCCTCATCCTGGTATGCTTGCTTTGTCCATTCTTTAAAACATACTGAGGTCATGTAGTAATATTTTGTGTTTATTTTCCCATACTTTTGAACTGATGATGAATGATTATGGATCCATGCGGTGTATTTTTTATGTAGGAAATTTCCTTGTGAGCAAAGAACCACCACACCGTCCAATTTTGCTTGATTTCGGGCTTACGAAGTCTATATCAATCTCAATGAAGCAAGCTCTTGCAAAAATGTTCCTTGCTTCTGCTGAGGTCCAATCTCTCTCTCTTGAAAAGTGTCCTAGAGGGGGTGAATAGGACTTACGGCTAACAATGATAATTTAGTGCTCGATACAATAAAAAGTGCAGAATATAAAAATTATACTAACAGCAATAGAGCAATAGAGCAATTTATAAGAGTAGAAAGAAATGCAAACTCCACCAACAATTGATAACGAAGTTCGATATCAACGGTATCTATGTCTCCGTTTAAGTCTCTTCTTATGAACAATCCACTATCTCAAAATCTTCTTAAGGTGAAAAAACCTTTACAACTTGTTTGATGGACCATCTCTAACGGGTAATCTAATTAAGGTGAATATCAAATCTTTACAACACTTATTTGATGGACAACCTCCAACGAATAATACAAATGGTAGACAATCTCTACCGGATTTAGTACAAGAAATTAAAAACAAAATAACCCCTAATCTCGTATGAATTAAGCAATTTGAAAATCAGAGAAATAGGGTTTATGATTTTATCAAAGTAAGATTTAAATCTCAAAAGAATTTGATAAAAGATTTTAGAATTGGAGATCGCTTTTGCAAAGATAAATAATTGAACAGATTATGAGATACTTTGCAAAATAATTTTGAAAGCTTTTCTAAAACCAAAAAGAATAATCAAAGAAGGTTGAACAATGGGGTTTTTGAGCTCTCTCAAGGAGATGATGAATTTCGAAAATTGATAATTGATCTAATAAAAAAAATCCGTTCATGGCAATCTCTTTTAATAGATGGGAAAGAATCTCACAAAATAAGAAAGAGATCAAGTCAAAGGTATTTCGAAAATTCGCAATTGTCATATTTTGAGCCGGTTCAAAAAGGATCTGAACCATCTTAAAAAAGCAGAGAAGAATTCAACTTTCCAGTCATATTTTGAGCCGGCTCAGAAAGACCGTGAGCCGTCTCAAAAAAACAGAGAAGAATCAAACTTTTCAGGTATCTTTTAAACCGGCTCATAAAGACTGTGTGCCGTCTCATGAAAAGGGTTTGAACCAGCTCAAAATGGTCATGAGCCGTCTCATGGAAATAGAGAAGAAATGATTATTCTGAAGGATTTATGTGACGGCTCAAACATATATGAGCCGGCTCAAGCTGAGACTCAGAAATAATTTAGACTTTTTAAATCACTTGACACATACGAGATATGACCTACGACTCAAGATCTAGAAAATACATAATTTTACATTTTTAGAAGCACATTCTCTGAGTCGTGCTTTAAGGCTTCATCTCTACTCTTGATAATCCATATCTTCTTAGATTTCTTTTTCGACATCACCAATCTTTTTATGTCTCTAAACATTGAAATCATATAACTTAACCATATCGTGAGTGTGTAAAAATGATTAAATAGTGTTTTATCTAATATCAAAACTAAGGTAGATTTTACCCAACAAGGTCAACATATCTCTCTCTCTGCACGAGCGTATGTGTGCTTGTGCGCGCGCGCGCTTTTGTTGGTGTTGGAGTTGAAGAAGAGAATGACAACCACTTCTCAACGTAGGGAAAATCAAAGTTGATATATGCAATGTGATACATACTGCCCTCACTAGAATTCCAATACGCAAAAAAATTCAATCAAATGCCTGGGAGGGGATGGTACATCATTCTTAAGACTCTAGGGAAATTTGTTTCAGAACCCAAATTCATTACAGTATCTCCGAACAAGTTCTTAGATGACAAGCCTAATGATGATCTTCCAGAAACCAATTTATTTTTAAACCCATCATTGACTTCAGAATTGTCTAAAACCCAATGCATAACATATACAAGTGTTCCATACTCTCTAAAGCTTGAATTTTTTTAATTATTTCTCAAAACTTATTCACAATTTTAGGTTTGACTAATTTCCTTGTTTTGATTTTCTCCAATGATTTCATTCTGCTCATTGGTATAGATCTCAAAGAAAGAATATGATCTGAAATCTATCAACAAATGTTTAATATTTAGACAAAAGCACACATCTATGCAATTGAGATAGAAAAGGAGAATTTTTTGTTTCTTATTGAAAACATGCAATAGTGAAAGGGGCATTATGGCTATAATATTTGACAGTGAAATTGACTTGGGCAATGGGTTTCATAATTCCATTAAATGTGCCGACCTGATAGGATTCACAACTAGAAATGGAGGGATGAAGTCGGATTTTTTGGTAGGATTCACAACTAGAGATGGATGGAATGAAGTTGGATTTTAATTGTAGATTGGTTGTGAGGTTTTAATGGTGATGGTTTAAAAGAAATTATTGAGTGGTTGGGTTTATTTGATAGAGAAAGAAACGATGTAAAGAAGAAGAATTAGAATTTGAGAGAGGTTTCTGTAGGTTGGGAGGTTGATTCTAGGTTGAAGATGAGGGTAGTTTTGGTATTGTGAACATATTTAAGTATAATACATGATATATATATCTTCAGATGTTGGGGAAAAAATAGTAGAGTGTCATAGGCTTTTTAGTGCTAATGAAAGTGTATGTATTTAAATAGATCGGTTTCAAAAAGTGGGTGTAGAAGCATTTGCTTCTAAAACTTTATCTTAGCGAAATTTGTATTTGGTAGTATTTAACACACAAGGTACACTCAGCATAGAAGAATTTCTATGAATGAAAGTTTCATCAAGAAGGTTTTCAGTATCTTACTCATTGCACATGGTATTTCAGGGTGACCATGTTGCTCTCTTGTCAGCCTTTGAAGAGATGGGACTCAAATTGCGCCTAGACATGCCAGAACAGGTTATGGATGTTACAACTGTGTTCTTTCGTAATTCCACACCGGCTACTGAAGCTTTCGTAAATATCCTTTCTGATTTAGACTGGTCTAATTTTCACCTCCCTTTCAAGACATTCATTAATTACCAATGCTTTGTACTTTTTTCTATCAAGGAACATGTGAAATCTTTGGCTGATCAAAGAGAAAGAAATATGAAGGTCATCCAAGAAAAGATGAAATTAAATAAGAAGGAAGTTCAACGCTTTAACCCTGTAAGTATACATATGATACTTTTTACGCCTTGTCTTGATGTCATTTACAGACACGAATTTGTTCAAATTATAATATGCATATGACTGGTCTTTTCCAGGTTGATGCATTCCCAGGTGATGCTGTAATATTTATGAGGGTGCTAAATCTTCTTCGAGGTTTGTTTTGAACTTCGATGTTCTTTGGAACGCTGTAACATAAAGGAAATAGTTATATTGGCATGATCCTTGCCTTTCTCAGGGCTTTCATCTACTATGAATGTTCGGATAGTTTATTTGGATATCATGAGGCCATTTGCTGAGTCAGCTCTAATGGGGTCAGTAACTTCACATGTAGATAATCATTGTTTAATTTCATTGAGTATATTTGGTTTACAAAAAGTTATAGTCTTACCATTTAAAATATTTCATTTGTTTTCTCTTGCTTGTCTTGAGACTTTTATTTGGTTTTCATTTATATCAGAAGCTTGAGGACTGGTCCAACAATGAACACACAATGGATTTATGACACACCAGTTCACTCTGATGTGGAGGAGAAGCTGAGACAGCTCCTAGTTGAGATTGGAAATGAGAAAATTCTTGGAATACAGGTGGGATTCAAAATAATTGAAAGAAATTTATTTTTTTTCCGTTTTCATTTCACTATTAGAATAAGAAAGAGTTGTTATGTTCGGATCTTCTCTTTCTCCTTCAAGTCTTAATACAGATAAGAAATGCAACGGAAGGAGTTAGCTAAGCTACCCTGTTTAATCCTTTAAATAATGAAATCATCTATGATAAAAATAGTTAATCCAACTAAGGTTCATTAAGATAAAAGTCTCCTACTCGACATGCTGTTATTTACAAAACAAATTTATTTTCCAAAACATAAATATTCGAAACACAAATGTCAAAGAACTGTTTCAGAAGTGTAAAGAATGTTTCCAAGAATCGTTTAAATAGTTTCTAACCTTCTATGTTTGTTTTACTGTACTTGAACCATGGCATATTTTGTTTTCACTTAGGTGTGTGCATACAAAGGTGGGCGTGTCATTATAGATACTGCAGCTGGTGTGCAAGGGAGATATGATCCTCGGCCTGTTCAACCTGATACTTTATTTCCAGTTTTTTCAGTAACTAAAGGGATCACTGCAGGAATGGTGCATTGGCTTGTTGATAAGGGGTAAGGTACTGTAATATGTAGTTTCATTTTTTGATAACTTGTAAACAATAATGTAGTACACCCTTGTGTATTGCTTTAATTGTTTGCACCTTATGCATGTGGCATGCCCCTGTATATGTATGTATGCGCACATATTTCCTTTTTTGTATATGCTTTTGTGAGTTTATATACTCTTGCGCTGCGTAAATGTCCCTATCTTGTTACTCCATTTATACGACCTTTCTTTCTTGGTAGAATACATTGCAATGTCTAGTATATCAGGATTCTATAAGACTATATATCTTAAGATATGCTCATATACTTGCTTGGCTGGAATGTAGAGGCCGATAGTGGGAATTTATGTAGCAGTTTCAGACCGGTCCTTGCCGATACTGGTCTGAAACGGTCGAAACCAATTGTTTCGGCCGATTTCTTTAACAGTGATTCCAGCTTCTATTATAATATCCTTTGCATCAATTTTCTTGATATCCTTGTAGCTTTGAGATAGCCACTTAAGTGCTAGCCTTTCCGTTTCTGGATCTGCTTAATCTCTCTAAATAATCTAAGTAAACCGGGTTATTTTAGATCTGCATAAATATAATTGGATATATTAAGTTACTTCATAATTTTGAAGACTTGAACCATGCGTAACTTCCCTGAATCTTCTTACAGGAAACTCAAGTTTGAGGAAACCATTGCTAATATTTGGCCCGAGTTTGGAAACAATGGAAAAGATGCTATAAAGGTATTAAAGAACATGTCATATAGAGTTCTCTACGTAACTCTTAAGCCTTCTTTGAAATAACTGAATGAGAATGGTTTCTTTTTCACCAATATACTTTGGCTTTTTTATTAGGTCCATCATGTCCTTAATCATACATCAGGTTTGCATAATGAGATGGGTGACGTTTTGAAGAGTAATCCTTTATTGTTGTGTGACTGGGAAAAATCTCTAGAGCACATTACTACGTTAACTCCGAAAACAGAACCGGGTTCCCAGCAACTGTATCATTATTTGTCTTTTGGTTGGCTTTGTGGTGGAATCGTAGAGGTAAGCTTATTTTCCTATTGTCACATCAACTCACATCTGAAATATTGTTTTCCACAACACTTACAAAAGGGTATCAAATATTTAGTGTGCCTGCTACCCATTTTTTGCCCGATTCCTTCTGTATTTCTTATTACTTTCCATACCTTAACACTTTCCCCCCTTTTGTCTCCTTTTCTTGTTTAAACAGCATGCATCAGGAAAGAAATTTCAAGAAGTGCTTGAAGAAGCTATAGTGCATCCGCTCAACATTGACGGCGAACTGTATATTGGCATTCCTCCAGGCACGCAACTAAATGTTATCCAACTACATGCATATAGAAATATGAATCATTTCCTTCATTGATAATGTATAAAGTAGATAAAGCGTCAGTCAGCATACCATGATTCGCTAGAGCACTTGCCCAATTCGAGCACATTTTAATGCTACTGTTTATCATCAGAGCTACGGTTAATCTAAGAAATATGCATGAATTTGGGACTCACTAAAAAAAAGTGTTCTGCCAAGCTGATACAGTCATTCTAATGGCGTGTTGGTCAATGGGCTTGTTTATCTGTGGTTAAGGTGGGTGCTTGGTTTGAACATGAAGAATATGATAGACTACTACTAACCACTAGTTAATGCTTGTGTGGTATATGAGGTGTTTTTGGCCACAGACACTAATTCAAAACATTTAGCCATTCATACATTTTGTATAGGGTGAGTTTGCGTTTGGGTTTATAGCCAACATAAGGATTATGACAAACCCCTCTGTTGTCCATAGCTTTCTAAGTCGGTTCCATGAGCCTTTCTTCAGCCAACCCCATTTTGGTTGTGACAATTTATGATATGGACATAATATATGTTATAACAAAACTGTTGCTATTTCTTTTTCCCACAAGTTTAATTACTGAAATCTGAATTATTTTTACTTAGGCGTGGAATCTCGACTGGCAACACTTACAATCGACACAGAAGAACTTGAAAAGCTCATGGAACTCAACTCGAGGCCTGAGCTACCCGAGAGTCTCAAGCAAGGAAACATAGCTCAAGTGGCGAGTGGCCTCCCTGTCCTCTTCAACCAACTCAACATTCGTCGTGCAATAATCCCGGCAGCCAATGGTCACGTGACAGCTCGTGCACTGGCCCGCTACTATGCTACTCTTGCCACTGGTGGTCTTGTACCCCCACCTCACTCTAACCTTTCAAAACCTCTCCTCGGGTCCCACACACACATACCCAAATTCCCTTCTCTTAAAACCCCTAAGAGAAGAGGCTTTAAAGATTTAATTAAAGGAAGTGCCAGTGCCAGTGCCAGTGCGTCGAGTTTAAACGGTGAGAACAAAGGGTACACTCTTGTTGATATCAACATTGATGATGGCGACAATAGTGTTGCTAGTGGGAGAAAAGGGAGAAAGATTTTTACTAATCCGAAGATTCATGATGCGTTTATGGGAGTGGGTGATTATAGTTCTTTGGTGTTTCCGAGTGGGTATTTTGGGCTAGGATTTAGGAGGTTTAAATCGGGAGGTGACGAGATTATAAGTTTTGGGCATTCGGGAGTTGGTGGTTCTACTGGGTTTTGTGATATACAAAATGATTTTGCGATTGCAATCACAGTGAATAAGATGTCATTTGGGGGTGTTATAAGAAGAGTAATCCAGTTGGTTTGCTCTGAGTTGAATGTGCCCGTCCCCGATGAGTTTTCAGAGAATGGAATGAAAGGTCCTGATATGCAAATTTATAGGTCTGGCTGACTTTTGAGTAGAGCCTGAGAGGATGGGAAAAAAAGAAAGAAAGAAAAGTGATCTTGATTTTCTTCACACACATTTTATACGCATTTTAGTTCTACTTTTATGTAATGGATAATTTATATATTGATCATTAACTGTACGCCTGGAATATCATCTTGAGTGACTTTTGACGGCTATAGAAATACAGAACTATAAATTTATATTTTGTTACATGATATCTTTTTTTGTCCCCCGCTTGTTCTTATGCGATAAATTAGTGTAGGTCTTTTTAGGGGAAATATTATGCCTGCCAATGTATATTCTTTTTCATTGGTGTATATATGTTGCAGAATCTTCACTTTTTCATGTTTGTTCTTCCATGATGCCTAACTTCCAGTTTTTAAACATTTAATTGCAAGGCATAGTTGGTTTTCAGTGTTTTCCATTGCATATTCATAATTACATACTAGCTGATATAACCGAAGAAACACATTTCAATCAAGTACACATTTCAATCAAGTTATGTGTTGATAAAATTGTTGTAACAGATTTGATCGGGAAATGGATTTATTTTATGTGTATTTTCAAAATAAGCATAATATAATAGAATGCATGAGTAAGCATATAAATGCTACCGATAATTTTATTTTATTATTTTTTTAATGCTGTTATGGATAGAATTTCTGCACAAAATTTGAAGGATTTGTTCAATATCATGTGATAATGTATCATAGAACTTGGTTGATAATACATGTTTCTCGCAACACTCTTACAACTAAAGCAGTTGTTTCGGTCACTCTATTTCTGCAAAATCTTATATTTTTGAACTAACATATAACTTTATTTTTTTGGGTGTATTCTCTGCAACGCTTTTTGACAAGTCTTCTATTCCATATGATTTAGGATTGACCGCTAAATGATAAATACTCTAGTGTATTTTTTCTGTGCTTCTGGTTTTCTTTTTTGTTTCTCATCCTCTTATTCTAATCGCCATTCTCATGGTCTTGTAAATAATTCTTCCCCTATTTTAATTTTTTCTTGATCGATAAATTAGAATGAGGTAAGAAATTAATAGGAGCTTGAGAAACATAGGATTTGGAATTCCATAGAAATTAAGAAAGAAATATAAAAGAAGGATAAATATGAAATTCTATTTGTTTTAAAGTAAGTCATGAAATCACAAACAAGATTACAGAAGATGGAAAACTGCAAGTTTTGAAACTTTTATGGTATTTAAGTGCGAAGGAAAATACGTTAGCGTATCAAAGTGCAAAGTGGATGGAACACTAAGATAGTATTTTGCAGTTACCTAATTATTTAATCCAATCAGTAACAAATGTCCAAAAGTAGGTTTAAAGATGTGGCTATTGGAATCCGACAACAGCTATAGATATTGAAAGGATGCAAATATGACTGCATTTCAGTTTCCAGATTTGGAAAACTTATCATCCACAATTTAATCAAAACACTAGTATTTTGAAAACATATTGAAAAAACAATGCAAAATCCAACTAAGATTAGACTGAAACATAGATATGTAATATTTAGTATAATCCTCCAATATCTCGAAACTCTTTAATATTTCCTATAAGCAATTCCATGCTTCAGAACCATGGGTCTGGCCACAGTGACACTATGCCAAAAAATGCATATAAACTATATATCTATCTTTAGCATGAAACATGCATCAGTACCTCATTTCAGATGCAAGTATTTTTCTTAACCATCGATTGCTGATAATAATAAATCACAAACACATGTTCAGCACGCCATAAGAATTATTTGGGTGCTAATCTGTTACATTAACATAATTGTCGAATTTATTTGCAATTATCTAAACCAATGGTAACTTCGAGGCCCAATTCATGCCCGGCCCATGAAACCTTACCCTAACCCTTTGCGATATAAACCTTCTATTCGCATAACTTGTATTCGAGGGTTCTTTTCCGAAGAACTCTCTTTTTCGTGCGGCCTCCTCTCTCTTTCTCTCTAATCTCGATTTCGATCTCGATTTCGCAAGTGAGTACTCTCAGATCTTTGATTTTTAGATTTATTTGTTGTAAAATTTCTTTTTTTTCTTTGTTCGACAAAGGGTCTGGTGATTTTTCCATTCGATCTAGGGTTTTTGTAGAGTATCAGTTACAGATTTTAGAGATTATAGGGTTCGACTTGTGATTCAATTGCTAGAGATTTGGTTGTTCACATATTGATTTCTCGTCCTAGATCTGAACTCGTTAGTAGATTGGTTAGGGTTTGAGATTTGTGCTATTTCTTATATTTCACATCGAGATGATTTATTTATATTTTGGAATTTAAATTGTTAATCTACTGTTTTTTAGGATTTTGATGGCATTTTTCATCTAAAGGTCCTAACTTTGGATGTTTATGCTATGTAATTTCTGTTTTGACTGTTTTTATTTCATGTTTTCTTATGGAAAATATCTTTAAAATTTTATTTTGCTGTTTTTAGCGGCTGTGTTATATGAATATCATTGCTGAGATGGTACAATATCTTGAATGTTGAAACTGCGACATCGCATGTATACCTTTTGAGAAGTTGTGATGCTATAATTTTTCCCCCATCAAATTTGATTGTTGAATGCTGTTTGGATTGCATGAGGCATCTGTGGCTTGTAATTTTTTTGGGTATAGCTTGAAAAGTATGCATTTTTATTGAGTTTCTTCCTATTGCTTATGTTTTATTGCAGTATGCTGAAAAGGTTTGGACCTCTAAAGAGAGAACTGGATGTTTTTGTTGTTTCTTTGGAAGTCTTGATGTAAAGGATAAAACAGATAATGCATAATTGTGTTCCATGCTATTATAAGAGAAAACAGTACTGGCGATATTTGAGTTTGGAGAGAGTTCAAGTTAAGGATTTTCTTTGATATGTTATATCGTCTCTGGAACCCTATTGAGTTTTAATGGCTGAAACAAATTTTTTGGTCTGTTCTCTGACTCATTTTTATCCATTCCCATCCATTAGAGTCAAACGATTTTTCTATGTGAAAATTAGTAGATAATGGACAAACATGAGCACAGGATGCTAAATTTAACAAGCTTAATTCTATGATGCTAATTCTAATTTCTTAGTTATTTCTTGACAAATCACAAATTCATGGGTCTATTTTATCTTGGTCAAGGTAGCAAATAATACACGTTATTTGTCCCTCTTTGTTTTTATTATTGCCGCGCTTATAGTTGATTTTCTTTATGTTTTATAAAGTGCTTGAGAGAAATGAAATGCTTCGAATTTAGTTATTGACTTTGATTGTTGTAAGCCCTTCATTCCGTGCTATCATTGTTCTTCTTGCAATCTCTACTGCTCATTTACATGCTATCTTTCATGCTATGCAGTAGTAAAAAAGGCTAGATGGTTTTATTTATTATCTAGTTGCTTTTGAAATCAACCTATCTATTAGTGTAACTCTCTTTTGCCTTGGTAATCTTTTTATGAATGGCGATAATCAATTTTATAATGAAGATCATTATATTTCTATAATTATTCAAGTTATTCTTTGTTTAAACAAAGAGCAGTTATTTGGACTATTATTCCCAATGTATAATTTATTATTGGAGATCATTTGTTTCTCTGTACTGCACTTTTCCTGTGTATGAAGTTTATGTATACAGACAGAAATTACTTATGTGAAGGGTGGTCTCTTCCCCTTAGTTTACACCCTTTACTTCAAAGTTTTACTTCTATGCTTCATTGTTCTTTCAATTAAAATGGGGAATTACATTCTCCGTTTGTTTTTTTGGACGTTCGGATATATGTGTCTAATTGGTGGACTAGGATGTGGTTATTTAATGAATGCACTAAAGTAAACATAGTTTTTGGTATGCATAAATATTAAATCAAATTCCTTGACATTTTGATGCTTGCTTTAAGCTCTTGTGCACATAGAAAGTCAGAATAGAGATGAGAGTATGACTACTAGAATTATTGACCCAAAACTTGTAGATTGGCTGGTCCTTGCCGGAGCTAAATGAAGGCCTATGTGCTTGCTCATTGGCATTACTAATTGTTCATACCTTGGTTTGGTTAGGATTAGCAAGTAATTTTCACTTAATCTCTGGTCAAGCCAAGAATCTCAGACACCAAGAACTCATCGTTCTATAATGTAATTTGGATAGTAGCCAATATAGTAGTAGGCTTTTAGTCGGTCCAGTAGCTCTAACCAAACCAGACATGAATCTTGTTTGTTTTAGTTCCTGGTCATTGATTGGGATACAATTATTATTGTATATTATAAGAATCTATTGGTTTCAGATAATCTGTGTAAACTTTTCGGTTTTTATAAACCAGAATGCAACTACTTTCATACTCTGTTTAGTGCTTAGTCTGACAGATTCTGAGTTGATTTCACAAAATGTATCTCAATGGGAGATTTCTAAAAAAACTGAATTTTTTTGTCTGGTGGGGATGACTTTGTTTCGCTGGTGTCTGGTTCAATTCGGCGGTTTCCCCTTTTGTTGGGTTAGGATGAGTGATGACCTGAGGTGGATTCTTTCCGAATTGTCCTGATAGACAGTTATCAATTTCCCTGTATTTTCTCATTATAGTGAAATTTGGATGTGGTTGAATAGTAGGAAATTTGTGGGACATATCATTTTGATGCTTGCTTTTATTCTCTACTCTGTACATACTGGATATTTGGTTGGATGCACTTGGAAATATTTGTATATGTTGTCAGATGCTGACTTGTTTACCTTTATTATTAATTGATATCTTTAAGTGTTATTTATGTTAAACATTAGTCCCTTCAATATTTATCTTTATCATTTGTTTGCAGACATGGCAGGAATGGCAGCAGAAGGCTCTCAATTTGATGCTCGTCAATATGACTCCAAAATGAATGACCTGTATTTAATCTTTCTTTTCCATATTTACTAATAATCCTGGAGTCCTTTCTTTCTTGCCCAAGTTGTATTAAGTCAATAAATTTATGTAAATCTTTGTTTAATGGTGTATTCTAGGCTTGGTGGTGATGGACAGGATTTCTTCATTTCATATGATGAGGTTTATGAAACTTTCGACGAAATGGGTCTTCAAGAGAACCTTCTGAGAGGAATTTATGCCTATGGTAAAGCCATTTTATTTCCTACTCTTTAAGAACATAAATCCAAATATAAATGTTAGAAATACCTTAGACACTCTTTTATGTGCCCGATTATTAACAATGTGGCAAGAGGGTGCAAAAAATGCCACCTGTTTCTATGTACCCTCCAAACTGTTTCTCTTAAGAGCGCAAGATGAGTATGCGACTGAGTGCAAAGTATTACTTAAATGTTTATACTTGTCATTTGCTGATGAGTTTTCTTTTGTAGGGTTTGAAAAGCCTTCTGCAATCCAGCAAAGAGGAATTGTTCCCTTTTGCAAGGGCCTTGATGTTATCCAACAAGCTCAGTCTGGCACAGGAAAAACTGCAACGTTTTGTTCAGGAATCTTGCAGCAACTTGACTATGGTGTTGTCGAATGCCAAGCCTTGGTCCTTGCTCCAACTCGTGAACTGGCTCAGCAAATCGAAAAGGTCATGCGAGCACTGGGTGACTACCTTGGTGTTAAGGTCCATGCTTGTGTGGGTGGAACAAGCGTCCGTGAAGACCAGCGGATTCTGTCAAGTGGTGTTCATGTTGTTGTGGGAACACCTGGTCGTGTCTTTGACATGCTTCGGAGGCAATCTCTTCGCCCTGATTATATCAAGATGTTTGTTTTGGATGAGGCTGATGAAATGCTTTCACGTGGTTTCAAGGATCAGGTTTCTTCTCAACCCTGCTCTATGCCATCTTTCTTTTTCTCGTGAGTCATGACATGTTTTAGCTGTTATATATAATTTTTCATTTTCTCAGCATTACCGATAGACAATCAGTTTGTATGATTATATCATAGCACGGTCAAGCAGAGTAACTACTTGTGCTACACTTCTGCTATAATTTTTAATAAGATAATTCTTAGAGAAAAGGGGGCTTGCAGGCCCAAAACTGCAGTGTCCTCTCACATGGTCATGGTCATCTGAGCCAGTGGGATCTAGGAGTCTAACTGCAAACTAGCTAGCGGGCTCCACTAGCCCATGTGAGAGTCCATTGCAGTTTGGGTTTGCAGGCCCCGTTTCCTCTAGTTTTTTTTGAGTTAATGAAGTTTTTTGATATGTAATGCTGTATCAACTCCATCTCCATTTCGATATAATTTTCTCAGCCATGTGTGGACAGAATTTTTTGTAGACATGAAAATCCTAGTATAAATAAAATTTCATTATTATTTACTAGCTGGTCTTTATTTCGCCCTAACGCTTTCTTGTGATGAAAAATTTTGCATATTGTTTTTCCCGTCCACTTGTTTTTTTAGCTTTCTCATTAATCAATTATGTAGTCATGTGTGCATGACTAGCAAAAGGAAGTATGAGCACATGTTTTCTATTGGTTTCTGGGAGTAGCTATTGTCTATGTTTGTAACAATAACTTACATTCATTTTTCTTCCAGATTTATGATATCTTCCAGCTTCTGCCCTCAAAAGTCCAAGTTGGGGTCTTTTCTGCTACAATGCCCCCTGAGGCCCTCGAGATAACCCGCAAATTCATGAACAAACCCGTGAGGATCTTGGTGAAGAGAGACGAGCTAACCCTCGAAGGTATCAAGCAATTCTATGTCAACGTTGATAAAGAGGAGTGGAAGCTCGAAACCCTTTGTGATCTCTACGAAACCCTAGCCATCACTCAAAGTGTTATCTTTGTCAACACCCGACGCAAGGTTGATTGGCTCACTGACAAAATGAGAGGCAGAGATCACACTGTTTCAGCTACTCATGGAGATATGGATCAAAACAATCGGGACATTATCATGCGCGAGTTCCGTTCAGGCTCTTCTCGTGTTCTCATCACTACTGATCTCCTTGCACGTGGTATCGATGTGCAGCAGGTGTCGCTTGTCATCAATTACGACTTGCCCACTCAGCCGGAGAATTATCTTCACCGTATCGGACGTAGCGGGCGTTTCGGGAGAAAGGGTGTGGCGATCAATTTTGTGACGCGTGACGATGAGAGGAATCTTTTTGATATTCAGAAGTTTTACAACGTGGTGATCGAGGAACTGCCATCAAATGTTGCTGATCTTCTGTGAGTCTTTTTCCGAATAGGGGAGTGTTTCTGGAAACTTATTTATTTGCCCTCTAGGTTTTCTTTTCTTCAAGTTATGCATTAATGTTATTGAACTTTTTTAGGTCTGGGTCCATGTTTTGGGATATTTTTCTGCATGTAGCAGCTTCTGTTGTGTTGTATTGTGCCTTGATAACCTTTTATATAGGGGTATTTCGGGTAGTAGTGTCTTCATTTTTTTTTCTTCTTCTTGCTTTGGATTCAGTATCAGTTTTTGATGAAATCTTTTAAGCTCTTAGTTTAGATTTTGAATTACTGATTAATAGGTTTTTATAGTTGCTTTGATTGAGGGTTTGAAATATGTTGGTATTTGTTATTCAAGGCCATGTTTTTAATGTTTTAAAAAATTGAATTTTCACCCCTAATCGTCATTTTATTGGCAAATTGATATCCATGACGGAAAAAAGTCAATAATTTATCAACTTTTCTAATTATCTGAATGGAAATCTGTGTATATGTACTTTTTGGCTGTGAAGGTCGTCGTCATCATAAAAATTGAGTTTCTGAGCTTGGATATGATTCGATATAAGAAAATTAAATAAAGGCTAAATTTCATTAAACTACCTTTCAGCATTTAGTTTTTTTATACCGAGTTTAGGGTGGTGTGTTAGAAAATGCTGGAAGTTGGATTAGTTATGGATAATGAAGCAAGTTATATCCGTTGTTTCTGTTATTATGTTTCATTTTAATCATTTGACTTTAAACCCTTTTTCCCGCATGTTTCAAATTCTTTTTTATGGGATTATCTCAAAAGTGCTTACACATGGTACAGCGCACGCATCACAAACAAGCTGGAAACTTGTTCTAAAATCGTTAATTTGTCTCCACTTTCCCTTTTTGAGTTTTAATCCCGGCCTCTTCTCAAAAAGAAGGAAAGTGTCCTCGGCACCAATTAGCTATTGCTCAGATACATTTTCATGCGCACCTCCTAACATTCATTTGAAGCATGATATTCTTAAGATCTAATATTCTTTGCACCAAATTAGTTGTAATAAATATACACCGATTAAGGAAAACATTATCACTTTTTTAATATCAGCAATTAACCTACTGCTGCACCACCACTAAAAAGATCGTACAATTTCTGCTTTCAACTATTAAGCAAAGCATTATAACTTTTTTAATATCAGCGATTAATTTTTTAGGCTATTTTTGGTAGTGTGTCATTTATTGATATCTTTATAATTAATGATTTACTCGTTATTCCAAAAACGTCAAGTAAATTGGGATATTTTTCTCTCATCAAAATGACAAGTAAAAGGAACGGAGAGAGTAGGACGTGAAGTCTATAGCCCAATAGTTGGGAATACACTCACCGTTCCATGAGATGAGTGCCGTCACGATGTAAAGCAAGTATCCACCTCCCCCTTGTTTTAAAACTTAATTCACAGCTAATGCCAGCCCTATTAAACTCATTTTAAAATTTATCATAAGTTGTTGCTAACTAAGCATTGTAAAATAAACTTATTCTTACATTACAAGTCATATATAATTTTTTTTCCTACTTCCTCTCCTTTTTCTCCATTTTCTTTTCCCCTTTGTTTCGTAGTTCAGGGGCTACAACTTGCTATCTTTTATTTCGCCAAATCTTTTTGTATCCTAATAGCTTTAGGCGAAAGGTGACAATTATTAAAAGCATAAACTTTTGTCAAATCAATCAATCTTGTGAAAAGGAATTATATATACTTGGAATAATATTTTCTTGTATTCCGATTTTTAGAAGCATTTCTAACCCCCTCACAATTTTGAATGGAAAAATTTCAAAAGAAAATTCATAACGGACTTATGAATGAATGGGTGTAAAGCTGCTTTAAGGCGCCTCATACTTTAGAGCAATGAGCTGCGTTTTGCACTCCTTTTTTTAACTTTCCATATTTGGAGTTCCAAATTCTTGTGGCTCAGATGCCTGGACTATGCAAGGGTTTGTTTGGACGGGTTTTGAAGTAATCTTATACCAAAATTGGTTTTACGCGACGGTTTCTTAACTATTACATATCCACCAATTTTTACAGGTTGACACCCATATCAATTCGTGTTCGGATAGGTTTCGTGCGTGGGGTTTTGATGCCATGTTGTAAGTGGGCTTGGGTGGGTTAGGATAATTATTTCCTTTCATATATGATTTTGAAAATAAATTTCCGTGACACAATAAATAGTTTGTAAGATGGCATAGATAATACAATTGTAAAATGTAAATAGAAAAAATGAAATAGAACTAAAAAAGGAAGAGCAACATAAAGTTAAAATTACAATGAACAATGAATGCATCAATAGAGCCGTACTAAAAAATCTTAAATTCTCCATTAAAGCCTCTCTAATGATATCGGGGCCTAATTATCCTCCACCTTTTTCATAAAAAAAAAATCTTAAATTCATAACACTAGCTGGCATTTGAAACATCTAATTGATTACCAAATAATTGAATTATGTATATTCAAATTCCTACATGATTATGGCTTATGAATGGATGCAGTTCCGAATTATAGGTGGGCTAAGGGGTTGTATGGCTGCAGGATTAAGATAGAATTTGGCACTGTTTGGATTCTTGAATTCTTTGTTTGGTTGTAAGATTTTGGTTGTTTTGGATTTGCTTGTTTTTTTAAGGGGCCTACCATTTTTCTGAATTCTTGAAGAAAAAAAAACTATGGATTTCTATGGATTTCTATGGATTTGGCACTGTTCACGTGAATCCCACGTGCTTTATGTTATTAAAAAATCCCCCCCTCTCTATCTCTCTCTATAATCCTCAAATCCAAATCTCACTTAAGGATTATAAGGATCTACAAATCCTACACTAGGAATTCAATACCAACAAAACACAAAATTAGCCGATCTAGATTTTTTCAAGTGTGTTATTTGGGAATCCAAATTTCAAAATCCTGCAACCAAACAGGCCCTAAAGACCGTCTTCTCAGTAAAATTGGCCGGTAACCAAATTTTCTATTTGTCTCTGTATGAAAAATAATATTTGCGTCGGATGCTGGGAATAAACGGTGAGCCAATAAAGATGTTTACTTGTCAATGTCAAAATATATTCCGACGTCCACTGTTCAAAGAGATTCTGCTCTATATGATCACTATATCAATGTTGCTGCCAATTATTAAGATTATAATGCAAAGGGATCATATCTCTAACAACTTGTGATATTTAGAAGAAGATTCTGGTGCAAACGACATGGATTATTTGAAATGCGATTAAACTTTTTACTATTATTATACAGTTCAACTTTTCACAGAAAAGAAAGAGAGAAATTAAACTTGGAAGTGATTTAGAATATGTAAGAAATAAAATGAAGTTACATAAGGAAATGACTTAAAAGGGGACTTCCTTTCGAATAATTGATTAGGATTATGATTAAAACGAGTCATGATGAACTGATAATAGTTATAAATGGATTAAGATAGGCATATGTATGGAAATTAGCAGAAAAAAATCTTGCCGTTTTAAATGCAAGATAGAAAATAGTCTTTCTTGCATTTAAACGCCTGCTTGGTTTACTATAGAAAATTGTTATTATGAGCAAGTAAATATACGTCAGACTCTTTGTTTGGCATGGCAATTGTTAATTTTACCCTATGATATGTTGTTGTTCGGTGCAATCAATTTTTTAACAAATTAACCAAACAACCATCATTGCAATAATTGCTTGGAATAGATATTGGGAAATCTTGAATGTCCAACTCGGATAATGAGTCACATTCTTTTGCCGAATTAATGGTAGACAAGTCATAATGGCTTTTCCAACCATTATTTGACAAGTCATGGCTTTTAAAACTTTGGTCACTAGTTAATTAATTCCAACTCATGAAGGCTTTACATTAGCAAGAGGTTGTTAGTAGTGGGTTCTTGGCTAATTAATGCCTCGATAGCTATAAGGTTTTCATGATAATGTAATAACTCTTCCACTTGTTGCTGTTATTATTATTATTATTTTCTTTTTGAGGGGAAAGACCAAAAAAAAACTCTTCCACTTATTTAGTGGGGCATATTTGGATTTGGGCAAGAATCAAAGAATTATATTCCAACCACTAATTGATTATTCGTACAAAATATGCCCTTTGATTAGCACACACTGTCCCCTTTGGTATCCTTGATGACATCAACAGTACATTCTCCTTTTCTTTGCTTCCCATGAGGTTTACAGTATATTTTTATATCCATAACTTGGTAGGCATATGTGAATCGCATACATAAAAATTGCTGGTATCCATAACAACAAAACCATCTAAATATTAAAACTTGTTAAACGCAAAATTACCTAACATTGCCAATCATAATCCAAATACGCCCCACTTAAGTCTATTGAAAATGATTGAGAATGAAAGAAAGAAAGTTAAGCAAGTTTTCTTAACTTTATGGTAGAGCCACACCAAGATAAAATATCACATCCATATGAAATGGATGCTGATAAAGAAAAAGAACTAAAGGTAGTAACGTGCATGTGATTAGGATATCTGATTGCAATTTTAGCCATGTTGTAGACAATATTAACTCTATTTGCTTTTATGGTGCAAAGTGTGTCAATCTTTGGCCATTTTATTAGGATACGTGATGGTGCTCAATATTGACGATCTCTCAGATCAAGACACGTGGCAGATGATGTGTCCCGGAACCCAGAAGGAAGGGCCCACAGAGGCCGTCCAGGCCAATCCTGCACCCGACCTACAAGCACAAGCTGGCCCTCCTCGGGACCCTCCTGCAAACTGGCCTCCTCGGCTCACAGCTCGCCCCGAGCTGCCACAAGACCAAAACTCCTCGGCCTCCTCGCTCGTCCCCGAGCTCCCAACCGAAGCTGTCTTCTGCTGCCCCCCGACCAACTCCGCCGCTCACAGGCGTAACCGCCGCTCCGCGAATCTCGCCACGCGCAGATTCTCCACCAGCAACGTCCCACGTTCCACGCCATCACGATCCCCATTAATGGGCGATCCGCTCTTTACGCGGGCGTGACGTCGGGAGCGTAACTGCCGACGAGACTCTCGCGCGCTGCTGCTGCGTGCCGCCGCCGTTATATAAACCCCCATCACAGAGGGGTCAGGAAGGCCATTTTTTCATTCCACTCAGCCGTTACTCTGCTCGGATCTAGCACTAACTTGATCGTCGGAGGGTTCTCGGTGGTACCAAACCACTCCGGGACTTCTTTGCAGGTACTCGGCGCTAAACTCCTCAAATCACCAATCTCATTAAAACCCATTGAGATCCATACGCAACAGAAGATCACCACCAAAATCCACCGAGAGATCAACGGAAGACAACATCTGACGGAGACCTGAAAAGGACCTCCATCAGTTGGCGCCGTCTGTGGGAACGACTCCACAAAACACAAAGTTGGCCTTCCGATCTCCATACACATGGCAAGCGATCACCCTGAAGACCCAGGTACCAGCCGCTGCCTTCCCTTTACCGGAGGCTCGGATGATCCCCCTCCAGCAACCATCATCAACGCCCTCGCCAACCGAATAGATCGGCTGCAATCCCTCGTGGAGGCGCCCATCCGCGTCCAAACGACCGGGCCTGGGCCCCAGGTCGCCGCTCCTCCGCCTCAAGGAGGCTCCGCCCTCGTCAGGACGGCTGACCACCGGCCACAGATCTCACGGGCCGATACTCCCTGAGGCCCGTTGGGCGCCCCAAGGCTCCATCCCGAGATCCGCCGCCAGAGTGCCTCCCCTCGAGCCTCCACGCGACCCTTACCCCCCTGAGGAGCTGTCGGTCACATCGCGTGTCCACAGGCATGGTCGACACCCCTCCCTCGACGGGGTCGCGCGGGAGAGGCTCACCTCGGCGGCTCGAGAGCCACCTCGCCCGGGGATCCGAGGAACCTCATCGAGAGAAACCGTGGCCGCTCCCAGACGCAGGTCACCCGCAGCAGAGGCCAGGGGTCCCAAGACGCCGATTTCTCGGGATATCACGGCCGACTCGACGCCCTCGAGATGAAAATCGAAGGCATGCGCCGGGAAGGTCACCTCTCGGGCGACGGGGCTAAGTACGCCGCCGACTCACTCACTAAGCCGTTCACCGAGGAACTGCTCGCTGTCCACGTCTCCTCACCCAACAAGCCCCCGAAGGTCTCTCTGTTCGACGGGAAAACCGACCCGAAGGACCATTTGGATGCTTTCACCGTGGGGATGAGCTTCCAGGACCACTCTGACGCCGCCCAGTGCAGGGCCTTCCCGGCCACCCTCATCCGCGTAGGTCGGGACTAGTTCCGAGGGCTGGAGCCCCGCTCAATCTGGATCTTCGACGAGCTAGCTACTCAGTTCCTCGGCCATTTCGTCGGGAACCTTCGGCAGAAGCGCACGGTCGACCACCTCTTCACGATTAAGAGCGGGGATAAAGAGACCTTCAAGGCTTACATCTCCCGCTTCTACAATGCCCTCCTCAAGGTCCCCGAGCACCGGGATGAGACCGTCATCACAGCGCTCAGATCTGGTCTCAGGCACAAAGAGTGGCTGCGCTCCTTTGCGTTGGCACAGCCTAAGACCATGGCCGAGGTAAAGGCATGGACCGAGCGCGAAGTTCAACTGGAGTCTGAGGTGAACGCGAACCTCCCTAAAGCAGACCAGCCCGACCAGAAGAAAAGAGCCCGGGAAGAAAGGCCGGAGCGCCAGCAGCCCTATCACCTGAAGTTCCAGGAGTATACCCCACTCAACGTCTCCCTCGCAGTATTGCTAGAGGAGGCCCAAAACGAGGGGTTCTTCAAGTTCCCTTCGATCCCGCGTCGGGCCGCGAAGCGAACCCGGGACCCTTACTGTGCTTTCCACCGGACGCTGGGCCACGCCATGGAGGATTGTAAGCAACTCAGGGACTACATCGAAGAGCTCATCCGATCGGGACACCTCGCCGCATACTTGAGGGACAAACGGCAGGCCGACCGCGAGCAGGAGCAGCGTCACCCTCCCGCTGAGCTTACCATCGGTCGGATTATGCTCGTTTCGGCAGACCACCAGCACGGAACTCAGGGAGCCCCGTACCCGGTGCCGAGCACGGAGGCCAACAATCCTCCAAGGAGCTAGGGCCGAGCCAATAAGGTCATCTACTAGCATGTACTTTTTTTTTAAGACAATGTAAACTCTTCCTAGGGTCTGATGTTAATATAATAAAGATCAATAGGATATTTCGAAAAAGAAGGAAAAACCTTGTTTATTCAAAAGGTATTATGGGCTCCTCAGCCGTACATACAAAAGAAAATTACAACAGCGGAGGAAGGGGGTGCGGAGAGCACTGCTCATGATACTCGGCAAAGATCTCCGACAGCCGAGGCCTCGCGGGATCCAACCTCTTCTCTCGGTTCCCCCCACGCGCGTTGATCCCGAGCCTCAACTCGTAGCACTCGCGGACGAGCGCCTCCGAGCGAGCTAGCCGGTTCGCGGAGATCAGGCCGAAGCGCCTCAGGGACCGCAGCTTGCCCACGGCCTCGTCAAAGAGCTGCTCGGACAGGGGGTTGTAAAGCCCCGGCGATGCCCTCCAGATGGAGTGCATCAGCAGCTGCAGCAGGGAGGAGCGTCGGGGGAGCAGCCGGCCGAAATGATCCTCGATGCTCCCATAGACCAACTGCACCGTGTCCTCGGTGCAGTTCTGGTCGTAAAGGTATATGTCTTCGAAGTGGATGATGTCGGGGATGGTAAATGGGAAGTCTTGCATTTTCGATGACCTGTTTATGAAGGAAGGAAGGACTAGTACTCCTTCAGCCTTATATAGCCCGCTGTGCCCCAACGGAGCTCAACAGTCGCCCGCTTTCACCCAAAAAGTCGCTGCCACGCGGCGGTCATCGAGTCTTCTCTGGCGGATTGCGAAACGACGCACCCCTAGCACTTCGCCTCCCCCACATTCAATGCACATGCTACGCGCACATTCGCCGCGACCGTTCCTGTTCCCCATGCCCGCAGCAGGATGGTGGGGCAAAACCTCGCGAAGAATTAGCCAAAGCAGCTACCCTGCTCGGCTATACCTGGCCGGTAGCCTCCCTACTCGCAACGCCAGGATTCGAAGCCCTCACCAAGAGGCGACCCAGCAGCTACCCTGCTCGGTCATCCCTGGCGGGTAGCTTCCCTACCGCAACGCCAGGGATCAGAAGCAGTCAAGCCCAACCGTCACTCGGCTATCCCTAGCGGGTAGCTGCTCGGCTATGCCTGGCGGGTAGCTTCCCTACCGCAACGTCGGTGATCAGAAAGTCCTTCCAGAGGCAGTCGAGCCCAACCATCGCTCGGCTATCCCTGGCGGGTAACTTCCCTACCGCAACGCCAGGGATCAGAAAGCCCTCCCAGAGGCGGTCGAGCCCGAGGATCCCTCGTTCGGCTATCCTTCAGGACAAAAACCCTCGCCAAAAGGCACCGGGCAGGAATCCTGCCCGGCCAAGGGTCCTTGGTAGGGTTCTACAGCCCCTCCCGCGCCAAGGACCAAAGTCTTTCCAGAGGCAGTCGAGTCCTTGATCGGCTATCCCCGGCTGGTAGCTTTCTACCACAACCGACAGGGATCAAAGTCTTCGCCAAGAGGCACTGGACAGTAACCCTGCTCGGTCCCCGTCCTGAAAGATCAAAACCCTCGCAAGAGGCAAACGAGCAGCTACCCTGCTCTGTCATCTCTGGCTGGTAGCTCCCTACCCATGACGCTAGGGATCGAAGCCCTCGCAAGAGGCGTCCGAACGGTTGCCCCGCTCCTTCATCCTAAGCTGGTAGTTGCCTATCTTCGACGCCAGGTATCCCAGCCCTCGTCAAGAGGCAACCGCGCGGTTTCACTGTCCGGTCATCTTTAGTGGGCTTCTTACAGCCCCTCCAACACTAAGGGTCGAAGCCCTCATAAGAGACAACCGAGCAGCTACCCTGCTCGGTCATCTCCGGCCCGTACTTGCCTACCCACGACGCCAGAGACCCAAGCCCTCGCCAAGAGGCAACTGCGCAGCTTCACTGCCCGGTCATCCTTAGTGGGCTTCTTACAGCCCCACCAACGCTAAGGATCAAAGCCCTCGCAAGAGGCAACCGAGCAGCTACCCTGCTCGGTCATCTCCAGCTGGTAGCTTCCCTACCGCAACACCAGAGATCAGAGCCCTCGCAAGAGGCATACGAGCGGCTGCCCCGCTCGGTCATCCCAGGCTTGTAGTTGCCTACCCGCGACGCCAGAGATCAAAGCTCTCGCCAAGAGGCGACCGCGCAGCTACACTGCCCGGTTATCCTTAGCGGGCTTCTTACAGCCCCTCCTACGCTAAAGGACCAAAATCCAAGTCTAAACGATCCCCCCTCGACTTCGGGGCCCATGGGGATACCTCCTCGACAGCGCTTGGCTCGCTCGGCAAGTGATCGAAATCAACTCGACGGACGGTCGCTAGACAGATGGCCAACCTGACGTGAAAACACAGCGGGGCAAGTAGAGATATTTTACGAGCATTCTTCGCAAACAGATGATAAAGTACAATTCGACGGAATCAAAGAAAAATTTTATTGCTACCGAAGACAAAGGCTTTACAAAGGGTATTTTTGGGCTCCCCAGCCTTACAAAATGCCCAGAGGCCTACAAGATTCCAAAAACAAAGAAATAAAAGGAGGAAGACAGGGGCTTTAGACCTTGGGGCCAGGTGCGACCTCGGGGTCCTCGACGACCACCACATGACGTGCAGGGTCCTCGACGGTTTCCTCGTCAGGAACCTCCTCCCCCCGCTCGTCGGCGTCCGCGAGGGGGAATTCAGCCCGGAGATCTCCGTCGGCGAACTCCGGCATCCGGGCCTTAACGGCGTCGAGGGCATCGTGCTAGATGCGGGTCGTAGCCATGGCCAGGTCATCATAGAAATCCTCTGACTTCTTATAGACCTCCACCGCCTTCGCCACTGAGAGGTCGGCCAATTTTGCCGCCCTCAGATCGGCCGCCTCTGGCGCCTCGGCCGCCGCCCCCATCTCCTTCCGAAGGGTCTTCACCGTCTTCTTCAGGTTGCCGACAAGCACCTGTGCATCCCCGAACTTGGCCTCGGCAGTCACGGCGGCCTCGCGGTACCGGGCTACCTCCCGTTTCCCGGCCTCCACCTCGCCTTCCAAGGCGGCAATCGCCGCCTCCATCTCCCTCTTGGAGCTCTCTTCCAGCGAGGCGAGCTGGTCTACAGCCTTTAGTGCCGGGGCTATCACCTCGGCTTCCATACGCAAGGCGAGGGCAACGTGATGGAGGACCTGGGAGATTCGAAAGAGATCAGAAAGATGAAGGAGGTACCGAATCCCATAATAAACCAAACACTTACCTGCACGGACTCCTGGGCAATGGACGCCAGCTGAGCCCTGAAGGTCCCCCCGGGGACTCTACCCCCGGCCGATGCCTCCACCCAGATGGCACCGCGAACCGGGCCCCCCATCCTCCACCATGATCGGCGAGGGCAAGCCCCGGGAATCTCTCTGGGAGCTCCTTTTGAGCGGCTCCGGGGGAGAGCCGATCTCTTCCTCTGAGACCGAGTCCTCCAGAACCAGGGCCCGCTTCCGGCTCGACACTCTGCTGGGGCCCGGGACGGGATCCGCCCCCGAACGCTCACGGGACACAATCACCGGAGAAGGAGGAGTCGGGGCGGGCTTCACGCGAGAAGAGCCGGCGCCCCCGGCCTTTGTAACCTTCCTCGGCTGGTGCATGGAGGATTTGAGCGAGTCGAAGTCCATGGGTCCTGCATGAAACAAATACCAAAAAGTCAGCAATACGAGCAATACACAGACCAAAAAGCCAACCTAACTTACCGACGAACTCAACGGGGCTGAGCCCGGCCCAACTCAGGACCCTCTCAGACAGCAGCACATCGGGTCGGGGGATGGGCTCCCACGACGCCGCCCTCAGTGCGGCGGGGTCATCGGACTGGTTCCCCGGCAAGCATTTCTCCCTCGACCACTTTGTAGGCACGGGCTAGTCCTCGCCCACGGGGGGGGAGGGGGTAACGAAGAAAAATTTCTTCTTCCAATCGTGAATGGAAGAGGGCAGGGCCACGACCCCTGTCCCGGCGCCACCCCCGGCCGCTTTCTAAAGAAGAGATGGACTCATCTCGGGTCGCCCGCTCGACCACAAGGGTGATTTTTGAAGACAAGAGAAGAATCGAGGAGGGGGGGCTGAAAGGAACCGCCTGCAACTTCAGGCGGATCAGGAACCCGAGAAGGATCCTCCACGAGTTCGGCACCAATTGGCCAGGAGCCAAACCGAAAAAATTCAGCGTTGCGGCGACCTCGGGAGAGAAGGGCAGGTGCATTCCGCCCCAAAAAGCTTCCAAATACAAGGCGATCTCCCTGCCCCGTACTTAATCTGCCCTCTCCCCCTCCTTGGCCAGTCGGAGCGTGTAACGCGAGGGGATATGGAAGCGAGCCCGAGCATTGGCGAGCTCATCATCATGCCTCACCCAACACGAAGTGCTGGGGGCCGCATCTGCCGCTTCCTCCCTGGGGGCTGCCCCCGCCGCACGATCCCGGGGAGAGGATCCGACCTCTGCTCCCCGGGAGGACTCAGGCACAACTAAGGGGTCCGTAGAACCTACTCCTACAACATTTTCTGATTCTACAAAGGAAGACATCTAACCTTGGGAAAGGGAATCCTCGGGAAACGAAAGCGAGAGAAAGAAGACGAGCGCCGAGCAACCAAGACTTAGAAGAGGGAAATATGAAGGAGTAAGGGCCCTAGGATGGGCCCCACCCCTGTTTATTGCTGCGAGCAACCTCATCCAACGGCGTCCTTCATCTCCCGCCAAAACGTCTCCTCAGGTCCAACGGCTCCGATTGCTCCACGTGTCGTTCCCACATTGGGCCGCATCCCATCGACGTTACAGGCCTGCATACATCGCGTCGGCCAACCGACACTTGACGCGTGGCCCGTTGCTTCAGTTGCAGAACGCACGAACCGGCGCACCCTCCTTAAATACAGAAATCTCGCCCTGATTCGCTAGCAGAAGAGACAACTGACAGCCCGGGGATTCGTCCCGACGAATCCTTAGGGAAGAGCTCACCTCGGGAGGCCCGACAGTTCACTCCTGACCCGACCCGCTAGCTGGTCGGGACAAGAGTGGGGGCTAATGATGGTGCTCAATATTGACGATCTCCCAGATCAAGACACGTGGCAGATGACGTGTCCCGGAACCCAAAAGGAAGGGCCCACAGGGGCCGGCCAGGCCAACCCTTCACCCGACCTACAAGCACACACTGGCCCTCCTCGGGGCCCTTCTGCAAACTGGCCTCCTCGGCCCACAGCTCGCCCCGAGCCGCCACAAGACCAAAACTCCTCGGCCTTCTTGCTCGTCCCCGAGCTCCCAGCCGAAGCCGTCTTCCGCTGCCCCCCGACCAACTCCGACGCTCACAGGCGTAACCGCCGCTCCGCGAGTCTTGCCACGCGCAGATTCTCCGCCAGCAACGTCCCACGTTCCACGCTATCACGATCCCCATTAATGGGCGATCCGCTCTTTACGCAGACGTGACGTCGGGAGCGTAACTGCCGGCGAGACTCTCGCGTCTGCTGCTGCGTGCTGCCGCTGCTATATAAACCCCCATCACAGAGGGGTCAGGAAGGCCATTTTTTTATTCCACTCAGTCGTTACTCTGCTCGGATCTAGCACTAACTTGATTGTCGGAGGGCCCTCGGTGGTACCAAACCACCACGGGACTTCTTTGCAGGTACTCGGCGCTAAACTCCTCAAATCACCAATCTCATCAAAACCCATTGAGATTCACACGCAACAAAAGATCACCATCAAAATCCACCGGAAGATCAACGGAAGACAACATCTGACGGAGACCCGAAAAGGACCTCCATCAATATGTGATAAAATTAATGGTAGTTTGCCAATTTAGTTAAGATACAGGATTAATTTTTTCAGTGGTGTGATATAGATAGCTAAAAGCTAAGTGTGGTTCATAGGCTTGGATCAGCAAAATCTATGCACATCCACTAGAAAACAAAGGTCCCTCATCTTCAAATAAACTCTCATGATTATGCTCTGACTTTGTAAGAAAAGCACCTGCATCTTTGTTAGAATGTAATAATAAATTCTTCCGAGAGTTCTGATGCAGTGTAAAATACATTTGACATGAAAAGAAACTCAGATTTGATTTTCACTGCCTAATTAAATTAAAAATATCATTGCATATAAACCCGCAGTGCATTGGCATCTTGAAATATAAAAAATATAAAATAAATCTGCGATTGAATAAACTCTTATGATTCTCCTATAATTTTATTTTTTGGAAAAAGGAAAAGGAAAACCTAGCTTATTAAACAAAATAGCGGACTTTTAGGTTTTATTTTATAAAGATCGACCTATGTTTTATGCTAGTTATACCTAACATGCACAACCCTTCTTTTTTTATTTTTGCTGGTTTTGAACGTAACTTGGTTGAAATCTTGAAATAAGATAACATGATCCAAATTTCTTCCCTTTTCGGCCTCACCTATTTATTTATTTTCTTTGCTCTTGTTTGTATTTATAGAAGAGGGCCTTGTACGTTCAGTAGATAGCTTGGGAGTCGGCATCAAATATTTTAAATTAAATTACAAATTTATTAGTAGGCTATCATTTTTTTTAATATTAAGAAATGAGGTGTCATTTTAAAGCGTGCCCTTACCGGCCACGAGAGATGATACTAAGGTTTGAAAAGAGACAATGAGTTGTGGTCTCTCACATAGACCAGTGAGATCCACTGACTATTTTGCAGTTAGGCCCATGGAACCCACTAACCTATGTGAGCTGCAGATTTGGGCATGCACGTCCCGTTTTCTCCAAAGAAAACACTATGATTATTAGTTCACACCTGCAGGCCCCGTTTTCTCATGAGAAAATACCGTGATCATTAGTGCACACCCACTTTCACTTGAAACAGAGAAAATGTTCCTTACAATATTGAAAAGAACATTTTTGAGTACATGACCATCTCTAGCATCAAGGTCTGGATTTTACCTTTTTTTCCCTCTTTTCTTTTCAAGGATACAAGGTTTGAAATTTTTCGACAGGGCATAAAATATCATATATCTAATATAAAGTTTGGTCATGTAAAGAATATAAAGTTGAAAATTTTTCATCTTTTCCATTTTGGCCTTGGATTTATGCAAAATGATTTTCATGTACTTTTCTATTAACCATTCATGTAGGCCCAACAACAAAATATTATTTGTGGTTTATTTTTTAATTATTTGTTTCTTATTTTATTTTTCTTCTTTTGTTTCTTCTTTCTTTTTTGCTACAGATTTTTTCCCAAAGAGTTGGCCCTATTTAAGAATAAACAAGTAATGTTTCCTTATAGTTCTTTTTTAATCTTTGGAAATAGTTTTTGATTTAATTTTCATGCAAAAAATTGTAATTAAAAATAAACAAGTATTTTTCCTTATTTTTCTTTTATAACCTTTAAAGATTGTTTTTGATTTAATTTCATGCAAAAAATTTCCATGCAACAATCACAAGGTATTTCTGTTCAAAAAAACCAAAAACTTTTCATATATTCATTTAACCATCCCTTGGCATATTCATATGAGACCCAAAAGAAATTGGCATTTTGTTTTTTTTTAATTATTTGGTTTTCAGTTTTTAATTTTTTGTTGTTCACTAATATTTTCTAGTTATGATATATACGTGAGTGCAAGACATGCTACCGGTTAAAAAGAAATATTTAGAAAAGATGACGGGTTGCACATGAATTTAATCTTGTAAATTTTCCTTTTTAAAATCCAAGAGATGGATCTCCAAAGACATTATATTTTTATTTAAGGAAAAAAGCAAGACAGGACGGGCTTCTCAACAAATCTTAAAATAAAATTATGCACAAGAAAAGAAATAAATGCGCTATGGAGGTGTACAATAGAATCCAACAACAGTATTTAAAATATTTTCCGGCATTTTTGGACATTACTCTCGATATTTGCAATAGTGTTTAGTTGATTTTTTTAATAAAAATTTAGTTGTCATGATTATAAGTTGAGACAGTAATGTGTGTGATTTAGCAAAGAATCTGTCAACACAAATCATAATTAAGCATGCTACATGCCTCCAAAGGATGACATAAGTTTATGCTTTGGCAAGTGATTTTAGTTGTGCATGTTGAGAAATTCCAGAATTAACGTTGAGGACAAATTCCATATCGAGAAAAGAGATAGAGATCTCATTAGTTTTATTAACTAAAAGAGATAAAAGAGAAAGAAGCAATCCGAAATCAATCAAGATCAATGAGGATGTGAACATTCACAACTATTTTAGCGATGAAGCGGTGAACGTTCACACAACTCACTTTTTTTATGTCAAAAAGAAAAAAGGAACATTCAAGGTCGATCTCTTGGTACAATTGGAATAGGACTCACCATCGAGATTGGGGGAGTAAAATTGACCCAAAGTGATACACATCGGCCATTGTTACAGGAGTTGCACTTGTGGGGAACATGTATGAAAACCACTTCACAATTAAAGTAAAGGACCAATTAATTTTAAAAGAAAGAAAAACATGTGACCACTTCATATGAGTGGAAGGGCAATGCCTTGAAAAGGATAATTAAATTTGATTTATTCCGATTGTTCCTCAATTTGATGCATGATTTTCATTCTATATTGTAGGAAATTCAATCTTCCATACATACAAGGTTAATAATGTGGATTTAGAAATTTGGATTCTAAAATATTACGGTTGAAAATTTCTGGATTTGGTTGTTTGTTGTTTGGTTGGTTTTGTATTCCTAATATTGGATTTGTAGATCCTTGTAATTTTTGTTTGGTTGGTGAAAAGAAAGTGAGATTTGGATTTGATGATTTTAGAGTGAAATAAATAGAGAGAGGATTATTAAATAAATAAAGTATACGGGTCCCATCTAAAAGTACAATGAATAGCGTCTAATCCTTGCAAATCCTTAAAAAAATTTAGGATTCAAGAATCCTTGTTTTGTGTTGGGCCCTCATGAAAAACAAAATAATCCTACAAATCCAAATTCTCCAACCAAACACAAAATTATGGAATTCTTGGATTCCACGTTCCAAATAATCCGACAACCAAACAGGTACGTCATATGGATCAAGTGTGTTGAAACGTGGGATCGTAGCATCATATTATGAGAAAGCACAGGTTACATGCAAGGACTAGAATTGACACGACTTTCTCATTTTGACTCATGTATACTACTAGTTCATGATAGATTAGAATCAACATGATTTTTATATTTTGACTCATGCACCCTGGGCTCTTTATATGTAGAGTAGGTGGTATTCCTGTTTTAGGCATTGTACTGGGTACTTTTGGGGCCCACATAAGACACATTATTATTTATATATGAATATATAGTTACCGCAGCCTAAATAAAGTGGGAAATGAACACCATGCATGTATATTATACGATGAAAAAAGGACTTTACGACCATGCAACGGTGTCACTCACTAAATCGATTCATGAAACATTTGGTACTTAAACTAATTGTATAGAGAATATATAGAAGACGGCGAAGAAAATGCTTACATTAAAAAAAGATAAAATTGGACCATCAAACCACGTAGACATGCAGAGGCAGACGGTTTGTCCGAGCATGATCGCAGTCCCAGTAACCTCTTAAGAAAATAAATCTAGAATTAGCTAGCTTATATACTTCATCATGGTCTATAATCGTGCAAGTACATAGATTTGAATGGTATCATTGATTCAAACCTTTTAACTAAAACAACCCAACCAATAGAAAGGTTGCTTCTCAATTATTACCTTGTTAGTGTGAACTCTCAAAAGTTGGAGAAGCCTCTTGAAAAATTCCGCTATGTAAGGTTTTGCAATGTGCAAACCCTTGTATAGCCCTTAGACAAGCTTCTTCTTTATGCAACAACGGAAGCCTATCCAAAAGCAAGAAGGGATTGCATCATGCTTTAGGTTTTTTCGAGCCCAACTTTCCTCTCAAATTCCGTATTCAATTTTCCCTTGGCGGCCTCCTTTTTCTTTCTGCTTTTGTTTATTGAATTCTACACCCCATCCACCTGCTCTCCCTCCCTCCCTCCCTCCCTCGCTCTTGTTGTCTCTCTCCCCCTTTTACATCTGTCTCTCCACGTGGCTTCCTCTCTCTCTCTGTCTCTCTAGGCAAAATTACCACATCACCCCTAGAACGCACAATATAAACAACACCACCACCTCCTCATCAATGGAGAATGATCCATTCCCTTCCTAATTGCCAAAAATTCATCAACGCACCAACACCCATTTCATGCTAGCTAGTTCATTACAAAGATATATGTTGTAGGGCATTTGAAGCTCTCTCTCTCTCTCTCTCTCTCTCTCTCTCCAATTCTTACCCCATTTTGATTCCTCACCTTTTTCACACGCTTCTCACCCTGCAGCCTCACATTTTAAACACCTCCTACAAACTAACTGTTTCAGCTTTTCCATTGCTTCTGCTTTTGGGTAGCTGAAGGAGAAAGAAAGTTGAGAATCTGGAGAAGATCATGGGGGAGCTGAGAATCCAAAAGAGCTACTTTGATGTTTTGGGCATCTGCTGCCCCTCTGAAGTTCCACTCATAGAGAGGATCTTGAAGCCAACTGAAGGGATTCACAAGGTTTCGGTTGTCGTCCCTTCCAAAACTCTCATAGTTGAGCATGACCCTCTCCTCGTCTCTCAGCTTCAGATTGGTATGAAAATTCCTCGTCTTTCTTTTTTCAATCTAGACATTTGTATATATCATGCAAGAAGACCTTAATATTTTGATATAGATACAGAAATTATCGATTTTGTTCAGGAGAAATTAATGAAAGTGAAGATAAATTATGGTTTCATAGTTTGGGCCAAGTAAAACAGCAGTGCTCCAAAAGTGGCCACCGCCTAGCACTTGCATGAAAAGCTATAGTGATGGGAATTAAGGACCACTTGAAAAAGAAAAAAAAGAGAAAAAGGAAAAGAGAACAGGAAAAAAAGGCGCACTCCCATTTCAGTTTTGAGTTTAGGTGAAAATAAATAAATGAGCTTTCCGCTATCAGATGGTTATTTCACTAGGTTCTTCATAGCGGGCGGACTGTGATTTTGACTGTATGATCGCCCGTCGTCGGGTCGTCTTCAGGTCATCTTCGTCTAAGGCCTGTTGAACAAAATGGTATCGGCCAAGGGATTAGATGAAAGCTCACCTTCTTGTCGTCCTGAAGTTGACCTTCTAATGATTATTGTCAAACCTAATGTGCGGTGTGAGAAAATCGACGGCTTGTCATAATCCTGAATGATCAAATAATGTCCTTTTAGCGAAAGGGAAATCCGATAGATGACTCGTTCGATTTGTTTAATGAAATTAAAATTCAAGAGAAATAATGCCCATTCATAAAGAGTTGGCAAAAGTTTTAGGAACCAATGTCAACCTGACTTTCGACTGAATAGTGCCAACATCATGGGCGAGAAAATTATCAACAAGAGACCACTTGATATAATCCAAGGTGATCTTTTTTGGCTGTTAGTTGTACTCCACAGGAGACCAATTAATGTTTTTTTCCAACTCTAGAGAAGGATAGATAATTTAGGAGATCGATCGATCGGGTATTTTTTTAACCACTAGGTAAAAGGATAAATAATTGAGTCAATGAACTCTGATTTATCCCATGCAACTAAAATTCTAGAGAAATAAAGGACATTCATAAAGATTAGGTAAAAGTTTTATAAACTGATTTAACCTGAAGTTAAACTTGTACCGATTACAGTCAACTTCACGTGCGAGAATCATAAACAAGAGGCGGCTTATAAAATATTTTGGAGGTCAATAGACATTCATAAAGATTAGGTAAAAGTTTTATAAACTGGCGTAATCTGAAGTTAAACTTGTACCGATTAGAGTCAACTTCACGTGTGAGAATCATAAACAAGAGGCGGCTTATTATAAAATCTTTTGGAGGTCAATAGACATTCATAAAGATTAGGTAAAAGTTTTATAAACTGGCGTAAGCTGAAATTAAACTTGTACCGATTAGAGTCAACTTCACGTGCGAGAATCATAAACAAGAGGCGGCTTATTATAAAATTTTTTGGAGGTCAATAGACATTCATAAAGATTAGGTAAAAGTTTTATAAACTGGCGTAACCTGAAGTTAAACTTGTACCGATTAGAGTTAACTTCACGTGCGAGAATCATAAACAAGAGGCGGCTTCTTATAATTTTAGGCGATAAAAAGATATTTTTTCTGCTACTAGGTAAAAGGATAAATAATTGGGTGATCAATGAACTTTGATTTATTTAATGTAACTTAAATTCTGGAAAATAAAGGGGCATTCATAAAGATTAGGTAAAAGTTTTATAAACTGATGTTAGACTGAACTTAAGCTTGTACCGATTAGAGTCAACCTCACGTGCGAGAATCATAAACAAGAGGAGGCTTATAAAATTTTTTGGAGGTCAATAGACATTTTCTTGCCACTAGGTAAAAGGATAAATAATTGAGTCAATGAACTTTGATTTATTTAATGTAACTAAATTCTAGAGAAATAAAGGGAATTCATAAAAATTGGGTAAAAGTTTTACAAGCTGATGTCAACCTTATGTTAACCCTACACTGATTAGCGTCGAACTTCGTGTGCATGAAAATCAAAACAAAAGTTGGCTGTGTTATAAACCTACGATATCAATTGATGTTTTCTTTAAACTTTCAAGGTAAAGGATGGATAATTGAGTCAACGAACTTGAATTTTTAGTGGAACTAAAATTTTACATAAATAAAAGGCGTTTATTGATAGGTAAAGGGCCTTTATAAAGATTAAGTAAAAGATTTACAAACTGATGTAAACCTAAGGTTAAAACCCTCTATGGTTAGTATCAACTCCGAGTGCGATAAAACCGTTAACTTCATAAACAAAAGGCGACTTGTTATAGTCCTAAGAGATCAATCGACATTTTTTTAATGCTCGTAAAGGCTAGATAATCGAGTCAAAGAACATTATTCGTTTAAATGCAACTTTGATTTCAAAGGAAGTACGGGGCATTCAAAACCTCTTATTCTAATACATAGCATAAGCTTGATATGGGAATGAATCTTATCAATTTTATTCTGATAGGATCATCTTGTGGTCCAGGTAAACTGAATACTAGATGATGATGTAAACAACAAACTGTATTATAGGGTTTTGATGCAAACGGTTAACATTTTCAAATTTTCAAGGGTGATGACCGACTTGGTTTATTGTCATTTAGCAGTTAAGGCCTTGAACCAGGCAAGGCTCGAAGCAACGGTTCGAGCATATGGGACCGACAAGATCATCAAGAAATGGCCGAGCCCATACATATTGGCGTGTGGGATTTTTCTCATAGTGTCATTGTTTCAAAGATTCTTCCATCCTCTTCGATGGCTGGCCATAGCAGCCGTGGCTGTAGGCTTACCTCCGATTGTATTGAGGAGCATTGTTGCCATTAGAAGATACACGCTTGACATCAACATTCTCATGTTAATCGCAGGTAATATGGTCTTTTACATTGTTTTCACACTCGTCATGTTCCAGAAAAAGGCACGCAGACGGGTTTAATTTAGTCTTCTATATTCTGCCTCCATGTGATATTTTGTGTGTGTCTGGTTTTGCCATTTTTGTTTGTATTGTTTACTGGAATACCATTGATTTAAGTGATTAATAAATCATAAGGGTTAAGGGTAATAAAATAACAAGATCTAAATCAGCAAATATGGAACCCAATTTCTAGGTACGTGTATCACAGTACTTCGGCTTTTGTTTTAATTTTCTCACCGGCCTTAAACAAGACATCATATAAGACATGGCAAGAAAATTTTGAGATTGTATGACGTGAAAAAGATGAGAGAAAAAGCCTGAAGTAGTTACGAGAGAGCAGATCGATCAACTTGTAATAGCATTCAAACTCTCAACATAACACGGCAATTCAATTTGTGTCCTAGTGAAGCAAGACGACCGAGCTTTGGCCTATTAGGATACATTAGTTGACACGGTTCACATTAAATATTCTGAGGCAAGGTTTTCGCATTGTTGGTAGAGACGGTAGGTAGGCTTAATGTACATTGTTTAAATAAACTGTCAAGTATTAAAATTTTATTTCCTGGAATTTACCTAGCCTTCTAGAATCTTATAATTTTCTTATTAAGAAGATATTGGCCTGCTTAAAGATATTGTTGTGTATCATAAAGATCGTAGTAAAATTATTATTGTGGCCTGCTGCAATGACATGCTGATCAAGAATTTATATAATTATTAACGTTGAGATATGGATCTTTCCTCTTGTCTGTTTTTGGGCAGTGAGTGGGGCGGTTGCATTACGGGACTTCTCGGAAGCAGGATTCATTGTTTTCCTTTTTACTATAGCCGAGTGGCTTGAGACAAGGGCTAGCCACAAGGTCCGTCTCTTTCTCTCTCTCTCACACACACACACAAAATTCTCAGAAGTAATGGTCATTAAATCTATTGTAATTGTCACGCCCCAAATCCACATTTATAAAAAAAACAATCATAATTACGTGACATACCGGGATCTCTACAATGAGACCGCAAGGCCTAACTTGATAATAAAAAAAAAACAATATCTCTTGAAGCAACAAGGTTGAAATAACTAACATAGTTTTTGCACGATTATTTTCTTAAAAAAATAACATGGTAAGAAAGTAACTAATTGTTCGTCTTGCGAGAACACATTCTTATACAAGTTAATTATTGCTTTTTATAACTTTCTATCAAGATGCTCATCCAATCCAATTTCCTGCATTTTGATTAACGGCCATAATAAAAGACGGGTAAGCTACGAGGCTTCGTAAGAAAAATGACACATATCTGATAACTTATATAACAAAATTAAATACCAGTAAAATAACACGTATCAATGATCATCAAATGTCTAAAATTATGCAATTTGTGAATATATATTTTTCATGCACGAAAAAACTAATAGGTTCCAACTAAGTACGGTCAACATCTCTACCTCGGTTGACATAAGAAAAACACCACTATAGATAGCCCGTGGTAGGAAGAACCTCATATTATGACCGCAGTGAGGCTGTCTTACGGCGCGCGCTATAATCCCACAGGGACTATACTACTAATTTGGATGTAACCTACTTGTTTTTCCAACTCATACCGGTATTCCCCTACGAAATGTATACGACCCCTTTATTTTAAAAAATAGAGGTATATGTTATTTAAAGTAATCATCAAGATATAAATATATATAATCATATTCGCGTGCCCGATGCACAAATATATAGTTAAAACCCCAAGTTGTAAGCATACCAATTTCTATATGAAAAACATGCTTGCATGATACCAAAATAAAAATAGCCTTACCTGCATACTCAAAATAAATAACATATCATCAACCGAGCAAAAGCACACATTTCATATAAAATGGATGCCAATAAATAATAAATTATCAAACTTGTATCACAAACTTATAGTCACTGAAAGTCAAAGTCGATTTGATAGATCCGACATCCCTTCTAAACTCCAACCGGATTCTCTAAATTAACATATAATGCTTTAATTAATAACTTGTCGTGTTTTAACAAATTAATTATGCTATGTAGATTTTCAATCCTAATAAAATATATTTATATGGGTCTTTACGTCTCAACAATATTATAAATAATTCTCTTATATTTTTCTAACCATTTTATATCGTTTCAGGGGTCTGCAATTAATTTAGAGATGTTTAGGGACCTAAATACAAAATTTCAGGCTAAAAGTACTTTACTGGTTAATAGTTATGGTGTTGCAGGGGGTAAAGATAATATTTTAAAGGTGCAGGGGCTTAGTATAAAATTCCAGAGAGGCATATCAAAGGGAAATTACAAACTAAAGGGGTTAAAAATAGCATTGAAGCAATACAGGAGCCTGATCTGAAATTTTTCTTGTTATAAGTTATGACAAATTTGGTTCGTGTTGGATTCGAATCCAAGCCCGCAATCCAAAGGATTTATCATAGATTTTAGAGTCTAAATGCACAGGACACGGATGATTTGAATTGAACCCAACCTGGATCCAAATTCTAAACAAAAAAGTTTTTCGTCTCTCAATCCCACCCCATCTCTCTGTCTCCCCCCTCGCGTCATCTCCTTCTTCTTCATCTCGTTTTCTTTTCTTTTTTTTCTTTTTATAAACAACACCAAGAACAAATCCTGAGCCCTAACCCTAACCACTAAATCGATGTCGACTTCGATGGCTACCGATGACACCACCGCGCTGACTCTCATCCCCAGTCGATCATATCCCAAAACCTTAATTTCTATTTTCCCCTTCGATGTCGATGTTCGCCAAAGATAAAACTTTGACAACTCAGCAGAAACCCTCAATCTCTCTCTATCTAAATCTTATTATTTAAATATGGGAAAGATGATGGTTTTAGTTCCTACCTTTAACTGAAATCGATCGACGATTATGGATCCGCGGCTAAAAGGTTGGCTTGCTTCCTTCCGCTTCTCGCTTTCTCTTCTATATCCCAATTTCTGTCTTGATCTCTTAAGATTTCTTTTCTTTTCTAACTTTTTTTGTTGTGTTGTGTTGTGTTGTGTGTTGATTGAGGAGAACTTAGATTATAGGTATAAAATAGATATAATACCTCCCTTTGAATCTTAAAAATTCAGCAATTGCTGAAATTACTCATCTTGATAATGGTTTCATTCATATAAAATTTGAAGCAATCATGTCTTTTGGCATTCTGATTTTTATTTATTTCCATAAAAATAAATTTTATTCTTCTAGCAATTACTATTATCATTGTTGCTAACTATTTTGGTTGTTACAGTAATAGACATGACGGTCCTCGCATTAATTTCTTATAGCTAAGGCGACATAACGTGACATCCATGCACAAACATCCAGCTTAACTGTGCTATAAATCAGACGGGGTCGGTATGTTAAGGGTATGTTAAGACGGCTAGAGAAGAAATCATATGGGCTGAAACAAACTACCAGTATTTATGTCCTTCGCTTCAACTCGATCCCAAAACTACGATAATAAACTATTTGAATCAAATGAATATCTTTTATTGTGGACTATTTCAATATCATAGATCCATAGAAATTATATAAAACCCACTGCCCACGATCTAAACAACAAGTCGCATGGACAGATGTTACTGGATAATATTACATTGAGCAATATTACAATGAAAGATCACATTAGATTCACGAATAGGAACTATTATCATCGATATTGCATCTACAATATCACCAGTAGTGAATAAACCAACTTTGTCACAATTCTCGCATAGATTCTCGCTCTCTCAAGTATCAATGCGTTACGATGCCGCTTGTTACGAATCAGCAAGGGCCAGTCAAGTCCACTAAGCTTTTATCATTCTTTTTTTATAAGAAAAAGATTATCTATGATAACCGAGCCCATATCGAAGATGTTAGCACAAACGTCATACAATTTCCAACCTTTTTTTTTCTGTCGTAGGCGACAGCTGGGATGTCGGCCCTGATGAGCATGGCTCCTCAGAAAGCAATCTTGGCAGAAACCGGCCAAGTTGTTGATGCCCGGGACGTGAAGGTGAATACAATCCTCGCTGTCAAGGCTGGTGAAGTCATCCCCATCGATGGCATTGTCGTTGAGGGGAAGAGTGAAGTCAACGAGCAAAGCTTGACCGGGGAATCCTTCCCTGTTGCTAAACAAGCCCAGTCACTTGTTTGGGCTGGTACCCTAAACATCGATGGTATAAAATGCCTTTTTCTTGCTATTCTATTACATTTTATGTTTGGGTGATTTAGCTTTTTTGATGAATTGATTTGGGGGTGTCATAGGGTACATTAGTGTGAAGACGACAGCTTTAGCAGAGCACTCAGCCGTGGCGAAAATGGCAAGGCTTGTGGAGGAAGCACAGAACAGCAGGTCAAAAACTCAGAGATTGATAGACTCGTGTGCAAAGTACTACACACCAGGTTAGATCATTTGTTATAAGATCCATGAAATTAATTGTAGAGGTCAGAGGTAGACGGAGGTGATACTAGCAAATGAAGCGTACGAACTTAAGAATCCTAATATACGAATTGATAGCATACAATAAAATCCTATATCTATCGCTGTTTTTCAGTAAACTACCTGGAATCTTAGCAAACTCCTTAAAGTTCTGAATTTACGGGTATTTTAGTGGGGGGAAAATCCTTAAACCAAAGTTCAAAGGAGTTTTCTATTATAAAAAAGGTTGAAAATATGCATATTTTAATGTGATTTAACCTATAGGATTTTATCAGAACCCCAAAAGGGGTTCAAATGCTCTCAGGGTTCTGAGCCCACCAAAATGGAGAGCATGAAAACTGATGGGGGAAAATGGCTTGATCGACCAGTAATAAATAAGGAAAAAACAGAACCGCAACCCATGAGACAATTGGACCAAGATTCTAATACTAGCAGATAACTACTTATCTAATGACTGATAATGTTTACCTGATGAACTTTGCAGCGGCGGTGATCATAGCGGGAGGTGTGGCTGTAGTTCCTCTCATATTGCACGCTAATAACCGCAAGCACTATTTGCAATTAGCACTTGTACTACTAGTAAGTGCGTGCCCCTGTGCGCTGGTATTATCAACACCTGTTGCTACCTTTTGTGCCCTGTTGAAGGCGGCCAGAATAGGGCTTCTTGTGAAAGGAGGCGATGTTCTCGAAGCCCTTGCGAAGACTAAAGTCGTAGCTTTTGATAAGACAGGGACCATTACCAGAGGAGAGTTCAACGTCGTGGAGCTTCGCCCTTTGGACCATCATGTAGCAAAGGATGCTCTTCTTTACTGGTAAGAATTTGATTGAACATGTAAAGTCATTAGCAGATGACAAGGACATCACACACAAACACACACTCAAAATAATAATAATAATAAACTAACAAGAAGAGTAACGGGGCATTTAGGGGGGAAATCATGAAATGAAATATTCATACCAAGTACGGTAATGGTCCAGTAATAAAACACGCACACAAGAGTTTTCTGCAAATGGATGCTCTCAGGAGACAAAAGCATACATGCAAATTTATGAGGATCATATGTAAAAGATTCATGCTAGATGATCTCACAGCAAAACAATCCCACAGGGCAAAATGTTCTGGAGTCTACTATTAGTCTACTACAAGAGCTGAATCTATTTATGTTCCCATTAATGCTGCATAAGTTTTCGCATCTCTTGTCTTGTTCCAGTCATAAATACTAAGCGTGTAATAAAACATGCAGGATATCAAGCATAGAGAGTAAATCAAGCCACCCAATGGCTTCTGCGCTTGTAGACCATGCTCGATCAAATTCCATCAAGCCAAAACCAGACAATGTGAGTGAGTTTCAGATCTTTCCAGGAGAGGGAGTTTATGGAGAAATAGATGGCAAGAAGATCTATATTGGGAACAAAAGAATTGCAACCAGGGCTGGGTGTGATTCAGGTATCCCTTTTTGTCTATTCCCCTGTTGAAGTCATAAGAAGAAGCACTAAAAGTTTTCTATTTTCAATTATTAATATCTATATACTTAGCATTCAAGGATTTGAAATTCTCTGTATATTTATATTTTCAGTTCCATACCAAGGAGGCATGAAGGAAGCAGTTACCCGTGGGTATGTATTCTCAGGTGCAGCTCTGATTGGAATGTTCACCCTCTCTGACAGTTGTCGGACAGGCGCCGCTGAGGCAATCAGGGAGTTGAAATCTCTAGGTGTGAAGATTGTTATGCTCACTGGAGATAGCTCTGCAGCAGCCATGTATGCCCATAACCAGGTACAATCAAATTTAAAGAAGATACACATTTTTTTTATGAGAGAAAGAAGAGAGGCATTGTTGGTTTAAAACCTTAGAATGGAGAAACACCTGAGAAAATGAATCTATAAGTTAAAAACCATTAATTAATGCAAGGCGTTGCGAGTAGCTATGCAATAAGTAGCATATTCGAGCACATAACCATCATGTAACTCTCCAACCTTTTCATCGAAATTCTCTATTGTTACAATGCAATGGATCCGATAGTCATCATTTCATCTAGTTCTAGCCATAACCTTTTCAGAACAATGCCCACATCCTTTATGAACTCCTCCTACAAGCGAAAGATCTTACACATATGTTTGGTCAAGAGCTCAGAAGTGCCAAGACAAAATACAAGTTTCTTGGGTAGAACAAGGCTCATACCATGTTACCTAGACTTGAAAGTTTATAAAAGTTCAAATAATCCTGAACTGGAGACCAGTTGTAATCTTGTATTTCAAAGAAAGGCCTCAAAAAAGGGTAAACAAATCAATGTAAGTTCACGAGTTGAGCAGCTTTTGTCACATAGAGGACCACGTCTTATATATCAATACTGTAAGTTGTCTCATAAGTTTGCAACATTAGATGCGTAAATAGTCTCCTATGAAATCAATTTCATGTCTTGAAAACCTTAATCGACTAGGAATGATATTCCTTTCGATCTTCGTTTGGTTTATTCTGTTAACCTCTGCTGCTATTATGTAGATGAGAAATCAGTTTTTAAAGACACGTTCAGACTATTACATGTAGGCAAAATTTCAAACACCCTGCCTTAATTACTTGCAATGTTGGAAGTTGCAACTTGCAAACTTATTTGTTGTTGCTGCAAATCATAGTTCACAGGCAAATCAACACATCTTTTACACACTTGTTATTGATGTTTAACAGTTGGGGGAAATCATTGACGTAGTGCACGCAGAGCTTCTCCCTGAGGACAAGGTGCGAATCATCAACGAACTCAAGACCAAAGAAGGGCCTACAGCAATGGTAGGAGATGGGATGAACGATGCACCGGCACTTGCTGCAGCTAATGTTGGGATCTCAATGGGCATTTCAGGTTCAGCAGTCGCAATGGAAACAAGTCACATAACTCTAATGTCCAATGATATCCTAAAGATTCCCAAAGCCATCCGACTTGCCAAGCGGACACACAACAAGATCATGGCCAACATCCTCTTCTCAGTGATTACAAAGATTGCTATACTAGCACTGGCAATTGCGGGCCATCCACTTCTGTGGGCCGCGGTTCTAGCTGATGTGGGTACATGTCTAATTGTCATACTTAATAGCATGATGTTGTTGCAGACAAGAAACCCAAAGATGAAGAAAACATGCTGCAGTTCTTCCCACGGTTCAGATGTGCACAACCACAGGCATGTGGAGTGTGGAGCGGTGCATTGCGGTCATGGTGCACATAAAGAGCACAAGCACATACATGGTCATGAAGACCAATGCTCAAAGAAGGAATCTTGTCAAACACAACATTGCGGTGATGGTGTGCATAAAGAGCACAAGCACGGACATGCTCATGAAGATCAATGCTCCAAGAAGAGATCGTGCGCAACACCACATTGCAACGATGGTGCACATAAAGAGCACAAGCACAGACATGTCCATGAAGATCGGTGCTCAAAGAAACGATCATGTGGAACACGGGACGATGCTCACTGTTGTGAAGAAAGCGCGCATGCTAAAAACACAAACCACAAGCATTTAGTTGCAATGGGATGCGATATGGAGCACCATTGTGAAGATGCACATGATGGGTTGGGAGCAGAGTGCCATGGTCATCACCACCACAGCAATGGTGCTCATTTGCACCATGTCCAAGAGGTAAAGCATGTGGGTTGCTATGATGGGTCCAGGGAAGACGACCATGGTTATGGTTTGCATGTTCAGTGTGGATCAGAGCACCACGACAAGCCCACGCATAGCCACACTAGTGCAAACCACGCGCACGAGCACTTGGTTTCCATTGCATCTGAATCAGAGAACCATTCATGCGATCATGGAAGCGATGTGTCGGAAAATTGCAGCTACCACACAGAACACGAAGAGATCAGCGGGTGTTGTGAGAATGAAAGGAAGGAGATAGAGAAGAGTGTGTGTGACTCATCTGCTGTGCTGGGTGGTCTGGGGAGAGGAGAGGAGATCCGTGTGTGTCATGAGACCGAGGAAAAGAAACATGAAAAGAGAGTTTGTTGTTCAGCTTCTATGCAGGGTGGCTACAAGAGAATAGAGATCGGCGGATGTTGTCAGAGTTACAGGAGGCGGTGTGGAAAAAAAGATGGCTGCTGTGCTGGTGGAATGATGCATTTGCCAGAGATAGTCATAGAGTAGGAGCCGGTGCTATGGAGATCAATATAGAAGGAAGCTTTCAGCGTAACTAAATAAATAAGAGAGAAATTAAAAGAAAGATTTTGGATTTCGTTCTAACTACATGTGATTGATATGAAACAGGTGGGTGGTCATTGTTTCACTAAAAGACGACTTTTCTTCTTCTTTATTTCTATTTGTTGTTCCTTCTGCACTTCGACTCTGCCTCGTTATCTTGTTTACAGGCAGTGCTATGCTAGTTCCATATATATATATATATATATATATATATATATTCTTTTCTTGGACCTGCATCAATTTTTTTCATGGTCTTAGCTTCTCCGTAGTCGCCGTTGTCATTGTTCGTATGTAATGGCGCCTTGTATCCACTTCCCTTGTAGGTTTACAGGCCCTAACCCTGTCATAAGAAGGCGAAAACATCTCTATTTTGTTCTTGTCAAAAGAGGTAAAACCATGCTCAGTTCCAATCATATGGTTCAAGCTTCCCCTTGAGTGCTACAGGTCACACGATCGCATAATGGGGCTTGTGCCTGTGTCTGCTCTTGGAGATTTATTCAAATATAATAATATGAGTGGAAAAGTAAATTTATAGAAGAAAATGAAATGATCGGACAAGATGCGCAAAAGCACTTTCTTTAAAATAGTAAATTCCCCACAAGCTGCAAATGGGCTCGCATAATTTCTATCTCCAGGATATGATGCCCGACACGTTCAAAATCGATTAGAATTGCACTTTCTAACGATTTGGGAACCAATAAACTCAAACCTAAGATTTGATAGAATAAAATCAAATATTTTAATAGAAAGTAGATGATAGTATATAAAAGCAAGAGAGAGATTTTTCTGCCTTTTTCTTGTTGGAGTGCGCAAATTTATAGAGAAGGATGTAGAGAAGAAACTTTTCAAAACACCATTCCCTGTGACTCAAAATGAAAACCCCTAACTGTTTATCCTAAACACCTCTTCATATGAGATTCCCCCACGTTGGGACCCACTAAGATAACCAACACCACATTTTCAAACTTAACTAAATAGATATTTTATATACATTAGCTACTATGATTAACAACTTACTTATAATATAAATTATTATTTATTTGGAATTATCCTAACAAATTCCCAACTTAATTTCAAATAAATATAAAAATTTTAATAATAAAAATAAAAATAAATCTTGGATATGTACACTGTGTATAGTGATAAATGGATGACCCTTGAGTCTTCGGTTGAGAATATAACAATTGTTTAAAATAACTGAAAGAATTAAACTTTGATTTCAGAAAATAGAAAATAATTGAGATAAACTCACACAAGCGTATGGATATAATTGGTCCTCTTAAGGCAGCACGTTATAGGCCATGTGTTGAACCCGGCTTAGCGAGTACACTCGGAGTCTTACCGAAACCCATAGGAAGCGGCCATGTCTTTCATACTCGCAAACGCAGACTCATCAAGAGCGTCCACAACCACTTTACCGCTCCACATAAAGGCTGTGAGTCATGTTAAGTACTAAGTACAGCCTATATGCTGTGGAATTAGTGCACTGACCAGGTATGAGACTTTTAAAAGAATATAGTCAATTCCCACTATTTCAAAAATTTAGTGCACTCAAAATATAATCTTACTCGTTAATATTTCTTTGATAGATCTTAGACTAAATTTCCTTTAAATTCTAAGTATGCGATTACCAACTTGTGATCTCATATTTACAGAGTAGGCTACAATCGAGATTGCTTTTAAATAGGTAATAGTTCCATATCTCTCCAGATCTTAGCAATCCTTTCTCCCGACAATGGTTTTGTCAAAGGATCCGCTAATATTTGCGAAGTAGGTAAATACCCGATCACAGCTTTACGTTTCTTCACAAGTTTTCTCACATAATTATATCTCATGACCATGTGTTTGCTAGCACCCGTAAGCCTTTTATTTTTAGAAATATGTATATCCGCTTGATTATCACAATACATGATAACCGTGTTATTTGGCATATCAATAAAAGGAATACCACGTAAAAATCTTCTTAGCCAAATGAGCTCTTTTCCCTCTTCGGACATAGCAATATATTCAGCCTTCATAGAAGATAAAGCGACACATGATTGTTTTCTAAATGACCAAGTAATAATACCACCACCCAAAGATAACAACCATCCGCTAGTAGATCTAGAATTAATTGTCTGTCGCCCAATTAGCATCGCTGTAACATTCTAAAACATATGAAGTACATTTATAGTGTAAACTACAATTCATTGTATGCTTTAAATATCTCATAATTGTAGTAATTTATTTCCAATGATTACTAGTAAATCTACATAAAATACCAACAACATGCAATGTCCGGTCTACTAAAATTCATGAGATGTATTAAACTACCAACTATTTTAGCATACTCATCTTGCCTTACCAATTCCCTCTTATTGGGTACTAAATGATGATGTGGATCAATAGGTGTAACACTAAGCCTAAAATCAAAATATCCAAACATTCTTAATATCCTTTCAATATAATGTGATTAAGTCAAAATAAATACATCATCCTTTCTAATTACTTTAACTCCCAAAATCACATCCACCGGACCCATATCTTTAATCTCAAAAGTACTCTTCAAAAATTCTTTAGTTTTATTAATACAATCAATATTAGTTTCAAAGATCAATAAATCATCAATCGTATAAAATAATCAAAATCTTATAATTTTCAGCAATTTTAATAAATACACAACTTTTAACTTTATTGCTTTTAAATGCAAAACTTTTAATTGCATCCTTAAATTTCTTATACCATTGCCTTGGTGCATGTTTAAGACCATATAAAGATTTATTTAATTTACAAACTTTACCCTCTTGACCTTTTTCAATATAACATTTCGGTTGTTCGATATAAATTTCTTCTTCTAATTCTCCGTTCAAAAAGACGGTCTTTACATCCATTTGGTGTACTTCCAAATTATAAATTGATGCAATTGCAAATATAGTTTTTATAGAAATAGTTCTTGTAACCGGAGAAAATAACTCAAAATAATCGATACCTTCCTTTTGATTATAACCCTTATCCACTAATCTTGCTTTATACTTATCGATAGTACCATCGGATTTAAATTTCTTTGTAAGCACCCATTTAGAACCAATAGTCTTTGTATTAGGTGGAATAGAAGTCAAAATCCAAGTATTATTATCCTTAATAGATTTAATTTCATCATCCTTTGATTTCTTCCATAAATCACAATCGGGTAAAGATATAATTTCTTTATAATCTTTTGGATTATTCTCTAATAAATAAGTAAATATATCCGGTCCAAATTCCTATGAATTCTTTGCCTTTTGCTTCTAATTTCTGGTTGATCGCTAACTATGCCTCGAGTATTTTTGATAATTGTTCACCGCCGAAATACAGAGACCGAAACATTGAGACGTCTGGCCTGAATTTGGACGCAAATACTATTTGGACTTCTCCATCCACCTCTCCGAAAATACCAAGTTGATTTATGATACCATATATCCGAGGTTTGGATAGATGCGACCGTTGTAGCAGACTTCATCAGGTTCCCCTCATTTGTGAGAGATTTTTTTTATTGTGGGGACGCTCTTCCCTATAGGCGCAAGCCCCTGCAGTTAATTACGTTATTATGTTGCGATAACCACTTTCTCCTTCTCCAGCAGTTCACTTCGTGTCGTGTTGTATTTTTGTTTGTTTTGGTTGCTCGTGGACTGTATACGGAGAATAGTTTATGTCATCACCTGTAAGGCGCGAATTAGTCTAAATCCGTATATTTGAAATTTGGGTTTGAATCAAGGATTTGCTTGACGGGGTCCACGTTGGTAACTTGGTTTGCCAACGAGAATGAACTCAGGATGCATTTCTCATATTTGTGAGGTCCATCCGTTCACAAGATATTTGGGTTTTATCTAAGAATCGTTAGTCATATTTGAGACTAAGACCAGCTTAGAAACAAATGAGTATATAGGCTCAATTATTTTAATTTAAAGACAGCACGGTCCAACATTTCCATTTTGGGGACGAATATTAGTTTAAGGACATTTCGGTCCATCATTCCCATTTTGGGAATAAGAGTACATAAGATAATAAGGAAAGAAACAAATATCTTGAAACCCCAAAACAAAAGAGAATTAATCCGGTTAATGAACCAAAACAAGAGACAAACAAAATATATAACGGGAAGTCATAAATACAGCATAGACAAGCAATGATAGGTAAATGAAATGTAAACACATGATTGTTACACCATAAAATTATGAGCCAAGAAAATTTCTTCTTTTGTTGTGCTCTTGCTCGTCCCCGCAATGATTTTCTAAGTCAAAGTCTTGACCATACCTACAAAACAAGCCATGGAAACAGATTTTGGTATCCAAGTTGGATCCAATAGGATTAGTTTTTGGCACCCATATCATATTCGTGTTAGATAAATTAATTTTTCTTAAGGGACACGAATAGATAAAGTGATCAACACCACCACAATAGTGACATGAGTGAGAATGTGCATGCAATGGGCTTGATGTGCCACTAAAAACATAATATGAAGTAGAGTTATGATGTGTATGTTTTTCAAAAGTTTTTCTTGTGCTAAAACGATATAGATAAGCATATGTATGAGTACATGATTTAGCACTAGAAATGTTCTTGGTAACACGAGTAGAGAGGGATTTTTAGAGTGTGACCCTTTTATAATAATACCCTTTTTATTCAAAGTTTCTTTTTGCATGCTAAGTTTTAAATCAACAATATCCTTTTGTTTTAAAGTCTTAGCATGCAACTCACTAAAAACCAAATTCTTTTCTTCGAGGGCAACATTTTCTAAGATCGATTTTTCATTTTCTCGTTTCAGAAAAGAAATATCAAAAGCAAAGGAATCACATAAATCAACTTCTTGATTAAAATCCAAAATCATATCATCGCTTTTCTTTTTGAACAACTCATGAAACAAAACCAACCTTTTATTTTCCTTTTTCAAAGCATCGATGGTATCGTTTTGTAAAGAAAGCTTTGAAATCAATTCCTTATTTTCCAAAACCAAATTTTCATGAGATGCAATATGATAATCATGAGTGCTAGATAGAGCATTATATTTAGTAATGAAATGAACATTCAAGGATTCGGAAGATTCACAACACAAGGACAACTCAGATACTTCACTCTCAAGAATGTTGTTTTTAGATGCAAGCAAGTTATAGCCATTTTGAAGATTTTGAAAACCATTTAGAAATTGATCATGAGTAAGTTTGCGGAAATTATAAGAAGAGTTATAACCTCATGATTATTATTTTCTTTTATCGGCTCCATAGAGTTGGATGAACTCGTTTGATATGATGTTGATTGAGCTTCATCCAATATCACAACGGGCGTCGTTCTTTTGGTTTTCTCTTCATTATTGCAAACGGCTAGCTCTCCATAGATATTCTCCAAAGAGCACCACAATGAGCCGTCTTGTAAGAAGAGATATTATTAAGAACATTTATATTTAAAGCACAATACAAGAATTTAAGAGTTTTAATGTTCAAAACAAAGGAAGCCTTTTCATGAGTAGTCCACAAAGATTTTGCCGTAGTGGGAATATAATACTCATGATCAACAATTAACCACAAACTCTTACCAAGAGATTCAAGAAAACATTGCATTTTAATTTTCTAAATATCATCGAAACGAGGAGGATCAAAAATAGATTCACTTTCGATAAAAAAGCAATTTTGTGAAGAAGATATCATAAGGATCACTCTAGGATGTAAAGCCTATAAAAGAATGAGTACCAAGCTCTCACACTAATTGAAAGTTGTCCTAGATGGAGATGAATATGACAAGATTATCGATATGCTCAAATTAAAAAAAAACAACAAACCACACTTGCCAAACAAACACAATTGCAAAGCTCAAGCAAAGAATATACCAATAAGGATAAGAAACTAAGCAATCTACAATTATGAACACATGAATATATACCAAGCAATGGATATAGCAATCAAGTAAAAAGCATATAGAGCAAATAGTGTTAAACACGCAATTTCTATCTAAGTAATTAAAATCTTTAAGCACGAGAAAGAAATAGCAACGCAAACACGAGTCATTTTAGATAGTTGGAAAATCCCCTAGTCCTCCATCTTTAAACGTATGAGCCCGTTCCACTATAACACGTCTCCACCGATACAACACGTCGCGCACTCGCAACTTCTTACACCATGTCTCCACCGAGACCCACAAGTTCTCCTTCCTTACAAAGGCACCCCTGCACTCAAGTATCCTTATACAAAAAAAGAAAAAACTTCTCACTCTTCTTTCTTACAAAGGACTTTTTGCACTCAAGATATCCTCACAAAAATAAGAAGAGAGTTTACAGTTCAGCACAATACTCTTAAAGGAGTTTCTTTTAAAGCTCATAATTTAATACTCAATGAGTATGGAATAATCAAATTAAGCTCTTTCATCTTTTTGAGTGTGTGAGAGAAAGGATAATCAAAATCAAGTTTTTGCTCTTACTAAAGATAAGAAAATGACTTTAGAATCTTTCAGAATATTTTTGCAAGTGTTAGCCTTTTAGAACCCAAAGCAAATCTCAATAAATACTACTCAAGAAAAACTAGCTGTTACAAGTCAAATCAGTCAAAAAGAGTCGTTATCAGACGTCTGAAGTTCAACCAGACAGATGTCTGAAGAATGATAAGCAACGGCTAAAAATAGCTTCAGACCTTTGTTTAAAAGCTTCATACGTTTGCCGATAGTTTTTACAAGAAGGCACAAAAGCACAGAAGGCAAACAGACATCTAAAGAATTAGACATTAACGTCTGAAGAAGAAATGTTTTCAAATGATTTTGAGCTTCAGACATTTGTCAAAAATACCTTCAGACGTTTGTCGTGGTTTTCAAAATGTGGCCAATGAAAGCACAGAGAACAAACAGACGTTTGAATCATAAGTGACACATCTGAAGAAGAAAAGGTTTTCAAAATTTTAAACCTTCAGACGTTTGTGCTAAATAGGTTCAGACGTTTGTTCTCACAAAAAGTTTAAATATTATGAAAACACAGAAAACAACCAGACGTTTGTTCTGTAAAAACTTTAAGTCCAATGAAAATCCAGAGAACAGACAGACGTATGAAAAAGTATCGACACATGTTTATTCTATCAAAAGTTTTAAACATTGAAAGTTCAGAAAGCATCCAGACGTTTGTTCTGGTAAGCTTCAGACGTTTGTTCTGAAGTAAGAACACTGATATTTGAACATGTGCATGTTTTTGAAAACATGACTGACGTCTGAAACACAATAGCGCACATGTCTGAAGAAGGATTTTTCAGACAAATTTGAACTTGGTTTTTGAAAAAGATTTTAAACGAAAAACCAAAGCAAGTCTTTCACAAATCACACGAAGAGTGTGTGCAAGAGCTTAATGTGATGTTTTCCATAGTCACGGGTATTCACATTGATTTTCTATGTCGATATCGTTCTTTTGCCAATTCTTGAATCTTCCGATATCTAGACACGAGCTCTCGAATTTTCGATTTCTTGAATTCTTTTGAACTTGAATTTTGGCTCATTTGCTTTATAAAGCTTGAATGTGATCATTGAGCAGCTCTAGTCCATTATCCTCCAATCTCCAATAGATTTGTCGTTTAAGCTCAATTTCCTCCATCCTCCACATAGGATTGTGTAAGTTGATATTCTGAAATTTTCCTCAAACACGACCAAGCTCATATGCAGTGTTATAAAATATGTAATATGAAACACATGTATATATCTATTAATATTATATAAGATCATCAAAACTAAATAGTAGAATTATGGAAATCCATAAGCCATCAAAAAACAATACGAAAGCCATGATTATCTAATTTTACAACAGAAATAAGACTTTTTCTAAACCCTGAAATATGATATACATCTTAGAGAGTAAGGTTTTTCGGATGAGAGCGGAAGTTGCACGGTCCCTTTTCCGACAATGTTACCTGTAGATGAATTTCCCGTAAATATCGAAGTTTCTCCATTTGTAGCCTCATAGGTCTTGAAAACACTACTATATGGAGTCACATGGCAAGTGGCACCGGAGTCGATCCACCAATCATCTACGTTGACCATAAGAATCTCGACAATCATGGCTACCATGTCATTCTCTACAATATTTGTTTCATTTCATGGTTGTCCTTTCTGGTTTCGACAAAATCTTTCATAATGCCCCGATTTTCCATATACGAAACAAGGATCCCTTTTGTTCTCCTTTTTGAAATCATTTTTAGGCTTAAAAATTTCTTCTTTCCCTTGTTTTGCTCATATTTGTGAAAATCGGATGTCGGAACTTCAATGTTATGAATTTTGTCATTATTTTCTTTATTATCAAGTATATCCCTCTTGCGGGCTTGATCTTCAATTTGGATGTGTTGAATCGGTTCATTTAAAGTCATTTGACTTTTCGTATGTTTCAAAACTCTTCGGTAATCATTCCATGAAGAATGAAGTTTACCAATGATATTTGAAAATTGAAAATTTTCCAGAATATTTTCCTGCTATCGGCAATTTCTCGAACAATATTTTGCAAATTATTTATTTGCTCGATTATGAGAATAACATCATCCATCTTGAAGTCAACATACTTACTAATAAGAAAAGAACGATTTTCGGCATCCTCATTAATATACCTTTCCTCGAGCGCGGTCCATAATTCTTTTGCAGTAACGAACTTGTGATAGTAATCGAATAATGGATTCGTCATGGAATTGGGGAGAGTGAAACGACAAATGTAATCATTTTTGTGCCATTTCTTTTGCTTCTCGGCCAAGTCCTCGGTTGGAAAATCTCCACTTGGGTCGCCATTGACAATTCGTAGGCCACTTTTGTAATGATGAGTTGATAGAAAATCTTCAACTTCCATTGTTTGTAATTGAGTCCGTCGAGTCTTTTAAGCTTTTCCACTTCATGAATATTCTTCTCACCAACTGTCTCCATGGAAAACGTTTTACCATCTTAAAATTGTTGGAGATTTATTCAAATATAATATAATGAGGGTGGAAAAGTAAATTTGTAGAAGAAAAGAAATAATCAGACAAGACGTGCAAAAGCACTTTTTTTAAGATAGTAAATTCCCCACAAGGTGTAAATGGACTCGCAAAATTTCTATCTTCAGGATACAATGTCAGACACGTTCAAAATCGATTAGAACTGCACTTTCTAACAATTTGGGAATCAATAAATCCAAACCCAAAACTTGATAGAATAGAAGCAAATATTTCAATAGAAAGTAGACGATAATATATAAAAGTAAGAGAGGGATTTTTCTCTGTCTTTTTATTTTTGGAGTGCATGCCAATTTATAGAGAGGGATGTAGAGAAGAAACTTCTCAAAACACTATTTCATGCAAATCAATGACTCTCAAAATGAAAGGTCGTAACTGTTCATCCTAAACACCTCTTCATATAAGATTCTCTCATGTTTGAACCCACCAAGATAACCAACAACACATTTTCAAACTTAACTAAATAGATATTTTATATACATATAGTTAGTATGACTACCAACTTACTTATAATATAAAATATTGCTTGTTTGGGATTATCCTAACATCTGCCTGATCGTTTTTGATGATAGATAGAATCTAGATATGAGAAAAAACACTGGACCGTGTTAGCATCCGCCTAAACCCAAACAAGATGGTGTAAACAGCAGAATCGGGACAGTGCAGATTTATACTGTCACACTACAAACAGGATGGTGCAAACACTCAGCGTGTATTATCCAGATAGTGTTAGAACGTTTGGATCCGAAAGAGATAAATAAAAGGAAAAGGCCAATATAAACAGCTTGAAGACACTAACAAAAAGCCTCACACTAGTTTACTGGGCCAAATCGATGAAAGTTGAAGTCCAATGACTTAAGGAATTTGGAGAACACTTATCATGAGAATACGAAACTGAACTTCATATGGTGTTCTAAGGAAATATATAATATCCATCCTAATTATAATATGAATCCATCACTAATTTCTCCTGACATGGACATAGGTTTGATGCCGAAAATCCAAATCATAAAACCAGGAGATTTAGGTATCCAGAAACCATAAGGTAGTTAAACATATTGAATTGATCCTCGGAATCAGAAACAAATTCAATCCATCGCCTATAGAGATCAAAGGGACACGGCTAAAAACCAGAAGCTGCATCACACATAAGCAGAACAAATCACCAATTAATAAATTCCAAAACAAATCAACCAAAAGCATGGCATCAAATTAATTTTGATGTAAAGACAGATATCACATCCAAGATTACGCACTCTTATGTCTGACAGCACCTGATTCCTCCCCAAAAGAACCAAGGACTTCCAAAAGAGCTACTGAGCTTGCCGGCCCCACCAATTTAACTTTTGGAGAAAAGCATGCAGATCTCACTACAGCATGCATTCAACTTAAACTTTTTTTTTTGCCCTCTTCAATGCCGAAGAGACGCTCAAAGCAACAAGTTGCAATGAACATCTAGCCAATGGACGGCAAATGTACCATCAACAAATAGCTAACCAGTTGGATACATTGACCAAACCAGAAGCATCTATAATTAGGATCACCTAAGAAAATGCTGAGGCGGAGACAAGGTGGGGATGGATGCCCCCACCCCCCACCCCAAACCCCAAACCCCAAAATATAAAAACAACCAAACAAAAAAAATATATTCCGCATAGCTTATATATATATAGCAAACTTGTAGTGTTCTATAAGCAGTAAAGGGTCATGAAAGTTGACCAGCTTGGAGCCATCCAAGTAGCAAAAGAGTAAAGACATGGGGTGTTGTGCTTCAGAACACTTGGAAGTTGCGTTTATTTTTTCACATTTAACAATGACGCTTTAACTAAAGCCCTATTTTTTTCATGTAAAAAGAAATTTTAATTAAAACCTTATATTTTCATATTTATGTCCAAGACTCTAACCTATGTAACCTGAAATTTTTTGATTGTTTTGAAACAATCATTTTCATTGTTGTTTTTTTATTAAAAGTTTTCAACGATAAAATTATTTAGATTATCTAATATTAATGCAACGGATAAAAAAAACTCCTTTTTCCTTGTTTGTTCCCTATCAATCAAGCAATATTTTGATATTTAAGAAGATAAATATAAAACTTAGAACCTCAAATTTATATGGTTTTCCCTAATCTTGAGGGGAAAAATAATATAGTTGGGACTTAAGAGACGATATCAGAAAATCCGATAATCGTATTTGTGCCAACTTTTCCTTTTCGATTGATTGATGTTGCAATCAATTTGGTAAAAAAAAAATTCCTATATTGGAATACAAAATTGTTTGGCGCATGGCTCAGCCCCCCTGGCTGAACCATTGTAGGTGCTCCAGTTGTATTGGCTGAACCCTGAGTAACTTGACTTCTAGTTTTTTAACTAGTAGCCTTGGGTCTCATGCTAAGATTGCAACTTTTCATACAGAAGTTGACAAAAACTCCAGGACCAATAAAATCTGTGCAGATCTTCATGGATGTGTAGAGTTCACTCTCACACTTTCACATCACATGCATGGGATAAAAAGCTCATGAACAGATCATGCATGCCCTATGAACTATAAAGAGCCGCAAAAGGGAAAAAACACCAAGTCAAGTTCTATTTAGTTAGACCCCATATCATCTGATCATGTTCCCAGCATGGGCTTCCGCAAAATCTTACCTGCCTTCATAAAAGATTCTATTTCCCTCAACCACCTAACAAACTCCACTCTGTATTCTACCCACCACCATATATATCCCTATTTTTGGGACTTCTCAAACTAACCTATATATAGAAACGAACCAACTTTTCATATCAACCCCAAAGTGGAAACATGGGGCCATTCTTGTTGGTGTGCCCTTAAAAGCATGAGAAATCTATTGAGAACAGAACACGTCTATAGATACAACAGCACAAAGGGAGGGATAATGTGAAGAAATATGGAAGTGTTCATGGCAGGGCCTTACCTGAAGCGGGAGAGAGGGGAGTGAAGCCAAGGATGACTTGCCGGAATTGGCACGAGATAGCAGCCTCGAATTCCAAGTCTCCGGCAAGTCATCTGAGGCTACATTTGGCTCTCTTCTTCTCATGCAAGACCCTTGCTTGACCCAGTGAAAGATGTAGATCATCAATCGATCGTGCTGTATATGGTAAGAAACTGTGAGGCCACTACAACAAATGTGGGCAATAGTAACGGGATATTCGTAGCGGTTTGAACTGGTACCAATATATCGTAATGGTTGCAATGTTATTGATAGCGGTTCCAACCGCTACCAAACCCAATATGTGACGGGCTCTACAACCCTGTGGAGATAACCCCCAAAATTTCCCCCAAAAATACTTTGAGTCCTTCATTTCCCTCCCCCAAAAAAATTGGAGCCAAATCTCCTGCCTCCTCTCCTCGCTTCCTCCACAGCTGCGCGTCGCCGCCGCAGTCGAGCCTGCAGCCGCCTCGCCTCGCCTCCCTAGTCGAGCCTGGTCCCGTCGATCAAAGCCCTGACCCCCGATCGAGCCCGTCTAAGCCCGCCGCCTCGATCTTGGGAGATTATTGCTCCGTGCTCGTAAGAGGCAAGTATTATTGGTTTAATTTTAAATTTTTGTCCTCCGGCCAAAAATTGTGTTGCATGTTGCTACTGATGTTGTTGATGTTGTTGTTGTTGATGATGTTGCTGCTGTTGATGGGTTAGAGAGGGTTTGGGTTGAGAGTTAGGGATAGGTTTAAGTGTTAGGGTTCAGGTAATTTAGCTAATTTTTCTTGGTAGTTTAGTGAAAATCAACAATAGTTAAAGGTATTTTAGTGAAATTGTAACAATAATTAAGGGTATTTTAGTGTAAACAAGTAAAATAGAGCAAAAGGGCTTTTTTAGTAAAAATTTTAATGATAATTTAATGAAAAACAACAATAGTTAAGGGTATTTTTGTGAAGTTTATAGTTATTTAGTTAATTTGAGAAGATGAATTGTTTATTTAAATTTTTTAAGGTAGTTTAGTAAAAACCAAACAATAGTTAAGGGTATTTTAGTGTAATTTAGTAAAATTGAAGAAATAGCTTGCTTAGAAAAAATTTTAAGGTGGTTTAGTGAAAAAACAATTACAGCAAAGGGAAGTTTAGTGAAAATTTTAAAGATATTTTATAGTAATTTAGTAAATGTGTGCGTATGTCTGTGTATGCGCGCGCATATACACACAGACACACACACAAGCATATACACACACATATACATATACACATAGACACACACACAAGCATACACACATAGACACATACACACACACATACAATAAGGCCAAATCTTAATTGATCATCATTTTCCTTTACATTGAACTCTTGTTAAATCCTATTCTAACCCAACCCTAAATCCAAAATCTTAAACTTGATTACGAAAACCCTTAACTTTAAAAAACTTTATCCTAAACTAAAAATTTCAAAATCTTGAAATTGAAACGTAAAAATAATTCAAATTAAATCTTAAATTAAACGTTTGATACTCGATAATATGAAATTTTTATAGGGATCGATGCTAGGGTCCCAACAATTACGGACCTGGCGGAAGTGACAAACGAAATTTTTTAAAGCAATACAACCGATTCCCACGCAAGATCTCACATTTACTTATTCTAATTGCAAACAAGAAACACAAGAGGGGTTTAGAGAGGCTAAGACCTTTGTAACGTGTCCAATAGTCTATCAGAAGACCTTTGCTAGACCCGTGAGTTTCTGGATGAACGTGGATGCCGATTGCCTCACTATAGATGATCCGCAGTGAAAGAAACGCACCCAAAGCTCCATCCTCATCAACAAGTGAGGAATCTCCGTATATGAACTTGCTGGGTAATATAGGAAAGTGGTGTGGTGAATAAAGACTCACCTTTTCTCTTTTCTTTTCTTTTCCATCCTCCCAAAAGTCTAAAGAAAAGAAGATCAGGACGAGAAAGAAGAAGCCATCCCATTTTCTAAAAAGACTTGGAATAATAATATGAAGAGAGTATAGATTATATCTGTATCTCTCTCTCATTCTCTTCTCTTTCTTGTGTGTTGTCAACTTAATGAAGGGTTAATCCCACCTCATCACATGGACCTTATTTGTCATCTAATGACAAAAGAATACATATATCTAATATATTCACAAAATAAGAGAGAGTGAACAAGAGTCATATGTATCTCATACATATATCATATTATATGTATCATATACATAACCAAAAGAGAGAGAATGTGTATCATATACACAATACTAGAAACCATATTATATATATATGGTTATCACGCCAACAATTGACTTAATATTCCGGCTTATAAATAAGTTGGCGAGTATATCTATCGTCCGACTAAATCGCGCGTATCATATACATGTATTCAATCGAACCCCGCACATATCCCTATACGCACGCCATATCATCATTTTGTCTGAGCAGGCACTTTCATTGTGGGACTCTAAAGACTTGTCAATACGCTGACAGTAGGTTAAAAAGGATTATATCTATTGCAAACCAATCTACCAATGAGGAAAAGACCCACTTATGCGTCCTTACGACGCATAAAAGGAAAAAAAAGACGCTTAGAAGTCCGCATGGCTCCTAAGGAGAAAATACACATATGAGATACTCTCGACTCGTAGGGAGAAAGTATTTTATGAAACTCTCATGGCTCATGAAAATTGAAAAGTTTTAAGTGACGGGGATCTAAATCTGTTTCGTAAACCATTGTTGCCCTACGGCAGGTCTCTAAATTGACCACCGTTTACAATCCATGAGCATAAACAATCCGTATCACCCCCAAGTCCCCCGGGTGAACAAATATCACCTAAATATTTGTTGCTCTACAGCCGGTCTCCAAATAGACTACCGTATGCAATTCACGGGCTACCCATAGCAAAGTTGCACCTCCAAGTCCCATAAGTGAACGACGCTCCCATAAAAGTATACTCTGCCCTACGGCTAGTCTCCTAATTGACTATCGTATACAATCCATGGATATAAACAATCTACGTCACCCCGAAGTCCCATGGGTGAGCAATGTTCACAAGTATATGTTACCCTACGGTTAGACTCCAAATTAACTACCGTATACGATCCATAGGCAACCCGAAGCAAAGTTGCATCCCAAGTCCCACCGAGAGGATAATGCGTTCCAAGTATATGTTGCCCTACGGCCGGTCCCTAAATTGACTACCGTATACAATCCACGGGCTACTCATAGCAAAGCTACATCTAAAAGTTCCACTGGCTGTGCAATGTTTCTTGAAGATTTGTTGCCCTACAGTTAAAAAACGTATGTTCACAAGCAATATGGGCACAGATGAAAACCCGAAAGGGCTCCGTGAGTAAAAACAGCATGACTATCAACGAGTTTGTGAAAATCTTAAAAGGTGCAAACTCGTGAAAAGAAAGAAACTACCCTACAAGTAGTTCGACATGGACTTTTGTATACAATCCACGGGCACAAAAAGAAGAAGTTTCCACAAAGTCCCACCGAAGGTGAGCGATTCCTAATATGGTGAACAGCATTTGTGAGTCCTTTCCACTTGCAAGGAGAAAACAATCTTGTGAAATCATTACGATTTGCAAGAGAAAAAACACTTAGGAGTCTCCACGACTTCTAAAGAGAAAATACACCTACGAGATCCTCTCGACTCATAGGAAGAAATAGCTTTATGAGACTCTTACGGTTTATAAAGTTGAAAGAAGTCTTAGTTGGAAGGGATCTAAGCATGTCTTCTATGTCACCATTGTCCAATGAGCAACGACAAATGATGAGTAACTCCTGACATTATTCCAGTTGTAGCGATACTAATACCGAAAAGCGTATCAAATCCCAAGTTTCTCCAAGCAGATGATGAATTGCTCCTGGAATATGTGCTTCAGGGTTAGCAAAGCTCATATTTAATCGATACATTTAACTATCCGTTACTGCATTAGAATTCATATTCTACCTACATGCATATCCATTATCACATTCACATTCTTATCCTCTTTGGGGACTTACCAAGCATAAGTTCGCCGACGAGCATTCTACCCATCTTTAGTTTCTTTGGAATGTTTATCAGATGATTTAAAGACTGAGGAGGTGGAACCTGCTAAGGATTTCGACCAGTTCGCACCCGAAACCGATCTTTAGTTTCTTTCAGTTTTTATTTTCACTATGCCATCTGTTAGGCACTTTCAGTTTATGTTCTTGTATCACTTTAAATTTTGTAAAGTTTAGGATGTAAATATATAAACTTGGATTTTCATCATCATATCATTTCTTGTCATTTTTATATTGCTTATATACGCTTAGCGTATTTATTTCGAGAAAGAACCTTCTCGGAATAAATACGTTGTGGGCATCGTCATGTGCCTGCTCCCGTCTTTTGGGAAGCGGGATGTGACAGAGTCCGTCCAGTGTAACTCATACTCCAATGAGCATCTATGTACAATCTTCGGTGTCAAAACACCAATAGTTGTGGGATCCGCTATCGCCCTCCAACCGAGTTAATAAACGTATATACTAGTCTAAACTGGAGTACCGATACCTAGTCTCGATACTCTTAAGACTAGGAACACTTAAGGATGTGCTTATAGACTATCCAGGCCCTACTAGTATGATTTGTATCATTAATCCTGGTAGTCAAGCAAAAATCCTATGGGCTTTATCTCATGTATTAGCAATACGTGATAACGAGTAAAACGTATACACATGAAAAATAAAGACAAACCAAATAGCATACTATCATCTTGAGAAAGATTGTTCTCCATATAGGTCCTCCTTAAATTCAGTAATTACATTCCTGCAATTACGATAATTGCCTTGACGACACCTATATCCAACAATTTTCATATTTTCATCGATAATCATATGCGAAAATCAAAACGTGCCTTAGCCTCCATCTATCGGTTAATATACATTCGATATTCGTCGTAACATAAAACTACACGAATTTTGTTAAATATCGGACGGTATCGTTCGATTCTAACAACCGTCGTATAGTCTATGTGACGAGAAAATTCAATCGTATAATAACCAATAGATCTGTCCAGTGTGGACAAGTTAGGAATGTATAAAGCAAATATCTGCATTCACTTTTGTTTTCATTTGTTTCGAGATATTTCGTCTGTATCTTTCCGCTGGTTCTCCGTATACAACGATATATTAGATGTTCATTTCAATATTGTTTGACAGCATTAAAATGATCATCTTTTCTATTACAATACTCAGAGAACAACGGAGAGGTGCTGCCGAAATTTTCTCGAAATGGATGAAAGCACAAGTGAATAGGTGTAAACTCATACATTCATAATGTGATAGAAACCTTACCCCCGACAGTCGTTAGCATCGACATCCAATATAGAACCGTTAATACCATCATCATCTTTCTTGGAAGAGGAATCCAACTCCTGAGCTATAAGCATTTGCTCTTGGTCCCTGATAATCTTTATATCTGAATCATCAATTGAAACTAAACTTAACCAAGTCGTCAATTAAACCTAACACTAACACTTCTTAGTATTCGTTTATCGCGTATTTGTCAAGTAATCTTAATTCTACGACTCTCGTATATAAGAATCTTGCTTTGTCCAAACTTTTCCAATATGGAACTTACATACCTCCACAACAAGAGTTGGATGTACATCGATACTCCCTCGAGAGTTGATGACTTTTTCCTTAAGGGTGTTTACTTTTTCACCGATTTTGCCTACACACGTCTTGGGTTACCGAAAGAGTACGAAATCTATTATCCTTGCTCTAAGTGTATGAACAAGCAATTGCTTAAGAAGACGGAAATTGAGTTACACAATGTGAGACGGTTTCATTAGAGATTACACTATGCGGGAACTTCACGAAGAAGAAGTCTTAACGGAAGATGAGGCATGGGTGCAAGAGACGGAAAACGAATTCATTGAAACGGAAACCGAAGAATGGCAAAGGATAAAGAAGAAGAGGAGGAAGATGAATGGCAGTTTGAAAAAGACGAAACCTTCAAACAAGATAATTCTGTATTCAAGTCGATCGATGACATGGATGTGCTTATAAATGTCGCAGGACTTCCTGATGATACGAAAAGCACTGGACCCTCGTTATTGGAGAAGTACAAGACTGACTCAAGAATCCCGCTATATCCAAATTGTAAAGGGTTTTCAAAACTCTTTTTTCATGTCTCTTTCAGATCAAGTGCAAGAATAGATGGAGTAACCAGTCTTTCATCGATCTCCTAGCATTACTGAAGGCAGTTTTTCCCTATAGAAATGAAGTGCCGCCAAACTGGTACGATGCGCAAAAGATAATCACAAATATCAGCCTAAAATGTGACAAGATCCATACATGCAAGAATGACTATGTTCCGGAATGAACATGCCACACTCAGAAACTGCCCCGTGTACGGGACCAGTCAATTCAAGCTTCAGAAAAACTCTCATTCGAGTGATGTGCCCATGAAAATTCTTCGTCATTTTCCACTAATACCGAGGCTGCAACGGTAATTTATATGTGAGGAGACGGCGTTTGAAATACAGTGGCACCATAAAGTGCCCCGAGAAAAGGAAAAATGGGTCATCCTAAAGATTCGATATCATGAAAAGTTTTAGATCAAAAACATCTTACGTTCAGCGCAGGCTCTCGTAACGTGAGGCTGAGAATTACGAGCAACGGTTTTAGTCCATTTAGGATGGTTCGCGGCGGGCGTATTCATAGTACTTGGCCCGTTGTGGTGACTATATACAACTTGCCTCCATGGAGGGCTATGACGCAATCTTATTTTACAGTGGCGCTTTTAATCGACGGTCCTTCGTCTCCTAGGAAAAACATCATCGTGCACCTTCAACCCCTGATCGATGAGTTAAAGTTGCTGTGGGAATCTGGCGTGAGAACCTATGGTGCACATGGTAAACAATTTTTCATATACGGGCTACTTTGTTGTGGACAATTAATTATTTTTCTGTCTACGGCACACTGTCAGGATGGACAACTCAAGGTAAACTTGCGTGCCCTTATTGTCATATTCATACGAGCCACGTACGCTTGAAGTTTAGCGGAAAAGAGTCGTTTATGAGTCACCGACGTTTCTTATCTATACCCCACAGATTCAGAAGGAATAAAGAAATATTCAATGGCAAGACGGAGACCGGTAGGCCTTCTAAACCATTGTCTGGCAACAACATAATGCATCAATGGAGATATTATCATAATATCGCATTCAGAAAGACACAAAACAAAATGCAATGCCATGCCCAACCGGTTGGAAGAATTTTAGTGGTTTATTTCAACTTCCGATCTACCGTTGCATCACAATTTAGATGTCATGCGTGTAGAGAAGGGTGTCTCTGAGCACATCATCAATCTTGTACTGTGTAAGGATGGAAAAACGAAGGACAATCTCAACGCGTGTCATAATTTGACGGATTTGGATGGTTTGTCCATTAAAGAAGAATTGCAATCTCGGCCTGTGGCTGATAAACCGGGTTATTACGAGATTTCACCGGCAATTTACAATCTTGACGAAGAGAAGCGGCAGTTCTTGTGGATGTTGAAAGAATTGAAAGTCCCTGAGAATTTCTCATCAAATATTGCAAAACAGGTACAGGTAGAAAACGGAAAAATCGTAGGATTTAAGAGACACGATTACCATATACTGATGCAGCATCTTCCATCTTTATGCTCCAAAGCATCAGCAAAATCAGAAGTTGGTCTTATGCTTAACGACTTTTGCACGTATTTTCACCAATTGTGTTCCAAAAATATAGACGTCAGTGAGAGTTCACATGTCCGTTCGTATGGCAGCCGAGGTCAAGATTGACGGTCCGGTGCATTACCTTTGGATGTATCTCATCGAGAGGTATGAAAATGTTTATTATTCATCATTTAAATTGCAAAACATTATCGTGGTAAATTAATATTTATTATCTTTCAACAGGTATCTATTAACTTTAAAAAACTATATCCGCAACAAGTATTGTCCTAAAGGTTCGATTGTGGAAAGTTATCTTTTGGAAGAAGTCACGTCTTTCTGTACTCGTTTCCTGAACGACGATATTAGGACGAAGCTAAACAAATCGCAGCGTGTGTCTGATGGTCCAATTGGAGCAAGAAAACCGAAAAACATGTCTTACGATCTCATGGGTAGTGTACATGCGTACATCTTGCTAAACAGCGAATGTTTTGCTAAATATACAGAGTAAGTAATAATTTCATCCATTTAAACATTCGAAATTAAATTTAATCTAACTGATATAACTTATGTAAATTAACGAACAACTCACAGAAAACTAAACTCGAGTGATCGAATCCTAGGTGGTCGGATGATAGAATCGACGAAGAATATAGACGCACTTTCGCCGCTTGGTGTAGACAAGAAGTCGGCGGCCAAATGAATCGTAGAGAGCAGATTGATAGAGAGGTTCAAGACCTTTTAAGCAGTCCAATGATTACAGCTACGTTTTACAACGGGTGCGGAATTTCCCGACTACAAACTTAAGATAGAAAGGACGAAACGTATTAGAGCTACGCAAAATAGCGAAGTCGCAACCGTCAACGATGAAGGAAATCTCTACTGCGGTGTTCTTGAGAAAATTATAGCGGTCCCATACATGCATAAGGCTGTCCCATTTTATATATTCCAATGCAGATGGTACGATATCAAGTCTGAACGGGGTATGAAAATCGATGAGTATGGTCTCGCTTTGGTAAACACCAAACGGACAGCCTACAAATACGATAAATTTATCTCTCACAATGGCAACACAAATATATTATTCTTGGGACTTGAAAAAGGTTGACTGGAGTGTTGTTTGTCGTTGGAAATCGGGAGATTATTATAATATGCCGACATTGAATGGCTCTGAAGATGAGAGTGACAAGAAAAAGACTATAACACGTCTCAGTTCTTCTATTGAACATGCTAAGGATGCAAACTATTTTGTGCCATCCATTAATACGTTAGTAAGACTGATATCGGCCAATTGATTGTCACAGATCAAGATTTTGAGAACCCACCTAATGAATCTTCAGCTAATGTACCGAAGAAACATGCTAGGTAATGAAATTGAAATAAATGTTTTAAACCGTTTAATGATTATAAGTAATGATATAATATTTGGATATATATGTAGGGTCTGATGGCAGGCACAGGCTTAAGCTTTAGAAGTCATAATAAGAAAAAACGTCTAGACGAACTTGGCCAGAGCTCCAGGCCCACCGATGAGACTGCCCCAGGAGCCTCAGCAGCCCCGTTTATCCCTACTAGCGCCATAGCAGACACCTATCCCTACCAGCGCCCCCTACAAGCACCACAGCAGCCCCGCCTATCCTTGCCAGCGCCCTTTACTGGTGCCACATGACGCTCAGCAGCCACAGCAGCCCCGCCTACCTCTATTAGCACGGTAGCAGATCCTACTACCCCAATCATTCATGCGCATGGTATATAATTTACTCATTTAAAATTTAATACATCATTACAATATAGTTATATATTGAATTTTTAGTTATCTATTAAATTATATTCAATCGTTTAACAGTTTATTGTCTGAAGATCCCCATTCTACATGCGGGATGGCGTCTGGTGCCGGATCTAGTGCCACGCTAGGGACGACAGGTATAATCATTATTACTTAAAACTTTTAAATAACGATTGTAATTTAAATTTGTCAAATGCTATATACACTCTGAATATTATAATATTGTGTCTGTATATATATCTTTTTGTAGACTCCAGCACCGGTAGGACGAAGGGTAGTACTGAGCCCTCCTGCTCCAGGCCAGCCACATGTGCTGAACCATGGACGCTGATGTAGAATAAGGATGGTGCGCCTGTTGGTCCTAACTCGACTAAGTGGGGGATTATATAGGAGCAGAAATCCGTACTTACCATAAGTATCCGCTCCATCTTAGGTGGGACATGCGTCAGATCGTCAGTGTCCAACGGTTTTTTGCGTCGACCACGGTATCACATATCTTTTTATACATTTAAATTGCAATCGTCATTATATATATATATATATATATAGTTAAAAATTTGTAATTTCAGACCATGGGACATTACAGATTCATCGGCGCTACCGCCGAAGATGGTGTGCTTATGTCGTTCGATGCACAGCGCGCCCTTGTCTCATTCATAGGGACACGTCGGAATATCAAGAGAAGAAGCCGAAATGAAGTAAAGGAGGATCATTATATTCCCTGGATCGCAGTGACTGAAGAGCGGAGGGTGATAATGGATATCATAGCGTTGGATGTCCTAAGAGACGATTGAACGTTGTTGGTCGAGTATTATGAAAACAAGGATGTTCGGATATAAATTTAATTTTTAAGTTTATAACAATATAACATGAAATTATACTCTGAAATATAATATAATTTTCTTTATATTTGAAAGTTGGCGTCGGTTCGCAACAAGCAGAACTGGAATGGCGTCGGAGGCCGCGATGTCCCGGCCCAAGGTAAGCCCACGCAGGCTAGCGCTCAGTACCTCCTTGTGAGTATTTTGACATTTAAGAATATATGTTTTCTTTGTCGCAAATTACTTATTAAAATAAATCCTAATTTTATCGCGGAAACAGAAAAACCCCGCCAACTATACTGCTATCAAGGGATGGTCCGCATTACACAAAGGCACCAGAGAGTACATAATAAGTTTCATATAATCAAGTCGATTCTGTATTTTAAGTTAATATGTGTTTATATATTCCCTCCATCTCTTTTTACTTGTCATTTTAGAGTAATACACACCGATTAAGGAAAGTATTATCACTTTCTTAATATCAGCAATTAATCTACTGCCACATCACCACTAAAAAATCATATCATTTCTGCCCTCAACTATTAAGAAAAGTATTATCACTTTTTAATATCAGCAATTAATTTTCTTGGCTATTTTTTATATTGTATCATTTATTGATATCTTTATCATTAATGATTTTCTCGTTATTCCAAAAACGTCAAGTAAATGAGACATTTTCTCTCCAAAATGACGAGTAAAAAGGGACGGATGGAGTATATATATATCTATATATATTCTTTACAGAGTCGGTTTCGTGAGAGGGCGGACGTTTTAGGACTTGGCCCCGACGACCCGATTACCGCCATTGTCCCAATCCTGGATTCGCTATCCGGCAGGAATCATGGTGGGTACGAGCGCGGGATTGATCTTGGGGCCTACCGACTCTTTGCCAAGCATGCGGTCGTACACAAGTATGCAGTGATCCAGATGCGAGTTGGTGAGGCAGCTGCGTTAGCAGAGGAGATTTGTCAGCTCCACGAGCAGATGGCGTGCAGCAGGAGCAGATGGCGCAGCAGCAGGTTCATCAGCAGACGCTTGCGGCGCGGGTCTCGAAGCTGACACAAACGAATGAAGAGTCCATCCGGCAGGCCATCCAAAACAAGATAGAAAGTATATTCAAATCACGGGACGATGAAAGTGGATCGTCCCAACGACCATGGATATAAACATTTGATTTGTTGATTTATTGATTATATTTTTTGTATATATATTGTTTCTAACCGCGTGCGATTTATTGATTATATTATTTGTTCATTATTATAATTGCGTGTAATCGAACGTATTATTTGTTGATTATTATAATTGCATGAGATTTGGTAATATTATTATTCTCTATTGCTGTTTGTAAATGAAAGCAGCGTGCATGGAGCGCAGAGTTTTCTGATTTTGAAAAAAAATTGTTACCAAAACCTCTTTGGTAACGTTTAGAACCATTACCATATCACTTGGTAACGGTTATCCGGGAGCTGATATCTGAAACATATCAGATATCAACTATATTATGTAACGGCAACATCTATGGCAACGGTTTAAACCGTTACCAAATGATGTCTGTCGTAACGGTTCCAACAGTTACCATCTCTATGGCAGCGGTTGAAACCATTACTATATCGGTGGCCCCATTCTGATATGTTTCAGTTATTTGAACCTATATATTGGTAATGGCAACCTATATGGTAACGGTTCCAACTGTTACCAAATGCATGGTCTGTAGTAGTCGGCTGATAGCAAAATATTCGGTTTTTTCCCCACTTCTTACAGATACTTTATTTATCGAGAACTTTGTCGTCGATAAGGGGCTCCAGCATGAAGACAACAAGTCAAGGAGAGCTGCTTCTCAGTCTAAAGGGAACTTTCTTTGGAAGTCAAAATGAGTTGATTCATTAGTAAAAGACGTATGTACCAACGGGGAATAGGTGAGAGTCTGGCTTATCCTTCTCTTCAGTTACGTAACATTTAATTTCAGGCCAAGTTTCAATAACCCAACAAGATAATAGCATTAATCATTTGATGGGTCTGCCCGTAAATGGAACTACCTCTACCTAAACAAGTGCAGGTCTAATAGAATGTATCTAAGATCAAGCATGAGTTTAGGCTTTGAGCAGTTTAACCACCAAAGCGGCATGAATATATATGGCCTATGGCCATGAAAATGTTCCCCCAAATACAACTCACTTCCCAGTGAACTAATGGTACGTCAGGGAAAAATAAGTTTGACCCAGAATATATTAAACCCAAACCAGGCCGCAGTTTGTATAGTTGCATAATCACACGCAATTAGAAAGAAAGACCATCCTTGGCATGTAGCTGATGAAGAATCAATCCTACAGATTAATAGCCTTTTAAACAAAAATTATAGACCTAAATTAAAAGGCTTGAACCAGTGTTTGTTGTTAATTGATGTTAGTTCAAGAGACTTTCCCACGTGGAGTACTAGTTGAGTGTTGATATATATATATATATATAGAGAGAGAGAGAGAGAGAGAGAGAGGGGTTTTAATGGAGGAAAGAGGCCATAGGAGGGAATTTCCTCCTATGGAGTCGAAAAATTACACCTTCCCTCATTTTTTCCGACGATCGGCACCCACTATCTTCATCGTTATCATCTAAGATATGGGTAGACCAAATTTCATGTGATTCTACAACTTTTTCACCGTTGATTTAGTGGGTTCAAAATTAACGGTTTATCGACAATAGAACTTTTTATATTGCTAAATCAACGGTGAAATGGTTGTAGAATCACATGAAATTTGGTGTAACCACATCTTAGATGATAACGATGAAGATGGTGGATAACGATGAAGATGGTGGGTTCCGATCGGCGGAAAACATGATGGAAGGGGTGTTTTTTCGACGCCATAGGAGGAAATTCCCTATATATATAGAGAGAGAATAATGGAGGAAGGAGGCCATAGGAAGGAATTTCCTCCTATGGCGTCGAAAAAACACCCCCTCCATCGTATTTTCCGACGATCGGAATGCATCATCTTCATCGTTATCATCTAAGATATGGGTACACCAAATTTCATATGATTCTACAACCTTTTCACCGTTGATTTAGCAATGTAAAAAGTTCTATTGTCGGTAAACCATTAATTTTGAACCCACTAATTCAACGGTGAAAAAGTTGTAGAATCACATGAAATTTGGTGTACCCATATCTTAGATAATAACGATGAAGATGATGCATTCCGATTGTCGGAAAACATGATGGAGGGTGTGTTTTTTCGACGCCATAGGAGGAAATCCCCTCCTATGGCATCTTTCCTCCATTATATATATCTATATATATCTATATATCAAGCTGCTGACTGCTGAGAATATTAATTAATGCCTCGCTGCCTCAGCAAGTTGTACAAATGCCACTGACTTTAAGCAATTGGGTCACAGGGATCCACTCTTCTCCATGTATCCATTGGCAACGGGATTGTGATAACTCATAAACCTTAATACAAGCATCAAAATCAACCTGCAATATCACCCAAAATATTTTCAACTGACCATATATATATATAAACAGGTCAAAGAATTTCCATCTATGGCAGTTTATGGTCCATGACTCCATTATCACATATAATTTCCTTAGACAAAAACTAATAACAATAATATAATGGTGGTTTGTGGTTGCAGATCATGTACTGGGCCCATTCTACATCTCTCGGCTATACTTGATAAAGGAATAAAGGATTATTTTCTTGTGGCTAAAGAAACATTCTAGGCCCAACTGCATGCCAAGCATCAACATAATAAGATGTCCTTCTTGCAACCTTAATCCTCTTTGAATGGAAATATGACCCTTATCCTCTTTGATATGAAAGTTGTAGGTGGTACCAAAGAGTGGACAACTATGGTTACAGATATATAGTATCAAAAAATGGACCTATGTGGCATTACAAAATGGAATACGTCAAATATATGATTAGCGACAAAGGTCTCCAAAGCACCCCCATTAATTTTCATGGCCAAGAAACAAAAACGAATAAGAATATGAGAACCAATTTGTCAACTATATAGCCATGCTTATATAAACAGATACTCACATGAGATTAGATGTCGAAGAAAAGAATGACAAAAATAAACAGGTGAAAGAGATCGATCCTTACTTGAAAGCATAAACTCGCAGAGCCTTGCATGAAGAGGCAGAGAGTCAAATGCAGCCAAGAATGACTTCCAGGCGCCTTCCTAATGGGAATATCCTTACAAATTGCCGGCAGGTTCCATGGCTATGTTTACCTCTCTTCTTCTCATGCAAGGCTATCACGTGATAAATCTATGCTTGAAGGTGCCCATAATGCCAAATCGATACCAGCATGGTCAGGCCAAAATGTGAAGCTCGAGAGATCCTGAAAAGTGAGCAAAGAAGTAACCAATGCTTCCTTTTATATTATCTGCGAGTGTAACTATTGCATGTTTGTGTGCACTGACCATTACACTAGTTGCAGAAGATATGTTTTCGACCAGATAATGTGTTTGATCATTTATATATGGATAGTTTGTCTTCCATTTGCATCATCGTGGTTGATTACACAAATATTTTCGTCTCTGGTTGTACCAAATTAGTGTATGTAAATTAATGTTCATATAAAATACTAAAATCAACAGGGAGAAAGGAGAAGGCGTAGAGCTAAAGGGGGGCAGGCTGAGGCCCGGGCCCACGGAGAGATTTCGAAAAACCATATAGAACTTATATAGCTATACATTGTTAATACAAACAACAATGTTATTCTTATGCTAAATTACTAATTGTATGTTTCGGAACAGTGGCATATGCATGAGATTTAGCTTTTTGGAGGTCTTTAGGTTCGATTCCTTGTAGGGTATTTTTTCCAAATTTATTTGTTTTTCACTCCACATTACCGTTTTCATACCTTGAATAATATATATTGTTATATTTGATGTTATGCTCAAACTTCAATCAAGCAAATGTGTTTTATATGGAACTATTTGACTAGATTTTAAAAGGCATGATATGAACTAAACCATTTTTATTAATCATATACTGTTTTAGATCATCCAAAATAGGAAAGCATGATATCCTCACAAATTACAGCAATACCAACTCAATAATTTTAAATTTATATGGTGCCTTTGAACCATTTGCTATATGTAGTTTTTCCTAATATGATAATTTGTATTGTTATAACAAAATCAACAATAAGAATTATTCATTTAATATACTAAAACTAATTAATCGACACTTATCGCACTTGATAGCACTTGATAGCTAACCCTATTTTCGCATTATCACACTTATAAACTACAAAATCGATGCTTTTATCATAAGTGAATTTGAATTCTAGTCATTTTGCTATTTTATATGAGATAAGATGCAAATAATGATTGTTCAGGAAATAATTCTCAAAAATTTTAATTTATAAAATATTTTCTGGTTAAAAATATTTACACTTGGGCCCCTCCAAGAACGAATTCCTGGCTCCGCCCTGGAAAGGAGTATATATAATGAATCAAGAGGCATTACCTTTCTTGCAGAAATAAATTTATATGAGAGTTCACTGCAAAGAAAATTGCAAAATTAAATTGTAGAACTACGGAAATTTGATTTAATGTCAAATTGATATATCCAGTTGATACAAGGGAGACACTTCTCTTCATATATAAGCCTGCTAAATGCTATGGGGTTATAGATGATGATAGTTGGGTATAGGAAGTTTCTATGTGAAGGAGTCTCTTAAATGATACTGATTTATGTATATGGTTGCATTCAGTTTAAATTGTTTCTCGTTAAATTAAGGTCGGCTCTGGAACACAAATCAAAGGTAAGAAAGCTAAGAAAAATACATTGATTTTGCAACCAGTCGTCGACCGTCTATGAGTTCTTACTGATTCTTAGCAGCGGACGTTGTAGGCAAGATAGCTATGACCATATGAAGGGACCAATCTTATTGTTCATGTGGTACCTCATTCGATTAGCAACCTTCTCAAGTCCCTATATTTGGAAGAAAAAAATTCTATCAATACAAGACACTATACGCAAAACAATCAAAATGGAGTTGTCTTACCGTATCCAAACACTTAGATATGAATACTCTACAAGATCATATGAGATAACGCGTTCGTACAACTACAATCCGCCAAACGCGAAGTTCATCGGATCATAAAATCATTTGCTATATGTACCCAAGGCATCGAAGATATTTAGCACGATTTGCACATTGATGCCATATCATGCAAAGAACAGTTCTAGCACTAAACTCTAAAACTGTAGCTAAAACCTCCTCGTCGATCATCAACTGAGCGATGGAATCTCTGGATTCAATTCTAAACCTAAATTTCGTTGACGTTGAAGCACAAACCCTAATTTCACCTCACCGTCTAGTTATCAATTCTTAACGAAAAAAATCGATCACATCAACTTTGAATCGAAAATCAAATCATATTACTGTAGCTATTTCTTACGCAGTTTTGCAAGCAGGATGAAGAATACGAAATTGGGGGAAATGTACCTGGAATCTGGGCTGCGCTTGATTTCCAATGAAGCCTTTGAGATTGAAGAACGATTTTTTTATAAGTAACCATATTAAAATAATATTTTTTTTAAAAAACATTTTCAAAATGTATTACAAAAACATGACGCTTTCTATCTCGTAGGCGCCATGTCAGCACCAGCTCTGTGTTGGTGCCGACGTAAATAATTTTTTTTTATTAAGAGGCGAAGTTTGAAACTGCGCCCCTTATAATTGTACTTGGCGCCGTTTGAAACCGCGCCCCTTACAATTGTGCTGGGCGCAGTTTGAAACGGCACCTATTACTGTAATGGGCAAACTATGCCCATTAAAATGTTGCAAAATAATATGAATTATTTTTATTGTTGGGACTTTGTTTTCTTTGGCGCGGTTGCAAACTGCGCCTCAAAAAGAAATATACTCATTCACGGGTTTATGTTTTTTTATGGCGCAGTTTGCAGGTGCATCCCAAAAGAAAAAACACTATCAATCATGGGTAGACTTTGTTTTTTCTGACGCAGTTGCAAACTGCGTCAAAAAAATACTCATTCATGGGTCTGTATATGGTTGCCAACGGCGTCCTAAAAAAACACATACCCGTGAATGGTTGTATTCCTTATATGAAGAGTTCAATCTCTTTCTCTCTATCTTGAATCTTACTCTCTGTACCGAGCTCTCTCACACTCTCTCAGATCTCATCGCCATCACATCCTCTGTCTTTCTCTCACTCGGTTCTCAGTCTTGCTCTCTCTCAATACCAGAATCTTTATTTGCAGGATTGCCATCAATCGATGAAATTAAGAGGTGCATCCCTTATACCGCCGTAAAATCTGTATACACGAGGATAAGTTACTCTGGTTATGAAGATATTCTCTATCGATTACGTGGGGGTATGAGCTAGCCGATGAAGATCGATCGTGAAATCATGCGGCTCTTGCACTTTGTAGGGTGTTTTTCGTCATCCCATTGAGATGAGAATGCACGCGCGCTTGTCAGACGCATTACAGATTCCCCCTGCCTCGGGTAGGCTGGGGTTTATTGATTGTGGGGATCTGAATCTTCGGCAGCCGCGAACTATACTGTCGTTAATTACCCCCCGCCTTTGGAGCGAGAGAACCTCCGATTGACGAGTCAAACAGGTCATGCGAACTCAATGTGCAGTGTTGTGTTTTGAAGGGGTTTTGGATATATCGGGGGCCCCGCAGAGTTTTTACGGGGGTCCCGCTACCCGGATAGCGGGCTGAGGGTCAAAGGGGCTAGTCGCCCTCTTGCGGGGTGCGGGGTAGCGCCCCGTTAGAAAAAATTTTCTAACAGGGACAGTCATGAAGTGTATGTGTGTATGTGTGTGTGTGTGTGTGTGTGTGTATATATATATATATAATGGGAAAAAGCGTCCAAAGGACGCGTGGGGTCCAGCGCCCCACGTGCGTGGCACGCGGGCGCTGGACGCCCCACGTGCTTGGCACGCGGGCGCTGGGCGTCAACAGAAAAAAGGACTTTATCCCTGCACTGGGAGCTATGCTCCCGATTTGACTTCTGGAGTTAAACTCCTGAAAAGAGATTAATTTATGAAGTTGAACTCCAACAGATCTTGAATGGAGTTAAAACTCTTAGAAATCTTTAGAAATGATCAAAGGGGGCCCTTTTGTTTCTCTCCCCTTTGGCCCTGGATCTTCCCAAGATAGCACTTCTGGAGATGGGTCTTCTTCTTCTTTCTCTCGGTTGGCCGGATCTTTGAAGAAAGGAGGTGAGATTTAAAAATCTCCCCTTTTTGAGATCTAATGAAAGATCTGAGCTCCCCTTTGTGGGTTTTGTGGTGAAAAACTATTTATTTGTGGAAGAGGAAGAGTTAAAATCTTGATTTAATTCAAACAAAAAGGGAGAAGGTTTAGAACCTTGAGAAAGGGGAATGGGGCAGAAACCATAGAGTTTTTAGAGAATGAAAAGTGTATGCTTTATTCATCATCATATTGCTTTTTATAGGCTTACACATTTACACATAGCCCCTTGGGCTTTACAAAATGGCATTTTGCCCATCCCATGCCTCATGTGCTCATTTCTTTTGCATATAAGCCATGGGCTTTACAAAAATTTGATTTTATGTGTAGGGTTACTAGGCACTCTCACAAGGTTCTATAAGGCATCAACCATGCCCGATTTAAAATTTAGCCGTGCCGAACAACCCTAACCAAGATCTTTCAACTAGAGATTAGGCGAAACAAAGCATGTAAACAACTTTACATCTAAGAGATAGGGATTACAACCGCTGTAGTCCGTTCCTTCACTTCTAAAGCTCCGTGTTGTGGTCCCTTCGCTGCGATCATCGAGTTCCCGGACTCTAGAGAGGCTCCACGAAGAGAAAGATGCAAGCTTGCTTCCGATCTTCGATAACAAAGATGATCTACCTTGAAGTTTCTATAACACAAGCTCTCACTCACTAAATGAAGTGAACACCCTAATCTAATTGACAAGAATAGATTAGGATGATGAAGTAGGAATTTAGTTCTTATTTGTTTTCTTAATATCACTCATTTTCATCACTTTATAAAAAGCTAGAAAGCTTTTCATGCAAAGAAGAAGAAGGAAGAAGATCATCTATTTCTTTTTGTGATGAATAATGAAAAACTCAAGTGAGCTTAGAAATGCAACCATGGGTTAAGAATGAAGTCTTAACCCATGTAGAGAGCTAACTATGGTGAAGGGTTGGGTTGAGTTAAGCAAATATCTACACAAAATATCCAAAGTCAAAGTCAAAGCTTCAAGAAGCTTCTTGAAAGCTTCATGCTTGCTTAACCCTAATCCAAACCCCAACCATAATTAAACTCCACAAAATATATTGCATTTATAAACACAATATGTTACAATATTATATATCACATATACAATATTTATTGTAACAAAATAAAATAATACAATTAACATATATCGCATATATATCATTGTATTACCCGAGTGAGAAAAAGAATCTTTTAGTGAGCTTATATTAGTTAATGTAATTTAATATATCAAATATATAATTATACATTAAATTATCGAATCAACTCTTGATCCGATAATCCGGCTATTTCATAAATAACCGACTAATATAATCTGTATCAGTTCATCGAATCAACACTTGATCCGATGACCTGGCTATATCACATATACCCGGCCGATATCTCATATTGCGAGAATCTAATACGGTATCGCATACACGCATCATTCTCAGTCCCGCACATATTACATATGTGCTCCTACTCCGTTTTGCCTGAGCCAAGAAACCTCTGTGTAGGACTCTAAAGAATCGTCAATACGCCGGCAGTAGGTGATGATCATATCAAACACCCACAAGCTGAAAGCGGTCAGCTAAACGTAACAACCACCCAGGTATTGAGCGATCAGAAGATCAACAAGCAAGCCTGTACATTCTCCTGCGAATCCAATCAGTAACACTCTCGTACAGTCCGGTCTCTCCATCTGATATGTCGCATATCTCGCATAGGGGTGGTAAACGTCAGACCATAGTAGCTTGATAAGTCGTGTCGATATGAGGTCCATAACAGTTCGAGAAACTACTGATAACACTTACCAGTAAATCTCAGCAACCCTGACCAGGGATTTCCAGTTATAGCTAATCGAACACAGCGCAACATCAACTCCCTATACCGGGAGAGACGAATCCCCTCCTATCGCTCATTGCCTCCATGTGATTCGGGACTGTACCCAAAAGCCACATTTTTGCACGCCCTCTTGGACGTGATATGATGGAAATCAAAGCACAGTGGGAATCACACAAGACTCTATGATGATCTCGGGTCTACAGACTAACCTGTACCAGTGTCACCAGAGAACTGCCATCTGACGTGAGGTATAATACCATCTGGGACTTCTCGGCGAGTCCGTCCAGTGTACCCAGTCTCCACTGAGCACCCGTATACCTTCTCTGATGTCAAACACCAATGGATATGAGATCATCCATAGCTCATCATATGGGTCAAGAAGCGCATACGCTAGTCTACTCTGGAGTATCGATGCCCTGTCTCGGTACTCCCACGACTAGGAACATTTGAAGGATGTACTTGGCGACTACACTGTCCTCACTAGTATGATCCGCATCATAGTCCTGGTAGTCAAGTACTCATCCTAAGGGCTTTATCAACATGTAACATAAAGACAATCAGAGTACATGTTAAGATAAAGTGTAACCGGATAGCAAGCCATCATGTCGAGCAAGAAAGTCCTCCCTATATATGTCCAAGCATCCACTACAATATACATCGTATGTACAGTAATGGCCTCTAGGGCATACATATAACTAACAATCTCCCACTTGCACTAGGGCCATCTGTTGTGGTATCGCATACCCAACAATTAGCTGTGGTTGAAGTATCTCATACTCAACCATCCCATAAAAGTCTCTACTGGGAAAAAGGCCTTTGTGAGTGGATCCGTGCTGTTGTCCTCTGTGTCTACTCTCCTAACCTCGATCTTCATGGAGATTAACCATCTCCATGATCAGGTGATACTGCCTAAGAATTATATCTGGATTTCTGATGGGACGGGGGTTCCTCGGCATAAGCCACAACTCCATTGTCACACAATGGTAGGAACGAAATTCATCTCATGAACTTATATATATATATATATATATATATATAAATATATATATATATATATATATATATATATATATAGACCGCCTCTTTGGTAGCATCCTTGGAAACGATGTATCTTGCCTTTATTCGTCTAGTAAGTCACGGTATCTAGCTTGGAACTCTTCCAACATACCGTCCCTCCACTGAGGGTAAAGACAATGCCTGTGACTGACATTCAGTCGTCCTTATCACCCTGGAACCTTTCCAGTGATTCTTCCCAGGATCGATTGATACCATCTCACTACAACTAGTGAAAATCCTAACATCCATTTAGATCTATCTCATAGATATAAAACCTAGGATTTAGGAGGTATCACTTTAATCCTATATGGAGAATCCTTGTGATAAGCGGAGATTGACCGAGCGTAGCATAGGAAACTCCTTCCCTATCAAGAGTATGTCATCCACGTACTCTACGAGGATCACCACCATACTCCCTACTACCTTTTTGTATATACAAGGTTCATCCACCATTTTGATGAAGTCAAACTCTTTGACTACCACATCAAAACAGATGTTCCAACTCCTTGATACCTGATTTATCACATAAAACATCTTGCACACGTTTCTGCTACTCCCACTATCTACGAAGCCCTCTGACTGTGTACTTATAGACGCTCTCTTCCAAATCATCATTTAGAAAAGTAGTCATGACACCCAACCGCCAGATATCGTAGTCATGGTATGTAGCCGTGGCAAGTAGGATCTGGATGGACTTTAAGCATAGCTTTGAAAGTCTCAACTTTTCCACGTACACCAAGTAATCTTCTCAAGATATACTTGCTCCTGATGGGGATTCAACCCTTCAGATAAAGCAACCAAAGTCCATACTTTGTTGGTGTATAAGGATTCCATCTCAGATCGCTAAGTATCCAGCCATTCTTACAGAGTCCCACTCCTGATGGCCAGCTCGAAACTAGTTGGGTCATCATCTCATGATGCAATCCTCGCTCCCACTGTCATAGAGAAAACCGAAGTATCTCTCAGGTGGGTGAGGAACCCTACTAGATCGGGGGAGAGGCTGAGGTTCGTTGGAAACTATTGAATCCTCCGGGTTTGCCAAATCACCAGCTGCAGTTTGTATAGCTGGAACTCCTTCCAGTTCTACCTCATGACCATTAATTTCTTCACAAGAAATTCCCTTTCACAAAGGTGGCATGCTGAGAAACAAAATATCTTTTGTTTCTCGGTTTGGTAGAAGATATTCCCTTGCGAATACTTTGGATATCCAACAAACTCCCACAGAATTGACTTTGCCTCGAGCTTGTCCGGATTTTTCTTTTAGACATAGGCCGGACAACCCCAAATCTTAACTTACTTAAGATATGGGCTCTTCCCATTCCATATCACATATGAAGTGGTAGGCAACTGATTTGATTGGAACCCTATTCAATAGGTATGCAGCTTCACAAGTGCATATCTCCCAAAAAGAAATAGGAAACTCAGTAGTACTTATCATAGAGCGCACCATATCAAATAGGGTGTGATTGCTCCGCCCCAATACACCGACGTTCTGTGGTGTATACGGAGGAGTAATGCTGAGAGAGAATCTCATTCTCCTTTAGAATAGTCCAGGAATTCCGTGCTCAAGTATTCTCCTCCTTGATCTCATCAAAGGACATAATACTTATACTCAGTTTTTGGTTCTCTACTTCTATCTTATACTCATTGAATTTCTCAAAAGTTCCAGACTTGTGTTTCAATAGGAACATATGTCCGGATCTTGAGAGATAATCAGTGAATGTAATGAAGTATAAAGAACCGGTCCTAGCATGTGTAGACAGGGAACTAACATACATCATCATGTATCAATCCTAAGAGTTTACTAACTCTTTCTCTGTTTCCAATAAACAGAGCTGTGGTCATCTTATCTTTGTGACATGACCGGCAAGTTTCACAAGATGTAAATTCAAAAAAATTTAAATATGCATCTAAATATAACTTCAGCTAGTCAGGTCACATAGATATGACCTAGTCTACAATACCTCAAGAAAGATTCGTTCATTTCTGAACTCTTCTTCTTGTGTGTGTTCTGTATATTAAGAACTGTAATTTGATTTAGAACGTCTATACTTTTAGATAACGTGCCTGAACCAATCAACTCTTGATATAGGAAATGTTCAAAACATTATCCAACAATACAAAATTATATCCTTCTTTACTAATAAAGAGACTGATATGATGTTGTATATCAGGTTCGGTATCTAATAACATTCGTTCAGAATCAATGTATTCTGGTAATACAGGGTGATAACTACCAACAGACTTGGCTGCAACACTTGCACCGTTTTTATCTCATGAAACTTATCACCCGTTCTCAGTTCTCTACCTATCTGTAGCTCATGTAACAAATTACATATGTGGGATCCCGATCCGGTATCTCATACCCAGGACGTAAAGGATACTGAGAAACAGTTCTGTGTAATGAACTCACCCGAAGAAGATGCATCAACATGCACTTTCTTCGTTTGGGCGGCACGGGAATTCTGGTAATCCCCTATTTCCTGCTCTGTCTTATAACAATTATAAGTTAGAGCGGGACCAACGTTCCCTAGCGCAGTATAACAAGCGGGTTCGGTAAATACATCTGTATTATTATCTTGATTAAGGCGTGACATAGTCGTAACCAGGAGAGAGAGAGAGAAGAAAACACTCAGCGTGCGCTTTTACAATATTAGATTGGTTATCAATTTATCTAATCAAGATGTCTCCCACTGTTTTAGTCAAATCTTCCTTCAAACCCTAAAAGGAAAGACTAGCCGGGATTAATTACACTCTACAAGTTCGCCAATCTTTCAGCCAGGCCAGTGCCGGTACTTTGAGGGAGGTTCCCCGCGCTTTCGTACTGACCTAATTAAAATAAACCTTGTTTTCCCAGAGGCATAACCCCGTTGACACCTTTCTAGACACCTACTTGATCGGCTAATTGTAATGTGTAAAACTCTCCCAGGAGTAACTCTTATCCGCAGCGGGTATCGGGATCCAACTATCTCATAGAAGGTATGCCATTTCATTGCAAATTTCAACTCTTGAAATTCCCAACAATATTTTACCCCTAGCGTGCTATGACCTTGACGCATGCCAAACAACCCATAGTCCGCTAGTCAAGTTCAACCCGTACATTTCCTGATTGAATTAAACCCACCCGTACGACCCTTGACGCATGCCAAACAACGCCGTACGAATATTCTAATCCAATCGCATCGTATGCTAGCATATAAGCACTAGTTAGCTACCGTACACTACGCCTTGACGCATGTCAAACTACCGTAGCACGAATACTAAGTAGTACTTATCTGAAATGACGGAGGGCTACGACAGGTTTTTAAGAAAACCCTTTGCGTAATGAACTTGATATCGTTGTAGAATCGAGTGATTTTAAATGGAATGTTTTTGAGGCCTTTTCTAGTTTTGCTAAAGAGGTCACTCTCAGGGATCGTCGGCTCTTTCCTCATCGAATAAGGTGCAGGATATTTCACAAATATCACTATGCAAAGCAAAAAACTATAGAAACAATCAAAAGACAAACCGAGTTTGTAGCATCTGCTAGTTTCGCTAAAGAGGTCATTCCCAGTGAAGGGATCTCGGCTCTTTCCTTATCGAATAAGGTGCTGGATGTTCTACAAGGAACACCGCTATGCAAAGCAAAAACTAGAGCTGCCAGTTTTTAAACAAGTTTCTACAACATCTTTAGCTTTCTTTTAGTTTCATTAATCTCATTAATGAAGTCCCATTTTATTATGCTTCACAAGCATCACGTTTGAAACGAAATCTGCAATATAACATATATCTCATATATATAATATAAACATTCGTCTCAGGTAGTAATATGATCTCATCACAGAACATTGCAGCAGAAGAACATATATGAAATATTGGATATACTAGGAGGTCCGTGTTTTAATACGAGCCTGTATAAAACACGGATTCCACGGTCGCGATGAATAGCCAAACCCACATCCCTAGACCTCTACGAGAGCGGCAAGCAACGCTGCCAATTCTAGGGTTAGGAGACCCGGTCTCGACTCCTCGAGATGGTCTCCCACTGGACCCTAGAACCCGGTTACTTGTGCTCTCCGCCTTGGGTCTACCTAATGCGGAAAAGTAAATAATATACAATGGTGACATCATCCTCATCCCGGAAGTGCCCCAATAAAAGAATATTATATACAAATGAATTTTACATGAATGAAAATAAAAAACCCTCATCTCACATAAAACCCCCGGCTATTCAGAATACGACGATCCAATATAACATATCACAGCAACACATAATATCTCATATCATCAACGTAAGCAAGTATGCGTATCCCGATTGTCGTTGATGTATAGCAACGAAACCGGCGATACACCACATACTACGCTTACGGTCACAGAAAAGAAAGTGTAAAACTACAACAGTTGGAATCCGCAACCTCCTTAGACATCACATGCCTAACTAAATGAATTCCTTACACATCGCATGCCTAACAATTATAAACCCCGCATTTTAGTCTCAATATCAAAAACACTTTTCAATATCTGGTCGGGCAATTCAACAAGATTCCCGATATCCTGATCGAATGCTCGTCGCAAACTTTAGTAGAAGGCCGCACCCCCGGATGCCGTCGACGAAGTACACTAAGGCGGAACACCGCTGCCGCGAGCACCCGAACGGATGCTTTTGGCGACGGGGTTCTCCTACAGTCACTTGGTCGGGGCTATGGGGCATGGCTATCTATTAAGTTTACCCGGCGAGTATCCGCGTACGCTACGTGATTGCGACGGATTTTTGATCTCATCAAAATCCCGTGGCAACCGATCATCTGAGACTAAACTGCTAGATTTATAACATTCAAATTAGTTATCTCATAATTATTTATGGATTCCAAATATTGTATCACATTCCAGATAAAAAGACAGTGTTAAACTTTCCGATCGAATAATCAAACACCCAAGATTTCCCAAATAGCTCAACACTTGAGCGGAGTTCAAAAAGTATCCATCACATGCCACAGTACCAATGGTCCAGCCGTAGAAGGGTCAAGCCAATGCCTCACATGTGGCAACGCCGTACTGCCCCAAACCCTAAGGTTTAAAGACGGTTCAGACGGTCACATAATCGAGTTAAGGTTTGTGTTCTTCTAGAGGGTCCACCGCGTTACTTGCATGATTTTCCGGAAGTTCCAAACTCGAGAAAAAATCTAACTTTTAAAAAATTTTCCGACAGGGGAAAAGGTGAGTTATTGATATCCGTTTGAACTTTTTAACACGTTCTAAAATTATCCGGAAAAAACTTAAACGAAGTTAAACTTTCCGATCGAATCAACGAGTTCCCAATACAACCCAGAAAACTCAACACTTGAGTAATAATTAAAAAATCCCAGAAGCAGTAGGTAACACATACGGATGTTACTGTTGGAAAAAGATACCCTAATTCTTAATTCTTGCCGCGGAACCGCCGCCAATACCCCAGTTTGGCCTCGGTTCCGCGGCGCTATAGTGGACTTAGGGTGTCGTTTTTCACAGGTCTCCATAAAATCACCTGCTTGATTTTCTGAGCATTTTTAATATGAAAAATGTCAACTTTTTGAAAAATTTCCAGAAAAGGGTATAAACCGGGGTTTCGGGGTTCGATCGGACTTTAAACATCGCCTAGACTTCGTCTAAAGCTCTAGCTTGGCTCTGATACCACTGTAGGGTTAGTAGGCACTCTCACAAGGTTCTACAAGGCATCAACCATGCCCGATTTAAAATTTAGCCGTGCCGAACAACCCTAACCAAGATCTTTAAACTAGAGATTGGGCGAAACAAAACATGTAAACAACTTTACATTTAAGAGATAGGGTTTACAACCTTTATAGTCCGTTCCTTCACTTCTAAAGCTCCGTGTTGTGGTCCCTTCCCTGCGATCATCGAGTTCCCGGACTCTAGAGAGGCTCCACGAAGAGAAAGATGCAAGCTTGCTTCCGATCTTCGATAACAAAGATGATCTACCTTGAAGTTTCTATAACACAAGCTCTCACTCACTAAATGAAGTGAACACCCTAATCTAATTGGCAAGAATAGATTAGGATGATGAAGTAGGAATTTAGCTCTCTTTTGTTTTCTTAATCTCACTCATTTTCATCACTTCATAAAAAACTAGAAAGCTTTTCATGCAAAGAAGAAGAAGGAAGAAGATGATCTATTTCTTTTTGTGATGAATAATGAAAAACTCAAGTGAGGTTAGAAATGCAACCATGGGTTAAGAATGAAATCTTAACCCATGTAGAGAGTTAACAATGGTGAAGGGTTGGGTTGAGTTAAGCAAATATCTACACAAAATATCCAAAGTCAAAGTCAAAACTTCAAGAAGCATCTTGAAAGCTTCATGCTTGCTTAACCCTAATCCAAACCCGAACCACAATTAAACTCCACAAAACATGTTGCATTTATAACCATAATATGTTACAATATTATATATCACATATACAATATTTATTGTAACAAAATAAAATAATACAATTAACATATATCGCATATATATCTATGTATTACCCGAGTGAGAAAAAGAATCTTTTAGTGAGCTTATATTAGTTAATGTAATTTAATATATCAAATATATAATTATACATTAAATTATCGAATCAACTCTTGATCCGATAATCCGGCTATTTCATAAATAACCGACTAATATAATCTGTATCAGTTCATCGAATCAACACTTGATCCGATGACCCGGCTATATCACATATACCCGGCCGATATCTCATATCGCGAGAATCTAATACGTTATCGCATACACGCATCATTCTCGGTCCCGCACATATCACATATGTGCTCCTACTCCGTTTTGCCTGAGCCAAGAAACCTCTGTGTAGGACTCTAAAGAATCGTCAATACGCCGGCAGTAGGTGATGATCATATCAAACACCCACAAGCTGCAAGCGGTCAGCTAAACGTAACAGCCACCCAGGTATTGAGCGGTCAGAAGATTAACAAGCAAGCCTGTACATTCTCCTGCGAATCCAATCAGTAACACTCTCGTACAGTCCGGTCTCTCCGTCTGATATGTCGCATATCTCGCCTAGGGGTGGTAAACGTCAGACCCTAGTAGCTTGATAAGTTGTATCGATATGATGTCCATAACAGTTCGAGAAACTACTGATAACACTTACCAGTAAATCTCAGCAACCCTAACCAGGGATTTCCAGTTATAGCCAATCGAACACAGCGAACCATCAACTCCCTATACCGGGAGAGACGAATCCCCTCCTATCGCTCATTGCCTTTATGTGATTTGGGACTGTACCCAAAAGCCACCTTTTTGCACGCCCTCTTGGACGTGGTATGATAGAAATCAAAGCACAGTGGGAATCACACAAGACTCTATGACGATCTCGGGTCTACAGACTAAGCTGTACCAGTGTCACCAGAGAACTGCCATCTGACATGAGGTATAATACCATCTGGGAGTTCTTGACGAGTCCGTCCAGTGTATCCAGTCTCCACTGAGCACCCGTATACCTTCTCTGATGTCAAACACCAATGGATATGAGATCATCCATCGCCCATCATATGGGTCAAGAAGCGCATACGCTAGTCTACTCTGGAGTATCGATGCCCTATCTCGGTACTCCCACGACTAGGAACATTTGAAGGATGTACTTGGCGACTACACTGTCCTCACTAGTATGATCCGCATCATAGTCCTGGTAGTCAAGTACTCATCCTAAGGGCTTTATCAACATGTAACATAGAGACAATCAGAGTACATGTTAAGATAAAGTATAACCGGATAGCATACTATCATGTTGTGCAAGAAAGTCCTCCCTATATATGTCCAAGCATCCACTATAATATCTATCGTATGAACAGTAATGACCTCTAGGGCATACATATAACTAACATTATGCCCATAAAGATTACATCAAAATATTATTTATTACATGATTTATTTTTTCGGCATGGAGGAGGTCGGCCACTTCATATTCGGGCTCGACTCGGGCACGAGCCTACTTGATCTGGGCTTGGGCCCACCTGGCTTGGGGTTGACCTTGACTTTGACTTGGTCAACCGGGATGCAATTTTCGACCCCAAAAAAATGCCCCCATCAATAAATGCACACCACATATGTGGGTCGTGTGCATGAAATTGATGGATCTTCTTTCATGTGGAGTCGACTTGCTTTGGTTCCCACTTTTTGGGATGCACTGCCTTTTTTTTACGACATGGACGGTCGACGCTTGACGTGTCTCCGAGACCGAGTGTCCGTAGTAGACGTTTCACCGGCACGGAGTGATTTGGTTCCCGCTTTTTAGGAAGCCTGCGCTGCCCTTTTTATGACATAGACAGTCGACGCTTGACGCGTCTCCGAGACGGAGTCTCCGTGGTAGACGTTTTCCTGGCCCAGAGTGATTTGGTTCCCACTTTATAGGAAGCCTGCACTGCCCTTTTTACGACATGGACGGTCGACGCTTGACGCGTCTCCGAGGTGGAGTATCCGTGGTAGACGTTTCTCTGGCCCAGAACGATTTGGTTCCCGATTTGTGGGAAGCCTGCACTGCCCATTTTACGACATGGACAATCGATGCTTGACGCGTCTCCGAGACGGATTGTCCGTGGTAGACTTTTCCCTGGCCCGGAGTGATTTGGTTCCCGCTTTGTAGGAAGCCTGCACTGCCCCTTTACGACATGGACGGTCGACGCTTGACGCGTCTCCGAGGCGGAGTGTCCGTGGTAAATGTTTCCCTGTCCCGGAGTGTTTTGTTCGACGTTTCCCCGGCACGGAGTGTCGCTGTTCGACTTGTCCCCGGCACGGAGTGTCGCTGTTCGACGTTTCCCCAGCACGGAGTGTCGCTGTTCGATGTTTCCCCGGCATGGAGCGTCGTTGTTTGTGACGTTTCCCCGAGAGGGAATGTCTGTATGTGACGTTTCCCCGGCACGGAGTGTCGCTGATTGACGTTTCCCCTGCATGGAGTGTCACTGGTTGACGTGTTCCCGGTACGGAGTATCACTGTTGGACGTTTTCCCGAGGCGGAGTGTCTGTTTGATGTGTCCCCGGCACGGAGTGTCAGTTTGTGACGTTTCCCCAAGACGGGGTGTCTGTATGTGACGTTTCCCCGGCACGGAGTGTCGCTGTTTGACGTGTCCCCTGCATGGAGTGTCGCTGTTCGATGTTTCCCCGGCACGGAGTGTCGATGTTCGACGTTTCCCCGGCACAGAGTGTTGCTGTTCAACTTGTCCCCGGCACGGAGTGTCGCTGGTCGACTCTTCCCTGGCACGGAGTGTCGCTGATCGACGTTCCCCCGGCACGGAGTGTCGCTGATCGACGTTCCCCCGGCATGGAGTGTCGCTGGTTGACGTGTCCCCGAGACAGAGTGTTTGCTTGACGTTTCCCCATTACGGAGTGTCTGCTTGACGTTTCCCGGGTACGGAGTGTTGCTGGTTGACGTGTCCCCGAGACGGAGTGTCTGCTTGACATTTCCCCGTTACGGAGTGTCGGCTGGTTGACTTGTCCCCGGCACGGAGTGTCTGCTTGACGTTTCCCCGTTACGGAGTGTCGGTTGGTTGACTTGTCCCGAGACGGAGCATAATTCCGGCAGGGAAGGTAGATATCCCGAGGCAAAGCATGATTTCGATACGGGGTACATTCCGGGACGAAGCATGATTCCTCCGCAGAGATTGTTGGTTTGATTTGGGTTGGCATCAGCATCGCTACACTGGAATATGGTACCATGAGTGAATCATCATTTGCCATGAGTGGATTTAGGGATTATTTTTTGTCGGCATCTGCATTGCTGCACTGGAATAATGCCTGGAGCAACTCATCATTTGCCCCGGGAGGATTTGGGAATTGGTTTTTGTTTGGCATCTGCATTGCTGCACTGGAATAATGCCAGGAGCAACTCATCATTTGTCCCGGGAGGATTTGGAAATTGGTTTTTGTTTGGCATCTGCATTGCTGCACTGGAATAATGCCAGGAGCAACTCATCATTTGCCCCGGGAGGATTTGGGGATTTTGGTTTTGGTCTGGCATCGGCACCGCTTACACTGGAATATGGTACCCGGAGCGAATCATCATTTGCCCTTGCCCGTTGGGGAGCGATGGCTTAGGAGACGGGTTCAGGTCCCTATCACCTAAGACTTTTCAATTTTATGAGTTGTAAGGGTCCCAAAAAAGCATTTTCTCCTTACGAGTCGAAAGGATCTCGTAGGTGTAATTTCTCCTTAGCAGTCGTGGGGACTCCTAAGTGTGTTTTTCCTTTGTGAGTCGTAAGGATCTCACGCGGGAATTTTCTCCTCACAAAGTCGAGAGGACTTTGCGAGTGCATTTCATCTCTTTTTCATGAGTTTGAGCCCTTTCGGCTTTTCACAAACTCGCTAGTAGGACTTGGGAGAGATTGGGATCATTTTACGCCCGTGGATTGTATACGGTTTTGCAGGATGTATGATCCAGATCGTAGGGCCAGAAGAATTTCAGCACTTTGTTGGCGTCTGCATCGCTGCACTGGAATATAGTACCAGGAGCGACTCATCATTCGCCGTGAGGGGATCTTCTTCGTTTCCAGTTTAACGACTTAGGGGTCATCTGTTCCCAGTTTAAAAACTTAGGGGTTTATTGTTCCCAGTTTAACGACTTAGAGGTCATCTGTTTCCAGTTTAACAACTTAGAGGTCATCTGTTCCCATTTTAATGACTTAGAGATCATTTGTTCCCAGTTTAAAGACTCAGGGGTCTGTTGTGCCCAGTTTAACGACTTAGAGGTCATCTGTTTCCAGTTTAATGACTTAGAAGTCATCTGTTCCCAGTTTAACGACTTAGAGGTCATCTGTTCCCAGTTTAAAGACTTAGTGGTCTATTGGATCGGAAGTTTGTAATTTTGGGGTTAGGGTAGGCATCAGCGTTGCTAACACTAAAGCACGTGTGCTAGGAGCAATTCATCATTTGCCTTTACCTGTCGAGGAGCGATGGCTTATGAGACAGGTTTAGGTCCCAGTCACCTAAGGCTTTTCAATTTTATGAGCCGTAAGTGTCTCATAAAAGCATTTTCTCCCTACGAGTCGAAAGGATCCTGCAGGTGTATTTTCTCCTCAGGAGTCGTGAGGACTCCTAGGTGTGTTTTTCCTTTATGAGTCGTAAGGATCCCACGAAGGTTTGTTCTGCTCATGTATCATGAGGACACATGAGTGGGTCTTCCCAATGGAGCATAATTCCAAGGACGGAGACCGGTCGCTGGACTGGTGACTGCGGTGGGGCATGGGTGTGAGGAGAATTATTTGAGCCCATGGATTGTATACGGTAGTCAATTTGGGGACCACCCGTAGGGCTGGAAGAATTTTGGGAAATTGAATTTTGGTTGGCGTCTGCATCGCTGCACTGGAATATGGTACCAGGAGCTACTCATCATTCGTCGTTTTGGGATTTGGAATTTGTTTGGCGTTTGCATCGCTACACTGGAATATGGTACCAGGAGCGACTCATCATTCGCCGTTGGGACATTCAGAGTTTGGTTGGCGTCTGCATCGCTGCACTGGAATATGGTACCAGGAGCGACTCATCATTCGCCGTTGGGATATTCGGGAATTTGAATTTTGGTTGGCGTCTGTATCGCTGCACTGGAATATGGTACCAGGAGCGACTCATCATTCTCTTTTTTTTCTTTTTTCTTTTTTTTACCGCAATTGCTCTATCATTTCAGCTTTTCTTATCGCGAAGGTCGCAATTGCCCTATCATTTCGGCTTTATTTTCATCTTTATTTTACTCGCTGATTTTTATTGCGAGTTGCCTCATCATTTCGGCTGTTTATTTTTTTTATTTACACTTTTTTACACCCTTTTTTTACATTCCCAGTTTAACGACTTAGAGGTCGATTGTTCCCAGTTTAACGACGTGGTGGTCGTTTACTCCCAGTTTAAAGACTTCGTGGTCTGTGGTCTCCTTATCCCAGCTCCTCGAACTTTGATCTTGACGGGGCTGTGTTGATGACCATAGCTCTGTGGCTTGTCGGTACATCTGACGACTGTGAGGCTTTCCCAAGTTTGTATTGGTTCTCCACCCAATCTTTAAAAACATAGCAGTCTTCAATGGTATGACTCACCATTCTATGATATAGGCAGTATATGGGATTGTCTGTCATGTTCATCTCATGTGGCCTCTTTGGAATAGGCAGTTGAAGACCGTTGTTCAAGGCGTTTTCGAATATTTTGCGGACTTCATCCCTCCTGAAGGAGTATACTTTCTTCTTTCTCTCCATTAGAGTAGGTGCCTTTACTGATGCTGGACCCTGAGGACGATCAGTCTTTGGTTTGCCTACTATCCGCTTACCACGTTCAGTGTACGTATCAGAGGGACTGGAGGCTGACCGCGGTCGTTTTTCGCAAAGGTGTTCCGCTTTTGGGCCGGAAGGAGTATCGGTTGGCTGCTTCCGGATATCAATCCCCAGCTCACTAACCAAAATTTGATTTTGCTGTAATTGCAATCGGGTGACTTGGGTCGTGAGATCTACCACGATGTTTGCCAGGTCGTCGACTTTTGAATGGACCTTGGCCATCTTCTTATCCCTGTCCTGAAGCTGCTTTTGAAGCCATTGGAATAATTCTTGTTCTATAGTCCCAGATACGACAACGGGATCATCCTTACCACCTGAGCTTGATTCAACAAGAACCACGGGTTCCTTTGTCTCAATGGCCTGTGCGGGCTCTTCATCATTTGGATCGAGCTGGTGTTAGATGGCAACAGCCACGTCATTGTCATGGCTATAAGGCGTAAGAGGACTTGCACCTCTGAGCTCCATCATGTAGATCGTATGGGTTGTGTACCTGTCTATTGCTTCTTCATTGGCAATGTTGCTCGCCTGGCTCTTAGCTTGTTGCCTTAGTCCGCTCTTCTCAGAGAAAGGCAGATGTCTGAGAGAATCAGGTTCCCGAAGGACTTCGGTCTCCGTTTCTATGAAATTGGCGGTCGCAGCTTGACTGTTTGTTAACACGCCAGGGGACAATGATATTTCTCCTTCCTTGTATTGTTTCTCGACCCAATCCTTGAAAATACAACAGTCTTCAATAGTGTGTACCAGCACTCGTTGGTATGGGCAAAAGCTGGGATGATCAATCATGTTCGCTTCACTTAGCCTTTTTGGTTCTGGTAGCCGCAGGACATTGTTCAGAGCATCTTTGAATATTTTGTGGACCTTATCTCTTCTGAAAGAGTAGACCTTATTTCTCCTTTCCTCTAAACTTGGCTCTCGGGGTTTTTTAGCCTTTGCTCCGCCTGCTCTCTGCCTAATAAGAGAATCGGTGTTGTTGGAACTTTCACCTTTTCGGTTATCGTCCCTCCAAGTTTTCGGTCTGTTTGTGAACTGAAGATCCTGAGTGGACTCGGGCTTTGAGCGTTCCAACATTTGGACCTTCTTGGTCAGCTCTTGGAATGTTTTAAGGCCTGCGGTGCACAGGAAAGGTTTCATCCAGTCCTCCAGATTTTCAATAAGAAGACTGACGGATTGGTCTTGCTCCAATGTCGGTTCACATTTGACAGAGAGATTGCGCCATCGGACTATAAAATCCATGTTGCTTTCGTTGTTCTTTGGCTCGGTCCTTACGAGGTCGGCAATGGTGATTTTATCGCTGACACTCATGAACCATTCATTGCTTGAACATGGATTCTATTTGAGCGAACGTCGTGATCGAGTCATCCGGTATGCTTGCATACCAATCGAAAGCAACATCGGTCAAGCTATTGACAGACTGGCGGAGAAGGAGCGCATCATTGCCCCCAGTATTCGCGCATGATACTTTAAATTAGGCAATGTGCCGGTTCGCATTTCCCGTCCCATCGAACCTTTCAAATTTGGGGACGACATAGCCAGTGGGAAACTCCACAAGATCGTATCGAGCAGGATATGGTCTCCCGCTACTGCTGACATCTTTTTTCTCTCCGGCTTCGGCTACCAATGTTTTGACTTTTTTGGCAACCAAATCCATGATTTGATCTTGAGTTAGCGGGTTGCTGTCATCGGTAGTCAAGACATTTCCCGAGATAGGATGCGGCCGACTTTCATGCAGCTCGCCCACCTTTGGATTCGAGGGAATAGGCGTCGGCTGTCTCGGGACACCGTTTTCCGGTTCATGAGCCGAACCTTGCGCTTGATTGGATGGCTGAGAAGCAACTTGGGCCGTGAGCCATAAGATGACGTTTGTCAAGTCGTCGATTTTTGAGTAGAGCTTGGCCATCTCCTTGTCTCTACTTCTGAGCTGCTTTCGGAGCTCCTAGAGAAGTTGCTGCTCTGCGGTCTTAGGATGGAAAGTTGGTTCATCTTCGCTTTCCGAGCCCGACTCCTCATGAACTAAGGGCTCTCCCTGCTTATCAGCCTTACTGGTAGGGTCTTCATTACCTTCCGGAGGAGGCTGGTCTTGGAATGTGGCAGCCATATTCACACCAGATTGGATTTGAGATGTAGTAGCCCCGTCCTTGCTCTTGCTGCGCATGCCCACCATATAGACAGTATGGACCACATATCCAGCCATCTCTTTATCTTTGGCGGTTGATTTTGTAGAGCGGTCTGGGCTTTGGAAATTCATAAATTTTAACATGGCCAGAGCCCTAGCCCTTTTGTTGGCTCTGTATCTGAGCCACTTCTTCCTCAGCTTCTCTGCTTTGAGCGCTTGGCAGGCTTCTGCTCTTCGGGAAGCCGCTGTGAGCCGATTAACGGGGTTTTTAGAGAAGATACCCAATTGAGCAGTTGTCAGGGGCGCCGCTAGAGCTTGCCCGAGATGCCTTATTGCTCTATTGGTGTTGATAGCCTTGCCCCCGGCTGGGGCCAAAGAAAATCTTTCAAACACCGACTTGCATTTGGGTTGGGGCGCCTTCGAGATCACCACATTTGGCATCTTGCCTTTCGAGGCCGGTTTGTCTGTTACCGGAGCTTGAGGAGCTGGGATGGCGTTAGCTGATACGAACAGAATAGAGCCAAATGGTAGCGGCTGCTCCTCCCATTGTCGCCCGAGACTGGCCGGGAGGACCGTCCTGGCGTCCATCTTCATCGTGTAAGAGATGGGAGTTGTGCTGAGGGCTGAGCTTGTCCTTGGAGACATTCTTGCTGCATCCGAAGATTGCAATTGGAGATTGTTAGCCTGCAAATAGAAACATGATTTCAGTACAAGCAATCGATATGTATATTGATTGAGTTCGCATGAACATTTAACCCGAAAAATGGGAGGAGAGATCAGTCCCACCGGGCATGCCAGAATCTGTAGGGTGTTTTTCGTCACCACATTGAGATGGGAATACGCGTGCGCTTATCAGGCGCATTACAGATTCCCCCTTCCTAGGGTAGGCTAGGGTTTATTGATTGTGGGGATCCGAATCTCCGGCAGCAGCGAACTAAGTTGACGTTAATTACCCCTTGCCTTTTGAGCGAGAGAAGCTCCGATTGACGGGTCAAACAGGTCATGCGAACTTAATGTGCGGTGTTGTGTTTTGAAGGGATTTTGGATATATCGGGAGCTTGATAGAGTTTTTACGGGGGTCCCGCTACCCGGATAGCGGGCTGGGGGTCAAGGGGGCTAGCAGCCCCCTTGTGGGGTGCGGGGCAGCGCCCCGTTAATTTTTTTTCTAACAGGGATAGTGTCGTGGAGTGTATGTGTGTGTGTGTGTGTATACATATATATATAAGGGGAAAAGCGTCCAAAGGACGCGTAGGGGCTGGGTGCCTCACGTGCGTGGCACGTGGGTGCTAGCGCTCCGGGCGCTGGGCGCCCCACGTGCTTGGCACGTGGGCGCTAGCGCTCTGAGCGCTGGGCGCCAGTGCCCCACGTGCTTGGCACGCGGGCGCTAGGCGTCAACAGAAAAAGGGACTTTGTCCCTGCACTGGGAGCTGTGCTCCCGATTTGACTTCTGGAGTTAAAATCCTAAAAAGAGATTAATTTATGGAGTTGAACTTCAACAGATCTTGAATGGAGTTAAACTCATAAAAATCTTTAGAAATGATCAAAGGGGACCCCTTTGTTTCTCTCCCCTGTGGCCCTGGATCTTCCCAAGATGGGACTTCTGGAGATGGGTCTCCTTCTTCTTCCTCTCGGTTGGCCAGATCTTGAAGAAAGGGGGTGAGATTTAAAAATCTCCCTTTTTTGAGATCTAATGGAAGATCTGAGCTTCCCTTTGTGAGTTTTGTGGTGAAAAACTATTTATTTTTGGAAGAGAAAGAGTTAAACTCTTGATTTAATTCAAACAAAAAGGGAGAAGGTTTAGAACCCTGAGAAAGGGGAATGAAGCACAAACCCTAGAGTTTTTAGAGAATAAGAAGTGCATGCTTTATTCATCATCATGTTGCCTTTTATAGGCTTACACATTTACACATAGCCCCTTGGGCTTTACAAAATGGCATTTTGCTCATCCCATGCCTCATGTGCTCATTTCTTTTGCACATAAGCCATGGGCTTTACAAAAATTTGGTTTTATGCCCATAAAGATCACATCAAAATATCATTTATTACATGATTTATTTTTTCGGCATGGGGGAGACCGGCCACTTCATGTTCGAGCTCGACTCGGGCATGAGCCCACTTGATCTGGGCTTGGGCCCACTTGGCTTGGGGTTGACCTTGACTTTGACTTGGTCAACCGGGGTGCAATTTTCGACCCCAACACACTTAGTCGTATTGGATGCGCTCCCGTCTCCCCCTGAAAAAGTAACCCATGACCACCATAGGGAAGCAAATCGTCGTCTTCGCTTCTTTTATTTTATGGGTCTTCTTTCTGGTCACAATATCGAGTACTCCGCAAGCTCTATCTATTGCATCTTTATGCACCGTCGGATTTTGAACCATCTCGAAATCACTCGAGATTCTGCGGTAGGTGATGAGGCCATTGATGCAATTACAGAGCAGATTAATTCTGTTGCTGCGGAGCTCAGTAACGTAAAGGATTTATTTTTGAAATTTTAGTGATGAATTATGATGTTGTTACTGTTCTTGCTATCTATTTTGTTTGCGTGATTCTCCTGTATGTTGTGGATGTGTATACCATGTGTGTATAATATATCATGTATGAACATGTATTTGTATGAGAGAGAATCAATGCTTGAATTAAAGTGTTTTTTGTAAAGAAATAAAGTTTGAAAATCGGACAACACGTCTTTCGTAAATGTTCCTCTCCGAATGACGGCGCGACTGGACGTCTTGCCTGTGATTCGGGGGCAGATGCTAATTGGTGCTATCCGTCCACCTCTCCGAAGATACCAAGTTGATTTATGGCATCGTGTATCGAAGGTTTAAACGGATGCGTCCGATGTAGCAGACTTCGTCAGATTCCCCCTCGCTTAAGGGGTTTTTGATTGTGGGGACGCTCTTCCCTGCAGGCGCAAGCCCCTGCAGTTAATTACGCTACCGCATCGCGGTAACCACTTTCTCGTTCTCCAGATGGTCACTTCGTGTTGCATGTGTTTATTTTGTGTTTAGTTGCCCGTGGATTGTATACGGAGACTGAGTTATGTCGTCGCCCGTAGGGCGTGGACTAGTCCAAATCCGTATTATCTTAGATTTGGGTTTGGGGGTTTTGGGTTTAAGGATACGTTAGCCTCATTCGAGACTAAGATCGACTTAAACGTTTGTTAAGGATAAGTTAGTCTAGTTTTCAGACTAAGATCAACTTAACGGGATCGTTTAGATCCAACAATAGAGCAATTAAGGGAGCCCTGTTGTTTAGTTTAGTGACATTGCGGTCAATAAGTAGTTTAAGGACATTGCGGTCCGGTGTTAGTTTTAAGACGTTGCGGTCAAGGTTAAGGACGTCGTAGTCCGTGGATTTAAGGACTCCACAGTCCGATGTTAGTTTTAAGACATCACGGTCAAGGTTAAGGACCTCATAGTCCATGAGTTTAAAGACCCCACAGTCCGTATTAATATGTGGTCATCGGGACCCGTCACCTCTTTAAAGACGTTGAGGAATTACAACGCCAAGTATCAAAGGAGTGAAGAGATGTACCCTTAAACCGAGGTAGATTAAATAATCTTTGGCCCAATTTGGAACCAAGACCAATTAATTATATTATGAGCCCATTGGCTCAGTTGAATTTGAATTGAGGACTTATAGCCAGCTTGGGCTAAGTCCAATCATGTTTAGGATATTAGCCCTCTGTTGGTCCATTAGAGGAGAGGCTTTGCCTCTAGACACTTAGCCAATGGGGCTAAAATTAGTGTTAAACACTAAAGATCAATCAATGTTGAACACTGAGAATGAGATTGACAAGTTAGTGTTTAACACTAAAAGATAGTTAGTGTTAAACACCAGCAACAGGGCTTTCAAATTAGTGTTTATACACTAAAACAAATCAGTGTTAAACACTGGCAATGGAGATTTCAAATTAGTGTTTAACACTAAGGCAGATCAATTAAATACTGGAAACAGGGTTTTCCAGGTTGGTGTTCAACACTAAGAAAGTCAGTGTTAAACACTGTAAATAGATGTTTTCCAAATTAGTGTTTAAACACTAAGAAAATCAGTGTTGAACACTGGATATAGAGATTTCAATTTTAGTGTTAAATACTAAGGCAAGAGGGGTCACGTGGTAGCACGTGAGAGCGCCCTCAATTCATTTTATTCTGCCAAAAGTATTGAATACTTTGGAGCATCACGTTCTGTCATGTGATGGGAATTCTGGTGTTTGTCCGTTAAAACTTCAGCCAAGGGGTCACATGGTAGCACGTGATAGCGCCCTGTTTCCCTTTATTTTGTTCTACAGATAAGTGTTTAACACTTTTAATTCTGAAAGCCATCACGTGTGGGCACGTGATGGGGGCCTGCGCTTTGATCTGTTAGAATGTTCATTAGGGGTCACGTGTCGACACGTGAGGGCGCCCTAAAGCTCTTTTCTGTTTCTTTTCAGGGGTCACGTGGTAGCACATGACCCTATTCCTTTGCCTGTTTGAAGATGTGTTTATCTTTTTAAGAATTGAATTCTTCATAGGGTTAAACCCTAGCAATAACTTTAGAGGAATTAAATTCCTACTTTCTTTTGAAGAATTATATTCTTAAATAGGGTTAAACCCTCATTTCTTCTTTCTTGAGGGAATTAAATTCCTGTTATTTTAACAGAACTAAGTTCTTAACTAGGGTTAAACCCTGATTCTATTCATTCTGAAGGAATTAAATTCCCATAACATAGGGTCAAACCCTAATTTTATTTTAAAGGAATTAAATTCCTATAGTTCCGTGAGAATTAAATTCTCAAGCTTCCATTCCCTCTCTATGCTTTGGATCTGCATGGCAGGATCTCAACCCATTGAGAATTAAATTCTCAACTCAAGGGGAGATGTGCACTTTACAGATCCTCCACCAAAGAGAGAACTATGTTCTTCTGTTTTATATCAGAGTTAAACTCTGTTGAGAATTGAATTCTCTTTTCCCTTCAAAAAGCCTTCCCTTTCTTACCTAGGGTTTTCTTTTGCAGAAGATCCAAATTCCTCCAAAGTATCAAGGCTCTCCTCTTTTTTTATGTATCGATTCCTTTCTGCATGTCTGTCCCTCTGTGTGTCTCTTGGCTCCTATTTTTAGGAGAAGCAGCCGAATCAATTAGTTTTGGTGAATCTTTCATTGAGAGATTTAATTTGTATTCACCATTCGTTTTGGACCTTTGGATTATTATGTGAATTTTAATCACCATTGGATTTTAAATCCCGAGATTCTCCTTTGTTATTTCGGTTAGATTTTAAGGGGAAATCTTTCCAAGTTCAGGCTTTTTCCATAGATAGGTGATATTTAAGAATCTTTAAATCTTTAATTCAATCGGTTCCTTTGGAAAGATTTGAGAGGCCTTTTCTCAGAATTTAATTCTGTTAACAGATAGGCTTTGAAAGCCGGTCACGTGTGGCCACGTGACCCTTGGTCACGTACGGGCACGTGACCCCCTTGGAACGAGACCCCTTCTTCCTTTTTGCGCTCTGCCTTCTGGCTGCCGCTTAGCCGTTACGTGCCACCACGTGACCCCTGGTCACGTGTGAGCACGTGACCCTCGCCTGGAGCCTTTTTCTTGATTTGATCAGGGAATTGAGTCTGCTGCTTTTGAGTGTCACGTGCCAACACGTGACCCTGGTCACGTGGGAGCACGTGACCTCTTCTGAAGCCTTTTCCTTGATTTGATCAGGGAACCGATGTGCCTTTGAAGCCGCTTTTAAATGTCATGTGCCAACACGTGACTCTGGTCACGTGGGGAGCACGTGACCCTTTCTGAACCCCTTTTCTTTGATGTAGTCGGGAAGCTGAATCTACCTTGCCGATGCTTTTAGGTGTCACGTGCCAACACGTGACTGCTGGTCACGTGCTAGCACGTGATGCCTCCTTCGTAACTTTTCCTGATTCTAAATCAGGAAACAAATGCCCCCACAGCGTTGTTCTCACGTGTTTGCACGTGAGTGCAACGTTGTTACTTTTTGTGACCGTTGGATTCCTCTAGGGATTTGGGGAGATGAAGCTTCTCTATCACATCCTATAAATACCCATGTCTCTTCAGAAGAGCCTTCACTTTGCTCATCTTCTTCCTTTGAGAACTTTTTCCCTTGAGAATTTAATTCTCGTTTCCAGAGCTTAGTTCTCTGTCTCAAACATTTTCCAGAGTTTAACTCTGTTGAAGGATCCTTTTTCTTCAGGTAATGATGTTGAACGGTCGAAGCACCTTTATTTTAAAAGTATTCTCTGGATTTTAAATCCACATTAGGGGTTTTACCTCTTTTAATATGAACCCATTTTTTTTGAATTTATCAGCGAAAATAGAGAACCATTTAATCTTCGAACAATGGATCTCCTAGGGTTCACTTGATGCTTTTAGGGAGATGATGAGATCCGTTACCTCTTTTTAAAGGAATTTAATTCCGTTTGAAGAAAATATTTCTGGGAATTTAATTCCCTTGTCTTAATAAGGAGTTTAATTCCTATGAAGAACTCAGTTTCTTCACATGGAGGCTTCTTGGGGTCTCTTGACCCGAGGTTGTCCTTATGCAATTAATGAAACAGGAGCTTTGTAATGATGTCTTCTGTGGGGAATTTAATTCCTTTGATCCTGTTGGATCTGTTGTAGAGCCCGAGACAGATTTGTCCTCTAGGGGGAATGTGTAGGGTTACTTGAATCTCATTCTCTATTTAATGAAGATATTCCCTCTGTTTTATTATAACTGCTTGGTCTCATTATTAATGAGCCGTCATCTTGATTCTGTGGGCCCATGTGTTTTGTAGCCAATGGTCTCAGAAAAATCTACTGTTGTTTTCTTTAACTATTCTTCATGTTCATGCATGGATATATATCGCTGACTTTGCTTTTAACGGTCTTCTTTTATTGGATTTCAGGTGCGATGGCTTCTGTTCCATGCTTTCCCTTTTCTCGCTGGGAGGCTGCTTTTCCTTAGTCACCATCTGATGAGGAAGCGATGGCGATGATCTGGGCCCATGACCCGAATTGCACCAACCTACTTCAATGGGGATATTGGTATAGTCATATTATTCAGGGTCGCCGGAGTTTCCTTTGCGCGGTACCGACAGAGCCCAATTTCCCATTCTTACCGATGGACCCTCCGAGAACGGTTTTTGATGTGGAAATGCCCAATTGGACTCCAACGGGGAGGCTCGAGCCTTCGACGACCGGTATTCCGAACCATCCGATCCCGACCATAGATATCCTGGGGCGGCGTATTTGCCAAGGTGAGGCCCACCCGTGGGGGCAAATTTATAAGATAGGGCTCACTCCTCGACACCCTACGGGCTACCTTCTCTGGGCTCGCTACATCCTTTCTGCCCATCGTGCGCGGCTGCAGAAAGTCGGGCTTTATCAGGCAATATACGCGTCACTCTTACATTTTAAGTCCCCGCATGTCTGGTGGGTCAAGGCGTTTTTGAACCAATGGAATCTTCCCACCAACACTTTCATTCTAGGAGATCGCGAGGTCTCGATCTCTCTGGCAGAATTTTATGACATTTCGGGGTTGCCAATCAGGGGTAGTCTGTATGAGGAGTTGCTGCCTTCTGACGAGTACATTTTTGAACCCGAGCCCGCCCCGGTTGACGGCCTGTCTGCTGAGAATGCCGTCCGCCACAAGCGTCCCAGTTTAATCAAGGCGCTAGGTATCTTCGATCGATTATTCACCGAATCCGAAGATCAGGGTGTTACTTTCAAGAGCTTCATTGCTCGTTTCCTTCGCGAGGACGCCTTATCAAAGACAGCCCCGAAGTTTGCAAACATGAAATACCCCTTTGGGTTTGGCCCGAAGAAACTGCCAACTAATGAATCGGATCTGCCGCAATACTACATTCCCATAATGTCGCCGATGTCTTTCGAATCCATCGCAGCTCCCGGCATGGATGAGGAGACATTCTTCGTGGGGTTTGTTAGCGTCTGGCTCAGTTGGTTTGTCATCCCCATGCATCGTCGCTTTATGAGAGCTTCGGTTATCTATCCGGCTTATCGTATTGCTGAGGGGACGCGGTTGGCCATCGACATCCCAGCCTTGGCGCACCTTTATCATGGGTTGGGCACCGCAACTAATACCTCTACTCCTGGTGTGGATGTGGTAAACTTTTCGCTTCATTATTTCACGTCCTGGATCGAAATGCACGTGTTGGGGGCTTTCGCTATGCATCAGAGGCCTGCGTTCTATGACGCCTACACTTTCCCTCGGCTTATGCGATTGGTGAATGCTTCTGCCGTTGACCCAACTCAATTCGGGGCTATTCGGGCGTTGATTTCTCCTTACGCTACTGCCGGCGGATTAATATTTAATGATCGGGTCTTATCTTCTTCCACGGGTTCGGCCCAGCCGCTTTGGGACCGGTCGAAAGATGACGCGCCCACTTTGAAGCCCCGGGAAGCCGCGCGCTTATATGCAATCAGACCGGGTTACCTGGTGTTTCGTCAGGACAGTGCGGCTCTCTTTATGCGGTACAATCCGCATCGCTTTGCCCGGCAGTTTGGCTATGATCAGGGTGTCCCGTTTGAAGCTTTCATAATCGCGCCGGTTCCTTCGCTCGAGGCCGTCCGAGATGCCGCCCACCACTTTGTGAGGCTGAACACCGGTTCTCAGTTCATGATCCCCGATGGTGACTACATTCCCCGATGCGTGGGGTCGTTTACGGGCTGGTATCTCCATCGGGTGAACCCGGTTATTATTGAGGAGAGAAGGGTGCTTCTTGGCCATGGCGCCCCTATTCAGGTTCCGGCCCCGGGAGCCATGCTGCGACCACGTGCCCCAGTCCGCTTTCCTCTGAGGGATATCGGCACTGCGATTATTCCTGGAGAGTCAGGAGTAGATCTTACTCCAATAGTTGGTATGCCCTTGGGTACTCGGTCGCGGGGTAAACGGGCTCCGGTAATAGTACCCCCACCCGAGGCAGCACCACCCTCCGTGTCATCGACAATGGCAGTGTCATCTCCAGTCGTGGCCCGGGGAGAGGGTGTTGAGGGCGACGTGGGCCAACACCGCACTAAGGCTTCGAAGGGAAAGAGACGGTCGTCCTCGGCGACTGGTTCTGGGTCCAAGCGTCGAAGGAAGGTGGCTACTAATTTGCTCGACTCTTTAACGGAGTCTGAGCCCATCCTTGAAGATGAGCCGTTGGCCTTACCGGAATCAAACGCTGAACTACTTTTTCCCAGTTCAGCAGCCGAGGATGCTGCACAGTTGGCTGAGGCTATAAGGCGTTCCAAAGACGCGCCTCAGAACGCCAGGGTTCCGAAGAAGCCCTATCCTGCTGTAATCTTTTACGAGGACCCCTCGTGGATTCGGCGGCGATTTATAGGCCCTTTGGAGGAATGGGGGGAAAAGGCCTTGAAGCAGGCTGTTTCAGAGGACGCGGCAGTCGCGCTTTCTTTATGGACCGGCGGCCATGAGTCCACTCTCGAACCCCGGCGAGCACGCCTTCTTGAGAAGGAGCAGCGGTTTGAAGAAGCCATATTGAAGGCTTCGTTACGCATTGGTATGCCTTTATACTTCTTTATAGCATTTCGGATTGTTTACGCCTGCATGCCTGCATCTTTATTCTTGTGTGAATTATGCAGAATCTTCGACGCTGGGGGAGCTCCCTACGGGCTCGTTGAAGCCAAAGCCTGTTGAAATTCCCGATGAAGCGTTACTCGATGTGGAGGGGGCTGATGAGGCTGCTCCTCTTGCAATAGAGCCTCCAGTGGCAGTTCCTGATCATGAAGCGCTTGCTCCTTTGGAGGAGGCTCCTTTGGAGATTGCTGCCCCAACGGCTCTTCCCGAAGGCGGCCCAGAGGCTGAGATGGAGGTAGTGGGGACTACCCTCCCTCTGTTGGAGCCCGAGGTTCCGGCAGAGGCTGTCGGAGCTGCTATCCCCCCGACTCAGAACGGGAGAAGTGTTGAAGGTAACCTTCTGAATTTTAAATTAGCAGCCTTTCCGTTGTCTGAACTCGTTTGTTTTCTCAGAATTACGCGAGTTGGCGGCCTCTATTATCGATCTGTCTCCCCGGCAATCCTTTCAGCGTCTGCTGGAGATGGCAGCTCTACAAGCGATATCCCCCCAATGCATTGTCCTCTCATCCGGGCAAGGTTGGTGTCGTCCATCACTTCTCATAGCATCGTCGTTATTTTGCGTATTGACATTGATGTTTTCTACAGTTTTGGAGACCGATGATGAGGTCGAGGTTCTCGAAGGGCCAGGGGAACCTTCAGCTCCTACTTGCACGACTGTCGGTAAGCGACATTTCATCATACTCTCATTCATTCTTTGCTTAAGAATTTTACTGACATCTTCCAAATTTGAACAGCTCTGCCAGTCTCCACGGCGTTGGAGTCACGCATCATGATGCCGCCCGGCCCTTATGCCTTGCGGGCTTCAGAACGCTTGGCCCAATTAAGCCTTGTCTCCTTATCATCTTTGATTGAGGAGCTCCGTGCTGGCAGCGCGACCACCGCTGAAGCGTTTGCCGCCGAAGCTAACGGTTCTCTTCCTTTTCTCGCCACCTACCATAGCGAAGAAGTGGTGCGAGTCTGGATGGAGTTCTGTCGGCAGGTGGAGGCTCGCTTGCATGCCCTTGAATGTTCTCGCCTTTCCTCGGAAGTCGTGGCTGCAAAAGCGGAGTTGCGGGGTCTGATAGCACGATGCGCGGCCAATATGACGTCATGCGAGAAGAGGCTTGGCCGCAAATTCTCGGAGAGGGAGCTAGCTTCCAAGGCGCTGAGCGAGCTTCGCGCCACTCTTACCGCCAAGGCCAACAAAGCGTATGAACTCTGGCGGATGCTTTAGGAGTCCATCAAAGAGGTGGTGGCTCTCGACAAAGCTGCCGCTTTCACTCGTGAAAGGGTCGAGGCTCATAAAGCCACCGAGAAAGAGCTCGAAGCTCGGCTTGCTTCGTATCAGGCCCAGCAGGCGCAGGCGGAGGCCCGTCTTTTGGCGATCTTAAATCATGAGGCCGTGGCCCAACAAAAGCAGGATGAGCTGACCAAGCTGCTAAATCGCCCGCCGGCTTGAGGACTTGTATCTTTTCCCCTTATTTTTGTACATACTCATGAATGAGAGTATCTTCTTTTTGTTTCTTTCATGAATTGTACGTTGTATCCATTTTGGTTTATGGAATAAAAGATACATTTTTCTTCTCAATGGCATGTCTCTTTTCATTGAATGCATTTGCGGACAATTCATCTTGGCCTACTTGCAGGGCAGCGATGGCTTAGGATTCAGGGTTAAGATCTGCTTCCTAAGACTTTCGCATTTTATGAGCCACGAGGGTCTCATAAAGAGTTTTTCTCCCCATGGGTCGAGAGGATCCCATAAGTGTAAGTTCTTCTTAAGAATCATAAGGATTCTTAAGCGGGTTTTCCCTTGAGAGTCGTAAGGATCTCACAAGAGAGTTTTCTTCCTTACAGGTCGTGAGGGCCTACAAGTGCTGGATGTGGTCGCCCTTGTCCGTGTTTCACGAAGTCAGGGGTTTCTCAAGGCATCGTAGTTTAAAGACGTCGCGGTCAAGGTTAAGGACCTCATAGTCCGTGGATTTAAGGACTCCACAATCCGATGTTAGTTTTAAGACATCACGGTCAAGGTTAAGGATCTCATAGTCCGTGGATTTAGGGACTCCACAGTCCGTTGTTAGTTTTAAGACATCACGGTCAAGGTTAAGGACCTCATAGCCCGTGGATTTAGGGACTCCACAGTCCGATGTTTGGTTGCAGGGACCCGTCACCTCTTTGAAGACGTTGAGGAATTACAACGTCAGGCATCAAAGGAGTGAAGAGATGTACCCTTAAACTAAAGTAGAATCAGTACAGAATCAGGGTGGTTGATTGTTAGTTTTAAGACATTACGGTCGAGATTAAGGACATCATAGTCCTGGATTTTAAGGACTCCACAGTCCGGTATTTGCTCTGGATGCTTCACACGGGTTCACTGCCGTGCTTGGCGAGGACCAGGCTCCGCTCTGGGCGTTTTCCGCGGGGTCAAAGAGTGACATTATCCGCGTTCCACGTGACCAGGAATTTTGCACTAGATGCTTCACACGGGTTCACTGCCGTGCTCGGCGAGGACTAGGCTCCGCTCTGGATGCTTCACACGGGTTCACTGCCGTGCTCTGCGAGGACCAGGATCCGCTCTGGACGTTTTCCATGGGGTCAAAGAGTGACGTTATCCGTGTTCCACGTAAACAGGAATTTTGCACTAGATGCTTCACACGGGTTCACTGCCGTGCTCGGCGAATACTAGGCTCCGCTCTGGATGCTTCACACGGGTTCACTGCCGTGCTCTGCGAGGACCAGGATCCGCTCTGGACGTTTTCCACGGGGTCAAAGAGTGACGTTATCTGCGTTCCACGTAACCAGGAATTTGCACTAGATGCTTCACACGGGTTCACTGCCGTGCTCGGCGAGGACTAGGCTCTACTCTGGATGCTTCACATGGGTTCACTGCCGTGCTCTGCGAGGACCAGGATCCGCTCTGGACGTTTTCCACGGGGTCAAAGAGTGACGTTATCCGCGTTCCACGTAACCAGGAATTTTGCACTAGATGCTTCACACGGATTCACTGCCGTGTTCGGCGAGGACTAGGCTCCGCTCTGGATGCTTCACACGGGTTCACTGCCGTGCTCCGTGAGGACCAGGATCCGCTCTGGACGTTTTCCACGGGGTCAAAGAGTGACGTTATCCGCGTTCCATGTAACCAGGAATTTTGCTGATTGTATCCGCATTTCACGGGATGGAGGTTTGACTGTTGGCGATATGTATACCACCGAGCCATGGAACTGGGAGTTGCCACTGTTCCGCTTAGCTTAGCGTTGTGTCCGTTGTTACGCGACGAGTGTTGAAACGATCTCCAGGTCTCCTTTGGCCCGTCGAGACTTGGCTTCCTCTTCTGATGAAACCTGGGGGATAAGTATGATCCCTTTTTTGTTTACACCCTTGGATTGTGTACAGGGTGTGATGGAACATCACCTGTAGGGCATAAATTGAAACTTTTTTTTATATTTTATTTCTTTTTCCGCTATGCTCTATCATTTCAGCTTTTATATCGCGGAGGTCGCGATTGCCCTATCATTTCGGCGATTTTTCGCGGTGCCCAATCATTTCGGCTATTTTTTTCATTTTCACTCGCTATTTTTATTGCGAGTTGCCCCATCATTTTGGCTATTTTTCATGCATACATTTTTACTTGCTGCTTTTTATTGCAAGTTGCCCCATCATTTCGGCTATTTCGTATGCATGTGTGGCTTGCTAGCTTTTTCGCCGCAAGCTTGGATTTTAGACACCGATTTCGGCATCATCACTGCTGCAACTGGGATGTTGCCAGGAGCGAATCATCATTTGCCTCTGTCGATGTTGAACAAAGGTGGCTTAGTAAACAGGGTTAAGGGTCCTGTCGACCAAGGCTTTTGACTTCATGAGCCGTAAGGGTCTCACAAAGGTATTTCTCCCTACAAGTCGTGAGGATCTTGCAGGTGTATTTTCTCCTTAGGGATCGTGAGGATTCCTAAGTGTATGTTCCTCTGTAAGTCGTAAGGATCCTACAAGAGGGTTTTCTCCTTATAAGTCGAGAGGAATTATAAGGGTTGTTCACCATATGGACATGTCCCTAGTCACGGGTGTGACTTTGCTGGGGAAATGTTTATTCGCGCCCGTGGATTGTATACAAGGGTCAGTATTGAGCCACTTGTAGGGCAGTATCGAAGGTTATGGGGGATCTGCTTAAGAACAGGTTTAGGTTTCTGTAACTTAAGACTTTCAAATCTCATGAGCCGTGAGGGTCCCATAAGAGAATTCTCTTTACGAGTCGTGAAGATCTCGCAAGTGTATTTTCTCCTTAGGAATCGTGAGGATTCCTAAGTGTGTTGCTCCTTTGTGAGTCGTAAGGATCTCACGCGGGTGGTTTCTCCTTACAAGGTCGAGAGGACCCTATAAGTGTCTTTTAACAAGGTTGCGCCCTTTCGGGTTTTCACAAACACTCGCCGGTAGTCCTGCTGTTTTTACTCACGGAGCCCTTTCGGGTTTTCATCCGTGCCCATTTTGCTTATGGACATACCGTTTTTTTATTCTTTTCATTTTCTTTTTCTCCTTTTTTTTACGAGGCCGCGCCCTTTCGGGTTTTCACGAACACTCGCCGGTAGCCCTGCTGTTTTTACTCACGGAGCCCTTTCGGGTTTTCATCCGTGCCCTTTTTGCTTATGGACATACCGTTTTTATTTATTATATATTTTTTTTGTCAGCCTAAGGATGCTGCGGTATTAGTTTAAAGACGTTTCGGTCCGTCGTTAGTTTAAGGACGTTTCGGTCCGTCGTTAGTTTAAGGACGTTTCGGTCCATCGTTAAGAGGCTGGCTACCATTTATAAAACTTGGGCATGGTCGTCATCACCTATCATTGACCTAGGCTGTGGCTCATTAAGCGTAGTATTTCTTTAGGAAGCGACCGTTTATCGGCCTGAAAGGCCTTTCACCGTGCACGTCCATGAGTAGATAGGCCCCACCCTGGTAGACCTTATCTATGATGTACGGGCCTTCATAGTTTGGCTCGAATTTTCCCCGCTTGGCGCGATTGGGGATCATAGGTCTTTTGACCACTAGTACGAGTTCGCCTTGGCGGAACGTCCTCGGCCTAGTCAATCTTTCGTACGAGCGCGTCATCTTTGCTTTGTAGGCCTTTAGATTTTGTTGCGCTATGAGCCGGGTTTCATCGAGGGCATCAAGCTCCTCAAGCCGAAGGTGAGCATTTTCTTCGTCCGTCAGCTCGTAGTGGACTGCCACTCGTAGAGAGGGTAACTCTATCTCGAGGGGGACCACTTCTTCCGTCCTAAATACCAACGCGTACGGCGTTGTGTTCGTGGCCGTCTTGAACGTAGTTCGATAGGCCCAGAGAGCTTCTTGCAGTCTTTCGTGCCAGTCTTTCTTATTTCGTGACACCGTTTTCTTCATGATCTTCGTCAAGGTCTTGTTGAAGGCCTCGGCCAGACCGTTAGCTCGTGGATTGTAAACTGAAGAATATCTCCAGTCTATATTGTGCTGCTGCGCGAAGCGGCTAATCTTATGGCTTCTGTAGGCCGGCCTGTTATCGGAGATAATCCGCCGTGGAGTTCCAAACCGATAGATGACGTGCGTCTTGAAGAAGTAGAGGATATTCTCTATCTTCAGTTCCCTCAGCGGTACTGCTTCTGCCCATTTGGAGAAGTAATCAGTTGTCGCCAGGATGAAACGATGTCCCCGGGACGATGCTGGTTCGATGGGGCCGACTATGTCAGTCCCCCACATTTCGAATGGCCAGCTAGCCACCGTTGGATGTAGTGGATTCGGATGCTGGTGGATGAAATCCCCGTGGATTTGGTACGAGTGACATTGCTTCGCATACTCGAGGCAGTCTTGGATCATCGTGGGCCAGTAGTAACCCATCCGTTTAATTTTTAACTTCATCTTCGGGCCTGCTTGATGAGAACCACAGATTCCGTCATGAACCTCTTGAACGACTCTTTCTGATTCGTCCGGCCCTAAGCATCTCAGCCACAGAGAATCAAACGACCTCTTATACAGAGTATCATTGTTGAAAGCGAAAGATAGAGCTCGTTTCATGAGCTGATGTCTTGAGGATGCTTCTTCGGGAATTCGGTGGGACTTAAAGTAGTCTATGAAGACCTCCCTCCAGTCCTCAGCCTTCTCACGGTCTTTTATTTGTAGGGTTGTTTGCTCAGTCGCGGCCTTTTCTTCGTATGGCTCGGGAGATATTTCTGCTGGGGCGAGCACTCGACGGCTTTGTACCATGATTTTGACGTCATCGAGGTTCTCGTCAGCCAGTTTTTTAGCGAGCTTGGCTAGCGTGTCTGCTTTGCTATTTTCCGCCCGTGGTATGCTTTCCAAAGTGTAGGAGGGAATTTGGATCAATAGTTGTTGCACCTTTTCGCCGTTCTTCACCAACTCCGGTTTGCACGTTTGGTAGTCACCATTTACTTGACTAACGACCAGTTGAGAATCCCCGTATATAAGGAGGTCTTCAATTCTCATGTCGATGGCGATCTCGAGGCCCGCTATTAAAGCTTCGTATTCGGCTTCATTGTTCGTCCTCGATTCCGTTAGGGAGAAAGCAAAGCGCATTATCCCTCCTTGTGGGGTTACAAAGATAAGGCCTACTCCCGACTTGACTATAGGGGTACTTTGTTTGCGCTTCTTTACGGAGGACGCTCCATCGAAATAGAGTTCCTATCGGGTACCACCGCTGTCGATCGCGTCAAACGCATGTTCGTCTGGCAAATCGCAATTTAGAGGAGAATCAGCCGGTATCGGATGTTCAGCGAGAAAATCGGCGATGGCCTGGCCTTTCACTGCCTTGAGAGGTCGATACGTTATCGAGAACTCCATCAGGAGTAGAGCCCATTTAGCGAGTCGACCCGTCAATATAGCCTTTGACATCAAATATTTAAGAGGGTCCACCTTCGAGATGAGACGGACTTCGTGCGCCAACGCATAGTGCCTGAGCTTTGTTATCGCGAAGATCAACGCCAAGCAGTGTTTTTCAATGGGAGAGTAGTTGCTTTCTGCCCCCAGCAGAACTCGACTTAAGTCGTAGAGTGCTCTCTCTTTTCCTTGATCGTTCTCTTGTGCCCATATTGCGTCTAAGGAACCTTCGAGGGAGGTCGTATAAAGAATGAGGGGTTTTCCCTTGACCGGCATAGCCAACACCGGAGGGTTTTGCAGGTACTGCTTGATCTCGTCTAGTGCATCTTGGCATTTGTGATCCCAAACGAATGGAGTTCCCTTCTTCATTAGGTGGCTGTAAGGGCGGCACTTGCCTGAAAGATTGGCAATAAATCGCCGGATGTATGCGAGCTTCCCTTGGAGAGACCGCAACTGTTTGAGGGTTCTTGGCGGAGGCATTTCCATGATTGCCTTGATCTTAGATGGATCTACTTCGATACCTCGGTGTCGGATGATGAATCCCAGGAATTTACCCAAGGAGACTCCGAACGCGCAATTGAGGGGATTCATCTTCAAATTATATTGCCGAAGGCGTTGAAATACAGTCTCAAGATGCTTTAAATGCTCTTCGTATGACATGCTCTTCACTACGAGGTCATCGATATAGCACTCGACGATGTCATGTATGAGATCGTCGAAGATCTTTGTCATGGCCCTTTGATAGGTAGCGCCGGCGTTCTTTAGACCAAAGGGCATAACCCTGTAGCAGAATATACCCAAAGGGGTCCGGAAAGCGGTGTGCTTCTGGTCTTCGGGATGCATCTTTATCTGATTGTACCCTGATGAACCGTCCATAAAGGAGAAAACCTCATGAGTGGACGTGTTATCTATCATTAGCTCGGTTACCGGTACTGGGAAATCGTCCTTCGGGCAAGCTTTATTGAGATCCCTGAAATCTACGCATATGCATACCGTCCCATTTTTCTTCATTACCGGGATGATGTTGGCGATCCAGTCGGGATATTGGACTTCTTGGATAAATCCAGAATCGATCAGCTTCTTGACTTCGGCGTTGATGCTCATCTCAAGCTCGAGTCGCATCCTTCTCGGCGCCTGCTTGACTGGCTTGATATTCGGGGATATCGCTAATTTATGTACAGCAATCTCCGGATCTAATCCTGGCATCTCGGAATAGTTCCACGCGAAGCAGTCTTTATGCTGTAGGAGCACGTTCTTTAACGCAGGCACCCTTTCTTCAGATAGCAGCTCGCTGACAAATGTCGGTCGCGGATCATCTGCCGATCCCAACTCAATCTTCTTGAGGTTATCTGCAGTAGTATGTATGCCATCTTCCAGTTCTTTCGGAGCTGGCGGAAATTCTGAGATCACCTCATCATTGCTGTTCTCAAAGCATCAGGGAAGGTCATCCATGTCCTTGGGCTCTTCTTTTAATATTGTAATCATGTAACAGGTGCGAATCCGCTTCCAGGACTGAAGTGGATCCGGTTCTGCTCTTGCGGCTTTGGGTTCGTGCTTTTGTTGCGGCGTTACCCTCCAGCCGTTGGATAAAGCGAATCTGCCCTGTTGGTACTGGTCCTCGACCCAGTTCTTGAAGGTGAAGCAGTCTTCGGTAGGATGTCCTATGGCTCGGTGATAAGAGCAATAGCTCAGATGAGAAGCCTTGTTAGCTTGCTCAGGGTGTCTAGACTTTGGAAGCGTGATCATTTGATGTTTTATAGCGAGCTCGGGTAACCTCTCCGTCTTGTCTCGAGGGAAGGAATACGCTCGACTCATCTTCTTCATGAGGGACAAATACGGACCACGCAACGCCCGATCACACGACTCTCTAATCCTGCGTCGTTGTTGTCGGCTCCTCTTTCCGCTTCTTGATTTATTTCTGCCTCTGCGTCGGGCCTTTCGTACAACGGGTTGACAGGGATGAGCATCTTCGTTTTTTGCAGCTTGTTGAAACAGACGTTGCGTCCTGGCTTTCTCGTAGATGGCTATCTCGCGGTTGTGGTCTTCCCGAGCTTTTTGACCCGCTTTCCTGATAAGCTTGTCCATTCGTTCTTCAAGTGACGGACTCGGCCCTTCAATCGCGGGATCTAGTTTTGATGAGGGGTTGGCATTTCCTGACAGGGCGTCCTCTTCTTCATCAAAGGTATATATGGCGTAGCTACTGTGGACCCGTTCCCATTTTCCGGCTCTCACGTATCCAAGCCCAAGTGTTTCCATTTTCCCGTTGGGCAATTTGCGTTGAGTCCCAGGGACATCCCAAATCCTGTTGTAGAACCGAGCTTGTCGAACAGTCTGTTTTAAGGGTACTCCTTGGCGCTTCAATAGCCTCTTTAGTCCATTTGTATAGTATCTGGGCAAACGGATGGGTTGGAGCCTGTCGAGTGTAGCATCCGCGCCATGCCAGATCTCTTTCTCTACTTTCGTCTCTGAGGATCGGTAGAATAGGATTGCCTTCTCACCCCTTTGCCTGGGAGGGACGTAAAACGTTTGCAGGTCCTGCACATTGTAAGCTTGAAGTGTGTCGAGATCCTTGTAGTGTTCTCGCGGCACCATGGTGATTTGCAAACTCTGATCATCGCTAGGGGGTGCTTGTATTGACGGCCGATTGGAGAACACGGCATTAACCTCATCTTCCGAGTCACTTCCAAAGACCAACATGGGGGCGGGCGTCCCCGGGTTGTTGCGTTGAGATGGCCCAGCATAAACTATCTCTTCTTCTTCTTCGGTATCGCTCCCGAAAAAGGGATGGTGGCGGCGGCTTTGTTCTCCGGCTTGCGGCACCTTTCTGTATCCTCGAAATCTGGCAAAAAGTACTTCGCATCTTCGTATTTGCGGACTTCGTTCACGGAAAATAGGTTTAGCTCACCTGTTACGGTATACTCGAAACCATCCTTAAAGTACTTCATACACTGATGTTGTGTAGAAGGGATGATGTTGTACTCGTGTAACCAAGGGCGACCGAGCAAGGCGTTGTAGCAGGTCTTGGCGTCAATGACATGGAATTTGATGTCTGTGACGAGTAGTCCGAAGCGTAATGTTAGTATCACGGATCCGAGAGTCCGTGACGATTGTGAATCGAAACCGGAGATGGTAATTTTGTCACGAGCGAGGTGTTGCACACTCATGCAGATTTCCTTTAACACCCGAACGTTAAGGAGATTGACGGAGGATCCATTATCTACTAGGATCTTGCTTATCTTGATATCATGGCAGTATCCAGAGACATATAGGGGACGATTGTGGTCGCATGTCCCGAGGAGAAGGTCTTTGTCACCGAAAGTGATGTCGGCCGTATGCACTTCTTCCAGTTCATCCTTCATCCTTTCCGCGGCGAGGAAGGCTTGGAATTGCTCGGGTTCTTGTAACGCCTTAATTAGTGAATCTCGCGCTTCTTTTGATAATAGGAGGGCATCGAGAATGCTGAGTTGAGAAGGTAGCTTCCTCAGGTGCGCTAGGATGTTGTAGTCCACCTTACTCTTCCTGGGAGGGTCCTTGGTAGTCAGCTCTTTCATGACTTGGTCATCTAGAGTGATATCCTCAGTGACCTTTTCCTTTCCCTTATCTTTTCTATTTGCGGGCCCGAGATTCTTTTCCGGGAGCGTACGATTGCGCAGCTGAATGTTTTCGCAGGCCTCTGGTTCTTCCTCTTTCCCCAAAACAGATTCTTTAAAGAGAGGGCCCAGAGCAATTTCTTCATCAGAGTCGCTCCCAAAGGTGAGAACTTGTGACCCTCCGGCGTTAACCATGTAACAGTTGCCGGTAGTTCTGTTGTGCCCGTCGGCAGTACTTCTTCGTTCCCGACGAGTCTTGCGTTTCATGCGCTTAAAATGTTGCCGATGAGCAACATATCCCTGCCACCATATCCTAAAGGCGTCGCACTCCTCCGTAGGGTGTGAAATTTTCCGATGATATGCGCAATAATTAGGGTGCCTCTCCGCCCCATTGAGCGTGTTTTCTTCCGAGGGTGGTAGCTTCATTTCCATTGACATGGCTTTGGCAAACCTTTTTCTCGTCTTGAATATCTTTTTGTCTGCCTCGGATGCCTTTCGATCTGGCGGGAGTACTTCAACTCTTTCGTTTAGTCGCCTGCGTTTAGATCCTTCCGATGCGGCCATCTCGCGCTCCTGATCCGCTTTACTCTTCAAACGAATCTCGTCTAGAAAGGCGTCGATCATTTCATCTGTTGGCCACACAAGCTCTGGTTCAGGCTCTGTCCCCAGTTTCTTAGTGCTAGGAGTTTTTTCATCGTCGGTAAACGAGCGGGAGATTACGTTACAACTCGCCACGTATCCCTCGGATTCATCTGACGAACTCTCTCCATCATCTTGCTCTTGAAAGATGTGGTTGAGGAACTCTTGCAGCGTGACAGGAGTTCGCGCCTTTTGATTATACTCTTCCAGCGCGTCGATTTGCTTCTGCAAGTTCGTGCGCTTGTCTCCAGGCTTCACGGGCTTCTTAGATTTCTTTTTCTTCTTCTTCGAAGACTTTGACGGTTGGGCGTGAGTACTTGGGCCATCACCACCGCTTTTTGTAGTTGGGCGCGGCTTCAGCATTCCTTCAATGATCTGGGGTTCTAGCGGGTCCTTCCATTCGACCACCGGGCACGCATGAAGGTCCCTCAGCATTCTTTTGGTTTTAGTTGATAGCACGACCTCCCATGGAGCTTCTTCAATAAAGGAATAGGTTGCCCCCGGTGTGTCTGCTCTCTTAGGAGTATGCAGCTGTGGCGGGTTCACCTTCCACTTTTCGGACAGCGCAAACTTCCCCTGGAGGTATTGATCTTCAATCCATCCTTTGAAGACGAAGCAATTCTCAATCGGATGACTTACCGTTTGATGGTAAGGGCAATAGTTAGGGTTATTCACCTCAGTGGGTTGTGGCGGGCGCCTTGGACTTGGCAAGTTTATAAGTCTGTTGCGTACTGCCAACTCGAATAACCGTTTCGTCTTGTCCCGTGGGAACGAGTAGGGACGCTTCATTTTCTCATTATAATACCGGCGTCTTTCTTCCAGTTGATCCGTCAGCTTTGGGGCATTGGGTTGCTGCTGGGCATTCGCGACGAAAGTTGCCTTTCCTTTACCCTTGTCACTCCGAGGCTCGGGCTTCGGGGGAGACGGTCTGTGACCCATCTGGTCCATCTGGGCCAACTTGTCGATTAGAGCCTGGAATGTGGTTGGCTTAAAGAACATCATGAACTGGGAGATAGTTGCATGAGGGTCTAGAGTTCCCACAAACATTCCCACTGCAGGAGCTTCTTCTATACGCTGCTCGCATTTTGACCATAAATTACACCACCGTATAGCATATTGAACCCAAGTTTCGCCTGGTTTTACCCTGGCGTTAATCAATGCCGTTATTGGAGTGCGTTCGCTGGCGCTCGCGAATCGCTGAGTGAATAGCAACTCCATTTCAGCGAACGTCTTGATAGAATCGTTCGGGAGTTCTGAATACCATTCGAACGCTGTTTCTGATAAGCTACCTACGAATTGGCGAAGCAACAGTTTATCATCACCGCCGGTGTTACCGCAAAGGGCCCTGAACTGGGCGACATGTTGGTGGGGATTGCCGGTCCCCTTATACACGTGAAATTTTGGTATTGTATAACCCGACGGATATTTGATTTGGTCGTACCAGCTTGGATACGGCCGCCCCGTTTTTACGACTTAACCAGCTGCCTCAGTCGCATGATGAACCCGGATTTGCTGGGCTATATAGTCGACCAAATCAGCCTTAGAGATTGTCTCCTCCTTGGCCGTCGAGAGGGCCGGCGGTGGATTTGACGTTTCTCCCCGGTCGTCTTCAGGAACGATTGGGGGATCCTCAGCGGGTGGGTCCTGTTGGATCATCATTCCTATCATATCTTGGAAGAGAAGGCCCATACGCTGTATGTTGGCTGCTTGTTCAGCAGCCTCTTTGTCCTTCTTCTCCAATATTCGGCGAAAGAACTCAGCGTCGGTTTCTTCCTCCTGGCGTTCGTCCGATGACGTTTCTGGGTTTTCTTTTGGCCCGGTAAGTGCGGCCATAGCATTCATCATTTCCTGGAGCTTTTGCTGTTGCTCCTGAGCTTTGGTCACCGACTGTGTAAGCGGTCTATGACCTGTAGACGCACGGCCGTCTTCCTTTCCTGACGCCATGTATACGGTATGGACCATCATGCCCCCAGACTTAGGGCGTCTGGGCTTAGTGCCTTTAGCTGTCATTGCAGGCTGGGGTATCTTCTCTGGCTTCCTCCTTTTATGAGCAGTGGAAGTTGAGGGGGCCGTTGAAGTGGGCACCCAAACAGCCTTTCGTGGTTTAGCCTGGTGACCGGCTTCCTGTTGGATTTTCAGCTTCTTATGCTGGCGGGAGAAGTTTGGATCGATCATCGAGTCTCGGGTCTGCCGCCAAACCTTATAGATCTTGGAAGACAGCCGTTGAGGGGATCGGGGCTGTTCTGGCTTTATTTCCGCAACCTTTTTTAGTGGAGGAGGAGACCTCTTTAGCACCGCAGTAGGAGAATTCCTTCGCACCTTATTTAGCATCTCGAAGCTGTTCCCAGTTGGAACGGCAGCATTAACTTCCACCGTTGAGGCTGATGGAGTTAGCCCAGAGGGGGAGTTGCCCCCAGCCTTCCTTACTCGGCGCCAGTGGCGACGTCGAGCATGTCGAGCGGACGGCGCTGGTTCAGCGGTGAGGATGGCTTCGTCTTGCCCCCTGTGTAGGTGGGGGGTCGTTGCTGGTGTTAGCCTGTTAAAGACCGATGTCCTTTGGGTAGCAGGAGCGGGAGCTGAAGCCGTTAATCTTGTAAAGACCGACTTTTTGGCCGGGGAAGCCGCCTTGGCGACTTCAGGAGCAGGACCGGTCACTTTCTTAGAAGCAGTCTTCTCTGGGATTGCAGGCCCCATTGTGGGTCCACAGGAGTCTTGGCCCAATCTAGAGAAGACCGAGGCGCTGGCGTTGGGCGACCCGTTGAGAGGGGCCGTGGCAGGGGTAAGACGATCAAAGACCGACTTCTTGGGAGCTTCCTTTGTCAGCACCGGAGCGGTGAAGCTTGTCGGCGGGAGCATGGTCCCAAAAAACAATCCCGTGGTGGCTCGAGTAACCTGTTCCACGGGCATTGTGAATAACGAAGCAGCTTGGGGTCCGTAGGCTATACCTCCTGGCGAGGCAGAGCGTTGGTTGCAATTGCAGTCCGAGCAGTTGGAGCATTTCGCAGAAGCAGAAGCCATCGATTCTTTGCTTTCTGCAATAAGCAAGACGCCAAGTCTTAGTATCTTGAAACCCAAGGGCAAACATTAGCGAACCACAATTGGTTCGCGAATCACGACACACGAAGTGTGGAGTGGAAAGAGGAAAAGGTCCCACCGAGCGTGCCAGAATCTGTTCCCCTCCGAATGACGGCGCGACTGGACGTCTTGCCTGTGATTCGGGGGCAGATGCTAATTGGTGCTATCCGTCCACCTCTCCGAAGATGCCAAGTTGATTTATGGCACCGTGTATCGAAGGTTTAAACGGATGCGTCCGATGTAGCAGACTTCGTCAGATTCCTCCTCGCTTAAGGGGTTTTTGATTGTGGGGACGCTCTTCCCTGCAGGCGCAAGCCCCTGCAGTTAATTACGCTACCGCATCGCGGTAACCACTTTCTCGTTCTCCAGATGGTCACTTCGTGTCGCATGTGTTTATTTTGTGTTTAGTTGCCCGTGGATTGTATACGGAGACTGAGTTATGTCGTCGCCCGTAGGGCGTGGACTAGCCCAAATCCGTATTATCTTAGATTTGGGTTTTGGGGTTTTGGGTTTAAGGATACGTTAGCCTCATTCGAGACTAAGATCGACTTAAACGTTTGTTAAGGATACGTTAGTCTAGTTTTCAGACTAAGATCAACTTAACAGGATCGTTTAGATCCAACAATAGAGCAATTAAGGGAGCCCTGTTGTTTAGTTTAGTGACATTGCGGTCAATAAGTAGTTTAAGGACATTGCGGTCCAGTGTTAGTTTTAAGACGTTGCGGTCAAGGTTAAGGACGTCGTAGTCCGTGGATTTAAGGACTCCACAGTCCGATGTTAGTTTTAAGACATCACGGTCAATGTTAAGGACCTCATAGTCCATGAGTTTAAGGACCCCACAGTCCGTATTAATATGTGGTCATCGGGACCCGTCACCTCTTTGAAGACGTTGAGGAATTACAACGCCAAATATCAAAGGAGTGAAGAGATGTACCCTTAAACTAAGGTAGATTAAATAATCTTTGGCCCAATTTGGAACCAAGACCAATTAATTATATTATGAGCCCATTGGCTCAGTTGAATTTGAATTGAGGACTTATAGCCAGCTTGGGCTAAGTCCAATCATGTTTAGGATATTGGCCCTCTGTTGGTCCATTAGAGGAGAGGCTTTGCCTCTAGACACTTAGCCAATGGGGCTAAAGTTAGTGTTAAACACTAAAGATCAATCAGTGTTGAACACTGAGAATGAGATTGACAAGTTAGTGTTTAACACTAAATGATAGTTAGTGTTAAACACCAGCAACAGGGCTTTCAAATTAGTGTTTATACACTAAAACAAATCAGTGTTAAACACTGGCAATGGAGATTTCAAATTAGTGTTTAACACTAAGGCAGATCAATGTTAAATACTGGAAACAGGGTTTTCCAGGTTGGTGTTCAACACTAAGAAAGTCAGTGTTAAACACTGTAAATAGATGTTTTCCAAATTAGTGTTTAAACACTAAGAAAATCAGTGTTGAACACTGGATATAGAGGTTTCAATTTTAGTGTTAAATACTAAGGCAAGAGGGGTCACGTGGTAGCACGTGAGAGCGCCCTCAATTCATTTTATTTTGCCAAAAGTATTGGATACTTTGGAGCATCACGTTCTGTCATGTGATGGGAATTCTGGTGTTTGTCCGTTAAAGTTTCAGCCAAGGGGTCACGTGATAGCACGTGATAGTGCCCTGTTTCCCTTTATTTTGTTCTACAGATAAGTGTTTAACACTTTTAATTCTGAAAGCCATCACGTGTGGGCACGTGATGGAGGCCTGCGCTTTGATCTGTTAGAATGTTCATTAGGGGTCACGTGTCGACACGTGAGGGCGCCCTAAAGCTCTTTTCTGTTTCTTTTCAGGGGTCACGTGGTAGCATGTGACCCTATTCCTTTGCCTGTTTGAAGATGTGTTTATCTTTTTAAGAATTGAATTCTTCATAGGATTAAACCCTGGCAATAACTTTAGAGGAATTAAATTCCTACTTTCTTTTGAAGAATTATATTCTTAAATAGGGTTAAACCCTCATTTCTTCTTTCTTGAGGGAATTAAATTCATGTTATTTTAACAGAACTAAGTTCTTAACTAGGGTTAAACCCTGATTCTGTTCATTCTGAAGGAATTAAATTCCCATAACATAGGGTCAAACCCTAATTTTATTTTAAAGGAATTAAATTCCTATAGTTCTGTGAGAATTAAATTTTCAAGCTTCCATTCCCTCTCTATACTTTGGATCTGCATGGCAGGATCTCAACCCATTGAGAATTAAATTCTCAACTCAAGGGGAGATGTGCACTTTACAGATCCTCCACCAAAGAGAGAACTATGTTCTTCTGTTTTATATCAGAGTTAAACTCTGTTGAGAATTGAATTCTCTTTTCCCTTCAAAAAGCCTTCCCTTTCTTATCTAGGGTTTTCTTTTGCAGAAGATCTAAATTCCTCCAAAGTATCAAGGCTCTCCTCTTTTTTATGTATCGATTCCTTTCTGCATGTCTGTCCCTCTGTGTGTCTCTTGGCTCCTATTTATAGGAGAAGCAGCCGAATCAATTAGTTTTGGTGAATCTTTCATTGAGAGATTTAATTTGTATTCACCATTCGTTTTGGACCTTTGAATTATTATGTGAATTTTAATCACCATTGGATTTTAAATCCCGAGATTCTCCTTTATTATTTCGGTTAGATTTTAAGGGGAAATCTTTCCAAGTTCAGGCTTTTTCCATAAATGGGTGATATTTAAGAATCTTTAAATCTTTAATTCAATCGGTTCCTTTGGAAAGATTTGAGAGGCCTTTTCTCAGAATTTAATTCTGTTAACAGATAAGCTTTGAAAGCCGGTCACGTGTGGCCACGTGACCCTTGGTCACGTGTGGGCACGTGACCCCCTTGGAACGAGACCTCTTCTTCCTTTTTGCGCTCTGCCTTCTGGCTGCCGCTTAGCCGTCACGTGCCACCACGTGACCCCTGGTCACGTGTGAGCACGTGACCCTCGCCTGGAGCCTTTTTCTTGATTTGATCAGGGAATTGAGTCTGCTGCTTTTGAGTGTCACGTGCCAACACGTGACCCTGGTCACGTGGGAGCACGTGACCTCTTCTGAAGCCTTTTCCTTGATTTGATCAGGGAACCGATGTGCCTTTGAAGCCGCTTTTAAATGTCACGTGCCAACACGTGACTCTGGTCACGTGGGGAGCACGTGACTCTGGTCACGTGGGGAGCACGTGACCCTTTCTGAACCCCTTTTCTTTGATGTAGTCGGGAAGCTGAATCTGCCTTGCCGATGCTTTTAGGTGTCACGTGTCAACACGTGACTGCTGGTCACGTGCTAGCACTGATGCCTCCTTCGTAACTTTTCCTGATTCTAAATCAGGAAACAGTAAATTTTGAATAAAATTCATGTACTAGAATAGTAAAATAATAGTATCCATAGACGGAACTAACTCAACACCCAAACGGCGGAGACTCAACGCCCAAATGGTGGAGTACAATCCATACAAAATATACGACGTCCAATCTCCAATCCGTGCAGTTCCTGCTGTAATCTTCACTGAACGGTGAGATTCATTGCTAAAGGTTGGTGACTAAGTGCATCAGTAACTACGTTCACCTTTCCAGGATAATACTGTAGGTTGATGTCGAAATCCGCCATGAGTTCTAACCATTTTCTCTGCCGCATGTTAAGTTCTTTTTGAGTAAATATAAACTTCAGACTTTTGTGGTGTAAGTGATCAAAGATGCGGGCTTAATGCGGGCTTAACACATGGTGTAAGTGATCAAAGATCACTCCTGCAGGATTATGATAAAATATGGTTAATGCAAGAAATTGGTATCTACACTGAAGCAAAGAAATGAGAAATCTTCACCTTCCAGAATTCGGGGAGACGCGGAAGAGAGGGGTGGAACCGTGACAGTCAGGGCAATGACCGGTGGTAATTCTTCAGTCAGTACAGTATCAGGGTTTACCACGCCTATACTCAGAATAAAGAAGATATCATTAGAGATGCCTAGCGGGATTAAAAACTCAATGATAATAACTCAAGGAGTACCTGATAGGGCAGAAATCGAGACAGTACCCAAAGCGTCACCAGTTGTGACGGCTTCCTCGGTTTCCATAGGGAAAGTGGATTCAGCATCCACACCTTCATCCCCTGTCTCGATAAGGGCCGTCGTAATGCTTGCATCACCCGCCGATACCAAGGATCAACAGGGAGAAGAAGCGGCTGTTGGAACAATCCCAGATTCCAGAGGAAGGTTTGCCACTTCAGGATTTTTAATTTCCGGCACTTCACCTGCCACGCCATCACCTAAATTTGACCCTGTTAAAAAAATGCGTGTTATGATTCAAGAAAAAGGCTATTACGAAGGATTGTGCATTGTTCTACCTTGAAGTAGCTGTTCAACCTCTTCTCGAGCCGCACGCACAACCTGTTTATGGGCAGTGGACATGGCAGAAGGAACATCCACCAGAAGAATGCCAGAGGGTTGAGCATTACTCGAACATGCGCCCGCGGCCAAGATAGCCTGACGTTCCCTCGCAGCGTGCATTCTACACTTCCTCACAGCCTGGGCTGTATAAACCGCTCTCCTCAAAACTTCTGACAGGGGGACATCGTCGTCCAAATCGGGCTCGGTCTCCGGATCCGCTGTAGCATCCGTCATCGGCTGCTTCAGCAACGCTTCCTGTGGTGGCCTTGGGAATGCCTCAGCCATAGTCGGTGGCTCTGAAGGCTTTTCTGCATCACCACCCAGGATTGACATTACACTCGGAACAACCTGGGTCGTGGTGGTTCTTGTAATAGGATAAAGAAAAGAGTCAGGTCATGAATAAAAGGAACTAAAGATGTAAAGGCGTAGTGAAACGAATCATACCAAGGCCCAAGGAGGCACAGAGCCTCTCCTCTTCCTCAAACGTCTTAACGGACGCCAAGAGAGCCTTTTCAGGGACGCCAAGAGAGCCTTTTCAGCAGAAATGCCTGTTAAGAAAAAGAGCGTTAATAAAGCGTAATAAGTTTTAAAAAAGGGGGATATATACAGAAGAGTATAAACGAAGTATACCGGACTCCGCAATAAAGGCTAATGCCGCTTGTTCACGGGCCAGTCGTTTGGAAACTTCAATGGCAGCCTGAAAATCGGTATCGGTCACAGGCGCATCGAACAGACCATCGTTGGTGCCATACTCGCACAAGCCCTCGCTATAAGAAGCATGAGGCTCCTGGCCGAATACGACGTTGTAAGGTGTTTTTCGTCACCCCATTGAGATGGGAATACGCGCTCGCTTATCAGGCGCATTACAGATTCCCCCTGCCTATGGTAGACTGGGGTTTATTAATTGTGGGGATCCGAATCTCCGGCAGCCGCGGACTAAGCTGCCGTTAATTACCCCTCGCCTTTAGAGCGAGAGAACCTCCGATTGACGGGTCAAACAGGTCATGCGAACTCAATGTGCAATATGCGTGTGTTGTGTTTTGGAGGGGGCTTGGATATATCAGGAGCCTCGCAGAGTTTACGGGGGTTCCGCTACCCGGATAGCGGGCTGGGGGTCAAGGTGGCTAGCAGCCCCTTTGCGGGGTGCGGGGCAGTGCCCTGTTAGAAATTTTTTTAACGAGGACAGTGTTGTGGAGTATGTGTGTGTGTGTATACATACATACATACATACATACATACATACATACATACATACATATATATATATATATATATATATATATATATATATATATATATATATATATATATATATATAAGGAAAGGCATCCAAAAGATGCGTGGGAGAAGGCGCCAGCGCCTCATGTGTGCAGCACGTGGGCGCTGGGCGCAAGGCCCTAGCGCCTCACGTGTACGGCATGCGGGCGCTGGGCGCAAGGCGCCAGCGAAAAGTAAAAGGGGGGTTTCAGCCCCCCGTACTGGGAGTTGTACTCCAATTGACTTTTGGGAGTTAAACTCCTTAAAAAAAGATGTATTATTATTTTCAATTTATTCTTATGGAGTTGAACTCCCAGAAACTTTGATTTGTGGAGTTAAACTCTAAGAAATCTTTGTAAATGCTCAAGGGGATCCATTTCTTCTCCCCTGAGCCTTAGATCTTTCCCAAGATGGGATCTCTGGAGATGAGTCTCCTTCCTCCTCCTTTGTCGGCCGAATTTTGGAGAACAAGAGGGCGGTGAGATTTAAAAATCTTCCCCTTTTGAGATCAAATGGGAGATCTGAGCTCCCCTTTGTGGGTTTTGTGGTGAAAAACTATTTATTTTTGGAAGAAGAAGAGTAAAACTCTTGATTTAATTCAAAAAGGGAAAAAGGTTTTAGAACCTTGAGGAAGGAGAAGGAGGCACAAAAACCCTAGATTTTTTAGGGGAATGAAAAGTTTTTTTCTTCTTATCATGTTGCCTTATATAGGCATACACATTTACATATAGCCCCTTAGGCTTTACAAAATGGCATTTTGCCCATCCCATGTCCCATGTGCTCATTTCTTTTGCACATAAGCCATGTGCTTTACAAAAATTTAGCTTTATGCCAATTTTTCTTACATTCATGTATGAAAATTACATCAAAATTATTTATTACATAATTTTTTATTTCGGCATGGTGAAGGCCGGCCGCGGGGTTCGACTTGGGCATGGGCCCACTTGCTTGGGCTTAGGCCCGCTTACTTGGGGCTGACCTTAACTTTGACCCGGTCAACTGGGGTGCAAATTTTGACCCCAACAGACGTCAGCAGAGAATAAGGATTTCTTCTTCTTCTGCGAACTGGCACCAACAACCGATGATAAGAACTTTCGCTTAACAGGCTTCTTCGGACGGCGGATCCCGATCTCCTAACTAATGCCCGATTCCGGAGACACCACGGTTACCGCTGTCGCAAGAACATCTGGTCAAGGCTTATTAGGAAAAGTGCACGGGGCTATAACCATGGTGACCTTTCTCAAAGAAGGGAGCACGACTGCCCGCCGCTTCAGTGGGACCGCTGGATTACTGGCTGGGACAACATCCTTAAGGTCAAGCAGCAGCCGCCTCTCCTCCTTGATGACAACACCCGTTGCATGCTGGTACCAAGCAACATAAGCATTCGAAGCCTTTGGAATATAACTCGTCTCGCTGATGAGGAAATGGGACCCCGTATTTAACCACATGAAATGATGCGCCGCACCGCGAACGCCCTCTTCCGTAGCAACCAGATCAATCAGGAATGCTTCAAGAGGAACGCCTTGGTTGTAACCTGATTGCTGGGCAAAGCGATGCCGGTTATACCTCATAAACAGCACCGAGGAATTCTATTTAAATACCAGAAAACCTGGCCTGATAGAATACAGGTGCACAACCTCTCGAGCCCTCAACATAAAAGCCCCATCTTTGAAAACATCATGCAACGGTTGGATCACTTTGGAAGATTCTTTACCGATGGTCAGGACTTTATCGACAAAGGTCATGCTGTCTCCAACCATGCGTGGGCGAAGGAGCAATCGCCGAGCCTCCCGCTGTGTTGGGTCTGGAGCAGAAACGTCGACTAGGTGCATGACCCGGGGAAAATTGTAGCATTCGTAAAATCGGGGTCGTTTGTGAACACCAAAAGCACCCAGCACGTGCATCTCGATCCATGAGGTGAAATAGTGCAATGGGAGATTTACGGGCTTTACCCCCGGCTGAGTAGTGTCGGCTGCTAAACTCAGGCCATGATATAAATGAGCCAGTCCCGCGACCCTAATGGCTATGCGCGTCCCCGCGGCGATGCGATGAGCTGAATAAAATACAGATGGTCTCATATAGCGAGGGTACATCGGAAGCGCAAACCAACTCAGCCATAAGCCGATAAACCCTATGAAGAACGTCTCCTCGTCAATGTCCAGAGCGGCAATCTCTGCGAAGGGGGCGACTGGAGTATCCGGAATAAAGAAGTTCTTTAGATCTGCCTTCGCGGTCGGCAAGTTTTCCGAACCAAATCCGAACGGTTCGTCGAGTTTGGCGAACTTCACAGCTCGTTTAGACAGAGCCTCCGGACGAAGAAAACGGTCGATGAAATCTTTGAAGCTAACTCCGTGTCCACCAAACTCCAGGAATAAGCTCTCGTACATATTCAACACCTTGATCAAACTTGGAAACTAGTGTTGAACGGCATTCTCCAGAGTAAGACCCATTACCACTGATTTGGTGACAAAGATATACTCGTTAAGGGGAAGTATCTCCTCATAATATTCCCCTCTGACGGGTAATCCAGATATCTCCGCAAACTCTTCCAATGATATTGAAACCTCCCGATCCGATAAGAGAAATATGTGGGTCGGGATGTTCCATTGTTCCAGAAAAGATTTGACCCACCACACATGAGGAGTGTGGTAGTAAAAGAGGGACGCATGGATCGCGGGATACAGCCCGGTCCTCAGAAGCAGCGATTTCTTGGCCGACAGGATATATCGGGCCCACTGCAGATAGCCAGCTGAATGACGGGGAGCCTGTTAGTGATATATGCCCTAGAAGCCATTATTGTATCATACTGGTTTATATATTATATATTGGAAGCTTGGGATATACACGGATATAGTAACAGTCTTGCTTGAAATGGTAGTATGCTACCTGGTTTGTTTCTACCTCAATATGTGCATGTGTTTCTTTTAGCATATCGCTTATACATATTGGTAGAGCCCTTAGGATCTTTGCTTAATTACCAACGTTGTGATGGCAGTCACACCAGTGGAAGCTGGGTAGTCTATAAGCACATCCTTATATAAGTCTCTAGTCGTAGGATTATCGAGACGGGGCATCGATACTCCAGAGTAGACTAGTGTATATGCTTCTCATCCCAGCAGGAGAGATGGTCTGTCCCACAGCCATTAGTACGTCGTACTGGAGATAGTATGCAGGTGCTCATTGGGTTATGAGTACACTGGATAGGATTCGTAGGGAACTGCTGGTGGGTATTATACCTATCGTCGGGTAGCAGTTCCCAGGTGACATGAGTACAGCTTAGTCCGTCGACTTGACACTTCTACTTCGCCTCGAGTGTGTTCCCACTATTCTTAGATTACTACCCTACCACGAGTCAAAGGAGTCGTACAAACAGGTATTAGTTGGGTGCAGTCCCGAAGCACTTGGAGGCAGTGGCGGTTAGATAGGATTCGTCTCTCCCAGTATTGGGGGTTGATATCGCGCTATGTTCGGAAAGCCATTACACAAAGTCCCTGGCCAGGGCAAGCGAGATTTACTGGTAGGTACTCCAGTAGTTTCTCAGGGTATTTTGGGATACACTCTAGCATGACTTATTGCGCTGTTAGGGGTCTGACGATTACCGCCCCCTAAGCCCGATATGCGATACTCTTAGACGAACAGACCGGACTGTACGGAGATTGTCACAGATAGGCTCAGTAGGAGTTCGGATGAGTTTGCTCATCGGCCTTTTTATTGACAGATATCTGGGTAGTCGTTACGTGCAGCTAGTACCGCTAACGGCTTTTGGTTAAACCCACTGCCAGCGTAGTATCGAGTTTTTAGAGTCCCACACAAAAGGTTTCCCTGCATCGAGCAAAAGATGTAGAGGCCGTATAGTTTTACGGTAGGGCTTCGATCACATACGTGTACTTATGCACGTATGATGTTCGGACGGATAATACTAGTGGACTTTGCTTTAAGCCGGATCCTAATATTATATTGTTGGATTATTTTCTTCTCTTTGTATTCGTATTTTTCGGAATACGGATACGGGTATGTATATATGGATGAAGAGTATTCTTGTAATTTACTCAAGATTGCTTCTAGAAGAAGACACCTCAATTTGTATTTAATCTTTTGATTAAAAGATAAATGAGGTGGAGGTATGAGGTGGAGTTTTACATTAAATGAGGCATGGCTACTTGGTGACTCATGGCATGACTCACTAGATGACTCATGAAGCATGCTTGATATTTTGGTGAGATATTTTCTTATGCATTATTGGTATGCTTTATTAGTCAACAAGAGGGAGCCATCTTCATTCACTTATTATTCTTCACTCTCTTTTCCTCAAGCTTCCCTTCTTCTTCCTCTAACCCTAAATGTCTCATGTGTTGAGAAACCTAGGGTATTTAGAGACAAACTAATCCATCTTCACTCTCTACATCATCTAGAACATCCAGTTTAGCGAACTAGGTGCCCTAGTTACCTCGGATTTAAGGTAGGAGCTCAGACTATAGACACTCGGGTAGATCGTCTTTGACTTGAGAGGACCGACGATAAGGCCCGATCCGTGTACGATCCGAGGAGCCTATGACGAGGAGGAGGACAGAAAGAAGACCCAAAGGACATGGTTCTGTGATGTATAACTTTCTATCCGAGTAGTTAATCTCAAATAGTTTTGCTAGTTAAGGTTTAGTATCGATCCTGGAGTTCAAGTCGATGTTGTGAAGCCCATAAAAATCGTATTTTGCGTATTCCGCCTCCCCGCGAACCCGCGGGGTGCGCGACATCGACTTACAGTGGTATCAGAGCCTACTAAACCTTAGCTAACAGTTTATACAATGTGTAAAACTACGAAACCGAAATAACTCCAAAACACAAAACAAGAAATCCAAGTTTCTGTCGATTTTTTCAGAGGCTCTAATTTTTTTTAAAAACAATTGCAGAGTGCTCTATTTGTTGTGAGATGAACGTAGAACAAAAAGGAAGCAATTCCACCTGAATCTGGCTAGCCAAACACTCAAAATGACCGTCCTCACCGGGTCCAAAGTGTGGAAATGCCTTGAATTTTGTTCTCTGTTTTAGTCTCTTGGATCTAAGGTTTCAGGTGTTGTTTGATTTTGCCAATTTTGATTATACTGTTATCTTTCTATTATGGTAATACGGAGTATTTCGAAGTTGCGGTTTTAACGTAGTTTAACATGTTTCAGTTTAATATATGTGTTCGTAAACTTCCGCTAATTGCTATATGTCAGCTAGTTGGGAGTTGCACATATCTGTGATGTTGATTGTGTATATGGATATGTTGAATCGTCGTGGATGAATAGCCGGGGGATGTGAGAAGAGAGTTTCTTTCATTCGATGTAAAATTGTAAAGTGATGTAATATTATTTTGCGGGGTGTTTCGCCCAATCAGAGCAAAGCTCTGTTTGAATTCAAAATTTAAAATTTTTGAATTTTTGAAGCAACGCTTCAAGTCTCAGGCGCAATGCGCCGCGTGTCTGGCGCTAATATATCAGCGCAGCGCCCAAGAAGGCGCACCCAATCAGAGCAAAGCTCTGTTTAGAGGAAGCAACGCTTCAGATCCTTTGCGCTGCGCGCAACGCGCCACGTGTCCAGCGCAGATACATTAGCGCAGCGCACCCAATCAGAGCAAAGCTCTGTTTAAAGGAAGCAACGCTTCAGATCCTTTGCGCTGCGCGCGACGCGCCACGTGTCCAGCGCAGATACATTAGCGCAGCGCGCCCGATTAGAGCAAGGCTCTGTTAAAGGAAGCGCCGCGCTGCGCTCTGCGCTGTGCGACACGTAGCAACACAGTTGCGCTGCGCGACACGTGTCAGCGCAGATGCGCTAGCGCAGAAAAAGGGGCTAAGTGCCAAAGGCAATTTAGCCATGCAAAATTACATGCACTTGATAACAACAAATTAAAATACGATGCACAAGCACAACAAAGAGTTCAAATAAAAAGAACACTTAACAGATAACAAAATACTTAATCAAAACATTTATTTATTATTAAATCTAAAAAAGATCACCGAATACGGGATCAGAGAGACAAGGGTTCACAAAAAGAAAAAGAAAATTATTCAGCTCCCTCTCCGCCTTCTCCATCGCGTCGAAGCGGCGATCTTCCCGAGGGGTAGCCATCCAACGGTCGACGCCGCATTCCTGGGAGAAAGTGGCGATGACGACTCGACGAGCCCGTATCTGGCTCAGCAAGTGGAAAGAGCAGTCCCTCAAGGGTTTGGTGATCAAGTGCGCTTCGAGAAAGCACTCGATCTTATCTTCGGCGGCATCCAGCATTGCTGAGGACATCTCTGCTGGAGGAGGGGGAATGTCGGCGAGCGCCGAGGCAAGGATCATCCGAAGCCAAATGGAATTCGGAGGGAGAGGAGACCCCACACGAGTCAAAAGCTCGTGCATTGCAGCGTCGCATTGCTCGTCCGAGAAAGAAGGGTCCACCAAACGTGCAGCAAAACGGGGAACGATGTCCCGGATCGGCACCTCCCATGGTTGTCGGCGGGCATGAGGGCGGTTGCAAGCCATGATCGAAGAAGTTCTCTGAAAATGAGAGAAGAAAAGGCTCAGCCTTGAGTTATATATATAGACACAAGCACGGAAGATTCTGTGCACAATGAAATCATTGCCAAGGCCCGGGAAATCAGAATTTTGGGAATACAAGTTTGACTTGAAAAGAGGAGATGAAGCGGCGCTTCTGATTCTCCAAAATTTAATAAATGAAGCAACGCTTCAGATCCTCTGCGCTGAGCGCAACGCGCCACGTGTCAGGCGCAGATATATCAGCGCTGCGCCCAAGAAGGCGCGCCCAATCAGAGCAAAGCTCTGTTTAAAGGAAGCAACGCTTCAGATCCTTTGCGCTAGCGCTCTGCGCTCTGCGCTGCGCGACACGTGTCAGCGCAGATGCGCTAGCGCTCTGCGCTGCGTGACACGTGTCACGCGCTGGGGAATCTGCGCCAAACTAAATTAAGGTTTTTAAGAAATCTTTTCTGTTCCTGTTGGAACAAGAAGATTTCCTTCTGCAAAGCAGAAGCCCTTGGATCAAAGATCCAACGGTGGGGAAAATTCCCCAAATCACTCAGAGGATGATCTCTTTAACAAATTTAACTAATTTGTGAGCACTATAAAAAGGACCTTAGGCCTCAATTCAAAGGCATGGAAATTTCTCTTGAGAATTCAAGAACTTTAAACAGAAAGAACTCCGAGAAAATTTCAAGAAAAAGGTAAAGAACCTTCATGGATTAGAAGAAATTCCTTCTAAAAGACCATTAGTCTAAAAAAGTATAAGATCAATGATCTTTATACAAAAAGAAAACAGTGCTTTGCACTTCTTGTGAACCTTCGGTTCTTTAAAAACGATATAAAAAAAAAATAAAATAATATAAAATAAAATAAATAAAAGAATAGTGCTTTGCACTTTTATGAACCTCTGTTCTTCGAACAAAGAAGAAATTTATTTTTTCTTTGATCTAATTTAGATCAAGAACTTAAACAGTGCTTTGCACTTCCCTTCTTGAATCTAAAAAGATTCTTAGTGCTTTGCACTTCCAAGTTGCGCCGCTGCGCTCTTAAGAGAGCGCCACGTGTCGGCCATAAAACCACTTGCGCTAATCGCCCTTAAGATAGAGCTTTGCTCTCTGGAATTGGCGCAACTCGCTGAGAGCGCGCCACGTGTCAGCAGCGCAACAGCGCATTGCACTGCGCTAGTGCGCTTGCGCTCATCAGAGCACGACACGTGTCATCACCATATGGACTTGCGCTCATTACTTAGCGCAAAGCGCAGATGCATTGAAAAGGGCCAAGCCCAATTAAGAGAAGGCCTAACAGGCTCAATAAAGCGCAAATACATTATTTTAAGGGGCAGAGTCCAAACAAGAACAGATGCTTTGCATCATTTATAAATGGGCAGAGCCCAAACAAAATATTCAGAATGCTATGCATTTTAAAAAGGGGCAAATCCCAAACGAAGTAGATGCTTTTGCAAATGGGCAGAGCCCAAAATAAACTGATATTCTGTATCTTTTGCGAGTAGAGCCTAAATAAAAAAATGCAATGCAAATAAAATGCTGAAATGGACTTAGCCCAATCGTGGCCATAAGTCCTTAAATTAAATTGACTGAGCAAAATGGCTCTCCTAAATCAATCTACATCCGGTTCGAGGGTACATCTCCGAACTCCTTTGACATCCGTCGTTGTAATTCCTCAACGACGTCAAAGAGGTGACGGGTCCCAACGACCACACATCGCTATGGACTGCGGGGTCCTTAAACTCGTGGACCGAGACGTCCCTAAACTAATAACGGACCGAGACGTCCTTAAACTAATATTGGACCGAGACGTCCCTAAACTAATAACGGACCGAGACGTCCCTAAACTAATATTGGACCGAGACGTCCCTAAACTAATAACGGACCGAGACGTCCTTAAACTAATATCGGACCGAGACGTCCCTAAACTAATATCGGACCGAGACGTCCCTAAACTAATATCGGACCGAGACGTCCTTAAACTAATGTCGGACCGAGACGTCCTTAAAGTAATGATGGACCACTACGTCCCTAAACTGGCATCGGACCGAAATGTCCCTAAACTAATATCGGACCACCACGTCCCTAAACTGGCGATGGACCACTACGTCCCTAAACTGGAATATGGACCACTACGTCCTTAAACTGGCGACGGACCGAAACGTCCCTAAACTAATAATGGACCACCACGTCCCTAAAACTGGCCATGGACCGCCACGTCCTTAAATTGGCACAATAGAGCCCAAATGCTCTTTTGTCGGATCTAAACGGTCCCGTCTAAGTTGATCTTAGCCCCAAACACGGCTAACGTATCCTTAAACACTTAAATGGACTATAAAACCCTCAATCAGCTTTGGCTCAAGGGTACATCTCTGAGCTCCTCTGACACCTATCGTTGTAATCCTTCAACGATGTTAGAGAGGTGATGAGTCCCGATAGCCATAAATTAAATGAATCACCACGTCAGGTTGATCTTAGTCCAAAACAGGACTAACGTATCCTTGACGAATGTTTAAGTTGATCTTAGTCGCAACGCGACTAATGTATCCTTAAACCAAAAACGCCAAACCCAAATCTAAGTAAATACGGATTTGGACTAATCCACGTCCTACGGGCGACGGCATTACTCAGTCTCCGTATACAATCCACGGGCAGCCACAAACAAAACAAACACACACGACACGAAGTGAAATTCTGGAGAAGGAGAAAGTTGTTACCGCAAAGCGGTAGCGTAATTAACTGCAGGGGCTTGCGCCTGCAGGGAAGAGCGTCCCCACAATCAAAAACCCCTCAAGCGAGGGGGAATCTGACAAAGTCTGCTGCATCGGCCGCATCCGTCTAAACTTTCGATACATGGTGCCATAAATCAACTTGGCATCTTCGAAGAGGTGGACGGATAAAAACCAAATAGCATCTGCCCCGAACCTCTGGCACGTGACGTCCTAACGTCGCAGGCCGCCGTTCGGAGGGGAACAGATTCTGGCACGCCCGGTGGGACCTTTTCCTCTTTTCACTCCACACTTCGTGTGTTGTCTTCGCGAATCAATCGCGGTTTGTTAAATGGTTGTCTTCGGATTTCAAGTTGCTAAGATTTGGTCTTTTATCTGGCGCAGAACTCAAGCATCCATGGATTCCCACTGCACCAAATGCGCGAAGCACCACTGCAACGGACGCTCCACCTCACCGAGAGGTGTAACATATGGGCCCCAAGCGGCCTCTTTCCTTACTCTGCCGGTAGAGCAGGTGACCCAGGCCACCACCGGCCTATTTTTCGGGACCATGGTCCCCCCTGCAAGCTTCTCTATGCCGATATCCGCACCAGAAGCAAACAAGAAGTCGGTATTTGACCGGCTCACTGCTACCACGACCCCTGTCAACGGGTCGCCTGCTACTAAACCGACAGCCTCCGTTTTCACCAGGCTAGGTCAGAACTATAAAGTGGCCGTCCCAAAGAGGGCAACGGCCGCTGCTTTGGAAGTCGTTAAAGCGGCTTCTCCTATCAGAAAGTCGGTCTTCACAAGATTGACGGCTCCTACTCCTCCTCCAGCTGGCCAAAAAGCATCAGTCTTTGATAGGCTGACATCAGCAGTTACCCCACATCCAAACGGGGGGCAACAAGAAACTATCCCGAGTTCCGAGCCAGTCCCAATGGCTCGTCGTGCGCGACGTCGTCATTGGCAGCGAGTAAGGAAAGCAGGGGGCAACTCTCCCTCAGGGCTAACCCCACCTGCTCCAGTGGTGGAGGTCAATGCTGCTGTTCCAACTGGGAACAGCTTCGAATTGCTGAGGAAGGTGAGAAAGAACTCTCCGGTTGCTATATTGAAAAGGTCTCCTCCGCCCATGGAAAAAGCTTCGGAGACGAAGCAGGAACAGCCCCCTCAACGGCTATCCTCAAAAGTTTATAAAGTATGGCGTAGGGTTCACGACTCTGTGATCGATCCAGACCACTTGCGTCACCAGAAAGGGCGAAGGTGGAAAATAACAAAAACTGCCCCATTAAACAGCAGGGGGCAACAAATGCTAGAATGCCCGCTTCAACGGCTCCTTCAACCTCGAAGGCCCACAAAAGAAGGAGGCCAGAGAAAGCTCCCGCAACAGCAGCAAGAGTTAAAAGCGGTGAGCCTAAACGCCCCAAGTCAGGGGGCATAACAGTCCATACGGTCTATATGGCTTCTGGAAAGGAAGAGAGTCGTACTTCTACGGGTCACCGACCACTTACCCGGTCGGTAACCAAGGCCCAGGAGCAACAACAGAAGCTCCAGGAGATGATGACTACAATGGCCGCACTCACGGAGCCAAAGGAGAATTCTGGGACGTCCTTAGACGAACGACGAGAGGAAGAGACCGACGCCGAGTTCCTCCGCCGAGTACTGGAAAAGAGAGACAAAGAGGCTGCTGAACAAGCAGCCAATATACAGCGTATGGGCCTCCTCTTCCAGGACGTGATAGGAATGATGATACAACCAGACCCCCCAACTGAAGAACCCCCGATCGTCCTTGAAGATGATAGGGGAGAGACATCGAATCCTCCACCGGCTCTATCCGCAGCTAAAGAGGATACCATATCAAAAGCTGATTTGGATGAATATATCGCCCAACAAATACGGGTGCATCAGGCGACTGAAGCAGCCGGTCAGATCGTGAAAATGGGGCGGCCATATCCGGGCTGGTATGACCAAATCAAGTACCCGCCGGGTTACACTATTCCCAAGTTTCATGTTTACAAAGGGACCGGCAATCCCCATCAACATGTGGCCCAATTCAGGGCGCTTTGCGGTAATACAGGCGGCGACGACAAGCTTTTGCTTCGCCAGTTTGTTGGAAGTTTATCTGATACGGCGTTTGAATGGTATTCTGAGCTTCCCAACGACTCTATAAAAACCTTTGCGGAGATGGAGCTACTCTTCACCCAACGCTTTGCGAGTGCTAGTGAGCGTACTCCGATGACGGCGCTGATTAACGCCAGGGTAAAGCCCGGCGAGACGTGGGTTCAATACGCTATACGGTGGCGTAATCTATGGTCTAAGTGTGAACAGCGCATAGAAGAAGCCCCTGCGGTGGGAATGTTTGTTGGAACGCTTGATCCACAGGCGACTATCTCGCAGTTCATGATGTTCTTCAAGCCGACTTCCTTCCAGGCTTTGATCGACAAATTAGTGCAGATGGACCAGATGGGCCATAAACCCCCTCTCCCGAAGCCGGACTCCCGAAACGATAAAGGAAAGGGAAAAGCGATCATCGTCGCTAATGCCCAACAACAACCGAACGAATCGAAGCCGGTTGCTCGTCCGAACAATACGCGCCCATACGTACCCCTTGAGGACAGGATGGGACGTGCTTACTCCTTCCCCCGTGATAAAACAAGGAGGCTATTCGAGCTGGCATTGCGCAACAGGCTCATAAATCTGCCAGATCCAAAACGTCCGTCACAACCAAGTGACGTCAATGAGCCCAATTACTGCCCTTATCATCGAGTGCTAGGCCATCCAATTGAGGATTGCTACGTTTTCAAGAATTGGCTTGAGAACCAGTACCGTCAGGGCAAATTTGCGCTATCTGACAAATGGAAGGTTAATCCTCCGCAGCCCCACACCTCTAAGGGGACGAATACGCCGGGGGCAACATGCTCCGTCATTGAAGAAGCTCCCTGGGAGGTTGTATTATCAGCCAAAACGAGGAGAATGCTAAATGATCTTCAGACCTGTCCAGCAGTCAAGTGGAAGAACCCCTTGGAACCGCAGGTTATTGAGGGGATGTTGAAGCCACGACCGATTCCGAAGACCGATGATAGCAGTTCAAGCGCTCATAGTCAGCCATCAAAATCTTCGAAAAAGAAGAAGAAGAAATCTAAGAAGCCAGTTAAGCCTGGTGACAAGCGCACGGACTTACAAAAGCAAATCGATGCGCTGGATGAATATAACCAAAAGGCGCGAACTCCCATTACGCTCCAAGATTTCCTCGATCACGTCTTCCAAAAAGAAGATGAAGGAGAAAGTTCATCGGATGAATCTGACGAATATGTGGCAAGCTGTCATATGATCTCCCATTCGACCACTAACGATGAAGGAAATTCTGGCACTGAAACGCCGGGGGCAAATGCCGAATCAGGAACCCCAGGGTTACCGGTTGAAATGATTAGTGCGTTTCTTAATGAAGCTCGGTTGAAAAGCAAGGCTGATCGAGAACGCGAGATGGCTATATTCGAAAGGGCTAAGCGTCAGCGACTTGAGGAAGGAGCTGAAATGATCCCGTTGGAGCAAAATGCCTCCACCACTGACAAAAGCCAATTCAAGATAAAAAAGAAATTTGCTAAGGCCCTATCGATGGGCATGAAGCTACCACCCTCTGAAGAAAAAGTTACTGGCGCGGTAGAAATGCACCCCTCTTATTGCTTATACCATCAGAAGGTCTCGCATTCCACCCAAGATTGCAAAGCTTTCAATGGATGGTGGCAAGGATACGTTGCTGATCGACAACGATTTAAACGGGAAAAACGTAAAATTCGCCGAGAGCAAAGAAATGCGACTAAAAAACTTGAAAGAACTGCCGGCAATTGTCACATGGTTAACACTACCGGGTCACAAGTGCCTACATTTGGGAGCGACTCCGATGAAGAGCTAGAGCTTGGCCCCCTCTTCGAAGAATCCACTTCGGGAAAAGAAAAAGAACCGAAGGCCTGCGAGAATATACAGCTGCGCAATCGAACATTACCCGAAAAGAACCTCGGACCCTTGAATAAGAAAAACAAAGGGAAAGAGAAGGTCTCTGAAGACATCGCTTTGGATGACCAAGTTGCGGAAGAGTTAACAGCCAAGAATCCCCCAGAAAGGAATAAAGTAGATTATAATGTCTTGGCGCATCTGAGAAAGCTACCCTCACAACTCAGCATTCTCGATGCCCTATTGCTATCAAAAGAAGCGAGGGATTCTTTGATTAAGGCCCTACAAGATCCGGACCAGTTTCAAGCCTTCCTAGCCGAACAAAAGATGAAGGATGAATTGGAAGAGGTGCACACAGCCGACGTAGCTTTTGGTGATGAAGACCTTCTCCTCGGGACGTGTGAACACAATCGCCCCCTTTATGTCTCAGGATACTGCCATGACATAAAGATAGGAAAAATCTTGGTCGATAACGGATCGTCTGTCAATTTACTCAATGTGCGAGTATTAAAGGAGATTTGCATGAGTGTCCAACACCTCGCCCGGGACAAAATCACCATCTCCGGTTTCGACTCTCAATCCTCAAAGACTCTTGGATCTGTGATATTGACGCTACGCTTCGGGGTGCTCGTCACAGACATCAAATTCCATGTTATAGACGCCAAGACGTGCTACAATGCTCTGCTCGGCCGACCATGGCTACACGAATACAATATCATCCCTTCTACACAGCATCAGTGCATGAAGTATTCTAGGGACGGCCTCGAGTACACAGTAGCAGGGGAGTTGAATCCGTTTTCCGTAAACGAAGTTCGCAAGTATGAAGATGCCAAATACTTCTTACCGAGTTTCGAAGACACGGAAAGGTGTCACAAACCGGAGAACAAAACTAACGCAACCATCCCTGTCTTCGGCAGTGACACCGAGGAGGAGGAGGATATAATTTATTCAGGTCCATCCCAGTCCACCAGGCCAGGACCATCTGTTCCTTCATTGATATTCGGTAGTGATTCAGAGGATGAAGTTCATGCTGTATTCCCCGCTCGGCCCTTAATACAGATTTCCACTGATGAAGAGCGAAGTCTGCAGGTGACCATGGTGTCGCTTGAACATTACAAAGAACTGGATGCACTCGACACCAACAGCGTAGAAGAATTGCAGACATTCTATATCCCTCCCGGAAGAAAAGGCGAGAAGGCAATCCTATTCTACCGTTCTGAAGAAAACAAGGTGGAAAAAGAAATTTGGCATGGCGCGGATCCCACGCTCGACAGGCTTCAGCCTATCCGTCTTCCCAGATATTATACCGAAGGTTTGAAGAAACTGCTGAAACGCCAAGGGATGTCCTTCACACAGACCATCAGAAAAGCCAAATTCTATGACAAGGTCTGGAACGTTCCCGGAACTCAATGCAAACTGCCTAACGGGAGAACGGAAACGAAAGGGCTCGGGTATGTTCGCTCGAAGAAGCGGGAGCTAGTAAACAGCTGTTATGCCATGTATGACTTCGATAAAGAGGCGGACGCTCAAGGGGAGGACGCTAATCCTGAATCAGCAGAAACTCCTGACACAAAACCGCCCAGTCCATCGTCTGAGGACCAGATGAGCAAACTTATAAAGGATGCGAGTCAAAAAGCCCGAGATGATCACTATCGTGAAATGGCAATCTATGAGAAAGCCAAGACACAGCGTCTCCTTCGACAGGCAGTAAAGAACGAAGATGCTGGCTCACGTCAGCCTGCTACAAAAAAGGGTCGACACGAAAGCAAAAACAAGTCGAAAGGCCGAAAAGGTGCTCGACAACCACAAAGCAGAGCTAAGAAGCCACGCATCCGAGAGTCGAGCGTTATTGACCTAGCCCTTATAAAGAAAATGGGTCGAGCATACTCGTTTCCTCGAAACAAAACAAGGAAAATACTTGATCTTGCTCTAGAACATCAAATGCTTACTCTGCCAGAGTCTAAACATCCTGAGCAAGCGGGCGAAGTCTCCAACCCAAATTATTGCTCTTACCATCGAGTAGTAGGGCATCCGCTTGAAGATTGCTTCACCTTTAAGAATTGGGTTGAGGACCAATATCAGCTTGGCAAATTTGCGTTGTCTGACAGTTGGAGGGTAGCGCCGCCGCAAAAGCACGAACCCGAAAACACAAGGATAAAACCAACTCCGCATTGGGATTGGCAGGAAACTCGCACCTGCCATGTGATAACAATATTAAAAGAAGGGTCCCAGGACATGAACAGCCTCCCTTGGTGCTTTGAAAACGACAGCGATGAGGTGATCTCAGAATTTCCCCCAGCTCCGAAAGAACTGGAGGATGGAATCCATACCACTGCGGATAACCTCAAGAAAATCGAGTTGGGGACGACAAATGACCCGCGACCGACATTCATCAGCGAGCTGCTATCTGAAGAAAAGGTGGCCGCGTTGAAGGATGTGCTTCTACAGCACAAAGATTGCTTCGCATGGAACTATTCCGAAATGCCGGGACTAGATCCAGAAATTGCTATACACAAATTAGCGATATCCCCGGACATCAAGCCAGTCAAACAGGCGCCAAGAAGAATGCGACTCGAGCTTGAGATGAGAATCAACGCCGAAGTCAAAAAGCTGATAGACTCTGGCTTCATCCAGGAAGTTCAATACCCGGAGTGGATCGCCAACATTGTCCCAGTGATGAAGAAAAATGGGACAGTGCGCGTATGCGTAGACTTTCGGGATCTTAATAAAGCCTGCCCAAAAGATGATTTCCCAGTGCCAGTCACCGAACTGATGATAGACAACACATCCACTCATGAGATTTTCTCCTTCATGGACGGCTCGTCGGGTGATAACCAGATAAAAATGCATCCCGAAGACCAGAAGCACACAGCCTTCAGGACTCCTCTTGGTATATTTTGTTATAAAGTGATGCCCTTCGGTTTGAAGAACGCCGGTGCTACTTATCAGAGGGCCATGACAAAGATCTTCGATGACCTTATACACGAAATCGTTGAATGCTATATCGACGATCTCGTGGTTAAAAGCAAATCATACGAGGAACATCTCGAGCATCTGAAGACTGTATTTCAACGCCTTCGGCAGTACAACTTGAAGATGAATCCTCTTAAATGTGCGTTCGGGGTTTCCTCGGGCAAGTTCCTGGGATTCATAGTCCGACACCGAGGTATTGAGATAGATCCGTCTAAAATCAAGGCGATCATGGAGATGCCTCCGCCGAGAACTCTTAAACAACTGCGGTCTCTCCAAGGAAAGCTCGCATACATTCGGCGGTTTATCGCCAACCTTTCAGGAAAGTGCCGACCTTATAGTCACCTGATGAAGAAGGGAACCCCATTCATTTGGGACCAAAAATGCCAAAGCGCACTAGATGAGATCAAGCAATACCTGCAGAACCCACCCGTGCTGGCCGCTCCGGTTAAGGGGAAGCCTCTCATTCTTTATACAACCGCTCTCGAAGGTTCCTTAGGCGCATTATGGGCACAAGAGAACGATCAAGGGAAAGAAAGAGCACTCTACTACCTAAGCCGAGTTCTGCTGGGGGCAGAAAGCAATTACTCTCCCATTGAAAAACATTGCCTGGCGTTGATCTTCGCAATAACAAAGCTTAGGCACTATGCATTAGCACACGAGGTCCGTCTGATTTCAAAGGTGGACCCCCTTAAATACTTAATGTCAAAGGCCATATTGACGGGACGACTCGCTAAATGGGCCCTACTCTTGATGGAGTTTTCGATCACGTATCAACCTCTCAAAGCAGTGAAAGGCCAGGCCATCGCCGACTTCCTCGCTGAACATCCCATACCCGCCGATTCTCCATTAAATTGCGATCTTCCAGACGAACACGCGTTTGATGCAATCGATGGTGATGATACCCGATGGGAACTCTATTTTGATGGTGCATCTTCCATGAAGAAACGCAAACAAAACACCCCTATAATCAAATCGGGGGTAGGCCTCATCTTTGTAACTCCACAAGGAGGGATAATGCGCTTCGCATTCTCCTTAACAGAGTCGAGGACAAATAATGAAGCCGAATACGAAGCTTTGATAGCAGGCCTCGAGATCGCCATTGATATGGGAATTGAAAGCCTCCTCATATATGGGGATTCCCAACTGGTCGTCAGTCAAGTGAACGGCGACTACCAGACGTGCAAGCCGGAGTTGGTGAAGTACGGCGAAAAGGTGCAACAACTGCTGACCCGAATTCCTTCCTACACTTTGGAAAACATACCGCGCGCGGAAAATAGCAAGGCAGACGCATTAGCCAAGCTTGCTAAAGAACTGGCTGACGAGAACCTCGACGACGTTAGAATCGTGGTACAAAGCCGTCGAGTGCTTGCCCCAACAGAAATATCTCCGGAATCGTCTGAAGAAAAAGGAGCGAAAGAGGAGACAACCCTGCAAATAAAAGACTGGGAAAACGCCGAAGACTGGAGAGAAGCCTTCATAGATTACTTCAAGTTCCACCGAATGCCTGAAGAAGCGTCCATAAGACATCAGCTCGTGAAACGAGCTCTGTCTTTCGCCTTCGTCAATGATACTCTATACAAGAGGTCATTCGATTCTCTGTGGTTGAGATGCCTAGGACCTGACGAAGCAAAAAGAGTCGTTCAGGAAGTTCACGACGGACTCTGCGGTTCCCATCAAGCAGGCCCTAAGATGAAGTTGAAGATAAAACGGATGGGCTACTATTGGCCCACGATGATGCGGGATTGTCTCGCCTATGCGAGGCAATGTCACTCATGCCAGATTCATGGGGACTTCATCCATCAGCACCCAAATCCGCTACACCCAACAGTAGCTAGTTGGCCATTCGAAATGTGGGGAACTGACATAGTCGGCCCCATCGAGCCAGTATCATCTAAAGGACATCGTTTCATCCTAGCGACGACTGACTACTTCTCCAAATGGGCGGAGGCGATACCATTGAGGGAAGTGAAGACGGAGAACATCCTCCATTTCTTCAAAACGCATGTCATATACCGGTTTGGAACCCCGAGAAGAATCATCTCTGATAATGGGCCAGCCTACCGAAGTCATAAAATTAGCCGCTTCGCACAGCAGCACAATATAGACTGGAGATATTCCTCAGTTTATAACCCCCGAGCTAACGGTCTAGCTGAGGCCTTCAACAAGACCTTGACAAAGATCATGAAGAAAACGGTGTCACGAAATAAGAGAGATTGGCACGAAAGATTGCAAGAGGCTCTTTGGGCGTATCGAACTACATTTAAGACGGCCACAAACACAACGCCGTACGCGTTGGTATTTGGGACGGAAGCAGTACTCCCCCTCGAGATAGAATTACCCTCTCTACGAGTGGCAGTCCATTACGAGTTGACGGACGAAGAAAATACCCACATTCGGTTTGAAGAGCTTGACGCCCTTGATGAAATCCGACTTCTAGCACAACAAAATCTGGAAGTTTATAAAGCAAAGATGACGCGCTCATATGAAAGATTGAGCCGCCCGAGGACATTCCACCAAGGTGAACTCGTGCTAGTCGTCAAAAGGCCTATGATCCCCAATCGCGCCAAGCGGGGAAAGTTTGAGCCAAACTATGAAGGACCGTACATCATTGATAAGGTCTACCAGGGCGGGGCCTATCTACTCATGGACATGCACGGTGAAAGGCCTTTCAGGCCAATAAACGGTCGCTTCCTAAAGAAATACTACGCTTAACGAGCCTTAGTTTAGGTCAATGATAGATGACGACGACTATGTCCGCTCGCTATCTTCCTAAGCTCAGGCTTTATAAGCAGTAGCCAGCCCTCTCAATATCGGACCGAAATGTCCTTAAACTAATATCAGACCGAAACGTCTTTAAAACTACTACCGCAGCATCTTTAGACTAACGAGATGATGATAAAAAAAAAAAAAACGGTATGTCCATGAGCAAGAAGGGCACGGATGAAAACCCGAAAGGGCTCCGTGAGTAAAAACAGCAGGGCTACCGGCGAGAGTTCGTGAAAACCCGAAAGGGCGCGACCTCGTAAAAAAAAAAAAAACGGTATGTCCATGAGCAAGAAGGGCACGGATAAAAAACCGAAAGGGCTCCGTGAGTAAAAACAGTAGGGCTACCGGCGAGAGTTCGTGAAAACCCGAAAGGGCGCGACCTCGTAAAAAAAAAAAAAAAAAAAAACGGTATGTCCATAAGCAAGATGGGCACGGATGAAAACTCGAAAGGGCTCCGTGAGTAAAAACAGCAGGACTGCCGGCGGATGTTTGTGAAAACCCGAAAGGGCGCAACTTCGTTAAAGAACCCTTACAGAGTCCTCTCGACCCTGTAAGGAGAAACCACCTGCGTGAGATCCTTACGACTCACAAGGGAACAACACACTTAGGAATCCCCACGATTCCTAAGGAGAAAATACGCTTGCGAGATCCTCACGACTCGTAAGGAGAACTCTCTTATGGGACCCTCACGGCTCATAGGATTTGAAAGTCTTAAGTCACAGAGACCTAAACCTGTGCTCAAGCAAACCCCCACAAACTTCCAATGTTGCCCTACAAGTGGTTCAATATTAACCCTTGTATACAATCCACGGGCGCGAATAAACGTTTCCCTAACCAAGGTCCATCCATGACCGGGGATATGTTCGCATAACCCTTGTAAATCCTCTCGATTTACGAGGAGAAAACCCTCCTGTAGGATCCTTACGACTTACAGAGGAACAAAACACTTTGGAACCCTTACGATTCCTAAAAAAAATACACCTACAAGATCCCCACGACTTGTAGGGAGAAATACCTTCACGAGACCCTTACGGCTCATGAAGTCAAAAGCCTTAGCCGACAGGACCCTAACCCTGGTCGCTAAGCCTCCTTTGTTCGACAACGACAGAGGAAAATAATGATTCGCTCTTGGTAATATCACAGTTGTAGCGGTGCTGATACCGAAATCGGTGTCCAATTTCAGGTTTACGGCAAAAGCCAGCAGGCCGCTCATGCATACGAAATAGCCGAAATGATAGGGCAACTTGCAATAAAAAGCAGCAAGTAAAATGTATGCACGCAAAATAGCCGAAATGATTGGGCAACTCGCAATAAAAAGCAGCGAGTAAAAATAAAAAATAGCCGAAATGATTGGGCACCGCGAAAGATTGCCGAAATGTTTGGGCAATCGCGACCTTCGCGATATAAAAGCTGAAATGATAGAGCATCGCGGAAATAAAATAAAATAAAAGAAGAAATGATAAAACTTTAGCTATACAGTCGAGGTCACATCGATCCCTGTATACAATCCAAGGGCATAAACAAAGAAGGAACCATACTTCCCCAGCGGATTCTGTCAAACAACGAAGCCAAACCTCAAAGGTTCATTTCAACCGAAGAAGCCAATGACTTCAACAAAAAATCCTCGACTCACGGATACAAACACTCCTTGACGAGAGCCTTCTGATCCGCGTCGACCCGCAGAGCAACCAGTGCCTCCGTAGGAACCCTCGACTCGTTTCAAACCCCAAGGACACAAATAATCCTTGGCGCTTGGGAAACAAATAATCCCTCGCAAAATCCTCGACTCATGGATACAAACACTCCTTGACGAGAGCCTTCTGATCCGCGTCGACCCGCAGAGCAACCAGTGCCTCCGTAGGAACCCTCGACTCATTTCAAACCCCAAGGACACAAATAATCCTTGGCGCTTGGGAAACAAATAATCCCTCGCAAAAATCCTCGACTCACGGATACAAACACTCCTTGACGAGAGCCTTCTGATCCGCGTCGACCCGCAGAGCCACCAGTGCCTCCGTAGGAACCCTCGACTCGTTTCAAACCCCAAGGACACAAATAATCCTTGGCGCTTGGGAAACAAATAATCCCTCGCAAAATCCTCGACTCACGGATACAAACACTCCTTGACGAGAGCCTTCTGATCCGCGTCGACTCGCAGAGCCACCAACGCCTCCGCGGGAACCATCGATTCGTTTCAAACCCCAAGGACACAAATAATCCTTGGCGCTTGGGAAACAAATAATCCCTAGCAAAATACTCAACTCACGGATACAAACACTCCGTGACAAGAGCTTCTTGACTCACACCTTGGGCAGTAAGGATTCAAAAAGAAACTTACTTCCTGAACAATGGGATCCTGCAAGTCAATCCTAAATGGTCTCTTGCATACTATTCACGGGTCTCACTCTCTGAAGTCGATTCTCGACAAAGAGGGAAACAACCGCCTACGAGTCCTCTCGACTCGTAAGAAGGGCAATGGGATCCTGCAAGTTAATCCTAAATGGTCTCTTGCATACTATTCACGGGTCTCACTCTCCAAAGTCGAATTTCGATGAGGAGGGAAACAACCGCTTGTGGGTCCTCTCGACCCGTAAGAGGGAAAAACTCTCTTGTAGGATCCTTACGACTTATAAGAGAAAACCACACTTAGGAATCCTCACGATTCCTAAGGAGAAAACCCACCTACGAGATCCTCTCGATCCGTAGGGAGAAAATTCCCTATGAGACCCTCACGGCTTATGGAGTTGAAAAGTCTTAGGCAGCAGATCTGAACCTGCGACCTAAGCCATCGCCGATTATTAGGAAAGTCAAGATGTGCCCTACTATCCGTCGACCATGTTCGCTAAGATGATGTGCTGATAATAAAAAAAAAGACGGAGAAATGACACAAGGCATTACAAAAAAATATGCATCCTTCATTCATAAAATTTGATTGAGTTTAGGATACATCATACTAAAGAATACAAGATATACATATATGTTACAAATACCAACGATACAAGGAAAGTTACTGAGAAGGAAGCGTCTTGCACAGATCCAGCAATTGCTCGCACACTTCCTTCCATGCCTTTTCCCGATTGGCCACCACTGCCAACTCCGCCTCCACTTGGGCCCGCTGCTGTGCGACGGAGGCAAGCTGGTCCCTCATAGCCTGATGAGCAGCCTCACGGCCTGCGATGTCACGCTCGGCAATATCGAGCGCCCGCTTCAGTCTCAGCCCATTTGAGATGCGCTCCAGAAGGCCCTCGAAGACGGCCTTTACCTCAGCGGCGTTCGTCTCAACTTCGGCTCGCAGGCGAGCAGCGTTGCTTGAAGATTCTTGGCAATCCTTCAGCCTCAAAACCACTTCTTGTTCCAGATGACGGAAATGAGAAGCGCTTTGCTCGAGCCACGCTCCCCGTTGAGTGCTCGAGGCCAAAATCTCAGGGGACAGGCGCATTGACTCTAGCTGATGAAGGCAAGACTCGATTTCCAGACAATAGTTAACCCAAGAGGCGACAGCACCCTCGTCATGAAAGGTAGCAAATATCGCCAACATCGGGTTAACCGTCGTGGCGAAATCCTCAGCAGACACCGGAGCCTCAAGGTCGAATTCCTCGATGTAGTCGCTCAGCATGCGCAAACTATTTGCGGCACCTTTCGAAGACGGACGTCGCTGGGAAGGGCCACCCGGTACTGTAATACGAGACTCAAAAGGCACTGAGACTGAAACGACAGCTGAAAAAGACAAAATGTGATTAGATGATGATCCAATAGATATGGAGAAAATCATTGACAAGATGATTACTATACCGGTGGGAGCAGGTGGCAAGGACGGAAGGGCCGGTAGCGCAGCCGATCTTTCTTCTCCCCCTTCGATTTGTAACACTGCAGTCAGGACAAGAGAGAGTTAGAAATAATTCTACCACTGGAAAAACAAAGATATCAATCAGGAACAGTGCTCACCGGCGCCACCAGAGGGAGAGGCGAGCTCAGATGAAAAGGAGAAGTGTGGGACCAACACTTGATACAAATGGTCAAAAAGAACTCCTGAAAAAAAAAAACAACAATGTGAATATAGTATATGGATTATACGATTGAAAGATGGGTTTAGTAAATTGCAAACTCATACCTTCCAACATCTTTGACGGTGTAAGAGAGGGCTGAGGGGTAACCATCGCCAAGGCAGTCGTGGAAGGAGCTCCCTCAAGTGCTGGGGCATCAACACTAGCTGCACCTGCATTACGAAAAATGAACTTGTCAGAAAAGATTGTAAAGCAAATAAAAACAACAGCTTAAGGTGTACCTGAGGAGCTCCCGGCGGAAACAGAGACGACTCCCTCCTCTATCGACATGAGACCACCGCCTGTGGCCTCATCGCCCGACTCGATGGGGACCGTCGTCGTGCTCGCAAGACCGGGAGACGGCGGACGACCATAGACGGGAAGGGCTATGACTGGAGTATTGCCAGATTCCAAAGAGGGAGCGGCTGGCTCTTCTTCAGGAATCGTGGCCACCTCGCCCACTACCCTCTCAGGTTCGGTAGTGGCGGTTGTATCGTCCACCATCACCAGGGGATCACCGGCCTCGAGTGCTTCATTCGCCGCCACCCTGGACTCATTTATAATGATCATGTCATCTGCCACCACTTCAGGTTCGGCATCAATGACCTTCTCGGCGGCAGGCCCCTCGACCTCCGCCTCAGGCTCCGAAGCCACAACGACGTTGCCCACCGTCGGCTCGAGTTCGGCAGGTACCGCCTCCTCTGCTTCTTTGGGATCAACGGTTTCCGCCTCCCCCTCGATCGGACTCGGCCCTGCAAGATGAGGGATATAAGGACCAATGACATTAAAAACCCTTTATAATAAAAACTCTGAGAAAAATATTACCTGAAGCGGATTTACCGTTTGCGCTCCGAACTGCACGCGCCACCTCCCTGCGGGCAGTGGATAGGGCGACAGGGGCCTCTTCGGATGGAGTATCAGCTCGAGGAGCGGTGCTCGGGCCCGCTCCCATAGCCAGGGCAGCCCTGCGCGCCTTCACCTCACGCCTCAACCGCTTCCTCTCCTCCCGAGCGGTCACAAAGGACCTCTGTGATGCCTCCTTCAAGGCATCATCGTCTTCATTCAGGGATGCCTCCAGAGCCTTTAAGGCATCTTTCATCGGCTCTCCAAGACGAACCTCCTGCGGTGGCCCAGAAGAAACAGGAACGTCAGCAGCTGGTACAACATCTGCATCGCTAGGAGGGAACGGCATTGAAGTCCCTGTAATTAAAAGGGAAGGGTTAGATCGACCATAACACAAGAAAAATGAAAAAACTTGATGAGTGGAAACTTACTAAGGCCCATAGATGCCCTAAGACGTTCCTCCTCCTGAAAAGTCCTCAGAGAAGCAGCAATGGCTTCTTCATCAGTGATGCCTGTTGAAAGGAAAGAAAGAAAAGCGTTAGTCAAAAATAATAAAGAGGATATGTTGCAATAAAGAAAAAGCGACTAGTAGTTACCTGATTGCGCAAGCTTAGCCAGCCACGCGTCACGCTTCACCAACCATGCCGAAGCTCTGAGAGCAGCCTCCAAGTCTGTATCGTCCGGCGGCGGCATCACCAACCCTGCGTTAGTCCCATATTTGAGCAGACCCTCGGAATAGGGAGCATGAGGTTCCTGGCCGAACGCAACGTCCGCAGCAAAGAGTGACTTCTTTTTCTTTTGCCCTCCAACCCTAGGCTCGCGGGGAATCGACTTCCGTTTAGCAGCCGCTTTGGGACGACGAGTCCCAATGTCCGCACCCACACCAGACTCCGGCGAGGGTACAACCACTGCCTCCACTGAAGCACGGGGTGCGGTAGGTGCGTCTGTGATATCAGGGAGCGGCAGCTCACGTGGAGGACTTTGCGCACGTAATGGTCTGCCCCCAGCATCTTTTAGAGGAGGGACCACCAGGATCCTTGGTGCCAAGGGAGCGTTACGATTGGTACCGGGGGGTACTTCTTTACGGTCAATCAACACTCGCCTCTCTTCCTTTATAACAGCCCCCGTCGCATGATTGTACCAGTCTTTATATACATTAAGGAGTCGTGGAGCACAGACCGGCGGGCTAATGAAAAAACGAGAACCCGTGTTCAGGCGCATGAAGTGGTGTAACGCGTTCTCCATCCCTTCTTCATTTACAGCAGGTTCCAATAAGAAAGCCTCTAAGGGTACCCCTTGATCGTAACCCAGTTGTCGGGCAAAACGATGCGGGTTATATCTCATGAAGACTGCTGCACCGCCCTGTCTGAAGACTAGAAAACCCGGTCTAATAGAATACAAATGGAGGATCTCCCGGGCCGTCAACACTGAAGCTCCATCCTTGAAGGAGTCCTGTAATGGTCGCACCGCAGTGGTGGACGCCTTCCCAATGGTTAATACCTTATCAATAAAGGACATCCCGACTCCAACGGTGTGAGGGCGAAGCAGTAAACCCCTGGCGTCTCGTGGTGAAGGGGTCACGATTGATGAGCCAATCAGATGTAAAACGCGAGGGAAACCGCACTTGTCAAAGAATGAAGGCCTTTTATGCATGCCAAAGACACCCGCCGTGTGTAACTCGAGCCACGATGCAAAGTAGTGCATTGGGAAGACCACGTGCAGTGCCCCGGGCTCATTGGCATCCGCTGCTCGGCTGAGGCCATGATATAGGTGCGCCAGGCCGGCAATCCCCACGACCACCTTTACCCCAATGACCATGCGGTGGGCTGGATAAAAGACAGAGGGCCGCATGCGATGAGAATGCATTGGGATCGCGAACCAACTCAGCCACAGCCCGAGAAATCCTAAGAAAAAGGCCTCCTCATCCATCCCAGGGACTGCAATCTCCGCAAAAGATATGGTAGGAAAGTCTGGGAGGAAGAAGGCCTTTTGGTCTATTTCCTTCGTCGGCATGTTAGCCAAACCCAGACCAAAAGGATCATCCAGAATAGCAGATTTGACGGCTCCTGGCGAAATGACGCTAGGACGGAGGAAGCGAGCAATGAAGTCCTCAAAATTAACTCCTCGGCTCCCGTGTTCGATGAAAAGGGACTCGTAGATGTTCAACACCTTGATCAGGCTTGGGAATTGGTGTTGAACGGCATTTTCCGACGTAATCCCCCTTACCATCGGCTTAGCACCGAAGACGTATTCATCTGTCGGGAGCAGCTCTTCATAGTGTTCCCCCACGACTGGTAGGCCGGATACCTCCGTGAATTCCTCCAAGGAAATGGACACTTCCCGATCCATGGCAAGGAAAGTGTGGGTGGGAATATTCCATTGCTCCAAGAAAGCGTTGAACCATCAAGTAGGGAGCGTAGGATATTGGAAAAGAGAGACGTAGACCGCGGTGTACAGTCCTAGTCTTATCAACTGCGACTTCCTCGTCGACAGGATGTACCGGGCCCATGGCAGATATCCAATTGGGTGGCGGGGAATCAAACCAAGGTTATATGATTGTCCCCAGGGTCGTGCTTCTCCCTGACAGATACGGCGTCCTAGGATATCCAAAACCATAGGACGCTGAACCGGGACCGCATCCATAGCGGGATGAAGAAAGCTGTTCGCAGTCCAGTCTATCATCTCCACGGCATACTGCACTGGAGGTGGGTTAGCATAATGAATTGCCGTGATAGGTTCTGACGGCACCGCGCAAGTGAAGCTGCGTCGACCCATAATAATCTGGTTATACCAAGACCCCCAAAGGTGGAGTTTCTTGTACTCCGGGTCATATGCCTTGATCATGGCCAGGACCTCACGGTCCAAAGGCGCCTCTGGAAATCCCTCCTCCGAGCGGATAAACGGGAATGAAGTGTCTTCAGACATGATCGCTGCAAAAAGAGCAATGTAGCCGTCAGTGTTGTAATCCCAACGTTTGACATTGAAAGAAGAAAATGCATTAATTAAATTAAAATCAAAATTAATTAATTACACCGCACCACAGTGCAGTGAGTAGGGGACCAAAGAGGGACCCACAAAATCTAAGTGACAATACGTCAATTAAGAAGACAAACTCATCATTGGATGAGATTGTCAGTTGGTCCTTGGGGGGAACATTCCCATAATAAAAAAAAGGGGGGGAAAGAATCCCTAGAGACAAGGAGAAAATCTCCTCTTTCAGAGCAAAGCTCTGTCGCAGAATGACACTTGTCAAATTCTGGTCTCAAAAGAATTAAAATTCCTTAAGAAAGAGCTTAGCTCTATAATATTCCATCAAAAAGAAAGTTTTTGAAAAGAAATTTAAAATTAAAATTTCTGGAATCTCGAAAAATCCATGAAAACTTACAAAAAAAAAGAGTTCTTTGTTTTTCAGATCTAAAAGATCTACATTTGATTCAAGAGCAAAGCTCTGTTCATGGGTTAGAACCCATGAACAAGATCTATGTAGATCTATAGATCTGTGAGAGCAAAGCTCTGTTGATAAAACCCCAAAGGGAATTTCTTTAGATCAAAAGATCTATGAGAGCAAAGCTCTGTGGGTCGAAATTGACTTAAATTAATTTAACTTAATTTTAAATTAAATATTACCTAAAGTTTTCTAAAAAACTTTGGGAAATGAGAGCAAAGCTCTAGAGTTCTGAAAGCAAGAGCAAAGCTCTGAAATTCTTAAGCAAGAGCAGAGCTCTGAAAATCTAAACCTAGAAAATGGTGGAGAATTTTCTAAGGGCCAGAGACCCTATTTATAAGGCGCTTGCGCCTCTTGGAATTCCCCTCGATCCAACGGTCAGGAGGGGTTGCCACCGTTGCACTCACGTGTGCGCCATGTGAGCGCAACGGTGGGGGGGCATTTGTTTCGCCCAATCAGAGCAAAGCTCTGTTTGAATTCAAAATTTAAAATTTTTGAATTTTTGAAGCAACGCTTCAAGTCTCAGGCGCAATGCGCCGCGTGTCTGGCGCTAATATATCAGCGCAGCGCCCAAGAAGGCGCACCCAATCAGAGCAAAGCTCTGTTTAGAGGAAGCAACGCTTCAGATCCTTTGCGCTGCGCGCAACGCGCCACGTGTCCAGCGCAGATACATTAGCGCAGCGCACCCAATCAGAGCAAAGCTCTGTTTAAAGGAAGCAACGCTTCAGATCCTTTGCGCTGCGCGCGACGCGCCACGTGTCCAGCGCAGATACATTAGCGCAGCGCGCCCGATTAGAGCAAGGCTCTGTTAAAGGAAGCGCCGCGCTGCGCTCTGCGCTGTGCGACACGTGGCAACACAGTTGCGCTGCGCGACACGTGTCAGCGCAGATGCGCTAGCGCAGAAAAAGGGGCTAAGTGCCAAAGGCAATTTAGCCATGCAAAATTACATGCACTTGATAACAACAAATTAAAATATGATGCACAAGCACAACAAAGAGTTCAAATAAAAAGAACACTTAACAGATAACAAAATACTTAATCAAAACATTTATTTATTATTAAATCTAAAAAAGATCACCGAATACGGGATCAGAGAGACAAGGGTTCACAAAAAGAAAAAGAAAATTATTCAGCTCCCTCTCCGCCTTCTCCATCGCGTCGAAGCGGCGATCTTCCCAAGGGGTAGCCATCCAACGGTCGACGCCGCATTCCTGGGAGAAAGTGGCGATGACGACTCGACGAGCCCGTATCTGGCTCAGCAAGTGGAAAGAGCAGTCCCTCAAGGGTTTGGTGATCAAGTGCGCTTCGAGAAAGCACTCGATCTTATCTTCGGCGGCATCCGGCATTGCTGAGGACATCTCTGCTGGAGGAGGGGGAATGTCGGCGAGCGCCGAGGCAAGGATCATCCGAAGCCAAATGGAATTCGGAGGGAGAGGAGACCCCACACGAGTCAAAAGCTCGTGCATTGCAACGTCGCATTGCTCGTCCGAGAAAGAAGGGTCCACCAAACGTGCAGCAAAACGGGGAACGATGTCCCGGATCGGCACCTCCCATGGTTGTCGGCGGGCATGAGGGCGGTTGCAAGCCATGATCGAAGAAGTTCTCTGAAAATGAGAGAAGAAAAGGCTCAGCCTTGAGTTATATATATAGACCCAAGCACAGAAGATTCTGTGCACAATGAAATCATTGCCAAGGCCCGGGAAATCAGAATTTTGGGAATACAAGTTTGACTTGAAAAGAGGAGATGAAGCGGCGCTTCTGATTCTCCAAAATTTAATAAATGAAGCAACGCTTCAGATCCTCTGCGCTGAGCGCAACGCGCCACGTGTCAGGCGCAGATATATCAGCGCTGCGCCCAAGAAGGCGCGCCCAATCAGAGCAAAGCTCTGTTTAAAGGAAGCAACGCTTCAGATCCTTTGCGCTAGCGCTCTGCGCTGCGCGACACGTGTCAGCGCAGATGCGCTAGCGCAGTTGCGCTGCGCTCTGTGCTGCGTGACACGTGTCACGCGCTGGGGAATCTGCGCCAAACTAAATTAAGGTTTTTAAGAAATCTTTTCTGTTCCTGTTGGAACAAGAAGATTTCCTTCTGCAAAGCAGAAGCCCTTGGATCAAAGATCCAACGGTGGGGAAAATTCCCCAAATCACTCAGAGGATGATCTCTTTAACAAATTTAACTAATTTGTGAGCACTATAAAAAGGACCTTAGGCCTCAATTCAAAGGCATGGAAATTTCTCTTGAGAATTCAAGAACTTTAAACAGAAAGAACTCCGAGAAAATTTCAAGAAAAAGGTAAAGAACCTTCATGGATTAGAAGAAATTCCTTCTAAAAGACCATTAGTCTAAAAAAGTATAAGATCAATGATCTTTATATAAAAAGAAAACAGTGCTTTGCACTTCTTGTGAACCTTCGGTTCTTTAAAAACGATATAAAAAAAAATAAAATAATATAAAATAAAATAAATAAAAGAATAGTGCTTTGCACTTTTATGAACCTCTGTTCTTCGAACAAAGAAGAAATTTATTTTTTCTTTGATCTAATTTAGATCAAGAACTTAAACAGTGCTTTGCACTTCCCTTCTTGAATCTAAAAAGATTCTTAGTGCTTTGCACTTCCAAGTTGCGCCGCTGCGCTCTTAAGAGAGCGCCACGTGTCGGCCATAAAACCACTTGCGCTAAGCGCCCTTAAGATAGAGCTTTGCTCTCTGGAATTGGCGCAACTCGCTGAGAGCGCGCCACGTGTCAGCAGCGCAACAGCGCATTGCACTGCGCTAGTGCGCTTGCGCTCATCAGAGCACGACACGTGTCATCACCATATGGACTTGCGCTCATTACTTAGCGCAAAGCGCAGATGCATTGAAAAGGGCCAAGCCCAATTAAGAGAAGGCCTAACAGGCTCAATAAAGCGTAAATACATTATTTTAAGGGGCAGAGTCCAAACAAGAACAGATGCTTTGCATCATTTATAAATGGGCAGAGCCCAAACAAAATATTCAGAATGCTATGCATTTTAAAAAGGGGCAAATCCCAAACGAAGTAGATGCTTTTGCAAATGGGCAGAGCCCAAAATAAACTGATATTCTGTATCTTTTGCGAGTAGAGCCTAAATAAAAAAATGCAATGCAAATAAAATGCTGAAATGGACTTAGCCCAATCGTGGCCATAAGTCCTTAAATTAAATTGACTGAGCAAAATGGCTCTCCTAAATCAATCTACATCCGGTTCGAGGGTACATCTCCGAACTCCTTTGACATCCGTCGTTGTAATTCCTCAACGACGTCAAAGAGGTGACGGGTCCCAACGACCACACATCGCTATGGACTGCGGGGTCCTTAAACTCGTGGACCGAGACGTCCCTAAACTAATAACGGACCGAGACGTCCTTAAACTAATATTGGACCGAGACGTCCCTAAACTAATAACGGACCGAGACGTCCCTAAACTAATAACGGACCGAGACGTCCTTAAACTAATATTGGACCGAGACGTCCCTAAACTAATATCGGACCGAGACGTCCTTAAACTAATATCGGACCGAGACGTCCTTAAACTAATGATGGACCACTACGTCCCTAAACTGGCATCGGACCGAAATGTCCCTAAACTAATATCGGACCACCACGTCCCTAAACTGGCGATGGACCACTACGTCCCTAAACTGGAATATGGACCACTACGTCCTTAAACTGGCAACGGACCGAAACGTCCCTAAACTAATAATGGACCACCACGTCCCTAAAACTGGCCATGGACCGCCACGTTCTTAAATTGGCACAATAGAGCCCAAATGCTCTTTTTTCGGATCTAAACGGTCCCGTCTAAGTTGATCTTAGCCCCAAACACGGCTAACGTATCCTTAAACACTTAAATGGACTATAAAACCCTCAATCAGCTTTGGTTCAAGGGTACATCTCTGAGCTCCTCTGACACCTATCGTTGTAATCCTTCAACGATGTTAGAGAGGTGATGAGTCCCGATAGCCATAAATTAAATGAATCACCACGTCAGGTTGATCTTAGTCCAAAACAGGACTAACGTATCCTTGACGAATGTTTAAGTTGATCTTAGTCGCAACGCGACTAATGTATCCTTAAACCAAAAACGCCAAACCCAAATCTAAGTAAATACGGATTTGGACTAATCCACGTCCTACGGGCGACGGCATTACTCAGTCTCCGTATACAATCCACGGGCAGCCACAAACAAAACAAACACACACGACACGAAGTGAAATTCTGGAGAAGGAGAAAGTTGTTACCGAAAAGCGGTAGCGTAATTAACTGCAGGGGCTTGCGCCTGCAGGGAAGAGCGTCCCCACAATCAAAAACCCCTCAAGCGAGGGGGAATCTGACAAAGTCTGCTACATCGGCCGCATCCGTCTAAACTTTCGATACATGGTGCCATAAATCAACTTGGCATCTTCGAAGAGGTGGACGGATAAAAACCAAATAGCATCTGCCCCGAACCTCTGGCACGTGACGTCCTAACGTCGCAGGCCGCCGTTCGGAGGGGAACATGGGGCATATCCGGGTTGAGGTTGTAGTCACCGTTGTATTATTTGTTTTACTGTTTTCTGCTCCTAGGATAGACCCAAGGTGGGGTGCACGAACTACCGGGTTCTTTGAAATGCCGAGTGGCCTATTCATTTTACTGAGGGAGACTGCTTCACTTCGGGAATTTGGCGGGTAGTTTGCCGCACCCGTAGGGGTCTGAGGTGGGGTTTGGATATTCATCACGACCGTGGAATCCGTTTTTCGTTACAGGCTTAAACGAAACGCAGAATTCCTAGTATATCTAATATGTTCATCTATGATCTGGAAGGCCTATTATTGCGTGAGACGAATGGATATTATATATAGGCAATATAGTAGACGTTGCTTATGTTTTGCACCCGCGCTAGTCCAGCCCCCGCTCTGGCGTTAGTTAAGTAACCTAACGGTGTTAGACTGGGCCCAGTGGCGAATGCAGATGGCATAAGCGTACGTGGTATTTTCGTTTCTTTCTGCAATGGTAGGTGTAAATTATGGGACTGCATTATATGATTAATGCAAAGCAAACTAACCAAAGCTGAATCGTTGGAACAATTTCAAAACCACTCTGTTTTTTCAAAAAGCAAACTTTTAAATGCGGAGCTTAAACCACTCCTTTAAAAGCTATCAGGTTCCTTTAATTAAATCAAGTTCATTACGTTCACGGTTTCGCCAGAACCATTCACAGCCCTCCGTCATTTCAGTTGGATATTCAATAGTATTCAAGCTATGTATTTTGACCTTCACCAAGGTATAGTGATTTGTAGCTGCTGAATATTCATCTATAATATAGATAGATGCGTTGGTTTGGGACAGTCGTACTATTATTTTGGCCTTCATCAAGGGTATGTACAGGTGGGTTCAAATTAACCTGGACAATGACGGGTAGAACTTGACTTGCGACTTATGATATGTTGGCCTTCGTCAAGGTCATAAGAGCTTGAGGTAAAAATCCACATCGGGAGTTTCTAAGGAAACTGAAACTTGCTAGTGTTGCATACCATTTGAAGTGTGATAATTTTGGTAGGATTCTTTCAAGATTATCACACAATGATATTTGGATCCCGATCCTCCTGTGAGTATCCGCTACTCCTCGGAAGATTTTTCACTAAACGATCAATGCTATAAACCAAGTAGGTGTCTAGAACGGTGTTAGCGGGACTACGCCTCCAGGGAAAAGAGGTTATGTAATTAAGGAACTTCGCGAAAGCGTTGGAAAACCTCCTTCGAAGTACCAACACCAGCATGGCCGAAAGGTTAAGCAAGTATTGTAAGAGTGAGATTAATCCTGACTAATTCTTTTTTTATGGTTTGATGAAGGATTCGAGATACAGTGGGAGCCATCCTGTTTAGATAAACTAATAGCCAATCTAAATTTACAAAAGCATCATGCTAAGTGTTCTCTCTTTCTCTCTTAATTGCAGCGACCAGATGACCGGACTTAGGTTACAGCTGGATAATAAATTGACTGAGCCAGACTATATTGATTGGCAAAGGTTTGTCCAGATGTCCATTATCTATGACAAGCTGGGTCACCTCCTTACTACTAATTCCCCCGCCGTCCCAGGTCCAGTTTCCACCGTCGTGGATATTGATATCCGTAAGACAAAGGAAAAAGACAGTGCGAATGCCAAGTGCCTCGTGTTGGCCTCAATGGATAGTGAACACCAGAGGCAGCACGAGAAGATGGACTTAGTTTCTATCTTTCTCCATAACAAAGATTTATATGGAGAGAAATCTTGTATCGCAAGATATGAGACCTCGAAGGAATTGCTTCAAGCGAGGTTGGCTGTCGGGTCATTTATAGGGGATCACGTCCCTACAATGATCAGCTATATTAAAGAGCTCACGGACCTGGGGACCATGTTGGAGAACGAGTTGTGTACTAACTTAATTGTACAGTCCCTACCTTCTACTTACATCCTGAAGGAAACCAGGGAGACACCCGCTCTGCTTATTGGGGAATCTTCCTCTTCTAAATCTAAGGCGAAAGCCAAATGAGAGAAGAAGAAGGCCCCCACCAAGCCGATAGGCGGTGTCAGTATGGTAGAAGGAAAAGGCAGGGTAAAAGTTTTGGGGCTAACAGTAGGGAAGGAGGGATGTTCCTATTGTCACGGGAAAGGGCATTGGCAGAAGGAATGCATGGCTTGGAAAGCCAGAATCCAGGATCCGAAGCACGTTGTGGTTTCGGCTTCGGGTGTGTTTGTGATTGAAAACTATCTGTCAATTAACTTTACTTCCTGAGTACTAGATACCGGATCAGGATCTTATATCTGTAATTCATTACAGGCTTTGAGAAACCGTAGAGTTATCAGGGCAGGTGATATGACTCTCAGGGTTGCTAATGGAATGAGCGTGGACGCTGTATCCATAGGGGAATATCACCTAGGATTGACAAGTGGGTAGATATTGATTTTACGTAACTGTTTGTGTGTACCTAGTCTAGCTTGTAATGTCATATCTGTATCTTTACTTTCTAAAGAAGGATATGATTTTACATTTGTAAGTGATGTGGTCCACATCCACCTTAATCATGGCTCTAGCTCCTCACAATGTGTCAAGTGGAGCAACTAGAGAACTTGGGTTGCTAAACCAAGTAGTCTAGGATGTAGTGTGAAGATCTAAGTGTTTGCTATCTCTTTCTTGCCTCTTCACTTGTTTCTCAACTCATGAGAATGGTAGTGAAGAGGAAGATGATGAAGGTGGAGGAAACTCAAGAGGAGGGTGGAGATCAAGAAAAATGGGAGCTCAAGAAATTATGAAGTATGCACGAGAGAGAAAATCAATACCAAGGTTTTGTGTATGAATTCTCATGAATAAACAAGTGTAGCCATGCTTCAATAGTAACCACAAATGAATAAAGAATTCATTTGTGAACTATTGAAGCCATCCCACTCACCATGCCTCCCTCTCCTTAATTTCCACCTCATTTCCATTTATCAATAAATGGAAAATTCCATGATGAGGTGTCCACCTTCTAGAAGGTAATCTGTAATAAAATATGGATTACAGTCTGCTGTATATACATACATGTATTCGGATAAAAACATGAATACCCAAAGAGATAGAAAAACACGAAGAACGTAATACTAGAATATACATATCAAAATACATATATGTAAACTATTAAATCAATACCTGATTTAATAATCCAGCTCAAACCCAAGCCGACTAGTATTACCAACTGTCTGATAGAATGTACGAGTACAAAGTACATCAATCGATCGAGACCCTGCACGTATCCAATACGGCTACTACATCTTTTCACCTGAACCAGGGAAACCCTCTGTGTGGGACTCTAAAGACTCGACAGTACGCCAGCAGTGAGTTACTGGATAAATCCATAACCACAAGCACGTCAGCGGCACTAGCTATACGTAACGGCTACCCGGGTACCTGTCGAAAAGGAAGGCCGACGAGCAAACTCATCCGGATCCCTACTGAGCCTATCTGTGACAATCTCCGTACAGTCCGGTCTCTTCGTCTAAGAGTATCACATACCGGGTCTGGGGGGTGGTAAATGTCGGACCCTAATAACTCAGTAATTCGTGCTGATGTGGCTCAGGACCAATTCGGAAAACAACTGATCAGCCTATCAGTAAATCTCAACTGCCTAGGCCTAGGCCTTATGGTCCTGACCAATCGAACACGGTGCAATATGGACTCCCAATACCGGGAGAGACGAATCCCCGACAATCGCTCACTACCTCCATATGGCTCGGGACTGTACCCAACCAAAACCTGTTTGCACGACTCAGTAGAGCCGTGGTAGGGTAGTGATCAAAATACAGTGGGAACTCACACGAGACAAATGACGATCTCAGGTCTAAAGACTAACATGTACTCATGTCACCTGAGAACTTCCATCTAACGATAGGTATAGTACCATCTGGAAGTTCTCGAACAGTCCGATCAGTGTACTCACCCCCAGTGAGCACCTGTATACGATCTTAGGTCTAAAGACCAATGGTTGCGGGACCAAACCATCACCCCTCGTCGGGGTCTAGAAACGTATACACTAGTCTACTTCGGAATATCGATGCCCAGTCTTGATACTCCCACGACTAGGGACCAATTAAGGATGTGCGTACCGACTACCCAGCTCCTACAAGTATGATCGCCATCACAACACAGGTAGTCTAGCAATGATCCTACGGGCTTTATCAACATGTATAAAAGATATGTAATAGCAAGTAAAACATACACATGTTAAGACAAAGACAAACCAGATAGCATACTATCATATCGAGCAAGACTGTCCTGTACATATATATGTCCAAGCATCCAAATGTATACATATACAATAATGGCCTCTAGGGCATACATATCCAACAATCTCCAACTTGCACTAAGGCCATATATTGGCGTATCGAGTATCCAACGTCTGCTCTAGGGCCAGCTGTTGGCGTACCGCATACCCAACATCTCAAAAAGTCTTTCGAACTGTGCTTAAGGAAGGGTCTTGGTGAATGGATCCGCAGTGTTGTCTTTTGTATCCACTCTCCGGACATCGATCTCCCTAATCAGGTGATACCGCCTTAAGATGTGCCTGGATTTCTGATGGGACCGTGGTTCCTTCGCTAAAGCTATAGCCCCATTGTTATAGCAATACAAAGGTATTTGGTCAACAATGGACGGAACTACCTGAAGTGCACTAATGAACTTCTTCATCCAGACCGCCTCTTTTGCAGCATCGCTTGCAGCAATGTATTCAACCTCCATCGTCGAGTCTGCGACGGTATCCTATTTGGAGCTCTTCCAACACACCGCCCCTCTGTTGAGGGTAAACACAAAACCCGAGACAGACTTGCTGTTATCCTTGTCACTCTAGAATCTTGAATCGGTAAGGGACTCGACCTTTAGGTCTCCATTACTGTAAACCAAGAACATCTCCTTAGTCCTTCTCAGGTATCTGAGAATGTTCTTTACTGCTGTCCAGTGGTCCTCACCTGGGTTCGACTTGTAGGGATCCCAGGCACACTAATGAAGTCTCACAAGTGATCAAGCATGGCCAATTCAAATTTTACAAGTGCCTACAAACCCTAATACGGATCGTTAACTAGATATATAGGCGATGCAAGCATGTAAACGAATTAAATGCTAAAGAAAAGTGACTACAACCTTTGTAGATCCGGTCCACCACTTACTAAGCTCCGTGACGATGTCTCTCCGCTGTCCAAGTCGGATCCCGAACTCTAGCATTGGCTTCATCGAAGAAATGGGCGGGCTTGGTCGCCGGCTTCGATGCCGAAGATGATCTACGTCGAGGCATCACTAGATCAAGCTCCCACTTCACCAAGTCATGAAACTTGTGAAGAAAACACCCTATACTACTTGGCAAGAGGTAGAGGATGAAGAAATAGAAAGTGGGTTCACTTTAGAATTGGATTTCTCACTCTTATTCTCAAGTTGCCATTGATGGTGGCATTGTTTTCTTCTTGTTCAAGATGAAGAAGAAGAAGAAGATGAATATGATAAGTTAATAAAAATAGAAAAGAAATATAATACTTATCATATACTAACCCTTGGTTAAGTGTAGAGAATGAACTAGGGTTAGTATAAATGGTTAGGGTTAAACATGAGACAAGAATGGTGACTTAGTCAATGCTTCATGAATCTTCAACTAAAAACAAACATAGCCACCATTCATTTATCTTTATCATTTTCTTTTGCCAAAATAAACAAAAAGAATAAATAAATGAATAAGTAAATAAAATGAAACCCTAACCATTCATATAACCATGGTCAATTCTTTACACAAACCCAAGCATGCATGTATCATCAAACATGATACAATCTTGTGCAAAAAAAATATATCACATATACAATATGCACATCAAGTGAGAAAATCCAATTTAAGTGAACCTATACTAGTTATTGCAAAGTAATATATCAAATATATAATTATGCATTAAATCATTAAATCAACACTTGATTTAACGATCCGGTCATATCGCATATAACTGACTAATATCAATAGTAACAACTTATCGAATCAACACTTGATCCGATAACCCGGCTATATCGCATATAACCGATCAATGTTACAAATCGCGAGAATCAAATACAGTATCATATACTGGTATTATTCTCGGTCCCGCACATATCTCATATGCGCTCCTATTTCGTTTCGCTTGAGCTAGGAAACCTCTGTGTAGGACTCTAAAGACTCGTCAATACGCCGGCAGCAGATGATGATCATATCAAACACCCACAAGCCGCAAGCGGTCTGCTAAACGTAACGGCCACCCGGGTATTGAGCGATCAGAAGATCGACGAGCAAGCTCGCTCACACTCCTGTGAATCCAACCAGTAACACTTACCGTACAGTCCGGTCTGTTCGTCTGATATGTCGCATATCTCGCCTAGGGGTGGTAAACGTCAGACCCCAGTAGCTCGATAAGTCATGCCGACGTGAAGTCCATGACATGTGTTAAACTACTGATAACACTTACCAGTAGGTTACTGCAACCCTGGCCAGGGATTTCCTGCTATGGCCAGTCGAGCATAGCGCAACATCAACCCCCAATATCGGGAGAGACGAATCCTCTCCTATCGCTCATTGCCTCCATGTGAATCGGGACTGTACCCAAAAACCACCTGTTTGCACGACTCAGTAGAGCCGTGGTAGGGTGGAAATCAAAGCACAGTGGGAGACACACAAGACTCTATGACGATCTCGGGTCAACAGACTAAGCTGTACCAGTGTCACCAGAGAACTGCCATCTGACGTGAGGTATAATACCATCTGGGAGTTCTCGGCGAGTCCGTTCAGTGTACCCAGTCTCCACTGAGCACCCGTATACCATCTCCGATGTCAAACACCAATGGATGTGGGATCATCCATCGCCCATCACATGGGTCGAGAAGATATACGCTAGTCTACTCTGGAATACCGATGCCCCGTCTCGATATTCCCACGACTAGGAACAATGAAGGATGTACTCATTGACTACCCACGCCCCACTAGTATAATCTTCATCATAGTCCTGGAAGTCGAGTACACATCCTAAGGGCTTTATCAACATGTAATCAGAGAGACATAAAGTATACATGTTAAAATAAAGAGCAACCAGATAGCGTACTATCATGTCGAGCAAGAAAGTCCTACCTATATATGTCCCAGCATCCACTACAATATACATCCAATGTACAGTAATGGCCTCTAGGGCATACATATAACTAACAATCTCCCACTTGCACTAGGGCCATCTGTAGCAGTAGTTGTAGTATCTAATACTCAACCATCCCCTTAAAAGTCTCTCTTTGGGAAAAGGCCTTCGTGAGTGGATCCGCCGTGTTGTCCTCTGAGTCTACTCTCCTAACCTTGATCACCCCGAAAATCAACTATCTCCATGATCAGGTGATGCTGCCTCAGAATATGTCTGGGTCACTGATGGGACCAGGGTTCTAGGGCCAAAGCCACAGTTCCATTGTCACACAATGGTAGGAACCTAGTTCATCCTATGAACCAATATACACCCAAACTGCCTCTTTGGTAGTATCTTTAATAGCGATGTTACCAGCCTTTATCTTCTAGTTTGTCACGGTATCTAGCTTGGAAATCTTCCAACATACCGTCCCTTTACTGAGGGTAAAGACAATGCCTGTGACTGACATTCAGTCGTCTTTATCATCCTGGAACACTTCCAGTGATTCTCCCCAGGATCAACTGATACTATCTCACTATAGCTAGTGAGAATCCTAAAATCTATTTAGATCTATCTCATAGATCCAAATCCCAGGATTTAGGAGGTATCACTTTGATCCTTTATGGAGAATCTATGTGATAAGAGGAGATCGACCGATCGTAGCATAGGAAATTCCTTTCCTATCAAGAGTATGTTGTCCACGTACAATACGAGGATGACCACTTCACTCTCTACTACCGTTTTGTATATACAAGGTTCATCTACCATTTTGATGATGTCAAATTGTTTGACTAACTCATCAAAACAGATGTTCCAACTCCGCGATGCCTGCTTCATCACATAAAACATCTTACACACGTTTCCGCTACTCCCACTGTTTACGTAGCCCTCTGGCTGTGTTCTTATAGACGTTCTCTTCTAAATCATTATTTAGAAAAGTAGTCATGGCACCCAACCACCAGATATCGTAGTCATGGTATGTAGCCGTGGTAAGTAGGATCTGGATGGACTTAAGCATAGTCCCTGGAAAAGGTTTCATCATTATTCGTGCCTGGTCGATGACGAAAACCTTTAACAAGTCTAGCTTGGAAAGTCTCAACTTGTCCATCTACACCAAGTAATCTTCTCAAGATATACTTGCTCCTGATGGGGATTTAACCCTTCAGATATCGCAACCAAAGTCCATACTTTGTTGGTGTATATGGATTCCATCTCAGATTGCTAAGCATCCAGCCATTCTTACAGAGTCCCTACTCTTGATGGCCTGCTCGAATCTAGTTGGGTCATCATCTCATGATGCAATCCTTGCTCCCACTGTCATCGAGAAACCGAAGTATCTCTCAAGCGGATGAGGAACCCTACCAGATCGGCGGAGAGGCTGAGGTTCGTCGGGAACTATTGAATCCTTTGGTTCTGTCAAATCATCAGCTGCAGTTTTGTATAGCTGGAACCTTTCCAGTTCTACAGAACTGACCTTGTCTCGATCTTGCCCGGATTTTGCTTTTGACATAGGCCGGACAATCCCAAATCTTAACTTACTTAAGAGATAGGCTCTTCCCATACCATATCTCATATGGAATGGTAGGCATTGATCTGATTCGAACCTAATTCAATAGGCATGCAGCTTCTCAAGCGCATAACTCCTTAAAAGGAAATAGGTAACTCAGTAATACTCATCATAGAGAACACGATATCTAATATTGTGTGATTGCTCCGTCCCGATACACCGTTGTGCTGTGGTGTATTCAGAGGAGTAATACTGAGAGAGAATCTTATTTTCTTTTAGAATAGTCCAAGGATTCCATGCACAAGTATTCTCCTCCCTGATCTCATCATAGGACATAATACTTATACCCGTATTTTGGTTCTCTACTTCTAACTTATATTCTGTGAATATCTCAAAAGGTTCAGACTTGTGTTTCAACAGGAACACATGTCTGAATCTTGAGAGATTATCAGAGAATATAATGAAGTATAAAGAACCAGTCCTGGCATGTGTAGACAGGAGACCTTACATACATCATCATGTATCAATCCCAAGAGTTCACTAACTCTTTCTTTGTTTCCAATAAACAGAGCTATGGTCATTTAATCTTTGTGACGTGACTGGCAAGTTTCATAAGATGTAAATTCAAACTGATTTAAATATGCATCTAAAATGTAACTTCAGCTAGTCGGGTCGCATTGATATGACCTAGTCTACAATGCCTCAAGAATGATTCGTTCATTTCTGAACTCTTCCTCTTGTGTGTGTTCTGTATACGAGGAACTGTAGTTTGATTTAGAACGTCAATACTTTTAGAAAACGTGCCTGAACCGATCAACTTTTGATATAGGAAATGTTCAAAACATTATCCATCAATACAAAATTTTATCAATTCTTTACTTATAAAGAGACTGATATGATTTTGTATATCAGGTTCGGTATCTAATAGCATTTGTTCAGAATCAATGTATTAGTAATACAGGGTGATAGTGACCAACAGACTTGGCTGCAACACTTGCCCCGTTTTCTGTCTCATGAAACTTATCACCCGTTCTCAGTTTTTCTACCCTTTTATAGCCCTATGTAACAGATTACATATCTGGGATCCTGATCCGGTATCATATACCCAGGATGCAGAGGATACTGAGAAACGGTTCTTTGTAATGAACACACCCGAAGGAGATGCATCATATGCACTCTTCGTTTGGGCGGCATGGGAATCCTGGTATTTCCCTAATTCCTGCTCTGTCTTATAACAATTATAAGTTGGAGTGGGACCAACGTTCCCCAACTTAGTATAACAAGCGGGTTCGGTCAATACATCCATATTATTATCTTGATTAAGGCGTGATATGGTCGCTACCTGGAGAGAGAGAGAAGAAAACACTCAGCGTGCGCTCTTGCAAGAATATATTGGTTATTATTTTATCTAATCAGGATGGCTCCCACTGTTTTTATCAAATCTTCCTTCAAACCCTAAAAGGAAAGACTAGCCGGGATTAATTACTCTCTACAAGTTCGCCAATTTTTCAGCCAGGCCAGTGTCGGTACTTTGAGGGAGGTTCCCCGTGCTTTCGCACGGACCTAATTACAGTAAACCTCGTTTTCCCAGAGGCGTAACCCCGTTGACACCTTTCTAGACACCTACTTGATCGGCTAATTGTAAAGTGCAAAACTCTCCCAGGAGTAACAATTACTCGTAGTGGGTATCGGGATCCAACTATCACATAGAAGGTATGCAATCTCATTGCAAATTTCAACACTTGAAACTCCCGATAATGGTTTTTACCCCTAGCACCTATGACCTTGGCTAAGGTCAACAAATCATAGGTACTAGTCAAGTTCTATCCGTCATTTCGTGATTAATTAGACCCACCCACATGGCCCTTGGCTAAGGTCAACAAAGCCACATGACTGTCTTAACTAATCGCATCATATGCTGTGTAGGAAGACATCACTTAGCTACCGCACACTACGCCTCGGCTATGGTCGACAAACGTAGCACGAATACTAAGTACTCTACTTCCTAAAATGACGGAGGGTTGCGAATGGTTTTTATGAAAACCTTTAACGCTTTGAACTTGATCTCGTTGCGGAATCAAATGGTTTTTAAATGGAACGTTTTCGAGGCTTTTCTAGTTTTGCTAAAGGGGTCACTCCCGGTGAAGGGATCGTCGGCCCTTTCCTCGTCGAATGAGGTGCGGGATATATCATATATATCACTGTGCAAAGCGGAAACTATAGAAGCGATCAAAGACAAACCGAGGGTTGTAGCATCTGCCAGTTATTGCTAAAGGAGTCACTCCCGGTGAAGGGATCTCAGTCTTTTCCTCATCGAATAAGGTGCAGGATGTTCTATAATGAACACCGCGATGCAAAGCAAGAACTGTAGCTACCTGTTTTTATTTTGAAATTCGATTCCACAACATCAATTAGGTTTATTTTCTTTCATTAATCTCATTAATGAATATCCCATCATTTAAGTCCACTTAAACATCACAGATAAATATAACGTACGCTTATGCCATCCGCATTCGCCTCGATGTCCCGTCTGCACCGTTAAGTTAGGTAACTAACGGCAGAGCGGGGCAGGGCTAGCGCGGGTGTAAAACATAAGCAACGTTTATATAATATATCATATATACTATATATAATATCTGTCACAGAACATCACATGATCACATCACAGATAAATCACAGCAGAAGAAACATATGAAATATTGGATATACTAGGACGTCCGTGTTTTCAATACGAGCCAGTATAAAACACGGATTCCACGGTCGTGATAAATAGCTTATCCCACACCCCTAGACCCCTACGAGAGCGGCAAGCAACCCTACCAATTCTAGGGTTAGGAGACCCGGACTCGACTCCTCGAGATGGTCTCCCACTGGACCCTAGAATCCGGTTACTTGTGCTCCCATCCTTGGGTCTATCCTAGTGCAGAAAAGTAAATAATATACATCAACGGTGACATCTTCCGCAACCTGGAAGTGCCCCAATAAAAGAATATTACATACAAGTTTTTACATGAATGAAAATGAAAAACACTCATCTCACATAAAAACCCCCGGCTATTCAAACACGACGATCCAATATAACATATCCAGCAATACATAACATCACATATCATCAACGTAAGTAAATATACGCATCCCAATTGTCGTTGACATATAGCAACGAAACCGGCGACATCACATATTACACTTACGGTCACAGAAAAGAAAGTGTAAAACTACAACAGTTGGAATCCGCAACCACCTCAGACATCGCATGCCTGATCAAATGAATTCTTTAGACATCGCATGCCTAACAATTATAAACCCCGCATTTTAGTCTCATTATCGAAAACACTTTTCAATATCAAGTCGGGCAATTCAACAAGATTCCCGACATTTTGATCGAATGCTCGTCGCAAACTTTAGTAGACGGTCGCACCCCCGATACCGTCGACGAAGTGCACCAAGGCGGAACACCGCTACCGCGAGCACCCGAACGGATGCTTTCGGCGACGGGGTTCTCCTACAGTCACTTGGTCGGGGCTATGGAGTGAGGCTGTCTATTAAGTTTACCCGGCGAGTATCCGCGTACGCTACGTGATTGCGACGGACTTTTGATCACATCAAAATTCCGTGGCAACCGATCAAGTGAGACTAAAGTGCTATGTTTATAACATTCATTCAGTTATCACATAACTTTTGTGAATTCCAATTGTTGTATCACATTCCGGATAAACAGAAAATGTTAAACTTTCCGATTGAAAATTCGAACACCCAAGTTTTCCCGAAACAGCTCAATACATGAAATAAGTCTAACAACATTCAGTTCGTGCCTCAGTACCAACGGTCCAGCCGTAGAAGGGTCAAGCCAACGCCTCACATGTGGCACGCCGTACTGCCCCAAACCCGAAGGTTCAAAGGGCAGTTCAAGACGGTCACATAATCGAGTTAAGGTTTGTTGTCTTCTAGAGGGTCCATCGCGTTACTTGCACTACTTAGAACGTCGTTAAACTACGGAAAAATCCAACAATTGGAAATTTCCCGGCAGGGAAAAAAGTGGGTATTTATATCCGGTCGAACTTTTTAACATATTCTAAAAATACCCGGAAAAACACATTGACAAAATTAGACAATCCGATCGATACACCGAGTCCCCAATACAACCCAGAAAATTCAACTCTTGAAAAATTATCAAAAATTCCCAGGAAAACCAGCACTGCAAACTAGGAATTACTGTGCAAAATTTATTGCAAGAGGAGACAAAAGGGCCGCGGAACCGCCGCATTAGCATGCTAATGCCGCGGTTCCGCCGCATTAGCATGCTAATGCCGCGGTTCCGCCGCGCTTTAATGGATTCAGGGGCCCCGTTTTATACAGTAATTCTTAGAATCTTCTACTGAGTTTTCTGAATATTTTTTAATCTGGAAAAAACCACGTTTTTCAAAAATGTCCAGAGAGCAAAATACGATTGGGGTTTCGGTTCAATCGGACTTCTAATTCCGTCTACGCATCGCCTAAGGCTCTAGCTAGGCTCTGATACCACTGTAGGGATCCTAGGCACACTAATGAAGTCTCACAAGTGATCAAGCATGGCTAATTCAAATTTTACAAGTGCCTACAAACCCTAATACGGATCGTTAACTAGATATATAGGCGATGCAAGCATGTAAACGAATTAAATACTAAAGGAAAGTGACTACAACCTTTGTAGATCCGGTCCACCACTTACTAAGCTCCGCGACGATGTCTCTCCGCTGTCCAAGTCGGATCCCGAACTCTAGCATCGGCTTCATCGAAGAAATGGGCGGGCTTGGTCGTCGGCTTCGATGCCGAAGATGATCTACGTCGAGGCATCACTAGATCAAGCTCCCACTTCACCAAGTCATGAAACTTGTGAAGAAAACACCCTATACTACTTGGCAAGAGGTAGAGGATGAAGAAATAGGAAGTGGGTTCACTTTAGAATTGGATTTCTCACTCTTATTCTCAAGTTGCCATTGATGGTGGCATTGTTTTCTTCTTGTTCAAGATGAAGAAGAAGAAGAAGATGAATATGATAAGTTAATAAAAATAGAAAAGAAATATAATACTTATCATATACTAACCCTTGGTTAAGTGTAGAGAATGAACTAGGGTTAGTATAAATGGTTAGGGTTAAACATGAGACAAGAATGGTGACTTAGTCAATGCTTCATGAATCTTCAACTAAAAACAAACATAGCCACCATTCATTTATCTTTATCATTTTCTTTTGCCAAAATAAACAAAAAGAATAAATAAATGAATAAGTAAATAAAATGAAACCCTAACCATTCATATAACCATGGTCAATTCTTTACACAAACCCAAGCATGCATGTATCATCAAACATGATACAATCTTGTGCACAAAAAATATATCATATATACAATATGTACATCAAGTGAGAAAATCCAATTTAAGTGAACCTATACTAGTTATTGCAAAGTAATATATCAAATATATAATTATGCATTAAATCATTAAATCAACACTTGATTTAACGATCCGGTCATATCGCATATAACCGACTAATATCAATAGTAACAACTTATCGAATCAACACTTGATCCGATAACCCGGCTATATTGCATATAACCGATCAATGTTACAAATCGTGAGAATCAAATACAGTATCATATACTGGTATTATTCTCGGTCCCGCACATATCTCATATGCGCTCCTATTTCGTTTCGCTTGAGCTAGGAAACCTCTGTGTAGGACTCTAAAGACTCGTCAATACGCCGGCAGCAGATGATGATCATATCAAACACCCACAAGCCGCAAGCGGTCTGCTAAACGTAACGGCCACCCGGGTATTGAGCGATCAGAAGATCGACGAGCAAGCCCGTTCACACTCCTGTGAATCCAACCAGTAACACTTACCGTACAGTCCGGTCTGTTCGTCTGATATGTCGCATATCTCGCCTAGGGGTGGTAAACGTCAGACCCTAGTAGCTCGATAAGTCATGCCGACGTGAAGTCCATGACATGTGTTAAACTACTGATAACACTTACCAGTAGGTTACTGCAACCCTGGCCAGGGATTTCCTGTTATGGCCAGTCGAGCATAGCGCAACATCAACCCCTAATACCGGGAGAGACGAATCCCCTCCTATCGCTCATTGCCTCCATGTGAATCGGGACTGTACCCAAAAACCACCTGTTTGCACGCCTCAGTAGAGCCGTGGTAGGGTGGAAATCAAAGCACAGTGGGAGACACACAAGACTCTATGACGATCTCGGATCAACAGACTAAGCTGTACCAGTGTCACCAGAGAACTGCCATCTGACGTGAGGTATAATACCATCTGGGAGTTCTCGGCGAGTCCGTTCAGTGTACCCAGTCTCCACTGAGCACCCGCATACCATCTCCGATGTCAAACACCAATGGATGTGGGATCATCTATCGCCCATCACATGGGTCGAGAAGATATACGCTAGTCTCCTCTGGAATACCGATGCCCCGTCTCGATATTCCCACGACTAGGAACAATGAAGGATGTACTCATTGACTACCCACGCCCCACTAGTATGATCTTCATCATAGTCCTGGAAGTCGAGTACACATCCTAAGGGCTTTATCAACATGTAATCAGAGAGACATAAAGTATACATGTTAAGATAAAGAGCAACCAGATAGCGTACTATCATGTCGAGCAAGAAAGTCTTACCTATATATGTCCCAGCATCCACTACAATATACATCCAATGTACAGTAATGGCCTCTAGGGCATACATATAACTAACACGACTGATACCGGCTTACCACGCTTAGCGCATAAGCTACATCTGGCCTTGTACATAGCATCGCATACATTATAGATCCTACCGCCAAAGCGTAGGGTATAGTGCTCATGCGAACCGTCTCCTCGTCAGTCTTGGGAGACATCTTCTTGGAAAGGGTGATTCCGTGCAATGCGGGTATGTTACCGCGCTTGGAATCTTCCATACTAAATCTCTTTAGTACGGTCTCTATGTACCTGGACTGTGAAAGTCCCAGTAATATCTTGGATCTATCTCTGTAGATCTTAATCCCCAGAATGTACGAGGCATCACCCAGGTCCTTCATGGAGAACCTTTGTAATAAGAATTGCTTGACCGATTGTAGCATAGGAATGTTATTTCCTATCAAAAGAGTGCCGTCCACGTACAAGACTAGGAACACGACAGTTCATCCTACAATCTTCTTATAAATACAAGGCTCATCCTCGTTCTTGATGAAGTCAAATTCCTTGGCTGTTTCATCAAAACAGATGTTCCAGCTCTGCGATGTCTGCTTCAATCCATAAATGGATTTAAGCAACTTGCACACCCTCCCGCTGCTCCCACTGTCTACGAAACCTTCCGGCTGATCCAAATAAACGCACTCTTCTAAACATCCGTTCAGAAAATCCGTTTTTACGCCCATCTGCCAGATCTCATAGTCATGGAAGGCAGCAATGGCAAGTAGGATCCGAATGGATTTGAGCATAGCTGGAGAAAAGGTTTCATCATAGTCCACACCTGATCTTTGACAAAAACCTTTTGCAACGAGTCTAGCCTTATAGGTTTCTATCTGCCCATCTACACCAATTTTCCTTTTGTAGATCCATTTGCATCCAACGGGTTTTAACCCAGGTAAAGCAATATCTAGGGTCCACACTTTATTGGTGTACATGGACTCTATTTCAGATCGCATAGCATCCATCTATTTGTCAGAGTCCTTATTGATAATGGCCTGCCTGAAACTAGTAGGATCATCTTCTTCCAAGATGCAATCCTCTCAATCCCCGTCTATGATAAAATCGTAGTATCTCTCGGGCGGATGAGAAATCCTACTAGATCTGCGGAGTGGCTGAGGTTCGTCTGGGGTTATTGAATCTTAAGGTTCCGTCAAATCTTCAGTTTCAGTTTGTGGTCGCTGAATTTCTTCCAGTTCTACCGTGCTCCCACTAATTTCTTTTGCAAGAAACTCCGTTTCTAAGAAAACGGCATGTTGAGCAACAAACACCTACTGTTCCTTGGTATGGTAGAACAGATATCCATAACCATTCTTTGGATATCCCACAAACTTAAATAAAACTGATCGTGCCTCTAGTTTATCTGGTTTATGCTTTTTAACATAAGCCGGACAACCCTATATCTTAAATCTTTTAAGATATGGCCTTTTTCCGTTCCATATCTCGAACGGTGTCTTAGGCACTGATTTGGACGGAACATCATTCAATAAGTCTTTTGGATTAAAAATCCAATGGTGAATAAAATTTACTGGATGATCTAAAAGATCATATTAGTTATGAAAAAACAAATAAAATCTTTCAATGAAAAATTCACTAAACAAATTGATTCTTTTCCTTCTCCTATAAATAGGAGCCAAGAAGAGAAGAGAGATAGAGAATTTTGGAGATCTTGAAATTTTCTGAAGGAAAATAGCAGAGAGAAAAGAAAGGAGAATTCAATTCTCAAGAAAAGAAACCCTATGTGAGATAGGGGAAGGGGATCAAAGCTTCATAAAACTGAAAAAGAGAATTTAATTCTCAATCTAAGAGTTTAACTCTTCTACAAAAGAACTTAGTTCTTCCTCTGGTTGAAGATTTGCAGAAGCAAATCTCCCCACAAGTTGAGAATTTAATTCTCATAGGGGAGATTCTGCCATGCAGATCCGAAACTTAGAGGGAGGATTGAGTTTAGAGAATTTAATTCTTCGAAAGATAAAACTAGGGTTTAACCCTATATGAGAATTTAATTCTCCAAAATTCACAGGAATTTAATTCCTCCAAGATAAAACTAGGGTTTAATTCTATATGAGAATTTAATTCTCCCAAATTCATAGGAATTTAATTCCTCCAAGATAAAATTAGGGTTCAACCCTGCTTGAGAATTCAATTCTTCCAAACTCATAGGAATTTAATTACTCCAAGACAGAACTAGGGTTTAACCCTACATAAGAATTTAATCTTCCACATGCATAGGAATTTAATTCCTTTAAAAACAAAATTAGGGTTTAACCCTACAGAGAATTTAATTCTTAAAATAAAGAGACTTGAAAGATCTCCATGCACGTAAAGAACATTGGTCACGTGATGAAACGTGACCCCAATCCGCAGTGATCAGAAAATAAAGAATAAACTAGGTCACGTGCCCCCACGTGACCTCTGAACAAATCCTCCAAAATAAGAAGGAATTAGCCCTGAGGCAATGCCTCACGTGCTCCCACGTGACTTCCAAAATAAAGAATAAAAGCAAAGGTAATGTTGGCTTTGGGCGCTCTCACGTGACCCCTAATAAACATTCTAATAAATCAGGGCATGAGTACCCATCACGTGCCCATACGTAATGGCTATGAAAACTAAAAGTGTTTCACACTTATTTGCAGTTCTGAGAACAAAGTAAAGGAGATATGGTCTCACCTCTGGGTGCTCTCATGTGCCCCCACGTGACCCCTTCCTTTCTAGTGTTTAACACTATTTTGAGTATTTCGTCTCCAGTATTTAACACTGCTGTCCTCTAGTGTTTAACACTATTTTAAAGCCAATCTTAGCTAAATTGGCTAAGTTTCCAGAGGCAAAAACCTCCCCTCTTGACTAAATCTCAAAGTTGAGTAAAACTCGGAACTACAATGTTTAATGCTCAGTCAAAGACAAAAATGTATCAGAGCCCTCAAACTCTGGTTTAGCATTGCTAAATAATGTGAGCTTGAACCCAGACAAATGTTTAATGGTCCAACAAAGAGCCAATATTTCTAATCTAATTGGACTTAGCCCAAACTGGCCATAAGTCCTCAATTCAGATTTAACTGAGCCAATGTGCTCATAATCTAATAAATTGATCTTAGTTCCAAATTGGACTACAGATCCCCAAATCAACTTTGGTTCAAAGGTACATCTCTTCACTCCTTTGATATTTGTCGTTGTAATCCTTCAACGTCTTCAGAGAGGTGACGGGTCCCTACAACCACACATGGACTATGATGTCCTTAACTTTGACTGTGAAGTTTTTAAACTCACGGACTATGATGTCCTTAACCTTGACTGTGAGGTCTTTAAACTCACGGACTATGATGTCCTTAACCTTGACCGTGATGTCTTTAAACTAACAATGGACCATAATGTCATTAAACTAATCGACCGCAATGTCCCTAAACTAAACAATAGAGCCCAATCGCTCTTTTGTTGGATCTAAACGATCCCGTTAAGTTGATTTTAGTCTAAAATGAGACTAACGTATCCTTAACAAACGTTTAAGTTGATCTTAGTCTCAAATGAGGCTAACGTATCCTTAAACCCAACCCCCAAACCTAAATCTAAGAAGATACGGACTTGGACTAGTCCACGCCCTACGGGCGACAACATAAATTAGTCTCTATATACAATCCACGGGCAACCACAAACAAAACAAACACCCACGACACGAAGTGACCATCTGGAGAAGGAGAAAGTTGTTACCGTGATAAGGTAGCGTAATTAACTGCAGAGGCTTGCGCCTGCAGGGAAGAGCGTCCCCACAATCAAAAACCCTTCAAACGAGGGGGAATCTGACGAAGTCTGCTACATCGGCCGCATCCGTTTAAACCATCGATACATGGTGCTATAAATCAACTTGACATCTTCGGAGTGGTGAACGGATAGCACCAATTATCATCCGCCCTAAAATTCAGGCAAGATGGACTTACGCGGTCGCGTCTCCGTGTTTCGGCGGGGAACAGATTCTGGCACGCCCGGTTGGACCTTTTCCACTTTCCACTCCACACTTCGTGTGTCGTGTTCGCGAACGAATCGCGGTTTTCTAATGGTTGCCCTTGGGTTCGAGGTACTAATATTTGGCGTCTTGCTTGGTGCAGAAAGTGAAGGATCAATGGCGTCCACTTGCACGAAGTGTTCCAGCTGCAACTGCAACTCACGTTCCGCCTCATCTGGAGGTATAGCTTATGGGCCCTATGTGGCCTCCCTATTCACAATGCCGATAGAACAGGTGACGCATGCTACCACCAGTTTGTTCTTCGGGACCATGCTCCCACCAATAAACATCAATATCCCGCTGCCGCAAGAAGTGCAAAAGAAGTCGGTCTTTGATCGGCTCACTAATACCACGGCCCCTCTCAACGGGTCGTCCGATGTCAAGCCAACAGCGTCAGTCTTCGATAGGCTGAGCCTAAACTCCATTGGGCCTATCAAGAATCCCGCGATACCTGAAGCGGCCATCCCGAAACGGATATCCATTCCTGCTCTCGAGGTCACTAAAGAAGCTTCTCCCGTCAAAGAATCAGTCTTTACGAGGATGGCCATTCTAGCTCCCGTCCCTGCTCAAAGGTCTGTCTTCGACAGATTGGATACTGTTGCTCGACAGACGTCGGTCTTCAAGAGGTTGGTACCAGCAGCGCCTCACCAGAACAGGGGGCATGACGAAGTCACCCCTCAAGCTGAAACAATCCCAACGGCTCGACACGCTCGACGTCGCCACTGGCGCCTGTTTACCGCCGGAAACCGAGAAGACGAACGTCTTGCCTGAATCTGGGGGCAGATGCTAATTGGTGCTATCCGTCCACCTCTCCGAAGATGCCAAGTTGATTTATGGCGCCATGTATCGAAGGTTTAAACGGATGCGGCCGATGTAGCAGACTTCGTCAGATTCCCCCTCGTCGAGGGGTTTTTGATTGTGGGGACGCTCTTCCCTGCAGGCGCAAGCCCCTGCAGTTAATTACGCTACCGCATCGCGATAACAACTTTCTCCTTCTCCAGATGGGCACTTCGTGTCGTGGGTGTTTGTTTTGTTTATGGTTGCCCATGGATTGTATACGGAGACTAATTTATGTTGTCGTCCGTAGGGCGTAGATTAGTCCAAATCTGTATCTTCTTAGATTTGGGTTTGAGGGTTGGGTTTAAGGATACGTTAGCCTCATTTGGGACTAAGACCAACTTAAACGTTTGTTAAGGATACGTTAGTCCCATTTTAGACTAAGATCAACCGAGCGGGATCGTTTAGACCCAACAAGAGAGCATTTGGGCTCTGTTGTTTAGTTTAGGGACATTGCGGTCAATTACCAGTTTAAGGACATGGTGGTCCAATGTTAGTTTAAGGACATCTCGGTCCAAGGTTAAGGACATCATAGTCCGTGAGTTTAAAGACATCACAGTCAAGGTTAAGGACATCATAGTCCATGGGCTTAAGGACCCCACAGTCCAGGTTAAGGACATCGTAGTCCATGAGTTTAAGGACCCCACAGTCCAGTTTAAAGACGTCATAGTCTATAAAGTTTAAGGGCATTATAGTCCATGAGTTTAAGGACCCCACAGTCTGTGAAATGTGTGGTTGTCGGGACTCGTCACCTCTCTGAAGACGTTGAAGGATTACAACGACAAGTATCAGAGGAGTAAAGAGATGTACCCTTGAACCGGTGTGAATTGGTCGGAAGATCTGTAGTCCAATTTGGGACTAAGATCTGTTAAATATTCGTGAGCAGATGGGCTCAATTAAATATAAGTTGAGGACATATGGCCAATATTGGGCTAAGTACAATAAATGTTTAAACATTCTATTGTTCTGGCTATTGAGCCTTTATTTGGGCTTGGCCCTTTTAATAATGCTGAGCATTAGATCTTGACACTTTTTTTTGTCTTGTATTGAATGCAGAGCATTCATCAGAACAATTTATGTTCTGTCAGCGCAACACGTGGCGCGCCAGGTGCTTTGCGCCAGTTAAAGAGCGCAGTGCGCTTCTGCCAAGCAGCGCACACGAGAAGGACACGTGTCGCACTTAACGTTAAGTGCTAGATGATGGGCGCATTGCGCCAGTTTATGAGCGCTAAGCGCTAGTCCATGAGCGCATTACGCTATCAGTTTAGTGGCGCACTTGTGAATGACACGTGGCGTGCTTGGCGCTGAGCGCCAGTCCATGAGCGCAGTGCGCTATTTCAGAAGCGCAAAGTGCAAGTTGCATACGTGGTTGACATGTGGCGCATTTGGCGCTGAGCGCCGGTCCAAGGAGCGCAGAACCGCATTTCAATAGCACAAGGCGCATTTCAATAGCGCAAAACGCATTTGATCAATTTTTATGATCCGTGAAAAAATTTATGTTCTTTTTAAAAGAGACTCTGTCTCAAGATTCAAGAACAACAGTTCTTATCTTTGAAAGAGCTTTGCCTTTATAGATCAATGATCTGTGTGAAGAATATGTTCTTCTTCTATTATGTGATGAGATCTTTTGATCTTTTTTTATGAAAGACCTTGGTCTTTATAGATCTATGATCTTTTAAGAAGATAGTGCTTCTTTTTTAGGAGATGATTTCATCTTTGTGTTCATCGCCATTATCTTTTTACCTTGAAGAAAGAATCTTCTTTTCAAGGGCTTGCTCTTTATTTTGATTTTTCTCAAAGTTTTTTTTAGGGGGGGGGGTTCTCTATATATTCTCTTTTTGTATTTCTTCTCTTTTTTTTATTTTGGAAAGGAGAATCATTGGTCGTTGGGACCCACCACCTCTCCGACGACACTGAGAGATTACAGTGCCATATATCGAAGGTGTGGAGGGATGTACCCTTTGAACCATTTCCCACTCATTGGGGGGAAGAACATGCTGGAGCTTAAGCTTCTCTCTGCTGAAAAATACTTCTTTGCGTTCGCGCACGTGCGTCGCACGTGCTGGGCGCATATATTTGCACGTAGCGTACATGGAGTTTGCGCATATGCGCCTTATGGGGGGAGCAAGCTCCTATGGGGAATGAATCTCCTTTGAGTATTATTGAATATTCTCATGTGGTGCGCACGTGCGTTGCACGTAGCGCACATGGCGCTTGCGCATATGCGCATTATGGGGAGGAGCAGGCTCCTATAGAGAACGGATCTCCTTTTAATATTATTGAATATTCTCATGTGGTGTGCACGTGCGTTGCACGTGGTGCGCGCATGGCGGGCACACGTGCGTTACACGTAGTGCACATGGCGCTTGCGTATATGCGCATTATGGAGAGGAGCAGGCTCCTATGGAGAACGAATCTCCTTTTAATATTATTGAATATTCTCATGTGGTGCGCACATGCGTTGCACGTGGTGCGTGCATGGCGGGCACACGTGCGTTGCACGTAGCGTACATGGCGCTTACGCATATGCGTATTATGGGGAGGAGCAGGCTCCTATCTTGGAGAATTAAGCTCATATGGAGAACTAAACTCCTTTGAGAATTGGATCTTTTGAGGAAGAATTAAGCTCCTATGGATAACTAACCTCCTTTGAGAATTGGATCTTTTGAGGATTGAACTCTACCTTTTCTAAGAGATATCCCCTCTTATTTATATGGGAGTGGTAGAGAAGCGATCTTTCCTTTTCCCGATATGGGACTAAAAATGCATTCCTTATGTAGTAGAGCATTACTTTAGATTACACGTGTATAGCACATTTGTTCATAATTTTTGATCCCGGATGAATTATGAGGCCCATAATATATCAAATCGAAGGATTTTCGAGAAACTTTTGATACCATCAGAATTTAGCTGTTTCTCATTCCGGAATTTGTCAAAATACAGCTCGGAAAATACTGGTTCGCATTTTCTTCCTTAGATCACATGTGCATAGCACATTTGCTCATAACTTTTGATCCCGGATGAATTATGAGGCCCATAATATATCAAATCGAAGGATTTTTCGAGACACTTTCAATACCATCAGAATTTAGCTGTTTTCCATTTTGGAGTTTGTTAAAATACAGCTCGAAAAATACCGGTTCGCATCTTCTTCCTTAGATCACATGTGCATAGCACATTTGCTCATAACTTTTGATCCCGGATGAATTATGAGGTCCATAATATATCAAATCGAAGAATTTTTCGAGACACTTTCGATACCATTATAATTTATATGTTTTTCATCTCGGAGTTTATCAAAATACAGCTTGGAAAATACTGATTCGCATTTTCTTCCTTAGATCACATGTGCATAGCACATTTGCTCATAACTTTTGATTCCGGGTGAATTATGAGGCCCATACTATATCAAATCGAAGGTTTTTTTTGAGATGCTTTCAATACCATCAGAATTTAGTTGTTTCTCATTCGGGAGTTTGTCAAAATACAACCCGGAAAATACTGGTTCACATTTTCTTAAGCGTATCGCTGCCATTTGATGCCTTGGGCTCTTTTATGCAGAAATTTTTGGCGGGAACAAATGCCCCCCACTATTTTGCCCACGTAAGTATATACGTGGGTGAAGTAGTGCAGAATAATTTATAGTGTATGACCAGTTTCGGGTTGGTATATAATTTTCAGAATCTTGATCTGAGAAGATAATGAGCGGACACAAGCGTCGTTATTTATCATTGACTCAAATCTTGACTCTTAAGGGATATAGTCCTAAACCCTCAGCACCATGAGCCGCACACTTCTATTTCTTTATGTTTTACTCTGGCGTGAAGTAGTTTATATGCTCATGAGTAACTTCTCTATTTCAGTGGCATGTAGCTTTGGCAAGTGTGGCCCATAGATGGTAGATAACAATTCATCTTGAACTCTTTATAAGGTAGTGATGGCTTAGGAGACAGGGGTAGGATCTGCCACCTAAGACTTTTCAACTTTATGAGCCGTGACGGTCTCATAAAGAATTTTCTCCCTACGAGTCAAGAGGATCTCGTAGGTGTATTTTTTCCTTAGGAATCGTGAGGATTTCTAACTGCGTTTTCTTTTATAAGTCGTTAGGATCTTACAAAAGAGTTTTCTTCCTTACCGGTCGAGAGGACCCGTAAGTGTTTAATGAGATTGACATGTAGATGACGTATTTCTGCGACGGGGTCATGTGGATGACATATTTCCGAGACGGGGTCATGTGGATGACGTATTTCCGAGACGGGGTCATGTGGATGATGTATTCCCGAGACGGGGTCATGTGGATGACGTATTCCCGAGACGGGGTCATGTGGATGACGTATTTCCGAGACGGGGTCATGTGGATGACGTATTTCCGCGACGGGGTCATGTGGATGACGTATTTCCAAGACGGGGTCATGTGGATGACGTATTTCCGAGACGAGGTCATGTGGATGACGTATTTCCACGGCGGGGTCATTTGAATGACGTATTTCCGAGACGGGGTCATATGGATGACGTATTTCCGAGACGGGGTCATGTAGATGACGTATTTCCGAGACGCGGTCATGTGGATGACGTATTTCCACGACGGGGTCATGTGGATGACGTATTTCCGAGACGGGGTCATGTGGATGACGTATTTCCGAAACGGGGTCATGTAGATGACGTATTTCCGAGACGGGGTCATGTGGATGACGTATTTCCGAGACGGGGTCATGTGGATGACGTATTTCCGACACGGGGTCATGTGGATGACGTATTTCCGCAGCGGGTCATTTGAATGACGTATTTCCGAGACGGGGTCATATGGATGACGTATTTCCGAAACGGGGTCATATGAATGACGTATTTCCGAGATGGGGTCATGCAGATGACGTATTTCCGAGACGGGGTCATGTGGATGACGTATTTTCGTGACGGGGTCATGTGGATGACGTATTTCCGAGACGAGGTCATATGGATGACGTATTTCCGAAACGGGGTCATGTAGATGACGTATTTCCGAGACGGGGTCATGTGGATGACGTATTTCCGCGACGGGGTCATGTGGATGACGTATTTCCACGACGGGGTCATGTGGATGACGTATTTCCAAGGCGGGGTCATATGGATGACGTATTTCCACGACGGGGTCATGTAGATGACGTATTTCCGAGACGGGGTCATGTGGATGACGTATTTCCGAGACGGGGTCATGTGGATGACGTATTTCCGAGATAGGGTCATATGGATGACGTATTTCCGAGACGGGGTCATGTGGATGACGTATTTCCGAATGGGGTCATGTGGATGACGAATTTCCGAACGGGGTCATGTGGATGATGTATTTCCGAGACGGGGTCATGTGGATGACGTATTTCCGCGACGGGGTCATATGGATGACGTATTTCCGCGACGGGGTCATGTGGATGACGTATTTCCGAGGCGGGATCATATGGATGACGTATTTCCACGACGGGGTCATGTAGATGACGTATTTCCGAGACGGGGTCATGTGGATGACGTATTTCCGAGACGGGGTCATGTGGATGACGTATTTCCGAGATCGGGTCATATGGATGACGTATTTCCGAGACGGGGTTATGTGGATGACGTATTTCCGAACGGGGTCATGTGGATGACGTATTTCCGAACGGGGTCATGTGGATGACGTATTTCCGAACGGGGTCATGTGGATGACGTATTTCCGAACGGGGTCATGTGGATGACGTATTTCTGAACGGGGTCATGTGGATGACGTATTTCCGAACGGGGTCATGTGGATGACGTATTTCCGAGCGGGGTCATGTGGATGACGTATTTCCGAGCGGGGTCATGTGGATGACGTATTTCCGAGCGGGGTCATGTGGATGACGTATTTCCGAACGGGGTCATGTGGATGACGTATTCCCGAACGGGGCCATGTGGATGACGTATTTCCGAGACGGGGTCATGTGGATGACGTATTTCCGAGACGGGGTCATGTGGATGACGTATTTCCGAGACGGGGTCATGTGGATGACGTATTTCCGAACGGGGTCATGTGGACGACGTATTTCCGAACGGGGTCATGTGGACGACATATTTCCGAACGGGGTCATGTGGACGACGTATTTCCGAGCGGGGTCATGTGGAGGACGTATTTCCGAGCGGGGTCATGTGGAGGACGTATTTCCGAGCGGGGTCATGTGGATGACGTATTTCCGAGTGGGGTCATGTGGTGAACGGGGTCATGTGGATAACGTATTTCCAAACGGGGTCATGTGGATGACGTATTTCCGAACGGGGTCATGTGGATGACGTCGCGTCTATTGTAATGAGACGAATATCGAAGTGGTCTCCAGGTCGTCTGGGAACCATCGAGATTTGGAGTAGGGGCTTTGCCGTAACTCCAGGGTTGATTGTAGTGTCTGAATCCTGCTGGGATGGGGAGGAACGCTGTTGATGATCTCTAGGCTATCCCTAAACCGTTGAGATTTGGCTTTGTTTTCTGATGGAGCCTAGGGAGGGAAGGTGTGATTCCTTCTTCGTTTGCGCCCCTGGATTGTATACAGGGATTGATGTGATATCACCTATAGGGCATAAATTTCATTTTTTTTATTTCTTTCCGCGATGCTTTATCATTTCAGCTTTTATATCACTAAGGTCACGATTGCCCAATCATTTCGGCTGTTTTTCGAGGTGCCCAATCATTTCGGCTATTTATTTTATTTTTACTCGCTGCTTTTTATTGCGAGTTGTCCAATCATTTCGGCTATTTCGCATGCATACATTTTTACTTGCTGATTTTGTTTGCAAGTTGCCCCATCATTTCGGCTATTTCGTACGCACGTGTGGCTTGCTAGCTTCTTGCTGCCAGCCTGGCATTAGACACCGATTTCGGCATCAGCACCGCTACAACTGGAATATTGCTAGGAGCAAATCATCATTTTCCTCTGTCAATGTCGAACAAAGGTGGCTTAGCGATCAGGGTTAGGATCCTGTCGACTAAGGCTTTTGACTTCATGAGCCGTAAGGGTCTCATAAAGGTATTTCTCCCTGCGAGTCGTAAGGATCTCGTAGGTGTGTTTTCTCCTTAGGAATCGTGAGGACTCCTAAGTACATGGTCTCTTATAAGTCGTAAGGATCTTACAAGAGTGCTTTCTCCTTATAAGTCGAGAGGACTTACAAGGGTTGTTCGCCGTGCAGACATATCCCTAGTCACAGATGGGATTTTGTTAGGGAAATGTTTATTCGCGCCCGTGGATTGTATACAAGGGTCGGCATTGAGCCGCTTGTAGGGCAATATTGGAGGTTGTAGTGGCTGCTTAAGAACAGGTTCAGATCCCTGTAGTTTAAAACTTCTGAATCTTATGAGCCGTGAGGGTCCCATAAGAGGGTTCTCCTTACGAGTCGTGAGGCTCTCGTAAGTGTGTTTTCTCCTTAGGGATCGTGAGTATTCTTAAGTGTGTTGCTTCCTTGTGAGTCGTAAGGATCTCACGCAGGTTGTTTCTTCTTACAAGGTCAAGAGGACTTTGCAAGTGTCTTTTAACGAGATTGCGCCTTTTCGGGTTTTCACAAAACTCGTCGGTAGCCCTGCTGTTTTTACTCACGGAGCCATTTCGGGTTTTCATCCGTGCCCTTTTTTCTTATGGACATATCGTTTTCTTTTTTCTTTTCTTTTCTTTATATTTTAACAAGGTTGCGCCCTTTCGGGTTTTCACAAAACTCGCCGGTAGCCCTGCTGTTTTTACTCACGGAGCCCTTTCGGGTTTTCATCCGTGCCCATTTTGCTTATGGACATACCATTTTCGTCTTCTTTTTATTATTATTATTATTATTTTTGTATCAGCTTTAGGACGCTGCAATCCACCATAGTTTATCGACGTCTCGGTCAATAGCTAGTTTTAGGACATAGTGGTCCATTGTTAGTTTAAGGACGTTTCGGTCCATCGTTAGTTTAAGGACGTTTCGGTCCGTTGTTAGTTTAAGGACGTTTCGGTCCGCCGTTAGCTACCACTTATAGAGTTTGGGCTTAGGAAGATAGCGAGCGGACATAGTCGTCGTCATCTATCATTGACCTAGTCCGTGACTCGTTAGGCGTAGTACTTTTTTAGGAAGCGACCATTTATTAGTCTGAATGGCCTTTCGCTATGCATGTCCATGAGTAAATAGGCTCCACCCTGGTAGACTTTGTCTATGATATACGGGCCTTCATAGTTCGGCTCGAATTTCCCCCGTTTGGCGCGATTAGGGATCATAGGTCTTTTGACCACTAGCACGAGTTCGCCTTGGCGGAATGTTCTCGGCCTAGTCAATCTTTCTTATGAGCGCGTCATCTTTGCTTTATAAGCTTCCAGATTTTGCTGCACTATGAGCCGGGTTTCATCAAGGGCATCGAGCTCCTCAAGCCGAAGGTAGGCATTCTCTTCGTCCGTTAGCTCGTAATGAACTGCCCCTCGTAGAGAGGGTAGCTCTATCTCGAGGGGGAGTACCGTCTCTGTACTGAATACCAATGCGTACGGCGTTGTGTTCATGGCTGTTTTGAACGTAGTTCGGTACGCCCAGAGAGCTTCATGCAGTCTCTCGTGCCAGTCCTTCTTATTTTGAGACACCGTCTTTTTCACGATCTTTGTCAAGGTCTTGTTGAAAGTTTCAGCTAGACCTTTAGCTCGGGGATTATAGACTGAAGAGTATCTCCAGTCTATGTTATGCTGTTGCGCAAAGCGGCTGATCTTATGGCTTCTGTAGGCTGGCCCATTATCGGAAATGATCCGTCGCGAAGTTCCAAACCGATAAATGACATGTGTCTTGAAGAAATGGAAGATATTCTCCGTTTTCACTTCCCTCAGCGGTACTGCTTCTGCCCACTTGGAGAAGTAATCAGTTGTCGCCAAAATGAATCGATGTCCTCTGGACGATATTGGTTCGATGGGGCCAATTATGTCAGTCCCCCACATTTCAAATGGCCAGCTAGCCACCGTTGGATGTAGTGGATTTGGATGTTGATGGATAAAGTCTCCGTGAATCTGGCACGAATGGAATTGCTTTGCGTATTCAAGGCAGTCTTGGATCATCGTGGGCCAATAATAACCCGTCCGTTTGATCTTCAGCTTCATCTTCGGCCCGGCTTGGTGAGAACCGCAGAGTCCGTCGTGAATTTCTTGGACAACTCTCTTTGCGTCTTCAGGTCCCAAGCATCTTAGCCACAGAGAATCAAATGATCTCTTATACAAAGTATCATTGACGAAAGCAAAAGACAGAGCTCGTTTCATAAGCTGATGTCTTGAGGACGCATCTTCAGGTGTTCGACGGGACTTGAAGTAATCTATAAAGACTTCTCCCCAATCCGCGGCCTTTTCCTGATCTTTTATTTGCAGAGTCATTAGCTCAGTCACTTCGTTTTCTTCGGATGACTCCGGAGATATTTCTGCCGGTGCAAGGACCCAACGGCTTTGCACAACGATCCTCACGTCATCAAGGTTCTCGTCGGCCAGTTCTTTAGCGAGCTTAGCTAATGCATCCGCTTTGCTATTTTCCGCACGCGGTATGCTTTCCAAGGTGTAGAAAGGAATTTGAGTCAACAGTTGCTGCACCCTTTCGCCGTACTTCACTAACTCTGGTTTGCACGTCTGATAGTCGCCATTTACTTGACTAACGATCAGTTGGGAATCTCCGTATATGAGGAGGTTTTCAATTCCCATATCGATAGCGATCTCGAGACCAGCTATCAAAGCTTCATATTCGGCCTCATTGTTCGTTCTCGGCTCTGTCAAGAAGAAGGCGAAGCGCATTATCCCTCCTTATGGAGTCACGATGATGAGGCCTAACCCTGATTTGATTATAGGGGTAGTTTGTTTGCGCTTCTTCATGGAAGACGCTCCATCAAAATAAAGTTCCCATCGGGTATGACCACCGTCGATCGTGTCAAACGCATGTTCGTCTGGCAGTTCGCAATTCAAAGGAGAATCGGCAGGTATCGAATGCTCAACGAGGAAGTCGGCGATAGCCTGGCCTTTTACTGCCTTAAGGGGATGATAAGTTATCGAGAACTTCATTAAGAGCAGGGCGCATTTAGTGAGCCGCCCCGTCAATATGGCCTTCGACATCAAATATTTGAGAGGATCCACCTTCGATATGAAATGGACCTCATGTGCCAACGCGTAGTGTCTGAGCTTGGTTATTGCGAAGATCAACACCAGGCAGTGTTTTTCGATGGGGGAGTAATTGCTTTCTGCCCCCAGTAGAACTCGACTCAAATAGCAGAGGGCTCTCTCCTTCCCTTGGTCGTTTTCTTGTGCCCATAATGCGCCTAGCGAACCTTCGAGGGCCGTTGTATACAGGATGAGAGGTTTTCCTTTAACAGGAGCAGTTAGCACCGGCGGATTCTGCAGGTATTGCTTGATTTCGTCCAGTGCGCTTTGGCATTTGTGATCCCAGACGAAAGGGGTTCCCTTTTTCATCAGGTGACTGTAAGGACGGCACTTGCCGGAAATATTGGTTATAAATCGCCGGATATACGCGAGCTTCCCTTGGAGAGACCGCAATTGCTTGAGAGTCCTTGGCGGAGGCATTTCCATGATCGCCTTGATCTTCGACGGGTCTATTTCGATTCCTCCGTGTCGGATGATGAATCTTAGAAACTTGCCCGAGGAAACTCTGAACGCACATTTGAGAGGGTTCATCTTCAAGTTGTATGGCCGAAGGCGCTGAAACACGATCTTCAGATGCTCTAAATGTTCCTTGTATGATTTGCTTTTAACTACGAGGTCGTCGATATAGCATTCGACGATTTCATGTATGAGGTCGTCGAAAATTTTCGTCATGGCCCTCTGATAGGTGGGGCCGATGTTCTTTAGACCGAAAGACATCACCTTGTAGCAGAATATGCCCAAAGGGTCCGGAAAGCGGTGTGCTTCTGGTCCTCGGGATGCATCCTTATCTGATTATATCCTAATGAACCATCCATGAAGGAGAAACTTCATGAGTGGACGTGTTATCTATCATCAGCTCAGTGACTGGTACTGGAAAGTCGTCCTTTGGGCAAGCTTTATTGAGATCCCGAAAGTCCACGCAGATGCGCACCGTCCCGTTTTTCTTCATTACTGGGACGATGTTGGCGATCCAGTCAGGATACTGAACCTCTTGGATGAAGCCAGAGTCGATTAGCTTCTTGACTTCGGCGTTGATGCTCATCTCAAGCTCGAGCCGCATTCTTCTCAGCGCTTATTTGATCGGCTTGACGTCCGGAGATATCGCCAGTTTATGCACAACAATCTCTGGATCTAATCCTGGCATCTCGGAATAGTTCCATGCGAAGCAATCTTTATGTTGGATGAGCACGTCCATTAGCGTAGCCACCCTTTCTTTAGACAACAACTCACTGACGAATGTCGGCCGCGGGTCACTTGTCGTCCCCAAATCAATTTTCTTGAGGTTATCTGCAGTAATATGTATTCCATCCTTCAGCTCCTTTGGCGCCGGTGGAAATTCTGAGATTACCTCATCATCATCGTTTTCGAAGCACCAGGGGAGTTTGTCCATATCCTCAGGTTCTTCTTTTGATGACATTATCACGTGACAGGTACGAGCTCGCTTCCAAGACCGATGTGGATCTGGTTCTATCCTCGTAGATTTGGGTTCATGCTTCTGCGGCGGGGTTACCTTCCAGCTGCTGGATAGAGCGAACCTGCCTTGTTGATATTGATCTTCGACCCAGTTCTTGAAGGTGAAGCAGTCTTCAATAGGATGTCCTATTGCCCTATGATAGGAGCAATAGTCCGGATGAAAGACTTCGCCTGCTTGCTCGGGGTGCTTGGATTCCGGGAGGATAATTAGTTGATGTTTTATGGCAAGATCAAGTATTTTCTTTGTCTTGTCTTGGGCAAAAGTGTATGCTCGACCCATCTTCTTTATAAGAGACGAATCTTGGTTGCTCAGTTCTTGATCGCGTGGCTTCTTGGACCCACTTTGTCGCCGTCGAACGCCTTTCCCGCTCTTTGGTTTGTTTCTGCCTCTGTGTCGGGCCTTTTGTATAACGGGTTGACAAGGAGGAGCATTTTCATTTTTCGCAGTCTATTAAAGGAGACGTTGCGTCCTGGCTTTCTCGTAGATGGCCATTTCGCGATTATGGTCGTCTCGAACCTTTTGACTTGCTTCCCTTATAAGCTTGTCCATTTGTTCTTCAAACGACGGACCGGGCATTTTCACGTCAGGAGCTCTTTCTGGTTCAGGGTTAACATCTTCCCACAGAGCATCTCCTTCCTCATTAAAGTCATGTATGACATAGCAGTCGCGGAGTAGCTCCCGTTTCTTGGATTGAACATACTCAAGCCGGTCGTTTCCTTTCTCCCGTTGGGTAACTTTCGTTGAGTTCCAGGAACGTTCCAGGTCTTGTTATAGAACCGTGCTTGTCGCACAGTTTTCTTAAGGGGTACACCTTGGCGTCTCAAGAGTCTCTTTAGTCCGTTCGTGTAATATCTGGGCAAACGGATGGGCTGGAGCCTGTCAAGTGTAGAAGCCGCGCCATGCCAGATCTCTTTCTCCACTTTGGTTTCCCTGGATCGGTAAAATAGGATCGCCTTTTCACCTTCTCACCTGGGAGGGACATAGAACGTCTGCAGCTCTTCCACATTGTAGGTATCAAGCGCGTCTAGTTCTTTGTGATGCTTGGGCGGAACCATGGCAACTTGCACACTTTGCTCTTCGTCAGCGAAGGTTTGTATTGAAGGCCGAGCAGAGAATACGGCATGGACCTCATCTTCCGAGTCGCTGCCGAAGATAAGCATAGGAGCAGACGGTCCCGGCTTGTTGTGCTGGGGCGGACCTGAGTAAACTATCTCTTCTTCCTCCTCGGTATCACCCTCGAAGACCGGAATGGTGGTGATAGCTTTGTTCTCCGGTTTATAACATCTTTCTGTGTCCTCAAAGTCTGGTAAGAAGTATTTTGCATCTTTGTACTTGCGGACTTCATTCACGGAGAATGGGTTTAGCTCTCCTGTCACAGTATACTCGAGACCATCCTTAAAATACTTCATACACTGATGTTGTGTAGAAGGGATGATGTTGTATTCGTGCAACTAGGGCCAACCGAGCAAAACATTGTAGCATGTCTTGGCGTCAATGACGTGGAACTTGATGTCCGTGACGAGTAACCCAAAGCGTAACGTCAGTATCACGGACCCAAGCGTCCATGATGACTGAGAGTCAAATCCGGAGATGGTGATTTTATCGCGAGCGAGGTGTTGAACGCTCATGCAGATTTCCTTCAATACTCTCACATTGAGGAGGTTGACGGAAGACCCATTGTCGACCAGGATTTTACCTATCCTGATGTCATGACAGTATCCGGAGACATATAGGGGACGGCTGTGTTCACATGTCCCAAGGAGGAGATCTTCATCGCCGAAGGTGATATCGGCTGTGTGTACTTCTTCCAGTTCGTCTTTCATCTTTCATTCGGCGAGAAAAGCTTGGAATTGCTCAGGCTCCTGTAGTGCCTTGATTAAAGAATCTCTTGCCTCTTTGGATAGCAGAAGAGCATCGAGAATACTGAGCTGCGAGGGTATCTTCCTCAAGTAAGCCAGAACGTTGTAGTCCACCTTACCTTTCTTTGGCGGGTCCTTGGCTGTTAGCTTTTCGACGGATTGGTCATCAAGGATGATATCCTCAGAGACCTTTTCTTTTCCCTTATCTTTTCTATTTGACCCACTGTCCGAGGGCCTAAGATTCTTTTCGGGCAGCGTACGGTTGCGCAGCTGAATATTTTCACAGGCCTTCAGTTCTTCCTCTTTTCCCAAAGTGGACTCTTTAAAGAGAGGGCCAAGAGATATTTCTTCGTCAGAGTCGCTCCCGAAGGTGAGAACCTGCGATCCCCCGGCGTTGACCATGCGACAGTTGCCGGTGGTTCTTTTATGCTCCTTGGTCGTATTTCTTTGCTCCCGACGAGTTTTGCGTTTCAGTCGCTTAAAATGTTGCCGGTGAGCAACATATCCCCGCCACCATCTTTTAAAAGCGTCGCACTCTTCGGTAGGGTGTGCAATCTTTCGATGATATAAACAGTAGCTAGGATGCATTTCCGCTTCACCAAGAACATTTCCTTCGGAGGGTGGCAGCTTCATTCCCATTGATATGGCTTTGGCGAATCTCTTCCTCGTCTTGAACCTGCTTTTGTTTGCGGTGGATGTACTTTGTTCCGACGGGAGTGTCTCGACTCTTTCGTCCAGTCGCCGGCGTTTGGCCTTTTCAAATATGGCCATCTCACGCTCCCGGTCAGCTTTACTTTTCAGAAGAGCTGTATTCAGGAATGCATCAATTATTTCATCTGATGGCCCCAAAAGTTCTGGCTCAGGACCTGCCCCCAGTTTCTTTGGGCAAGGAGGCTCTTCATCGTCTATCGACGAGTGAGAGATCACATGGTAACTTGCCATGTAATCTTAAGATTCATTCGATGAGTCTTCTCCATTACCATCATTTCCGTCCTCAAGGACGTGGCTGAGAAACTCTTGAAATATGACCGGAGTCCGCGCCTTCTGGTTTTACTCTTCCAGCGCATCAATCTGTTTTTGTAGGTCCGTATGCTTCTCGCTAGGCTTCACGGGATTCTTGGATTTCTTTTTCTTCTTTGAAGATTTTGACGGCTGGGTGTGAGTGCTTTGGCTATCACCACCAATTTTTAGAGTTGGGCGCGGCTTTAGCATCCCCTTTGTTCCCCTCCGAAAGACGCGGTAGAGACGCGACAAACGTCTTGCCTGAATTTCGGGGCAGATGCTAATTGGTGCTATCCATCCACCTCTCCGAATATGCTAATTTGATTTATGGCACCGTGCATCGAAGGTTTAAACGGATGCGGCCGATGTAGCAGACTTCGTCAGATTCCCCTCGTTTGAAGGGTTTTTTTGATTGTGGGGACGCTCTTCCCTGCAGGCGCAATCCCCTACAGTTAATTACGCTACCGCATCGCAGTAACAACTTTCTCCTTCTCCAGATGGTCACTTCGTGTCATGGGTGTTTGTTTTGTTTATGGTTGCCCGTGGATTATATATGGAGACTAATTTATGTTGTCCCCCGTAGGACGTGGATTAGTCCAAATCCGTATCTTCTTAGATTTGGGTTTGGGGGTTTGGTTTAAGCATACGTTAGTCTCATTTGAGACTAAGATCAACTTAAACATTTGTTAAGAATACGTTAGTCTAATTTTAAACTAAGATCAACTTAACGGGATCATTTAGATCCGACAAGAGAGCGTTTGGGCTCTATTGTTTAGTTTAGGGACATTGCGGTCGATTAGTTTAAGGACATTACGGTTCATTGTTAGTTTAAGGACACCTCGGTCCAGGTTAAGGACATCATAGTCTATGGGCTTAAGGACCCCACAGTCCGATATTAGTTTTAAGACATCACGGTCGAGGTTAAGGACATCATAGTCCATGGGTTTAGGGACCCCACAGTCCATTGTTAGTTTTAAGACATCACGATCGAGGTTAAGGACATCATAGTCCGTGGGTTTAAGGACCCCACAGTCTGATGTTAATTTTAAGACATCACGGTCGAGGTTAAGGACATCATAGTCCATGGGTTTAGGGACCCCACAGTCCATTGTTAGTTTTAAGACATCACGGTCGAGGTTAAGGACATCATAGTCCGTGGGTTTAAGGACCCCACAGTCCGATGTTAGTTTTAAGACATCACGATCGAGGTTAAGGACATTATAGTCCATGGGTTTAGGGACCCCACAGTCCATTGTTAGTTTTAAGACATCACGGTCGAGGTTAAGGACATCATAGTCCGTGGGTTTAAGGACCCCACAGTCCGATGTTAGTTTTAAGACATCACGGTCGAGGTTAAGGACATCATAGTCTATGGGTTTAGGGACCCCACAGTCCATTGTTAGTTTTAAGACATCACGGTCGAGGTTAAGGACATCATAGTCCGTGGGTTTAAGGACCCCACAGTCCGATATTAGTTTTAAGACATCACGGTCGAGGTTAAGGACATCATAGTCCGTGGGTTTAGGGACCCCACAGTCCATTGTTAGCTTTAAGACATCACGGTCGAGGTTAAGGACATCATAGCCCGTGGGTTTAAGGACCCCACAGTCCGATATTAGTTTTAAGACATCACGGTCGAGGTTAAGGGCATCATAGTCCGTGGGTTTAAGGACCCCACAGTCCGATATTAGCTTTAAGACATCACGGTTGAGATTAAGGACATCATAGTCCATGGGTTTAGGGACCCCACAGTCCGTAGAAATGTGTGGTCGTCGGGAACCGTCACCTCTCTGAAGACGTTGAAGGATTACAACGACAAATATCAGAGGAGTAACGAGATGTACCCTCGAACCGATGTGGGTTGGTTGAGAGAGCAGATGTGCTCAATGCAAGATAAGTTGAGGACTTATGGCCAGAATTGGGCTAAGTCCTATTAAAAAAATGTTTAACATTTTATTTTTTGTTCTGGATATTAAGCCTTTGTTTGGGCTTGGCCCTTTTAATAATGCTAGGCATTGGGCTCTGACATCTTTTGTCTTCATCAGAACAAGTTGTGCTCTGACAATGCGCTACGTGGCGCGCCAGACGCTTTGCGCCAGCTAAAGAGCGCATTGTGCTTCTGTCAGGGAGCGCACACGAAGAGGACACGCGTCGCGCTTAGCGCTAAACGCTAGTTCATTTTGCACATTGCGCTTTTTAATTTATGATCGCTCTGTGCTAGTCTGTTGGCGTGCCAATGAGTGACACGTGGCACACTTGGCGCTGAGCGCCAGCTCATGAGCGCAGTGCGCTGTTTTAAAAGTGCAAAGCGCAAGTGGTGTCTATGGTCGACACGTGGCATGTTTTGGCGCTGAGCGCCGATCCAAGGAGCGCAAGAGCGCAATTCATGAGTGTAAGGCACCGTTCAATAGCACAAAACGCATCTGATCAATTTTAAAATCAAAGAACAAATTTTATGTTCTTCTTAAAGGAGGCTTTGCCTCAAGATTCAAGAACAAAAGTTCTTGTTTTTATAAAAAGGGCTTTGCCTTTATAGATCAAAGATCTATGAATGAAGTAAAGTACTTCTTTTATTTTCTTATGATTAGATCTTTTGATCTTTTTCTTTTTATCAAAAAAACCTTGGTCTTTTTTCAGATCTATGATCTTTTTAGAAGATAGTTCTTCTTTTTATTAGATGGTTTCATCCCTGTTATTTAAGAACATAGTTCTTTAGCTTGAAAATGAAGAAAAATCTTCTTTTTTTTTTAAGAACTTGCTCTTCTTTCTCTTTGAGTTTTCTCAAAGTTTGCAGAGGGTTTTCTCTATCTTTTTTTCTATGTTAGACTTGAAGTCCATGGGCCTTTATATATGGCCAATTGATTTGTTAAATCAGTTTTAAGAGATCTTTCTCTGATTGATTTATGAATATTTCCTACCGTTGGATCTTTGATCCTAAGGCTTCTGTTTTACAGAAGATAATTTTCTTGTTTCAATAAAATTGAAAAATCTTTCCATAACAGAATTTTAATTCTGATTACTTAATAATTTATTATTAGTAGATCTTTTGATCTAACGGTGGGGAATTTTTAATTCCAGCACTGGCGCACCTTGCGCCAGCGCACCTACGTTCGACACGTGGCGCATAGCGCAGAGCGCAGCGTAACTGCACTAACGCACCCGTGTTTGACACGTGGCGCGCAGCGCAGTGCAACTGCGCTAGCGCACCGGTATTTGACACGTGGCACGCAGCGTGGCACGCAGCGCAACTGCGCTAGCGCACCTGTGTTTGACACGTGGCACGCAGCGCAACTGCGTTAGCGCACCTGTGTTTGACACATAGCGCGCAGCGCAGAGCGCTAGATCTGAAACGTTGTTTCAACTTTTTAAATTTTGAATTTTAAAATAGAGTTTTGCTCTAATTGGAGATGAGCCGCTTAGGGCGCAGCGCTCCTGGCGCTAGCCCATCTGCGTTTGACACGTGGCGCGCAGCGCGCAGAATCTGAAGCGTTGCTTCAATTTTTGAATTTTGAAATTCAAAACAAAGCATTGCTCTGATTGGGGGAAACAAATGCCCCCCCACCGTTGCGCTCACGTGGCGCACACGTGAGTGCAGCGGTGGCAACATCTGAGCCCTTGGTTCGACTCAGAAGTCGAAGAGGCGGTTCAATACCTATAAATAGGACCTTTGGTCCTTTAGATGATTATCATCTTCTTCTTGAGAATTTTCATTCAGAGCGCAGCTCTTTTGTTAAGAACTTTCAAGAGTCAGAACTCTTAGGTAAAATTAATTTTTTTTTTAATAAATTAGGGTTTTTACCCATTAACAGAGCCTTACTCTTCATAAATCTTTGATCTAAAGAAAACCCTTTTAGGGTTTCATTAATAGAGCCTTGCTCTCAGAAATCCATAGATCTAAAAAGATCTTTTCTTGGGGTTTCTTAGCCCATGAATCAGAGCTCTGCTCTTTTGATAATACGTAGATCTTTTGATCTTTGATGAAGAACTCTTAAGAGTTCTCTCATGTATCTTGAAAATCCCAGAATTTTTAATTCTCAAGAACTAATTTTAATTAATCTTTGATGGATTTTCCATCATCATTACAGAGCCAGGCTCTTTAAGGAATTTTATTCCCTCATGACCAGAGTTTGACAAGTGTCACTCTGTTACAGAGCTTTGCTCTCAAAGGGAGATTTTCTCTTTTTCCCAAGGGATTTCTCATTTAATGAGAATTTCTTTGAGGATCTCCTCATTAATTAACAGTCTCATCCAAGGATGAGGCTGTTTTATTAATTGATGCATTGTCATCTGGATTTTGTGGGTCCCTCTTTGGTCCCCTTTCCACTGCATTGCAGTGTGGTACAAACTTTAAAGTGCCGAGTGTCAGAATTTTAAAATTAAATTATAGTACTGACAATCGAATTCTGTTCTTTCTCGCAGGCGACATGTCTTCCGATCTCTCTTTCCCGTTTTTCCGTTCAGAGGGAGGATTCTCTGAGGCACCTGTGGACCGGGAGGTTCTCGCGCTCATCAGAGACTATGACCGGGAACACAAAAACATTCACTTCTGGGGTAGGTGGTACGACCAGATAATCAGAAGTCGTCGAAGCTTCTCTTGTGCGACGTCGTCGGATCCGATCTCGTCGATTTCGTTTGCAGATGCACCCCCGGTGAACTATGCCGTGGAGGTTGTCAACTGGACTTCGGAGGGTCTTCTTCAACCTTCGATTGCCGCCATACCCATGCAGCTGCCGGCAGCTTTGGATACTTTGGGGCGGCGCATATGCCAGGGCGAGTTGCGCCCTTGGGGACAACCTTACAACATCGGGTTGACTCTCCGACATTCAGCCGGGTATTTGCAGTGGGCCAGGTACATTTTGTCGGCGAAGAAAACGCAACTGCTGAAGCTCGGCCTATATCCTGCGGTTTATGCTTCATTGTTCCAATATTCTGCTCCTCCGACATGGTGGATTAAGGCGTTCTAGGAGCAATGGAACATCCCAACCCATACCTTTCTTCTACTGGACAGAGAAGTCTCCATCTCCTTGGAAGAATTTGCTGAGATTTCCGGTCTACCGGTTAGGGAGGAGCACTATGAGAAGCTGCTTCCTCCGGATGAATACGTTTTTGCCACCAAGCCGGTGGTGACGGGCCTAACACCAGAGAACGCCATTCAGCACCAGTTTCCTAGTCTGATAAAGGTGCTGAACATGTACGAGAGCCTCTTCTTGGAATCCGGAGGCCGGGGGGTCAGTTTCGTAGACTTCATTGCCCGGTTTCTTCGCCCGGAGATTCTATCGCAACGAGGCGAAAAATTTGCCAAGCTCGACTATCCCTTCGGCTTTGGCTTGGTCCGTCGACCAGTACTGGAAGATGATCAGAAGGTCTTTTATCTTCCCGATGCCACGATCATTCTTCTGTCAGAAATCGCCGCTCCGGGTATTGACGAGGAGGCTTTCTTTCTTGGGTTTCTTGGGCTGTGGTTGTGCTGGTTCACGCTCCCCATACATCCTCGTTATATGAGGCCTTCCGTCTTCTACCTCGCCCACCTGTACCATGGTCTTAGCATGGCAGTGGATACAACTGAACCAGGGGTGCATGTCGCCAACTTCCCGATGCATTACTTTACTACGTGGATGGAGATGCATATACTCGGGGCCTTTGGCATTCACAAGAGACCCTCGTTTTTCGAGAAATGCAAATTCCCGAGAATTATGCGGCCGGTCAACGCTTCTATCTTGAATCCGTCTCAGCGGGAAGCTAGGGGCTTGCTTCTTCGTCCGCGCACGGTCGGGGCTGGTATGTCTTTCACGGACAAAGTTCTGACGATCGGCCCGGAAACTTCCAAGTCGGTGCTGGCATTGCGCGACGTTTTTAAGGATGGGGTCTCCGTGTTGAAAGCCCGGGAGATTCTACATCTATATTCCATCAGGCCGGGCTTCCTCGTATTCAGGGAAAATGATGCGGCGCTTTTTATGAGATACAACCCCCATCATTTTGCCTAGCAATTAAGTTATAACCAGGGGGTCCCACTGGAGGCGTTCTTGGAAGAACCTGCTGCCACCAGAGAGGGAATACGGGGTGCGCTGCCTCACTTTATGCGCTTGAATACGGGCTCCCACTTCTTTATTAGTGAGCCGGGCTGCATTCCGAGGGCCCTTAACGTACACGGGGCCTGGTATCAACACGCGATGGGTGATGTTATCAGGGAACAGAGGCGGCTGCTGCTCGATCGCAAGAGTGCGCCTCCTGCCAGTGATCGCAACGTCCCTTTGAAGCGATGGATAGCTGTCCCCCCTTCGCTAAGAGGGGTTGCTGCAGTTGAGCCTCCACGTGTGCTAAGCCCCACGCGTGGATTGCCCCATGCTCCTGTGGAGACGGTGGACATGCCTTGGTGCCCCGCGCTCCCGTAGAGATGGTAACTGTAGCTTCACCCGAATCTGGCGTGGGCTCGGATATCGGGACTCGCCGTCCCAAAGTGCCCACGAAGTGCAAGCTGGTTTTGGCTGTGACCGGAGCTCGCTCACAGAAGAAAAAGAAGTCGATCTTTTCTATCGACGTTGTACTTGGCCAGGAGCCTCACGCTCCTTACGGCGAAGGCCTGAACGAGTATGGGACAAACGAGGGATTATTCATGCCACCAGACGATACTCTGGCGGCTGCCATTGCAGCTTCTAAACAGTTGGCCAGCCACGAAGAGGGGTTGGCTGTCCTGGTGTGATCATGTACTCATTAGCTGTATTTTTCGCCATCGCATCATATTTCTATTATTGTATTATGACTGACGTTTTTCTTTTTTAACAGGCATTTCCACCGAAGAAGCTCTTGCTGCCTCTCTCAAGACTTTTGAGGAAGAGGAACGACTTCGAGTATCCTTAGGCATCGGTACATTTCGGTTCACCATGTTCCCGCTCCCGTTTCTTATGAGCAATCTGACCCTTTCTTTGTCTTATCGCAGGGACCACAATGCCGATCCCGCAAGCTGATGCGGAAACTCTTCCCGGGTCAGCTACCGAAGTCCCGGCCTCTTCGGCACTGCCGAAAGAGGCCTTACTTAAACGACCGATGAAGGAAGCCTTGACGGCTCCAGAGGTAACCCTGGATGCGGACGATGACGTCTTGTTGAAGGAGGCTTCTAGAAGGTCTGCTTTGACGGCCCGGAAGGAAAGGAAGCGCCGGAGGCACACAGCAAGGGAGCGTAGTGTTGCCTTAGCTGCGGGAGCTGGTTCGAGTGCCGCTGCCCCTGCTGCTACTCCTTCAGAGGAGTCTCCGGTTGCCTTGTCTACTGCTTACAGACGGACGGCACGTGCGTCTCGGGAAGCAAACAGTAAATCAACTCCAGGTAATGCGCCGTGAGGTTCTGTTGTCAAAGTTTTAAATTATCAGTTCTCATATACCTTATCTTGCAGGGCCGAGCTTTACCGAAGAAGTGGCGGCGAATGCCGAGCCTGAGGTAGCGGCGGAGGAGGTAGCTGCTAATATAGAACCCGAGGCAGTGGTAGGCGATGCGGCCGCAATTGCTGGGCCCGAGGTAGTGGCTGACGAGACAGTCACGATTGTTATGCCCGAGATAGCTACCACTGCCGAGCCCGAGGTGGCGGCGAGTGAGACGGCTACCACGGCCGAGCCTAAGGCAGCGGTGGATGAGACGACTACAATCACTGAGCCCGAGGTGGTGGCGAGTGAAACGAGTACAATTGCCGGGCCTGAGATGGCCGCTCTTTCTCAAGAGTCAGGCACCGCTCCGATCATCGCTCTTCCCGCCTACGGTTCTTTTCCGTCTCCTGGCGTCGTGAGCATGACGACGACTCTCGTGGAGTCAAGGGATGAGGCGACGGGAGGTGAGACCACCCCGATGGAGGAGGGAGACGCCGCCGTTGTATCAAGTGATGCCCTCGTCACGGCTCCGGCTGGCGACTCATCAGGTAGATTTAGGTCACCGCCCTTCTTTTTATTCTGCAATCTTTCCTGACAGAGTTTATCTTGTTTCTAATGCAGGTGCGGCTAGTGCTGATGTCGCGCTACCCGAGGCAGCGCCATCAGCTACCGCCTTGACGGTGACACCTCCTCTACCCTCTCTCATACCATCTTAGAAGTTGGAAGGTGCGGATTCGTGACTCATCAGTCTTATTTTTAAGCTGTATAACCTACGTACTGACGTTGCACTGTTGCGTCTTTGCAGGAGTCCTTTTTGACCACCTGTATTAGGTGCTGCACCCACACTTCTCCATCTTGTCAGAGATTAGTCCACCTGCTGGTGTCGGTGAGTATTTTCTCTAAACGACGTACTTTTATTTAACGGGCAGTCGCATTACTGCTAACTCTTCTTTATATTGCTTGTAGCCTTACGAATTGAAAGAGGGGACGAGGTTGTCGTTGCGCCACCAGTACTCCCAGCTCTGCCCCCTGTTGCAGCTGGTATAGTAGACTCTACTTTTCACATATCTTATTTATTTCCTGAGCCGACATCTGATTATGATCTATTTTGCAGCAATCACATCGACTCCATCCCCGTTCGAGTCTCGCATTATAATGCCGGCAGGGCCTTTTTCCAGACGTCCATCATCCAAAGGTGCTGTAACCAGTCTACGCATGCTGAGCGAATATATCGAGGAGCTTGGCGTGGAGACTCCCACCTCTGCTGCGGATTTTGCCACAGAGGTTAACCCTATGTTGGCGACGCTCATGAAATTTCATAGTGAGGGCATCGTTGAGTCTTGGGTTAATCGCTGCCGGGAAATCGAGGCTTGCCTGCATGAGCTTGAGCTTAGGCGTCCTGCACCTGAGATTCTGGCTATGAGCACTCAACGGGCTACGTAGATCGAGCAGAGCACTTCTTACTTCCGCCATCTTGAACAAGAAGTGGCTTTAAAGCAGAAGGAATGTAAAGAAACTTCAAGCGAATCTGCTCGACTGCATGCTGAGGTTGATGCGAATGCTGTCCAGTTGAAAGTTATCTTCGAAGGCCTTCTGCAATATGTTTCTGATGGGTTAACATTGAGGCAGAAGCTCGACATCGTCGAGAGGGCTGCACAAGATCGTGAAGCAGCTCAACGGGCCGTCTAGAAACAACTTTCGTCTTACTTGCAGCAGCAAGCCCAGGTCGAAGCGGAGTTGGCTACGGCAGCTGATCAAGGAGAGGGGTTGAGGGAAGTGCGCGAGCGGCTGATTGGATTATTGAAAGCGCTTTCCTCTCAATAATAATAATAATTTTTTTGTACCATTTGTAATTTTGAATAAAATGTATTTGTTCTTTTATTCTTTCATATGATGTATTTTGTACCCAATTGAATTCATGAATAAAAGATACACATTTTTTATAATGTCTTGTGTCATCTCTCTGCTTTCTTCTTCCTTGCTGTGTTGTTTGCCATGTGATTTTAGCAAGTGCGGTCTGCAGATAGTATATAGCTGTCAATCTTGTGCTCTTTGTAAGGTGGTCATGGCTTAGAAAACAGGGTTATGATCTGTTACCTAAGACTTTTCAACTTTATGAGCCGTGAGGGTCTCATAAAGAATTTTCTCCCTACCGGTCGAGAGGATCCCGTAGGTGTAATTTCTCCTGAAGAATCGTGAGGATTCCTAAGTGTGTTTTCTCTTGAAAGTCGTAAGGATCTCACAAGAGAATTTGCTCCCTTACGAGTCGTGAGGACTCGCAAGTGATGGGTGAAGTTGCCCTTATCTGCATTTCATGGAGTCAGGGGTTGCTCTGGATGCTTCCCACGGGTTCACTGCCATGTTCTGCGAGGACCAGGCTCCGCTCTGGACGTTTCCCACGGGGTCAAGCTTGACATTATCCGCGTTCCACGTAGCCAGGAATTTTTCTCCGGATGCTTCCCACGGGTTCACTGCCGTGTTCGGCGAGGACCAGGCTCCGCTCTGGATGCTTCACACGGGGTCATTGTCGTGCTTTGCGAGGACCAGGATCCGTTCTGGACGTTTCCCACTGGGTCAGGATTGACATAAGCCGCGTTCCACGTAGCCAGGAATTTTGCTCTGGATGCTTCCCACAGGTTCACTGTCGTGTTCGGTGAGGACCAGGCTCTGCTCTGGATGCTTCACACGGAGTCATTGCCGTGCTCTGCGAGGACCAGGATCCGCTTTAGACGTTTCCCACGGGGTCAGGATTGACATAAGCCGTGTTCCACATAGCCAGAAATTTTGCTCTAGATGCTTCCCACGGGTTCACTGCCGTGTTCGGCGAGGACTAGGCTCCACTCTGAATGCTTCACATGGGTTCACTGCCGTGCTCTGCGAGGACCAGGATCCGCTCTGGACGTTTCTCATGGGGTCAAGATTGACATTATCCGCGTTCCACGTAGCCAGGAATTTTTTGATTTTATCCGCATTTCACGGAGTCGGAGTTTGACTCTCGGTCATCTGTGCACCGCCGAGTCATGGAACTGGAAGTTGCCGCTGTTCCTCTATGCTTGATGTTGTGTCTGTTGTAATGAGACGAATATTGAGACGATCTCTAGGCTATCTATGAACAGTTGAGATTTGGCTTTTTCTTCTGATGAAACCTGGGAAGGAAAGGTGTGATTCCCTCTTTGTTTGCGCCCCTGGATTGTATACAGGGATTGATGTAATATCAACTGTAGGGCATAAATTTCATTCATTTTTCTTTTTATTTCTTTCCGCGATGCTCTATCATTTCAGCTTTTATATCACGAAGTCGCGATTGCCCAACCATTTCGGCTATTTTTCGCGGTTCCCAATCATTTCGGCTATTTATTGTATTTTTACTCGCTGCTTTTTATTGTCTGCCCAATCATTTCGGCTATTTTGCATGCATACACTTTTAATTGCTGATTTTGTTCGCAAGTTGCCCCATCATTTCGGCTATTTCGTATGCATGTATGGCTTGCTGGCTCTTTGCTGCAAGCTTGGATTTAGACACCGATTTCGGCACCAGCACCGCTACAACTGGGATATTTTCAGGAGCGAATCATCATTTGCCTTCGTCGATGTCGAACAAAGGTGGCTTAGTAGACAGGGTTAGGATTCTGTCGACTAAGGCTTTTGACTTTATGAGCCGTAAGGGTCTCATAAAGGTATTTCTCCCTACAAGTCGTGAGGATCTCGTAGGCGCGTTTTCTCCTTAGGAATCGTGAGGACTCCTAAGTGTATGTTCTCTTATAAGTCGTAAGGATCTTACAAGAGTGTTTTCTCCTTATAAGTCGAGAGGACTCACAAGGGTTGTTCACCGTGCGAACATATCCCTAGTCACGGATGGGACTTTGCTAGGGAAATGTTTATTCGTGTCCGTGGATTGTATACAAGGGTCAACATTGAGCCGCTTGTAGAGCAGTATTAGAGGCTGTGGGGGCTGCTTAAGAACAGGTTCAGATCCCTGTAGCTTAAGACTTTCAAATCTTATGGCCGTGAGGGTCCCATAAGAAGGTTCTCCTTACGAGCCGTGAGGATCTCGCAAGTGTAATTTCTCCTCAGGAATCGTGAGGATCCCCAAGTGTGTTGCTCCCTTATGAGTCGTAAGGAACTCACGCAGGTGGTTTCTCCTTACAAAGTTGAGAGGACCTTACAAGTGTCTTTTAATGAGATTGCGCCCTTTCGGGTTTTCGCAAAACTCGCCGGCAGCCCTGCTGTTTTTACTCACGGAGCCCTTTCGAGTTTTCATCCGTGCCCTTTTTGCCTGTGGACATACCATTTTTTTTCTCTTCTTTTTTTTATTCTAACGAGGTTGCGCCCTTTCGGGTTTTCACAAGACTCGCCGGTAGCCCTGCTGTTTTTACTCACGGAGCCTTTTCGGGTTTTCATCCGTGCCCATTTTGCTTATGGACATACCGTTTTCTTTTTTCTTTCCTTTTTTTATTCTTTTTTTTGTATCAGCTTTGGGATGCTACAATCCACCGTGGTTTATCGAGATCTCGGTCAACGGCTAGTTTTAGGACATAGTGGTCCGTTGTTAGTTTAAGGACGTTTCGGTCCGTCGTTAGTTTAAGGACCTTTCGGTCCGTCGTCAGTTTAAGGACGTTTCGGTCCCTTGTCAGTTTAAGGAGGTTTCGGTCCGCTGTCAGTTTAAGGACGTTTCGGTCCGCTGTCAGTTTAAGGACGTTTCGGTCCGCTGTCAGTTTAAGGACGTTTCGGTCCGTTGTCAGTTTAAGGAAGCCGGCTACTACCTATAGAGTTTGGGCTTAGGAAGATAGCGAGCAGACATAGTCGTCGTCATCTGTCATTGACCTAGGCCGTGACTCGTCAGGCGTAGTATTTCTTCAGGAAGCGACCATTTATTGGCCTGAAGGGCCTTTCGCCATGCATGTCCATGAGTAGATAGGCTCCACCTTGGTAGACCTTGTCTATGATGTACATGCCTTCATAGTTTGGCTCGAATTTCCCCCGCTTGGCGCGATTGGGGATCATAGGTCTTTTGACCACTAGCACGAGTTCGCCTTGGCGGAATGTCCTCAGCCTAGTCAATCTTTTATATGAGCGCGTCATCTTTGCTTTATAAGCCTCCAGATTTTGTTGCGCTATGAGCCGGGTTTCGTCAAGGACGTCGAGCTCCTCAAGCCGAAGGTGAGCATTCTCTTCGTCCGTCAGCTCGTAATAAACTGCCATTCGTACAGAGGGTAGCTCTATCTCGAGGGGGAGTACCGCTTCTGTACCGAATACCAATGCGTACGGCATTGTGTTCGTAGCCGTCTTGAACGTAGTCCGGTATGCCCAGAGAGCTTCATGCAGTCTCTCGTGCCAGTCCTTCTTATTCCGGGACACCGTCTTTTTCACGATCTTTGTCAAGGTCTTGTTAAAAGCCTCAGCTAGACCGTTAGCTCGGGGATTATAAACTGAGGAGTATCTCCAGTCTATGTTGTGTTGTTGTGTGAAGCGGCTGATCTTGTAGCTTCTGTAGGCTGGCCCATTATCGGAGATGATTCGTCTCGGAGTGCCAAACCGATAAATGACGTATGTCTTGAAGAAATGGAGGATATTCTCCGTCTTCACTTCCCTCAGCATTGCTTCTGCCCATTTAGAGAAGTAATCTGTTGTCGCCAAAATGAATCGATGTCCTCTGGACGATGCTGGTTCGATGGGACTGATTATGTCAGTCCCCCCCATTTCGAATGGCCAGCTAGCCACTGTCGGATGTAGTGGATTTGGATGTTGATGGATAAAGTCTCCGTGAATCTGGCACGAATGGCATTGCTTTGCATACTCGAGGCAGTCTTGAATCATCGTGGGCCAATAGTAGCCCATCCTTTTGATCTTCAGTTTTATCTTTGGCCCGGCTTGGTGAGAACCGCAGAGTCCGTCATGAGTTTCTTGGACGACTCTCTTTGCCTCTTCAGGTCCTAGGCATCTTAGCCATAGAGAGTCAAATGACCTCTTGTATAGAGTATCATTGAAGAAGGCAAAAGATAGAGCTCGCTTCATGAGCTGATGTTTTGAGGACGCTTCTTCAGGTGTCCAACGAGATTTGAAGCAGTCTATAAAGACTTCCCTCCAATCCTCAGCCTTTTCCTGGTCTTTTGTTTGCAGGGCCGTTTGCTCGGTCTCTCCCTTTTCTTCGGACGACTCCGGAGATATTTCTGCCGGTGCAAGAACCCGATGGCTTTGCACAACGATCCTTACATCATCGAGTTTCTCATCGGCCAGTTCTTTAGCAAGCTTGGCTAATGCATCCTCTTTACTATTTTCCGCACGCGGTATGCTTTCCAAGGTATAGGAAGGAATTTGGGTCAGTAGTTATTGTACTCTCTCGCCGTACTTTACCAACTCTGGCTTGCACGTTTGGTACTCGTTGTTTATTTGACTAACAACAAGTTGGGAGTCTCCGTATATGAAGAGATTTTCAATCCCATGTCGATAGCGATCTCAAGACCTGCTATCAAAGCTTCATACTCAGCTTCATTGTTTGTCCTCGGCTCTGTTAAGGAGAAGGCAAAGCGTATTATCCCTCCTTGTGGAGTTACGAAGATGAGGCATACCCCTGATTTGATTATGGAGGTGTTTTGTTTGCGCTTCTTCATGGAGGATGCTCCATCGAAGTAAAGTTCCCACCGGGTATCATCCCCGCTGATTGTGTCAAACGCATGCTCATCTGGTAGTTCATAATTCAAAGGTGAATCGACAGGTATTGGATGCTCGGCGAGGAAGTCGACGATGGCCTAGCCTTTCACTGCTTTAAGAGGCTGATAAGTTATCGAGAACTCCATTAAGAGTAAGGCCCATTTAGCGAGCCGTCCCGTTAATATGGCCTTTGACATCAAATATTTTAGGGGATCCACCTTAGATATGAGACAGACTTCATGCGCCAATGCATAATGTCTGAACTTTGTTATCGCGAAGATCAATGCCAGGCAGTGTTTTTCGATGGGAGAATAATTGCTTTCTGCCCCCAGTAGAACTCGACTCAAATAGTAGAGGGCTCTCTCCTTCCCTTGGTCGTTCTCTTGTGCCCATAATGCGCCTAAGGAACCTTCAAGGGCTGTTGTATAAAGAATGAGAGGCTTTCCCTTGACCTGAGCGGCCAGTACTGGTGGATTCTGTAGGTACTGCTTGACTTCATCCAGTGCGCTTTGGCATTTGTGATCCCAGACGAAAGGGGTTCCTTTCTTCATCAGGTGGCTGTAAAGACGGCACTTGCCCGAAAGATTGGCTATAAATCACCGGATATATGCGAGCTTCCTTTGGAGAGACCGAAATTGCTTGAGAGTCTTTGGCGAAGGCATTTCCATGATCGCTTTGATCTTCGACGGATCTATTTCGATGCCTCGGTGTCGGACGATGAACCCCAGGAATTTGCCCGAGGAGACTCCGAACGCGCATTTAAGAGGGTTCATCTTCAAGTTGTGTTTACGAAGGCGTTGAAATACGGTCTTCAGATGCTCTAAATGCACCTCGTATGATTTGCTCTTAACCATAAGGTCGTCGATATAGCATTCGACGACTTCATGTATGAGGTCATCAAAGATCTTCGTCATGGCCTTCTGATAGGTGGCACCAGCGTTCTTTAGATCGAAAGGCATCACCTTGTAGAAGAATATACCCAAAGGGGTCCGGAAAGCGGTATGCTTCTGGTCTTCGGGATGGATCTTTATCTGATTGTATCTTGACGATCCATCCATGAAGGAGAAGACTTCGTGGGTAGACGTGTTGTCTATCATTAGCTCGGTGACCGGTACTGGGAATTCGTCTTTCGGGCAGGCTTTATTGAGATCCCGAAAGTCTACACATATGTGCACTGTCCCATTTTTCATCACCGGGACGATGTTGGCTATCCAGTCAGGATACTGAACCTCTTGGATGAAGCCAGAGTGGATCAGCTTCTTGACTTCGGCGTTGATACTCATCTCAAGCTCGAGCCGCATTCTTCTCGGTGCTTGTTTAGTTGGCTTGACGTCCGGGGATATGGCCAATTTGTGGACAGCAATCTCTGGATTTAGTCCTGGCATCTCGGAATAGTTCCATGCGAAGCAATCTTTATGCTGCATAAGCACGTCTTTTAGTCTAGCCACCCTTTCTTCAGATAGTAACTCACTGACAAATGTCGGCCGAGGGTCACTTGCCGTCCCCAAATCAATTTTCTTGAGCTCATCTGCAATGGTATATATTCCATCTTCTAGCTCTTTTGGCGCTGGCGGAAACTCCGAGATCACCTCGTCATCATTGTTTTCGAAGCACCAAGGGAGGTCATCCATATTCTCGGGCATTCCTTCTTTCGATGATATTATCATGTGACAGGTATGGGCTCGTTTCCAAGACCGATGTGGATCTGGTTCTACCCTCATGGATTTGGGTTCATGCTTTTGCGGCGGGGTTACCCTCCAGCTGGTAGATAGAGTGAACCTGCCTTCCTGATATTGATCTTCGACCCAGTTCTTGAAGGTGAAACAGTCTTCAATAGGATGTCCTACTGCCCTATAATAGGAGCAATAGTCCGGGTGAGAGACTTCGCCTGCTTGTTCGGGGTGCTTAGACTCCGGGAGTGTAATCAGTTGATGTTTTATGGCAAGACCAAGTATCTTCTCTGTCTTGTCTTGGGCAAAAGAGTATGCTCGGCCCATCTTCTTTACAAGAGATGAATCTTGGTTGCTCGGTTCTTGATCGCGTGGTTTCTTGGTCCCGCTCTGCCGCTGTCGAACGCCTTTCCCGCTCTTTAGCTTATTTCTGCCTCTGCATCGTGCCTTTTGCACAACGGGTTGACAGGGAGGAGCATTTTCATCTTTCGCGGCCTGTTGAAGAAGGCGTTGCGTCCTGGCTTTCTCGTAAATGGCCATTTCGCTATTATGGTCGTCTCGAACCTTTTGACCCGCTTCCCTTATAAGCTTGTCCATTTGTTGTTCGAACGACGGACTGGGCATTTTTACGTCAGGAGCTCTTTTTGGTTCAGGGTTAGCATCTTCCCACAAAGCATCTCCCTCTTCATCAAATTCGTGTATGACATAGCAGTCGCGGAGTAGCTCCCGTTTTTTGGATTGAACATACTCAAGTCCGGTCGTTTCCATTCTCCCGTTGGGCAATTTCCGCTGAGTTCCAGGACGTTCCAGATCCTGTCGTAGAACTTAGCTTTCCGAGCGGTCTGTTTGAAAGGTACGTCTTGGCGTCTTAACAGCCTTTTTAGTCCGTTCGTGTAATATCTGGGCAAACGGATGGGCTGGAGCTTATCAAGTGTAGAATCCGCGCCATGCCATATTTCCTTCTCCACTTTGGTCTCCCCAGCTCGGTAGAATAGGATTACTTTTTCGCCTTCTCGCCTGGGAGAGACATAGAACGTCTGCAGCTCTTCCACACTGTAGGTATCAAGCGCGTCTAGTTCTTTATGATGCTTTAGCGGAACCATGGCAACTTGCAAACTTTGACCTTCACCAGCGATGGTTTGTATTGATGGCCTAGCAGAGAATATGGCGTTGATCTCATCTTCTGAATCGTTGCCGAAGATAAGCATAGGAGCGGAGGGTCCCGGCTTGTTGTACTGGGGCAGACCTGAATAAACTATCTCTTCTTCCTCCTCGGTATCACTCCCGAAGACCGGAATGATAGGGATAGCTTTGTCCTTCGGTTGTGACATCTCTCCTTGTCCTTGAAATCTGGTAAAAAGTATTTTGCATCTTCGTACTTTCGGACTTCATTCACGGAGAATGGGTTCAGCCCTCCTGTTACAGTATACTCAAGACCATCCTTGAAGTATTTCATACACTGATGCTGTGCAGAGGGGACGATGTTGTACTCGTGTAACCAGGGCCGGCCGAGCAAAGTGTTGTAGCATGTCTTAGCGTCAATGTCATGGAACTTGATGTTCGTGACAAGCAGCCCAAAGCGTAACGTCAGTATTACGGACCCAAGAGTCCATGATGACTGGGAGTCAAACCCGGAGATGGTGATTTTGTCGTGAGCGAGGTGTTGAACGCTCATGCAGATTTCCTTTAACACCCTCACGTTAAGGAGGTTGACGGAGGACTCATTGTCGACCAGGATTTTGCCTATCTTGATATCGTGACAGTAGCCGGAGACATATAGGGGACGGTTGTGTTCACATGTCCCAAGTAGGAGATCTTCATCGCCGAAGGTGATATCGGATGTGTGTACTTCTTCCAGCTCGTCTTTCATCTTCTCTTCAGCGAGGAAAGCTTGGAATTGCTCTGGCTCTTGCAGCGCCTTGATCAATGAATCTCTTGGTTCTTTTGATAGTAAAAGGGCATCGAGAATGCTGAGCTGCGAAGGTAACTTTCTTAGGTGCGCCAGAACGTTGTAATCCACCTTACTTTTCTTTGGCGGGTCCTTGGCGGTCAGCTCTTTCATGACTTGGTCATCTACGGCGATATCCTCGGAGACCTTTTCTTTTCCCTTATCTTTCCTGTTTGACCCACTATTCGAGGGCCCAAGATTCTTTTCGGGTAGCGTATGATTGCGTATCTGAATGTTTTCGCAGGTCTTTGGTTCTTCCTCTTTCCCTGAGGTAGATTCTTTGAAAAGAGGGCAAAGAGTCATCTCTTCGTCGGAGTCACTTCCGAAGGTGAGGACTTGCGATCTCCCAGCGTTGACCACGCGACAGTTGCTGGTAGTTCCTTTATGCTCTTCGGTCGTACTTCTCTGCTCCCGACGAGTTTTGCGTTTCATCCGCTTGAAACACTGCCGGTGAGCAACATATCCCTGCCACCATCTTGTAAAAGCGTTGCATTCTTCGGTGGGGTGCGAAATCTTTCGATGATATAGACAGTATCTAGGATGTGTTTCTCCTTCACCAAGAGCTTTCGTTTCGGAGGATGGCAGCTTCATCCTCATTGATATGGCTTTAGCAAACCTTTTCTTCGTCTTGGACTTGTTTTTGTTCGTGACGGATGTATTTTGATCTGGCGGGAGTGTTTCAACTCTTTCGTCCAGCCGCCGGCGTTTGGCTTTCTTAAATATGGTCATCTCACGCTCTCGATCAGCTTTGCTTTTCGAAAGAGCTTCATTTAGGAATGCGTCGATCATTTCATCTGATGGCCCTGGAAGCTTCGGTTTGGGATTTTCCCCCAGTTTCTCTGTGTAAGGAGCTTCTTTATCGTCTGTAGATGAGTGAGAGATCATATGGCAACTTGCTATGTAATCCTCAGATTCATCTGATGAGTCTTCTCCATCATTTCCGCCTTCAAGGACATGGCCGAGAAATTCCTGGAGCGTGATTGGAGTCCGCGCCTTCTGGTTATACTCTTCCAGCGCATCGATCTGTTTCTGCAGGTCCGTGCGCTTGTCGCCAGGATTCACAGGCTTTTTGGATTTCTTCTTCTTTTTCGAAGATTTCGACGGTTGGATATGAACACTTTGGTTATCACCACCAACCTTTGGAGTTGGGTGCGGCTTCAGCATTCCTTCGATGATTTCAGGTTCCAACGGATTCTTCCACCTGATCGTCGGGCATGTCTGGAGATCATTCAGCATCCTTTTGGTTTTGGCCGAAAGAACGACCTCCCATAGAGCTTCTTCAACAAAAGAGCACGTTGCCCCCGGTGTGTCCATCTTCTTAGGAGTATGCGGTTGTGGTGGGCTCACTTTCCACTTCTCAGACAACGCAAACTTGCCTTGTTGGTACTGATCCTCGATCCATCCCTTAAAGACGAAGCAATCATCGATTGGATGGCTTACCGTTTGGTGGTAAGGGCAATAATTGGGATTATTCGCTTTGTCGGGTTGCAATGGCCGCCTTGGATTCGGCATATTGATAAGCCAGTTGCGCATTGCCAGCTCGAAGAGTCTCTTCGTTTTGTCCCGTGGGAACGATTAAGGACGCTTCATTTTCTCATTATAATAACGCCGTCTCTCTTCCAGTTGATCCGTTAATTTTGTTGCACTAGGCTGCTGTTGGGTATTCGCAACGAAGGTCGTCTTCCCTTTACCTTTTTCATTTCCTGACTCCGGCTTCGGAGGAGACGGTCTATTCCCCATCTGGTCCATTTGGGCTAGCTTGTCGATTAGAGCCTGAAATGTGGTCGGTTTGAAGAACATCATGAACTGTGAAATAGTTGCATGAGGGTCTAGGGTGCCTACGAACAGGCCCACCGCTGGTGCTTCTTCGATGCGCTGTTCGCACTTCGACCACAGATTCCGCCATCGGATTGCATACTGAACCCACGTCTCGCCCGGCTTCACCCTGGCATTGATCAATGCCGTTATTGGGGTGCGTTCACTAGCACTTGCGAATCGCTGGGTGAACAACAACTCCATTTCTGCGAAAGTTTTGACGGAGTCGTTTGGGAGTTCGGAGTACCACTCAAACGTCGTTTCCGATAAGCTGCCAACGAATTGGCGGAGCAAAAACTTGTCATCGCCACCAGTATTGCCACAGAGAGCCCTGAACTGAGCGACATGTTGATGGGGATTGCCTGTCTTTTTGTACACGTTGAATTTAGGGATCGTGTAGCCCGGCGGATACTTTATCTGATCATACCAGCCTGGATACGGTCGCCCAGTTTTGACAACTTGGTCGGCCGCTTCATTTGCCTGGTGAACTCATATTTGCTGAGCGATATAATCATCCAGGGCGGACTTGGAAATAGTTTCCTCCTTGGCTGCTGAAAGAGCCGGAGGTGGATTTGATATTTCTCCTCTGTCGTCTTCAAGGATAATCGGAGGATCTTCAGCTGGAGGGTCCTGCTGGATCATCATACCCACCATGTCTTGGAACAGAAGAGCCATTTGCTTTATATTGGCCGCTTGTTCCGCAGCCTCCTTGTCCTTCTTTTCGAGCATTCTCCGAAGGAATTCAGCATCAATCTCGTATTAGTGACGTTGTTCCAATGACGCCTCCGGGCTTTCTTTTGGCCAGGTAAGTACGGCCATTGCAATCAGCATCTCCTGAAGCTTCTGTTGTTGTTGTTCCTGAGCCCTTGTTATTGATCGGGTGAGCGGTCGGTGGCCCGTCGAAGTGCGGCTTTCCTCTTTTCTGGAAGCCATGTAAACAGTATGTACCACCATGCCCCCAGACTTAGGGCGTTTGGGCTCGGTGTTTTTGTGGTCTGCCACGTTTACAGGGGCTTTATCTTTCCTCTTTTTCTTTTGAGTAGTCGACGTGGAGGGGGCCGTTGTAGCGGGCACCTAAGTAGTTGTCATCCTTCGTGGCTTGCTAGGACGGTTCTCTTCCTGCTGAACCTTCAGCTTCTTCTGTCGGCGGAGATAGTCCGGATCGATCATTGAGTTCTGGACCTGTCGCCAGACTTTGTAAACTTTGGAGGACAGCCGTTTGGGGGACTGTTCTGGCTTTGTTTCTGTAACATCGTCCAGCGGTGGCGGAGATCTTTTCAGTATGGCGGTAGGCGAGTTCCTACACACCTTGTTCAGCAGTTCAAAACTGTTCCCGGTCGGAACAGCAGCATTGATTTCCACTGTTGGAGCTGGTGGAGTTAGCCCAGAGGGAGAGTTGCCCCCAGCCTTCCTCACTCGGGGCCAGTGGCGACGTCGAGCGTGTCGATCTGTTGGGGTTGGTTCAGTGATGGGAACGGCTTTGTCTTGCCCCTTATCCAGGTGAGGGGTTGTTGCCGGCGTCAGCCTCTTGAAGACTGATGTCCGTTGAGAAGCGGTATCCAACCGGTCAAAAATAGACTTTTGAGCAGAGACGGGAACCGTAGTGGGAGCCGGAACAGCCAGTCTTGTAAAAACTGACCCTTTGGTAGGAGAAGCCGCTTTGATGACTTCAGGAGCAGAGATGGCTATCCTCTTCGGAACAACCTTTTCTGGGACTGCAGGATTCAACATGGGCCCCCAGGAACTTCGGCCCAATCTGGAGAAGACCGAGGTGCTGGAGCTGGGCGACCCGTTGAAAGGGGCCGCGGTAGTTGTAAGCCGATCAAAGACCGACTTCTTGGGAGCTTTCGGCGTTGGCACAGGAACGATGAAGCTCGTTGGCGGGAGCATGGTCCCGAAAAACAACCCGGTAGTGGCCTGAGTCACCTGGTCCACCGGCATTGTGAACAGCGAAGCCGCTTGAGGCCCGTAGGCTATGCCTCTGGATGAGGCGGAGCGTACGTTGCAGTTACAGCTGGAACATTTTGCACAAGTGAACGCCATTAATCCTTCGCTTTCTGCACCAAGCAAAACGCCAAATCTTAGTACCTCGAACCCAAGGGCAACCATCAGCAAACCGCGATTGGTTCGCGAACACGACACACAAAGTGTGAAGTGGAAAAAGAAAAATGTCCCACCAGGCGTGCCAAAATCTGTTCCCCTCCGAAAGACGCGGCGGAGATACGCCAAACGTCTTGCCTAAATTTTGGGGCAGATGCTAATTGGTGCTATCCGTCCACCTCTCCGAAGATGCTAAGTTGATTTATGGCACCGTGCATCAAAGGTTTAAACGGATGCGGCCGATGTAGTAGACTTCGTCAGATTCCCCTTCGTTTGAAGGGTTTTTTTTTATTGTGGGGACGCTCTTCCCTGCAGGAGCAAGCCCCTGCAGTTAATTACGCTACCGTATCGCGGTAACAACTTTCTCTTTCTCCAGATGGTCACTTCGTGTCGTGGGTGTTTGTTTTGTTTATGGTTGCCCGTGGATTGTATATGGAGACTAATTTATGTTGTCGCCCGTAGGACGTGCATTAGTCCAAATCCGTATCTTCTTAGATTTGGGTTTGGGGGTTTGGTTTAAGGATACGTCAGTCTCATTTGAGACTAAGATCAACTTAAACGTTTGTTAAGGATACGCTAGTCTAATTTTAAACTTAGATCAACTTAACGGGATTATATAGATCCGACAAGAGAGCGTTTGGGCTCTATTGTTTAGTTTAGGGATATTGCGGTCGATTAGTTTAAGGACATTACGGTCCATTGTTAGTTTAAGGACATCTCGGTCCAGGTTAAAGACATCATAGCCCATGGGCTTAAGGACCCCACAGTCCGATGTTAGTTTTAAGACATCACGGTCGATGTTAAGGACATCATAGTCCATGGGTTTAGGGACCCCACAGTCCATTGTTAGTTTTAAGACATCACGGTCGAGGTTAAGGACATCATAGTCCGTGGGTTTAAGAACCCCACAGTCCGATGTTAGTTTTAAGACATCACGGTCGAGGTTAAGGATATCATAGTCCATGGGTTTAGGGACCCCACAGTCCATTGTTATTTTTAAGACATCACGGTCGAGGTTAAGGACATCATAGTCCATGGGTTTAAGGACCCCACAGTCCGATATTAGTTTTAAGACATCACGGTCGAGGTTAAGGACATCATAGTCCATGGGTTTAGGGACCCCACAGTCCACTGTTAGTTTTAAGACATCACGGTCAAGATTAAGGACATCATAGTCCATGGGTTTAAGGATCCCACAGTCCGATGTTAGTTTTAAGACATCACGGTCGAGGTTAAGGACATCATAGTCCATGGGTTTAGGGCCCCACAGTCCATTGTTAGTTTTAAGATATCACGGTCGAGGTTAAGGACATCATAGTCATTGGGTTTAAGGACCCCACAGTCCGATGTTAGTTTTAAGACATCACGGTCGAGGTTAAGGACATCATAGTCCATAGGTTTAGGGACCCCACAGTCCATTGTTAGTTTTAAGACATCACGGTCGAGATTAAGGACATCATAGTCCGTGGGTTTAAGGACCCCACAGTCCGATGTTAGTTTTAAGACATCACAGTCGAGATTAAGGACATCATAGTCCATGGGTTTAGGGACTCCACAGTCCGTTGTTAGTTTTAAGACATCACGGTCGAGATTAAGGACATCATAGTCTGTGGGTTTAAGGACCCCACAGTCCGATATTAGTTTTAAGACATCACGGTCGAGGTTAAGGACATCATAGTCCATGGGTTTAGGAACCCCACAGTCCGTAGAAATGTGTGGTCGTCGGGATCCGTCACCTCTCTGAAGACGTTGAAGGATTACAACGACAAATATCAGAGGAGTAACGAGATGTACCCTCGAACCGATGTGGGTTGGTTGAGAGAGCAGATGTGCTCAATTCAAGATAAGTTGAGGACTTATGGCCAGAATTGGGCTAAGTCCAATTAAAAAATGTTTAACATTTTATTTTATTTTTCTGGCTATTAAGCCTTTGTTTGGGCTCAGCCCTTTTAATAATGCTAGGCATTGGGCTCTGACATCTTTTGTCTTCATCAGAACAAGTTGTGCTCTGACAATGCGCCACGTGGCGCGCCAGACGCTTTGCGCCAGCTAAAGAGCGCATTGCGCTTCTGTCAGGTAGCGCACACGAAGAGGACACGTGCTAGTTCATTTAGCGCTAAGCGCTAGTTCATTTAGCGCATTGCGCTTTTTAATTTATGAGCGCTCTGCGCTAGTCTGTTGGCGCGCCAGTGAGTAACATGTGGCGCACTTGGTGCTGAGCGCCAGCTCATGAGCGCAGTGCACCGTTTTAAAAGCGCAAAGCGCAAGTGGTGTCTATGGTCGACACGTGGAGCGCAAGAGCGCAGTTCATGAGTGCAAGGTACTGTTCAATAGCGCAAAGCGCATCTGATCAATTTTAAAATCAAAGAACAAATTTTATGTTCTTCTTAAAGGAGGGTTTGCCTCAAGATTCAAGAACAAAAGTTCTTGTTTTTATAAAAGGGCTCTGCCTTTATAGATCAAAGATCTATGAATGAAGTAAAGTACATCTTTTATTTTTTTATGATTAGATTTTTTGATCTTTTTCTTTTTATCAGAAAAACCTTGGCCTTTTTTCAGATCTATGATCTTCTTAGAAGATGGTTCTTCTTTTTATGAGATGGTTTCATCTCTGTTATTCAAGAGCATAGTTCTTTACCTTGAAAATGAAGAAAAATCTTCTCTTTTTTTTAAGAGCTTACTCTTCTTTCTCTTTGAGTTTTCTCAAAGTTTACAGAGGGTTTTCTCTATCTTTTTTTCTATGCTAGACTTGAAGTCTAGGGGCATTTATATAGGGCCAATTGATTTGTTAAATCAGTTTTAAAAGATCTTTCTCTGATTGATTTGGGAATATTTCCCACCGTTGGATCTTTGATCCTAAGGCTTCTGTTTTACAAAAGATAATCTTCTTGTTTCAATAAGATTGAAAAATCTTTCCATAATAGAATTTTAATTCTGATTACTTAATAATTTATTATTAGTAGATCTTTTGATCTAACGGTGGGGAATTTTTAATTCCAGCGCTAGCGTACCTTGCGTTAGCGCACCCGTGTTCGACACGTGGCGCGCAGCGCAACTGCGCTAGCGCACCCGTGTTGGACACGTGGCGCGCAGCGCAACTGCGCTAGCGCACCCGTGTTTAACAGCGCAACTGCTCTAGCGCACCTGTATTTGACACGTGGCACGCAGCGCAGAGCGCAGCGAAACTGCACTAGCGCACCTGTGTTTGACACGTGGCGCACAGCGCAGAGCGCTGGATCTGAAGCGTTGCTTCAACTTTTTAAATTTTGAATTTTAAAACAGAGCCTTGCTCTGATTGGGGGTGCGCCGCCTAGGGCGCAGCGCTCCTGGCGCTAGCCCATCTACGTTTGACACGTGGCGTGCAGCGCGCAGAATCTGAAACGTTGCTTCAATTTTTGAATTTTGAAATTCAAAACAGAACATTGCTCTGATTGGGGGAAACACCCTTGATGACCTCAGGTTCCAGTGGATTTTTCCACCTAATTGTCGGACATGTATGGAGATCCTTCAGCATTCTTTTTGTCTTGGCTGAAAGAGCGACCTCCCATGGAGCTTCTTCTACGAAGGAGCATGATGCCCCCATTATATCTGTTTTCTTGGGATTGTGTGGTCGAGGCGGGTTCACCTTCCAATTCTCAGATAATACGAATTTGCCCTGCTGGTATTGATCTTCTATCCAGCTTTTGAAGATGTAACGATCCTCGATCGGATGGCCCAACATTCGGTGATAAGGGCAGTAGTTAGGATTGCTAATGTCGCTGGGTTGCGCGGGGCGTCTTGGCTCCGGCAAATTGATGAGCCTGTTACGCAGTGCAAGCTCAAATAACCTCTTTGTCTTGTCTCGAGGGAATGAGTAAGGGCGACTCATTTTATTTTCGAGAGATCGAGTTCTGTTGTTTTGGCGATCAACTGGTCTCGGGCCACCGGGTTGCTGTTGAGCGTTGGCGACAACGATTGCTTTTCCCTTTCCCTTTTCATTTCGAGAGTCCGGCTTTGGCGGAGACGGTCTATGAACCATCTGGTCCATTTGGGCCAGTTTGTCGATCAAGGCCTGGAAAGTAGTCGGCTTGAAGAACATCATGAACTGGGAGATAGTTGCATGAGGGTCCAAAGTGCCCACGAACATACTCACCGCCGGTGCTTCTTCGATGCGCTGTTCGCACTTCGACCACAGATTCCGCCATCGTATGGCGTATTGGACCCACGTCTCGCCTGGCTTCACCCTAGCATTAATCAATGCTGTTATCGGGGTGCGTTCACTAGCATTTGCGAATCACTGAGTGAATAATAGCCCCATTTCCGCAAAAGTCTTGACGGAGTTATTCGGGAGTTCAGAGTACCATTCGAAGGCCGTTTCTGACAAGCTGCCGACGAATTGACGGAGCAAAAGTTTATCATCACCCCCGGTGTTGCCGCAAAGAGCTCTGAACTGGGCGACGTGTTGGTGAGGATTGCATGTCCTCTTGTACACATGGAATTTGGGGATTGTGTATCCCGGTGGGTATTTTATTTGGTCATACCAGCTTGGATACGGTTTCCCAGTTTTGACGACTTGGCCGGCCGCTTCATTCGCCTGGTGAGCTCGTATTTGCTGAGCTATATAGTCGTCCAGTGCGGCCTTGGAAATGGTTTCCTCCTTGGCTACTGAATGAGCCGAAGGAGGATTGGATGTCTCCCCTCTATCGTCTTTAATAATGATCGGAGGGTATTCAGCTGGAGGGTCCGGCTGTAGCATCATCCCTATCATGTCTTGGAAGAGAAGCACCATTTGTTTTATATTGGCAGCTTGTTCTGCTGCTTCTCTGTCCTTCTTTTCGAGAACTCTACGTAGGAAGTCTGCATCGGTTTCTTGTTCGTGACGCTGTTCTGATGACGTCTCCGGGCTTTCTTTTGGCCCGTTGAGTGCGGCCATTGCAGTCAGTATCTCCTGAAGTTTCTGCTGTTGTTGTTCCTGGGCCCTTGTTATTGATCGGGTGAGCGGTCGGTGGCCCGTCGAAGTGCGGCTTTCTTCTTTTCCGGAAGCCATGTAAACAGTATGCACCGTCATGCCCCCAAACTTGGGGCGTTTGGTCTCGGCGTCTTTGCTTTCTGCCGTAGTCACAGGGGCTTTTTCTGGCCTCCTTTTCTTTTGAGCAATTGACGTTGAGGGGGCCGTTGCAGTGGGCACCCAGGTGATTGTCGTCCTTTGTGGCTTGCCAGGACGGTTCTCTTTCTGCTGAGCCTTCAGCTTCTTTTGTCGGCGAAAATAGTCTTGCTCGATCACTGACTCTTGGACACGTCGCCAGACTTTGTAAACTTTGGAGGATAGCCGCTGAGGGGGTTGTTCCGGTTTTTCTTCTGTAACATTCTCCACCGGTGGCGGAGATCTTTTCAGTACGGCAGTAGGAGAGTTCCTGCGCACCTTGTTCAACAATTCAAAGCTGTTCCCAGTTGGAACGCAGCGTTGACTTCCACCGTTAAGGCTGGTGGAGTTAGCCCAGAGAGGGAGTTGCCCCCAGCCTTCCTTACTCGGTGCCAGTAGCGACATCGAGCATGTCGAGCCAATGGTGTTAGTTCGGTGATGGGGATGGCTTTGTCTTGCCCCTATCCAGGTGAGGGGCTGTTGCTGGCGTCAGCCTCTTGAAGACTGATGTCCGTTGAGAAGCGGTATCCAACCGGTCAAAAACAGACTTCTGAGCAGGGACGGGAACCGTAGTAGGAGTCGGAACGGTCAATCTTTTAAAAACCGACCCTTTGGCAGGAGAAGCCACCTTGACGACTTCAGGGGTAGGGATGGCTATCCTGTTCGGAACAACCTTTTCTGGGATTGCAGTCTTCATCATGGGCCCACAGAAATATTGGCCCAGTCTGGCGAAGACTGAGGCGCTAGAGTCGGACGAGCCGTTGAGAGGGGCCGCGGTAGTAGCAAGCCGATCAAACACCGACTTCTTGGGAGCTTCTGGTATTGGTACAGGGGTGCTGAAGCTCATCGGTGGGAGCATGGTCCCAAAGAACAATCCGGTGGTGGCCTGAGTCACCTGGTCCACCGGCATAGTGAACAAGGAGGCTGCTTGGGGCCTGTAGGCTATGCCTCCAGATGAGGCGGAGCGTGAGTTGCAGTTGCAGTAGGAACACTTCACGCAAGTAGATGCCATTGCTGTTTCGTTTTCTGCGCCAAGCAAGAAACCAAATCATAGTACCTCGAACCCAAAGGCAACCATTAGCAAACCGCGATTCGTTCACGAACACGACACACGAAGTGTGGAGTAGAAAGAGGAAAAGGTACCACCGGGTGTGCCATAATCTGTTTACCGCCGGAAACCGGGAAGACGAACGTCTTGCCTGAATCTGGGGGCAGATGCTAATTGGTGCGATCCGTCCACCTCTCCGAAGATGCCAAGTTGATTTATGGCACCATATATCGAAGGTTTAAACGGATGTGGCCGATGTAGCAGACTTCGTCAGATTCCCCCTCATCGAGGGGTTTTTGATTGTGGGGACGCTCTTCCCTGCAGGCGTAAGCCCCTGTAGTTAATTACGCTACCGTATCGCGATAACAACTTTCTCCTTCTCCAGATGGTCACTTCGTGTCGTGGGTGTTTGTTTTGTTTGTGGTTGCCCGTGGATTGTATACGGAGACTAATTTATGTTGTCGTCCGTAGGGCGTGGAGTCCAAATCCGTATCTTCTTAGATTTGGGTTTGGGGGTTGGGTTTAAGGATACGTTAGCCTCATTTGGGACTAAGACCAACTTAAACGTTTGTTAAGGATACGTTGGTCCTATTTTAAACTAAGATCAACTTAACGGGATCGTTTAGATCCAACAAGAGAGCATTTGGGCTCTGTTGTTTAGTTTAGGAACATTGCAGTCAATTACCAGTTTAAGGACATGGTGGTCCAATGTTAGTTTAAGAACATCTCGGTCCAAGGTTAAGGACATCATAGTCCGTGAGTTTAAAGACATCACAGTCAAGGTTAAGGACATCATAGTCCATGGGCTTAAGGACCCCACAGTCCAGGTTAAGGACATCGTAGTCCATGAGTTTAAGGACCCCACAGTCCAGATTCAAGAACAACAGTTCTTATCTTTGAAAGAGCTTTGCCTTTATAGATCAATGATCTGTGTGAAGAATATGTTCTTCTTTTATTATGTGATGAGATTTTTTGAACTTTTTTTATGAAAGACCTCGGTCTTTATAGATTTATGATCTTTTAAGAAGATAGTTCTTCTTTTTTAGGAGATGATTTCATCTTTGTGTTCATCGCCATTATCTTTTTACCTTGAAGAAAGAATCTTCTTTTCAAGAGATTGCTCTTTCTTTTGATTTTTCTCAAAGTTTATGGAGGGTTTCTCTATATTTTCTCTTTTTGTATTTCTTCTCTTTTTTTTATTTTGGAAAGGAGGATCATTGGTCGTTGGGAGCCACCACCTCTCCGAAGACACTGAGAGATTACAGTGCCATATATCGAAAGTGTGGAGGGATATACCCTTTGAACCATGTCCCACTCATCAGGGGGGAAGAACATGCTGGAGCTTAAGCTTCTCTCTGCTGAAAAATACTTCTTTGCGTTCGCGCACGTGCGTCGCACGTGTTGGGCGCACATATTTGCACGTAGCGTACATGGAGTTTGCGCATATGTGCATTATGGAGGGAGCAAGTTCCTATGGGGAACGAATCTCCTTTGAGTATTATTGAATATTCTCATGTGGTGCGCACGTGCGTTGCACGTGGTGCGCGCATGGCGGGCACACGTGCGTTGCACGTGGTGCACGTATGGCGCTTGTGCATATGCGCATTATGGGGAGGAGCAGGCTCCTATGGAGAACGAATCTCCTTTTAATATTATTGAATATTCTCATGTGGTGCGCACGTGCGTTGCATGTGGTGCGCACGTGCGTTGCACATGGTGCGCGCATGGCGGGCACACGTGCGTTGCACGTAGTGCACATGGCGTTTGCGCATATGCGCATTATGGGGAGGAGCAGACTCCTATGGAGAACGAATCTCCTTTTAATATTATTGAATATTCTCATGTGGTGCGTTGCACGTAGCGCACATGGCGCTTGCGCATATGCACATTATGGGGAGGAGCAGGCTCCTATCTTAGAGAACTAAGCTCCTTTGAGGATTGAACTCTACCTTTTCTAAGAGGTATCCTCTCTTATTTATATGGGAGTGGTAGAGAAGCGATCTCTCCTTTTCCCGATGTGGGACTAAAAATGCATTCCCCATGTAGTAGAGCATTACTTTAGATTACACGTGCATAGCACATTTGCTCATAACTTTTGATCCCGGATGAATTATAAGGTCCATAATATATCAAATCGAAGGATTTTTTGAGACACTTTCGATACCATCAGAATTTAGCTGTTTCTCATTCTGGAGTTCATCAAAATACAGCTCAGAAAATACCGGTTCGCATCTTCTTCCTTAGATCACATGTGCATAGCACATTTGCTCATAACTTTTGATCCCGGATGAATTATGAGGCCCATAATATATCAAATCGGAGGATTTTTCGAGACACTTTCGATACCATCAGAATTTAGCTGTTTCTCATTTTGGAGTTTGTCAAAATACAGCTCGGAAAATATTGGTTTGCATCTTCTTCCTTAGATCATATGTGCATAGCACATTTGCTCATAACTTTTGATCCCGGGTGAATTATGAGGCCCATACTATATCAAATCGAAGGTTTTTTTTGAGATGCTTTCAATACCATCAGAATTTAGTTGTTTCTCATTCGGGAGTTTGTCAAAATACAGCCCGGAAAATACTGGTTCACATTTTCTTAAGCGTATCGTTGCCATTTGATACCTTGGGCTCTTTTGCGCAGAAATTTTTGGCGGGAACAGCGCCGAGTAAGGAAAGCAGGGGGCAGCTCCCCCTCTGGGCTAACTCCACCAGCCACAACGGTGGGAGTCAATGCTACTGTTGTAACCGGGAACAGATTTGAATTGCTGAACAAAGTACGCAAGAACTCTCCTACCGCCGTACTGAAAAGATCTCCTCCATCCGTAGAGAATGTTACTAAAACGAAGCCGGAACAGTCCCCTCAGCGGCTTTCTTCCAAAATTTACAAAGTCTGGTGACGGGTTCAAGACTCAGTGATTGATCAAGATTGCTCTCGCCGACAGAAAAAGGTGAAGGTTCAGCAGGAAGAGGATCGTCCTGTCAATCCGCAAAGGACGACAACTACCTGGGTGCCCGCTGCAACGGCCCCCTCAATGTTAAATGCTCAAAAGAGAAGGAGGCCGGAGAAAGCCCCTGTGACTACGACAAACCGCAAAGATGCTGAGCCCAAACGCCCCAAGTCTGGGGGCATAATGGTGCATACCGTTTATATGGCTTCCGAAAAAGAGGAAAGCCGCGCTTCTACGGGTCACCGACCGCTCACCCGATCTGTGACAAAATCCCAGGAGCAGCAATAGAAGCTTCAGGAAATGCTAACGCAAATGGCCGCACTCACCGGGCCAAAAGAAAGCCCGGAGGTGTCATCGGAGCAGCGTCATGAACAAGAAACCGATGCTGACTTCCTCCGCAGAGTCCTCGAAAAGAAGGACAGAGAAGCAGCAGAACAAGCGGCTAATATAAAACAAATGGCGCTTCTCTTCCAAGACATGGTCGGGATGATGTTACAGCCAGAACCTCCAGCTGAAGACCCTCCAATCATCATTGAAGACGACAGAGGGGAAACATCGAACCCTCCTCCGGCTCTTTCAGCAGCCAAAGAGGAAACCATTTCCAAGGCCGCTCTGGATGACTATATTGCTCAGCAAATACGAGCTCACCAGGCGAATGAAGCGGCCGGCCAAGTCGTTAAAACTGGGCGACCATATCCAGGCTAGTATGATCAAATAAAGTATCCACAGGGATATACGATCCACAAATTCCATGTATACAAGGGGACAGGCAATCCCCATCAACATGTCGCTCAGTTTAGGGCTCTTTGTGGTAACACCGGCGGTGATGATAAACTGCTCCTTCGCCAGTTCGTCGGCAGCTTGTCAGAGACGGCATTCGAATGGTATTCTGAACTTCCAAACGACTCTATCAAGACATTTGCGGAAATGGAACTACTGTTTATGCAAAGATTCGCGAGCGCAAGCGAGCGTACCCCGATTACCGTATTAATTAATGCCAGGGTAAAGCCAGGCGAAACGTGGGTTCAATATGCAATACGATGGCGGAATCTGTGGTCGAAATGCGAACAACACATCGAAGAAGCGCCGGCGTTGGGCATGTTCATGGGTACTCTGGACCCTCATGCAACCATTTCCCAATTCATGACGTTCTTTAAGCCGACCACGTTCCAAGCCTTGATCGACAAGCTGGCCCAGATGGACCAGATGGGTCATAGACCGTCTCTTCCGAAGCCGGAGCCGCAGAACGAAAAGGGTAAAGGGAAGGCGACATTCGTCGCGAATACTCAATAGCAGCCCAGTGCCCCAAAACTAACGGATCAACTGGAAGAGAGACGGCGATACTGTAATGAGAAAATGAAGCGTCCTTATTCGTTCCCCCGGGACAAAACGAAGAGACTGTTCGAACTGGCGATGCGCAACAGGCTCATCAATCTGCCAAATCCTAAGCGACCGCTGCAATCCGGCAAGACTAATAATCTCAATTATTGCCCTTACCACCAAACGGTAAGCCATCCGATTGAATATTGCTTCGTCTTTAAGGGATGGATCAAGGACCAATACCAACAAGACAAGTTTGCGCTGTCTGAGAAGTGGAAAGTAAGCCCACTACAACCGCACACTCCTAAGAAGACGGACACACCGGAGGTATCGTGCTCTTTTGTTGAAGAAGCTCCATGGGAGGTCGCTCTTTCAGCCAAAACTAAAAGAATGCTGAACGATCTACAGACATGTCTGGCGATCAGGTGGAAGAATCCGCTGGAACCTGAGATTATCAAGGGAATGCTGAAACCGCACCCAACTCAAAAAATTGGTGGTGATATTCGAAACACTCACACCCAACCGTCAAAGTCTTCGAAGAAGAAAAAGAAGACCAAAAAGCCCGTGAAGCCTGGTGACAAGCGCACGGACCTGCAAAAGCAGATTGACGCACTGGAAGAGTATAACCAGAAAGCGCGGACTCCAATCACACTCCAAGAATTTCTCAGTCACGTCCTTGAAGACGGAGATGATGGAGAAGACTCGTCGGATGAATCTGAAGATTACATAGCAAGTTGCCATGTGATCTCTCACTCATCGATAAACGATGAAGAAGTTCCTTACACGGAGAAACTGGGGGCAGGTCCTGAGCCAGAACTTCTAGGGCCATCAGACGAAATGATTGATGTGTTCCTAAATGAAGTACTTCTTAAAAGCAAAGCTGCTCGAGAGCGTGAGATGGCCATATTTGAAAAAGCCAAGCGCCGGCGACTGGACAAAAGGGTTGAGATGCTCCCGCCAAATCAAAGTACATCCGCCACGAATAAAAGCAGGTTCACGACGAGGAAGAGGTTCGCCAAAGCCATATCAATGGGAATGAAGCTACCACCCTCCGAAGGAAACATTTTTGGTGAAGCAGAAATGCATCCTAACTACTACTTATATCATCGAAAGATTGCGCACCCCACCGAAGAGTGCAACGCTTTTAAAAGATGGTGGCAGGGATATGTTGCTCACCGGCAACATTTTAAGCGGATGAAACGCAAAACTCATCGGGAGCAAAGAAGTACGACCGAGGGGCTTAGAAGAACTACCGGCAACTGTCACATGGTTAACGCCGGAGGATCGCAAGTTCTCACCTTCGGGAGCGACTCTGACGAAGAAATGACTCTTGGCCCTCTCTTCAAAGAATCCACCTCGGAAAAAGAGGAAGAACCAAAGACCTGTGAAAATATTTAGCTGCGCAATCGTACGCTGCCCGAAAAGAATCTCGGACCCATGAATAGAAAAGATAAGGGAAAAGAAAAAGTCCCTGAGAATATCGCCTTAGATGACCAAGCCGTCGAAGAGCTGACAGCCAAGGACCCGCCGAAGAAGAGCAAGGTGGACTACAACGTTCTGGCACACTTGAGGAAGCTACCCTTGTAGCTCAGCATTCTCGACGCCCTTATGCTATCCAAAGAGGCGAGAGATTCATTGATCAAGGCGCTACAAGAGCCAGGGCAATTCCAAGATTTCATCGCCGAAGAAAGGATGAAAGACGAGCTAGAAGAAGTACACATAGCCGATATCACCTTCGGCGATGAAGATCTCCTCCTTGGGACGTGCGAACACAACCGTCCCCTTTATGTCTCCGGATACTGTCACGATATCAAGATAGGCAAAATCCTGATTGACAATGGGCCTTCCGTCAATCTCCTCAACGTGCGAGTGTTGAAGGAAATCTGCATTAGCGTTCAGCACCTCGCTCATGATAAAATCACCATCTCCGGTTTCGACTCCCAGTCATCACGGACTCTCGGGTCTGTGATACTGACGCTGCGCTTCGGGCTACTTGTCACGGATATTAAATTTCACGTCATTGACGCCAAGACATGCTGCAATGCTTTGCTCGGCAGGCCCTGGTTACACGAGTACAATATTATCCCTTCTACACAATATCAGTGTATGAAGTATTTCAAGGATGGTCTCGAGTACACTGTGACGGGGGAGTTGAACCCATTCTCCGTGAATAAAGTCCGAAAGTACGAAGATGCAAAATACTTCTTACCAGACTTTGAGGACACGGAAAGATGTCACAAACCGAAGAACAAAGACATCACTACTGTTCCGGTCTTCGGAAGTGATACTGAGGAGGAAGAAGAGATAGTTTATTTAGGGTCTCCCCAATATAACAAGCCGGGACCGTCCATCCCTATGTTGATCTTCGGCAGCAACTCGGAAGATGAGGTCAATGCTGTATTCTCTGCTCGGCCGTCGATACAAATCTCCGCCGAAAAAGATCAGAGTTTGCAAATTACCATGGTTCCACAAGAACATTACAAAGATCTCGATGCACTTGAAGCTTATAGTGTGCAAGAACTGCAGACATTTTACGTCTCTCCCAGCCGAAAAGGTGAAGAGGCGATCCTATTTTACCGATTTGGGGAAACCAAAGTGGAGAAGGAAATCTGGCACGGTGCCGATTCTACGCTCGACAGGCTCCAGCCCATCCGTCTGCCTAGATACTACACGGAAGGCTTGAAAAGGCTATTGAAGCGCCAAGGGGTACCCCTCAGACAGACTACTCGACAAGCTCAATTCTACAATAGGATTTAGGACGTCCCCGGAACTCAGCGAAAGTTGCCAAACAGGAGAATGGAAACGGTCGGACTTGGATATGTTCAATCCAAAAACAAGAACGAGTCCATGGCAGCTACGTCATACATGACTTCGATGAAGAAAGAGACATTCTGTTAGAAAACGCTGACCCTGAACCAAAACGAGATCCTACCATCATATTGCCGAGTCCGTCGTTTGAAGAACGAATGGACAAGCTCATAAGGGAAGCGGGTCGAAAGGTCCGGGATGACTATAACCGTGAGATGGCCATTTACGAAAAATCCAAGACGCAGCGCCTCCTTCAACAGGCCGTAGAGAATGACAATGTTCTTCCTTATCAACCCGTCATACAAAAGGCCCGACGCAGAGGCAAAAATAAATCAAAGAGCGGGAAAGGCGTTTGACAGTGACAAAGCGGGACCAAGAAGCCTCGCGATCGGGAATCGAGCAATCCGGATTCGTCGCTTATAAAGAAGATGGGTCGAGCATACTCTTTTCCCCAGGACAAAACACGGAAGATACTTGATCTTGCCATAAAATATCAAATGATTACATTTCCAGAGTCCAAACACCCCGAGCAAGCCAACGAGGTCTCTCACCCAGACTATTGCTCTTATCACCGAGCAATAGGACATCCTCTCAAAAACTACTTCACCTTCAAGAACTGGGTCGAAGACCAATATCAACAGGGCAGGTTCGCTCTATCCAGCAGTTGGAAAATAACCCCGCCGCAGAAGCATGAACCGAAGACCACGAGAGCAGAACCAGATCAACATCGGTTTTGGAAACGATATCGTACTTGTCATATGATAACGCTGTCAGAAGAAGAGCCCGAGAATATGGATGACCTCCCCTGGTGCTTCGAAAACAATGATGACGAGGTGATCTCAGAGTTTCCACCGGCGCCGAAAGAGCTGGAAGATGGAATACATACTACTGCAGATAACCTCAAGAAAATTGATTTGGGGACGGCAAGTGACCCGCGACCGACATTCATCAGTGAGCTGCTTTCTGAAGAAAAGGTGGCTACACTAAAGGACGTGCTTATGAAGCATAAAAATTGCTTCGTATGGAACTATTCCGAGATGCCAGGACTAGATCCAGAGATTGCTGTCCACAAATTGGCAATATCCCCGGACGCCAAGCCAATCAAACAAGCACCAAGGAGAATACGGCTCGAGCTTGAGATGAGCATCAATGCCGAGGTCAAGAAACCAATCGACTCCGATTTTATCCAAGAGGTTCAATATCCTGATTGGATCGCCAACATCGTCCCAGTGATGAAGAAAAATGGGACGGTGCGCATATGTGTGGACTTTCGGGATCTCAATAAAGCCTGCCCAAAGGACGACTTTCCAGTACCGGTCACCAAGCTGATGATAGATAACACGTCCACTCACGAAGTCTTCAGCTTCATGGACGGATCTTCAGGATACAATCAGATAAAGATGAATCCCGAAGACCAGAAGCATACCGCTTTCCGGACCCCTTTAGGCATATTCTGCTACAGGGTGATGTCTTTCGATCTAAAGAACGCCGGTGCCACCTATCAGAGGGCCATGACGAAGATCTTCGATGACTTCATACATGAAATCGTCGAATGCTATATCGACGACCTCGTAGTGAAAAGCAAATCATACGAGGAAAATTTAGAGCATCTGAGGATCGTGTTTCAACGTCTTCGACAATACAACTTGAAGATGAACCCTCTCAAATGCGCGTTAGGAGTTTCCTCGGGCAAGTTCCTAAGATTCATCGTCCGACACCGAGGCATCGAGATAAATCCGTCAAAAATCAAGGCGATTATGAAGATGCCCCCGCCGAGGACTCTCAAGCAATTGTGGTCTCTCCAAGGGAAGCTCGCGTATATCTGGCGATTTATAGCCAATCTCTCGGGCAAGTGCCGTCCTTACAGTCACCTGATGAAGAAGGGAACCCCTTTCGTCTGGGATCGCAAATGCCAAAACGCACTGGATGAAATCAAGCAATACCTTCAGAATCCGCTAGTACAGGCCGCTCCCGTTAAAGGAAAACCTCTCATTCTGTATACAACAGCCCTTGAAGGTTCCTTAGGCGCATTATGGGCACAAGAGAACGACCAAGGGAAGGAGAGAGCCCTCTACTATTTGAGTCGAGTTCTACTGGGGGCAGAAAGCAATTATTCTCCAATCGAAAAACACTGCCTGGCATTGATCTTCGCGATAACGAAGCTCAGGCACTATGCGTTGGCGCATGAAGTCCGTCTCATATCGAAGGTGGATCCTCTCAAGTATTTGATGTCAAAGGCCATATTGACGGGGTGGCTTGCTAAATGGGCCTTGCTCTTGATGGAGTTCTCGATAACTTATCGGTCTCTTAAGGCAGTGAAAGGCCAGGCCATCGCCGACTTCCTCGCTGAGCATCCGATACCCGCCGATTCTCCTTTGAACTGCGAATTGCCGGACGAACATACGTTTGACACGATCGACGGGGAGAGAAGAGAGAATGATACCTAATGGGAACTTTACTTCGATGGAGCATCTTCCATGAAGAAGCGCAAACAAAGCACCCCCATAATCAAATCAGGGGTAGGCCTCATCTTCGTGACTCCACAAGGAGGGATAATGCGCTTTGCCTTCTTCTTAACAGAGCCGAGGACAAACAATGAAGCCGAATATGAAGCTTTGATAGCAGGTCTCGAGATCGCTATTGACATGGGAATTGAAAACCTCCTCATATACGGAAACTCCCAACTGGTCGTTAGTCAAGTAAACGGCGACTACCAAACGTGCAAGCCAGAGTTGGTGAAGTATGGCGAGAGAGTACAGCAACTGCTAATTCAAATTCCTTCCTACACCTTGGAAAGTATACCGCGTGCGGAAAATAGCAAGGCGGATGCATTAGCCAAGCTCGCTAAAGAACTGGCCAATGAGAACCTCGATGACGTAAGCATCGTTGTGCAAAGCCGTCGGGTTCTTGCACCAGCAGAAATATCTCTGGAGACGTCCGGAGAAAAGGGAACGACCAAGCAAACGGCCCTGCAAATAAAAGACCAGGAAAAGGCTAAGGATTGGAGGGAAGTCTTTATAGATTACTTCAGATCCCGTCGAACACCTAAAGATGTGTCCTCAAAACATCAGCTCATGAAGCGAGCCCTATCTTTTGCCTTCGTCAATAATACTCTGTACAAGAGGTCATTTGATTCTCTGTGGTTAAGATGCTTGGGACCCGAAGAAGCAAAAAGAATCGTCCAAGAAACTCACGACGGACTCTGCGGTTCTCACCAAGCCGGCCCGAAGATGAAGCTGAAAATCAAAAGGATGGGCTACTATTGACCCATGATGATCCAGGACTGCCTCGAATACGCGAAGCAATGCCACTCGTGCCAGATTCACGGGGACTTTATCCATCAGCATCCAAATCCACTACATCCAACGGTGGCTAGCTGGCCGTTAGAAATGTGGGGGACTGATATAATCGGCCCCATCGAGCCAGTATCGTCCAGAGGACATTGGTTCATTTTGGCGACAACTAATTACTTCTCCAAATGGGCAGAAGCAGTACCGCTGAAGGAAATGAAGACGGAGAATATCTTCCATTTCTTCAAGACACAAGTCATTTATCGGTTTGGAACTCCGCGACGGATCATCTCCGATAACGGACCAGCCTACAGAAGCCACAAGATCAGCCGCTTCGCACAACAGCACAACATAGACTGGAGATACTCCTCAGTCTATAATCCCCGAGCTAACGGTCTAGCTGAAGCTTTTAACAAGAGCTTGACGAAGATCGTGAAAAAGACGGTGTCTCGAAATAAGAAGGACTGGCATGAGAGACTGCATAAAGCTCTCTGGGCATATCGAACTACGTTCAAAACGGCTACAAACACAACGCCGTACGCATTGGTATTCGGTACAGAGACGATACTCCCTCTCGAGATAGAGCTATCCTCTCTATGAGTGGCAGTTCATTACGAGCTAACAGACGAAGAAAATGCTCACCTTCGGCTTGAGGAGCTCGATGCCCTTGATGAAACCCGGCTCATGGCGCAACAAAATCTGGAGGCTTATAAAGCAAAGATGACGCGCTCATACGAAAGATTGACTAGGCTGAGAACATTCCGCCGATGCGAACTCGTGCTAGTGGTCAAAAGACCTATGATCCGCAACCGTACCAAACGGGGAAAATTCGAGCCAAACTATGAAGGCCCGTATATCATAGACAAAGTCTACCAGGGTGGAGCCTATTTACTCATGGACATGCATGGCGAAAGACCCTTCAGGCCAATAAACGGTCGCTTCCTAAAGAAATACTACGCTTGACGAGTCACGGCCTAGGTCAACGATAGATGACGACGTCTATGTCCACTCGCTATCTTCCTAACCCCAAACTCTATAAGTAGTAATTAACAACGGACCGAAACGTTCTTAAACTAACCACGGACCAAAATGTCCTAAAACTAACAATGGACCGAAACGTCCTTAAACTAACCACGGACCGAAATGTCCTTAAACTAATAACAGACCGAAACGTCCTTAAACTAACAATGGACCACTATGTCCTAAAACTAGCTGTTGACCGAGACGTCAATAAACTACTGTAGACTGCAGCATCCCGAGGCTGACACAAAAAAGGGGATAAAAGAATAAAAAAAAAGAAGAAAGAAAAAGAAAACGGTATGTCCATAAGCGAAATGGGCACGGATGAAAACCCGAAAGGGCTCCGTGAGTAAAAACAGCAGGGCTACCGGCGAGTTTTGTGAAAACCCGAAAGGGCGCAATCTCGTTAAAAGACACCTGCAAGATCCTCTCGACCTTGTGAGGAGAAACCACCTGCGTGAGATCCTTACGACTCACAAGGGAGCAACATACTTAGGAATCCTCACGATTCCTAAGGAGAAATTACACTTGCGAGATCCTCATGACTCATAAGGAGAACCCTCTTATGGGACCCTCACAGCTCATAAGATTCAAAAGTCTTAAACTACAGGGATCTGAACCTGTTCTTAAGCGGCCACCACAACCTCCAGTTTTGCCCTACAAGAGGCTCAATGCTGACCCTTGTATACAATCCACGGGCACGAATAAACATTTCCCTAACAAAGTCCCATCCATGACTAGGGATATGTCTACATGGTGAACAACCCTTGTAAGTCCTCTTGACTTATAAGGAGAAAAACACTCTTATAAGATCCTTACGACTTATAGGAGAACATACACTTAGGAATCCTCACGATTCTTAAGGAGAAAACGCACCTACGAGATCCTCACATCTCGCAGGGAGAAATACCTTTATGAGACCCTTACGGCTCATGAAGTCAAAAGTCTTAGTCGACAGGATCTTAACCCTGTTTGCTAAGCCACCTTTGTTCGACATTGACAGAGGCAAATGGTGATTCGCTCCTGTCAATATCCCAGTTGTAGCAGTACTGATGCCAAAATCGGTGTCTAATTCCAAGCTTGCAGCAAAAATCCAGCGAGCCACACATGCATACGAAATAGCCGAAATGATGGGGCAACTTGCAACAAAATCAGCAAGTAAAAATGTATGCATGCAACATAGCCGAAATGATTGGGCAACTCGCAATAAAAAGCAACGAGTAAAAATAAAACAAATAGCCAAAATGATTGGGCACCGCGAAAAATAGATGAAATGATTGGGCAATCGCGACCTTCGCGATATAAAAGCTGAAATGATAGGGCATCGCGGAAAGAAATAAAAAAAATGAAATGAAATTTTCGCCCTACAGGTGATATCACGTCAATCCCTGTATACAATCCAGGGGCGCAAACAAAGAGGGAATCACACCCTTCCTCCCCAGGCTTCATCAGAAGAAGAAGCCAAATCTCAACGGTTCACAGATAGCCTGGAGATCATCTCAACATTCGTCTCATTACAACAGACACAACACCAAGCAAAGCGGAACAGCGGCAACTCCCAGTTCCATGACTCGGCGGTGCACAGATGACCGAGAGTCAAACCCCGACTCCGTGAAATGCGGATAAAGTCAACCCTTCCTGGTTACGTGGAACACGGCTTATGTCAATTATGACCCCGTGTGAAACATCCAGAGCGGAGCCTGGTCCTCGCAGAACACGGCAATGACCCCGTGGGAAGCATCCAGAGCAAAATTCCTGGTCACGTGGAACGCGGCTTATGTCAATCCTGACCCTATAGGAAACGTCCAGAGCGGATCCTGGTCCTCGCAGAGCACGGCAATGACCCCGTGTGAAGCAGCCAGAGCGGAGCCTGGTCCTCGCAGAACACGGCAATGACCCCGTGGGAAGCATCCAGAGCAAATCCTGGTTACGTGGAACGGGCCTATGTCAATCCTGGCCCCGTGGGAAACGTCCAGAGCAGATCCTGGTCCTCGCAGAGCACAGCAATGACCCCGTGTGAAGCATCCAGAGCGGAGCCTGGTCCTCGCAGAATACGGCAATGACCCCGTGGGAAGCATCCAGAGCAAAATTCCTGGTCACGTGGAATGCAGCTTATGTCAATCCTGACCCCGTGGGAAACGTCCAGAGCGGATCCTGGTCCTCGCAGAGCATGGCAATGACCCCGTGTGAAGCATCCAGAGCGGAGCCTGGTCCTCGCAGAACACAACAATGACCCCGTGGGAAGCATCCAAAGCAAAATTCATGGTCACGTGGAACGCGGCTTATGTCAATCCTGACCCCGTGGGAAACGTCCAGAGCGGATCCTGGTCCTCGCAGAGTACGACAATGACCCCGTGTGAAGCATCCAGAGCAGAGCCTAGTCCTCGCAGAATACGGCAATGACCCCGTGGGAAGCATCCAGAGAAAAATTCCTGGTCACGTAGAACGCGGCTTATGTCAATCCTGACCCCGTGAGAAACGTCCAGAGCGGATCCTGGTCCTCGCAGAGCACGGCAATGACCCCGTGTGAAGCATCCAGAGTGGAGCCTGGTTCTCGCAGAACACGGCAACGACCCCGTGGGAAGCATCCAGAGCAAAATTCCTGGTTACGTGGAACGCGGCTTAAGTCAATCATGACCCCATAGGAAACATCCAGAGCGGAGCCTGGTCCTCGCAGAACACGGCTATGACCCTGTGGGAAGCATCCAGAGCAACTCCTGATTCCGTGAAATGAGGATAAGGGTAACCTCACCCATCACTTGCGAGTCCTCACGACTCGTAAGCGAGCAAACTCTCTTATGAGATCCTTACGACTTGCAAGAGAAAACACACTTAGGAATCCTTACGATTCATAAGGAGAAATTACACCTACGGGATCCTCTCGACCGGTAGGGAGAAAATTCTTTATGAGACCCTCACGGCTCATAAAGTTAAAAAGTCTTAGATGGCAGATCTTAACCCTGAACCCAAAGCCATCGTTTTCCTGCAAAGAAATCGAGATAGACTATCCACAGAATACATTTAATAAAAGGGACACACCATCATGAAGAAAAATATGTCTTTTATTCATGAATCAAAATGAATACAAAGTACAATTTATGAAAGAACAAAAAAAATATACTCTCATTCAGGAGTATGTACAAGAGAAGAATGAAAAAATGTATATACAATTCTTCAAGTCGGCGGGCGATTTAGTAGATTTGCCAGTTCATCCCTTTTTCGCTGAGCCTCACCTTCATAATTCAATATCGTCAAAAGACGGGCCTCCGCTTGAGCTTGTTGAGCCTGGTATGAGGCAGGCCGGCCTTCAAGCTCTTTTTCAGTAACCTTATGGGCTTCGACCATTTCACGAGTGAACACTGCGGCCTTATCAATGGATACCACCTTCTTGATGGCTTCTTGAAGCACTCGCCAAAGTTCATATGCTTTAGTGGCCTTGGCCGTAAGGTTGGCCTGAAACTCCCTCAGCGCTTTGGAAGCCAGCTCCCTCTCCGAAAACTTGCGACTGAGCCTTTTCTCACATGATATCATGTTCACAGCACACCGCTTAATCAGCCCCTGTAAGCTCGCCTTCGCGGCCACGACCTCTGAAGGAAGGCGTGTACATTCAAGAACATGCAAGCAAGTCTCCACCTGCCGACAAAACTCAACCCAGACTTGCACCAATGTTTCACTGTGGTAGGTGGCAAGAAAGGGAAGAGAGCCGTTAGCTTCAGCGGCAAACGCTTCGGCCGTGATCAAACTGCCAACGTGAAGGTCCTCAATCAGGGATGACAGGGAGTCGAGGCTTAGCTTTGCCATCCGTTCCGAAGCACGCAGAGCATAAGGGCTGGGTAGCATGGCGATGCGAGACTCCAGCATAGTAAGAACTGGCAGAGCTGTTTAGATTTATAAACAGTCAGTGAGACTTGTAAGTAAAGAACAAATGGAACGACGTTGAGACTTTACTTACCCACAGTCATGCAAGAGGGATCTGAAGGCTCCCCAGGCCCATCAAGAATCTCAACCTCGTCGTCGGCTTCCAGAACTGTAAAAGACATCAATGTCATTTTATGAAATAGTGATAACCCTGTGAAAAGAGGGTAAACAACACTAACCTTGCCCGGAAGAGAGGACGATACGTTGAGGAGATATCGCCTGCGGAGCAGCCATCTCCAACAGGCGCTGAAAGGACTGCCTGGGAGACAGATCAGCAATAGATGCCGCCAATCCGCGCAATTCTGAAAGGACAGAAGGGTTTCAGATAATGGAGAGATTATTAATGTAAAATATAGAAGGCTACCTTCTATGCTCCTCCCATTCTGAGCTGGAGGGATAGCAGCTTCAGCAGCCTCCTCCGTGACCTCAGGCACATCATCGGGGACCTGGACCAATGTAGCGACTTCCGAGCGAGGAGCAACAGCTGCTACTGCAGGCTCCAACGGAAGGACGGTAGCCTCGACTACCTGTACCCCAGTCTCTGGGTCGCCCTCAGGAAGATCCATTGGAGCGGCGACTGACAAAGATGCCTCCCCCGAGGGAGCAAGTGCTTTGGGAGCGGGAACCACCGAGGGAAACTTTATCGCAAGAGCAACAGTTGCATCGACCCCCTCCACACTGATTGGTGTTTCACTGGGGATATCAGCAGAATCTACCGTCAAAGCACGACTCAGAGCCTTCGCCGCCGCTGAAGTCCCTGCAAAGTTTGTACGAGGATAAGGATACATATATATGTATGCAAGCAATACAAAATATTACAAAGAGATACACGAACATACCGATGCGCAAGGGAGCTTCTAGTATGGCTTGTTCAAGCCGATGTTCCTTCCTGAGTAGATGTTCTCGCCGAGGTCCGAGGGTAGACTCGTGGCCACCGGTCCACAATGAAAGCGCGTCCTCGGCGTCGGCCGAAACAGCCTGTTTAAGAGCCCTTTCTCCCCATTCTTCCAAAGGGCCTATGAATCGCCGCCGTATCCACGAAGGGTCTTCGTAAAAGATGATGGCAGGGTTAGGCTTCTTCGGAATCCTTACGTTCTCGGATTCATCTTGCGAACGTCTTATAGCCTCAGCCAATTGTGCGGCTTCCTCGGCAGATAAACTCGGGAAAAGTAGGCCACCATCCGATTCTTGCATAGCTAGTGGTTCATCCTGAAGAATAGGCTCTGACTCTATTAAAGAGTCAAGCAGATTGGTGACCGTCTTCCTCCGCCTTTTGGACCCAGAACTAACCGCCGAAGACGATCGTTTCCTCCCCCGTGAAGCTTTGGTACGGCGCTGACCCACTTCACCTTCAATGTCCTCGCTTGGCGGTGCTACCGAGGACGACACGGCCATTGTTGACGCCGCGGACGATGATACTGCTACCGGCGCCCTATTAGCCCTTGATTGAGCCCGAGTACGCAGTGGCAGACCAGCTGTGGGAGTTAAGTCCACTTCCGCCATCCCCGGAATAAGCACGACACTGGTATCCCTCAAGGGAGGGCGAACCGTTGCACGCGGTTGTGGCGGAACTCCCATGGCTTGAATCGGAATAGGAGCGTTGTATCCAAGAAGCACTCTCTTCTCCTCAACAATAATTGGACTGACCCGGTGGAGGTATCAGCCCGTGAAAGACCCCACACATCGACGAATATGATCAGCTTCAGGGATCATGAAGCAAGAACCAGTGTTCAGCCGCATAAAGTGATGAGCGGCGTCACGAACAGCTTCAGGCGATGGGCTAAGCGCCACTGTAAATGCTTCGAAAAGGACGCCCTGATCATATCCAAGTTGCCGGGCAAAGCGGTGTGGGTTGTACCGCATAAAGAGGGCCGCACCGTTCTTACGAAATACCAGATAACCAATCGCATACAGGTGCATGGCTTCCCTGGGCTTCAGAAAAGGTATCCCCTCTTTCGACAAGTCGCGGAGCTGTTGAATCGGTCCTGAGGGAGTAGATAGGGCTCGATCGATGAATACCATTCCGCCCGTATTAGCATAGGGAGCGATCAGCACATGAATAGCCCCAAACTGAGTCGGGTCAAGAGCAGAAGCGTCCACCAGCTGCATGAGTCGCGGAAAAGTGTAGGCGTCATAAAATTTGGGTCTTTGGAGCGCAGCAAAGGCCCCCAACACGTGCATCTCAATCCAGGACGTGAAGTAATGAAGAGAAAAATTTACCACATCTACACCTGGAGTTGAGGTATTAGCTGTGGCATTTAACCCATGATATAGATGCGCTAGCCCTGGAATGCCCATAGCTAGTCGCGTTCCCTCAGCAATGCGATGAGCAGGGTAAATAACCGAGTCTCTCATGAAACGGCGATGCATGGGAATGATGAACCAGCTAAGCCAAACGCTGATGAAGCCCACAAAGAAATTCTCCTCATCCATACCAGGAGCTGCAATCGACTCGAAAGATACCGCCGACATTATGGGAATGTAATACTGCGGCAAGTCCTCTTCTTTAGTCGGTCGCCTGTTTAAACCAAACCCAAAGGGGTTGTTAATGTTCGTGAACTTCGGAGCCGTCTTTGATAGGACATCCTCGCGAAGGAAACAAGCGATAAAACTTTTAAAAGTGACGCCCTGCTCCTCTGACTCCGTGAACAGTTTGTCAAAAATACTCAGGGTCTTGATCAAACTCGGGCGGTTGTGGCGGACGGCGTTCTCGGTAGACAGGCCGTCAAGCATTGCAGGCTCAGTTTTGAAGACATACTCATCGGGAGGCAGCAATTCTTCATAAAGTGTCCCCCTGACCGGCAGCCCTGAGATCTCGCAAAATTCTTCCAGAGAAATTGAAACTTCGCAGTCCCCTAGAAGGAAGGTGTTGGTGGGAAGATTCCATTGGTTCAAGAAGGCCTTAACCCACCAGACATAGGGAGATTGGTAGTGGAAAAGGGATGCATATATCGCCTGATAAAGTCCAACCCTCTGCAGTCACGCGCGATGGGCGAACAGGATGTAATGAGCCCAGAGAAGGTAGCCCGTGGGATGTCGAAGGGTAAGCCATATCTTGTAAATCTTTCCCCATGGCTGGGCTTCGCCTTGGCAAATGCGGCGCCCCAAAATATCTATAGCCGACACCGGATGGTTCGGAATACCAGCTGTTGAAGGCTCAAGCCGTCCCACAGAGGTCCAATTCAGCATCTCCACAGCAAAGGCAGTCCGTGGAGGATCCATTGGCAGAAACAGATGGGTAGGCTCCGTCGGTATCTAGCAAAGAAAACTGCGGCGACCGCGGATGATGTGACCGTACCAGGTCCCCCATAACAGCAAGTTGGTGCGACTCGGGTCATGAGCCCTGATCATCGCCATCACTTCCTCGTCAGACGGTGATTGAGGAAAAGCAGCCTCCGAGCGAGTGAAAGGGAAGTATAGAACAGAAGTCATTGTGCCTAAAATAAAAGAAGGGGAAACTGTTAAGCAAAGCTAACACGTGTTTATAAAGGCATATATGAAAAGACAGTGGAAGAAAGCAACATGGGACTCATCTTATGGGACCATTGGTTACAAAACACATGGGTCCCACAAAATCAAGATTGCGGCTCGCTAATGATGAGGCAAAGCAATCACTATGAAACAAAAAGAAGATTCTCAATAAATGAACAAGTGGATTTCAAATGACCCTACACATTCCCAAAAAAGAAATCCATTTTAGACTCTGCAAAAAATCAAGCAGAGCAAGGGAATTAAATTCCCAGAAAACCCTACTGCAAATCTCCTCTTTTTGGTTGCAAAGAAACAACTCAGGGCAAGAAAACCCCAAGAAGTTCTCTGTGAAGAACGGAGTTCTTTAGAGGAATTAAATTCCTTTTGAGCAGAGGAATTAAATTCCCAGAAAATTGACAGAGCTATACTCTTGGAGGTGGAATTAAATTCCAGAGGGAGGACAAGTTTCATCATCAATTTCTTAAGATCAGAGAAACCCTAGCAAAAAGGGTTTATTATTTAAAAATTGGACATCTTTGAAGTACTTAGAAAGATGGGTTCTTTGAAGGGGAAAACCCTTGGTGTGGATTTAAAATCCAAAGAGTTTTTTTATATATATGAAAGTTCTTCGGTCGTTCAAAACCATTACCTGAAGAAAGGATTCTTTCTTGAACAGAGTTAAACTCTGAAAATTTTGGAACAGAGAACTGAGCTCTGAGAAAGAGAATTAAATTCTCAAAAGAAAATGAACAAGGAAGAAGATGAAAGAGTGGAGGCGCTTCTGAAGAGACCACTGCATTTATAGGATGTGATGGGAAACGTTTCATCTCCCCTATTCCCTACACAGATCCAACGGTTACAAAGGTGACAGCGTTGCACTCACGTGCAGACACGTGAGAACAACGCTGTGGGGGAATTTGTTCCCTGATAGAATATCAGGAAATACCCCAATGGGGTATCATGTGCTCACACGTAACCAAGGATCACGTGCTGACACGTGATGGTTTTCTGGGATTCTGTTTTAATATAATTAAATTCTAATCAAACAATCAATTAATGGAGTCACGTGCCCACACGTGATGGACCTTTAAACCCACTGAAAGGGATTAATAAAGTATAATAAAATAACAAGGAAAAATCCCAATGGGGCATCACGTGCTCACACGTGACCAAGGGTCACGTGCTGACACGTGATGATTCCTTAGTTCTTTAAAAAACAACAGAATTAAATGCTTAATTGGGGAGTCACGTGTCAACACGTGATGGGTTCATAAGCTCTTTAATTAATAGAATTAAATTCTATTTAAATGATCAAACATTGGGATCATGTGTCAACACGTGATGGGCTTTTAATCCTTCTGAACTAATAGAATTAAATTTTAATTAAGGGAGATCAAAGACCCTAACTGGAAAAATATTTCTTTAGATCTTTCCAAACAAAAGAAGGACTGTGCTCTGTAAAGTGGAACACCGTTGGATTAAAAATCCAATGGTGATTAAAAATCACCAATTTATGGAAAGATTTTATACAAGGAAAGATTTCTCTAAATTTCACCAAAAATAACAAACAGAATATCTTTTGGATTAAAAATCCAATGGTGAATAAAATTCACTGAGTGATCTAAAAGATCATATTAGTTATGAAAAAACAAACAAAATCTTTCAATGAAAGATTCACTAAACAAATTGATTCTTTTCCTTCTCCTATAAATAGGAGCCAAGAAGAGAAGAGAGATAGAGAATTTTGGAGATCTTGAAATTTTCTGAAGGAAAATAGCAGAGAGAAAAGAAAGGAGAATTTAATTCTCAAGAAAAGAAACCCTAGGTGAGAAGGGGGAAAGGGATCAAAGCTTCATAAAACAGAAAAAGAGAATTTAATTCTCAATCTAAGAGTTTAACTCTTCTGCAAAAGAACTTAGTTCTTCCTCTGGTTGAAAATTTGCAGAAGCAAATCTCCCCACAAGTTGAGAATTTAATTCTCATCTGAGAGATTCTGCCATGTAGATCCAAAACTTAGAGGGGGAATTGAGTTTAGAGAATTTAATTCTCCCAAAGATAAAACTAGGGTTTAACCCTATATGAGAATTTAATTCTCCCAAATTCACAGGAATTTAATTCCTCCAAGATAAAACTAGGGTTTAACCCTATATGAGAATTTAATTCTCCCAAATTCATAAGAATTTAGTTCCTCCAAGATAAAATTAGGGTTCAACCCTGCTTGAGAATTCAATTCTTCCAAACTCATAGGAATTTAATTCCTCCAAGACAGAACTAGGGTTTAACCCTACATAAGAATTTAATTCTTCCACATGCATAGGAATTTAATTCCTTTAAAAACAAAATTAGGGTTTAACCCTACAGAGAATTTAATTCTTAAAATAAAGAGACTTGAAAGATCTCCATGCACGTAAAGAACATTGGACATGTGATGACACGTGACCCCAATCCACAGTGATCAGAAAAGAAAGAATAAGCTAGGTCACGTGCCCCCACGTGACCCCTGAACAAATCCTCCAAAATAAGAAGGAATTAGCCCTGAGGCAATGCCTCACGTGCTCCCACGTGACTTCCAAAATAAAGAAAATAAAAGCAAAGGCAATGTTGGCTTTGGGCGCTCTCACGTGTCCTCACGTGACCCCTAATAAACATTCTAATAAATCAGGGCATGAGTACCCATCACGTGCCCACACGTAATAGCTATGAAAACTAAAGTGTTAACACTTATTTGCAGTTCTGAGAACAAAGTAAAGGGGATCTGGCCCCACCTCCACGTGCCCCCACGTGACCCCTTCCTTTTTAGTGTTTAACACTATTTTGAGTATTTCGTCTCCAGTGTTTAACACTGCTGTCCTCTAGTGTTTAATACTATTTTAAAGCCAATCTTAGCCAAATTGGATAAGTTTCCAGAGGCAAAAACCTCCCCTTTTGACTAAATCTCAAAGTTGAGTAAAACTCGGAACTACAATGTTTAATGCTCAGTCAAAGACAAAAATGTATCAGAGCCCTCAAACTCTGGTTTAGCATTGCTAAATAATATGGGCTTGAACCCAGACAAATGTTTAATGGTCCAACAAAGAGCCAATATTTCTAATATAATTGGACTTAGCCCAAACTGGCCATAAGTCCTCAATTCAGATTTAACTGAGCCAATGTGCTCATAATCTAATAAATTGATCTTAGTTCCAAATTGGACTACAGATCCCCAAATCAACTTTGGTTCAAGGGTTCATCTCTTCACTCCTTTGATATTTGTCGTTGTAATCCTTCAACGTCTTCAGAGAGGTGACGGGTCCCGACAACCACACACGGACTATGATGTCCTTAACCTTGACTGTGAGGTCTTTAAACTCATGGACTATGATGTCCTTAACCTTGACTGTGAGGTCTTTAAACTCACGGACTATGATATCCTTAACCTTGACCGTGATGTCTTTAAACTAACAATGGACCGTAATGTCCTTAAACTAATCGACCGCAATGTCCCTAAACTAAACAATAGAGTCCAATCGCTCTTTTGTTGGATCTAAACGATCCCGTTAAGTTAATCTTAGTCTAAAATGAGATTAACATATCCTTAACAAACGTTTAAGTTGATCTTAGTCTCAAATGAGGCTAACGTATCCTTAAACCCAACCCCCAAACCCAAATCTAAGAAGATACGGATTTGGACTAGTCCACGCCCTACGGGCGACAACATAAATTAGTCTCCGTATACAATCCATGGGCAACCACAAACAAAACAAACACCCACGACACGAAGTGACCATCTGAAGAAGGAGAAAGTTGTTACCGCGATGCGGTAGCGTAATTAACTGCAGGAGCTTGCGCCTGCAGGGAAGAGCAGCCCCACAATCAAAAACCCCTCAAACGAGGGGGAATCTGACGAAGTCTGCTACATTGGCCGCATCCGTTTAAACCTTCGATACATGGTGCCATAAATCAACTTGACATCTTCGGAGAGGTGGACGGATAGCACCAATTAGCATCTGCTTCGAAATTCAGGCGAGACGGACATACGGGGTCGCGTCTCCGTGTCTCGGCGGGGAACAGATTCTGTGAGGTTAAGGAACAGATTCACCACGATTCTGGCACGCCCGGTGGGACCTTTTCTTCTTTCCACTCTACACTTCGTGTGTCGTGTTCACGAACGAATCGCGGTTTGCTATGGTTGCCTGTGGATTCAAGGTACTAAGATTTGGTTTCTTGTGCCGTGCAGAAAAAAGAACATCATTGGCCTCTAACTGCACTAACTGCAACTGTAACTCTCACTACGTCCTGTCCGGAGGAGTGACTTACGGGCCCCAAGAGGCCTCCATCTTCATCATGCCAGTGGAACAGGTGACTCAGGCCATCATTGGACTGTTCTTCGGGACCATGCTCCCGCCAACGAGCTTCAGCGCTCCTATACCATCGCAGGAAGTTGCGAAGAAGTCGGTCTTTGATCGGCTTGCAACCACCACGACCCCTCTCAGCGGGTCGTCCAACTCCAATGCCTCAGTCTTCGACAGGCTGGGTCAAAGCTCAAGTGGGCCCATAAAGAGGCTCGCAATACCAGAGAAGGACACTCCAACTCCTGCTACAGTTGAGGTCGTCCAAGCTGCTCTCCCTACTCGAAGGTCGGCTTTCGACAGGTTGACCATTCCTACTCAGCGGACATCAGTCTTCAATAGGCTGACAACAACAACTTCTGATCAACATAGAGGGAATGAGGAAGCCACCCCCATAGCTGAACCAACTCCATCCGCATGACATGCTCACCGTCGTCACTGGCGCCGAGTAAGGAAGGCTGGGGGCAGCTCCCCTTCTGGACTGACTCCGTCAGCTCCCATGATGGAAATTGATGTTGTTGTTCCAACCGGGAACAGATTTGAATTTCTCAACAAGGTGCGCAGGAATTCACAAACTGCCATGCTGAAGAGATCTCCTCCACCCATCGAGAACGCTACTAAGGAGAAGCTAGAGCAACCCCCTCAGCGGCTATCCTCTAAAATTTATAAAGTTTGGCGACAGGTCCAGGACTCGGTGATTGATCAAGATTATTCTCGCCGACAGGAAAAAGTGAAGGTTCGACAAGAAGAGAACCACCCTGTCAAGCCACAAAAGTCGACATCTACTTGGGTGCCCACTGCAACGGCCCCCTCAACTTCGACCGCCCACAAGAAGGGAAGGCCGAAGAAAATCCCTGAGGCTGCAATGAATCGCAAGACCACTGAACCCAAACGCCCTAAGTCTAGGGGCATGGTGGTGCATACCGTCTATATGGCATCTGGAAAAGAGGATAGCCGTATCTCCACAGGTCATCGACCACTTACGCGATCTGTAACAAAGGCCCAGGAGCAACAACAGAAGCTCCAGGAAATGTTGACGCGGATGGCCGTACTCACAGGGCCGAAAGCAAGCCCGAAGACATCCTCGGAGCAGCGCCGTGAGCAGGAAACTGATGCCGAATTCCTTCGGAGAATGCTTGAGAAAAGGGACAAAGAGGCTGTGAAACAAGCGGCCAATATAAAACAAATAGCCCTTTTATTCCAAGATATGGTGGGCATGATGATCCAGCCGGATCCTCCAGCTGAAGATCCTTTGATTATCCTCGAAGACGACCGAGCAGAGACGTCAAACCCTCTTCCGGCTTGTTTAGCTGCCAAAGAGGAGACCATCTCAAAAGCTGCCCTGGATGATTACATTTGTCACGCCCCGCTTCCCAGAGTACGCTAAGGTAGGCATGTGACATAGCCAACCATGCTACCTGTGGATAGGGAATATCCTTCCACAGTCACATTACGGCTGTAGGGATATTAAGAATAATAATAATAACTATCTAATACATGTCCATAAGCCATAATAACGAGTCAAGAATAAAATAATGCGGAAGCAAAAGATCCAATACAAGAATAAACTGGAATGTACGTCCCATAATGCGGGCTCACATCAGGAATGAAAATACTGAAAGGAAAAAAAATAAACTAACTACTAACAAGTCCTCACTGCTCGGCCTGCTGACTGAAATACTCCTGCTCGGCCTGCAGCAAAGGTAAAGAATCTGGGCCATGCAAAACCCAGACGTCAGTGCATCATAATATCAAGCAATACTATAAACAGGGGTAGCAAGACATGCAGGTATGAGTATAAACGGTAAAACAGGTATAACAGTATTATAAATAAGAACAGTGAAAGGTAGTGTGCAGTGAGTAATCTAAACTGGTCTATTAGGTTAACTACTCTCAAGTCTTTGAAATCAATTTGATGAATCATCGATGTAACTCAATAGTATCCCGTGCGTGCCCGGGACCACGGTCTAAGACTCCCGGGCTGAACCCGACACGTGCCGCAAGGCAGTAAAAGGTGGTGGGTAACGACGAATGATATCAGCAGCAGCATCCCGGGGCTGGCCTAGCCCGTAAGACTGATCAGTAAAGGGGTCGAACTGTCGAGTTACAAGTCAGGTTTCATCATTGATTTCCCCATACCCCCAAGTTATACGTTCAAGTCAGGTATTAATAAATCTGGAGCTAATGCCAACACAGGATCAAGCAGGTACAGGCTTGTCTGGATAGACAACAGGAAATGTCCGGATAGACAACAGGAAATGTCCGTAGGGACAACATGTCAAGGTTGTTGGCATTAGTAAGAAGATCAGGTAACAGGTCAAGCTATGGTACATCAGGTCAAGTCAGGTAGTGTATATAAATCCAATCATGTCAAGAAGCGCACGGTATCAAGTCGTGTTAGGTAATAGTATATCAAGTCATGTCAGGGGGTGCACAAATGTCACGTTGGTGCTCATAATCAAACTATAATAAGCATGGGTACACAAAAACAAGTATGGGGTAGCAATCTAACAATAAAATGGAATATTGTAATGTGGTATGCAAACAGGTATAAATTCAAACACATGGATGCACGGTTATCGATTAGGGTTAAGATTATAGTTCCAATATTAATTAAGATGCACTTTATTAAACATAGAATATTAATATCACATTATTATGCATTAATATGGTCTATGGATGCAATTGTATATATATTAGACGAGATGGATGCAAATAGGTATCCAAAAGGTTATAGACTATAAATGGTACTACGGGATGTACAAATAAGCACTATGGGATATAAATATGGATATGGGTACAGTGTAATGTAATCTAATATGCAACAAGATATGTTTCATGTTCTAGATCTAAAATGATATAAACGGGACATCGAAATGTTAAAAATGGAATATGAGGCACTAGATTTAAACAACAGGCTTAATACGTATTTAAATAAGTATGAAATAATTTAAATAGCATGTAGAAAGTTTTACTTGCCTAGACGGATCAAGAAACGGGGAGTACGGAACGTCTCACATCGGCGGAAAAAGTCGCGACCCGCGCACGGTACACAGAATGGATCCAAACAACGCACAAGGTGATCACACGAGTCAGGTACGCTCGCTGGGTCGTCGGGATCGTCAACGTCACGGCTGGCTCCGACGATCTAAACAAGGACAGAGAACATTTAAAGAAAAGATAGTAAAGAAAAGAAAGGAGAAGAGAAGAAAGGAAGGAGGATAAAAGTTTGAGAAGAAGAGGGATGCTTACTGGATCTGCAGAGAAGGGGAGATGTCGACGGTAATGAACGGAGCTCCGGCGAGGTGGTTTGGTGTTAGGGTTTCGGTTAAGGTTTGGGTTACTGGGTTTTTTCTGGGTGTAGGGATGTGTAGGGATCTGTGAAGGGAGAAGACAGAGGAGAGAGGAAGGAGAAGATAGAAGAATGATGGTGGTGGCAAGGGATGATCGGCGGCGAAGGAGAGGTGGTGGTGATGGGTTCTGCGATGGTGCAATGGGTGTGCAGGCGAGGGTTTGGAAGGAAAAGAAGAAGAGGAAGATGGAGATGAGGAGGAGGAGATGTTGAAGGAAGAGAGGCGATGAAGATAGGGTTAGGGTTTCGAGGAGAAAGGCTTGGCGACGGTGGGTTGGCGAGGAGGGAGAGAGCTCGGTTTAAAAAAAAGAGAGAAGAAAGAGATATGAAGGAGGGAGGTGACAGGATCCAAGAGGCGGTGACCAGACTCGAGATGTGCACAGTAATCGCGATATGAGAGAGAGAGAGAGTGCGAGAGGAGAGAGAGAGAGAGAGAAACAGCCGCGAGGGGAGAGAGAAAGAGAAGTGGAAAGAGAGGAGAGAGAGATTTGAGTGGGGTCATCAATAGGAAAAGAAGTAATCTGATTGGCTCGTAGTGGTGGGGCCAGAAAGAGAAAGAAAGAGAGTTTGTGAGTTGTTAAAAAGAATCGTTTTGATTTTGCTTTTAAAAAATATTTTTGTTTGTTAACTCAATTTAAAACTGTTGAATAAAAATTTAAACTGTCGGCTTTAAAATTTAAAGATGTTAATTTTAATAAAATTTGAATTTTGGCGGGATACAAAAGTATTCCAAAACACGTCCGGGTCAAGTCTAAAATTTCAGATTTAAAATACAAAAAATATGAGGGACTTCCAAATTTCAAAATGAATGCTCAGTTAAAGAAAATGCATACCCCCAAGAACGGATGCACGTACGTGTGCGTAGCCATCCAAACACGTCCGTTTCGCTGAACGGGACGAGAACAAGATACACGGACGCTACCACGGCGTTAGGGGTATCATGCAGGCTATGAAATGCAATTTTAATTTATTTTCCGTGACCTAAAATGTTATATGTAAAATATGCGATGCTCAATGAAATGCCAATATGCAGTTTACATTAGATGCACGTGTCTATGTAACAAGCCAGGGTAATCTATAAATATGAATCAACAGTTCAAGCAAGTGGGTCGGGTCGAATGCAATGTAAAATGTAAAATACCATTCGCACCCAAATACGATAAATCAATAAAATACCGCAGATAAATAAATACGGAAACTGGAATTGGTATAAATGAACTCGGTTGTTACAACATTGCTCAGCAGATACGAGTTCATCAGGCGAATGAAGCGGCTGGGCAAATTGTTAAAACTGGACGGCCCTATCCGGGTTGGTACGACCAAATAAAATACTCGTCGGGATACGCGATCCCTAAATTCCATATATATAAGGGGACTGGAAATCCGCATCAGCATGTCGCTCAATTTAGGGCTCTGTGCGACAACACCAGAGGTGACGATAAGCTACTGCTTCGCCAATTCGTTGGCAGTTTGGCGGAGATGGCCTTCGAATGGTATTCAGAGCTTCCAAATGACTCCGTCAAAACATTCACGGAGATGGAGCTGTTATTCACCCAACATTTCGCAAGCGCCAGCGAATGCACCCCAATCACGGCGTTGATCAATGCCAGGGTGAAACCAGGCGAAACATGGGTTCAGTATGCGATACGGTGGCGCAACCTATGGTCGAAGTGTGAACAACGCATAGAAGAAGCTCCTGCAGTAGGCATGTTTGTGGGAACCCTTGATCCGCAGGTGACCATATCCCAATTCATGATGTTCTTCAAGCCGACCACCTTCCAGGCCTTGATCGAAAAGCTGGCCCAAATGGAACAGATGTGCCATAGACCATCCTCCTCAAAGACGGATCCTCGGAATGAGAAGGGGAAAGGGAAAGCAACCTTCGTCGCCAATGCTCAACAACAACCGAGTGGCCCGAGACCGGTTGTTCGCCAAAGCAATAAGCGGGAATCCCTTGATGAGAAGTTGAGACGTCCTTACTCGTTTCTCCGGGATAAAACAAGGAAACTGTTTGAACTAGCAGTGCGCAATGGGCTCATTACTCTACCGGAGTCGAGACACCCACCGCAACCAAACGACGTCAACGATCCTAATTACTGCCCCTACCACCGAGTATTGGGCCATCCGATCGAAGACTGCTACGCCTTCAAAAACTGGGTTGAAGACTAATACTAACACGGCAAGTTCGCGCTATCTGAAAACTGGAAGGTGAATCCTCCATAACAGCACACTCCTAAAAGGGTGGACACACCGGGGGCATCGTGCTCTTTTATAGAAGAAGCTCCATGGGAAGTCGTTCTTTCCACCAAGACGAAAAGAATACTGAAAGATCTTCACACATGCCCGGCAATCAGGTGGAAAAGCCCGCTATAGCCTGATATCATTAAGGGAATGTTAAAACCGCACCCGATGCCGAGAATTGGTAGCGATGGTCAAAACGCTCAGGCCCAACTGTCAAAGTCTTCAAAGAAGAAGAAAAGGCCCGTGAAGCCTGATGACAAGCGCACAGATCTGCAAAAGCATATTGATACGCTGGAGGAATATAACCAGAAGCGCGGACCCCGGTCACACTCCAAGAATTTCTCAACAATATCCTTGAGAATGGGGATAACGACAATAATGACAGGGATGACTCGTCAGAAGAATCTGAGGACTATGTGGCAAGTTGCCACATGGTCTCTTATTCAGCATTAACTAACGAAGAAGCTCACTCGGCGATAGAAGACAGCATAAAAGATCCGGGGGCAGGATCGAAGCCAAAACCCTTGGAACCGTCTGACGAGATGATCGACTTGCTACTGAACGAAGCCCGTCAGAAAAGCAAAGACAATCGAGAGCGCGAACTGGCTATATTCGAAAAAGCTAAACGCCGACGACTGGATGAAAAGGTCGAGGCACCCCAACCGGATCGAAGCGTCCCTATCGCCACCAAAAGCAAGCTTAAACTAAGGAAACGATTCGCTGGGGCCCTGTCAATAGGAATGAAGTAGCCTTCTTTCAGAGGAAATTCTCCTAGCGGTATACATCTTGATAAAGCGGACATACATCCTAACTTCTGCTTATACCATCAGAGGATTGCACACCCTATCGAGAAGTGCATAGCCTTTAAAAACTGGTAGTAAGGATATGTTGCCTACCGACAACACGTTCAACGAGTGAAGCGCAAGGCTCGTCAGGAACAGAAAAGCACGACAGATGAGCGCAAAAGAGCCGCTGGCAACTGTCACATAGTCGACACCAAGGGATCGCAAGTCATCACCTTTGGAAGCGACTCTGACGAAGAAATCGCCCTCAGCCCTCTCTTCAAGGAATCCACCTCCGACACAAAAGATGCGAAGATTTGCGAGAAAATATAGCTGTGTAATCGTACGTTTCCCAAAAAATCTCGGACCTATGACCGAAACGTCGTTAAACTAATATAAACCCGCGGCGTTCCCAGGCTGACGTGGTAAAAAAAAAGGTATGTCCATAAGCGAAATGGGCACGGATGAAAACCCGAAAGGGCTCCGTGAGTAAAAACAGCAGGGCTACCGGCGAGTTTTGTGAAAACCTGAAAGGGCGCAATCTCGTTAAAAGATACTTGCAAGGTCCTCTCGACCTTGTGAAGAGAAAATACCTGCGTGAGATCCTTACGACTCACAAGGGAGCAACACACTTAGGGATCCCTACAATTCCTAAGGAGAAATTATACTTACGAGATCCTCACGACTCGTAAGGAGAATTCCCCTTTGAGACCCTCACGGCTCATAGGATTCAAAAGCCTTAAGCTACAGGGATCTGAACATGTTCTTAAGCCATCACAATCTCCAATGTTGCCTTACAAGCGGTTCAATGCTGACCCTTGTATACAATCCACGGGCACGAATAAACATTTTCCTAACAAAGTCCTACTAGCGACTGGGGATAGCTCATACAGTGAACGACCCTTGTAAGTCCTCTCGACTTATAAGGAGAAAACACTCTTGTAAGATCCTTACGACTTACAAGAGACCATACACTTAAGACTCCTCACGATTCTTAAGGAGAAAATACACCTATGAGATCCTCACGACTCGTAGGGAGAAATACCTTTATGAGACCCTTACGGCTCGTAAAGTCAAAAAGCCTTAGTCAACAGGATCCTAACCCTGTTTGCTAAGCCACCTTTGTTCGACATCGACAGAGGCAAATGATGATTCGCTCCTGGCAATATCCCAGTTGTAGCGATGCTGATGCCTAAATCGGTATCAAATTCCAAGTCTTTTCATGGCAAATGATGATTCGCTCCTGGCAATATTCCAGTCGCAGCGATATTGAAACTGAGATTGGCACCAGATTCCAAGTTCCTCACTCGCGATAAAAAAATCAGCGAGCCAAAAAATGCATATGAAATAGCCGAAATGATGGGGCAACTTGCAACGAAATCAGCAAGTAAAAATGTATGCATACAAAAACAGCCGAAATGATTGGGCAACTCGCAATAAAAAGCAGCGAGTAAAAAGAAAAATAACCGAAATGATTGGGCACCGTGAAAAATAGCCGAAATGATTGGGCAATCACGATTTTCGCGATATAAAAAGCTAAAATGATAGAGCATCGCGGAAAGAATAAAAAAAATGAAAGAATAAAACTTTTTGCCCTGCAGGTGAGGTCACATTAACCCCTGTATACAATCCATGGGCACAAACAAGAGGGGAACCATATCGTCCCACCAGGCTTCGTCGAAGCGAAGCCAAATCTCGACGGTTCATAGACAACCTAAAGACAATCTCGACATTCGTCGCAATATTGCAGGCACAATGTCAACAAACGAAGCGAAGGAAGATCCCTAGCTTCAGGGTCTCGACGTCAACATCGACAACTTAGAGATCAACACCGACATTCTTCCTCCCTCCAATCGGATGCAGACGCAATACCAACAAACGGAGCCACGAAAAAATCCCCTAGTTCCAAATCTCGACGGTTCATAGACAGCCTGGAGACTACCCCGGAACCATGGCCAAGTCCCCTAGTTCCAAATCTCGACGGTTTACAGACAGCCTAGAGACCATCAACGGCGTTTCTCCTTACTCCAGCAGGATGCAGATGCGACGTCAACAAACGACCCTAAGGTCAAAATAACGGAACCATGGCAAAGTCCCCTAGTTCCAAATCTTGATGGTTCACAGACAGCCTAGAGATCACCAACGGCGTTTCTCCTCACTCCAACCAGATGCAGACGTGACGTCAACAACCGACCTCAGAGTCGCAACGAAATGGAGCCATGGCAAAGTCCCTGGTTCCAAATCTCAATGGCTACATCTACAAACTGGAGACCAACAATGGTGTGCCTCCTCATTCAAGCAGGACACACAGATATTACACCATCAATCGGAACCACGGCAAAGTCCTAGTTCCAAGACTCTACAGTCCACAAACAACCTAGAGTCAATCAATGACTTCCCCGCCGGATCAACGCTCCATCTCGGAAACAAGTCAACCGACCTCCAGGGAAATCGGTGTCCTTGGCAACCTCCTCGATTCAGGGAAATCAACGTCCTTGACGAGAGCATCTCGATTCGCGTCGACCCGTAGAGAAATCAGCGTCTTTGCAGGAATACCTCGATTTGTCTCAACTCGGAGGAAATCAGTGTCCTTGGCAACCTCCTCGATTCAGGGAAATCAGCATCCTTGACGAGAGCATCTCGATTCGCATCGACCCACAGAGAAATCAGCGTCTTTGCAGGAATACCTCGATTCGTCTCAACTCTGAGGAAATCGGTGTCCTTGGTAACCTCCTCGATTCAGGGAAATCAGCATCCTTGACGAGAGCATCTCGATTCGCATCGACCCGCAGAGAAATCAGCGTCTTTGCAGGAATACCTCGATTCGTTTCAACTCCGAGGAAATCAGTGTCCTTGGAAAATACCTCGATTCAGGGAAATCAGCGTCCTTGACGAGAGCATCTCGATTTGCGTCGACCCGCAAGGAAATCAGTCTCTTTGCAGGAATCTCTCGATTCGTTTCGACCTCCAGGGAAATCAGTGTCCTTGGCAAAACCTCGATTCAGGGAAATCAGCGTCCTTGACGAGAGCATCTCGATTCGCATCGATCCGCAGAGAAATCAGCGTCTTTGCAGAAATACCTCGATTCGTCTCAACCCCAGGAAAATCAGTGTCCTTGGCAACCTCCTCGATTCAGGGAAATCAGCATCCTTGACGAGAGCATCTCGATTCGAGTCGACCCACAGAAAAATCAGCGTCTTTGCAGGAATATCTCAATTCGTCTCAACCCCATGGAAATCAGTGTCCTTGGCAACCTTCTCGATTCAAGGAAATCAGCGTTCTTGATGAGAGCATCTCGATTCGTGTCGACCCGCAGAGAAATCAGTGTCTTTGCATGAATATCTCGATTCGTTTCAACTCCAGGAAAATCAGTGTCCTTGGCAACCTCCTCAATTCAGGGAAATCAGCGTCCTTGGTGAGAGCATCTCGATTCGCGTCGACCTGTAAGGAAATCAGTGTCTTTGCAGGAATACCTCGATTCGTTTCAACTCAGAGGAAATCAGTGTCCTTGGCAAATACCTCGTTTCAGGGAAATCAGCGTCCTTGATGAGAACATCTCGATTCGCGCCGACCCGCAGAAAAATCAGTGTCTCTGCAAGAATATACAACGTCAGCAAAGCGGAGCCGCGGCAAAGTTCCCAGTTCCATGACTCGGCGGTGCACAGACAACCCAAAATCAACCCTGGACCTCCCTGTTGAAGCAATGCTTTGACTCGGGAGTAGGTCAACTCATCAATCACTTATGAGTCCTCTCGACTTGTAAGGAAGAAAATTCTCTTGTGAGATCCTTATGACTCTCAAGAGAAAACACACTTAGGAATCCTCACGATTCCTAAGAAGAAAATACACCTACGAGATCCTCTCGACTCGTAGGGTGAAAAAAATCTTTATGAGACCCTCACGGCTGATAAAGTTGAAAAATCTTAGGCAGCAGATTTGAATCTGTTTCCTAAGCCATCGCTTCTTATCTCGATTTAGGGAAATCAGCGTTCTTGGCGAGAACCTTTCGATTCGTTTCGACCCGCAAGGAAATCAGTGTTTTTGCGAGAATCTCTCGATTCGTCTCAACTTGCGAGGAAATTAGTGTCCCTACGCATAAAGAAAATTCTCTTGTGAGATCCTTACGATTCTCAGGAGAAAACGCACTTAGGAGTCCTCACGACTCCTAAGGAGAAAAGACGCCTACGAGATCCTCACGACTCGTAGGGAGAAAAGCCTTTGTGAGACCCTCACGGCTCATAAAGTTGGAAAGTCTTAGGCAACAGATCCTAACCCTGTTTTCTAAGCCATCGCTAGCTTATTAAAAGTTCAAGATGAACTGTTATCTACCATCTATGGGCCACACTTGCCAAAGCTACATGCCACTGAAATGGAGAGGTCACTCATGAGCATATAAACTACTTCACGCCGGAGTAAAACATAAAGAAATAGAAGGGTGTGGCTCATGGAGCAGAGAGTTTGGAACTATATCCCTTAAGAGTCAAAATTTGAGTCAATGATAAATGACAACGCTTGTGTCTGCTCGTTATCTTCTCAGATCAAGATTCTGAAAATTATATACCAACCCAAAACTGGTCATACGCTATGAATTACTCTGCACTACTTCATCAACGTGTATACTTATGTGGGCAAAGTAGTGGGGGGCATTTGTTCCCGCCAAAAAAATTCTGTGCAAAAGAGCCCAAGGTATCTAATGACAGCGATACGTTTAAGAAAATGTGAACCAGTATTTTCTGGGCTGTATTTTGACAAACTTCCGAATGTGAAACAGCTAAATTCTGATGGTATCAAAAGCGTCTCAAAAAATCCTTCGATTTGATATATTATGGGCTTCATAATTCATCCGGTATCAAAAGTTATGAGCAAATATGCTATGCATGTGTAATCTAAGGAAGAAAATGCGAACCAGTATTTTCCGGGCTGCATTTTGACAAACTCCCAAATGAGAAATAGCTAAATTCTGATGGTATCGAAAGTGTCTCGAAAAATCCTTCAATTTGATATATTATGGGCCGCATAATTCATCCAGGATCAAAAGTTATGAGGCATCACGTGCTAACACGTGACCGGGCATCACGTGCAGACACGTGACCATTTACAGGCAAAGCTTGTAACCACTGAATAAAATAAATAATTGGAAATAATTAATCAGTGGGGTCACGTGCCAACACATGATGGGCCTTTAAACCTACTGAAAAGAATTAAAAGTATAATAAAATAACAAGAAAAAAACCCAATGGGGCATCACGTACCAACACGTGACCAAGGGTCACGTGCTGACACGTGATAATTCCTGAGTTCTTTAAAACAACAAAATTAAATTCTGGTCAAATGCTTAATCAAGGGGTCACGTGCCAACACGTGATGGGTTCCTAAACATCTATAAATTAATAGAATTAAATTCTAATTAAGAGGGAATCAAAAACCCTAACTAGAAAAATATTTCTCCAAATCTTTCTAAACAAAAAAGATGGTGCTTTATAAAATGGAGCACCGTTGGATTAAAAATCTAATGGTGATTAAAAATCACCAATTTATGGAAAGATTTTATACAAGGAAAGATTTCCCTGAAATTTGCCAGGAATAACAGATAAAATATCTTTTGGATTAAAAATCCAATGGTGAATAAAATTCACTGGATGCTCTAAAAGATCATATTGGTTACAAAATCAATTAAAATTTTTCAATGAAAAATTGACAAAACAAATCGATTCTTTTCTTTCTTCTATAAATAGGAGCCAAGAAAAGAAGAGAGGGGATCTACTTTTTTGGGAAATATACAACAACAGAGAGAAAAAAGAGAGGAGAATTTAATTCTCAAGAGAGAAAAATAAGATCTCTTCAGAAAAAGAAAACCCTAGGTGAGAAAGGGAAAGAGATTTAAACTCCATAAAACAAAAGAGAATTTAATTCTCAGTTTAAGAGTTTAACTCTTCTGAATAAGAACTTAATTCTTCCTTTGGTTGAAGATCTGCAGAAGCAGATCTCCCCATAAGTTGAGAATTTAATTCTCATCGGGGAGATTCTACCATGCAGATCCAAAACTTAGAGGAAGAATTGAGTTTTGAGAATTTAATTCTCCCAAATTCATAGGAATTTAATTCCTCCAAATGAAACTAGGGTTTAACCCTATATGAGAATTTAATTCTCCCAAATTCATAGGAATTTAATTCCTTCAAATGAAACTAGGGTTTAACCCTATATAAGAATTTAATTCTTCCAAATACACAGGAATTTAATTCCTCTAAACAGAACTATGGTTTAACCCTATAAAAGAATTTAATTCTTAAAATCAAGAGACTTAAAGCTCTCCATGCACATAAAGATCAAAGTATCCAACGTGATCACGTGGTAACACGTGACCCTCATCCTCAATGAGTAAAAAAAGAATGAACAAGACTAGGTCGCGTGACCCTTAAACAGACTCCTCAAAATGAGAAAAAACAAGTCTGGAGGTAATGCCTCATGTGCTCCCACGTGACCCCTAAACAGACTCGTCAAAATGAGAAAGAAAAAGCTTGGAGGCAATACCTTACGTGCTCACACGTGGCCCTCAAAACTATAGGGAATAAAGCCAAAGGAAATATTGATTTAGGGCGCCTCACATGTCCCCACGTGACCTCTAACAAACACCTCTTTAAAAAAGAGAAGATGGAAAGAACTGAAGGATTAAAATCCAATGCATGGGCGCTCTCACGTGTCCCCACGTGACCCCTAGCAAATCCCTTTAATATCCAGTGCATGGATACCCATCACGTGCCCACACGTGATGGCCTAGAAGATTGAAAGTGTTTAACACTTATTTAAATATTCTAAGAATAAAATAAAGGAAGCTTAGCCCAGTCCTAGGGCACCTCACGTGTCCTCACGTGAGCGCTTCATCTTTTTAGTGTTTGACACTATTTTGAGCATTTCATCCCTAGTGTTTAACACTATTCTAAATGCATCATGTGGGAACACGTGACCGCAAGATATATGCTAGTGTTTAACACTATTCTAAAACCAGCTTAGCCCAAATCGGCTATGTTTTCCAGAGGCAAATATCCCCTTCAAATGAGTCTTAAAATCCAGAGCTATAATGATTAATGCACAAAGACAAAATGTTATCAGAGCCTTCAAACTCTTATTTAGCATTGCTAAATAATGATGGGCTGAACCCAGACAAATGCTCAACAGGCCAACAAAGGGACAACATTTCAAACTTAATTGGACTTAGCCCAAATTGGCTATAAGTCCTCAATTCAGATTTAACTGGGCCAATGTGCTCATAATCTAATTAATTGATCTTAGTTCCAAAATTGGACTATAGATCTCCCAATCAACTTTGGTTCAAGGGTACATCTCTTCACTCCTTTGATATTTGTCGTTGTAATCCTTCAACGTCTTCAGAGAGGTAACGGGTCCCAACAACCACACATTTCACGGACTATGATGTCCTTAACCTTGACTGTGGGGTCTTTAAACTCATGGACTATGATGTCCTTAACCTTGACTGTGAGGTTTTTAAACTCACGGACTATGATGTCCTTAATCTCGGACTATTTTAAATCCAAAAGATATTCTGTTTGTTATTTTTGGTGAAATTTAGGGAAATCTTTCCTTGTATAAAATCTTTCCATAAATTGGTGATTTTTAATCACCATTGGATTTTTAATCCAACGGTGCTCCACTTTACAGAGCACAGTTCTTCTTTTGTTTGGAAAAATCTAAAGAAATATTTTTCCAGTTAGGGTCTTTAATCTCCCTTAATTAGAATTTAATTCTATTAGTTCAGAAAGATTAAAAGCCTATCACGTGTTGACACGTGATCCCAATGTTTGATCATTTAAATAGAATTTAATTCTATTAATTAAAGAGCTTATGAACCCATCACGTGTTGACACGTGACTCCCCAATTAAGCATTTAATTCTGTGTTTTTTAAAAAACTAAGGAATCATCACGTGTCAGCACGTGACCCTTGGTCACGTGTGAGCACGTGATGCCCCATTGGGATTTTTCCTTGTTATTTTATTATACTTTATTAATCCCTTTCAGTGGGTTTAAAGGTCCATCACGTGTGGGCACGTGACTCCATTAATTGATTGTTGGATTAGAATTTTATTCTATTAAAACAGAATCCCAGAAAACCATCACGTGTCAGCACGTGACCCTTGGTCACGTGTGAGCACGTGATACCCCATTGGGGTATTTCCTGATATTCTATCAGGGAACAATAGGTATGTTGCTGTCTGAAGCGCATGTCCCCAAAATTAAAGAGGCAACTCAGCATTACTCATCATGGAGCAAACCATGTCCAATAGGGTACAATTCCTCCTCTCCAACACACTGTTGTGCTGTGGTGTATACGGAGGGGTAAGCTGAGAGAGAATTCCATTCTCTTTTAGGTATTCTAGGAATTCCGTGCTTAAGTACTCCCCTCCTCTATCAGATCGGAGGATCCTGATACTTTTGTCAGTCTGGTTCTCTACTTCGTTTCTGAATTCTTTGAATTTCTCAAAAGTTTCAGATTTGTGTTTTATAAGATACACATATCCGAACCTAGAGAGATCGTCAGTGAATGTGATGAAGTACGAGAACCCACCCCTTGCATGTATAGACATTGAACCACATGCATCACTGTGTATGAGTCCCAAGAGCTCTGCTGCTCTTTCTCCGTGTCCGGTAAACGGAGATTTGGTCATCTTTCCTTTGAGACAAGATTGACAAGTTTAATAAGATGAAAATTCGAACGTATCCAAAAGTCCATCTTTATGCAACTCACTCGGTCTTTTCTCTCCGATATGACCAAGTCTACAATGCCACAAGTAGGATTCGTTCACATCTGAACTCTTCCTCTTGCGTGTGTTTTGTATACTGAGAACTGTGTTTTGATTAAGAACATAGATACCATTATACAGTGTATCTTCTGTAACCAATACCTGATTAAGGTAAATGTTCATGATATTTCTATCAAGAACAAACTTATATCCATCTTTATCAAGTAAAGAAACTGATATGATGTTGCAAACTATGGAAGGTACATAGTAGCAGTTGTTTAAAATCATAGTATTGCCATTTGGCAAGGCTAGGTGATATTCACCGACGGCAGAAGCATCAACCTGTGCTCCGTTCCCTACTCTGAGGGACATATCACCATGTCCAACCATCATACTTTTTCTCAGTCCCCGTAATAAATTACAGATATGAGATCCCGATCCGGTATCGAGTACCTAGGAGGTAGGACTGACCGAAAAACAGTTCTCAATAACAAGAATGTCTGAAGAAGACACAATAGTATGTTTCTTCTTCGATGGGGTCATTAAGAAATTCAAACAATCCTCTTTTCTCTGCTCACACTTGTTGTCATAAGTTAGAGTCAAACTGACGTTCCCCAGCCCCGAATAAGAATTCAGATCGGTCAAGCGAAACATTTTATTATCTTGATTAGAGCGTGAATTGATTGCTACCTGGAGAGAGAGAAAAGAAACACTTAGCGTGCGCTCTTGCAAGATTAGATTGGTTATTAGTTTATCTAATCAGAATGGCTCCCACTGTTTTCTCGAATTCTTCTTCAAACCTAAAAAGAAGAATTAGTTGGGATTAATCGAACATCACAATAATTGCTTAACTTATCGGCCAGGCTAGTGTTGGTACTTCGAGGGAGGTTTTTCAACGCTTTCGCGAAATTCCTTAATTACATAGCTTCTTTTCCCAGAAGGCATAGCCCCGCTAACACCGTTCTAGATAGCTACTTGGTTTATAAAATTGATTGTTAAGTGAGAAAATCTCCCAAGAGTAATCCTACTCATCAGTGGGATCGGGATCCAACTATCATTGTATGATACACTAGAAGGAATTCACTCTAGTCACCATACTCCAGAAGATATGCAGTACTAGCAAGTTTTCTGTATATTTGAAACTCCTGATGTGGTTTTTACCCCTAACGGTTTATAATCTTGACTAGGTCAACAAACCATAAACCGCTAGTCAATTTCTACCCGTCATTTTCTTGATTGCATTAAACCCATCCGTACGTGCCCTTGACTAGATCAACAAGGCTACACGACTGTCCTAACCAATCGCATTTACAATGCACAGAAAAATACCACTTAGCTACCGTACACTACGTCTTGACTAGGTCAACAAACGCAGCACGAATACTAAATATTACTATTCTGAAATGACGGAGGGCTGCGGCTGGGTTTTTGGAGAAAAACCCGTTAACGTAATGAACTTGATATCGTTGAAGGAACCTGAGTAGTTTTGAAAAGGAGTGGTTCAGGCTCCACTTTTGAAAACTTGTGGTTTTGGAAAAACCGAGTAATCTACAGTATAGACTTTTGCTTAAGAGGTCACTCTCTGCGGAGGGATCTCGGCTCTTGCCTCCTAGAATGACGTGCTGGATATTCATTATCGAATACCACTATGCAAAGCGAAAGAATATAGCTATAGTTTTTCGAAATTTGTTCCAACAACATCTTTTAGGTTTATTTTCTTGCATTAATCAAAATTAATGCGGTCCCATCAGTTTAATCCTATCATACCAGAAAAGAACGAAAATACAATGTATGTATATGCCATCCGCATTCGACACGGGGCCCCATCGTCATCCGTTAGGCTACTTAACTAATGACAGAGCAGGGACTAGACTAGCGCGGTGCAAAACATATACAACATCTACTAGTATATATATAAGTATATATATAACATTCATCCCAGGCATGATAATAAGCAATATCACAGAATCTCAGCCAATAATACAGAAAGGTAGATAATCTTGGAGCCCCGGGTTTCATTTGAGCCGCAAATAAAACCCGACGTTCCCGGTCGTGTGGATAGCCTGTGCAATGAAAACCTGGACCCCTACGAGCGCGGCAAGTTACCCGTCAATCTCAGAAGTGAGGCAACCCCCTTCAACAAAGTGAATGGGCCACCCAGCACTTCACGAAATCCGGTAACTTGGGTGTCCGTCCGTGGGTCATCCTATACCCCCTACGAGTGCGGCGAATAGCCCACCAATTCTAGAATGAAGCTCCCTCCGTCTCAAAGCTATGAGATACAGGCTTGTTACCTTCTAGAACCCGGCTATTCATGCACTCCACGGCGGGGTAATCCTAGTACAGAAAATGAAAATAATATATACAAATGGTGACATCGACCTCAACCCGGTTGTGCCCCAAACAAATAATATACAACCCGACAAAGACGGCAGTCTACATGTCAGACGCTCGTCCCGCAATAACAAATGTACAAATGAATATAAACTGTACTGCTAACATTGCACCACATGCTATCCACCTCGACTATCCAACCACAATCACAGCACAAGCACAGAACATCAACGTGAATGCCATGTTCGCAAATTCGTCTAAAAGAACATATAGCAATTAGACGGGTCATACCGATCGAATGACATTCACGGTCGCAGATAAAAGTGAATGTACTGAAAACTATTAAACAGTGTCAAATATAACGACTTCGAAACACTCCGAATTTCCTCAAACATAAAGACAACGGTATTGTTTACCCCAATCAGAGCAAAACTCTGTTCAAATTCTGAGGCGGGAGATGAGGCAACGCTTCATCTTCCCCCAATCAGAGCAAAGCTCTACCATTGAAAATCTAAATTTTAATAAATGAAGCAACGCTTCAGATTCTTTGCGCTGCGCGCAATACGCCACGTGTCAGGCGCAGATGCATCAGCGCAGCGCCCAAAGCAGCGCACCCAATCAGAGCAAAGCTCAATTCTAAGCAAAATTAAAGAAAGCAACGCTTCAGTTGCGCAAGCACTGCGCTGCGCGACACGTGTCAGCGCAGATGCGCTAGCGCAGTTGCGCTGTGCTTTGCGCTGCGCGACATGTGTCAGCGCAGTTGCGCTGCGCTGTGCGCTGCGCTGTGCGCTGCGTGACACGTGTCACGCGCTGGGGCATCTGCGCCAAACAGAATTAAAATTCTAAATAAATCTTTTCTGTTCTTGTTAAAACAAGAAGATTTTCTGCTATAAAACAGAAGCCCTTGGATCAAAGATCCAACGGTGGGGAAAATTCCCCAAATCACTCAGAGAAAGATCTCTTTAACAAATTTAACTAATTTATGGGCACTATAAAAAGAACCCTAGACCTCAATTCAAAGGCATCAACATTTGGTGAAAAATCAAGAACTTCAAACAGAGAGAACTCTGAAGAAATTTCAAAAGAAGAAAAGGTAAAAAACCTTTAGGAAAAAGAGAAAATTCTCTTATGAACAGATTATTGATCTAAGAACAAGATCAATAATCTTGAATAAAAAGAAAAATAAATAATAATAGTGCTTTGCACTTTCTTATGAACCATTGGTTCTTGAATCTAAAAGATTCTCAAATTACAGTGCTTTGCACTTGAAAAATTGCACTGTTGCGCTCCTTGGTTGGCGCAAGCCACCAGGGAGCGCCACGTGTCAACAGCACAACGCACGGACACAGCGCACTGCGCTGTTGCGCTCGCGCTCACCAGAGTGCGACACGTGTCGCTCCCACGAGCGCTTGCACTCATTATTTAGCGCAAAGCGCCTGATAAGCCACTGTCAAATAAGTAATGCATTGCATTATTGGCAGAAGGGCCTAGCCCAATAAAAAAAAGGTTTAACAGGCTGAACTAAATGCTTTGCATTATTTTAAAAGGGGGGCAGAGCCCAAGCAAAGACAGATGCTCTGCATCAAAAATAAAGGGACAGAGCCCAAATCAGAAAGGCCTAGCAGGCCAGAATAAAATGTTGTGCATTACTAACATGGGCAAAGCCCTATCACAGGTCTAACAGGCCAAATGCAAACAAAACGTTGGACATTTCTCAGTTGGACTTAACCCAATCATGGCCATAAGTTCTCAAATTAAATTGACTGAGCACGTCGGCTCTCTCAAATTAATCTACGACCGATTCGAGGGTACATCTCCGAACTCCTCTAACACCCATCGTTGTAATCCTTCAACGACGTCAGAGAGGTGACAGGTCCCGACGACCACACATCAACACGGACTGCGGGGTCTTTAAACTCGTGGACCGAAACGTCCTTAAACTAATGTTGGACCAAAACGTCCTTAAACTAATGTTGGACCGAAACGTCCTTAAACTAATGTCGGACCACCACGTCTCTAAACTGGAACATAGACCACCACGTCCCTAAACTGGAATACGGACCACCACGTCTCTAAACTGGAACATAGACCACCACGTCCCTAAACTGGAATACGGACCACCACGTCTCTAAACTGGAACACGGACCACCACGTCCCTAAACTGGAATACGGACCACCACGTCTCTAAACGGGAACATGGACCACCATGTCCCTAAACTGGAACATGGACCACCATGTCCCTAAACTGGAATATGGACCGCAATGTCCTTAAACTACCAATAGACCGCAATGTCCCTAAACTGGAACAATAGATCTCCCAAATGCTCTTTTGTCGGATCTAAACGATCCCGTTTAAGTTGATCTTAGCCTCAAATATGGCTAACGTATCCTTAAACATTCAAACAGACTTTAGTCCCAAATTGGACTATAAGACCCCCAATCAACTTTGGTTCAAGGGTACATCTCCGAACTTCTCTGACACATGTCGTTGTAATCCTTCAACGTCGTCAGAGAGGTGACGGGTCCCGACGGCCATATATTAAATGGACCATTACGTCCTTAAACTGGAAATGGATCTAGACGATCCCGTTAAGTTGATCTTAGTCTCAAATCAGACTAACGCATCCTTAACGAACGTTTAAGTTGATCTTAGTCTCAAATGCGGCTAACGTATCCTTAAACTAAAAACACCAAACCCAAATCTAAGTAAATACGGATTTGGACTAATCCACGTCCTACGGGCGACGGCATTACTCAGTCTCCGTATACAATCCACGGGCAACCACAAACAAAACAAACACCCACGACACGAAGTGAAATTTTGGAGAAGGAGAAAGTTATTACCGCGATGCGGTAGCGTAATTAACTGCAGGGGCTTGCGCCTGCAGGGAAGAGCGTCCCCACAATCAAAAACCCCTCAAGCGAGGGGGAATCTGATGAAGTCTGCTGCATCGGCCGCATCCGTCTAAACCTCCGATACACGGTGCCATAAATCAACTTGGCATCTTCGGAGAGGTAGACGGATAAAACCATATAGCATCTACCCCGAACCTCAGGCAAGACGTCCCCGCGTCGCGGCCGCCGTTCGGAGGGGAATAGACTCTGGCACGCCCGGTGGGACCTTTTCCTCTTTCCACTCCACACTTCGTGTGTCGTCTTCACGAACCAATCGCGGTTTGTTAACGGTTGCCTTTGGATTTCAAGTTACTAAGATTTGGTCTTTTGCCTGGCGCAGAACTCAAGCATCAATGGCCTCTAACTGCACCCACTGCTCGAAGTGCCACTGCAACAGACGCTCCACCTCACCTGGAGGTGTAGCATATGGGCCCCAAGCGGCCTCCTTCCTCGCTCTGCCGGTAGAACAGGTGACCCAGGCCACCACCGGCCTGTTTTTCGGGACCATGATCCCACCTACAAGCTTCAGCACCCCCGTGCCCGTACAAGAAACTCCTAAGAAGTCGGTCTTCGATCGACTTTCAGTTACTGCGGCCCCTCTCAACGGGTCGCCCAACACCGGTGCCTCGGTCTTCTCCAGACTGGGCCAAAACTCCTGTGAGCCCACGATGAAGCTTGCAGTCCCGGAAAGGGTTATTCCAAAAAGAGTAGCCAAACCTGCTCCTGAAGTCGTCAAGGCGGTTTCTCCTGCTAAGAGATCGGTCTTTGCAAGGTCGACCGTCCCCATTCCTACTCCTGCTCTTGCGGCTCAAAAGACATCAGTCATTAATAGGCTGACGCCGGCAACAGCCCCACATCTGAACAGGGGGCAAGGGAAAGATGTTTCTGTCTCTGAAATAATACCGACAACTCGTCGCGCCCGACGACGCCACTGGCGTCGGGTAAGGAAGACTGGGGGCAACTCCCCTTCTGGGATAACTCCACCATCTCCAACGGCGGAAGTCAATGCTGCTGTTCCAACCGGGAACAGCTTTGAGCTGCTGAATAGGGTACACAGGAACTCACCAACTGCGGTGCTCAGAGGATCTCCTCCACCGGTAGAGACTGCCGTGGAAATAGAAAAGCCGGAGCAGCCTCCTCAATTGCTGTCCTCCAGGATCTACAAGACATGGCGACGAGTCTGAGAATCTGTCATTGATCCTAACTTCTCTCGCCAGCACAAGAAGTCGAAAGGTCGGCAGGAAGAAAATCCCCTGGTCAAGCAATGAAAGGCGAAAACCGCTTGGGTGCCCAAAGCAACGGCCCCTTCAACTTCTATGGTCCATAAGAGAAGGAGGCCAGAGAAAGTCCCTACACCTGCAGTAAATACCAAAGGAGGTGAACCCAAACGCCCTAAATCAGGGGGCATCGTAGTTCATACCGTCTATGTGGCGTCTGGTAAAGAGGACAGCCGCATATCAACAGGTCATAGACCGCACACGAGGTCAGTGACCAAGGCTCAGGAGCAGCAACAGAAGCTCCAAGAGATGATGAACGCTATGGCCGCACTTACAGGGCCAAAAGAAACCCCTGAAACGTCCTCGGACGAGCGTCAAGAACAAGAAACTGACGCTGAATTCCTTCGTCGCGTACTGGAGAAGAAGGATAAAGAAGCTGCGGAACAGGCAGCCAACATAAAGAAAATGGCCCTCCTGTTCCAAGATATGGTGGGAATGATGATTCAACAAGATCCACCTGCTGAAGATCCCCCGATCATCCTTGAAGACGATAGAGGAGAGACGTTGAATCCTCCGCCAGCTCTGACAACAACTAAAGAAAAGACAATCTCCAAAGCCGATCTGGACGAATACATAGATCAGCAGATCCGGGTTCATCATGCGACTGATGCAGCCGGTCAGATTGTCCAAACAGGACGACCATATCCGGGCTGGTATGATCAGATACAGTACCCGCCGGGCTATACAATACCTAAGTTCCGCATATATAAAGGGATAGGGAATCCGCATCAGCATGTCGCTCAATTCAGGGCCTTATGCGGCAATACTGGAGGCGATGACAAATTGATGCTTCGCCAATTCGTCGGCAGCTTGTCAAAAACAGCGTTCGAATGGTATTCCGAACTCCCGAACGATTCTGTCAAGACGTTCGCTGAAATGGAGTTGCCATTCACTCGGCGATTCGCGAGCTCCAGCGAACGGGCCCCGATAACATCGTTGATTAATGCCAGGGTAAGGCCGGGCGAGACGTGGGTCCAGTACGCTATACGCTGGCGAAACTTGTGGTCGAAATGCGAACAACGCATTGAAGAAGCGCCTGCGGTGAGCATGTTCGTGGGTACCCTAGACCCTCATGCCACTATCTCACAGTTCATGATGTTTTTTAAGCCGACCACATTCCAGGCTTTGATCGACAAGTTGGCCCAGATGGATCAAATGGGTCACAGACCTTCTCCCCCAAAGCCAGAACCGCGGAACGACAAGGGTAAAGGGAAGACAACCTTCGTCGCGAATGCTCAGCAGCAACCCAGCACCCCAAAGCTAGCGGATCAATCAGGAGAGAGACGGCGGTTCTATATTGAGAAAATGAGGCGCCCCTACTCATTCCCGTGGGATAAGACGAAGAAGCTGTTCGAGTTGGCTGTGCACAACAGGCTTATCAACTTGCCGAATCCAAGGCAACCGCCACAACCCAACGAGGCGAATAACCCCAATTATTGCCCTTATCATCAAACGGCAAGCCATCCGATTGAGGATTGCTTCGTCTTCAAGGGATGGATTGAAGATCAATACCTACAAAGCAAGTTTGCCCTATCTGAAAAGTGGAAGGTAAATCCACCCCAGCCGCACACTCCAAAGAAGACGGACACGATGGGGGCAGCTTGTTCTTTTGTCAAGGACGAAAACGACAGGGAAAACTCATCAGACGAATCCGAAGACTACGTAGCGACTTGTCATGTGATCTCTCATTCACTGGCGGATGATGAAGAGGCTCCTCGCGCTGAGAAACCAAGTGCGAACCCTGAGCCGGAAATTCTACGGCCATCAGACGAGTTGATCGATATCTTCTTAAATGAAATTCGTCTGAAAGCAAAAGCCAATCAAGAGCGTGAGATGGCCATAATGGAAAAAGCCAAGACACTCCCGTCAAATCAAAAGCCATCCACTGCAGATAAAAACGAATTCAAGACGAGGAAAAGGTTCGCCAAAGCCCTATCAGCGGGAATGAAGCTACCACCCTATGAAGAAAATACTTTCGGTGGAATAGAGATGCATCCTAACTTCTGCTTATATCATCAGAAGATCATACATCCTACTGAAGACTGTGAATCCTTTAACTGTTGGTGGCAAGGGTATGTCACTCAAAAGCAACACTTCGACAGGACAAAATATGAAGCTCGTAGACGTCGAAAAAATGCTATAGATGAGCACAAAGGAGCCGCCGCCGACTGTCATATAGCCGACTTCAAGGGATCGCAAGTTATCTACTTTGGAAGTGATTCTGAGGAAGAAGCTGCCCTCAACCCTCTCCTCAAGGAATCTATTTCAAAAATGAAAGAATTGAGGAGTTGCGAGAACGTTCAGCCGTGCAATCGCACGCTGCTCGAAAAAAATCTCGGCCCCGCAAATAAAGGATCGAGCACAAAAGATAAAGGAAAGGAAAAAACATCCCTCGAGGCCAACATTCAACAGCAATCGAGTGGCCCTAGACCGGTTGTTCGCCAAAACAATCTGCGACCATGCCCGTCCCTCGAAGAGAGGTTGAAACGTCCTTACTCGTTTCCGCAAGATAAAACAAGGGGACTGTTCGAGCTGGCGTGGCGCAACCGACTCATAAATCTGCCGGAGGCAAAACGTCCGTCGTAACTAAATGACGTCAATGAGCCCAACTACTGTCCCAATCACCAAGTACTGGGTCACCTGATCGAGAATTGCTTCGTCTTCAAAAACTGGGTTGAAGATCAATACCAACAAGGAAAGTTCGTCATCCCCGAAAACTGGAAGGTAAGCCCGCCACAACCGCACGCATCGGGAAAGATGGAGACGCCGGGGGCATCATGCTCATTAATAGGAAAGGCCCCAGGGACTGAAAAGTCAATAAACTAGATGTTCGCCTCAAATACGGCGACGACGGACCAAAACGTCCTTAAACTAACGGCGGACCGAAACGTCCTTAAACTAATGATGGACCACAATGTCCTAAAACTTGCAAGCGGACCGAAACGTCCTTAAAACTACTACCGCAGCATCCTCAGGCTGACGCAAAAAAAAAGGATAAAGAAAGGGTATGTCCATAAGCAAAATGGGCACGGATGAAAACCCGAAAGGGCTCCGTGAGTAAAAACAGCAGGACTACCGGCGAGTGTTTGTGAAAACCCGAAAGGGCGCAACCTCGTTTGAAAAAAAACACTTATAGGGTCCTCTCGACCTTGTGAGGAGAAACCACCCGCGTGAGATCCTTACGACTCACAAGGGAGCAACACACTTAGGGATCCCCACGATTCCTAAGGAGAAAATACACTTGCGAGATCCTCACGACTCGTAAGGAGAACTCTCTTATGGGACCCTCACGACTCATAATATTTGAAAGTCTTAAGTTACAGAGACCTAAATCCGTGCTTAAGCAAACCCCCCTACAACTTCCGATATTGCCCTACAAGTGGCTCAATACTGACCCTTGTATACAATCCACGGGCGTGAATAAACATTCCCCTAACAAAGTCTCATCCGTGACTGGGGATATGTTCGCAAGGTGAACAACCCTTATAAATCCTCTCGATTTATGAGGAGAAAACCCTCCTGTAGGATCCTTACGACTTACAGAGGAAACGAACACTTAGGAATCCTCACGATTCCTAAGGAGAAAATACACCTACAAGATCCTCACGACTTGTAGGGAGAAATACCTTTGTGAGACCCTTACGGCTCATGAAGTTAAAAGCCTTAGTCGACAGGACCTTAACCCTGTTCGCTAAGCCACCTTTGTTCGACACTGACGGAGGCAAATGATGATTCGCTCCTGGCGATATCCCAGTAGTAGCGGTGCTGATGCCGAAATCGGTGTCTAATTTCATATTTACGGCAAAAAAACCAGCAAGCCGCACATGCATACGAAATAGTCGAAATGATGGGGCAACTTGCAATACAAATCAGCAAGTAAAAATGTATGCATCCAAAATAGCCGAAATGATTGGGCAACTCGCAATAAAAAGCAGCGAGTAAAAATAAAATAAATAGCCGAAATGATTGGGCACCGCGAAAAATAGCCGAAATGATAGGGCAATCGCGACCTTCGCGATACAAAAGCTGAAATGATAGAGCATCGCGGAAAAAGAAACAAAATGAAAAATGAAATTTATGCCCTACAGGTGATGTTACATCAAACCCTGTATACCGTCCAAGGGCGTAAACAAAGAAGGGATCATACTCCTCTCCCAGGTTTCATCATAAGAAGAAGACAAATCTCGACGGGTCGCAAGTGACCTAGAGATCGTCTCAGCATTCGTCTCGTTGTAGCGGACACAACATCAAGCAAAGCGGAACAGCGGTAACTCCCACTTCCATGACTCGGCGATCTACTCCCACTGAGAGTCAAATCCCAACTCCGTGAAATGCGGATATAATCAACAAAATTCCTGGTCACGTGGAACGCGGATAACGTCACTCTTTGACCCCGTGGAAAACGTCCAGAGCGGAGCCTGGTCCTCGTAGAACACGGCAGTGAACCCGTGGGAAGCATCCAGAGCAAAATTCCTGGTTACGTGGAACGCGGATAACGTCACTCTTTGACCCCGTGGAAAACGTCCAGAGCGGAGCCTAGTCCTCGCCGAGCACGGCAGTGAACCCGTGTGAAGCATCTAGAGCAAAATTCCTGGTTATGTGGAACGCGGATAACGTCACTCTTTAACCCCGTGGAAAACGTCCAGAGCGGAGCCTAGTCCTCGCCGAGCACGGCAGTGAACTCGTGTGAAGCATCTAGAGCAAAATTCCTGGTTACGTGGAACGCGGATAACGTTACTCTTTGACCCCGTGGAAAACGTCCAGAGCGGAGCATGGTCCTCGCAGAACACGGCAGTGAACCCGTGGAAAGCATCCAGAGCAAAATTCCTGGATACGTGGAAAGCGGCTTATGTCAATCTTGACCCCGTGGAAAACGTCCAGAGCGAATCCTGGTCCTCGCAGAGCACGGCAGTGAACCCGTGCGAAGCATCCAGAGCAGAACCTAGTCCTCGCCGAACACGGCATTGAACCCGTGGGAAGCATCTAGAGCAAAAATTCCTGGCTACGTGGAACGCGGCTTATGTCAATCCTGACCCCGTGTGAAGTATCTAGAGCAAAAATTCCTGGCTACATGGAACGCGGCTTATGTCAATCCTGACCCCGTGTGAAACATCCAGAGCAAAAATTCTTGGCTACGTGGAAAGCGGCTTATGTCAATCCTGACCCGGTGGAAAACGTCCAGAGCGGATCCTGGTCCTCGCAGAGCACGGCAGTGAACCCGTGCGAAGCATCCAGAGCGGAACCTAGTCCTCGCCGAACACGGCATTGAACCCGTGGGAATCATCTAGAGCAAAAATTCCTGGCTATGTGGAACGCGGCTTATGTCAATCCTGACCCCGTGTGAAACATCCAGAGCAAAAATTCCTGGCTACGTGGAAAGCGGCTTATGTCAATCCTGACCTCGTGGAAAACGTCCAGAGCGGATCCTGGTCCTCGCAGAGCACGGCAGTGAACCCGTGCGAAGCATCCAGAGCGGAACCTAGTCTTCGCCGAACACGGCATTGAACCCGTAGGAAGCATCTAGAGCAAAAATTCCTGGCTACGTGGAACGCGGCTTATGTCAATCCTGACCCCGTGTGAAGCATCTAGAGCAAAAATTCCTGGCTACGTGGAACGCGGCTTATGTCAATCCTGACCCCGTGTGAAACATCCAGAGCAAAAATTCCTGGCTACGTGGAAAGCGGCTTATGTCAATCCTGACCCTATGGAAAACGTCCAGAGCGGATCCTGGTCCTCGCAGAGCATGGCAGTGCACCCGTGCGAAGCATCCAGAACGGAGCCTAGTCCTCGCCGAACACGGCAGTGAACCCGTGGGAAGCATCCAGAGCAACTCCTGACTCCGTGAAATGCGGATAAGGACAACTTCACCCATCACTTGCGGGTCCTCATGACTCGCAAGGGAATAAATTCTCTTGTAAGATCCTTACGACTTTCAAGAGAACACACTTAGGAATCCTCACGATTCCTAAGGAGAAAACCCACCTACGAGATCCTCTCGATCCGTAGGGAGAAAAGTCTCTATGAGACCCTCACGGCTCATAGAGTTGAAAAGTCTTGGACGGTAGATCTGAACCTGCGGCCTAAGCCATCGCTATCTCGTGAAGAAATCAAGGTGCTTACTCTATTATCTGCTAATTGTGACAACATGCTGATAATAAGAGAAAGAAGAAAGCGACAGAAAGAGCATCCAATTTATATTTGATCAGGCATTCGAGACACACTCATTCATGCATAAGCAAAAGATTCAGAACAAAAAAAAAAATAGAGGCAGGCTGAGATAAAAATTTTCCATTAATATTGCCAAAAGTTCTTACAATCATAAAAACAATAAACGAAAAATATTATTACAATGGAATAACCTCAGATCCAGGACACGGATTGAGGAATTTAAAAGTAAGGCCATCCAGAGTTCTTCTGGCCTTTCTGATTATTCTGGTGCGCAACCTCTCGCGCTCCTGTGTGTCAAGATCCTCGGCAAGCCCTCCCAGCCTTCGATAAGCAGCGACTATCGTCGTCTGCTGGAAAATTTGATGTAGGATGTCGATGAGGTTGTCCCGCCGTTTCTTCGAGATCAGCCCCGTCAGGTACACTGAATGCACCTTGTCTTCGGCATCATCCAGCGCATTGAGCGGTAGGGCCTCGTGAAACCCCGGAAGTGCTCTCCATATTGCTACCAGCACGACCTTCAAGAGAGCTGAACAACGAGAAAGCAGCCAACCACCGCTTGCGTTGAGGCGACCCATGACCTCCGCACACTGGGCGTCCGTAAACTCCTGGTTTTTATGACGGCCCTGTACGCGGATATCGTCGTAGGTGATAAACTCGTGCAAACTATATAGACGCACCGCCATTATGCCTAGAGGAAATACCACAGGAAGATTAGCGATAAAAAGAAAAATAATATACACAGAGAGTTAAACTCCCCGAGAGCAGTGCTCTGCAAACAGGACTGATTACCAGAATCCTAATAGGGGAATTTAAATAAATCCCCCGAGAACTCTAAGATTGTTACTATTAAAAGATGATATAATCCGTTAAATACAAAACTCTATTTTTTAATTCTCATTATCCATATTTGAACTCTTAGGAGTTCATTTTTTTTTTTATCAAAGAGATCTATGTTTTGCCAAAGACGCAAGATTCTGTTCATGAGTTAAGAAACCCTGAAACAGATTCCTGAGAGCAAGGCTCTATTTGGTGAAACCCTAAAAGGATTTTCTTTAGATCAAAGATCTATAAGAGCAAAGCTCTATTAATTAAAATTGATTTAATTTAAGACTAATTCTTATTTAAATAGTTTCTCTTAAAGAAAATCTAACTCTGAGAGTTCTTGAAGGCAAGAGCAAAGCTCTGAAGTTTCTGAAAATGAGAATTTTAAAGATCATAATCATCTATGCAGGACCAAAGGTCCTATTTATAGGCATCAAGTGCCCTTTCAACTTCCAAAGTTGCCGCAACGGTTAGAATTCCGCCACCGTTGCGCTCACGTTTGGGGCCACGTAAGCGCGACGGTGGGGGGGCATTTGTTTACCCCAATCAGAGCAAATCTCTGTTCAAATTCTGAGGCGAGAGATGAGGCAACGCTTCATCTTCCCCCAATCAGAGCAAAGCTCTACCATTGAAAATCTAAATTTTAATAAATGAAGCAACGCTTCAGATTCTTTGCGCTGCGCAGGCGCAGATGTATCAGCGCAGCACCCAAGCAGCGCACCCAATCAGAGCAAAGCTCTATTCTAAGCAAAATTAAAGGAAGCAACGCTTCAGTTGCGCAAGCACTGCGCTGCGCGACACGTGCCAGCGCAGATGCGCTAGCGCAGTTGTGCTGCGCTTTGCGCTGCGCGACACGTGTCAGCGCAGATGCGCTAGCGCAGTTGCGCTGCGCTGTGCGCTGCGCGACACGTGTCACGCGCTGGGGCATCTGCGCCAAACAGAATTAAAATTCTAAATAAATCTTTTCTGTTCTTGTTAAAATAAGAAGATTTTCTGCTATAAAACAGAAGCCCTTGGATCAAAGATCCAACGGTGGGGAAAATTCCCCAAATCACTCAGAGAAAAATCTCTTTAACAAATTTAACTAATTTATGGGCACTATAAAAAGGACCCTAGACCTCAATTCAAAGTCATCAACATTTGGTGAAAAATCAAGAACTTCAAACAGAGAGAACTCTGAAGAAATTTCAAAAGAAGAAAAGGTAAAAAACCTTTAGGAAAAAGAGAAAATTCTCTTATGAACAGATTATTGATCTAAGAACAAGATCAATAATCTTGAATAAAAAGAAAAATAAATAATAATAGTGCTTTGCACTTTCTTATGAACCATTGGTTCTTGAATCTAAAAGATTCTCAAATTACAGTGCTTTGCACTTGAAAAATTGCACTGTTGCGCTCCTTGGTTGGCGCAAGCCACCAGGGAGCGCCACGTGTCAACAGCACAACAGCGCAGCACACGGACACAGCGCACTGCACTGTTGCGCTCGCGCTCACCAGAGTGCGACACGTGTCGCTCCCACGAGCGCTTGCGCTCATTATTTGGCGCAAAGCGCCTGATAAGCCACTGTCAAATAACTAATGCATTGCATTATTGGCAGAAGGGCCTAGCCCAATAAAAAAAAGGTTTAACAGGCTGAACTAAATGCTTTGCATTATTTTAAAAGGGGGGGCAGAGCCCAAGAAAAGACAGATGCTCTGCATCAAAAATAAAGGGACAGAGCCCAAATCAGAAAGGCCTAGCAGGCCAGAATAAAATGCTGTACATTACTAACATGGGCAAAGCCCTATCACAGATCTAACAGGCCAAATGCAAACAAAACGTTGGACATTTCTCAGTTGGACTTAACCCAATCATGGTCATAAGTCCTCAAATTGAATTGACTGAGCACGTCGGCTCTCTCAAATTAATCTACGACCGGTTCGAGGGTACATCTCCGAACTCCTCTGACACCCATCGTTGTAATCCTTCAACGACGTCAGAGAGGTGACGGGTCCCGACGACTACACATCAACACGGACTGCGGGGTCTTTAAACTCGTGGACCGAAACGTCCTTAAACTAATGTTGGACCGAAACGTCCTTAAACTAATGTCGGACCACCACGTCTCTAAACTGGAACATAAACCACCACGTCCCTAAACTGGAATACGGACCACCACGTCTCTAAACTGGAACATCGACCACCACGTCCCTAAACTGTAATACGGACCACCACGTCTCTAAACTGGAACATGGACCACCATGTCCCTAAACTGGAATATGGACCGCAATGTCCTTAAACTGCCAATGGACCGCAATGTCCCTAAACTACCTATGGACCACTACGTCCCTAAACTGGAACAATAGAGCTCCCAAATGTTCTTTTGTCGGATCTAAACGATCCCGTTTAAGTTGATCTTAGCCTCAAATATGGCTAACGTATCCTTAAACATTCAAACAGACTTTAGTCCCAAATTGGACTATAAGACCCCCAATCAACTTTGGTTCAAGGGTATATCTCCGAACTCCTCTGACACATGTCGTTGTAATCCTTCAACGTCGTCAGAGAGGTGACGGGTCCCGACGGCCATATATTAAATGGACCACTACGTCCTTAAACTGGAAATGGATCTAGACGATCCCGTTAAGTTGATCTTAGCCTCAAATCAGACTAACGCATCCTTAACGAACGTTTAAGTTGATCTTAGTCTCAAATGCGGCTAACGTATCCTTAAACTAAAAACACCAAACCCAAATCTAAGTAAATATGGATTTGGACTAATCCACGTCCTACGGGCGACGGCATTACTCAGTCTCCGTATACAATCCACGGGCAACCATAAACAAAACAAACACCCACGACACGAAGTGAAATTCTGGAGAAGGAGAAAGTTGTTACCGCGATGCGGTAGCGTAATTAACTGCAGGGGCTTGCGCCTGCTGGGAAGAGCGTCCCCACAATTAAAAACCCCTCAAGCGAGGGGGAATCTGATGAAGTCTGCTACATCGGCCGCATCCGTCTAAACCTCCGATACACGGTGCCATAAATCAACTTGGCATCTTCGGAGAGGTAGACGGATAAAACCATATAGCACTGCCCCGAACCTCAGGCAAGACGTCCCCGCGTCGCGGCCGCCGTTCGGAGGGGAACAGGTATATCCAATCTGGACAAAAATAAACAACACCTGAAACCCAAACTCCACGAGATAAGAACCCAGAACAAAACTCAACTCATTTCTCCACTAGAAAACCGGTGAGGCCGGAATTTTTGAAGGTGTGGCCGGCCATAACATGGTAGAATTGATTCGTTTTTGTTCAGGGTTCATCTCACAGTCAAAGGATCACTCTGCACCTGCTTAAAAGCATTTTTGAAGCCTCTAAAAAATCGACAGAAACTTGAAGTTTGGTTTCAATGTTACAAAATTGTTTCGGTTTCGTTGTTTTAACATTGTTTAAATTTGCTAGTGTAGGGCTTATGGGCTGTCTCCGATACCATTAAAGGTTACGCTAGTGCCCCGGTCAACTTCCGTAGCCAAATGCGGAACAAAATTTTTTCTAACTATTGGAACATGGCGCTATAATAACCTTTAACCCGGATCTTTCCATAAACCCATCTAGCAAAACAAAAAGAGATGAACTAACTACTATGAAAGAAGTCTCACCAAACGATCCAAGTCCTTCGGTTTTCTTTCCTCTTCGTTAGCTCCAAGTAGCCACCTTGAACATGCTTGATCTTCTTTCCCCGCTCCATCGGTTCTCCGGGATCGAGCTTGTTCTCCGGTCCTCCTTTATCGTAGATGATCCACCTGAGGGATGTGATCCTTGGCTCTAGCTCCTCACAATGTGTCAAGTGGAGCAACTAGAGAACTTGGGTTGTTAAACCAAGTAGTCCAGGATGTAGTGTGAAGATCTAAGTGTTTGCTATCTCTTTCTTGCCTCTTCACATGTTTCTCAACTCATGAAAATGGTAGTGAAGAGGAAGATGATGAAGGTGGAGGAAACTCAAGAGGAGGGAGGAGATCAAGAAAAATGGGAGCTCAAGAAATTATGAAGCATGCATGAGAGAGAAAATCAACACCAAGGTTTTGTGTATGAATTCTCATGAATAAACAAGTGTTGGAGATAGTGCCCTCATAGTCAATTATTGGATCGCAGGTACGTGATTGCAATGATTGCGGAGGACCTATACCGGTAGAACAGTCTTACCCGAGATGATAGTATGTTATCTGGTTTGCCTTTATCAGTCGTGTACATGATCAGGTGACTGATTACATGTTACACTTTGATAGAGCCCTTAGGATCTTGCTTTACCACCAACAGTATGATGGCGATCATATACGTGAGAGTTGGGTGGTTTATACGCATATCCTTAATTGTGGTCCCTAGTCGTGGGAGTTTCGAGACAGGGCATCGATACTCCGGAGTAGACTAGTGTATACACTCGAGACCCCGACGAAGGGCGGTGGCCGGTCTCACAAGCCACTGGTGTCAGTTGGATCACCTAAGATGTATACAGGTGCTCATTGGGTTATGAGTACACCAGACAGGACTCGCCGAGAATCTGCTAGTTAGTACTATACCTATCGTCAGATAGCAGTTCCCTGGTGACATGTGTACAGGTTAGTTCATCGACCTAAGGTCGTCATTTGTCTCGTGTGAGTTCCCACTGTGCTTTGATTTCTACCCTACCACGGCTCAAAGGAGTCGTGCAAACAGGTAGCTTTTGGGTACAGTCCCGAGCCATATGGAGGCACGTGAGCGGATCGGCAGGGGATTCGTCTCTCCCGGTATTGGGGGCGAGGTCGTGCTGTGTCTAGGAGAGCCATTACACAAAGTCCATGGCCATGGCAGGAGATTTACTGGTAGGTACTCCAGTAGTATCTCAGGGTGTTATTGGGCTACACTCCGACACGACTTATACTGCTATTGGGGGTCTGACGTTTCTAGCTCCCTAGGCAGATATGCGATACTCATAGACGAACGGACCGGACTGTATATACATTGTCACTGTTAGGCTCAGTAGGGTTTCCGGATGAGTTCGCTCATCGGCCTCCCTTGAGGTCAGTCCATGGGCAGCCGTTACGCATTGCTAGTGCCGCTGACGGTTTGTGGTTAAACCCACTACCAGGGTACTGACGAGTCATTAGAGTCCCCCACAGACAGTTTTCCAAGTTCGGGCGAAACGTTGTAGAGGCCGTATGGTTTTATGGCAGGGTTCGGAAAATGCACGTGCGTTTACGCACGTGTCAGTTTTCGGGCAGATGATACTGGTCGGCTTTAGTTTAAGCCGGATCCGAGTATTATATTGAGTAGGTATAATATCTTTGTCTCAGATGCATTTGTTTTCGGTCGTAATACAAATGCGGGTATATTTATACAGTTACGGGGTTATCCTGAAATTCGTTTCGGGATCACTTTTGAAAGTTGCCAGTTTTCAGTTTTCTATCAGCCGTCTTTTAACATTCGGTTAAAGACGGATTTATCTTTTCTTGGATGAGGTGAGTCAGTGTTCTAGAAGTTTCTAGAAGTGATGACAAGGATGGTGACTAGGTTCATGAACCTTTAATTGCATTTATTATGTGATGACTAGGTGATTATGACTCATGCTTTGACATTAATACATTTTGTTCTTGTTAAGATCTTTTCTTCATGATAAGCTTTGTGCTATGGTCACCACTTCCCTCCTACACTCACCCCCTTCCTTTTAAGTGGCCGGCCCTCTCTCTCCTCACTCACTCACTCATTTGAGAAATTATGGTTGCTAAAAAGAAAAGACTAAAGTTTTGGATGCATGGAAATTTCATAGTTCATTTCTTGTTCCATTTCATTTCCATCGGCAACTTCATTAACCGATCGTCCACGGATTTGGACGAAGTGAGACAAAGTCATCTACTCATTCTCTACATCATTCTTGGTCGTCTCTTTTAGCAAACTTGGATACCGAGTTGCCTCGAGTCAGAGGCGGGAGCCCGTTTAAAGAATCGTTGATGTGGTGCCACCTGGGCGAGCAGATCGGAGATCGACGAGATCGGAGCAGCCGCAACGGAGCGTGGGATGATGGTTAAAGAACGAAGGATTCGGATCGTTCGGTATAACCTTTCTACACTCTTTACAGTTTGTTAGTTTAGCAATAATGGCAGATCCGGGTTAAAGTATACGATAGCGCCAGATAAAAAGTTTTTGTTCCGCATTTGGCGTCTGTAGACGGCCGGGGCGCTAGCGTAGACTTACAGTGGTATCAGAGCCTCACCATTTTGCTATACTAATTTGTGCTAACGCGTTTAAAATATCGATCGAACCGGAAATCAAAAATCGCAATTTTTTAATTTGACAGTTTCTGTTAATTTTCAAACTGGTCCAAATGTCATTTTGACCATACCAGAAAATCAAGCAGGGTTTTTTAGGAATACTGGAGAAATTCGACCAAGTGATTCGACTGTTCCGCCGCGGATCAGCGGCCCAAGCATGGGTTTGGCCGCGGATCCGCCGCAGGAAAGTGACGTCACTTAGCCAATTTTCTACAGTGCATTCTATGTTGGAAATTGGGATTTTTGGTATATATCTTTTGGGCCCAGGTTTTGTTACTGTTCACCAGATTTGCGTGGGGCCCACTTTATGATATTTTCTCGATCGAAATTTAAACATGTTAGTTAACAGTGCTTACATTATATCTCCGACCGGGAATGTCATTTGATCGGTAAACCGCGTCTGATTGCTATAGTTCTTTTAGACGGGTTTGCGAACGTGACATTCGCGTTGATGTTCTGTGTTGTGCTGTGATGTTGCGGATTTGTCGTGGTGGATAGCAGTGTGCAATGGTAGTACAGTTTGAGTTTATTTGTACATTTGATATTGCGGGGCGAGCGTCCAACTTGTGGACTGCCGTCACTGCCTGTTGTATAATATTCTTTTGGGGCACGACCAGGTTGCGGTCGATGTACCTGTTGTACTATTTTTCATTACTGTACTAGGTTTTACCCCGCGACGGAGTGCACGGATAGCCGGGTTCTGGAGGGCAACGGTTCCGCATCTCAAGGTTTTGAGAGGCAGAGGGGTCCCACTCTAGAATTGGCAGACTATTCGCCGCACTCGTAGGGGGTACAGGTTGACCCAAGGAGGGGTGCACAAGATTACCGGATTCCGTGAAGTGCAGGGTGGTCCATTCACTTTGCTGTAGGGGGCTGCCTCGCTTCAGGTTTTGGCGGGTAACTTGCCGCACCCGTAGGGGTCTAGGTTTCATTGCACAGGCTATCCACACGACAGGGGAACGTCGGGTTTCAGCAGCGGCTCTGTGAAACCCGGGGATCCCAGATTATCTGTATTGTTCTGTGATGCTTATTACTTTTCTGTAATGTTGCATATTATCACGCCTGGAGCGATTATTGTATATTAGTTTATATACTATTAGATGTTGTATATGTTTTACACCCGCGCTAGTCCAGTCCCCGCTCTGTCGTTAGTTAAGTAACCTAACGGGTGATGACGGGACCCAGTGACGAATGCGGATGGCATATACGTACATTTTATTTTCGTTCTTTTCTGGTGTGATCGATTGATGGGACTGCATTGATTCTGATCAATGCAATGTAAAACAAACCTGTTTTCAGTTGTTGGAACAAATTTAAAAAGTGTTATTGCAAAGACGCTTCCTTTTGTTTTGCATAGCGGTATTCAGTGGAATATCCTGCACCTCATTCGACGGGGCAAGGGCCGATATCCCTTCACCGGGACTGACCCCTTGGGCAGAAGTTTGCGTCAGAGTAATAACTTCACTATAGTCGATTACAAGTTGCTTTGCATCGCGGTATTCAGTGGAATATCCTGCACCTCATTCCATGAGGAAAGAGCCGAGATCCCTTTACCGGGAGTGACCTCTTTAGCAAAGGTTTTCGCCACTATATTTTAAAAAGCTATCAGGTTCCTTCAGCGATATCAAGTTCACTACGTTAAAGGTTTTTCGCCAAAAACCAGCCGTAGCCCTCCGTCACTTCTTTTGGGTATTCAGTAGTATTCAAGCTATGTATTTTGACCTAACGCCAAGGCATAGTGTTTGGTAGCTGCTGGGTATTCAATTGTTGCATAGATAGATGAGTTGGTTTGGGACAGCCGTTCTGCCATTTTGACCTAACGCCAAGGGCATGTGCGGGTGGGTTCAAATTAACAAGATAGTGACGGGTAGAACTTGGCATGTGACTTATGACATTTTGACCTAACGCCAAGGTTATAAGAGCATGGGGCAAAAATCAGATCAGGAGTTTCTAAAGAAACTGAAACTTGCCAAGTATGCGCATACCTTCTGGAGTATGAGTAACGTGGATGCATTCCATCACGTTATCATGCGATGAGAGTTGGATCCCGATTCCCACTAATGAGTTGGTTTACTCTTCGGGTGATCCCGATTGATTCTTCTTTCAGGTTTGGAGGAGAATTTGACAGGACAGTGGGAGGTTTCCGGATTAGATAAAGTGATGACCATTCTGATCTAGGTTAGAGTGCACGCAGAGTGTTTCTTTTCTCTCTCTCTTTGACAGCAACCTTTGACCGACCCTAGACTATGACTCAGTGACCAAGTTGACCGAACCTTCTTAAAATACTGGCTTTTGGATTGTCTGAGTTGCATAAGTCATTGCCACTCCTTCTTTTTACCCTTTGCATTTCTCAGAACACCCGTATTACTACGGATATCCACTTCCATTGGATAGATCCATCGTATGGTTATATACGAACTCGAAGGGACTTCTTCGAGGATGGATCAAGGTTCAGGAGAAATAGAATTGGTTTATTCAGTTGTCTTTTATTATCACCTTCTCTCAGGTTGCGAGGGCTCCTTGGTTTAGGAGAGTACACCTATTACGCTTATTGGATAGTCTTATTCCAAACCATAGGCAGGTGCCGAAAGGTAGGGAATGAAGAAAACCAATTAGCCTAAGTAGGGTGTGCAGAAGGTAATATGTAAAGACAAAATAAAGGGATTAAAAAGAGGGCAAAGTAACTTGCGACTGTTATCATTCACGACCAAACCGCGTACTCATCGCCACTCCTATTTCACCTTTAAAAGAATAAGGTATTATTCAGATGTCTTTTATCATCACCTTCTCTCAAGATGCGAGTACTCCTTGGTTTAGGAGGGTACACCTATTATGCTTACTGGATAGTCTTCTTCCAAACCATAGGCTGGTGCCGAACGGTAGGGAAGGAAGAAAACCATTTAGCCTAACGATGGTGTACAGAAGGTAACGACTAAAGACAAATAAAGGGATTTGGAGAGATGGCAATAAAATATACGGTTGAAGTCATGAATTGGATTATGGAAGAGGCATTGCTATGAATACCAGGATACCCCTACGAAACATTTTTTTGTTTCAGCGCATTGTTAAAGGAAAACTGTTTTCTCGATTAGACACTTACTCCAAGGGTATGTATTTACCAGGTTTCATTCTCATATCTGTATGGTTTTACAGATGATGAGTAGGAGTAAGTTATTGGGAATTAGGTGATTATCCTCAATATATCGGAATTCGTTGTAATTGGTGATATTTGAGAAAATCGCCAGGGTACAGTTTTCAACCTACGACGCACAAGTTTTGAGTTGTTTAACTCAGCGGACTTATACAGAGTATTGTATGTTGTCCAGTGTCCATCAGGACAAAGGGGTAGGTCCTCGTACTATGTTCTGTTTACTTATGACTTCTCTAGTATTTAGACAAGTGTTTCGTAGAAATACAAGGTCTAAGTTTTGAGAAGTTGTGGGTATAAGAATAAAGTAGAGAACCAGGTGTCACAAGTATCGGGATTCTTCAAAGAGATCGAAGATGTAGATTCTTGTGATTGGTATTCAGATGATAATGATGGTTTTGAGAAATGTGTTTCTCTTTCAGGTTACTCATAATTGGATGGATTCCTAAGTTGAGTAATGCTGATTAGCCTCTTTCCATTAACTTGATATGCACTGGAGACAGCTGCATGATTTGAATATGGTTCCAATTAAATAAGTGCCAAAGTTTCTACATTGGATATAGAATGGATCGTACCTTAAAAGATGTTAAGGTACGGGAAGTTGTCCAGCTTATGCTTAAAACCAGACTCTGGATAACTCAGGGCACGTTTCTGTAATGGCTGTTTGTGGGTTGACCCTGGCTATGACGAGGGTTGATATTCTACCATTTGGAAGATCAATAGTGATATTGTTCTTGACTCGCCACAGTTTTAGTAAAATGGATCTTTTTCAGAAAACAGTAGTGGGAGTATGGTAGAACTGGAAGTGATTCCAGAACCGCGAACGATTACGGAAAATTTAATAGGACCTATACATTCAATCAGGTTTGACATTCCATTAGCCACTCCGCAGATATGGTGGGTAACCTCAGACACCCGAGAGGTACTTCGGTAGCCTCAAGGACGGTGACAGGGAGGTTCTTATCTACCCAGACTTGACACTACTGTTGTTCCAGGATATGAGACCCGGTAGAAGGGTTGTCATAGTCAGTGGGAGCAGCGGAAGCATAGTGGGCAAGATGCTTATATCTATTTATAGATTTGAGCAGTTATAGCGGAGATAGATCATCTAATTTTGATGTGATAGTCATGGATTTGACTTCAATCAGGATAGGGGATGGATCTGTTAAGAAGGTAGTAGGGTGTGATGTCATGGTATCTGAATGACATATACAGAGTGGGAAGTAAAATTCTTATACTACGATCGGTTGTACTGTGGTCGTCACACAGTTGTTTCTCCAGACAGGATATGGATATAATATTTGACATTCTGGTTTCTGGATCTATGGTTTTAGATCTGGATTTGGGTAGTTTCCTAATGTGGGTACTTTGACAGTATTCTAATGGTTTTTAGAATAGATGACTCCTACCATGGTGGTGTACCTGCAGGTGATGGAGTCACCCTCTCTAAAGATGTCTTATAGACTAAAGGGGAGAGGGATGTGCATGATTGGCAGATCACTTGCTTAGGCAATTGAGTCAATCATGAGATGTCAAGTACCACACCAGATGTTGTTTTTGCACTAGATGCAATGAGTTTGTATTAATCCAATCCTGGAGAAACATAAGGAAGCAGTTTTAGAACATAAGTACATGTTCTACGGATTTGATGACGGCAGCCTCCTTCGGGAGACGATCATCATTCCAGGCTTCAAAGGTGACATGGTTGACAGAGTGATTGTCAGAGTTATAGTTTTTCCCTCTGACGAGGGACAGTATTATGGACAGGAGGTCCAAGAGGATACTGTGGGAGGCATGGTGCCGGATACTGATTAGGTTCAGTGATCGATACAGTCTAAGAAGTTTGGATTTGGAGTTCATTTATGAACTAGGTCCCATCAGATATCCAGACATATTCTAAGACAGGTATTACTCAATTCAGGAGATGGCTTTCTCCGCGAACTTGAGATTAAGAGAGATATAGAAAGAAACTTCTAGGCGGATCCACTCACTGAGGCTATTTCTCGAACACAATAGTTTTACAAACGGGCTTTGTGAAACTGATTAGTAGAGGAGTTGGATGTTCAGTTTCACACGGGCTGTGAGTAGTCGACATTGCAATAATTAGCCTTGAGTGCAAGTGGGAGATTGTTGGAGATAGTGCCCTCATAGTCAATTATTGGATCGCAGGTACGTGATTGCAATGATTGCAGAGGACCTATACCGGTAGAACAGTCTTACTCGAGATGATAGTATGCTATCTGGTTTGCCTTTATCAGTCGTGTACATGATCAGGTGACTGATTACATGTTACACTTTGATAGAGCCCTTAGGATCTTGCTTTACCACCAACAGTATGATGGCGATCATATACGTGAGAGTTGGGTGGTTTATACGCATATCCTTAATTGTGGTCCCTAGTCGTGGGAGTTTCGAGACAGGGCATCGATACTCCGGAGTAGACTAGTGTATACAGTCGAGACCCCGACGAGGGGCGGTGGCCGGTCTCACAAGCCACTGGTGTTAGTTGGATCACCTAAGATGTATACAGGTGCTCATTGGGTTATGAGTACACCGGACAGGACTCGCCGGGAATCTGCTAGTTAGTACTATACCTATCGTCAGATAGCAGTTCCCTGGTGACATGTGTACAGGTTAGTTCATCGACCTGAGGTCGTCATTTGTCTCGTGTGAGTTCCCACTGTGCTTTGATTTCTACCCTACCACGACTCAAAGGAGTCATGCAAACAGGTAGCTTTTGGGTACAGTCCCGAGCCATATGGAGGCACGTGAGCGGATCGGCAGGGGATTCGTCTCTCCCGGTATTGGGGGCGAGGTCGTGCTGTGTCTAGGAGAGCCATTACACAAAGTCCATGGCCATGGCAGGAGATTTACTGGTAGGTACTCCAGTAGTATCTCAGGGTGTTATTGGGCTACACTCCGACACGACTTATACTGCTATTGGGGGTCTGACGTTTCTAGCTCCCTAGGCAGATATGCGATACTTATAGACGAACGGACCAGACTGTATATACATTGTCACTGTTAGGCTCAGTAGGGTTTCCGGATGAGTTCGCTCATCGGCCTCCCTTGAGGTCAGTCCATGGGCAGCCGTTACGCATTGCTAGTGCCGCTGACGGTTTGTGGTTAAACCCACTGCCAGGGTACTGACGAGTCATTAGAGTCCCCCACAGACAGTTTCCCAAGTTCGGGCGAAACGTTGTAGAGGCCGTATGGTTTTATGGCAGGGTTCGGAAAATGCACGTGCGTTTACGCACGTGTCAGTTTTCGGGCAGATGATACTGGTCGGTTTTAGTTTAAGCCGGATCCGAGTATTATATTGAGTAGGTATAATATCTTTGTCTCAGATGCATTTGTATTCGGTCGTAATACAAATGCGGCCATATTTATACAGTTACAGGGTTATCCTGAAATTCGTTTCGGGATCACTTTTGGAAGTTGCCAGTTTCCAGTTTTCTATCAGCCGTCTTTTAACATTCGGTTAAAGACGGATTTATCTTTTCTTGGATGAGGTGAGTCAGTGTTCTAGAAGTTTCTAGAAGTGATGACAAGGATGGTGACTAGGTTCATGAACCTTTAATTGCATTTATTATGTGATGACTAGGTGATTATGACTCATGCTTTGACATTAATACATTTTGTTCTTGTTAAGATCTTTTCTTCATGATAAGCTTTGTGCTATGGTCACCACTTCCCTCCTACACTCACCCCCCTCCTTTTAAGTGGCCGGCCCTCTCTCTCCTCACTCACTCACTCATTTGAGAAATTATGGTTACTAAAAAGAAAAGACTAAAGTTTTGGATGCATGGAAATTTCATAGTTCATTTCTTGTTCCATTTCATTTCCATCGGCAACTTCATTAACTGATCGTCCACGGCTTTGGACGAAGTGAGACAAAGCCATCTACTCATTCTCTACATCATTCTTGGTCGTCTCTTTTAGCAAACTTGACGACCGAGTTGCCTCGAGTCAGAGGCGGGAGCCCGTTTAAAGAATCGTTGATGTGGTGCCACCTGGGCGATCAGATCGGAGATCAACGAGATCGGAGCAGCCGCAATGGAGCGTGGGATGATGGTTAAAGAACGAAGGACTCGGATCGTTCGGTATAACCTTTCTACACTCTTTACAGTTTGTTAGTTTAGCAATAATGGCAGATCCGGGTTAAAGTATACGATAGCGCCAGATAAAAAGTTTTTGTTCCGCATTTGGCGTCTGTAGACGGTCGGGGCGCTAGCGTAGACTTACAACAAGAGTAGCCATGCTTCAATAGTAACCACAAATGAATAAAGAATTCATTTGTGAACTATTGAAGCCATGCAACTCACCATGCCCCCCTCTCCTTAATTTCCACCTCATTTCCATTTATCAATAAATGGAAAATTCCATGATGAGGTGTCCACCTTCTAGAAGGTAATCTGTAATAAAATACGGATTACAGTGTGCTGTATATACATACCTGCATTCGGATAAAAACACGAATGCCCAAAGAGATAGAATAACACGAAGAACGTAATACCAGAATATACATATCGAAATACATATATGTAAACTATTAAATCAATACCTGATTTAATAATCCGGCTCAAACCCAAGCCGGATAGTATTACCAACTGTCCGATCGAAAGTCCGAGTACAAAGTACATCAATCGATCGAGACCCTGCGCATATCCAATACGGCTACTACATCTTTTCGCCTGAACCAGGGAAACCCTCTGTGTGGGACTCTAAAGACTCGACAGTACGCCAGCAGTGAGTTACTGGATAAATCCATAACCATAAATACATCTGCGGCACTAGCTGTACGTAACGTCTACCCGGGTACCTGTCGAAAAGGAAGGCCGACGAGCAAACTCATCCGGATCCCTATTGAGCCTATCTGTGACAATCTCTATACAGTCCGGTCTCTTCGTCTGAGAGTATCATATACCAGGTCTGGGGGGTGGTAAACGTCAGACCCTAATAACCCGGTAATTCGTGCTAATGTAGCTCAGGACCAATCCGGGAAACTACTGATCAGCCTCTCAGTAAATCTCAACTGCCTTGGCCAAGGTCTTATGGTCCTGACCAATCGAACACAGTGCGATATGGACTCCCAATATCGGGAGAGACGAATCCCCGACAATCGCTCACTACCTCCATGTGGCTCGGGACTGTACCAACCAAAACCTATTTGCACGACTCAGTAGAGCCGTGGTAGGGTAGTGATCAAAGCACGGTGGGAACTCACACGAGACAAATGACGATCTCCGGTCTAAAAACTAACCTGTACTCATGTCACCTGAGAACTTCAATCTGACGATAGGTATAGTACCATCTGGAAGTTCTCGATGAGTCCGTTCAGTGTACTCACCCCCAGTGATCACCTGTATACGATCTTAGGTCTAAAGACCAATGGTTGCGGGATCAAACCATCGCCCCTCGTCAGGGTCTAAAAACTTATACATTAGTCTACTCCGGAATATCGATGTCCGGTCTCGATACTCCCACGACTAGGGACCAATTAAGGATGTGCATACCGACTACCCAGCTCTCACAAGTATGATCGCCATCACAACGCAGGTAGTCTAGCAATGATCCTACGGGCTTTATCAACATGTATAAAAGATATGTAATAGCAAGTAAAACATACACATGTTAAGACAAAGACAAACCAGATAGCATACTATCATATCGAGCAAGATTGTCCTGTACATATATATGTCCAAGCATCCAAATGTATACATATACAATAATGGCCTCTATGGCATACATATCCAACACGTGCCTCAAGTACAATGGAACGGGCAGAGGAATGCTCCTCCAGCAAGGAGGAATGTACCGAGGCGACAGGCTTTCACAATGACTGTGGAAGAAGCTGAAGCCACCGGCCAAGTCATCACTGGTAACACTTTCCTTTCAAACTCTCTTTCAGTCTATATACATACCTATATATCTTTTCCATATACCTAAAACCTATCCCACATAACTTAGGTACAATCTTAGTAGCCTCACTCTCTGCACTAGAATTTTTCGATACTGGAGCATCTCATTGCTTTATGTCGCAACGGTTCGTCCGAACAAATGCGATTCCAGTCCAACCTCTCGTATCCAGCTGGAATATCAGTTCAGGGAACGGCGTTCTAAAGGCAGTAATGGGATACGACCTGTGTCCAGTGGTCGTCTGCAGTAGAGAATTCTATACTGACTTCAAGGTGCTAGACATGCCGAACTTCGATGTCATTTTGGGTATGAATTGGTTAGGAGCATTCTATGCTACCATTGACTGTCGTCAAAAGAGGGTAGTGTTCGAGATTCCAGAGCATTCGGTCTTTTATTTCAAAAGTGGAGACCGTACCCTGGAGCCAAGCACATACAAAGCCAAACCAAAGAAGGTAGTGATTGCAACACTTCAAGCGGAGGAAGAATCGAAGCCAGAGGTAGTTCGAGAGTTCGACGATATATTTCCTGAAAATATATTAGGTTTGCCTCCCGATCGAGCTCTTGAATTCAGCATTGATTTAGTACCTGGAGCATAACCGGTGATCAAAGCACCGTATCGGTTAAGTCCTGAAGGTTTGAAGGAAGTCCGTACTCAGTTGGACGAATTATTGGCGAAAGGATGGATTCGTCCCAGCACTTCAAGTTGGGGATCTCCAGTTATACTTGTGAAGAAGAAGGAAGGTTCATATCAAATGTGCATTGATTATAGAACTCTGAACGATGTAACTATAAAGAACAAATATCCACTCCCATGCATCGACGATCTGTTCGATCAGCTAAGTGGATCGTGTGTTTTCTCCAAGTTAGATTTTCGTTCGAGTTATCATCAGGTGAAGGTCAAAGAATCTGATATCCATAAAACGACATTCAGAACTCGCTATGGTCATTACGAATTTCTTGTGATGCCATTTGGAGTGACCAACGCACCAGCTATATTCATGAACCTAATGAATCAAGTTTTCCGAGAGTACCTAGACAGGTTTGTTGTCATCTTCATCGACGACATCCTGGTGTATTCTAAGAGTCGGAAGGAACATGCCGAACACCTACGAATTGTCCTAGAGACTCTACGACGGCATCAACTTTACGCCAAGTACAGCAAATGCGAGTTTTGGCTGGATCAGGTCGGTTTTCTCGGACATATTGTATCGGGCGATGGAATCTCTGTAGATCCAGCTAAAGTATCAGCAGTAAGCGAATGGCCGACACCAAAATCAATGAAGGACATTCAAAGTTTCTTGGGTCTAGCAGGATATTACAGAATGTTCATCAAAGGATTTTCAAAGATTGCAACACCCCTGATCAAGCTCACACGTAAAGATGAAGAATTCATGTGGTCAGAAGCATGCGAACAAGCTTTCGTAGAACTGAAGTCAAGATTGACATCAGCACCTATTCTCGTCATACCGGAACAATCTGGAGGTTTCGAAGTGCATTGCGATGCATCCGGTAAGGGATTAGGATGTTTTTTACATCAGCACGGTAAAGTGGTAGCTTATGCTTTAAGACGGCTGAAGATTCATGAGCGCAACTATCCGACGCATGATTTAGAGTTGGCGGCCGTTATCTTTGCTCTTAAGATTTGGTGCCATTATCTTCTTGGTGAACGAGTGTTCATATACACAGACCACAAAAGTCTAAAATATGTGTTTACTTAGAAAGAGTTGAATATGCGGCAGAGAAGATGGTTAGAACTCATGGTGGACTTCGACATCAACCTACAATATCATTCAGGGAAGGTGAATATAATACCAGATGCCCTAAGTCGCCAACCATTAGCATTAATGTTGGAGATAGTGCCCTCAGAGTCAATTATTGGATCACAGACACGTGATTGCAATGATTGATGGAGGACCTATCCCGATAGGACAGTCTTACTCAAGATGATAGTATGCTATCTGGTTTATCTTTATCATCGTGTACTGCTTTAGGTGACCTGACAGGTCGCTATTACACGTTGATAGAGCCCCTACGATTCTTGCTTGACTGCCAGCAGTATGAGGGCGATCATATACGCGAGAGCTGGGGTCTATAAGCACATCCTTAAAAGGTCCCTAGTCGTGGGAGTTTCGAGACAGGGCATCGATACTCCAGAGTAGACTAGTGTATACAGTCGAGACCCCGACGAGGGGCGGTGGCCGGTCTCACAAGCCACTGGTGTCAGTTGGTTCACCTAAGATGTATACAGGTGCTCATTGGGTTATGAGTACACTGGACAGGACTCGTCGGGAACATGCTAGTTGGTTATATACCTGACGTCAGATAGCAGTTCTCTGGTGACATGTGTACAGGTTAGTTCATCGACCTGAGAATCGTCATTTGTCTCGTGTGAGTTCCCACTGTACTTTGATTACTACCCTACCACGCTTAAAGAAGACGTGCAAACAGGTTTTAGTTGGGTACAGTCCCGAGCCACATGGAGGGAGTGAGCGGATCTTCAGGGGTTCGTCTCTCCCGGTATTGGGGGTGAGGTCGCGCTGTGTCTAGGAGAGCCCTTACACGAAGTCCTTGGCCAAGGCAGGAGATTTACTGGTAGGTATTCCAGTAGTATCTCAGGGTGTTCTGGGCTACACTCCGACACGACTTGTACCGCTTTTGGGGGTCTGACTTTTACCAACCCCATAGGCCCGCCATGCGATGCTCATAGATGAACGGACCGGACTGTACGGATATTGTCACTGACAGGCTCAGTAGGGTGTCAGGATGAGTTCACTCATCGACGTCCCTTTTGGTCAATACCTGGTAGCCCGTTACGTAAAGGCTAATACCTCTGAAACGCTAGTGGTTAAATCCACAACCAAAGTATTGACGAGTCTTTAGAGTCCCCCACAAACCGTTTTCTCAAGTTTCGGGCGAAACGCTGTAGAGGCCGTATGGAGATATGGCAGGGTTTGATCAGATACGTGCGGTATTCACGGATCATGATCGGACGGATAATACTAGCCGGATCCTAGTATTGTACAGTGTAGATTTTATCTCATTGCATTTGTATTCGGTCGGAATACAAATGCGGGTATGTATATACAGTCACGGGGTGTTCCTGTAATTTATTACGGGATCGGTTTTCTTAAGTTGCCAGTTTGCTTTCGGTTTCGGCCATTTTCCTTTGTTTCTTTCATTGGCTGGAAATTGGTGGAGAGGGGGTTATTTGCAAGCATGCAAATTTGATTTGTGGAGGGTTTTATTTGCATGTTGTAGTGTCATGATGGTTCCACCATGCATTGACTTCTTGCTTCATGATTGGGCATCATCATTTCTTGACTTTTGGGTTATGATTAGGTTGTTGGAGTGTTTGGTTTGTGATCATTTCTTCTCATTATCACACTCTCTCTTGATTTATTGATCCACACCCCCCCGGACTTTTTTCTCTCTCTCCTTCACCTCATGAGGCCGGCCACTATGGTGAAGGGGCTGTCCCAATTTTTTGGTGGAGTTTGTTCTCATTTTGGTTTGCAAAAATTCCCTTTGTTCATCACAAAAAGCTTGCACCTCCATCTCACCAATACATGGCAACTTCTACAACCCCATGAGACATAGAGTTCCACACTATTCTACAGCAATTCTTGGGCACGTCAACTCGCCAACTTCGTGCCCGAGTTGCCTCGGTCCAGAGGTGGGAGCCCGTAAAAGAACCTGGCGATGTGGTGCCCTTCCGACGAGGAGATGAAGACCAGAGATTCTGCGGGGAGATCGGGACGACGACGAGAAGACCGAAGGACACGGATCGCTCGGTATATCTCTCTACCCCTTCTCTTGTTAGCTAGGATTAGATTAATGGCCCGATCCGGGTTTCTAAGTGCGCGGTAGTGTCGGTTCTAGTTTATAGAAAAGTTTTATATTCCGCATTTTGCCTCGTTCAGACGGCCGGGGCGCCGCCGTGCACTTACAATTGAATCTCACCGCACAGTAGAAGCTTCAACAAGACTTACATCAGATGGAGATTGAAGTGGTCATGCCAGGTAACGCTTCAAGTTTGATGAACTTACAAGTTCAATCTACCATTGTCAATCAGATCAAAGTAGCTCAAGCAAGTGATGCTAAGTTGCAAAAGATCAGAGAACAAGTAGAAAGTGGACTTCGAACAGACTTCATCATCTATGAAGACGGATCTTTGAGATACAGCAGTAGATTATGTGTACCAAAAAGTTCTGTGCGAGAAGAGTTGATGAAGGATGCTCACAGCTCTCCTTATTCAGTACACCCTTGAGATACAAAGATGTACAAAGATCTGCGTTAAAATTACTGGTGGCATAGAATGAAGCATGAAGTAGCCAGAAGCGTCGCTAAATGCTTGGTGTGTCAGCAAGTAAAAGCTGAACATCATAAGACAGCTGGTTTACTTCAAACGTTACCTATCCCAGAATGGAAGTGGCAACACATCACTATGGACTTCGTGACTGCACTTCCTCGCAGCACGAAAGGTAACGATGCGGTATGGATTATTGTGGATCGACTCACAAAGTCGGCTCATTTCATCACATTTCGAGTTGGCCAATCTACTGAGACACTAGCAAAGAAGTACATGGAGGTAAGAATCTAAGTAAGATTTAAACTCTTCAAATATGTACTATCTCTGATATCCATGAACTCATGCAGGAAATCGTGAGATTGCATGGAGTACCGGTTTGTATTGTCTTAGATCGTGACACCGGATTCCGATCGCAATTTTGTCAAAGTATGCAAGCTAGCTTGGGAACAAGTCTGAACTTCAGCACAGCTTACCATCCACAAACAGATGGACAGACTGAGCGAACTATTCAGATCTTAGAAGACATGCTCAGAGCGTGTATGCTAGACTTCGGAGGATCGTGGGAAGATCACCTACATCTTGTGGAGTTTTCATACAACAACAACTACCAAGCAAGTATAGTAGTGACACCTTTTGCAGCGCTATATGGAAGGAAGTGTCGATCGCCATTAAGTTGGAACGATATCGGAGATAGAGAACTCCTTGGACCTGAGATGATAATAGCAACTGTCGATGTGGTTCGCATTATCAGGGAAATAATGTGCATAGCCCAAGATCGACAGAAGTACTGCGCTGATGCAAAACGCCGTCACTTGGAGTTTCAACCGGGAGAACATGTATTTTTGAAGATATCTCCGAACCGTGGAGTGATTCGTTTTGAAAGAAGGGGTAAGCTCAGTCCGAGGTACATTGAACAGTTCGACATACTCGAACGAGTTGGTAAAGTGGCATATCGCTTGACACTTCCACCTTCATTAGAAGGAGTGCACAATGTATTCCACATATCCCAACTCGGAAGGTATGTGAGTGATCCCAGCCATATTCTTGATCATTCCGAGCTCACTGTACAGCCAGATTTATCCTGTGAGCAACAACCTTTTGAGATCCTGAATAGAAAAGTGAAGTCACTTCGGAACAAGGAAGTCAACTTGGTTCGAGTGATGTAGAGAAAAGATTCACCGGGAGAATCAACATGGGAAAGGGAAGATGAGATGCGTGCAAGATACCATCATTTGTTTGTAAGCTAGCCCTTAAAACAAATGGTAAATCTCGAGGACGAAATTTTTTTAAGGAGGGTAGAATGTAACAACTCCAATTTCAATGTACAGAAAATTGTTTAAAAGTTAATTTACAATTGGGGTATTTGCAATCCCGTGTACACTATAAGTATTTGTTTTACTTTTGAACAGCAAGAAAACACTTGTAGCTCATTGGTAAAGCCTTGCACTGCTGTGATGTAGCCCCTGCGAATCCCCCCAGCCACATTATCTTTTTATTTAATTTTTCTTTTATTCTTTTAGAAGCCCAAGGGTTTGCACGTGCACTACACATAAGATAATAAGTTACAGAATAATCAAACATGTGCACGAGAGTATATGAATCGTGAGGGACACGTGGCCAAATCTACACCCTCCACCACCTGTTTTATACCGGCGACGCAAGCTTTGAAGACCGGCACCGCCGGGCCCCTCGTAGGGGATGCTCCCTATCTCTTCACCCGAGCACCCTTTGGCCTACCCCACTTCTCTCATGTTGTTTATTTTCTCTGCATTCATCCAGAGAATATTAAATCACATTTAATCCAATTTTTAATGCATTCTTTAACCCTCAAAACCCTAATTGTCCCTATAAATACCACACTCCATTTCACCCCTCCTCACTCAGAATTTCATTACAAAAACTCTCAAAAATTCTCAAGTCCATATAGTGTGCAAGTGGAGTTAGCTAAGGGCAAGATTCCGACGACGTTTCGAGGTGATTCCGGCGACGAAACGACGCCCCGACACTTCGCTGATCTTCCCCTACCTCTCTTCTTTCTCAATAGCCAGTAATTCCCCTCCCCCATCTCTTCTCCTATTTAAAAAAGTTTCATTTTAAAACCCGACGGAAGCGGAGTTAATCCGACTTCCGATTCGGTTTTTTTTTTAAATTCTATTTTTCTTAAACAATAAAATACCATACTCTCATATAATATTTAACAAACATTAAAAAACACATTAAAATAAGTTTCATCTCAAAAGAATCATTTGTGCAACTTTTATCGTATTTTTACGGTAAAATACCATACTTTACATTTCGCCATAAATCAATATAATACTTGTATTACCTTTAGAAAACTCACGAGGTAATGACCTACCTCATCACAACACACATATTGGACATAGCACGATTTACTTTTGAGCAATGTTTTTTTTGGGAATATCACGAGTTACAATAAAATATCCCAAACTATTACAAAACCGTTTTCTTTAAAAAGAGTATTCATTAATTCTTTGCAATTACGTCTCTACAACCCATTTTGGGGAACCCCGATCGGGATGGTGCGGGTTATCGTATGTCTTCAGGCCTAGTAGAGCGAGATGCAGACCTCCGCAAGGAGAATTCGATCTCGATGGAATTTTTAATGCTATTTTTAAGAAAATGATATTTCTAGAAAATAAATAAAATTTATTTTTATTAAATATATAAATATATATATGAGTACTATCAAAAGATCTATTTTAAATATATTATACAAATATTCCAAGTTTTCTAAATCAAAGGAATCACCATTACATGAAACTACCATCCAAATACAAAACAATTCCAATATTTTAATAAAATACCATATAAAATGAAAACTAGGTTCTACTCATTAGAAACTTTACTTTTATAAAATATACATCTATGAAAGCCCTAAAGACGATAATTAAATACTTTAGGTGTATTTTCAATATGTATCGAAACTATTTTTACATAAAACCCCCTCAAGTTATACTAAATTACAATAAGGACCCTAGTAAATATAGAAGCGGGACCAATTCTCTTGAGCCTCAGGGAGCCGGAGAATGTGGTTGCTTTCATATCTAAGGTAGACAATCTAACAAATGGTGTTATCAATACGGTAATTGTCTTGGAAAAAGACACAAATCCTGTCATCCATGTGCAGCAGATACCGATAACATCAAAACTAATTCATGACTTCAAGTTCTTTTCAAAGTGTTTGACTCAGACTGAGTCTCAATCTAATCAATCTGATTTGAATATGATTCAAGTATAAAACTACAATACAATATGAATCTATGAATCCGTCTATTCAATCTATATCAAGCTATATTGACCGAACCGAACCATGGATATACTCTGTCTACATGACTCTCCATTTATATCCATTCCGTTTACTGATATCATGGTTTCGGCAAGTCATCCATCTATATAACAACACAATACAATCAATACAAAAGACATCGCGGGGTTTATAAAGAGGTAGATTGGTACGGAATGTGTTAGAAATGACACGGGACTGTAACCTTAATACACCTAACCTGAATATCCATTACCGTTGTACCGTGGCTGAACGGTTTCTTGTGCTCCGTATACCTTAGTCTCCGGAATAGTGGGACTCCTCTTGTATACACTGGCATATTCTGTACCAAGCTACAAACAACCGCATTAACAATATAATCAAACATTACTAGTTATATTCTCTTTCTGCCTATTCTATCTCTACTCATCTTTGGGACTTACCAAGCGATTGTTCGCTAACGACATTTCTTTTCTTTTTTCCTTGGAATGTTGTCAGGTAATTTGGATGCACTAGAGACCGATCCCAATACTAAGGACTTAGAGCAGTTTGCTATCGACCCAGAGCTGTAGGCAACTGTACATATTTTTTTTTCATTTCAGCCATGCCATTGTTTAGGCATTGCTTTCTACTCATGTATTTACATTACAGTTGTACCTGTAAAAGAATGTTTAATAAATAAAGTTGTTGTTCATTTATATTCATTTGTTTTATATACATTTACTTTATATTGCTTAGATATGCTTAGCATATTTACTTCTGAGTAAATACGTAGCGGGCCTCACCGCGCCCCCTTGCCGTACACCAGGAAGCAGGGCGTGACAGCTACACTCCAGCACGACTTATTGCGCTGTTAGGGGTCTGACGATTACCGCCTCCTAAGCCCAATATGCGATACTCTTAGACGAACAGACCGGACTGTACGAAGATTGTCACAGATAGGCTCAATAGGAGTTCGGATGAGTTTGCTCATCGGCCTTCTTATCGACAAATACCTGAGTAGCCATTACGTGCAGCTAGTACCGCTGACGGCTTGTGGTTAAACTCACTGCCAGCGTAGTGTCGAGTCATTAGAATCCCACATAGAGGGTTTTCCTGGATCGAGCAAAAGATGTAGAGGCTGTATAGTTTTACAGCAGGGTTTCGATCACATATGTGTACTTGTGCACGTATGATGTTCGGGCGGATAATACTAGTGGGCTTTGGTTTAAGCCGGATCCTAGTATTATATTGTTGGATTATTTACGTCTCTTTGTATTCATGTTTTTCGGAATACGGATACGGGTATATATATACGGATGAGGGGCATTCTTGTAATTTACTCAAGATTGCTTCTAGAAGAAGACACCTCATTTTGTATTTAATCTTTTGATTAGAAGATAAATGAGGTGGAGGTATGAGGTAGAGTTTTACATTAAATGAGATATGGCTACTTGATGACTCATGGCATGACTCACTAGATGACTCATGAAGCATGCTTGATATTTTGGTGAGATATTTTCTTATGCATTATTGGTATGCTTCATTAGTCAACAAGAGGGAGCCATCTCCATTCACTTATTATTCTTCACTCTCTTTTCCTCAAGCTCCCATTCTTCTTCTTCTAACCCTAAATGTCTCATGTGTTGAGAAACCTAGGGTATTTAGAGACAACCTAATCCATCTTCACTTTATATATCATCTAGGACATCTAGTTTAGCGAACTAGGTGCCCTACTTACTTCGGATTTGAGGTAGAAGCTCGGACTATAGACTCTGGGGTGGATCGTCTTTGACTTGAGAGGACCGACGAGGAGGCCCAATCCGTGAACAATCTGAGGAGCCTATGACGAGGGGAGGACAGCAAGAAGACCAGATGGACATGGTTCTGTGAGGTATAACTTTCTATCCAAGCAGTTAACCTCAAACAGTTTTGCTAGTTAGGGTTTAGTATCGATTCTGGAGTTTAAGTCGGTGTTGCGAAGCTCGTAAAAATCGATTTTTGCGTATTCCGCCTCCCCGCGAACCCGCGGGGTGCGCGACATCGACTTAAAAGAGTCATTCCTATCATGTAAACTTGCCCCCAAGGACGCGTCTCTCCTTGGCATATGTGTCGCCTTAAAATGTCCAGGCCATCTGCGGCAGCACTGGTATTGATGCCATGGAGGGCTGCAGACGACCTTCCGAGATCCAGTTGACATCTTCTACTGCTTAAGTTACCAGCAGTGAGTGAGCATAATGGATCGCCGGGATCGGTTCTAAAGGCGCTGCTCAAGTAAAACTACACCGACCCCGGATAATTTGACTGTACCATGACCCCCACAGATGAAGAGATTTTTGCTCGGGTTCATAGTCCCGAATAAGTGCAAAGACTTCCCGATCTGAAGGTGCGTCGGCGAAAGCACTCTTCGAGCGAACGAAGGGGAAGGAGGAATCGGAAGCCATAGTACCTGCACAAAAAAGAGGAGGGGTTAATTATCAACACAATGTTCAAAACTTTAACATTTTTATTATACCTAGAATTGTACTGCGTGGTAAAAGTCACCACAGTTCGAAGGGAAAGGGACAAGGGCCCCACAAAATCAAGGTAATACCCCTACCAATGATGTGTCAGGCACTCATTGTAAGAATCCATAAGGATTCTCATTTAATGAGAAAATCTCATTGAACTATGGAGTTAAACTCTCTCGAGAAATGTGTTCTACAAACAGATTTCAAATCTGCTAAAAAGGGATCCTAAAAGGATGTCACGCCCCGCTTCCCGGTATACGGCGAAAGGGACGCGACTGGTCCGCTACGTATTTACTATGAAGTAAATACGCTAAGCGTATCTAAGCAATATAAAAGTAAAGCACAAGAGACAAGATATAATAAACAACAACTTTATTTATTCACATTCTTTCTGTACAATGCATGGAAAAATAAATACAACTGAAATAAAAAGCAATGCCTAAACAATGGCATAACAGTAAAAGAAAAGTACTGAAATGGAAAGTGTACAATGACTAGAGCTCGGGATCTTCACTAAGCTGTTCCAAGTCTTCAGCAGTAGGCTCGATCTCTGACGGGTCCAGATCACCTGACGACATTCAAAGAAGAAAGATAGAGAATGTCGTCAGCGAACAGATCGCTCGGTAAGTCCCAAAGTTAAGGGAGAAATAGAATAGACAGAAAGAGAGAGTGTGTAGATTTTAAAGTTGTATTATATTGTTATAATGTTGTATTTAGTGTTAACGCTGTTGTTTGTAGCTTGGTACATAAGGATGCCAGTGTATACGAGAGGAGTCTCTATATACCAGAGACTATGGAAAATGGAAGTACAAGGCTCCGTTATACAACTCGGAACAACGGCAATTGGATTCATGTTAGGTGTCTTAATCTTGCAGTCCCGTGCCACTTTTAACACCTTCCATACCAATCTACCTCTTAAACCCCGTGTTATCTTGATTGTATTGTTGTATTGTATTGCACTTGAATTGTCATGTTATATAGATTGTATGTTTAGATGACTGACCGAAACCATGATATCAGTAAACGGATGTAACTGTAGAATCATGTATGTAACTGGAGAATCATGTAAACTGGATGATCATGTAAATGGAATGTATATCCATGGTTCGGTTCAGTCAAATTGTATAGAATGAATATATGGAATAATTGATTCATGGATTCATGTTGAATTGTAATATTGTAAAGTGTAGATTGTAAATTGTAGATTGTAGATTGTATTTGAATCATATTCAAGTCAGATTATAATGAGACTCAAACTAAGTCAGACAATTAGAAAAGTAAATTGAAGTCCTGATTGTTTTGATGTTATCGGTAACCGCTGCACATAGACGGCAGGATTTGTATCTTTTTCAAAGACGATTACCGTATTGATAACACCATTATTAAGTTGTCTACCTTAAATAGGCAAACACCCACTTCACCGGCTCCCTGAGGCTCAAGAGATTGGTCCCGCTTAAACCCATATTTACTAGGGTCCTTAGGGTAATTTATAGAACTTGAGGGGGTTTTATGTAAAAATACTTTTATATACTTTTCAAAATACACCCCAAGTATTTATTAATCGTCTTTAGAGTTGTAATGAATATAGATTTTATATTGTGATATTTCTAGTTGAAATATCCTAATTTCATAATAAATGGTATTTATTGGTAATATTGGTTTTGTATGGAATTCATGGTATTTTAAGGTAAATTGATTCTTGTGATATTTTAGAAAAAGTGGAATATTTATATCATAACAAAATAGGTATTTTAATGATAAATATACATATAGTTATACAAAAATAATTTTAATATATATTTTATATTCTAAAAATCTCATTTTCTTAATATGTCGTGTTTTAAATCTTTCGAGACCGAATGCTCCTTGTGGAGGTCTGCATCTCGCACTGCTAAGCCCGAGGATGTGCGATAATCCGCACCATCCCTAACGGGTTCCCCAAATGGTTGTAGCGGCGCTTTGCAAGATTTGTGTAAAATACTAATCATTAAGAAAAACGGTTTTATTAATTATGGTATTTATTTGTAAAGGTGTCGATTTCCCGTATTCCATGTTCTAGGGTCTCCTAAGTTAACTAAACTGCTCCTAACTGGTCCAAAACGATAAGTTGTGAGATATCCCTCAAATCGCTTCTTCACCGCCAATTGTGGCCAGGTAAGTACAAGTGAAGAAAGGAGGGATCCGCTCACGAATCACTGTGAGACGAGCCTTTTAAAGTTACCTTTCTCACTTGTCTAGCATAGGCACCACAAAATCAGGTTTAGATAAACGACTGAATGCCCACAACCTTTCTCTGTCCTAATGAGCGCGACAGTCCTTAATTGGCTGAGTCTATATATTTTCTTTTTTTATTATTAGCTCAAAGGTTATTTATTTGTAATGATTTCGATTTCCCGTATTCTATGTTCCCGAGGGTGTCGTGCTATGTTGCATATGAGTGTGTGAGGAGGTAAGTCGTTACCTCGTGATCTACTTAAAGGTATAGCAAGTTTAATGAAGTTAAATGTATAATTGAAACAATGTGGTATTTAAATGAAAAATACGATAAAATGAAATAGCCATCATTTTATGAAATGAAACTTGATCATTTTGGTTAATTAGTGTTTAATAGTCAACATGAGGGAGTTTAAGCATAATTGTATTAACGAGAATTTAAGTTTTATAAGAAAACCGAATCGGAAATCGGATTTGCTCTAATTCCGTCGGGTTTTGTAAATCCGTATTTTAGAATGGAAAAGAAAGTTAGAAATGAGACTTACGGGTTTTGGACAATAACGAGAGTGAGATGGAAGGAGAGGAATCGCCGGTGCGTCACTTCGTCGTCGAAGGGTTCAAGAATGATCGCCGGAAGTTCGCCGGGAATTTCTCCGCAGCTTCGCTTCGTGCTCGTTCTCAAAATACACAAGCTTTGTTGGAAATTCTTGAGAGTTAGCTCAGAGTTTGGGGTGAGGGGGTAGTGTGTAGGGTTGGTATTTATAGGGTTAGGGTAGATAAAGGGTTTTAATTTTAAAATGTATTAAAATATATTAAAATGTAATAAAAGTGAAGTAAATGGGGTTTTAAAATAGCTCTGGAAATGGTCTGAGGATAAAATTTTGTAGGTGTACAGGGGAGACCAAAAGACACATCTTTTGTGTTGGGGCGTCGCCGGAATCGGCCGACTCGGCCGTGACTCGGTTGGAGGATTGAGTCGGTCGAGTCGAAGCCGATTTGGCCGATTCCCGGCCGAATCAGGCGGCCGGGATCCCCCCCCGACGGTTTATCTAATCTCTGGCAGTGTTACATTTTTGGGTGTAGTGTGGTTTTTGTGAGATATGCACGTGTAAACCCTTGGTATTCTAAAGGTTTTTAAAAAATCAATATTAAAAATAATGTGGGGTATGGGATTTGAACTCTGGTGGTTTGGTTCAGCAGTGCAAAGTATTACCAATGAGCTACAAGCTCCTTCTTGTAATTAAGGAGCTATTTAATTACTTAAAATAGTTACAGAAAATGTAAATACCCCAAGTATATATTAATTTTTAAGCAAATTTCGTACACTAAAAATGGAGTTGTTGCATTCTTTTAACTTGTAATTAAAAAGCAAAATAATTACTTATATCTTGTGCTCAGGCTAAAATACCCTTTTATGGATTTTGAAAAAAATATTTTGAAGAAAAATTGTATAGGAAATTTAGGGTTGTTACAAAGGAAAATAAGAAAGGGGATAAAATTCCCGAAAGAATTTCTTTAAAAGAAATTTTTCTCAGAGCCAAGCTCTGTAGAACAATGGGATAAAATCCCAGAAATCCGCTCGAGAAATGGAATTGAATTCCAAATAACTTTCAAAAATCAAAATTAGTAACATGGTAAAATCCTAAAGATCTTTAAGACTTATAGTCTACTCAAATAAAAGTTTTAGATCTCTAAGAGATCATTACAAGAGAAGGGCAAAGCTCTGTTAATGGGATTAAAAAACCCTAGAACATGAAGAGATTCTTTCAAGAGTTTCTTCTGGAGTTAAATCATGGTCATGATTCTAACCAATTTTGACAGAGTTTTAACTCTAAGGGAAGTTTTTTTGGACATAGATCTGAGCTCTGAAAAGAGAATTAAATTCTCAAGAAAGGAAGAAAACTTAAGAGGATGAGGGAAACAGCAGTCATCTTAAAGGCCAAAGGTCCTATTTATAAAACATAAGAAGACAGTTTAACTCCTCAGCAGATCAAACGGTGGAAAAAGTGCCACCGCTGCACTTACGTGTGAGCCACGTGAGCGCAACGGTGGAGGGGCATTTGTTTCCCCCAATAAAATAGCAAAGCTCTGTTCACCAATGATGAGGCAGCGCCTCACGTGCCCCACAAGGGCGCCAGCACCAGAACCAATCTTATAAGATTAAATCCTATGGTAGCGCCTCACGTGCTCCTCACGCAGGCGCCAGTGTGCAAAGCACAAAAAAACCTATTAAATTAAATAAGAGTTAAAACTCTTATATAGCGCCGCACGTGCTTCTCACGCGGACGCCAGTGTGGAAAGCACAAAAGAATCTATTAAATAAGAGTTAAAACTCTCAGGTGGCGCCTCACGTGCACAACACGTGAGCGTCGGCGTCCAGGTAGAATTAAATTCTACTCTCTGTTAAACAGAGTCGTTGGATCAAAAATCCAACGGAGATGATAAATCATGCAGAATTAAATTCTGTCGGGAGAAAACATTCCCCAAATCTTTCTAAAAAATAAGAAAGATACTTTCGGTTGGATCATAGAATAAAATTCTATTTTGGGATATATTCCCTCAATCTTTCTAAATAAGAAAGATTGCCCTCTGTAAAACAGAGAACTCTTAGATTAAAAATTCAATGGTGATTAAAAATCACCATTTCACAGAATAAAACTCTACATATGGGAAAATATTTCCCAATCTTGTTAAAAAATAAGAAAATGTGTTCTATAAAATAGAAATCCTTAGATCAAAGATCCAGTGATGGGTAAAATTCCCCAAATCAATTGGAATCTCTCAATAAGAGATTTCCTTAAAGCTAATTAACAAATTGCCTCTACTATATAAAGCACCCAAGACTTCAAGTCTGACAGAGAGGAACCCCCCATAAGCTTCTGGATTAAAAAAGAGACAGAAACCTTCAAAAGGAACAGATAATTAAATTCTCAAGGAAGAAGATCTCCCTCCTCAAAACTCTAGGTAAATAAAAAAATAGAGATCAAAACATCCCATTTACCTATTGAAAGATTTAACCATTTTAAAAGAACTTAGTTCTTTCTCTGGATCTGAGATCCGCGAGGCAAGTCTCCCACAAGTTGAGAATTTAATTCTCATCAGGAAGAACTTGTTCTTAAAAATCAAAGATTCAGAAAAGAACCAGAAATTGAGTTCCTAAAAAACAAAAGCATATAAGAGAAACATAGTTCTTATAAAAGAACTTAGTTCTTAAAAATGAAGCTTGATCCTAGATCTTCAAAACAAAAATCCTGGTAATCATTAATGGACAAAAATATCATCAACAGAGGAGAAAAGAAATCAGCGCCCCACGTACTTCCAACGTGAGCGCCTCTAAAAGCACCTAGCGCCTCACGTGCTCCTCACATGGACGCCATAAAAGAGAAGAGTGCTTAGCACTCATTGGGCTGTGCCCAGCACCCAGCGCCGCACGTGAAAATCACGAGGGTGCCATAGAGTGCTTAGCACTCTACAGGCAGCCCAAAATGGTTGAGTGCTCAACACTTATTGGGCAGCGCCCAGTGCCTCACGCGCTCTCCACGTGGACGCCATAAAGAGTGCCTAGTACTCCATATAAAAACAAAATGAGTAAGGTGTTCAACACTTATTAGGCGATGCCCATGACTGAAAACTCCACGTGATTATATGTGGGCATCAGAACTCATATAAGTGCTCAGCACTTTTTGCATAAAAAAGAGGGACTGAATAAACAGAGCCTAAACAAGCGCTTAGCACTTTTTCAAAAAGTTAGGGGTGGGACTAAGCAGACTAAAGCCCAAATTGGATAAGTTGCTAAAATCTTGCAACTGAGTCTAAATACTCTATTGCTGGGTCTTAAATAAAGAAGATCCTAAAATGTTATTAAGTGGATCTTATTCTCAAATTGGACTAACATATCCTTAACAAAAAAAAATCAATCGAGCCCATATGCTCTTGATTTCCAAGGTCTCAAATATGACCAAAAATTCTTAAGTCCACAATAACCCCTTTTCCCTCAAATATGGGATTCGGTTTAAGGGTACATCTCTTCATACCTCTGATATATATCGCTGTAATTCTTCAACGTCTTCAGAGAGGTGGCAGGTCTCGACAACCAACAACTCCTCTTAATGCACTTCCAAATTGACGTGCATGCCTCAAATCGGATCGTGCCCTAAATTGGGCATAATCCATATCAACATCGTTCACTCCGCCATGTAACAAATACATGTGCGCGCGAGTTGAATGTTGGACCGAAATGTCCTTAAACTAATACTCGCCCTCAAATACGGCGATAATGGACCGAAATGTCCTTAAACTAATATTCGCCCCTAAATACGGCGACAAAGGACTGAAACGTTCTTAAACTAACATTTCACCTCAAAGATGGCGATAATGGACTGCGATGTTCTTAAACTAAAATAATCGAGCCCAAATACTCATATGTTTAAGTTAATCTTAATCTCAAATCAGATTAACGGTCCTTAAATCAACCCAAACCCAAATATAAAAATATACGGATTTAGACCAATCCACGCCTATGGGTGACGACATAAATTAGTCTCCATATACAATTCACGGGCAACCAAAATAAAACAGACATACACACGACACGAAGTGAACCTATGGAGTAGGAGAAAGTGGTTATCGCAATGCGGTAACGTAATTAACTGCAGGGGCTTGCACCTGCAGGGAAGAGCGTCCCCATAATAAAAAACTCTCGCAGACGAAGAGGGATCTAATAAAGTCTGCTACAACGGTCGCGTCCGTCCAAACCTCTGATATACGGTGCCATAAATCAACTTGGTATCTTCGGAGAGGTGGACGGATAAATCGAAATAGCATCTGCTCCCAGGATTCAGTCCAAACGTTCCGACGTCCCGGTCCGTCTTCCGGCAGTGAACAGACGACCTTTAACCCACTTTCAATATCGACTGCCGAAAGTCTATCAGCACGAAAATTGACATTCTCCATTACCGCTGTAGATAACATGTAAACATCCGTCATGTCGACAAGTGGATCTTCAAACGTAATGAAGTCATTATTAACACGTGAATTAGTAATCCACTGCCTATCATTCTCACCGTCAAAAACATGTGTAATTTGCATGCTATCTTGTGCTTGAATCTCGTCCTCATCACTAGCATCATCATCATCATCATCATTTTCATCTCCATTATGTTCCAACACCGCTGGATCCGTAGCAGGTATATCCGTTGGATGTGTGGAGCCAATATTAGGGACTTGCATGGTACGTGATGTTCCGGTTTCATACCGACGAAATCCTGACCTATCGTCTGCAAACGGTGTCCATCCCGTATTATATGACTATGTGCTCGGTATTTTGGGGCATAATATTGAAGCTAAAACTTGGCGTTGGCATGCAATTAAAACCGAAATTTAGCGGTGACATGAAATTAAAACCGGCCGGCGGTCCATAAGAACTGCATACAAATTTATGAATATTTAGTAACTATAGCATATCTCCACTCTCAATAAATAGTGTTCCGCTTAATGTACATGTGGTATAAAGATATGCAAGCTAATACTCATTTCGTAAACTTCCAGTTCACTGGTGCCCCGCTTGATGTGCCTTCACCTATGTAACTTTGATTTCTATACGGTTCATCATTAGTGGGGGACATAAGGCCGGTAGAATCAACATTCATATTGAGTATGCGTGTCATTTCTCCTTGCGGGTAATACTCGGATGTTCGAAAAGAAGGATCGGACACTTCGGAATAAGGTTCGGGCAGTTGAGCGGATATCGATATCTCCTTCTTCACAAACAGCTCGATCGATTCAGATGCAAGCATGACTTGTATATCCTCGTCATCGGATACTTCAATGACTATATATTCATGCTCCGTCGGCCATTTATATATTAAGGAGATATTAAACTCTAACGGATTGATTTTGGTAGCTTTGTACACTACTTGGCACAGCTCGTTATATGTGCTAGACTTTTTGACTCTAGTCATCTTAGTTTTTCCTTCGGCATATTCAAGAATATTATTTTTTCCAATCGATAATTGGCCACTGAAATAGCAAACTAGATGGATGTAATTATCCGTCATTTTTCCACCTACCAGAAATATTGATGCATAATTTGAGAGTTCTCATTAAACAACCTACTTATTTATCTTCACATTTATACTCACCTAATTACATAAAATTACAATAAAATCTACATTTCATGTAACAAGTTGCAAGAACCTATATCCTACTCATTGATCCGTCACAAGTAAAATCGGGAAAAACCCCTAATATGTACCCAATTTGTTCGAATTGTTTTCTCGATACGAAATTTTAACCAATTTTTTTATGAATTATTTTTAAATAAAATTATGATTTAGCTAACTTTCTAAATGTTCACAGTGATGATGGCGATGGCTAGGATGAATATGATTGTTCGTCCGTGGATTTCCACCTAAGCCTGCACGAGTGAGAGGCTGTAAGATCGAGAGAGCTGAGTGAGACAGAGAGACAGAGAGAGAGAGAGATATGAAAGAGAGAGACCAAAGAGGGAGAGTTTGCCGGAGGGGAGGTCGGGGGGAGAACAGAAAAGATCTGTGGGGGAGCTCGGGGTGAGGGAATAAAGGCCGAGAGAGAGAGAGAGATGAGAAAGAGAGAATATCGAGGAGTGAGGAAAGTTAATAGATCAAATCTATTAAATATGGGAATAAGCGCACTTTGAATGTGCGCCCCATTATTTTGCACTAAATCATATGGATACAGTTTGAAACTACGCCCATTATAAATATATGGGATACGATTTGAAACTGTGCCTAGTACAATTGTAGGGGGCGCACTTTCGAACTGCGCCCCATACTAATGGACGCAGTTTTAAACCACGTCCCCTAATAAAAATATTTTTTTAGTTACGTCGGCGCCGGTATTGAGCAGGCGCTGACGTGGCGTCTACGAGGCAAAAAGTTGTCTGTTTTTGTAATATATTTTGTAAGTGGTTTGTTTTCAAAAATATTATTCCAATATGGTTTAATATAAAATAAATTGTCACGGATTGAAAGATGAAACAAGGCATTTTAGGGCTGAGGCGTTTGGAATTTTGCGCCGAAGAGGCATGGGTTATAATTTTGGGCTTTTCTCATATATACTGTATTCTGAGCACGTGCACGGAATAGACAAGACAAGTAGACATGGAATAAGTAGATAGAATGTGTATAAAATGTATAAAATGTTAAATAATATGATGTTATATATAATTTTTTTATTTTAAATTGTAAGAAGCATGCAATTTTTCTGAGTAATTTTGCATGCAATACCATGCACTTTCAGCATTTCTTAGACAAAAGGTATTATTACTGCAAACGAATATCATAAATCTAGTCAACTGAGAGAATTTAATAATTTTATGTTATTTTTCTATGCGTGTAAGGCAGTGATAATTGAAATTTTGAATAGAAATTTAATGGTGTGTACAGTTTGAATGAGGGAATTTATTGGGGGATTTTCTTATTTTTTTTTTAAAGGGGAGAGAATCAATTTCATATCACTGTATTATGATAATACCATATGATCTTATATTCTATGGGGAAAAAACTTCTCTATATGGGCTTGTAGAGAAGTTTTCTCTACAAGTTCTTAAATAGGCTTTGAGATTTACACAAGCCTTCTCTTGTTTTGCACGATCTCAAAACCCATCCAAGTGCTTGCAGAGAAAGAAATTTCTCTGCAACCCCTTGTAAAGAAGATTTTTTCATTATATGATATATTCCTTCATTAAAAAGGATACACAATCAATTCGATAATGCTATATTGTTCCACCCGACTTTTCCTTATAATTAAATCTAACCATCATTTTGATGAGTGAGATTCACGAGATTATATTAAAAAAATTAAAAATAATAAATGGGTTTGTTATTTTGTAATTTAAATATATGTATGTTTCATTGCATTAGAGACTGTTTGGTTGGGTGATTTCGGAAGGATTTGTGAATTTTTATGGCCAAAATACACGTGGATTTGATAATCTTTTGTTTGGTCCGTGGATTTGTTGCCACGCCACATAAGCCAAAATATGGATTCGCGAAAAAGTAAGGATTTGAAAGAAACTCTCTCTACATAAGCTTTTTGGGAATAAAAAATTGTTGTTCTTACTATTTTAATTGCTTGGGAAATTAGATGGTTTGTCTAATTTGAAGGTAGCAAAAGATGTACCCACCACTTTAATGTGTTACCTCCAAATCCAAATCAAACCCTGCTTATCGACAAGAGCCAATGATTGCGGTAGTGTCATCAATTCTGTTTCAGTTGGAATAAGCCCCCGGCAACTGACGTACCCCTTTGGTGCAACCAAGCAAAGGATTGAATTATTTTTGGGTCATAATCTTTTACTTGATACAAACCAAACAAAAATATGCTAAATCCAAGTTTTTTATATTGTAAGGATTTGGTAATTCATTTTATGGAATAGACATTTTTTTTCCTTTAAGAAGGTAATTTAAGATGGATGGATATATTTAAATTTGTTATAACTGCCGAAGTTTTTTGTTAACCTTAGCAACCTCTTTGAATGTTTTATTTTAAAAACTATCTATAGGGCCTCTATAGGGCCTCTATAGGCATATATGGAATTTTCTTTCATATAAAAAAAGTAACTTGTACCATTTGAGAATTAAGGATTTTGCTTATTTTTTGAATATATACCCCCTCTTGGTTCTGATAGCAGAAATGATCGATGTGCTTGTGTGTAAGCCGGCATCACAGGCAATAGATTTGAAAAGGATTTTCAAACAAATTGCAGATAATAAAGATCTTTACAGAATTTTAGTTCAGACAATCAATAGTTTTAAGGACGGTCAGTAGGGATTTGGAAACATTTGATAAATTTTGAAAAAGATAGCTATGGTTATTTTTAAAAATGTAAAAGTTATAAAACGCTTAGACGAACACTTTTAAAATAGAGAAATCATCTCATTTCTCTATTATTTTATATTTAAATCAATCCGGACTTGTCATTTGCCTCCTTGGTTTTTTGTTTACAACTGTATAGATGATAGAGAAATACATATGACATTATCTTGATCGGCCTTACCAAAACTAATAACACGAAAAAAAATATTTTAGAGGGATAGACCCGTAGCAATGAAGCGGAACCAAAAAAGTTTAATCAGACCAGTTTTCTGTATTTTTTGGTTTTTTCTTCCGGTAAATCAAAAAGATTATACATAACATTAAGATATATTACTCATCATTTTAAATATTTTTCTTAAACGATCTGTTTTTAAAAAAAATCATCACTTTGATTTATTGAACCGAATTCGGAAACAGAACAAATAAACCAACACTTTTCCATGCAATTAGGGCTTCATGATGCCTTCATTAATACCTCCCATAATTATAAAACAGCATCCCAAGCGCCCATCGACGGCGGTTACATCGCCACGTGGAATGCAATCTCACCGTTAAATTCCTGAAGACGCCCTATATAATGCTCCAACTTTCCTTTATTTTTCCCCGCCTTCTGGGACAAAGAGAGAGAAAAAAATGGCGAATTTGAAATTTTCAATAGTTTCGATTGCCATTGCGCTCATGATCGTTGGAGTTCGATTCTTCGAAGGCGAGATTGCTCGAGATCGTCACTGAGATCTGAGCATGATCGGCTTCGATCCAAGATCGCAGCTTTAGGTCAGTACTCAATCGTTTGCTTGCCTTTTCTCTTTATTTCTATAATAGGGCTTGTATTCGATTCAATACTCGTTGATGGTCTCCAATCTGAAATAAAAATTGAAAGTTTAATGTAAAGATATAACCTTTAATAATCTTGTTTAACTTTTGCTCTAAATTTTCGCTGAAGATTCCATCATCGAGGATTAAAATCGCGAAATAAGAAGCAATGAAGGTAGCATGGCACGATTTGATGACATCATTCAAGCGAAGTTGTCATTTCCGGTGAGACTCGAGGAAATCATATATCATTTTTTTAGTATACGTTCTTTATTAATTCTTTGTATATCCCTGTTATGTTATTCATTAGAAAAAGGGTCTGCTCGATGCTGGTATATTGTCTGAAAAGGTCGATGCATGGGTCGGCCAACTCGAGGAGCAGGTATCAGAGAATAGACATTAAATAACAGAGGTTTGGTAATGTTGCGTCATCGTTCTCATATTCATATTTGATTCAGATTGTGTAACTTAGTATTGAAATTGAAGCGCTCGACATTCGGGCTAGCGAAGCAGAGAAGAAGGTTCAGGAACTTAATCAAAGACTGAAAAGTGTAAGTACATAGTGGATTACTACTGGTTATCGCTATTTTTCATTCTCTACCTGGTCTTGTTTTTCTGTCAGCACTTGCTTGTGCTATATATCATTTTTTCCTCATTATGCTACTTAGATTTTTCATTTATCTAGATTATAGAAACATGTTAAATAGATAATCAGATATACTGTTAATGAAAACATTGTGTTTTATTACTATCAGCATACTACTAATTACATATAACATTCTCATGGTTATTTTAAGTTTGAAAAATGATGTTATAAAGTAATTTAATGAACTGATATTTATGAAATCTCTTAATTCAAGAATAATGTATGTAGTGTTTTTTCAATAGATCTTCCCAGCTTAAGATTTCCAAGCATATGTTACAACATTGTTTTTAATCGCGGGAGATGCCAATACCGATTGGTAATTTCTCAGCATATTTGGAGGTATCCAATCCAAAGCTAAGATGCCAGTGTCTGTCAGTCATCTCCAGATAATCATTAATCTATTTGCTTTGCTTTACATTAGTGCATCAAATAGGAGAGAGCTATTATGTCCTCGTTACATCGATCACCAAATCTAATCAAAGAAGAAAGCTATATAGTTGATAGGGAAAGTAAAGGGATAAGAAAATGTATGGATGTTGCATGTAGTTCCTATCATAGGATGTTGCCACATTGCATTACCAAAGGATCCTAAATGAGATCCCATGGAAGACTTATCTACAAAGTAAATCATTGATGATTGGTTTTGTGGAATTAGATATGCCCGGATCAATATTAGTGGTTTTGCCAAGTTGATACGCTTGATGCCTAGATACATCATAGCTCAGCTTAAAAACATTTATTGAACAGTTGAGAGGTGTTGAGTGTTTTTCGTCATCCTGTTGAGATAGAAATGCGCGTCGCTTGTCAGGTATATTACAGATTCTTCCTGTCTGGGATAGACCGGGGTTTAATGATTGTGGAGATCCGAATCTCCGGCAGCCGCGAACTAAGCTGCCGTTAATTACCCTTGCTTTTGGAGCGAGAGAATCTCTGATTAACAAGTCAAACAGATCATGCGAACTCAATATGCAATATGTGTATGTTGTGTTTGGGAATAAGCTGAGGGTGCTTCGAGCATATCGGGAGACTCGCAGAGTTTTTACGGAGTTCTACTATCCGGATAGCGGGCTAGAGGTTAAGGGGGCTAGCAACCCTTTTGCGGGACGCGCCGTTAGAATTTTTTTCTAACGGGAGAGATGATGAGTGTATATATGTCAAGTGTGTAATTAGGAAAGTGAGCACGTGATAAGATGCGCACGTGACAGGTGCGCACGTGACAAAACGCGCACCTAGCAAGGTGCGCACTTGGTAAGAGGCGTACATGACATGTGCGCACATGCCGAGACGCGTATCTAGTAAGATGCGCGCTTGGCAAGATGCAAGGGGGTGAAGAGGACCAAAAGGTCCAGTAAGATGCGCACTTAGGAAAGTGCACACCTAGCGAGGTGCGCACCTGGACCGGTGCACACTTGGTTTGATGTGTACCTAACGGGATGCACGCCTAGCCAAATGGGCACCTTGCACGGTGTCCACCAATACGGTGCAAGTAGAGTCGAAATTCAATGAAGTAACAGTCCAAAAACACAAAAATTTTGACTTTTGAAAATCAAAAGAGGCTCTTTTTTCCTTTTTCGAAGTCTCCTGACGTGCGCACTTAAAAAAAAAGAAAGAAAGGATGAGAGAAAGAGAGACTTGCGCACTAAAAAGCAGCTCAAAACCTTAAACTTTTATTTTGGGGAAATCAAGATTAGTCTTCCTTCAAATCATCATAGGTTTTTTTTATAGGCTTATATCTTTTACATTTAGTTATGGCTTGTACAAAAATTGGCTTATTGCCTATTTAAAACAAAATTTGCATTTAGTTTTTTCTTTTTCTTTTCTTTTCTTGGGCCGGCCCCCTCTTCATGCTTGGGCTTGACTTGGGCTCGTGTTTAGGCTTGGACCCACTTGGCTTTTGATTTTGATTTTTGCTCTGGTTTTGAGCTTGAATTTGATTTTTGAGTTTGCCAACGCGGTGTAAATTTTGACCCCAACAAAGGCGACTCTCTAACCATTATGGATTTGTAATTTAACCTTTCTATTAAACTTGTAATTTAAGCTGCTAAAGCACTAGTCGTCAGCTCCGGATCATCTGTGTACTGTTGCTTATGATCTACATTTGTTTTCCTATTCTGAAATCAGCTCCCACGCTATGAATTTTTACGATTGCTCAAATGATATGTCTGCCACAGTAAATTGTTTAATTAAATTAACCATTATGGCTACTGTTCAGGTTTATGAAGCTTGGCTTCCACCTTGGATCGGAGCCCATATAAGTCATATTCAGGTAACAAGTGTCATCCATGATGAGTGTTCATACATTTGCTGGTTTTATGATGCTTATTTGCTTTAAATTCCTGTCTGCAGGACCTTGCAGTAACTCGCTGGAAGGGACATGGAAAACCTGTGGTAGTTTTTTTTATCATGAATAAGGTGCTTATTTGTTTATGTAGAGCTGAGTTGCATGTTTGAATAATTTGTATTCAATTTCCATGTTTAATATCGGCAACAGATCGTTATCCTTCATCTGTTTAATGCTCAAAATTTCCTATCTTAATATGCTTTTAGGTGTCGGGTAGGATTGAAAATGTGCTAAAATGGGCCAAGTACCTATTCGTTTCAGCAACATATGTAACCTCTTTCAATTTTTATAATAGTTGACATATTATTATTTACAGGTGTTTTTGGTTCATCGCCTTTTCTGATTCGTACTGTGCTCCATTTTTCAGCCGGTTAGGGGGAGGTCATAATCAGTTCTCCACAAGTGGTATTCAGATCGAATACTATGGAGTTAATTGTTATATTACAGCTATCTCCTCCTTTTGTATGTGTGCATGCGTGCATGCATGAGTGCACACTTCATACTCTAGGATGCCCTGAAAATAGGTTACTTGGGGCCTGTTTGGTTGTAGGATTATGAAAGAATTGGATTGTGGAATCCAAAAATTTGAGAGGATTCCATAATTTTGTGTTTGGTTATAGAATTTGGATTTGTAGGATCCCTTTGTTTTTTTATAAGAGGCCCACCACAAAACAAGGATTCTTGAATCCTAAAAAATTTAGAGAATTTGCAAAGATTTGACACTATTCATTGTATTTTTAGATGGGATCTGGATACTTTATTTATTTAATAATCATCTCTCTCTCTCTCTCAAATCCTCAAATCCAAATCGCATTTTCTTTTCACGAACCAAACAAAGATAACAATAATCTATAAATCCAATACTAAGAATCCAATACCAACCAATTAACAAATTACCAAATCCAGAAATTTTCAACCGTACTATTTTGGAATCCAAATTTCATAATCTTGCAACCAAACAGCCCCTTATTGTGTGCCTTTCTCAAGGCAGTTCTATATATTCTAATTGTACACCGATTAATTGCAGATATGGATCCCTGCTGCTAAACAATTATTGATCTTTAAATCCGATGCTGGGCCCTACTTGCAAAAGAAGTCTGCCAAAACATTTGAAGTTTATGACGCATCTAACACCATTGCACCTCATATTTTCAAATTACAGGAAGCTGCTTATCCTTATTTCCAGGTAATCTTCTCATTTCTTATGGAATATGGTCCATATATTGTGTTTTTATTCTTAATCTTGTAGTTTCCTCTTTTTAACTTACCAATATCTGATTATGGAGTTGATGTGTAATCTGGTGCCAGGAGGCTAGAGAATTCTCGAAGCCATACTTTGATCCAGCTTTTACTGTTACCGAACCTTACATCGAGAAATTACTTTTTCTGATGCCTTTCAGAAAACATGTGGCTCATGCATTCCACAAGTTTCTCACAACAGCTAAAACTTATAACGGCCAAGTATGTTATTTTTACATCATTTCTTAATTGTAGGTGCTCTTTAACATTTAGTTATCTCCTTAAATTCAGCACTTAAATATCATCTTTTGGCAAGAAATTTTTACATTTTCACTGGTGTCAATGGACAATGTAATTTGTGTCCATAAAAATACCATGTAGACTTACAATTTTTTTGGCATCCCTTGGTATTATTGTTTTCTTAAGAACTGGATTACAAATCTTAAGCATGTGTTGGATCGAGATATATTGTTGTCTTCCATGTAACTTCAGTAGTGATAATGGTTGCAGCAGGTTGGATCTGAGAATGCCTATATACTAATACCGAACTTTAGCCCGTCCGTACACGAACCAGTCTGTATGGGAATCAGTTCTGTTAACTGTATTTGACTATGTTGAAGCGGGGCATTCATCGTTGTGCATTTACAATGTATTTTTTAATGATAAAATACAATCTATTTCATTGGCATATTATATATATATATATATGAGAATAATGGAGGAAATATGCCATAGGAGGGAATTTCCTCCTATGACGTCGAAAAAAAACACCCTCACTCATTTTTTCCGTCGATCGGCACTTACCATCTTCATCGTTATCATCTAAGATATGGATACACCAAATTTTATTTGATTTTACAACCATTTCACCGTTGATTTAGCAATATAAAAAGTTCTATTGTCGGTAAACCGTTAATTTTGAACCCACTAAATCAACGGTGAAATGGTTGTAGAATCACATAAAATTTGGTATACCCACATCTTAGATGATAACGATAAAAATGGTGGATGCCGATCGTCGAAAAAATGAGAGAGGGTGTATTTTTTCGACGTCATAGAAGAAAATTCCCTCCTATGGCATCTTTCCTCCATTAACCTATATATATATAGAGAGAGAGAACAATGGAGGAAAGATGCCATAGGAGGGAATTTCCTCCTATGGCGTCAAAAAATTACACCCTTCCTCATTTTTTTTCCGATCGGCACCCACCATCTTCATCGTTATCATCTAAGATGAGAGTACATTAAATTTCATGTGATTCTACAACCTTTTCACCATTGATTTAGCAATGTAAAAAGTTCTATTGTCGGTAAACCGATAATTTTGAACCCACTAAATCAACGGTGTAAAAGTTGTAGAATCACATGAAATTTGGTATACCCACATCTTAGATGATAACGATGAAGATGGTGGGTGCCGATCGCCAAAAAAATGAGAGAGGGTGTACTTTTTCGACGCCATAGAAGTAAATTCTCTCCTATGGCCTCTTTCCTTCATTAACCTCGTGTGTGTATGATTTTATTCCAATCATATTTTTGATTATTTTAACCATAATTTATGACTAGTAAGAGGTGCAAAATAGCACCTGAGTTAACACAAAGGAAATGCTTATACCTAACCTAAAGGAAGATGAAGAAATAACATAATAAATAAGTTCAAAAACTTTGAACATAAGCAATAAGTCATAGAAACTTATAAATAAGTTCTGGTATGTATTTCTCTAACCGTAATATATTTTTATTGAGCGACAATAGATATATGATATCTAAAAATTAGAAACTTTACAATGCAGGCTTCTGCTTTATTGGCATTGCCCGTGTTCTTTCTTTACAGGGTCCTCTCATCGTAAATTATAAGCCTAATGACATCCAAAATATACGCTCGGTCTATTAATATTTATATACTTTGCATGCATGTGTTATGATATTTATGCCATCCCATTTAAACTTTATGGTGGCATTATATATTGCAGTGAAGAGGCAGAGAAGCCAAGATTGACTACCCATTTTAGCCAGGCACATTGGAGACAGGTCACTCGGCCTAAGAGGAGGCATGCGGACAAGTAGCGAACATTTGTCTACAGATGTTGCTATATTTATATTCAAGGAACTCTATTTTTTCTTTCTTTCTTCCAAACTACTCATATTCCACCCTAATTTGGCAACATCGCTATTGACTTGTTTACTGAATACTCATATTCATGAGCGAGTTTCTTTCTATCCAATTTGTGAGGATTTTTAGGTTCTAAACAATTCTGAAAACAAATACAGAATTTTTAAGAAGGGATAATATGAAACATGCAACCAAACACAAGAAATTCTTCCAACTTCTTTGCTTTTATTCAACTAAATCGAATTACAAAATCTTCTTTTTCTTCTTCTTAAACAAAATACCCTAATTAATCTATATTTATAGGTCCAGAATCCCTAAACCTATTCCAATTATTATCTCATCAAATCTCTAATAGATCTCTTTACAAATCTTTAAATAACGCCCCAACAAACTTTTTTAATTAATCTTCAAAACGAATTTTCATCAAAACCAAAATCCAGAAGGACTCGTCGACAGACATTTGAGTTGGCTCAAAATTACCTCGAGCCGTCTCATACTAACAGAGATAAATATGTATTCCAGACATGTTGTAAGCTATCTCTGAATTTACTAAGCCGTTTCAACTTCTAGGGATCGAGAATACGAAGAAAACTCGACAAATAATAAATCGTATTCATTTATCATAACAATAATTCCGAACTACTTTTGTTCTGGCAATTTTAGGTGTGATGGGCTTCAAAGATTCAGCTTTGTTTTGAATTTTCCAGGATTCGACTGAACCCTTTACCAGTGGCGGGACATTGATGCACAAACAATGCTCAAGACCCTTTCAATTTTGCCCTTTTCTCTGTCTGACGATTCTTAGTTTCCAAAAACTTTGCATTAGCACAATTTTGCTGATATTAGCAATAGACACAATTGGTATTCATATGGTTATGGTGAGACAATTTAGTTTAATTGAAAATATGGTCTATTGGTTTGATTACCGTCTTGCTGCATGTTTCAAACACTCGAAAATGCAATGCATCTCACTACAGATTCAGTATATATTTCAACAATATTTGCCATAAGATGACAGGTTTCATCAGGCAACATCAACATATATACTACCTAAAATATAGAAAAGAACAATACAAGCATCTACATAATCTCACTAAAACATTTCAGCAACTAAAATCTTCAGTAAGTAGGCCAATAACTCTCCAGATCCACATCTCCATTAAACCCCGCGTCGCCTCCAAGCACGCAGCCCATCTGCTCCCCAACGACCTGCTGTCCCTGCATCGGCCGCAGAACCTGCTGCTGTTGCGCTCCTAAATTCAAATTCAGCCCCGAAAGGGTGAAGTTTCCGTTTCCAGGGTAGTGGAGTTGCGGCTGTGGCTGGATCGGGAGGTTGAAGCCAGGCTGGCCTTTAGCGTACCTCGCGAGCTCGTTTAGTTCTGTGGGGGTGAAGTGGTGGTGGTGGTTTCTGTTGTTGATGGTGAAGTGGTGGTAGGGGTCCCCGTGAGTTTGGAGAAGGGACGGGATCATGTTGGGGGCGAGGTCGATGGTGTAGGGGTTGGTTGCTCGGGGATGGGACGAGGAGTACTTCTTGCCGCCAGAGCTTTTCATGAAGACACGGCACACTACCCATTCGTCCTGGTCGGATTATACATGGTTGGCGTCAGTATGGCTATAGCCAGCATGCACGATAAGCATTTAAAAAAAAATTTTTACTGTCTATAAATAATAAAAAGAAATAGGTGCTTCTTTCATCGTCGATAACAAATACATAACTCACGGCACCAACAACGTATATACCTTGGTTGCTTTGAACATAGGTTTTGAATGAAGGCGATACTCATGCATGACCCAATTCGTTTTCTCTCCTCGAGGAGCTCTCCCTTTGTAAAACACCAATGTCTTCTTCATCCCAACCAGCTCCGAGGTGTTCTGGCTGTTGAATATCTCCTTGTCTTTTCCGGTCGTCTTCCAATAGCCGGCGTTTGTTGCTCGGTTGGTCCGAACTCCGGTGGGGTATTTCCGATCCCTTAGGCTGAAGAAATACCATTCCTTTTCTCCCATCTTCGCCTTACCTGTTTTGATCTCTAGTGTTAGAATACTTGTAGATGTGTGAATATAATAGGGGAGAAGTTTGTGATAACTTGTGCTGTAAGTTTTTTTGGGAATCGGTGACAAAATGAGAAGAATCTTTGTTATTCAACATATAATACTGAAAACAAGGGAGTTGCATGGAGATAAAACAAGCTTTAATTTTTATTGCTTGTGAAAATAAACAGGAAAAATGCATGAACAACAGGAGACAATTAATAGCTACAGCCAATATATTTCGTAAAATTTGGAGTATAATAAATAAAATATTTTCTTAAGAAAATCATAAATAGAAATTAGTATCAGTGTAAAATCTATGTAGTTATGAATCAATATATGGGCATTAAATTATCATTTTTAAATAGCATAATTTTTTTTTGTTAATAAAAAACAATCCAGCTTCTTTTCAAACTTTTCAAGAACTAGCCATTAAGCACCAATACAAAAATAAATAGAGACATCGATCATGCATGGAATAGGATAAGAATTGTACCCGGGAGATCCCACGGTTCGCACTTATTAAGATCGACATCCGCAATCGCCTTCGCGCTAAAATTAGACTCAGAGATCCTCCGAGTCAAATAATAAGTTATGAGCTCTTCATCGGTGGGATGAAATCGGAACCCGGGAGGCAAAGCCTCGGCCTCTTTCTTTGCTCCTTCCATAATTCCTCTCTTTCTCTCAACCCTAATAATGCTTCACACAACCGTTTTGCTTGTCGACTTCGAACCAAGAAAGAGAAGAGAACCAGACTCTCAAATCTACAACCAACTATAATATCGAGTATGCATCAAATACGGCAGAGGTTAAGGAAGAAAGAAACAAAAAAGTATGGTTGATATAGTTATATAGGAAGAGAGAAAGTTTTGAGTGATGAAGGTGTGGATTTTTTCTTGTCATGCACTGCATGAAGATTGAAATATAAGGTGTTTGGGTGCTGATAAAGAGAAAGAATGAGTGTTAGTGAAGCTGTTACCAACTAAGGGTCTTCACTTAGAAGATGCTTATTGTGACTTCATGTCTTGGACTTTATGGCCTAAGAAATTTCATGATGTGTTAATTAATTAATTGTTGTCTCCTCTTGTCCATGACATTTTGTACAATTTTACCCATGCTAATTTACTCTCTAAATTGGTACATGAACGGTGTTTGTTAATGGTGATCGAATCCTAGATGCATGTTTCCATTATATATCTTAAGAAAAGAAAAGGACAAAAGAAGTATTCAGCTGGAGTTGGGAGTTCCTGCTATTATTTCCGTGCTTGGATAATTCAAACCCTTTATCACCGATCAAAACCCAACCCAATCGTCCCCGGTTTTTCACTGGATCTCATCCTTGAAACGACACAATAACACAAACACTGTTATTTCATAATAACAACGATCCCCCGATTCAATCGACTGCTTCATAAATTAGAAAACAAATAATTGTTTGCTTACTTCCGTGAGCCGTACTTACATAATGGAAAATATATATAGTATGGCAATACTCGCTGATAATTCACTACAGACAACCTATAATTCCGCATTTTAAATGTTCTAGCGGTATATATGGATCTAGATACAATGCTATGTTTTTTCTTGCTATTTCATGCTTTGCAGATCAAACAGCTGAAATCAGGAGAAAACAAAAGGCCCTATGACTGTGAAGATTAAAGATGGAAATCCAACGGGATTCATTTTGCATGGATAAGCAAGAGGATCTGAGACCAAACAAATTAAATGCAACAATTTTGATATTTATTAACATCTGAAATCAAACTAGCCTTTTCTCATCAAAACTATAATTCTAAGAAATTACTCAAAATGTATTGATAGCTACATGATCAGTATAAACTAACAAAGATAATCTTACAAAATTTTATTTTCAAAATTGCAAGTGCCCCTACAGCTTACCTGTTAATTCATTATTTTGATATTCAAATCTGGCTTGGAGCAAGCCATCTTCCTATTTCTCTATAAGTTTGAAAACATTAACAATAATTAATAATTGGCAATTTATGCAATTTAAATATTTGCACAAACAGTCCTCAAACAAAGACTCGGTCATACATAAACCCCCTCTAGATTCTCCCAAAAAGAGGGCACGTGCGGTGGGGCCCACGCATCTTCCTCGAATACAGCTGGCCCCGACCAACCATCATCCTCCACGTTATCTCGGGCCCACCAGCTGCCCGAAGCCCGGCCTTTGACCGGGGGGCAGTCGGTCAGGCGAGCGGGGTCAGGGTCCCCTCCCTCGCACACCATTCTCAAAATTAGGGTTTTTGTAGGGGGGCTCACAATTAGGGCATTTTTAAAATTAAAAATTCTCTCTTGATTTTGCCTTCGGAGCCCTAAATTTCTTGTCATTTTACTGTGATTTTGATTTCTTAATGAATATTTTTGTTCGATACTGTCGATCGCGGACATTGACAGTTGAGTGCGCTGGAATTTTCATTTTGTTTTTTTTAAAATATAAAATTTAATTAGGATTTCTCATGACTGTTAATTTGGCAGTATGTATGTAAGTTGTTATCAATAATTTTACATTTTGATTGTCTGTAAATTTTAGGTGGTTTCAAGACATGAGAGGGAGGAAATATGGGGTTGCCTGCAAATTAAGGTAACTGTTTTAAAAAAATTCGATTAAATCGACTGCAATGCCATTAATTGTTGTTTATAGATCTAGAGCTTATGAAGATGGGAAACTGTTTGCAGGGTTTACTCTTGTTGCTTGTAAAATTGCAACTTAGTCAAAATGGTAGGTTGGAAATTCTTGGTACAATTTATGATCCTAGCCACTAGTCTATTATATTACTCCTATTTGCTTGAAGAAAACTTGTCTAGGGCTCTACATTTCTGTGGAAATTTATTGCTTAAGCGGGTTTCATTAAGCATGAATGTTGACCACGGATATTTGTAGATTAAGTTAGCATCAAGAAGTAAATAAATTACTTATTTGGTTTATGTTTAATTTGACACAATCAAATAAAATGGTAATTTGATTAGTATATAAACCCTTTATGGATATTGTATCTTAGCCTCGGGTGAAAATAGTAGAAATAATACATATGGAGTGTTAGGAAAGCACATTAGACGGAAATCGCTCTACACATGCACGTGCACACACATGCACGAGAGCATAACTCCAACCTTGAGGATTTCATGATTGTAGATTGAGGGATAAGCTTTGAGAAATTCGTAACAATCACTTTCTTTAGGTTAACTTATCATACACTTTGAAATTGTAAATTTCAAATAAGTTCAGCTCTGTCCTTGTGTCCTCACCCACTATCTAAATTTGATTTAATATCACGTTCAAGTAATGTAGTTGTGAGAAGTCCTTATCAAATCATCACTATATATAACTACGCTGTTAGCAATTGCTCACCTAGGGGGGGTTAAATTCACATATAAAAAGCTCACTGCTTATAGTCTTGATTGTTATGTTTACTAACAGCTGCTTTGGATCAGTATCACAAATTCACATTTTCTTTTTAGCATCAGTTAGATTATTCCATCAATGTATACATCTGATTACCTTTGATGACGCACATCAGCATTGGACATACTCGTAGAGCAAGTAGAAAAGTTTCAACCTTTTAGTTTCTCACAGAAGTTTGCATGCGATGCTCTATTCATATATTTGAAAATTGTGAATTATCACTTCCACATCTCATTTGTGTGCTTAACTACATTTCATATGTGAATTATACCAACTATTTTGAATTGATTATATCACAACCATGGGGAAAACATTGTTATACGGAAACTAAAGCCAATATGCAAATTTTGTGTCTTTTCCTTAGGATATCAAACAGTAAAAACCAAGTAAATGACACAACTAAATTCAAGATGCAAATCATTTCTCTCCGGATACACAATCTCATGCACAATTCAATTTCTGAAATTTCTTATTCAGTAAGCAGAAAAACTGCATATATGGACATTCGTATATTTGATCTGACAAATTAATTATGTTAATGAAAAAGTAGTTAATTAGAATATGAACGATATGATTTTTTATTTGTAATAATAGTCATTGAGTGCACCTTTATCATATAGGTTAGTTAACAATTCCTATTTTGAGACTGAAGGGGGGAACATCTTGCATATGTTTATGATTATATTCTACCACAACTGCAAATCGATGCTTCAGGCAAGTTTTAAAATCTCGGTATCGGGATGAGTATTAGACAGTCACTTTTGGGATTGGGATAACCATATCGGAATGGAATATCGGAGTCTATGTCGTTTGAGAAAAAAAAAATTTAAGAATTAGGAAATTTTTAAATAATAACTATAAACAATTTGTCAAATTCTTTTGTAATTAAGGATGTCTAAGTCGTATTAATGATGTCAAACTAACCATAATAACCCAATAACTTATAATAAACCCATGAATCCATTAATGAAACAATTAACTCATTAGCAAACCCACTAACTATTTATAGACTTTATGCGAAAAACCATTATAAAGTGGTAAACAAAATATTGCTTGGTATTGGAAGATATCGGTCTCGGAAGGAACTCAAATGGTCACTTTTGGGATCGGAATCGACCATCTCGGATCATGATCGGCCGAGATTTGAATCCATGGTTTAGGATGCACATTTTTTTAGGTTACATGAAATTAGTTTCTGTGAGTTCAGAGAATAAAAAAATGTCGAGCGCTTCAAAGTAAGAAATTCCACAGCTGTTACAATCTTGTTGTTATGTCCTTAAATGAGACTTATCTTATGATGCATTAACCTAACTGCCGAGGCAAAATATATATACCAGTGTTGTTGGCATGTGGTTTTTAACTTTTTAGGAAAACTGAAATTAGTTTGATAGGCTGCAAAAGGGTGCATAACTTTTCATATGAGACTTTTAAGGGAAAACTACTCATCATAAGGACTAATTAATGTAATGTAGGTTTGAATTTATAACCTGGAGAAAAAGATGAACTTTCCAGATTGATTAGATTTCATTCAGAATTATAAAAAAGAAAAATCGAAAATCCATTCGATCCATTCAAAAATTTCAATGATGATGTTCACATTGAAGTAGTTTTTTGATCAACCACCTTGTAAAGATTCATTTCTACATCCTCTTAATTTATAGAATGCATGCTCAAAACACGCAAGCTAGATGCATGATTTGCTAGATTGGTCATCACATAATTGTTACACGCCATCCATTTATCGATGACAAAAGTTGTCATGGCCATCAAGTTGTTAAATGTCCTTTTGCTAACAACACTTAGCAAGGATCTTTTTCTTTTGTAAATCTTAGTGTTCCAGATTGATATGAACCATTTAGGATTATAAGTGCCTTTTTTTTAATTGGTGTAGTTTTGGATACTGGCTTTAGAAGTATGGCACCGAGTTTTACTAATTTTCTGTGATTAACCAATCATAGACACTGTTGCATTATTAAAGAATTATAACATCTGAAATTATAGTAGCAAGGTAACGACATTTACTCAAATATAATCAATCTTATCATGTTTACTAGATTTGATTGACATACTTCTTTTTCCAATTGTGGCCTCTTTCTTTTCTTCATGCTTAATTAGATTCACAGTACACAACTTTCTAGAATTGTTATTAGTTATATCTAGAACACAAATTTTGAATCATCTTTGATTATTATTTTATTTTGAATGATATTGTCAAGATTTGCGAGAGGAAGCGTGTCATTGTGAAAGTAATACAGAAAGCTGGAAGAAGATGTTTTTTTTTAGGTTTTCTTGCCAAGCACTTCAGAATAAGAAAAGTTCATAGAGGTTTCGATCGCTTTCACCGCGTTATTAGATTGGACCTTTGGGCTACCTGGAACTACAAAACGTGTATTAGTTGTGCATCTTTACAAACTGTTGCAGAGAGGAGCAGAGAGGAATAAATCAAATTGAAAACCGGTAAGAGATATTGACTCAATAACTACTATGTGTTAATTCAACTAATTACATAGAGCGAATTATTTTTTAATAGATTTGCTGTATGGATTTTTTTCTTATCTTCTTTCTATGATGCTCGAATATATGATTCTAAATAATTACTAACTTTAAAGGCAATGTGATTCAATCGAAGTAGTTTTGTTAGAGATACATGCACTGATGCACTTCATCCTAATTTGTTGAGAACAGATATATACAAATACATGCACTGATGCACTTCATCCTAATTTGTTGAGAACAGATATATACAAATATGCTCCAATCTACCAGTGAGTCATTTTATAAGTTACATGCATTGCCAACTCCCTCAACTTCCTTGGCATTTTATTTTCTGTTTTAATTGTTTTCACATTGTGAACTTACTGATACATATCAAACTGTTACAGTATGGATATATAGTAATGTCTATAGATCTAGACTTCGATGGGTTTTCATTTTGGTTGTGAAGAAGTAAACTTGGCTTCAGGTTTATTCTTCTTAGTCAAACAGTAGGGTAGAAATTGTTGGTATGATTTCTATCCCTAACCATCAATCCAATATATACTTTGGTCAAATAAAATTGATGCATCGTTTAGTTATCTGTTTCTTTAAAAATCAGATATTTTAGCCTGAGTTGGGATTACTGATACTCGATACATTTGCTTACAGATATTTACATATAAAGTTAGGATCTTGAAGCATCAAAAGAAAATAAACACTTCTTTGGTTTATGGTTAATGTTATGTAATGAGTACATGGACCTTTAGTTGAAATGGTATATTAGGCTTGAGTGAAAATAATAGTAAGAAACCACATTAGAAGGAAATTGCTAATGCGCGAACGTGCACGTACAACCTCGAAAATTCAAGAAAGGTGAGTTGGTAGATTAATAATGAGCTTTGAGAAATTTTATCACAATTCCTTTCTTTTGTTTAACTTATCATACACTTCAACTTTATAAATTTTACATCTTGTCCTATTTGTCCTCATCCACAGTGTAACCTTGATTTAATCACACATTCATGTCATAAGCAGCACCAGCGCTATATATAACTACGTGATTAGCCCTTGCTCACCTAAAAGGGGTAAAGCTCATATATAAAAGGTTGACTATTGGAACTCTTGATTGTTATATTTCTGCAGTGTTCTGGTCCAATATCACAAATTTGAATATTTTTCCAGCAATAGTTAGGTTGTGTCCATCAATTCAACTGATTACTTGTTATGACGAGTGAAACACGTCAACGTGGATGCTCGTTTTGCATATCTGAAAGAAATGTTCTTTTTCGACCATCCCAGTAGATTCCACATAGGCTACCGGTTAGTGATTGGATATAGAGACAGGGTTGCTTTGGGACTTGAAAAGCTACCTCACAGCTTCAACCAATCACCAACCCGGTAGGCTACATGAAATCTACCGGATTGGTAGGTAAAGCATTGCTCATCTGAAATTGTGAATTATCATCTCCTATTGCATTTTTGTCTTCCCACGCTTAGCCAAAATTATATGAATATAAGTCTTTTGAGTTATTAATTAATATATAGATCAACTCAAGTGATGCAAAATATTTACGGACTCAACTTTTGAAGTCTCCTAATTGCGCGATTAGACAAACTATATAAGAATCTTATATTTGATATCTCCACCTGAATTCTGTTAATGAAAGAGTTTTTAAAGAATTTTTTGGTTCTATATATGGAATAATAACCCATCTAGTAAAACATTGTTATAAAATTATTTTCAGAATTGTTTTCTGAGACTGAGACTGAAGGTCGGAATATCTTCTATAGTTTATGCTTAATACACTACCACAGATTAGATGTTCCAGGATAAACATGTCAGAAGGTATGGAAACTAATTCTGGACATAAACAATAAACGACTGAAATAGAAGGCCCTTCAATTTAACTAGTTTTCCGATGCTTGTGAAGCACTTCAAAATAAGGAATTTCGTCGAAATTACAATCTGGTTGTTATGTTTTTTTGAATATAAAACTTTTTTCCACTATTATCTTTGCATTGAATTTTTCATTTTTTTTGCTGAAATGGCCTTGCCCATGCTCGCATTGATTTGTTTATTTATAAAACAACCACGTGGTAAAGATTCATTCTAGATACTCTTAGTTTAGGATGCATGTTCAAAACACGCAAGCTAGATGCATAATTTGCAACATTATTCATCACATTTAAGCTCACACACCATCTATTTGTTGACAGCAGTAAGTTATCATGGGCCTCAAATTGTTAAATGTCCTTGTGCTAACAAGTAGCAGGGATGTTTCTTGTGTATACCTTCCTAACCATATTCTTTAATTATAATATGAACCATTGGTGAGTATACACGGTTTTCTTATATGGTTTAGTTTCAGATATGGACCATACGGTATAATTATTGATCACATATAATTGTAGGGCACAAATTCTGACTAAACCTAGTGTGATTTCTTTCTTTCAAGTTTTTATTTTTATTTTTAGCCAAAGGCGGGATTGTTTTCTTTATGGATCGATCATGTCAAGATTTGCGGAAGAATCGTGTCATTATGCAAGTAAAACAGAAAGGTGGAAGAAGTGGCAGCGTTGTCCTTTCAGTTTTCTTGCCAAGCACTTCAACTTAAAAAATTCTTGGGGTTCCAGTTGCTTTCACCGCGTTATCAAACATGGATTAGTTCTGCGTATTTATTGATTTTGTAGAGAGGAAGAAATCAAATTGAAAATCAGTAAGTGATATTGACCCGAAATCTGGTACATGTTATATAATTAATTTCGTCGGGCAAACAATTTTTTATTGAGTTGTTTATTTTTTTTTAGAAAATTTATTGAGTTGTTATATGAAGGTTTTAGCTTTTCCTTTTGATGTTCAAATATATGGTTCTAATTAATAACTACCAACTTTAAAGGCAACACATTCCAAATGAGGTAGTTTGTTAGAAATACGTACACTCCATCCTAAACTGTTGAGAACATCTTTATGCGAACGCCCCAGTAATCTATTCTATCAAGACAATTCTTCACGTTCACATAAGTTACTTGAGACTTAATCTTAAGCCCCGGCCCCTCCTCCCTTTCTTTTGAAGTAGTAGACTTTCTTTTATTTCCTTCTGAAAACAGTCCTGCATTGACATTTGCTAATTTTTCATTTAACTGAATTTGCATATATCTCCTGAGCTTTTCGGGTTTGGAGTGTTTGTGTTTGTGTAGACCTAATGCAATGTTTCCATGCACATATTTTATGGTAAGATACATACATGTGCCTTTGATCATGTTGTTACTCAAACTTCAGCTAGTTTGCTCAACTAATTAATGAATATGTCCACTCTCTAAAAGGCCATAATCACTCACCAAAGGAAGTAAGCCAGAGACATGAGAAAGTAAAGGCTAAAGAATAGTAAAGAGTACAGAAAACAGCTAGTTAAACAAATAATAGAGATATTGGACATGAATTTTATGTCAGAAGAGTACGAAGAGTACTAGTAGGACTACCCTGATTCCCTGAAGGAAAGAGTGATAAGTTATAAAGTAGTTCTTTTATAGAAAAAACACTGCTCTCAAGAACACATATTGATAAACTTATCAAACCCTCCAAAATTTCTGTAAATTGCATTGAAGATGTTGTCTAGTCCTAATAAACCAAATCCTCAGGGTGTGCTAATCTATAAAACTAAGCGCCTTCTGTATCAATTTTATCTACACAAAGTAGGACTAGATATCTTCTAATTACTTTGTGATTCAGAACTAATTTGATTGGTTTAGTCTCTGCTCCCTTAATCCTTTACTAGCTAATTTTCTTTTGACCTGGATCGAGAATTAAGATGTCAAGATAAATCATCTTACATTGATAAAACATAATAACTTATTTTATAACCTTTTTATGGGAAAAATGTATTACTAATTTCAATATCTGAGTATCAGTCTAGAGGAAGAAAGACTAATTCATTAGAAAGAAGTAAGGTCTGGTTGTTTATTTCTTTTCTGGAAGAAAAAGGTCTGGTCATTGTTTGGTACTAAGGGTTCTTTTGAGTGAACCTTTTGTCCTGGTTTCTGAAATTATTCTGTTCTACATATTTTCTTTTCCCCTGTTTTCCTTAGAAAGAAACATAATTAAATTATTGGTTTTAGGCTGCACTGACATTTATATTTATGTTTATATATAGTCATCGATTCATTAATTTAAACAAGAAAACACTTAGATTTAATTTCATAAATGCCAATGCTGCTGTGAATTAAACCTGATCTTCTGATTTTGGTGCAAAAATTCAGATGGTAAAAAGAGAAGCTTGCATGTTTCATGCGTTTATGCGATTGTTAGATGACAGCCATCAGAATGTGTGAGTTTAATTAATAATCTGAAATAATTACCTTTTAATTGATTTTATTTTTTATTTAATTCTCTTAACATTTCTACCACGTGTGCAGACCATTTGAATATTTGAAAGATCTTGTTCACATTGAAGTATTTCTTCAATCAACCACCTTCTAAAAGACACATTTCTGGATTCTTATAATTTCTAGGATTCATGACAAAGCACGCAATGCATATTAACAACATTAGTCATCACATGAAAGCTCACAGGTCATCTGTTCTTCGACGACAATAGATTGCCTTGGCATGGACATCGAGCTATCATGTGTTCTCTACCAACAGTCCGTAGTGATGATATGAACCAATTAGGCGTAGGAGTGCTTTTTTCTTCATGAGTTTAGTTGGTATTGGTCTTTTTACTGTGGCACACAAATTTCTGCTATTTACCTACGATTAGCCAATTGCACACACGCACATCAGTACTATCATTGTTAAGAACTATAGATCATTTCAAGTCATAGCAGAAGAACAACATTATTTACTCAAATTTTATCCTAGCCGATAGTTACTTGAGTGTCATGAGATACGGTCACACGATTGCAAGAAGTTAAATATATTATAATTTACTAATCACATACAAATATACAATGAAGACCACTAGAACACATATCCTGAATCTACTAACATTTTTTTTGTTAAATTTGATTGATCTTGTCAAGATTTGCGAGTTGAAACGTGTCAACATGAAATTAAAACAGAAAGTCGGAATAAACTGTAATATTATCTTTTAGGTTTTCTTGTTGCGCACTTCAAAGGAGAAATTTCATGGGTGTTTCAATCGCTTTCATCATGTGTCAGAGTAGACCTTTTTGTTTCCGAGAACTACAAAACGTGGATTAGTTCTGCATCTTTTTTGACTGATAGAAAGAGGAAGAAATCAAATTTAAGATTGGAAAATGATATTGACCAGATTACATATTTTCGAACTAATTTCATAGTGCAAATCAATTTTAGCTTTCTTTCGATTATGTTTAAACAAATGATTCTACATAATTATTAATTTAAAGGAAATTTGTTTCAATCGAAGTAGTTCCATTAGAATTATATAGACTACATGGATAATTTGTTGAGAACCTCTCTAAGCAAATTCTACAATCGATCCACGAATCGCTTGGTACACTGTATTTCAGAAAAGAACAATCATCCTAGATATAAATTTCAGTTTAACTTAATTTGTGCTCCAGAGCTTTATGAAAAGAATTGGCGGATTCCTATGTGTATACTTCTGATCTCGGGGTTGTGGTAGTGTTTGTATGTGTCGAGCTACAACAAATTTTCCATGCACACACATTCTAGATATTTTTTGGTAATATACATATGAGATGCCTTGTATTGTTACTTAACTTTAGCCGGTTTGCTCAACTAAGTAAAGAATATGTTCACTCTGGGCTCAATCACCCTAAGAAGTAAACCCAGAGACATCAGAAAATGGCTAAAGTATAGTTGAGACTATGGAGTACTTACTGTAGTTCTAAGAACATTGCTTTTAAGTATCCCTATTGATTAACTTATCAAACACTTCAGAATTTGCTTATACATTTTATGCCATTGTGTATTGAACATGTCGCCAGCGGTACTAATATGACTATATTTTCTGTACTTGGCTGGTTGTTGTTATAATGCATCATGTAATCTATAATTAAATCTCCAACTCTATTAGTATTATATGCATAATTGAAGCAGTCCTAGCTCTATTCTGCTTGGTTAATTTGTGATTCATAGCTGTGATTGGTTAACTGTAATCTCTGTCGCCACCCCTTGATCCTCTTCGAGACCTTTTTTTTTTGGAAAAATGTGTTTAGGTTCCTGGGTTCTAAAAGCCATAGGGTTTAGTTACTGGGCCAAAAAAACTTTTCAAAAATTCCCAACACTCAAAGATTCCTATGTTTTAGTCCTTATACTATATTAACTAACATGTTATGCTGATTCTGCCTGTCACGCTCCGCTTTCTAGTGTACGGGCAAGGAGACGCGACGATGCCGCTACGCATTTACTCAGAAGTAAACACGCTAAGCGTATCTAAGCAATATAAAGTAAAATACACAAGAGGCGGGAATGTAAATGAACAACAATTTTATTTATTTAACATTCTTTTACAGTACAGCTGAAATTTAATACATGAAATGAAAACAATGCCTAAACAATAGCATAACAGAAATGAAAATTGAAATGTGTACAAGTATCTAAACCTCCGGGTCGAATGCTAACTGCTCCAAGTCCTCGGTGCTGGGCTCGATCTCCAGTGAGTCCGATCCACCTGACAACATTCTAAAGAAGAAAGAAAAGGAATGTCGTCAGCGAACAATCGCTCGGTAAGTACTAAAAATGAGTAGAGATAAAATAGACAGAAAGAGAATATAAGTTTTAATATTTTATTATATTATTAATGCTGTTGTTTGTACCTTGGTACAGAAAATTCCAGTGTATATGAGAGGAGTCCCACTATTCCTGAGACTAAGGTATACGGAGCATAAGGAACCGTTCAGCCACGGTACAGCGGCGGTGGATATTCAGGTTAGGTGTATTATGGTTACAGTCTCGTATCACTTTTAACATCTTCCGTACCAATTTACCCCTTATAAACCCCGCGATGTCTTTTGTATTGATTGTATTGTTTTGTTATATAGATGGATGACTTACCGAAATCATAATATCAGTAAATGGAATGAATATAAATGGAAAGTCATGTAGACGGAGTATATCCATGGTTTGGTTCAATCAATATAGATTGATATAGATTTATGGATTCATGTTGTATTGTAGTTTATACTTGAATCATATTCAGGTCAGATTGATTAGATTGAGATTCAGACTGAGTCAGACACTTTTGAAAAGAACTTGAAATCCCGAATTAGTTTTGATGTTATCGGTAACTGCTGCACATGGACGGCATAATTTGTGTCTTTTTTCAAGACAATTACTGTGTTGATAACACCGTTTGTTAGATTGTCTACCTTAAATAGGCAAGCACCCATATTCTTCGACTTCCTGAGGCTCAAGAGACTGGTCCCGCTTAAATCTATGTTTATTAGGGTCCTTATTGTAATTTAACTTAACTTGAGGGGTTTTTATGTAAAAAAAATTTGATATAATTTTCAAAATACACCTCAACTATTTAATTGTCGTCTTTAGGGTTTTCATAGTTATATATTTTATAAATGTAAAATTTCTAGTGAGTAGAACCCGGTTTTCATAGTATATGGTATTTTATTAAAATATCAGTATTGTTTTGTATTTGGATGGTATTTTCATGTAATGGTGATTCCTTTTGAAAACTTGAAATATTTATATAATATAATTAAAGTGGATATTTTGAATATATATATATATATATATATATATATATATATATATATATTTAATGAAAATAATTTTATTTATTTTCTTGTAGAAATATCATTTTTTAAAGAAAAATGCATAAACGTTCCATCGAGATCGAATGCCCCTTTCGGAGGTCTGTATCTCGCTCTACTAGGCCCGAGAATGTGCGATAATCTGCACCATCCCGAACGGGTCCCCAAAAATAGGTTGTAGAGACGCAATTGTAAGAAATTGTTTAATATATCTTTTTAAAGAAATGGTTTTATAAGTTGATGGTATTTATTTGAAATATTGTATTATCAACAACTATGTTCCTAAATTTCCATCGTGCTATGTCAAAGATGTGTGTTGTGATGAGGTAGGTCATTACCTCGTGAATTATCTAAAGGTAATACATGTATTATGATGATTTATGTCGAAACTAAAGTATATGGTATTTTACTGTAAAACTATGATAAAAGTTGTATAAAAGATTATTTTAAGATGATTCTTGTTTTAAAGTGTTTGTTAATGTTTGTTAAACATGATATGAGAGTATGGTATTTTCTTGATTAAGAAAAGTCGAGTTTTGAAGAAAACCGAATAGGGAGTTGGATTAACTCCGCTTTCGTCGGGTTTTAGTATAGAGATGAGAGGGGGAGAGGGGACTTACTGGCTTTGGATCAAGAGAAGAGGGGGAGAAATCTACGGAATGGTTCGGGGCGTCGTTTCGTCGCTGGAATTTTCTTGGATCGTCGCCGGAATTTCACTCTTTTGTTAACTCCACTTGTACACTAAAGGACTGGTAGAGTTTTGATAATGAAATTCTGGTGAGGAGGGGTGAAATATGGTGTGGTATTTATAGGAAAAATTAGAGTTTGGTGTATTGAATTGGTGAACTAAAATTTGTATTAAAAATGGATTTAAAGAGGGTATTTTAATTCTCTGGATAATTGCAGAGAAGATAAACAGCCTAGGAGAAGTGGGGTAGGCCAAAAGGTTGCAGGGGAAAAGAATGGGGGGCATCACCGACGGTTGGACTGGCGGTACCAGGTTTATTGCGCTTTTTGCTGGGCCAACACCGATGGGGTGTTAGGTTTGGTACCACGTGTTGGTGTCTCCTCGTATACCCTCGTGCACATGTTTAAATAATCAGCGACTTTTCATTCTACGTGTTGTGCATGTGCAAACCTTTGAGCTTCTAAAAGATTAAAAGAAATTTAAATAAAAAATTAATGTGGCTGAAGGGATTCGATCACAGAGACTACGTTACAGCAGTGCAAGGCTTTACCAGTGTGCTACAAGTACTTTCTTGCTGTTCTAAAATAAAACAAATACTTATAGTATACACGGGATTGTAAATACCCCAATTATACATTAACTTTTAAACAATTTTCTGTACATTGAAATTGGAGTTGTTACAGTCTACCTTCCTTACAAAAATTTCGTTCTCGAAATTTAAAATTTATTTTAAGAACTAGTTTACAAATAAATGAGAATATCTTGCATGCATCTCATCTTCCCTTTTCCTTGTTGATTCTCCTAGTGTGTCCTTTCTCCATATCATCCAAACCAAGTTGACTTTCTTATCCCGAAGTGATTTCACCATTCTATCCAGAATCTCCACGGGTTGTTGCTCACAAGATAAATCTGGCTGTACAGTGAGCTTGGGGTGATCAAGAACATGACTGGGGTCACTCACATACCTTCTGAGTTGGGATATATGGAACACATTGTGCATTCCTTCTAATGAAGGTGGAAGTGCCAAGCGACAAGCCACTTCACCGACTCGTTCGAGTATGTCGAACGGTCCAATGTACCTTGGAGTTATCTTACCTCTTCTTCCAAAACGAATCACTCCACGGTTCGGAGATATCTTCAGAAATACATATTCTCCCGGTTGAAACTCCAAGTGATGGCGCTTTATGTCAGCCCAGTGCTTCTGTCGATCTTGGGCTATGCGCATTCTTTGCCTGATAGTACGAACCACGTCGACAGTTGCTACTATCATCTCAGGTCCAAGGAGTTCTCTATCTCCGATGTCTTCCCAACTTAACAGTGATCGACACTTCCTTCTATGAAGTGTTGCAAAAGGTGTCATTGCTATACTTGCTTGGTAGCTGCTGTTGTATGAAAACTCTACAAGATGTAGGTGATCTTCCCACGATCCTCCGAAGTCTAGCATACATGCTCTTAACATATCTTCTAAGATCTGAATAGTTCGCTCAGACTAACCATCTATTTATGGATGATAAGCCGTGCTGAAATTCAGACTTGTTCCCAAGCTAGCTTGCAGACTTTGCCAAAATTGCGATCGGAATCTAGTGTCACGATCGGAGACAATGCAAACCGGTACTCTATGAAGTCTCACGATTTCCTGCATGAGTTCATGGGTATCAGAGATAGTACATATTGAAGAGTTTATATCTTTACTTAGATTCTTACCTCCATGTACTTCTTTACTAATGTCTCGGTAGATTGGCCAACTCGAAAGGGAATAAAATGAGCCGACTTTGTGAGTCGATCCACAATAATCCATACCGCATCGTTACCCTTCGTGCTACGAGGAAGTATAGTCATGAAATCCATTGTGATGTGTTGCCATTTTCATTCTGGGATAGGCAACAATTGAAGTAATTTGGCAGTCCTGTGATGTTCAGCCTTTACTTGCTGAAGTAATTTGGCAGTCCTGTGATGTTCAGCCTTTACTTGCTGACACACCAAGTATTTAGCGACGCTTCTGGCTACTTCACGCTTTATTCCATACCACCAGTAATTTTGATGCAGATCTTTGTACATTTTTGTACCTCCACGGTGTACTGAATAAGGAGAGCTATGAGCTTTTCTCATCGACTTTTCTCGCACAGAACCTTTGGGTACACACAATCTACTGCCGTATCTCAAAGATCCGTCGTCATGGATGATGAAGTCTGTTCGAAGGCCATTTTCTACTTGTTCTCTGATCTTTTACAACTTAGCATCACTTGCTTGAGCTGTTTTGATCTGATTGACAATGGTAGATTGAACTTGTAAGTTCATCAAATTTGAAGCATTACCTGGCATGATCACTTCAATCTCCATCTGATGCAAGTCTTGTTGAAGCTTCCACTGTGCGGTGAGATTCGATGCTAATGGTTGGCGACTTAGGGCATCAGGTTGTCACGACCCGAAAGAGCACGTGACTGGCCCTTGAACCATATGAAGTCTATAGGACCCCATCTGATCCAAGTAAGCCAAAAGCCCATAAATCTAAAACCATTTAAAGAGTAAATAAGGAAAACTGGTTTTGAAAAGTAAAGAAATCATGTTTCGAAAATCAAAGTTTTTAAATAACTAAGCCGAATGTGTATTTTTAAAATGTGTAACCTTTCCTGAAAATTTCGGCAGAGTTTCCTTTGTAAAAACTGGCCCCGAACGGGGTACAACAAGAATAATATGTATATGAGATGATAAAAGGCATTCCCAAGCGGGAGCTAGCTCTTCGTCAAACGACGGTCACAACCACGCATGTAATAATAATATACAACGCCAAAGGGCGAGGATCAAAACCCAAAAAAAAAAGAAACTCAAAACAGCCAGAAAACCGTAATACTATTAGCGCGACTCTAAGGTTGAAATAAAACAACACTGTCTTCTAAGTCTGAAACAATAAACAAGTTTTGGTTGATGGAAATTCTAGATACAATAAATAATACATGAGCAATGGCGGTTCTGATACAAAGAACCCACCTACCGACGCAAGTCACCCATAAGGAAGCAGTGTGCCAGAAATGCCGCTATGGAATCTGTACGGCAAAACCTGCAAGAACTGGGGCACAACGGGGGTGAGTTGCCAACTCGTGAATAGAAAATATCTACAAGCAGAGATCGAATGCATGACCCATCCTAGGTCAATGCGATCAGATATAAATAAACCTCAATATGAATAAAGCTGAAGCATGCTAAACTGGCAATGTAATCTCTACATGAGTGTAATGCCAAGTGCTCGTGCTAGTGCCTCAGGTAATAGCATGTCATGAATATGAGGTATGATCAATGTAATCAAATCTGCACACTCGTGGATCCCGTCCACTCGTCACCCACTGACAATAACCACCATGCATGTAAATATCATGAATCATGTGGATGGGAAATAATATGAGGATATAACCACCCGTGTCCCTCGCGACACATCAAAATCATGGAACCCGGGGTGCCCAGCATCGACACCCGAAAACATCATGAAAACTGTGCCCAGCATCGGCACGTAAATCCTCATATATTGGGCTCCGTCAGTCCGGATCGGCCCGCGGGCTCTGTCTGCGGTATCGGCCCTCGGCCCCGGCAGTATGCCCAACTCTGGTCGGTATCCTCCGGATAACCGTCAGGTCCAACCAATCACCGGTAGGTACTCGCCCGCCTCCAGGCTCAATCGGCAAAGCTCATCGATCATCTTGCCGAGGGGAACCATACCGGGTCCACCATGTACCCGCAATCGGCTCATCCACGCCTCGATTCGGGTTACACATGTCGCTCTCAGCACCGAGAAAACACATGGTGGACGCACTGAAATATCATATCAAGGGTAACCGGGTTTTTAAAGAAATGACATATTCTCTTTTGAAATACCCTCGGTTCCCAAATCCAGAAATATCATAGAAACAACATATCTCAATGCGTACAGTCAAAGCATGATGTATGCGGCATGTAACAGTAATGCAAGCATATCAGTAAGTCATGCAACATGGAATAATAATGTGCACATGTCGAGGGAGACCGCTCTTTTAAAAGGAATCTGTTTTTAAAGAGTATCTTGCGGTTCCCAAATCCCCAATCAAGCTAGAATCATCTATATATGTATACAGGTATAAGTGTACAATATGCCATGCCAGAATCATATCATGAATGCAATAGTACTATAGTGTAGTGACATGGCAATTATCGATGATGAGTGTGTGAGCCGGCAACAAGTGTACGTGGAACATATGCATCATCGATAATGGTGCTGGTGTCCTAGCAGCATGACTGAAATATAACCACAGTACAAGCGATGCAATGCAAATAGCATGAATATGCGGAATCGAATAATCAACGCAAAAGTAAAGAATCTACACCAATCTGTACACGTCATGCAGGGGTGCCATTTGAAATAAGACGAATCAGGGCTTTTGGAAAAACAAGGGCTACGGTGTTTTAAGAAAAGATACATCATTTGAAAATATCCGTATGACCCTTCTGCCTATCTTTAAAATATCCCCGATTCGTTAGTTTGAAATAGGTATGACTCGGTCCAGTCTAATGTCTACTAAGTAATCTAGACAGGAGGGGTAAGAAACCACCTAATCTGAGTCAAAATATATAGATATGATAGTCGGTGATCCCGCCTCAATAACATATCGTAAGATATCCTCGAGTCATGAGTGCGGATCTATCATCAATATCGGCTCGTACGGTAGATCGTCGTACGGCATCCCAATAGCTGGGTAGGGGTCAATATCACAATACCTCATCACATATCAGGTATCACTATCATCAGATCGCATAATCTGGGGTACTACTCTAAGTCTAGTACAAATCGATACCATCTATAAAAATATGAATGCGGGTAAAGCACATGTCCAAAAGCCCGCTAAAACTATCATATCGCACCTCGAAGACAAGCTATGTCACATCGCCGATCTCACGGCCTCACATCAAGTATCATCTCAAACCACGTATCATCCTCAAATCCCGTATATAAACACATAGTCCCATACCCATGTGTAGATATGCGTACCATCATATGCACTCTAATAAATGAAAGAATGAATGCAAGTATGTGTGTAAATGTATGTGTGAGTGCAACCACTACTCTAGGGCTCGCACTATACTAAACCAATATATTCTTATCATCAAAATATCATTATTACCATCAATAACCCTAACAACACATAATAAATATTCGTGTGTATATGTATTCGTATACATCACCACGGACTGCGGGGGTGCTATACGCTATCCACCCGACTTCTCCCCGTAGATATAAATCTACTCACCTTGCTTCTCGTGTGCCAAAGCCGATGTCGCTATCTTCACCTCCTTTGCCTCAACATCACGCGGGGTACCTATAAGTATATCACAATGCTAAAGTACATGAAAATCACATCGGAAACCAAAATAGCACACGCTGCCCGCATAGGTAAAAACCTATCGACTCGCATGTAAACACAATCAAAATCCACTTGTCGTTGACGTCCAAACGCCACCCGACAGGAATGAATCACCAAATACCAAAATCCATGCTAAAACAAGTCCCAAATTATACACCAACATAGGAAAATCAACCCAGATTTCACCCTAGATGGAATCATTCAAAACTAGACATACTCAGGGTCAAAACTAGAGGAAATGAGGGCATGCACAGAAAACGAGGCAATTCCTTAAAATACCTTATTTTAGAATTTTCCATAATTTCCCCCCATTTATCTGTATTTAATTATACCAGAATATTAAAATATTCATTAAAATAATATTAAATTATAAAATTTCCCAAAAATCATATTTTATTATTTTGAAGACGTTACAATCTACCCCCTTAAAGAAATTCGGTCCCCGAATTTAAATTTAAAACCCCAAATTCTAAAACATTTCGATACAAATCCCAAGTCATCGGGGCTCCGAAATCATCTATACATAAAACATCATAGCGCAATGCATGCGCATGAGTACTGAGCAGATAACTCAAAAACAATGCTCCATCAAGCATCCCGCAATCATCGGAGTCAAGGTAAAAACACAATGTCAAATCCAATACAAAAACGATATGATATGGATCAGAACTACACATGTAGACATCCAATCTATACATGTAGATAGCTGATGCAACTGTATGCCAAATCTTTTTAAGTCGCTGTGCGATGCACGTAACACTGCACGGTGGCGGACGTTTTTCATAAGAAAATAACTATATATGTATATATATATATCCTTTGTTTAATAAACACGTTCCGCCGTTTTGAAAACAATCAGAAGGGTTTCCTTGTTTTTTAAAACGTTTCGTGTCATATCGGACACGCAAGTATATATATATATATCGAGACTATAGCTCGCTCCTTGGAAATCCCTTCGATAACTATCGATGCATGCAAAATATATCCAGGCACTGTCCACTGACTAGTCCTGCTCAGTATGAAAGCAAATATCCCACATCATAAAAATGTACTGCTCCAAAAGGAATAAATTCCAAAAATGCACATAACACCACCCTGTGCGTCTGACGCGCACGGAAATCAAAATCCATATATGCGCTAAACATGTGCACAAAACAACATCTAGGTGCAACGGGTGTGCACGAAGCATCTGTCATAGGCAACATGTGTGCCTGACAGCCAAAACAGGTGCATCTGACATGCACGAAGAATCTCGATTTAGTGCATCTGGTGTGCCCCAAAATCGTATCTCAAAACATGCGCCCAACATGCGCGAAAATCCAAATCGGTGCATCCATCATGCACGAATGAAAATCTAGACCCTGCGCACTCAATATGCACGGAATCACAAAATCCAATAGCAACGTCGAATATGCGTAAGTCCAGTCAAAAGCACGGAGTGCAAGAATCCACATCAATATCACAATCAAAATCGACATACCGAAAGGCATCAAATCGAAGTCAGGTGCAATCGTAATGCACAAAATATAAATCCGGTGCAACAAAGGCACGAAATATAAATCTGATGCGATAAACGCAAGAAACATAAAACTGGTGCGACAAATGCACGAAGTATAGAACTGGTGCATCCCATGCACAAATACCAAGCAATAACTCAAATACGTAAGCAGCAACACCAAGTGTATCCAGATATGAAGAAAATCATAAACGTGTGCAGCTGCGGGCACAAAACACATATCGATGCACTACAAGCACATATAAGCTATACCGAGTGCAAAATCAAAACACTAAAATTACATGAAACTCTGCTGGAAGCGTAAATCAAATCACCAGCATAAGATAGGCATGAAATCACAATCAATACCTCAAGAGTAATAACTCTGCACAAAATATGAATACCCAGTAAGTGCAACCATGGTGCACAAAATCAAATATCAGGAAACTCAGTCATCAAGACTAAATCATGCGAATAGATCGCCCAAAATACCGAAATCCAAAGCAACGGATACGTGATAATCAAATCACAAAATCACAAATCATAATTACCGTCGTCGGTATACCCTCCTTCAGGGTCGAGAAGGTACCGGTACATCCGATGCTAGCGGCGCAAGATATCTACTTGCCTCTTGCTCGCGGCTGGCGTCCTCTGCCTCTGGTTCCTGATCTTTCCTGTAGATTACCAACTCGCAATCCATCGGCTCATCGGCCCGGTCAGGTGTGCTGACAGGAACGATTCCGTTCTTGCACTTCCCTGGTCATCTCTCGGTCAATCCTCACGACCGCTCGTAAAGCAGCACATCTCTGGCGCCGACCTCGGGTCCTCTGAATGCATATCACACATCCGATCCTGGGTGCAACTCTTATTGCAGCAGTGTACTGGAAGGAATCCTACTCAAAGTCTCTTCTGATCTTGCCTAAGCCAAACTGTAAGGAGGCTGGTACTCTGGCGTAATCTTTTCTCGCTCTCTGGACCTCTGCGTCCTTAGTACATCTCCTCGGAAGCTGGTCGCATCTCTGCGCCTCTGTATGCATGTCCGGCCTTTAATCTTAACGGGGTGTAGTGACAGCTCTCCTGCCTCTCGCACGAACTTCTCGTCCCGCTTGTCTGTATCATCGACCATTCGACGTCGCGTCTTTATCTGCACACTGTAATGTCCTCGGCTATGGTCCACCCGAAGTCTCTAACACGGACTCGAAATCACGAACTCAGTATCTTCATCACTCAGTAGAAGATATCTAGCTGAACACATCCTCAGCGTGCATATCGCATCTCTGATGTCAGCGGAGTGGAACGTCATCTCGTCGAAATCTCGTGCGAACTCTTTACTCCACCTTGCTCCAATATCGACTGGTTCGGACTCATCTCATCATGGCTACACAGACTGCGCTCCGACGGCTATGCTCGCATCTGGAGTCTCCCAAGCAGTGTCCCATCACAATATCCGAAAGATGTCGAACCATCCGATCGACTCGTCAGAACCTCACCATCCCCCAAGAGCTCAACAGCTCGGGTACAGTTTAATAGTATCGAGTACATGCCACAGCGTCGGTGGTCCAGCCGTAGAAGGGCAAACCCAAGCCTCACTAATGGCGCCGTGGAACCGCCGCAAACCCTAAGGTTCAAAGGCTTTCACACGGTCATTAAGTCGAGTTAGGATTTCATTCTTCTAGAGGGTCCATAGAATCACCTGCATGTCTTTCCGTATACTTTAAACTTGGAAAATAGGTTCCTGACATTCGATCGTCTCAATCGACTCTCAACGAATCTGCGTGAAGTCGCCTTTAGCTGGAATCAATCTACCTGATGACCTCGCATCGGGGTAAGCGAACTCACCACACGTCCTAGTCATTCATCCTCGGTGACTAGCGACCCACTATCATATCTCTAAGAACATGCCATGCTGCAGTAGCTCCAATCATCTGGGCGGTATCTCATCATTAGCAGCAACAACTGGCTCCTTCATCTATACGCTAAATAGCGCCTCAACCACCCTGGATAAGCGATAATATCAACGGTCATCACAACCTGGCTGGCCTCTATCAGTGGCTCAATCCTCTGGTACCGACCGGTACACCCTAGAAAAACTCGCAACAGCGATCTGTCAATCGCCCAAAGTGCGGAAACACAATAAGACGACGCTTCAAAATGCAATCGTATGCCTCGGGAATCACGCCCTCGTCAGTCCTCGTCCACGACGAGCTCATGCTGACAACTCGAGCCGTAGCTCACTCTGCCCGTACAATCGCGGCAGCAAAACCATAACCAGTATCGATGAAGATAGATCATAGAAAGGAATATAATACAGTGCAGGAAAATGTACAACCTAAGGTTTCTTAAGCGGAGTGGCGTGTCGTAAGTATGCCGCGGAACATACCAACGGTACGTCACTCTACTTTAGTCACCTATTCCATCAACCAAGGGTCATCCTACGCGAAGAAAGTTCGGGTCTAATACCCCCTCGACCAAGTCTAAGTTCCGTAAGGTCAAGCCTAAGTTCCTTATATAGATAACGCCCTAGGCTCCACATAGTCAAACTTAGACTCGAACCAAGGTCAACCTAGCGCTCTGATACCAACTTTGTCACGACCCGAAAGAGCACGTGACTGGCCCTTGAACCATATGAAGTCTATAGGACCCCATCTGATCCAAGTAAGCCAAAAGCCCAGAAATCTAAAACCATTTAAAGAGTAAATAAGGAAAACTGGTTTTGAAAAGTAAAGAAATCATGTTTCGAAAATCAAAGTTTTTAAATAACTAAGCCGAATGTGTATTTTTAAAATGTGTAATCTTTCCTGAAAATTTCGGCAGAGTTTCCTTTGTAAAAACTGGCCCCGAACGGGGTACAACAAGAATAATATGTATATGAGATGATAAAAGGCATCCCCAAGCGGGAGCTAGCTCTTCGTCAAACGACGGTCACAACCACGCATGTAATAATAATATACAACGCCAAAGGGCGAGGATCAAAACCCAAAAAAAAAGAAACTCAAAACAGCCAGAAAACCGTAATACTATTAGCGCGACTCTAAGGTTGAAATAAAACAACACTGTCTTCTAAGTCTGAAACAATAAACAAGTTTTGGTTGATGGAAATTCTAGATACAATAAATAATACATGAGCAATGGCGGTTCTGATACAAAGAACCCACCTACCAACGCAAGTCACCCATAAGGAAGCAGTGTGCCAGAAATGCCGCTATGTAATCTGTACGGCAAAACCTGCAAGAACTGGGGCACAACGGGGGTGAGTTGCCAACTCGTGAATAGAAAATATCTACAAGCAGAGATCGAATGCATGACCCATCCTAGGTCAATACGATCAGATATAAATAAACCTCAATATGAATAAAGCTGAAGCATGCTAAACTGGCAATGTAATCTCTACATGAGTGTAATGCCAAGTGCTCGTGCTAGTGCCTCAGGTAATAGCATGTCATGAATATGAGGTATGATCAATGTAATCAAATCTGCACACTCGTGGATCCCGTCCACTCGTCACCCACTGACAATAACCACCATGCATGTAAATATCATGAATCATGTGCATGGGAAATAATATGAGGATATAACCACCCGTGTCCCTCGCGACACATCAAAATCATGGAACCCGGGGTGCCCAGCATCGACACCCGAAAACATCATGAAAACTGTGCCCAGCATCGGCACGTAAATCCTCATATATCGGGCTCCGTTAGTCCGGATCGGCCCGCGGGCTCTGTCTGCGGTATCGGCCCTCGGCCCCGGCAGTATGCCCAAAACATCTATCGACTCTGGTCGGTATCCTCCGGATAACCGTCAGGTCCAACCAATCACCGGTAGGTACTCGCCCGCCTCCAGGCTCAATCGGCAAAGCTCATCGATCATCTTGCCGAGGGGAACCATACCGGGTCCACCATGTACCCGCAATCGGCTCATCCACGCCTCGATTTGGGTTACACATGTCGCTCTCAGCACCAAGAAAACACATGGTGGACGCACTGAAATATCATATCAAGGGTAACCGGGTTTTTAAAGAAATGACATATTCTCTTTTGAAATACCCTCGGTTCCCAAATCCAGAAATATCATAGAAACAACATATCTCAATGCGTACAGTCAAAGCATGATGTATGCGGCATGTAACAATAATGCAAGCATATCAGTAAGTCATGCAACATGGAATAATAATGTGCACATGTCGAGGGAGACCGCTCTTTTAAAAGGAATCTGTTTTTAAAGAGTATCTTGCGGTTCCCAAATCCCCAATCAAGCTAGAATCATCTATATATGTGTACAGGTATAAGCGTACAATATGCCATGCCAGAATCATATCATGAATGCAATAGTACTATAGTGTAGTGACATGGCAATTATCGATGATGAGTGTGTGAGCCGGCAACAAGTGTACGTGGAACATATGCATCATCGATAATGGTGCTGGTGTCCTAGCAGCATGACTGAAATATAACCACAGTACAAGCGATGCAATGCAAATAGCATGAATATGCGGAATCGAATAATCAACGCAAAAGTAAAGAATCTACACCAATCTGTACACGTCATGCAGGGGTGCCATTTGAAATAAGACGAATCAGGGCTTTTGGAAAAACAAGGGCTACGGTGTTTTAAGAAAAGATACATCATTTGAAAATATCCGTATGACCCTTCTGCCTATCTTTAAAATATCCCCGATTCGTTAGTTTGAAATAGGTATGACTCGGTCCAGTCTAATGTCTACTAAGTAATCTAGACAGGAGGGGTAAGAAACCACCTAATCTGAGTCAAAATATATAGATATGATAGTCGGTGATCCCGCCTCAATAACATATCGTAAGATATCCTCGAGTCATGAGTGCGGATCTATCATCAATATCGGCTCGTACGGTAGATCGTCGTACGGCATCCCAATAGCTGGGTAGGGGTCAATATCACAATACCTCATCACATATCAGGTATCACTATCATCAGATCGCATAATCTGGGGTACTACTCTAAGTCTAGTACAAATCGATACCATCTATAAAAATATGAATGCGGGTAAAGCACATGTCCAAAGGCCCGCTAAAACTATCATATCGCACCTCGAAGACAAGCTATGTCACATCGCCGATCTCACGGCCTCACATCAAGTATCATCTCAAACCACGTATCATCCTCAAATCCCGTATATAAACACATAGTCCCATACCCATGTGTAGATATACGCACCATCATATGCACTCTAATAAATGAAAGAATGAATGCAAGTATGTGTGTAAATGTATGTGTGAGTGCAACCACTACTCTAGGGCTCGCACTATACTAAACCAATATATTCTTATCATCAAAATATCATTATTACCATCAATAACCCTAACAACACATAATAAATATTCGTGTGTATACGTATTCGTATACATCACCACGGACTGCGGGGGTGCTATACGCCATCCACCCGACTTCTCCCCGTAGATATAAATCTACTCACCTTGCTTCTCGTGTGCCAAAGCCGATGTCGCTATCTTCACCTCCTTTGCCTCAACATCACGCGGGGTACCTACAAGTATATCACAATGCTAAAGCACATGAAAATCACATCGGAAACCAAAATAGCACACGCTGCCCGCATAGGTAAAAACCTATCGACTCGCATGTAAACACAATCAAAATCTACTTGTCGTTGACGTCCAAATGCCACCCGACAGGAATGAATCGCCAAATACCAAAATCCATGCTAAAACAAGTCCCAAATTATACACCAACATAGGAAAATCAACCCAGATTTCACCCTAGATGGAATCAGTCAAAACTAGACATACTCAGGGTCAAAACTAGAGGAAATGGGGGCATGCACAGAAAACGAGGCAATTCCTTAAAATACCTTATTTTAGAATTTTCCATAATTTTTCCCCATTTATCTGTATTTAATTATACCAGAATATTAAAATATTCATTAAAATAATATTAAATTATAAAATTTCCTAAAAATCATATTTTATTATTTTGAAGACGTTACACAGGTACTATATTCACCCTCCCTGGGTGATATTGCAGGTTGATGTCAAAATCCGCCATAAGTTCCAACCATCTTCTCTGCCGCATATTCAACTCTTTCTGAGTAAATACATATTTCAGACTCTTGTGATCTGTGTATATGTCCACTCGTTCACCAAGAAGATAATGGCGCCAAATCTTAAGAGTAAAGATTACGGCCGCCAACTCCAAGTCATGCGTCGGATAATTGCGCTCATGAATTTTCAGCTGTCTTGAAGTATAAGCCACAACCTTACCGTGCTGATGTAGAACACAACCTAATCCCTTACCAGAGGCATAGCAATGCACTTTAAAACCTCCAGATTGGTCCGATATGGCAAGGATAGGTGATGATGTCAATCTTGACTTGAGTTCTACGAAAGCTTGGTTGCATGCTTCTGACCACACGAATTCTTCATCTTTACGTGTGAGCTTGGTCAGGGGTGTTGCAATCTTCGAAAATCCTTTGATAAACCTTCTGTAATATCCAGCTAGACCCAAGAAACTTCGAATGTCCTTCACTGACTTCGGTGTCGGCCATTCCCTTACTGCTGAAACTTTAGCTGGGTCCACAGAGGTTCCTTTGCCTAATACAATATGTCCAAGAAAACCAACTTGATTCAGCCAAAACTAGTATTTGTTGTACTTGGCGTAGAGTTGATGTTGTCGTAGGGTTTCCAGGACAATTCGTAGGTGCTCGGTATGTTCCTTCCGACTCTTAGAATACACCAGGATGTCGTCGATGAAGATGACACCAAACCTGTCTAGGTACTCTCGGAAAACTTGATTCATCAGGTTCATGAATATAGCCGGTGCGTTGGTCACTCCAAATGGCATCACAAGAAATTTGTGATGTCCATAGCGAGTTCTGAATGCCGTTTTATAGATATCAGATTCTTTGACCTTCACATAATGATAACCCGAATGAAGATCTAACTTGGAGAAAACGCGACATCCACTTAGCCGATCGAACAGGTCGTCGATGCGCGGGAGTGGATACTTGTTATTTATTGTTACTTCGTTCAAGGCTCTATAATCAATGCATATTCTGTATGAACCTTCCTTCTTCTTTACGAGTAAAACTGGTGATCCCCAACTTGAAGTGCTGGGACGAATCCATTCTTTCGCCAATAATTCATCCAACTGAGTTCGGACTTCCTTCAAACCTTCCGGACTTAACCGATATGGTGATTTGATCACTGGTTGTGCTCCATGTATTAAATCAATGCTGAATTCAAGAGTTCAATCGGGAGACAAACCTGATATGTCTTCAGGAAACACATCGTCGAACTCTCGAACTATTTTCGGCTTTGATCCTTCCTCCGCTTGAATTGCTGCAATTACTGCCTTCTTCAGTTTCGCCTTGTTAGTGCCTGGCTTCAGGGTACGGTCTCCACTTTTGAAATAAAAGACCGGATGGTCTGGAAAACACTACCCTCCTTTGACGACAGTCGATGGTAGCGTAGAAGGTTCCTACCCAATCCATACCTAGAACCACATCGAAGTTCGGTATGTCCAGCACCTTAAAGTCGACATAGAATTCTCTGCTGCAGACGACCACTGGACACATCTTGTATCCTATTGTTGCCTTTATAACGTCGTTCCCTGAACTGACATTCCAGCTGGATACAAGCGGTGTGATTGGAATCGTATGAGTTCGGACGAACCGTTGCGACATAAAGCAATGAGATGCTCCAGTATCGAAGAGTACTAGTGCAGGGAGTGAGGCTACTAAAATTGTACCTAAGTTATGTGGGATATGTTTTAAGTATAAGGAAAATGTATGAATATGTATATATAGATGGGAAAGTAAAGCTTGAAGGAAAAGTGGTACCGGTGATGAATTGGCCGGTGGCTTCAGCCTCTTCCACGGTTATTGTGAAAGCCTGTCGCATCGGCTTATTCCTCCTTACTGGAGGAGCATTCATCTGTCCGTTCCTTGGTTCTTGAGGTATGTTCCGTTGAGCTTGATGGAACTGACAAGGAGGAGGTGCAGTCGGTCCACGAGGAGGTGGAGCAGCTAGTGCGAGTTGTGAAGCAGGTGCCTGGATGGCTGGGCGCTGCTGGTAAATGATTGCTGGTTTGGGTGCAGCATTTGGGTTATGTCTCCGTGGACAAGACCCGATGTCATGAGTAGCTGAGCCGCAGACTAAGCAAAGGCGATTTGTACGCCAGCAGTTTTTCGCTAAATGTCCATCTTTCCCACAGTAGGTATAAAAGGCTGGGTTGAGCCGGTTATTCGGTACCCCCGGTCTCCTGGGCATAAATGGTGGCCTTGAAGAGGCTCCTCCTGCCATCTGAGTGGCAGGGCGCTTCATCCCGGCAGATTGAGGTCTGCCCCTCATCTTTACCACTGCCTCATATCGACGGGCAGCTTTCAGGGCCAATTCGTAGGTCGGGAAATCCCTGCAGCTAACGCAGTTTGGATCTCCGGATCTAATCCTTGCTGGAATCGACGGGCTCTGATCTCATCCGCCGGTATCAAGTGTGCCATGAATCTGTTAAGGTATGTGTTAGCTGTGGAGTATGTGATATTTAAAAATCGAATATTGAGACATATCTTACCTACTGAGCATGGTAAACTCAGCGTCATACTCATCTACTGACTTGGTCCACATCAAACCCTGTTGTAGATGAATAAACTGCTGCTCCATGTCAAATCGGGCAGTCTCTGGGAAGTATTTCACGTCGAACATATCGCGAAACGTCCTCCATTCGATAGGTTGGTCAAGACGGCTTTCTTCCGCCTTCCACCAGACTCGGGTATTGTCAGTGAGCTGCAGCTTCGCAACTCGAACCCAGACGATCTCTGGCACTTGTGCCGCTGCCAGATCATCTTCAATACTCTGAGCCCACTCCTCAGCTTCTACGGGAATCTCTTTTCCTGAGAATTGCTTAGGGTGCAAAGCCCGAAATTGCTTTACCCCCGGGGTTTCCGCTTCTGGACGGTTCATCAACATTGCAGTCTGCTGCTTCTGTCCCTCCAGGAGGCTGCGGATCGCCTCAAGCAGTAACATCTGCTCATTGATCGGAGCAGCGACGGTAGGTGTAAACGATAGAGGCGGTGGAGTGTTGTTGAAGTCGGTGCCAGTGTTGTTTGGGAATCCATAATCTTGAAAGAAAAATTTGGGTTAGGACAGCTTCAAAACATATGAAATTGGAAGATTCAAGAAATATGTAAAAAATGTTTTTAGTTGCTGGTTCTTGTATTATATTGCTCAGGACTTCATGCAAAATTAACCTGCATGTCCATGCAGAACTGACCCACATGTCCATACAGAGCAGACCTGTATGGGCCACCAACAAAACCTGTCACGCCCCGCTTCCCAGTATACGGGTAAGGAGACGCGACGAGGCCGCTACGTATTTACTCAGAAGTAAACACGCTAAGCGTATCTAAGCAATATAAAGTAAAATACACAAGAGGCAAGAATGTAAATGAACAGCAACTTTATTTATTTAACATTCTTTTACAGTACAACTGAAATGTAAATACATGGAATGAAGACAACGTCTAAACAATAGCATAACAGAAATGAAAATTGAAATGTGTATAAATATCTTAAGCTCCGGGTCGAATGCTAACTGCACCAAGTCCTCGGTGCTGGGCTCGATATCCAGTGAGTCCGATCCACCTGACAACATTCCAAAAAAGGAAGAAAATGAATGTCGTCAGCGAACAATCGCTCGGTAAGTCCCAAAGATGAGTAGAGATAGAATAGACAGAAGGAGAATATAAGTTTTAATGTTTTATTATATTATTAACGTTGTTGTTTGTAACTTGGTACAGAAAATGCCAGTGTATATGAGAAGAGTCCCACTATTCCGGAGACTAAGGTATATGGAGCACAAGGAACCATTTAGCCACGGTAAAACGATAATGGATATTTAGGTTAGGTGTATTATGGTTACAGTCTTGTGCCACTTTTAACACCTTCCGTACCAATCTAGCCCTTATAAGCCCCGCGATGTCTTTTGTATTGATTGTATTATTTTGTTATATAGATAGGCGACTTACCGAAACCATGATATCAGTAAATGGAATGGATATAAATGGAGAGTCATGTAGATGGAGTATATTCATGGTTTGGTTCAGTCAATATAGATTGATATGAATTGAATAGATGGATTCATGGATTCATGTTGTATTGTAGTTTATACTTGAATCATATTCAAGTCAGATTGATTAGATTGAGACTCAGTCTGAGTCAGACATTTTTGAAAAGAACTTGAAATCCTGAATTAGTTTTGATGTTATCGGTAACTGCTGCACATGGACGGCAGGATTTGTGTTTTTTTCCAAGACAATTACCGTATTGATAACACTGTTTGTTAGATTGTCTACCTTAAATAGGCAAGCACCTATATTCTCCGGCTCCCTGAGGCTCAATAGACTGGTCCCGCTTAAACCTATGTTTACTAGGGTTCTTATTGTAATTTAACATAACTTGAGGGGTTTTATGTAAAAATAATTTGATATAATTTTCAAAATACACCTCAAGCGTTTAATTATCGTTTTTAGGGTTTTCATAGTTGTATATTTTATAAATGTTAAATTTCTAGTGACTAGAACCTAGTTTTTATAGTATATGGTATTTTATTGAAATATCTGTATTGTTTTGTATTTGGATGGTATTTTCATGTAATGGTGATTCCTTTTGAAAACTTGGAATATTTATATAATATAATTAAAGCAGATATTTTGATAACATATATATATATTTAATGAAAATAATTTTATTTATTTTCTTGTAGAAATCTCATTTTCTAAAGAAAAATGCATAAAAATTCCATCGAGATCGAATGCTCCTTTCGGAGGTTCGCATCTCACTCTACTAGGCTCGAGGATATGCGATAATCCGCATCATCCCGAACGGGATCCTCAAAAGTGGGTTGCAGAGGCGCAATTGCAAGAAATTGTTTAATATATCTTTTTAAAGAAATGATTTTATAAGTTAATGGTATTTATTTGAAATGTCGAATTATCCATAGCCATATTCCCAAATTTCCATCGTGCTATATCAAAGATGTGTGTTGTGATGAGGTAGGTCATTACCTTTTGAATTATCTAAAGGTATTACGGGCATTATGATGATTTATGTCGAAACTAAAGTATATGGTATTTTACTGTAAAATTATGATAAAAGTTGTATAAAAGATTATTTTGAGATGATTCTTATTTTAAAGTGTTTGTTAATGTTTGTTAAACATGATATGAGAGTATTGTATTTTCTTGATTAAGAAAAGTAAAGTTTTGAAGAAAAACCGAATCGGAAGTCGGATTAACTCCGCTTCCGTCGGGTTTTAGTATTGCAAGTTTTTAGAATAGAAGATGAGAGAGGGAGAGGGGACTTACTGGCTTTGGATCAAGAGAAGAGGGAGAGAAATCTACGGAATGCTACGGGGCGTTGTTTCGTCGCCGGAATTTCCTTGGATCGTCGCCGAAATTTCACCCTTTTGTTAAATCCACCTGTACACTAAAGGACTTGAGAATTTGGTAGAGTTTTGATAATGAAATTCTGGTGAGGATGGGTGAAATATGTTGTGGTATTTATAGGAAAAATTAGGGTTTGGTGTATTGAACTGGTGAATTAAAATTTGTATTAAAAATGGATTTAAAGAGGGTATTTTAATTTTCTGGATAATTGCAGAGGAGATAAACAGCTTAGGGGAAGTGGGGTACGCCAAAGGGTTGCAGGGGAAAAGAATGGGGGCATCACCGACGGTTGGATGGGCGGTACCGGGTTTATTGCGCTTTTCGTCGGGCTAACACCGACCGGGGGGAGGGGGGTTAGGTTTGGTGCCACATGTTGGTGTCTCCTCGTATACCCTCATGCACATGTTTAAATAATCAGTGATTTTTCATTCTACGCGTTGTTCACGTGCAAACTTTTGGGCTTCTAAAAGATTAAAAGAAATTTAAATAAAAAATTAATGTGGTTGGGGGGGATTCGATCACAGGGGCTATATCACAACAGTGCAAGGCTTTACCAATGTGCTACAAGTACTTTCTTATTGTTCTAAAATAAAACAAATATTTATAGTATACACATGATTGTAAATACCCCAATTGTACATTAACTTTTAAACAATTTTCTGTACATTGAAATTGGAGTCGTTACACTGCCCTTTGAGATAAGAACCACATTTATAGCTTAAAGTGCTATATTTATCTTAAAGCATTGTTTATGTTGAAACATGTCATGTGTAATAGATGTAGTAGTTATTGTAACAGTTTGAGGTCAGATATAATATTTCAACATAAATATAATAATTTCAACATAAATACAATAATTCATAAAATAAATGTAGTATTTTACAAAATAAATGTACTACTTTAAAAAATAAATATAGTAGTTTATCCCAAAGGGCATTATTGGCATAAAACATTAGTTAACGTACTATAAGGACTAAAACAAAGATTCAAGAGAATTTTGACTAGATTTTTTGGCCATGGAGTACACTTGTTGCTTTTGGACCTTAGGGAGTAAAAAAACATTTTCCCCTATTCTTATTTTTTGGGGTGCGGGGGGGGGGGGGATGGGTTGGGGGGTTGGGGGCAGTGATTGAGGATAAATCCTATGAGTTGAACCAAGTTTTGAACATAAATAAACTTTAAAGGCTTCAACTATAGCCTCACATTCTTAGTATTAGTCCAGAGGAAGAAAGGTTAAAACATCAGAAAGAAATAAGGTATGGTTATTGTTGGGGGTTATGAGCGAATTTTTTAAATTAAACTCGCATATTCCTTTTCATTTTTTTTTTCCTTTGAAACAAATTAGAATTAAATTATTGGTTTTAGACAACACTAACATAATATAAATGTTGATGTGATGAATCAGGTATCGTTCATGCAAGCAAGAAGCCCATGGCAAGGAAAAGAAGTTGAAATTTGTACCTAATTTTATCTACTTTTTAGAGAAGTGAATTTATTACTCTCCCCATTTTGTATTGTATAAGCTCTTATTTCATATTTTCAATAAAATGTTATATTTGGTTGCGTCAGTTGGAAAGGAAAAAAAGACGTGACTTGTCATCATACATCTTTGATGCAAAAGTAAATCAGTGGATTGTCATCTTACAGTTTATGGTGTAATCTTCAGTCTTTATATTTTCATTAACACTATCAATTATATATTGCTTGGTGCGAATTCTTTTTATTACGAATTTTCAATTTCTAGTAGTTCTTATCTCAAAAAAATTCCTAGTACAAGTTCAGGTGCGAGGTGAAATTGATCTTTTGTTTGTGTTATTATGTTTCTAAAATATTTCATCCAATATTTTTCATTTTAAGGATCCACGTTTATCCTGATAAAAGCTAAATTTTAGTGACAACAACATTTATTAGACTTAATAAAAACAAGTAAATTTTAAGAAATGCTAATTTTATTTCATAAAGACTGCTTTTCATATAAGATATTTCTTTTTCCGGCGGGGGGGGGGGGGGGGGGGGGGGTGGGGGCGGCTATGCAGAAGATAGCTGCTTCTTTCAAAAATATAAAAAATAAATGTGCTTAAGAAAACTTTTTCCTATCTTTAACCAGTAATTTGGTGAATATAATAAATGTAAAATACCCTAAAGGCATAATAATCTACTTCTACATTTTTTTTTGCACATGAGGGAACTAACTATAAATTTGGACCAAAATATAATTAGTATCAAATAAGCACAGTCCTGCAATAATTTTTCTCTACTGAGTGTGAAGTTGCCGGTTCGATTCTATAGCGAATCCGACAAGGTTTTTTTCTCTAAGTTTATTTTGAGCAAAAATGTGGATAAATGCAATTTTATCGAAAGATAGAGGAAGGAGGGAAAAAAAAACTATTTCTTGCAGTGTTTATATATTTTAATTATTCATAAAAGCATTTAACAAATTATCCGCTCTGTGATTGGCTGATCGTTTCAACTATTTCCCCCTATGAGATCGCAACCACGATTCAGATCCCTCTCTCTGGTCCTCGATCTCCGCCTCCTTTCTCGCAATCGATCTAAAAAAGGTACTCTTTTTATTTATCTTCTGCTTAATCTCCAGCTCAAATTACTTCGATTTTCCCTCGATCGCTCCGAGTTCACTTCAAATTTCAATGGTCGATTTGAAATTTAATTTAATAGACGTTTGAAAATTGATTGAGTGAGTGAATGAAACGTTAGGGTTTGTAAAAAATGGATTTAATTGCAAGAAACTGAACAAGAATCTAACCTATGGTGAGAAAATTTACTACCTTTAAACCCTAACTTTAGTTTTCCCCATTTCTTGTTGTCTATCGTTAAGATTAGTAGTAAATGGCTTTAATTGAAAGAAACTGAGCAAAAATTTAACCCAAGGGGTAAAAATTTGAAGAAAAGGAAACTGGGAGGGTAGCTAAAACCCTAACTTTGGTTTCATCCCTTTTGGTACTTCCCATTTCTTTTGATAGGGAAATAAAAAGAAAGTTATAATCTTTTTGATATTGTTGTTTCGTTCAGCTGAAAGATTGATTTTTTTTATGGAAGTAAATTTTAGTATCTGTTTGCTGTAATGTTGGTTCCATTTTTGTTCTTTTACTTTATTTTACATTCTCTTTCCATTTGAGCCAACTGGCTAACCTTACCTTTCGATTATGATCTTACTTCAATTGGGATTATTTTGGGGATAAACATAGTTCGAATATTCTCCTGATGTTCACATTCTTGATGTAAGTAGAGATGCTACAACTTATACTGAAGATTTGAATTTTAAGAACATGTTAGCTTTTGTATTATAAAGAGTCAAATTTAGAGACTTGATATGTGCTACATATGTTCTCTATTTGATGTTTCCAGGTTAATTGGACAACGATAAATGACTTTAATTGAAAGAAACTGAGCAAAAATTAGTCCAAGTGTTAATAATTAGAAGAAAAGGGAATTGTAAGGGTAAGAGCTGAAACTCTAACTTTTATTTTCCTCCCCTTTGGCACTTCCCATTTCATCTGACAGGGAAATAAAATAGTTATAATCTTGTTGTTGTTGTCATTTTGTTGAGCTGAAAGATCTATTTTTTTATGGAAGAAATGCATGTTCTAGTGCTATTCTTATCTTCATTTACTTTAACATAATCTTTCCAATCTAGCCAACATGTTTGTTAGATTATGAGATATTTGAATATAACTGTATTAGATGTTATGGTTATAATAAATCAGATAAGTTCTGATTTATGTTGTTCAGATTATGATTAGCGTGTTAGATTGTTAAGATTATTAATTATCAGTTAGTTATGTTATGAGGTGTATAAATTGAGATGATTTATCTCTTAATAAGATTGATCGGGTTTATTGCTTTCTTATCATTGTATCAGAGCCAATGGCTCGATCCAAAATTTATCTTCATTTATATTTTTAGTTTATTATTCCAAAATAAATAAAGTTGTGTCAATAATATCTAATTCAGAAATGAGTTCTCTCAGTTTGATCATAAGCAGTTGCTTCCATCAATATCAAGTCCAAGCAGCTATTCTTTTTTTTTTTTATGACGTCTTCTAGCAGCACGATCTTCCGTCCAAGCAGCTATTCTTTTCTTATGACGTCTTCCAACATCATGATTTTCTTCTTTTAGCATTTCCAGCGAAAGAGACTGCGGATTATTCGGTTCACCTTGCAATTCGCGGAAGAGACCAAAGGGTATTAGTCTGCCATGCTTAATGTTTTAGATCCATCGTTCTACAAGTTGCATATTTTGGTTCAAGATATTGTTCAAACTCTCGGTTATCCACCGTGAGCTTGAGGTGGCTGTTAGATATGAGATATTTGAATATAATTGTATTAGATATCATGCTTATCATAAATCAGATAAGTTCTGATTTATGTTGAGATTATAATTAGTGTGTTACATTGTTAGAATTATTAATTATCAGTTAGTTATGTTATGAGGTATATAAATTGAGATCATTTATCTCTTAATAAGATCGATCGAGTTTATTGCTTTCTTATCCTGGTAGAGCTCGGGTGTTCGCTTGTCCACATTGCACAAGGGGCTTGAGTCTTCGTTGACATGTGACGTGAGGGGGAGTGTTGAGAATGTGTTTAACATAGTCTCACATTGGAAAAACCGTAAGATGCATATGGGTATAAGATATAAGATGGGATAAACCTCCGAAAGGCTCGAGTCTTTTGGATGGAGTCCCACTATATTAAAAGCCCATGTGCATCCATAGTTGGGCCCATTGGGATGGGCCCAAAACTGAGTTTAACACTATTTATCTTTCTATTATGATCTCTAGCTTCATCGGGGATTTTTTTGTATTTTGTTTTATTTATTTTTTTTGTGTGTTTTTGGTTGTATTTTTTTGAGGTGTGGGTGTGTGTGTGGGTGGGGGTGGGGGTTAAACATAGTTTAAATTGATGCTACGACCTGAAAATTTGAATCTTAAGAATGCATTAGCTTTTGAATTATAAGGGGTCAACTTCAGAGACTTGATATGAATGATATATGTTTTCTGTTTAATGTTTCCAGATTGTTTGGACAATGGTAAATGGAATCTTACGTGCTTTTTAATAGGTTAATATTGTGCTACGTTTACAATGAAGAATGTATAAACGAAGGCGATCTTTCCCATGAAGCTATACTAAATGAAGCCATCAAAGGCGTGGCAGCTAGGCACCACAGATATAAAAGTAATGCCTACGCCTCGCCACAGATCCTCATCGAAAAGGCCTTTATGGATCATCGTCTTGGTTTGCTTGGTGTGTGTGTCGTTGATTGGGGCTTATGTTTACCCACCACAAGGTTTCTCTGCATGCTACTTGTCTTCAAACGTTTGTAGTCCTTTCAAGGATTGGCTTCCTCCTGAACCAGTCAAGGAGTACACTGACGATGAGCTCGTTGCCCGTGTTGTTGCCAGAGACATTCTTTCTATGCCGTCTGTCCAATCAAAGAATCCCAAGATTGCTTTCATGTTCTTGACTCCGGGTTCGCTGCCGTTTGAAAAATTGTGGGAGATGTTCTTTCTGGTATTCTGCATTACTTGATATTTCTACAATCACTCTACTTTAATTAGATAAATTTATTATTTCTAATCTATACGTAGTAATGTAGTATATATTCACTTTACTGTAGTATAAGTTGCATAAGTGTCGTAAATAATGAGGCAGAGTTTTGTCGTCATTAATCTGTTTCATTCATAGATATGAAGATTATAGATTAATTGATAATTGCATGGTTAATATGTAGTCCAGGTATAATTTCCAAAAAGAAAAAGAAAAAGAAAAATTGATCCCTATTTTACTGCGATATGTCTCTAGATCTATGACGGGTGTTAATAAGATGTTCTATGACATCGTTATACATAGATCCTGTTCAATTCATGCATATAGAGGACTGTACTGAGTAGTTTGGGTCTCTCTCTCTCTCTCTCTCTCTCTCTCTCTATATATATATATATATATATATATATATATATATAGGAGTCGTTTTAATTGTTCTTTGTGTAGCTAGGTCCTAAATGCCTCGCCATAGGAGTCAGTTCCCTTTACTTGCTTAAGCTCTTCTTGCAGTCTTTCGAGCTGGCTATTAAATATTCTGTTTTCTAAAGTGGATGCTCTTAAAAAAAATCTAGACATGAACTTTTTAGAGATGCACTCAATCATGTTATTCTGCTGTATCTGTTTAAGCAGTTGGCACTATTGGAATACATCATATAAATTTTGTGTTCAATGCTGTAGGATTGAAGTGGATAGAAAGCAATACCAGGGGTCTCAACTAATAGTCTATTCTAGAAAACACATATTGGTGAAGATAATTCCTTCATTATGACAGAATCAGCAATATATCAAAGAAGGTTAGGAAGTTTTCTAGTGGTGGTGTTAACTCTAGTCGCCTTCATAGTTTATATTTAAAGTTTAAGTTTTGAGTAGTTGGAGTGTTGGGCTTTTGATGAGAGTACATGGGCTTTTGATATAATGAGGTTCTATCCAAAAGACTTGAGGCAATTGGTGGGGTGCCAGATACGAGGTTCTATTTGAAAGCCACGGGAACGAACCGGGCTCTGATACCATATTTAAAAGTTTAAGTTTTGAGTAGTTGGAGTGTCGGGTTTTTTGATGAGAGTACATGGGCTTTCGATTGAGTGAGGATCCATCCAAAAGACTTAAGCCAATTGGTGGGGTGCCCATGTATATCTTATACCGATGTAACTCTCTTTGGTTTTCCCATGTGGGACTATTATTCCAACTGTTTATCATCTAGCAATTGAGCTCATAAAAATCTGAAGTTTTTATTAACAGAATAGTCGCATCATAATATTATATTAATTAAGCAGACACACGAAAATATTTACAAGAATAGGCTTCCCAGAGTATAAGATATGACCATATAATTGGGAGTTAGAAATCAAATTAGTTTCTTCTCAATGAAATGTACGAATATCCTCTGCCATTTAATTTATGCTGGAGGCTGCCCTCTGTGATTTGCTTACTGTATGTACAGGGCCATGAAGAGAGATTTTCTATTTATGTGCATGCATCAAGAGAAAAACCAGTACATGAGAGTTCCTTATTTTTTGGAAAAGATATTCGCAGCGACAAGGTACTTGAAACTTACCTTATGATCTAATCTTTAATCTATATGCTGAAATTAACTCAGAATATTCTTGTTTTAAAGGTCAACCTGTGTTAAGAATGAGAAAAAGAAGAGCATGCATGTTTTTCTTTTGTTTCTATTATTAAAACATATGTATATGCATCATTATTGCAACAGGAATAGATATTAACTGGTGTGATGTTAATTTGAAAAACGCATTCCGAATGTTATGTTGGTGAACACATATCAACATCATGCCTGTTTTCCTCGTTTTCTTAATGCCAAATAAACATTTGAAGGGCGTATTTAATCAAAGTAACTTTAGTTTCAGAAAACTGCTTCATGGGGACTTGCAAGGAATCAGGACTAGAAATATTGTTGATGCATCCCTTTTTCATGTTTATTCAGTCTACCAGTTTGAATATAAGAATTAGTTTACTTCCATATATTTCAAGTTCAGTGTAAATACATATATTTGTGTTCTGTAACATTAACTTTATGACATCCTTGGATCAGCACAATCCGACTCCAACAGTCATGTCAAAATTTTATTTTGTTGATAGATGCTCTGATCTGCTTGGATCTGGGACACTTGTTTGTCTGGATATTAAAGTAGAACAGGCTCATTTACTATTGTATTTAAACTGCATTCAGGTTTCTTGGGGGAAAATTTCCATGGTAGATGCAGAGAGAAGACTTTTGGCAAATGCTCTCGAAGACACTGATAATCAGCATTTTCTTTTACTTTCTGACAGGTGATTCTGTTGAGCTGCTCATTGATTTTAATTTACATAAATGATCTTTTTATCATTATTTCTAATATTTATCTTCCATGTGTTACAGCTGTGTACCACTACATAATTTTGACTATGTTTATGGTTATTTGATGGAAACAAATGTTAGCTTTATTGACTGGTTAGCCTGCTTAAACATATTCTGTTATACATATTTTTTTTTGTTTTGAATCGACTGCTTGCATCTTGTTTGTCTTGTTGAGTTACATTCCCTTATTTTTCAGTTTTGATGATCCTGGCCCACATGGTACGGGCAGGTATTCCGAGAACATGTTGCCTGAGATTGAAAAGAACTACTGGAGGAAAGGTGCACAGGTATGGGAAATAAACTATATTTTTATCCAAAAAAGAATTCCACCAAGAATGGTGGTGATTTGCAAAAATGACTCAGATGCAACAAATGAACGTGATAATAAAAACGGTAACCCTATAAATGTGAGACACCATTTAGAATTGTAGTTCGTAATTCATAGAGCTTCATGTACAGCAGAGGATCAATTCAGTTAATTTATATTGATTTAAAATAATGGAATTTGTTGCGTGGCTTGACATGCTACATCCTATCCTTTGTGCAAAATTTATATTCTTTTCATCGTCCTGGTGGTATTATCGTGATTGTGGCTCATTGGCTTACTTTGGATCTAAAGTGCATGTTATCATGCTTCTTTTAATCAGCAATTTTTTCTCAAACAGAAGTTCTCATTAGTGTAATCCAAAAGCCAAAGCAGAAAAAACTTACAACTAATATCGATAAGTACATAAATTCGATCCTCCCTGGGTTAAGACCATATATATAAATAGTTCATTCATCTGCATTCCATAGTAGTCGCTGCATCAATCCACCCAAAAAGTGGTTCGACTAACTTCAATTTTTAGATTATTCCTCATGCAATTAGAATATCACCTCTCTATTGATTATAGTTCATTATGATGGTAACAACCTTGCTATGCTCTTTTCTACTGTCATCATTTTCATCAATCTTCCTTCTTACGCCTCTATTTAACTTCATCAGTAATGCACATTTATACGTCAGCCTAGTCGCAATTGACTTTTTAAGAGATTTAGCTCGCATATCCTAAAATTTTCTGGTTCATTTCATATTGCAGTGGTTTTCAGTCAAGAGGCAACATGCCTTGCTAATCATGGCTGACAGCTTGTATTACACAAAATTCAAGCATTATTGCAAGGTAGATCCCTGTTTGGTTTTTTCACTTTATCTGCCTTTTTATTTGTTACTCAGTCTGTTCTTAAAATTCTACTTCCACAATCTTTTGGGTCTTCCTGTAGATTTTAAATGCTTCATGCCTTTGAATAGTTAGTATATAGTTTGGATTTTTTTTATCTCCATGGATAGATAGTGTATAAATTTGATGGAAACTGTACACGTGCATGTGGATGACAATGTACCATGCATCCAAAGGCAGTGGCGGATCCTCAACCTGTTGTCAGGTGGGGCAAAATTCATACTGTAATATTTCTGAATTAACAAACATACACGAATCATAGAAAAAGAAGAAGATTTACCTATTAACAACTACCAAATTTTCATACAAAAATTTAACTTCACTAGAATATAGATCTCATAAACTAAAAAATGGTGTCCATGTACATTCTTTCTTAGAATATTCAGATAATTTGAAATTGTTATGGCTAAACATGAAGTTCTATAGCAAGTATTAGTGTGAAGAAGTTATTTGAAATATAAATTGAGGATCTAAATGCAAATATGGCCATGAAATAGTATAGAGAGCACATAACCTCACAAGCCCCACAAAATAAAGGAAAATAATCAATTTGACTTTGTTCAAATAAGATTTTTAGCCTAGAGAGTCTATAACCAAAAAAGAAATTCAAAAAAACAATTAAATAATTTGAAATTGCAATGTCAAACATGAAGCTCTAAATAAAACATTAATGTGAACAGTTATCTCAAATAATAATTTAAGAAGAACAAAACATTAATGTGAACAGTTATCTCCAATAATAATTTGAGAAGGTAAATACAAATAATGATATAAAATAGTATAAAGAGCCTAAAACCTAAAATGAAAAATGAAAATAAAAGATTGGGTTCCTCAAGATTCGAATGCACACCAGGAAGGGGCAGTCAATCTCTTTACTTTCCATAGCAAACCAAAATGACAAAGTTGGAATGTGTTAGGTTAGCTTTCTTTCTGCTTTAGTATCTTATTTTCTTTATATATATGCATACCAATTACCGAAATCCAGGTGAGGCAGCCTCCTAACCTCGCCCCTTAAACGATTCGCCCTTGTCCAAAGGGGGTTGATTTCAAAAAAATAAATAAACATCAAGTATAGTTTATGTTCAACTTTAAATTAGTGGTTTACTAATGTTGATATAGGACTAACCCTGTTCCTTAGTTAGAAAAAGAAATAGTATGCCTTCTTGATGCGTAATTTTCTACAGATTGCACTAATATGTTTTATGTTTTGACTGTCACAGCCAGGTATGGAAGGACGTCGCAATTGCTATGCTGATGAGCACTATTTGCCAACATTTTTTCATGTTAGTATATAAAATATAGATAATTTGTAGTTTACTAGATGCTTGAAGATATTTGCCTCTACCGCCTGTAAAAATAACCTCAAAATTGAACCTAAGAATCCATTGCGACCATTCAATTGTGGACCCTGTCTATGGGATTAGATGTAGGGCCCACAATTGGACAGCTCCAGTGCATTCAGATGCTATATGCAGGAGATTGATCATTTCAGATGCATAAATCTTCTCTATTAATCTAGTAGTTATACTAGAGTTGAACCCTACGCGATGCGCAGGATTTACGAATAATCCATGAAATCTTTGTACATTGGAAAAATTGATTATATAAAGCAATACTTATATATGGTTCAAGGTTTATCGATGTGAAAGTCTATGGTATTTTTTATTAGTCCATGATATTTATTTGCAAAAAACAAAGGCCGTTGTATTTATATGAAAAATGGTTAAAGCTCATAGTATTTGTTTCTAAAAAATAAAATACATGATATTTATCCATATCTCGTTGCATTTTCTATAATGAACAAAATTCATTATAGGATTTTTAGAAAATCAGATTAACCAAATATTGATCTTAGTATTTTTTTAGATAAATATCATAGAAACTAAATGCCAAAAACTTTCTTGAATGCAAAAATTGACGAAATCGCAAGTTCTTTTATTTTTATTTTACTTATTATATTTTTATAGCTTTCAATTCATATGAAGATAAAATATGTATTTATTTGCAAAAATTTTAAAACCCACATTTATTATATTTATTATTAAGCTATGCCCATAGCTAAATTTACATAACTACATTTATAATATCAATTTTTGCCCATAGCTAAATTTATATGTTTGCCCACACCATCAAAACTCCACAATACTTGATGTGAAGGGAAAAATGGGAATCCAAAAGCCCCCATGGCTAAATTTATATGTTTGCACACACCACCAAACCATATTCTTCAAAATACCAACATAGTCCAAATTTGATGTAAGAGTATAGGCAAAGTCAAGGGGCAAAAGTGGAAATAGCTAAATTTTCACTTTTGATACCGCTTTATATTAGTGTACTAAACTTCAACCCCACGTGTAACGCGTGGGACCAAAGATAATTTAAAATGTTTATAGATGAATCTGTATATTAGACGTAGTTGTTACAACTTAATATGTAAGCAATATGGGATAAAAGAATGTATAGATCCAGCTTCTTCCAGCTCAAAATAATATTCATGATTTAAAGTTTTTATGGATTGTAATATTTCTTTATAAACACCGTAGATTTGGAAAAATTAATAAAGCCAACATTTATATTTAGGTTTGTATGAATTATAATTATATTTAGGTTTGTATGAATTATAAACACTGTATATTATTTGTTTTTGATGGAAAAAATATTATGGAATATAATTAAAAATGAATAATTATATACTTTATACCATGCGTTATAAGTAATTTAATATGATTTAAACTAAAACTATTAAAATATTTGGGGATATCCATATAATAAACTTTTAGTAAATCTTATATGATTCAACTTTCACCATTTTATGGAAATGAATAATTGCCATTCAATAACTCATAATTAATGATTAACAACATATTATCACATACACTAACTATAATAACTAAAAACATTTTAGCATATAACTATTTATAATAATTGATAAAAAAAACTTAGTAGGCCAACTAAATATTCATTTTTTGGGTCTTTTCATAATAGGTCAATAGCAAAGTGTATGAAAGAAGTATGGATAAAGAGAAGGGTAAAATAAGAAAAGCCAAAATTAGTGTTTTGACTTGCAAAAGATTCTTTGACCAACCCAACTTTGTATTAGATTAATTAGACTTTGATCCCACGCATATTTTTTGCCATGTTTAAAAAAATACAAATATTATTTTGTATTGATTTGTTTAAATTATGTTTGAAAAATAGATATACGATGTTAGTCACATTACTTTTTATAGACAAATTTGTAAATTACATACAGTTGTAACATGTAAACACTGCCGAATAAAAAGTACACAATTATATTGTTTATTAAAAATATTTTATGATAACTTAAATCTTAGTTTGATATTTTACGATTGCACAAAAGCATTTGCTACATTTTTTAAATATAAATACTATATACTTTGTGACTTGTAAGTAGATACCAAGAACAAATTGATTGCTTTATAAATAATATGTTTCGATGTTTTTCGATTAAACAATCACAAATACAGATGCCAAGCTTGTATTATGCATTATGAACTAATGTAAATAACAAACTATGTCAATATTTTAGTTACAAAAATTCTCTGTCCATGAATCCATTAGCAAATAATTTTTTAAATAACGATGATTATTTGAACCCTGTGAAATTTTAGCATCAGTTTTAAAGCAAGTAGAGTTTGTATATGCAAATGTAAAGCAATTATTGTTATTTAAAATATTCTTGTTTTCATCATATTTGGAAAAATGATATATCCTGTTAGTTATTTTTGTTAAAAATTGAAAAAGTAAACCTAGGGCAATGGGATAAAAATTGAAAGCAAAATAATTAAAAAATACTATCATTTAAAGATTAAAAAAATGAGCCAATGGGATTTGCCAAAAAAAGCCATCCTAAAATTTGAAAAAAATTACTTTAACAAAATTGCTAAAGTTCCATATAACGGTGATATCGTCCCAAAGGTAGATCTTTGCAAGAAACTCAATCATAAACATTATTCAATGATTAGAATAAAAAATAAAGAAAAATTTACTTGATTATTTTTAATTATGGGAAGTTCTTTTTTTTTTCCTGAAATCTATGGGAAATTCTTGGGAAATAACTTTTTAGCCAAATGAAATAAAATAAAATAAAAATTATTTAAAAAATAGCCACAAATAAATATTTCAATGTTCTTGGTCATCATATTTAATGTGCTCTTTGGAAATGAATAAAGAAAAAGGATATGGAAATAAATATGAAAAGAGGGAAGGGCAAAAGCGGAAATACCAAAACTAGTGCTTTGACTTGCAAAAGATTTCTTGACCAACCCAACTTTGTATTAGAGTAATAGATAGATTGGTATTTATTATGTTTCTTCAATTCTTCAGACAATTGACCCGGGTGGCATTGCAAACTGGTCAGTGACTCATGTCGATTGGTCAGAAGGTAAATGGCATCCTAAAGCGTATAGGGCTCAGGATGTGACCTTTGAGCTCCTGAAGAACATTACGGTATATGGTCTTAGGATACTAATTATCTTTCTTGTTGGCAATTGGCATATGCACAATCAAGTAACATTAAAGTCTTAAATTTTATGGTATTCATTTTATTTGCAGTCCATTGACGAGAGTATACATGTCACAAGTGATGCAAAGGTAAGTACCCTATTCCATGATCTCAGAACTACAACATGATGCACTTTGTTGCGTAACATGTGACCTCTTTATACTGTTGTGGACTATCCAAGTTAGGTTGGGAGCCAAAGTATAGAGTATTTTGTTGTTCAAAGTGTCTGCTTTTGTTCTCTGTTATCATATATGTACAGAGCAAATGGGCAACCCCCCCCTCCACCCCACCCCACCCCAACAAAAATACACAGACACAAAAGAAAGAAAGAAATGAAAAATATGCTGAGATGAAATTGTAATGAAGTCATATCAATCCAAAGAAAACCCCCTCGATGAATTCTGGTTTAACTCTATATTGTACTAAATCACATACCTATATCCACGAATTATAGAATGTGTTAGGGTTCAAGCTTTATATAACCATATATTGGATCATCTTCCTAATCAATTATGTATTATAATATTCCATCCTTAATCATGTGAAAAGTGTCACTGCCTTTACGTTGTGTTTATTCTCTCTGCCTCTATCTAATTTACAAGTTGGTGGGCTTTAGTTTTTGAAATGACTTCGCAGTAAAGACTTCAGTTGCTTCCATTTATTCTGCAGTATATCATATGTGAAATAGCCACAATGTCAATCCTTGCTTCAATGATGATATTGCAGAGAAAAGTGATGGTGAAACCATGTTTGTGGAATGGAATGAAGAGGCCATGTTATTTATTTGCCAGGAAATTTTACCCTGAAGCCCTTGATAATTTGATGCATCTATTCTCAAATTTTACAGCTTTTTGAGTGATTTGCATATGGTTATCACTTGCTGTGGCTTAGTATCTTTGATCTTTGCCTCTCATCCTCTGATTCTCTGTATCATGAGAGCCATTGTAAAGTTCAGAATTGTGTGTAGATTTATAGGCTGGGCGCTGCTTGGTGTTTTTCCTATTGAACAAACAATTTTGTTAGTCATTTAACTGCTACTATGACATGATCAATATTTTTTTCCCTCAGAAACAGAAGGAAAATATTCTTGTATTTGGACTTCATTATGATATGAGATATTGTTTTTTTTTTCTTTCCAGGTATTGTGTTGCGTTTATGTGATATTAAGAAACTTAATTTTTTTGGACCTCAGTTACATTAGGCTGAGAAGGAGTTGAAGGAGATGCATTTCTTCAATGAAGTTGTTAATCTTTGACTATTATTTCACAGTTGACATTGTTATGGTGAGGGATCTTTTGACTTTTACATAGCTACATTTTGGTTCTGACTACTAATTGTTAAGTAAAATTGCATGTGCTTCTAAAGCATTTAGTTAACTGCTTCACATTTGATGTTGATATCACCTTACTTCAAGCGAGGCTAATTTCCTGGTGGTACTGATCACCAGCCATTTAGTATCTTATCAATTGACTAATTTATCTATTTTAGTGAATTGAAATTATGTAGTATGAAAAGATCACAGAAGACTTGGAAAAATAACTACAACTTGAGGAAAACATGGGAAAAGCAATAGAAACACACGGGTGAAGCAATGGGACATGTAACAATTGAACATAGCTCATGTGATAAGAATTCTCTCTCCAAGAAGCAATGGGACATGTAACAATTGAACATAGCTCATGTGATGAGAATTCTCTCTCCAAGAAGAGAGGTAGTAGTTTTAATTCCTGAAGGGATGACATTTTAAAAATAACATCTGCAACCAATAATTTACATGCTACATTAGTATGTGGTTTGAACACGTGATAAAAATCACCAAGTATATTGGTTACAAAGTCGGATATAGTAATCATAGTTAACAAAAATAGAAGAAAGTAATAATCTGTAAATTTGGAAATGATCACGATGATGTTATTATATTGGAAAGTTACCCTTTCTTGAACAAAGTACGAGACTTTTTGATTAAATAACAAATAATAATATTGAGGTGACAATTTAGATTTCTCATTCAATTTATAAGATAAGTTTGAGTTGATGGACTGTTTCAATTTGTAAGCCACCACCAAGAGACAAGAGGGGAATCATAAACTAGCATTGTCCTAGCTAGCATGTGTGAGATCCCTAGTGGCATCCAATCTTGCCTCTAATTTCTTTGTTTTCATGCCCACAATTTTCTATTAATTAATACCCTACGACCCACTGTTACCAAAATATATTGCATGAGTGTTGGCCTTTTGTGTGCCCCTTGTCTTTTTCTAACTTACATCACATTGTTTAAGCAATTGGCTTGTTTAGGCCTTAACTGTTTGGAGACTTAATTAGCCTATTTCTACCCAATTAACATGCAACATTAATTTTATACACACACACACACACTTTAATTTATATTTCCAATCATGATAACTGAAATTGCTTTAGCTCAAATGATATATTGTACACCTTACTCTCCTAGGTCTAAAGTTCAAATCCCAAAAGAAATTTTAGCACTACGAATTGTTGGGGTTTTGGTTTGAAAGCTTGCAAGAAAAAATTGTATGTTAAGCCAAGAATTTGATATTTGGACATTTGTTTGATAGTATTTTTCTATTAGTTTCCACTATGATGTAACGTGTTTGAATTTCACTACGCATGACAAATGTATTTTTATACCCGGAAATAATTTTTCCTTTGTTTTATAACTAAAACGAAAGTGGGAATCTATGCGTTTCATTAAATGAAAGTTTTATCGTAATCGATGCAAGCTAAAAAGAGAGAAGAAAAGGAATAAACATAATTACATATGTATACAATCTCATATATCATATTCATAAAACTAGTAAAAGAAGGAAGTTGCAACCATCCTGTTCACATAAATGATAAACCGAACATGACCGATCACACAAGACGAAGATGAATATGAAACTTTTGAAATAATTCAAAATTTTGAGTGTGTTACGTATCAAAGGATCGAAAATTTCAAAGTGGGTGTCTCCAAAGAGTTGTACAAAATGATTTTGAAACTATTGAATCTTGACATCTGTAATCTGCTAAGCAAATATGCCATTGCAACAGTTAATTACAAGAAAATGTTTGTAACAAAGAGAAATACATGTAGAAAAGGACATGCATGAAACTAACTTTGTTTCCAACTTGGAATCCAACTCCATTTGGCTCTTGGGATGTTTATTTAACAAGCTAGTGTTCTTATGAGTTAATAGAGAGGACTTCTATACAATCAAAGAATCAAACAAAAACGAGCACCAATCAAAATTCGTTCTTTGATGTTTTATTAGTTTTTATATTGTCGAAAATTAATAAAAGATTTGAGAAGTTTTTATTTTTCCTCTATTTTATCTTGGAAACGATTCCCTTGGGTGGCCATGTTGGATTTTTTGAATCATCTGTTGGTGTATAGGTTTTAAATTTGTGTCATTCTTTAGTCAAGTATAAACAGATATGGTAGCCTGAGAATACACAATTATTGATATATTATTAAATTATTTTTAATTACTTGTATACAAAAAGAAAAATCCATTTATAATCAACTCAAATCTAATTTAAATTAATTTAATTTTAACCATATGTGTATCGGCATACCATATAATGAGGTGGAACTAGAAACGTTTTAATTCTTATAGGGTGCAGCATCATCGTTTAACAATGCTTATATGGATCTATGAAATATGATACCGCTATGATGAGATATGGAATTATAGGGATATGCGTCTGTTAAGCTATCTTGACTCCACATGTCACCATGGGCGTTGAAAACCCAAATAGAGAAGTTCTTTTAAAAAAGTTAAAATAGAAACACCGAAGATATGGTGATTTTTACTATTAAATTTTGGGTGAAAAGAGTCAACAGAAAACCAAATAATATATGTCTATTTCCAAGGTGATATCATCTTATTAGTAAAGAAATGAGGTTAATTAACATTTCCATAATGCCCTCGTCTTTGTTGATTCATCCATTATATTATTCAATGAATTAATTATGACCCGTTTTCGTTTTCTTATAAGAAAGAGGAGCCTTATCTGTCGATTAGTATATAATGGAGAAATTAATACAATCCCTCGTGCATATTAATTAATTGGACCATATCTATCCTACAGAACCTACGCTAGCCTAATTATAAACCTTTGCTTCATTCCCATCGTCAAGAAAAGTATATTATTAAAAAAACAAAAACATGTTTCTCTTTGAATAAGCTTCAAATTTTATATTAAAGTGAAACTGATTATCATATACATTTGCTTCTAATAATCGACAGATAAGATAATAGATAATACTGACTCGAGCTACTAAATATGTTTTGGCAAAATTAAGGGGAATACGTGACAGGTTGCGATGCAACGCTATGGGTGTGTTCCGCAGCGGGATGCGTAGGCCCGCAGAATAGGGCACCAAAACAATGCCATGCATACGTCAAATACAAAAACAAGCTAAGGGGTTTTATTTCCTTTTCCATAAGAATAAAATAACTCCAACGTATAAATTTAAACAAAACCACTAACAATTCTTAGTTCTTACATCTCTCTCTCTCTCTCTCTCTCTCTCTGAGGTCTCAAAATTAAATGCGCATGGGTTGCACCTTAACACGCTGCTTCAGCCCCTCCCAGTCCTACGACGACTGCGTCCGAGTGATCCACGTCAATGGCTACATCAAAGACTTCCTGTCGCCGGTCACCGCCTCCCAAATCACCGGCAAGCCCGCCATCACCAGGCACGTGCTCTGCACCTCCACTCAGCTCCTCTCCGTCGGGGCCCAACCGCTCCGGCCCGCGGACCGTCTCGAATCGGGCCGGATCTACTTCCTCTTACCCTACTCTGTTTTACTATCCGACTTGTCGCCCGTTGAGCTGGCCCCGCTGGTGGTGAGGCTAACCGCGATGGCGAAACGGGCGGGTGCCCCCTTGGACCCGATAAAGGCCGGGCGGTTACCGGATAGTGATAACGGGTCGGGTTTGGAGAAGGCAAAGGCGGCGAGGTTGCAGTGTCGAACGTGGGAGCCGGTGCTTGAGACGATATGGGAGAGCTCGTGCCGGAGGGATCAGTCGGCGATGGGGAGTTATGAGAGCGTGCGAGACACTTTGGAGCGGTGAGAGAATCCTATAGAGCTCATACTCAAAAGCCAGTTATCTGCGGTCTATGTTGTAACATAATGATGGATGAGATTGAGTCGTCAAATCTTAACCATACGTGTATTTTAACATTAGCAGCGGATAACATATACATGGGTGTAATTTTGAAGCCTAACTTTCTTTCTGTAAGAGATATTTGAATATACCTGTATTAGATATTATTGTTATCATAAATAAAATAAGTTCGGTTATGTTACTGAGATTATGATTAGCGTGTTAGATTTTTAGTGATTAGGATTATTAGTTATCGGATAGTTATGTTACGAGGTGTATAAATTGAGATAATTTATCTCTCAATAAAATTGATCGGGTTTATTGCTCTCTTATCATGGTATCAGATCCAATAGCTCGATCCAAAATTAATCTATCTTCATTTATATTTCTTTTATCTATTATTCCAAAATAAATAAAATTGTGTCAATAATATCTAATTCAGACACTACTACAAATAAGGGTTGTCCCTACGGATATATGCGTAGGGGCGAAAAAATACCCCGTAGGTGCAAAGGCCGCAGGTGCAAGTTGAGGCCCTGAACTTGTCCCTACGTGCAAATTCTTGCCCCTACGGATTTATGTGTAGGTCCTGTTGCCCCTACGGATTAATCCGTAGGGTATAAGATTTTATATTATTTACGGTTTTTTTTAATATATTACATATACCTACGGATATAACCGTAGGTCCAAGTACCTGCCCCTACGGATATATGCGTAGGTACTTGTCCGTAGGGGCAAAATATCAGGATTCCTGATATTTTGCCCCTACGAATAACGCCGTAGGGGAGAGGCAGTGGCCCCTACGGATATGTCCGTAGGGGCACACCCAACCCCCTGGCACTGAGATCATGGGGGAAATATCAGTTACTGCTGATATTTTGCCCCTACGGATATATCCGTAGGGGCAAAATGTTTACCTACGGATTAATCCGTAGGTACATATTATCTGTATTTTTTTTTTAAAAATGGGCTGCTTGATTTTTTCCCGTCCTGTGCACAATAATATATACATCAATCAAATCATATATTGCAGTATTCATAATCACATCTCACGCATATATATAATATAAAAAAGAAACCCAAAAACTGAATATGATATAAATACAAACCAATATCAATATCGTTTCAAAATGTAGTACAATGTGTATGATATAAATAAATACATGTTTCAAAAAATAAGAACCAAAAAGCTACCCTAGTTCGGTCCAGCTCCACTTCTGAATAACGATAGAATAACGCGCGCCTGCTCCTCGGTCAATAAACTCTGCAATTCGTCGCGAGCGGGAGTCTGAGCGGCATGTGGAGCTGGCGATGTGGTCTGCGCAGACGCCGTCGAGGTAGTCGCTTGCGGAGCCGCGGCTGCAGGAGTCTGAGTGGGCGGTGGAGCTACAGGAGCTGTCTGCGGAACCGCAGCCGATGTAGTGGCTTGCGGAGCCGCAGCCGAAGGAGATGCATGTGGAGGCTCGGCCGATGTACCCTGTCGCGTCTGGACCTAACGTGTGTAATAAGCGTGTAAGGACTGTGTATTATTCGAATTCGTATCATTATTAAGTTATTTCGAAACCCCATTTGGATATCTAGTTTGTTATTTATTTTAATTACATCTGTATGTATGATTAATCAAACTTAAGTCTAAAACCAAATAAGCTCAAGCTACGTACTAATTATGGATATGTTGATATCTATATAATATGACATGATATTTTACTATAAAGCAGTATGCATACCAGCATCTCCTTCAACTCCTGAACGGTGGCCCTTAAGCTCTCCAGTTCCTGATGGACACGTCGGTCACTGGAGACGGAGGAAGTAACCGCCGGGGTGGAGTCCAACCTCATATGGGCCCTGCTAGGGCCCAGTTCCCGGCCTCTCTCCCAACCTCCGTGGTGCCCTCCGTGTGCGGCGTCCAGAACTGGGGTCAGCAGCCTCGGATCGCTCTGTCCGGTAAAATCGATCCCCGAGGCCTGGGCCTGCTCAACCACCCGCTCCTACACCCACATTAAGCAGTAAAGTATAAGTATAAGATTTAAACTTGAACCTTCCAAAACTAAAATTTCAAATTTGGGTAGAAAAAATATTAACACTTACGCAGTACTCCTGGGTAGCGACGTCGGGATATCGAAGCTCGCCCGTGGTGGGATCTGTCGAGGTGCCGTGGACGGCAAGATATGCGGACAGCACGCTCGGTGTACCACCTGACGCCACGGTCCGAGATGTCTGCAATATTAGAAAGTAACTTTTAATATTAGAAATATTAGAAAATAACTCTTAATATTGCAGAATATCACAAAGGTCGGTCTATTGTAATTTACCGATAACTCCATGGCTCGAGTAATGTTCCTCGAGCCACCTGTGTAAGTGGGGCGACCCCTCTTCGCCGACTTCCTGTTCTCTGTATTCTGAGCGGCCTGTTTCTGCACAACGCATTAACATTTAGTTTTCTAATTAAGAAACACAAAGAAATAAATTATATCATAAATAATGAATTACATTTAAAATACATACCTGTTTGCGTTGGGAGTCGAAATAAGCGCACAATAGAGGCCATGTCTCTACGTCGACTCTCGCAAACGCCGGAGTAGATAGGAGGGCCGCTCTCTCTGCCTCGGGGGTCGTCATCCACAGGGAGTAGCAGCCGGCCTTCAGCTCATTCCTGTTGTATCGGACCTTGGCCTGCATGTTCTTCATCAAGCCATTGTACAAAGCATGAAGGTCGAGCACCCTCCCCGGGTGATCAGGGTCGGCTACAGGCTGAAAATCGTAATCCAACTGAAAATACAAAAAAAACATTGTTATTAGATTACAAGTGTTAATAATAAATATATTGGATAGATCGAATGAAAATATATATTAATATATATCCGAGCCTGATCAAAGAAGAGGGCGAATGAGCGCTGGTGCTGCTGGCCCCACTCAACGTGAAGTGGATAGTTCTTCACGAGCCGGCTCTCGTCCCCTAAATACCGGCCGAACCTCTCGGTATGAGGACCGGTATAGCGATAGTCAAGGGTAAAAAAAAGGGGGAATGCTGCCTCCCCCCTAGCTTTGTCAGGCCTCAGCCTATGAGACTGATTCGGGCCTCGAGTCCCTCTCTGGGGATGGGGAGGCCCTGTGTCTGCACGAAATATCAAGACAATCAATAATAAGACAAAGTTGTATTAAGAAATCAAGGTTAAACGAAAATTCAAGTGTGATATATACCTCCGGTGACTATCGCACGAGCCTGGGCCCGGGCAGCAGCACGAGCGGGACGATAGTTCCTCCGGTGAGGAACAACCGGGGTCCCGGATGCGGACGCATCCCCTCCAACTAGAAAATAAACATCGACGCTAAATTTCCATGAAGTTCATATTTATTCTATAGAGCATATGTAAAATGAATAAATATTTTAAATTTATTCATACTAACCTGCAGACGATGTGGAGGGTATGGAAGCGGCAGGAGTGGCCCCTGCGGAAGATGTGGACGCACCACCTATAACTAGACAATTAAAAATAGATTATATAAGTAATTGCAAAAAGAATGTGTAGATCAATAATATAACATTCTAAATCAATATGCATGCACTATAGGATATATAAACATACCCGCAGGTGCGGTGGTGTCACCATCTACAGCTAGACAATAATAAAAATTGCTAAGTAAGAGCAAAAGGAATGTGTGTATTTATGATATAGCATTCTAAATCAATATACATACACTATATGATATATAAACATACCTGGAGGAGCGGGGGTGGCCTCTGTCCCAGATGTGGACGCATCACCAACAACTAGACAATCAAACATTGACAGTATAAGTAATTTTGACATAAACATGCATGAATATCTGTAATATTACATTCAAAATGGATATGCGTGCAGTATACCTGGAGGTGTAGCAAAATCCACACGGAAGGAGGCATCCGAAGGGGTCTCCGATCTAGGTGCAAGACCGGCCCTCTGAAGCTCCCTACGGAGCTCTCCGGGCGGCAGAACCGCTCTGCCTCTGCCTCTGCCGCGGCTGGAGCTCCTGCCGCCCCTCGCTGCTCCCGACATCGTCATCAAATCTAGATAAACGGTTCGTGGATGCATTAGACAATCATTAAAAGTATTAACTATATATGTATAGAGCGTAAAATGTGAAGTAATAATATAACATTACTGATAACCTTTTTCGTTTCGTGGGCGCATCATACATATCTACTTGGATTTCATCGTCGATGTCATTTCTAACCCACGTAACTTCATGATCGGTCGAAGACAACCCGTCCTTCGAAACAGACGGTCGGAGCACTTTAAGCCTTCTCTCTTCTTCGTCCTCATAGCTGTCCTTGTATTCTGGGATATCGTAGACATCTCTGGGTTTCCATCGGCATACAACACTCCACCCCGGATGCTTCAAACACTGTGCGTAGTATACTTGGAACGCTTGGTTCGGAAAGATAAACGGATCGTCCTGACCGTAAAATCGAAGTGTGTTCACACTGGTCAATCCATATTCATCTTTCCAAGTCCCAAGACTGTTTCTCCACCTGTCCGTATCGGTTCGCGGATCGTACCAAGTACACTGAAATATATAAAAGGGTTCTGATCGTCCGGGATAGTGGATACCGAGTATACAATTTAAGTACCCATAGTAAATCACACCGTCCGATCCTACCGTCGCAATCCCACTATTCTGAGTGGTTCTAGATGTTTCTATGTCCTTAACTTCGAATTTGTATCCAAGGACACCAAATCCTTTGTAATATGCAACCTCCATACTAGGAAATTGAGCTAAACATCTTGAATCACTCTCAAATGATGCAGACAAGTTCGGATCGTGGATCTAACAAAACAAATTTTACGACAAATATATAACGATACAAGTTTAGATTAAAACTGATAGCAATAAAATGTTATTCGAATAACTTACATGATCTGTGACCCAATTACAAAAATTATCCTGATGGTATTTTTCCAAACGTTCTTCGTTCCAATCAGGATGCCCCTCACTTACCTCGTTAAAATGAGTTCTGTTTTCGACAAATAATTGTGACATTAATATTATGTCATTTCATACACACACAAACACAGATATAACAATTAATCCAAAATAACTTACTCTCTAATTTGTTCAAGACAAGCGCAATTAAGCAAGATAAACCGGTATATCTTGTTGATAAACATAGTGTCTACCCTCTTATACTCGGCTTTACCATATGGCCCATCTTGAATTCTTCGTGGTCGGTTAAGCCTTGTCTCAATGTTCTCGTCCAGATAGCGGGAACAAAATATGGTTGCTTCATCAAGAAGATAACGTTGCATGATAGAACCCTCTGGTCGATTTTTATTGTGTATATACTTCTTAAGAGTGTAAAGGTACCAAATGAGAATATGTTGAATAAATAAATACGGGCATACAGGACAACAATAAATTTATAAATTGCGCGAAACGAAAAATTACACGTACCTCTAGACGGGATACATCCATCGATATTGTACCGGTCCGGCTAACTTCGCCTCAGTTGCAAGATGAACCGTCAAGTGTATTATGATATCGAAGAATGACGGTGGGAAAATACGCTCAAACTTGCAAAGTATCAACGCAATAGAATTTTCTAGTTTATCCAGCGTCGCAACCTTCAGTGTTTTAGCACACAACTCCCTGAAAAAACAACATAGGTCGTTGATTACTAGACCAACCGAGTCGGGGAGAGAAGTCCTGAGGGCTAATGGAAGAAGGTGCTCCACGATAACATGGTGATCATGACTTTTCAGCCCATCGATCTTGCCCTTCATAATTTTTATTTTCTTGCTGAATGATCCTGAGAAACCTGTGGGGACTTTCAAATCATGCAACACCTGCAGGAATCTTTTCTTCTCCGGTTGTGACATATGATAAGCGGTATTGGGAAGTACAAACTTGCCCGGTTTACCCGCTACCGGTTTAGGGTGCAATTCACTTCTTATTCCCCACTCTTGTAGATCCATCCGAGCATTCATGTTGTCTTTCGATTTCCCGTCTTTACACAGAAGCAAATTAAGTATGTGCTCTGATACTCCCTTCTCTATATGCATGACGTCCAGACAATGACGCACTGAATTTGTAGACCAGTACGGAAGCTCGAAGAAAATGCTTAACTTGTTCCAATATTGTGGTTTGACCTGTTTCGTCGGATCCATCCCGAAGGTCACGTTATTGTAACCATCCCATTTAGCAGTCACGTCTTCTCCGAACAATGGGGATGGAGGTCCAAGAAGCTCCTGATGACCATCAAAGCGAACCGTGTCTAACCTATAGGGGTGGTCTGGAGGCAGAAAACGTCGATGGCCGCAATAACAAACCTTCCTGCTAAAATTCGAAAATTTTGATGTTGTGTGTTCATGGCAATGAGGACATGCTTTGTGACTATGTACGGACCAACCTGATAGCATTCCATACGCAGGAAAGTCATTAATTGTCCACATTAAAGCCGCACGCAGTATGAAGGTTGTATTTGTGTTTGAATCATATGTCTCTACATCATCAATGAACAAAGTTTTCAGCTCCTCGATCAGAGGTCGGAGATAGACGTCGATATTGTTCCCCGGTGAGTTTGGTCCGTCGATAAGAAGAGGCATCATAAAGTATGATTAGTCCATAGCCAACCAAGGCGACAAATTATAAATTATCATTACAACGGGCCATGTACTGTGACTTCCAGCCATATAGTTGAATGGGCAGAAGCCATCGGCAACCAGTCCGAGCCGGATATTGCGAGGATCGCTACTGAATATTATGTGCCTCCTATCGAAATACTTCCATGCCGGTGAATCTCTTGGATGGCTCATTTTTCCATTTTCGCTTGGAGGAGCACGGTGATGCCAAATCATTGCCTCGGCTGTTTTCTTGCACCTGAATAGCCTCTGTAGCCTCTGTATTATGGGAAAGTATCGTGCTATCTTCACAGGTATATCAGGCTTCTTATCAGAATCTTTCGGCTTATACCTGGCCTCTCCGCATGTTGGACAATCTTTCAAATCTGAATTCTCTTTCCGGTACAACACGCAATTTTTAGGACATGCTTGAATCTTCTCGCACTTTAGACCCAAATCAGACATCATCTTCTGGGCTTCGTACCAGCTTTCGGGCACATTATTTCCCGGAGGCATAGAATCTTTTAAGAACGAAAGAAGCATTGTGAATGACTTATTGCTCCATCCATTTAGCCACTTAATCTGGAAAAGTTGGACGAACCATGAGAGGGTGGAATACTTCGCATTCTCATAAATTGGTTTCCTAGCATCATTCATGAAATTTTCATATTTATCCGCACGCGGTCCTTGACCGGAAGGAATGTCATCTTCGGTACGAATAGATTCACCTAGGGTAGCCTCTACCATATCCTCCATTTCTTCTGATGGAAATAAATTTCCGTCTCCTGCCGTATTACCGAATTCTTCTTCTTCTCCTGCTGCATTATCGTGTTCTCCTTCTTCTTCTACCGCAGCACTGCATTCTTCTCCTTCCCCGTGATATTTCCAAGTTGAATAAAGTCTAGTAAACCCATGTTTTACAATATGAAGCTCTGCCAATTCTACCTTCTGCCAGTACTTATTGCCGCATCTATCGCACGGACAGAGAATCTTCTCTATTATGATCTTATTATGTGCGCGTGCAAATTCAAGGAAAGCAGCAACTCCTGCGACAAACTTAGGTTGCATACGTTGTTTCCAATCCACATACATCCAGTCCTTAACCCTGACGTACTCATGGGCCATGTTAGACTGAATAACATATAAATTGTAGGTTATGCTGACTATATTGAGAAATATAAGAACGGTATAGTTACTGACAAAGGAGAAAATCTGTATATATGCTTTGTGTGTGCGTTTGTCGTTGAAAAGAATAAATTATCGCACGTATGTTAACCGATAGACGGGGACTAAGTGGCGCTTTTAGTTTCATATATGAGTATCGATGGGAATATGAAGGTTTCATATTATCATATATTGGTTTTAACCCGAACAACTCGAATCGCTCTCTAATTATGCTTTTATATGTGTGTGTTCCGGCTGTCGGGGGTAGGCTTCTATCCCATTAAGAATGTATAGAGCGAACGCCCATCACTTGTGCTTTCAACCGTTTCGAGTAAATTTCGGCAGCACTTCCCCGCTGTTCTCCGAGTACACTGTAATAGAATAGATAATCATTTCAAAGCTGTGAAAAAACGTTGAAATGAACATCTAATTTATCTTTGTACACGGAGAACCAGCGGAAAGGTACCGACGAAATATCTCGAAACGGATGAAAACACAAGTGAATGAAGACGTTTGCTTTATACATTCTTAACTTGTCCACACGGGACAAATTTATGGGTTACCATACGATTGAATTTTCTCGTCGCGTAGACTATACGACGGTTGTTAGTATCGAGCTATACTGTCCGATATTTAACAACCTTCGTATAGTTCTAGGTCACGACGAGCATCGCACGTATGTTAACCGATAGACGGGGACTAAGTGGCGCTTTTAGTTTCATATATGAGTATCGATGGGAATATGAAGGTTTCATATTATCATATATTGGTTTTAACCCGAACATCTCGAATCGCTCTCTAATTATGCTTTTATATGTGTGTGTTCCGGCTGTCGGGGGTAGGCTTCTATCCCATTAAGAATGTATAGAGCGAACGCCCATCACTTGTGCTTTCAACCGTTTCGAGTAAATTTCGGCAGCACCTTCCTGCTGTTTTTCGAGTACACTGTAATAGAATAGATAATCATTTCAAAGCTGTGAAACAACGTTGAAATGAACATCTAATCTATCTTTGTACACGGAGAACCAGCGGAAAGGTACCGACGAAATATCTCGAAACGGATGAAAACATAAGTGAATGAAGGCGTTTGCTTTATACATTCTTAACTTGTCCACACGGGACAAATCTATGGGTTACCATACGATTGAATTTTCTCGTCGCGTAGACTATACGACGGTTGTTAGTATCGAGCTATACTGTCCGATATTTAACAACCTTCGTATAGTTCTAGGTCACGACGAGTATCGCACGTATGTTAACCGATAGACGGGGACTAAGTGGCGCTTTTAGTTTCATATATGAGTATCGATGGGAATATAAAGGTTTCATATTATCATCGAGTATCATATATTGGTTTTAACCCGAACATCTCGAATCGCTCTCTAATTATGCGTTTGTTGTGTATTCTTGTTGTATGTGTGTGTTCCGGCTGTCGGGGATAGACTTCTATCCCATTAAGAATGTATAGAGCGAACGCCCATCACTTGTGCTTTCAACCGTTTCGAGTAAATTTCGGCAGCACCTCTCCGCTGTTCTCCGAGTACACTGTAATAGAATAGATAATCATTTCAAAGCTGTGAAACAACGTTGAAATGAACATCTAATCTATCTTTGTACACGGAGAACCAGCGGAAAGGTACCGACGAAATATCTCGAAACGGATGAAAACACAAGTGAATGAAGGCGTTTGCTTTATACATTCTTAACTTGTCCACACGGGACAAATCTATGGGTTACCATACGATTGAATTTTCTCGTCGCGTAGACTATACGACGGTTGTTAGTATCGAGCTATACTGTCCGATATTTAACAACTTTCGTATAATTCTAGATCACGACGAGCATCGCACGTATGTTAACCGATAGACGGGGACTAAGTGGCGCTTTTAGTTTCATATATGAGTATCGATGGGAATTTGGAGGTTTCATATTATCATCGAGTATCATATATTGGGTTTAACCTGAATATCTCGAATCGCTCTCTAATTATGCGTTTGTTGTGCATTCGTGTTGTATGTGTAACATGATTTTAAACCATTGAGATCAAGATTGATAGAACTGATCATCCTACATTGCAATAGCATTCATCAACCAAAAACTATTATTGCAATGGTATTCATCTATAACAATCAACAATTAAAACTACAAATGTAGGATACTGATATCATAAAGCGTTATACGCAACATTGAAAGAACTGATAAATAAAAAAACGAAACACAAACCGTATCAAGATTTAACAACTTTGATTATGTCATATACGCGGGCCGATATTTTCATATTAGCCAATAGGCAAAAATAGATTGCGGTCTGGATATGGCTTATTGGCAGATGTTACCTATATGCATACATGCATGTTGTCTCCCAATTTTTTCATAAATCAAACCAACTACGTACATCAAACTAGTCCATGCCACCAATCGGAAACTCCACTATGTCTTTGAATTATTATTTTTCCAAATAGTATTGAGCTCCTATTGACATTGTCCCATCCAACAAATTTGTTGTGCTTGTCTCGACCTTCATCTAGCTTTCACATGCCATACACATTAGATGAGTAATATAGTTATAAATTATGGTATTTTGTTGTCATCAATCCACAAAATAAGATTTCTTAGTAAACACTTAAGCCAATACTTCGAGTTGTAAATAGAATATCCTCCACGTTAAAGTGACAATAACAAAAAATGGTATTTCTAGCATGACTTCAAGCTGGGGATGATTTTTTTAACTTTTCTAGGCACATTCCTTCCATGATCTTAGCCTCTTAGGGCGTGTCTGGTTGGTTGTAGCTGCCAAAAAAAAAGTATTTAAAAGTACAAGTAAATCCAACTACAGATGTTGCAACATCATTCCTTTGTTTGGATAAATGTAGTTCTAACAACATATTTTGCAAAATTTGTATATGGTTGAGTGTAATTGCAACGAAATAGCAAAATTTCCCTTTGTTTGTGTATCCCAAAGCCGGTAGCTGCAAAAGCACTCAATTTGAGGCCGAGAATAGTTGCAACTACATATTTTTTAAATTCAAATTGTTGTTCCAACTACGTGTTGGAACAACTACTATCAACCAGACACCAACTTTTAGATTTCCATGTAGTTGGAGCCCTTAGTGTGTCTGCTCGAGAAACCCTGCAATTATACTTATAATCATACAAGTAGAAGCCATTTTTTGATTTAGTTTAAGACCTTACTGGGCCTGTGGAGCTCCGCAAGCCCCAACCCCAACCTAACCCCAGCCCCAGCCCCAGCCCCAGCCCCAGTCCAGCCCCGCCCCAACCTAACCCTAACCCCAGCACGGCCAGCTAAACCCCAACACCAACCCTAAGGCAAACCCTAACCCCAGCCCCAGCCCCAGCAGCAGCCGAACCCCAACCCTAACCCTAACCCCAACCCCGACCCCGACCCCGACCGCGACCCCTGCCGAACCCCAACTCGCGCGCGCAACCCCAGACCCAGCCATGAACCCTAAGCCCAAAATAATCAAAAAATTCTTTAATTTACCTGAAGATTTACTCACCTGAACGGCGGTGGCGACGACGAGAACGGCGGTGGCGACGAGAACGGCGGTGGCGACGAGGAGAACGGCGGTGGCGATGACGAGAACGGCGTGGCGATTTGGGGATTTTTTCGCGCGCGATCGAGAGAGAGAGGAAGAAAGTAAGCGTAGGCGATCGATCTGTGCCTTTATTAAATCGATATTTAGTTGCCCCTACGGATTTATCCGTAGGTCCTTAGTTTGCGGCTCCGTAGGAGCAAACACCAAATTAAGAATTAATATTTTTATTCTTAGACGTCTAGGCCCGTAGGGGCAACCTTTTAGCCCTACGGATTAATCCGTAGGGCCTAGTTAAATCTGCCCCTACGGATTTCAATATCCGTAGGGGCAACCCCCTATTTTACTAATGAGAAACGAGTTCTCTCAATTTTATCATAATCAGTTGCCTCCATCAACAATATCAAGTCCAAACTGCGAAAGAGATCAAAGGGTATTAGTCCACCATGCCTTGAGAAGGGGCCACTTTCCAGGAAGTCACCTATCTGTGGATTTCCTTAGTCCAAGCACGCATAACTGCATGGTTCTTCAAACTCCAGAGTGCTGGTTCATCCAAAAAGCGCATCCGTAATTAAGGATGACAACATTACATTTACAATGCAGTTCAGTCGTTCTCTTTCGGAATGTACTTCAGGGACCCGATCCCATTGTTCTGAAGTGGCTCCACATTCAGATCACCATGTGTTCGCAACAAACCGCACTAAGTGTGAACAAAGCAGATCACCATAATGTCCGAAGATCACACTGCTCTGGATATTACATATCTACCGTGAGTTTGAGAGAGACTGTTAGATTATGAGTGTAGGGTGTTTTTCGTCACCCCATTGAGATGGGAATACGCGCGCGCTTGTCAGGCATACTACAGATTCCCCCGGCCTAGGGTAGGCCGGGGTTTAATGATGGTGGGGATCCGAATCTCCGGCAGCCGCGGACTAAGCTGCCGTTAATTACCCATCGCCTTTGGGGCGAGGGAACCTCCGATTAACGGGTTAAACTGGTCATGCGAACTCAATGTGCAGTATACGTGTGTCCAATTCTGAAAGGGGGGTTTGGATATATCGGGAGCCACGCAGAGTTTTTACGGGGGTCCCGCTACCCGGATAGCGGGCTAGGGGTCAAGGGGGCTAGCAGCCCCCTTGCGGGGTGCGGGGCAGCGCCCCGTTAGAAATTTTTTTCTAACAGGGACAGTGTCGTGGAGTACGTGTATGTATAAATTTGTATACATATGTATATGTGTATATATGTACACAAAAGAGGGGGAAAAGACATCCAAGGGATGCGCAGGTGCGCAAGCGCGCGCGCCACGTGTCGGCACGCGGGCGACTTGCGCACTTGCGCAGTTGCGCAAGCGCGCGCGCCACGTGTCGGCACGCGGGCGACTTGCGCACTTGCGCTGTTGCGCAAGCGCGCGCGCCACGTGTCGGCACGCGGGCGACTTGCGCACTTGCGCAGTTGCGCAAGCGCGCGCGCCACGTGTCGGCACGCGGGCGACTTGCGCACACAACAGTCTAACTCCTCTTTGATTTCTCTGAAGAGAAATCAAAGAGGAGTTAGACTCCTGAGTGTGTTTTTTTTTTTGTTGGGTTAATGGAAGGGTTCTTCTTCTTCCTCCTGTTGCTTGCTGGATCTTGAAGATCAAGAGATGTAAAATCTCAAAATCTCTCCTTTTTAAGATCTGATGGCAGATCCAAGTTCCCCTTTGTGGGTTTTGTGGTGGAAAACTATTTAGTTTTGAAAAAGGAAGAGTAAAACTCTTGATTTAATTCAAGAGAAAGAAGAAGGTTTTGGAACCTTGAAGAAGGAAGAAAGAGCTCAGCTCTAATTTTTTTTGGAGAGAGAAAAAGTTGTGAGATATTTTCATTATCTTTGCCTTTATAGGCTATACACTTTACACATAGCCCCTTGGGCTTCACAAAATGGCATTTTGCCTATTTCATGGCTCATGTGCCATTTCTTTTTGCACATAAGCCATGGGCTTTACAAAAATTTGGCTTTTATGCCCATTTTCTTACATTTATCCATAAAATAAAATAAAAGAAAATGCAACAAAATTATTTATTACAAAATTTTTATCTTGGCATGGGGGGAGGCCGGCCGCTTCATGTTCGGGCTCGACCCGGGCATGGGCCCACTGGGTCTGGGCTTGGGCCCACTTGGCTTGGGGTTGACTTGGATTTTGACTTGGTCAACCGGGGTGTAAATTTTTACCCCAACAAATTGCCCCCCATCAATAAATGCACACCACATATGTGGGTCGTGTGCATGAAATTGATGGATCTTCTTTCACGTGGAGGCGACTTGATTTGGTTCCCGCTTTTTGGGAAGCTGGCACTGCCCTTTTTACGACATGGACGGTCGTTGCTTGACATGTCTCCGGGACGGAGTGTCCGTGATAGGCGTTTTCCCTGGCCCGGAGTTGTCTGGTTCCCGCTTTGTAGGAATCCTGCGCTGCCCTTTTTGCGACTTGGACGGTCGGTGCTGCCCTTTTAGCGACTTGGACGGTCGTTGCTGCCCTTTTAGCGACGTGGACGGTCGGTGCTGCCCTTTTAGCGACGTGGACGGTCGGTGCTGCCCTTTTAGCGACGTGGACGGTCGGTTCTGCCCTTTTTGCGACATGGACGGTCGGTGCTGCCCTTTTAGCGACGTGGACGGTCGGTTCTGCCCTTTTTGCGACTTGGACGGTTGGTGCTGCCCTTTTAGCGACGTGGACGGTCGGTTCTGCCCTTTTTGCGACTTGGACGGTCGGTGCTGCCCTTTTAGCGACGTGGACGGTCGGTTCTACCCTTTTTGCGACATGGACGGTCGGTGCTGCCCTTTTAGCGACGTGGACGGTCGGTTCTGCCCTTTTTGCGACTTGGACGGTCGGTGCTGCCCTTTTAGCGACGTGGACGGTCGGTGCTGCCCTTTTAGCGACGTGGACGGTCGGTGTTGCCATTTTAGCGACGTGGACGGTCGATGTTGCCCTTTTAGCAACGTGGACGGTCGGTTCTGCCCTTTTTGCGACTTGGACGGTCGGTGCTGCCCTTTTAGCGACGTGGACGGTCGGTTCTGCCCTTTTTGCGACTTGGACGGTCGGTGATGCCCTTTTAACGACGTGGACGGTCGATGCTGCCCTTTTAGCGACGTGGACGGTCGATGCTGCCCTTTTAGCGACGTGGACGGTCGGTGATGATTTGACTTGCTCTGCTTCTTGTAATGTCAGGGGTAGACTTGACTTGCTCCGCTTCTTGCGGTGTCGAGATTGGATTCTGACTCGCTCCGCCTTCTGCGGTGTCGGAGTGGAAGTTGACTTGTTGATTTTGATTTGGGTTGACATCAGCATCGCTACACTGGAATAATGCCAGGAGCGACTCATCATCTGTCATTGAGAGGATTCTGGGATTTTGGTTTTTGTTTGGCATCTGCATTGCTGCACTGGAATAATGCCAGGAGCAACTCATCATTTGCCCCGAGAGAATTTGAGAATTGATGGCTTAGGAGGCAGGTTTAGATCCCTATCACCTAAGACTTTTCAATTTTATGGGCCGTGAGGGTCCCCTAAAAGCATTTTCTCCCTACGAGTCGAAAGGATCTCGTAGGTGTATTTCCTCCATAGGAGTCGTGGGGACTCCTAAGTGTGTTGCTCCTTTGTGAGTCGTAAGGATCTCACGCGGGAATTTTCTCCTCTCAAAGTCGAGAGGACTTTGAGAGTGCATTTCATCTTCTTTTCACGAGTTTGCGCCCTTTCAGGTTTTCACAAACTCGTCGGCAGTCCTGCTGTTTTTACTCACGGAGCCCTTTCGGGTTTTCCTCCGTGCCCATTTTGCTTGTGGACATACCCTTTTTTTTCTTTTTTTTTTCTTTTTTTTTTTTAGTGGGACTTTGAATGTGGTCTCACCGGTAGGACTTAGGAGAGATTGGGATTGTTTTACGCCCGTGGATTGTATACGGTTTTGCAGGATGTATGATCCAGACCGTAGGGCCGGAAAAATTTCGGGACTTTGTCGGCGTCTGCATCGCTTCACTGGAATATGGTACCAGGAACGACTCATCATTCGCCGTTGGGGTATGGGATTTAGAATTTGGTTGGCGTCTGCATCGCTGCACTGGAATTTGGTACCAGGAGCGACTCATCATTCGCCATTTGGGGACTTGGAATTTGGATCTTGTTTGGCATCAGCATTGCTGCACTGGAATAATGCCAGGAGCAACTCATCATTTGCCTTGGGAGGACTCGGGATTTGGGTTTTTGGTCGGCATCAGCACCGCTAACACTGAAGCGAAATGCCAGGAGCGACTCATCATTTGCCGTTGCCCGTTGGAGAACGATGGCTTAGGAGATAGGTTTGGGTCCCTACCACCCAAGGCTTTTCAATTTTATGGGCCGTGAGGGTCCCATAAAAGCATTTTCTCCCTACGAGTCGTAAGGATCCCGCAGGTGTATTTTCTCCTTAGGAATCGTGAGGATTCCTAAGTGTGTTGCTCCTTTGTGAGTCGTAAGGATCTCACGCAGGGGTTTTCTCCTCACAAGGTCGAGAGGGCTTTGCGAGTGTATTTCATCTCTTTTCACGAGTTTGCGCCCTTTCGGGTTTTCACAGACTCGCCGGTTGTCCTGCTGTTTTTACTCACGGAGCCCTTTCGGGTTTTCATCCGTGCCCGTTTTGCTTGTGGACATACCGTTTTTTTTTTGTTTGTTTTTTTTTTGCCGCTGGTGGGACTTTAAAAGTAGTCTCACCGGCAGGATTTGGGAGAAATAGGGGTCATTTACGCCCGTGGATTGTATACGGTTTTGCAGGATGTCTGATCCAGACCGTAGGGCCGATGTGCTCAATTCGCCTGCGACTTGGAGCATTCATGTGTAGTATTTCTTGAGATATCGGCCATTGATGGGTGGCATGGGCCTTTCTCCCTCGGCACTTATTAGTTGGTAGGATCCTCCGTCGAACACTTTCTCAATGACGTATGGTCCTTCCCAGTTTGGCTCGAATTTTCCCTTGGCATGTCGATTGGGGATGATCGGTCTTTTGAGGACCAACACTAATTCACCTTTCTTGAAAGCGCGGAGACGGGTTATCTTGTCATAGGCCCGTGACATTTGGGCTCGGTATAGCTCCAGATTTTGCTGTACCGCGAGCCTCTTTTCTTCGAGGGCATCGAGCTCTTCAAGTCGAAGGAGCACGTTTTCCTCCTCCGTCAACTCGTGCTGAACGGCCATTCTTAAACTTGGAACTTCGACTTCGAGGGGGAGGACCGCCTCCACTCCGAAGAGCAATGAGTATGGAGTGGACTGAGTTGGAGTACGGTGCGTGGTACGATATGCCCACAACGCCTCGTGAAGCTTGAGATTCCAGTCTCTCTTGTTGGCTGAAGCATTTTTCCTCAGAAGCTTGCATAGAGTCTTATTGAAGGCTTCGGCTAGCCCATTGGCTCTTGGATTATAGATGGAGGAATACCTCCAGTCTATCTTGTGCTGAGTAGCGAATCTTGCGACATTGAAGCTTTTGAAAGAAGGCCCGTTGTCAGAAATGATTCTTCTTGGTGTACCGAAGCGGTATAGAATATTATGCTGGAAGAATGTCAGAATATCCTTTGTCTTGACTTCTTTTAGCGGGACAGCTTCAGCCCATCTGGAGAAGTAGTCTGTCGCGGCCAGTATGAACCGGTGGCCTTTAGATGACGGAGGATCAATTGGGCCAACAATGTCGGTGCCCCAGACTTCGAAGGGCCACGACGCCACTGTAGGATGCAATGGATTGGGATGCTTGTGAATAAAATCACCGTGAATTTGGCAGACATAACATTTCCTTGCATGCTCTCCGCAATCCCGTATCATGGTGGGCCAGTAATACCCAAGCCGTTTAATTTGCAGTCGCATCTTGGGGCCAGATTGGTGAGCACCGCAAACGCCTGAGTGAACTTCTTTCATGACTTTTTGGGCTTCGGCCGATGACAGACACCTGAGCCATAGTTGGTCGTATGACCTGCGGTATAACGTGTCATTTACAAACATGTATCGGAGAGCTCTCTTCTTCAGCTGAATCCTCGCAGATTTTTCTTCGGACAGCTTGTCGTATCGGAGGTACTCTATGAAGGGTTCTCTCCAATCGGGCTCGTCTTGGATGATCGAAGTTTCTTCGGCAGGACTGCTCTTTTGTTCCGCGCTTTCCTCTTCTCGTAGAGAGACTGGGGGTAGAATTTGTCGGCTCCTGACTGTGATCAGAATTTCGTCCATGTCAGGATCAGCCAGCTCCTTGGCTAGGCGAGCGAGTACGTCAGCCTTTCCGTTCAACGCTCTAGGGACTCTCGTTAGTTCAATATGAGTGAACCGTTTCATGAGTTCTACCACTCGACCTCTGTACCGAGCTAACTCGGGTTTGTATATCTTATAGTCGCCGCTTACTTGGTTGACGACAAGCTGGGAGTCACCGTAAACCCGTAGCCGAAGGATTTCCATTTCTATGGCGAGCTCCAAACCAGCTATCAGAGCTTCATACTCAGCTTCATTGTTTGTCCGAGGCTCGGTGAGAGCAAAAGAACGCCGTAGGGTTCCCATTGATGGTGTGATGAACACCAATCCTATCCCTGCTTTTATCTCCGGGACGCTTGATTTACTGGAGGTTCTTATCGATGAGGCTCCATCGAAGTAGAGCTCCCAACATGGCTCATCATTCTCGAGATGCAGCACTTGTTCGTCGGGTAACTCACAATTTAGTGGCGACCCTTCTGGTATGGGATGAGCAGCGAGAAAGTCTGCAAGAGCTTGCCCTTTTACTGCTTTCTGAGGAGTGTAAACTATGTCAAACTCAAGTAGCATGACAGCCCATCTTGCCATTCTGCCGGCTAGGCTTGCTTTGGTCATCAAGTGTTTGAGCGGGTCGACCTTGGAGATCAGCATAACCCGATGAGCGAGCAGATAGTGCCTCAGCTTCTTCACAGCAAATATCAGAGCCAGGCATTGCTTTTCGATTGGGGAGTAGTTGTGTTCCGCCCCGACTAGAGTTCGACTGAGGTAGTAGAGGGCATTTTCTTTTCCTTCCTCATTATTCTGGGCAAGGAGCGCACCGAGTGACTCGTCCAGCGCGGCAGTGTAGAGAATCAGCGGTTTATTCGGAATGGGAGCGGCCAGCACTGGAGGGTGCAACAAGTATTGTTTAATGCTTTCGAATGCTGCTTGACATTCGGCATCCCAGATAAAAGGAGCTCCTTTCTTCATGAGCTTTGAGAAGGGCCTACATCTCCCTGATAAATTTGAGATAAACCTCCGTATATAAGCAAGCTTGCCTTGAAAAGATCTTAGCTGCGTCAGACTCTTCGGAGGGGGCATCTCCATGATGGCCTTTATCTTTGATGGGTCAACTTCGATCCCTCGATGTCGGACTATGAAGCCCAGGAATTTTCCCGATGACACGCCAAAAGCGCACTTCAGAGGGTTCATCTTCAGATCGTATTCCCTCAGTCTGGTGAGAACGGTCCTGAGATCTTGGATATGATCGGCCTTGGCTTTAGTCTTGACGACCAGATCATCAACATAACATTCGACGACTTTATGGATTAGGTCATCAAAGATATTAGTCATCGCCCTTTGATATGTAGCACCTGCGTTCTTCAGTCCGAATGGCATTACCTTGTAGCAATATATTCCGATCGGGGTTCGAAATGCTGTGTGCTTCTCATCCTCAGGCGACATCTTGATCTGATTATATCCAGACGAGCCGTCCATAAAGGTGAACAGTTCGTAATTTGAGGTGTCATCGACCATCATTTCCATGACCGGCAGCGGAAAGTCGTCTTTAGGACATGCCTTGTTGAGATCCCTGAAATCGACACAAACTCGGATCTGCCCATTTTTCTTCTTCACTGGGACTATGCATGCGATCCAGTCTGCATATTTCTCTTCCCTGATGAAGCCGGCATCGATGAGCTTCTTAGTTTCCTCGATGACCTTTTCTTCTAGTTCCCTTCTCATTCTTCGAGGAGCTTGTTTGACTGGCTTAGCATCAGGAGATATAGCCAGCTTATGCACGGCTACCTCAGGAGAAAGGCCAGGCATTTCTTTGTACGTCCACGCGAAGCAGTCGACGAACTCACGCAGCAGGGCAATTATCTGCTCTTTCATTTCCTCCGACAAGAGTGAGCTGATGTAGGTCGGCCTTGGATTATCGGGCGTTCCTAAGTCAATCTCGGTTAGCTCATCAAAGGTTGCTTGTCCTCCATCTTCGAGCTCTTGAGGAGCTTCTTCTGGCTCGGCTATCTCGTCGTCATCATTTGATCTTTCGCCAGCTTCACCAACATAGATCATGTAGCACGCTCTGGAATCAGGTTGAATGTAACCTATTCCCCGTCTGTCTGGAATTCGTCCATCGATGAGTGCTCGGACCTGGGGAGGATGCCATAGCCCTTCGTAAAACTTTGCTTCGGACTCCGTTTGATATAACCGGCATCCGCACTTCTTAAAGTATTCCCGCATCTCGGGCGCATAGTATCTGGGATTGAGGACGGCTCTTATGCCTCTCTCATATGGAAGGCACGCGACAGACAAATCGTCCGGGTGCGCAACGGGGTTTGACCCATAAAACAAGATGCCCTTCTGTCCACTTTTCCTCCCGGGAACGTAGAAAGTTTTCAGCTGGTCCACGGTGGAGATTGATAATGCATCGAGCTCTTTGCACATTTGCTCTGGTACCCTTGTAACGGCTAGGGATCCTTCTGCAACTTCGAAGGTCTCTCGCAGTTTCGCTTGTTGCGTGGGGGTCCAATCTGCACCGCTATTGCACGACAGGTCCTCCTCCTCTGACTCTTCAGTGTCGCTGCCAAGATGAGGGCGGACTTTACTGCTAGATGGGGCTTCAGTGACGGATTCATCCGTATCGCTGCCGAAACGAGGGCGAGTTTTATGGAAGGACGGGCTTCCAGCGTCGGACTCATCAGTGTCGCTACCGAAATGCGGGCGCACTTGGGCATTTTTGCTTTTGAAAGTGACAGCCGGCGCAGATTTGCTTTTGAGCCTTGGGGCTGGTCTATCCTCAGTCAGTTGTGGCTTAGCATTTTGATGGTTCATAAAGTACCGAGAATCTTCATATCGGACTTCATGCACACCGAACGGTTGGATGTCTCCGTCAATGCGTCTTTCTTCACCATTTTTAGTATACTTCATGCATTGATGGAGAGTTGACGGAATGATGCCGTAATCGTGGAGCCACGGCCGCCCCAGGAGAATCTTATAAGACGTGTCAGCGTCGATCACGTATATCTTAGCTTCAGTTTGCAGATCCCCGAATTTGATTGGTAAAGCTATAGACCCCAGAACTTGCTGGCAATTTTGGTTGAAGCCTTGAATGACAATCCTTTCCCTTGACAGGTGTCGGACGTCCATTGACAAACTCTTCAGAGTTCGCAAGTTCATGATGTTCACTGAGGACCCCGGATCAATCAATATGCGATTAATTCGATCTCCGTCGCTGTACCCGGTCACGTAAAGCGGCCGATTATGCTCAGCCGTTCCCAGTAGCAAGTCTTCATCCTTAAATGTGACCGCGGCGGCATACAAAGCGTGTTGGGCTTCTTTCATATTAATTTCCGCAATGTGAGCCTGGTACCGCTCGGGGTTTTGTAGAGCGTGGATGAGAACATCTCTAAGCTCCTTAGATAGGACCAAGGCGTCGTAGATGCTCAGGAGAGACGGAAGCTTCCGGAGATGCGCCAAGACATTATAGTCCACCGAGGAAGGACTTATGTTTTCATCAGCCGGTTCTCTGCCATCTTCTTCATTAGCGACTTGTTTTTCCTTCCCTTTTGGGGCGTTGCCCTGATTTGGCGGTAGAGCCCTGCCGCTTCTAAGCTGGATTTGATTGGCCGTTGTGGCGAGCTCCTCATCCTCTTCGGGAAAACAGAGCTCCTCCTCGGAGTCGCTGCCAAGATGGATGGCGTAGCAAGTCACTACTGGGATCTCTTCATTGATGTCTTCTTCTAACTCCTCCAGAATTTCAGCCGTTTGTACAGGGAAGAACTCCTTCAATTGAATCAATGTTCTTTCCTTTTGTTCATATTCTTCGAGAGAATCGATATATTTTTGAATGGTCGATCTCCCTGCAGACTCTTTTTCGCGCCGAGCTGCACTTTTCTTCTTCTTCAGCTTCTTGGATTTTGAGCCTGATGGAGCCGCATTGGCAGCTGGACTGGTAGGCTTCTTCTGTCCTTCCCATTCCATCCTGGGCTCTTTCCGAATCAGCTTTAGCATCTTCTTTGTCTTATTAGATATGTGCGTACTCCACAGAGGCTGCGATGAGTCGGTTTCGTTTGTCGGGGCAGCGGGTTCAGCTGTCTGCTCCCAGAAGGCTTCAACTTCTGTCTGTATAAAGTTGGCGGTCGCAACTTGATTGTTCACCAACACGCTTTTGGACAGCTCGATCTCTCCAGCCTTGTACTGCTTCTCGACCCAGTCTTTGAAGATATAGCAATCCTCGATCGCATGGCTCACTACTCGGTGGTACGGGCAATACAGAGGATTGTCGGTCATTTTTGCTTCTTGGGGTCTTTTCGACTCCGGCAATTGTAGGCCGTTGTTCAAGGCATCTTTAAATATCTTGCGGACCTTGTCCCTTCTGAAAGAGTAAACCTTGTTCTTTTTCTCCTCTAGGGAGGGCCCATCTCCTCCCAGCAATGGCTTTCGAGACCGGTTAGTTTTGGATTCGGCCGCCCTTCGCTTTTCTTCATTGTCGGAGGCATTGAAGACATTGGTACTACTGGAACTCCCGCTTCTACGGTTGTCGTCCCGCTTGCTTTTCCAAGTTTTGTCTTTCTGAGGATCCGACGGGGACTCCTGCTTCGAGCGTTCCAGCATTTGGACTTTCTTGGTTAGCTCCTGAAATGTCTTGAGGCCCGCTGTACACAAGAATGGGACCATCCAATTGCTGAGGTTCCCAATGAGAAGGCTGACGGACTGGTCCTGCTCCAGCGGCGGTTCGCACTTGACCGTGAGATTACGCCATCGGGCGATAAAGTCAGTGTTGCTTTCATTCCTCCCCGGCTTGGTCCTCACAAGGTCGGCAATGGAGATTTTATCACTGACGCTCATGAACCTTTGCCGGAACAGAGACTCCATTTGGGCAAAGGTAATGATGGACCCGTCTGGTATGCTCGCGTACCAGTCGAAAGCGACACCGGTCAGGCTGTTGACAAACTGACGAAGAAGGAGCGCGTCATTGCCCCCTGTATTTCCGCACGATGCTTTGAAGTGGGCGACGTGCTGATTTGCATTCCCCGTTCCATCAAATCTTCCGAACTTAGGAATGACGTAGCCGCTTGGGAACTCGATCAGATCGTATTGCGCGGGATATGGCCGCCCACTACTGCCGATTTCTTTCTGAGCTTCAGCTTCGGCCACCAATGTTTTAACCTTGCTGGTGACCAAATCCATTATCCGATCCTGTGTTAGCGGGATGGTGCTATCTGGGGCCAAGGCGTCCCCAGAAGCGGAATGTAGCCGGCTTTCATTTGGCTCGACCAGTCTTGGTCCCAAAGGAACAGGCATTGGCTGCCTCGGATTGTCATCACCCGGCTGATTAGTAGCGGCTTGTGCTTGATTAGGAGGCGCTCGAGCAATTTGAGCCGTAAGCTGCATCACCACGTTCGTTAAGTCGTCAATCTTCGAATAGAGCTTGGCCATCTCTTTATCTTTGCTCCTGAGCTGTTTTCGAAGTTCTTGAAGCAGCTCCTGCTCCGCAGTCCTAGGGCGGAAAGTCGGCTCTTCCTCGCTGTCCGAGCTTGACTCTGCATGGACCGAGGGGTCTTTCTGCCTATCATCCTCATCGAGAGGGTTTTCTTCATCCAGCAGGGGCGGCTGTTCTTGGGCAGCGGCAACCACATTCGGGCTAGATTGAGCTTGGGATGTGGTGGCCCCATCCTTGCTTTTGCTGCGAAGGTTGTCGCTGGGGCGTCCTCCCGCCATATAGACCGTATGGATGATATATCCGGCCGTCTTTCTATCATTGGCAGTTGATTTCGTGGATCGCTGTCTTGACCCCCTTGTTTCGGTAGCTGGTAGTCGATTGAAGGCGTCTGGCTTAACCAGTTTCTTGAATGGTGCTGGCGCTTCTTTTCTGGGTTTTCCCCGCTGCTTTCGTGCGGCACAGAGTGCTTCATAGACTCTTGATGAGACAGTGTCATACTTTTTCTGTTGGGGCCGGGACACGTCTCTTTGCGGCACTGTTCGGACTGCTGTCTTCTTGATTCTGGCGGTCATGGCATTGTTCTGAACCCACTTTAGAGGCTCGAAGGAATTGCTGATTCTTACGTCCGACTCAGCCGTCGTCGCGGGGCAACTCTGCACTTGGAACTTCACACGATTCCATTTGGCCGAAGCCTTGGCCCTTTTATTGGCTCGATACCTGAGCCGCTTCTGCCTTAACTTTTCTGTTCTAAGCACCTTGCAGACTTCGGCTTTTTGGGAAGACGCCGCATACCGGTTGATGGAGGGCCTTGGAGATACGCCCGATTGTGCATTTGTTGGAGTCATCGCCTGAGCTCGTCCGCACCTTTTAATGTTGCCCTTCACATCGGAAGTCTTGCCCCCAGCTAGAGCGCCAGGGACTCGTTCAGACACCATCTTAAGTTTCGGTTGTGGTGCCTTGGCGATCACGACATTCGGCCTCTTACCCCTTGAGACCGGCTTGGCCACCTGTTCCGCTGGGATCTCTGCCAGATGAGCGCTTCCGGCAGGGTAGATGATGACAGAGCCAAACTGGCGGGGCGGTTCCTCCCATTGTCGACTGAGGCTTGCGGGGAGAACCACACGAGCGTTGATCTTGACCACGTACGGAATCGGGGTCGCTTTGGAAGTTGAATTCGTCTGGGAAGACATTGTCGTTGAAGGTTGATTGCTGCACGGAAAAAAAAACATCATTTCAGTATAGGCAATCGATATGTATATTGATTGAGTTCGTATGAACGTTTAACCCGAAATATGGAAGGAGAGATTGGTCCCACCGGGCGTGCCAGAGTCTGTAGGGTGTTTTTCGTCACCCCATTGAGATGGGAATACGCGCGCGCTTGTCAGGCATACTACAGATTCCCCCGGCCTAGGGTAGGCCGGGGTTTAATGATGGTGGGGATCCGAATCTCCGGCAGCCGCGGACTAAGCTGCCGTTAATTACCCATCGCCTTTGGGGCGAGGGAACCTCCGATTAACGGGTTAAACTGGTCATGCGAACTCAATGTGCAGTATACGTGTGTCCAATTCTGAAAGGGGGGTTTGGATATATCGGGAGCCACGCAGAGTTTTTACGGGGGTCCCGCTACCCGGATAGCGGGCTAGGGGTCAAGGGGGCTAGCAGCCCCCTTGCGGGGTGCGGGGCAGCGCCCCGTTAGAAATTTTTTTCTAACAGGGACAGTGTCGTGGAGTACGTGTATGTATAAATTTGTATACATATGTATATGTGTATATATGTACACAAAAGAGGGGGAAAAGACATCCAAGGGATGCGCAGGTGCGCAAGCGCGCGCGCCACGTGTCGGCACGCGGGCGACTTGCGCACTTGCGCAGTTGCGCAAGCGCGCGCGCCACGTGTCGGCACGCGGGCGACTTGCGCACTTGCGCTGTTGCGCAAGCGCGCGCGCCACGTGTCGGCACGCGGGCGACTTGCGCACTTGCGCAGTTGCGCAAGCGCGCGCGCCACGTGTCGGCACGCGGGCGACTTGCGCACACAACAGTCTAACTCCTCTTTGATTTCTCTGAAGAGAAATCAAAGAGGAGTTAGACTCCTGAGTGTGTTTTTTTTTTTGTTGGGTTAATGGAAGGGTTCTTCTTCTTCCTCCTGTTGCTTGCTGGATCTTGAAGATCAAGAGATGTAAAATCTCAAAATCTCTCCTTTTTAAGATCTGATGGCAGATCCAAGTTCCCCTTTGTGGGTTTTGTGGTGGAAAACTATTTAGTTTTGAAAAAGGAAGAGTAAAACTCTTGATTTAATTCAAGAGAAAGAAGAAGGTTTTGGAACCTTGAAGAAGGAAGAAAGAGCTCAGCTCTAATTTTTTTTGGAGAGAGAAAAAGTTGTGAGATATTTTCATTATCTTTGCCTTTATAGGCTATACACTTTACACATAGCCCCTTGGGCTTCACAAAATGGCATTTTGCCTATTTCATGGCTCATGTGCCATTTCTTTTTGCACATAAGCCATGGGCTTTACAAAAATTTGGCTTTTATGCCCATTTTCTTACATTTATCCATAAAATAAAATAAAAGAAAATGCAACAAAATTATTTATTACAAAATTTTTATCTTGGCATGGGGGGAGGCCGGCCGCTTCATGTTCGGGCTCGACCCGGGCATGGGCCCACTGGGTCTGGGCTTGGGCCCACTTGGCTTGGGGTTGACTTGGATTTTGACTTGGTCAACCGGGGTGTAAATTTTTACCCCAACAATGAGATATTTGAATATAACTGTATTAGATATTATGGTTATCATAAATTAGATAAGTTCTGATTTATATTGCTGAGATTATGATTAGCGTATTAGATTGTTAGGAATTAGGATTATTAGTTATCAGTTAGTCATGTTATGACATGAATAAATTGAGAGGATTTATCTTTTAATAAAATTAATTGAGTTTATTCATTTCTTATCCGGAAAATCTCTATTTCTATTTGAACAAGTTTTGATTTGGTTCATGTCTTTCCTTTTTTATATTGAAATTGGGTTATATTTAAAGACATTCTTTTAACCGAGACCCACATTTTAACCCACGCGCACACGCACACACGAGAATACACACACACGAGAATAATGGAAGAAAGAGGCCATATGAAGGAATTTCCTCCTAAGGCGTACGCCCTCTCTCATTTTATCCGACGATCGGCATCCATCATCTTCATCGTTATCATCTAAGATGTGGGTACACCAAATTTCATGTGATTCTACAACTTTTTCACCGTTGATTTAGTAAAGTAAAAAGTTCTGTTGCAGGTAAATCGTTAATTTTGAAACCACTAAATCAACGGTGAAAAAGTTATAGAATCAGATGAAATTTGGTGTACCCACATCTTAGATGATAACGATGAAAATGATGGATGCCAATCGTCAAAAAAATGAGGAAGGACGTAATTTTTCAACACCATAGGATGTCCCCTCTCTCCCTCTCTCCATATATATATATATATGGATGGTAAAATCGGCTTAGCGTAGAACCTTTTTTTTGCGCTAAAAATCAAATTATTAGAAGTAGATAAATAAGTAGATGCCTTGTTTCAAAATTCACGCAAAACCTCATGTGGAAAATGAAATTGAAAACAATTTAATTCAAATACATGCAACATATTTTGTTTATTTGTGTAATCATCAAATTTTGATTTTAGCATCTTCTCTTATGATTTAGATACACAATTTATTTTCAGATGAGTTATCTATATTTATTTTCGTCTAGGTTATTACTATTCAATCTAAATTGTATCATAATATCTGTGGAAAGAATTTCTCCTTGGAAACATATGGATAGAAAATTAGATGAGGCTGTTGATATCTTTTGAAAATTTGCAATCATCCTATCCACTGTTACCTTGTATATGTATATGCATGAAAATTAGATGATGCTCTTGATATTTTTTGAAAAATTATTATCAACACTGCAATTGTAATTTTGTATACATTTTCATTAACCAGATATGGATCGTAAATAGATGTTACTATATTCGTATAATATAGTCGTTTACGGAGGCGAATATGGATATGGATATTTATAAGAAACGAAAATCTTTATTCTATAAATCGACTACCAGCTATAAAATATATATTAAAATATATATATACTTTTGAAATATACAGTAAAACCAATAAGTTAAATTACATAATATGAAAATTAGCGAGAAAAGACTCCATGATAACGTTGAGATATCCGTCGTCTAGAGGAGGACGGAGGTCAACAACAATCAATGACGCTTGTGATTGGCAGAATTCAGCGTCGAGCAACAACATCTGTAATAATCGACACAATTTGAAAAAATAGAAACACATGTATAGTTTGATAAATTTGCCAGATGATTTACTAATTTTCCAGAATCACTCAAATTGAACGAGTAAATGTTTTCCTCAATAAGTTGGATACGGTTCTTGTAGAATCGAGATTGCACCATTTAGCATCAATTGCATTTATACATTATCATCCATGCACTTAACCAATGGACGTTTACATCCGTCATGCATCCCAAAATAAATTTTAGATTTCATTTTTACTTGGAACAAATTTTATTCTAATTTTATTCTAATTTACCTTACAGATTTGCTATTGGTTCTATGATACTCTTGATTATTGTAAAAACAAATTCTTCAAAATTTGATTTTGCTTATAAGTTTTCCATCTTTAAAAAAAATTCAATTTTTCCCCTCTTTTAGATATTTTAATTGTAAAAGTAAAATATGAAAATTCCCACTTGAATGCGTGGACTGACTTAGAAATTTTCAAATGCAATTTATCATCCGCTGAATAAATGCATTATGTATAAATATATAAAGATAAATACTTTTATGAATTATTTTGAGAGAAAATGAAGAAATTTTTAAAATTGTTTCGAGAAAATTTAGATAAAACTTGAATATTTGTATGTAATAAATTTAGCTACAATTCTTATCATAGAATATTTTTTGGACAAGTCCTCATGCCCTCACCCTCACACGGGTACTTGCTGATGTTTTATAGAAAGTGAAGACTCTTGTATAGTTGCATGAAGAGTTATATTTGGGTCCTTTCAATGAATGAATATAATCAAGGTTTTTTTTTTTATATCTCACCCCCAAAATTTCAATAAACTATATTTCTAAATTGCACCCCTAAAATCTTTAAGTTGTTCAAAAACATCCTCCTTGTTAGTTTAAACAAGTATTTAAAAAGAATGTTTTTCATTTTGAGCCTCCCTCCCCTCCCCTCCCCCAATGATCATCTTCTTCTTCATTGATGTTAAAAATTGGGAGCTAGGGCTAGGGTTCTTCTTAATTATCAAAAAAGATATATACTCATCTCCTGCTCCATTATCAAAAAACATAAGATTTATTCTTAAATATTATCCTTAACCCATCTTTCATTACTTATTTTCTTTGTCGGAATTGTTATAATTACAATAATAAAAATCACAATCTCCCTCTGCATCAACATACTAGAAATGTTAAAGAAGAATTGCTCTAATTTTTTGTCTAAAGAAAAGCTCTAATTTTGAAATTAAGAAGAATCTTAACCATAGCCCCCAATTTATGACATTAGTGAAGAAAATGATTATTGGAGGGCTTTTTCATCTTTTACTAAGCTAATAACCGTTATTAACTCAAGATGAAAAAAATTCTTTTCAAATACTTGGTTAAATTAATTAGGGGGACATTTTTGAACAACTTAGATATTTTAGGGATGAAATTTAGAAATATAATTTTCTAAAAAAGAAGTTTAGAAATATTGAAATTTTGGATGTGAGATATAAAAGAAAACCTATAATCATTCAGATTTATAAATTGTCGTTCAACTCAACTCTTAAGATGACAACCCTTCATTATTATCAACTGGGGTTAGCTTAGTTAGTACCAATTTCCTCTCTAATATAAAAAGTCGAAAGAGTTGATTTCCCAAAAAGAGAGAGACTGCACGAGACTAGTGTGTTTCTTTTTGAAGATGCGCAAGTACATGCAAATTATGGGAGCCTCTTTTACTCCGTCACACTCAGGATTCTTGTACGAGCCCGCATTACTTCTTTGTTAAAATTCTATGGCCTATATTTTAGTTAAAAAACTTTCCATGTGCCCGTAAATTTGTTGTTCAATTGGATCCCTCATATAGAATTGGTACTTTGAAAACAAGACTTTTTTTGGACTTTTATTGGAACTGTGACTTTTTAAAAGAATTTCGGAACAACTAGAACTAAAAACCAGAATTGCAATCTAGAACTTTATTGTAACTTTTTACCTATGCATCATCCTTTTATTTTATTTTATATATGTCATAAAGTATTAAATTTTTATGCCTACATCCTATTTCATTTTTTAGGTGACATCCTGCTTTATTTATTTACACTATTTTTCAGTAAACTTAATTAGTATTTATGATTTATTAGTTTAAATATAACAATAGATGAAGATGCCACTTTTATAAATAGTTTAAATTAATAATTATCAATATAAATTATATTGGTATCATATTTTTGAAAATACAAATTGATTAGGCGTAAAAAAAATTTGTGTCTCGGATTACAGATTAAACAGAGTACAATGAAAATAAGGTGTACAATTTTTCAAACTTTTATGACTTTTGATTATGTAAGTTGACTTTTGATTATGTAAGTTGAATGTTAGGTTTACCTTTTTAAATAAATTAAACTTTCTTTAAATTGAGGTTTATCATAATGAAAAAAGAAATTATAAAAAAATACAAAAAATTGAATTACCTATTCAATAAATATATAAAAACAATTAATTATAAGTGATAGGGATATATCTCATAATGTAAAAAAAAACTACAAAAATTATGAAAAGAAATAAATTTTTGTTTTTAAGGTTTACCTTTGATATGAAATTTTTTGATTTGAAGAAGAGAAAAAGAAATCAAATATAGATAGAGAGAGAGAGAAAGATTGAAAGAAAAAAGCCTTAGAAAAAAAATAAATTGTGTTGAAAGTGGGAGGAGAGAAAGTTATGATTTGATGATCAAGTTTAACAAAAATAGTTTGGATAATTTAAAGAGGTGGAGTTGAACAGTTTTTATGTAGTTGAATAAAATTTAGAACTTCTAACCCATCTTCCACTCATGATTAACATAAAAAATAGAACTTTTAGTTCCAGTTTCTAACACCATTAATTAGTTTTATTATGCTAATATGTTCCAGTAATTTTAGAAAATCTTAAAATATCCTTGCGAAGCTATTCGTGAGTATCCTTTTAAGGATTATGGTAACTAATTAAAGTTCACTAACACAGTCTTCGCTGGAGACGTATCACATTTAAAAAGTTGAAAATCTGCCAAACATCAAAATATATTTTTGTAAAACTTTTATATGCACTCTAAGTTCCTTCTACAGACATGTATACCTTTCTCGATATCTTTAACATTGAAACTTAACAAAAAATTTCAGTTTTTTAATCGGTTTAAAAAGCATTCCAATTGACGCCACACCAATAAAGGAAAAACAGGAGGATGGATCATTGAAATTTAATCGGTGCGGGACCCAACGCCATGGCCAGGTCAATATGGCCGCACGTCGGCCGCAGCCTCATCAAATTCTTGTTAAAACTCAAATTGTCTAATCCATTGGTTAGTGTTAAGAACCAGTCAAGGGATTTCTTGTATCGATGTGTACGGCATCATGATCAAGATTTAATTCTGATAGTGTATCTTATTTATTGTATCATACATCTAAAATACGTAATTGCTCATCATTAATGATCATATAATAAAAACCTTGCCAACTTTTCCCCGCGTGATCCTTTTTAAAGGCAAATTAGATTAAAAATTAGATTATATATTTTAAATGCACTTTTTAAAATACACATTTTTTCTGGGTGAAAAAAGCCATATTTTATTCCGTGTATAATAAGCCCATTCATACGGGCCGGAGAGAGAAACAAAGATCGAAGGGAAAAAATTGGAGCTAATCCTGCTGCAATGATGGTAATTATTTAATCAAATTTTCAAGGCGTATTAGTTTTTTCTTAGTATCGGACCTCTCGATATGGGTAATGGCAAAAGGGCAAAAGGAAGACCGAAGAAAACATGGATGGAGGTGATACGAAACGATATCGTTGCCAAAGGACTCAATAAAAGTATATTGTTCGATAGAAGTGAGTGGAGACAGAGGATTCATGTGCTGGACCCGGCGTGATTCTCATGTTGGTTCATGTAGCCTACCCCATATGCTTGGGATAAAAGGCTCAGTTGTTGTTGATCGGATTCGGATCCGATAATGATTTTCTGGCCGTCTCCGATGGAATGGTGGTTCGTGATGAGGCCGTGCACGCTAAATGGACATCGCTAACTGTTAATTAGCATTTGGTGCAAGGGTCGTAACATTTGTGGACAGCGGCGGAATAACGAACAAAATGTTACAAGAGCATGACACCAAATACCAATCTCAAAATCATTCAAATACAAGAAGTTGTCAAAACTAGAAAGCTATCTATAGGTTTTAGAATGCTACAACGTTTGTAGCGTGTCCATCTAATCGTGGAAGAGCCAAACTAGACTCCATTGCCGTAGGAACGAGCTTGCAAGCAAATCTTCTCGCCGAAAATGATCCACTTCGAAGAAATCTTCAATCCAAAGTTCAACTTCATTATAGTCATGCTTTTGTGAAATAATTTGCTCTCAAGATTTACAAGAAGATGAGAGTAAGTGATGTAGCAGAGACCCACTCTCTAAAAATCTCTCTCTCTCTCTCTCTCTTTCTCTCTTGCTCTTCATGAAAATGGAGAGAGAGAGAGAAGATAAAGGAATGAAGATAAGCTTGTGAGGAAAGGCAACCATGCAGCAACAATAGTGAATGAATTTTTTGCAATATAAAAATATGCCCAAGCATCTCTACTCTTACTCTTTTACTATGCTATTATTCTTTGATGATTTAAAGAAATGAGCAAATACTTCAGGAACGATGAATGTATCATGTATATTAGTATTTTAGCATATGTATTATATACATGTATTTGTATCATATACAGATAGCAAATGATAAGTAAACATAATACTAGAATACATATTAAAGTATGTTTTATTATTAAATCAACACTTAATTTAATAATCCGGTTTTATCATAAACTGATTATTATTGTCAAACGTCTGATTAATGTACGTGTCGTATTTAATTGAATTCTCGTACATATCATCACTTCTAGAAGTAAATGTGTATCATATACACAATGTATTTGTGTGTGTGTGTGTGTGTGTGTGTGTATCACATACAAATAGCAAATGAGAGAGAAAGAGAGGGAACATAATACTAGAATATATATATATATATATATATATATATATATATATATATATATAAATCAACACTTGATTTAATAATCCGGTTTTACAATAAACCGGCTGGTATAATCAAACATTTGATTAATGTAAATGTATCATATATACGTATTTAATCGAACTCCCGTACGTATAACCATACGCACATTATATTGTTTCGCCTGAGCGGGGAAAATCTCTGTGTAGCACTCTAAAGACTCGACAAAACGATGGCAGTAACTTAGGATCGTATCCGGTTGAATCTGAAGCACTTTCAGATCAATTCTCTTACGGGTTAACCAACAAGCACGTCAGCGGTACTAGCTGCACGTAACGACTACCCAAATATTGATCAAAAGAAAGGGCAACAAGAAAGCTTATCCGTACACAATCTCAGTTTATCAGTGACAGTCACCGTACGGTCCGGTCTATTCGTCACTGTCACGTCCCGCTTCCCAGTAGACGGAAACGGTGACGTGGCAAGCGTGCGACGTATTTATTTCTAAAAGATCATTTCCCGGAATAAATACGCTAAGCGTAAAATAAGCAATATAAAATGACAAGAAATAAACATGAGATTTAAACTTCAACAATTTTATTTACATTCAACTTGAAGCATTTACAATACATGAGTTCAACTGAAAGAAAATACAATACAAGAAGAGAAATGCCTAAAGAGATGACATACATAAACTGAAAAGATAGCTTGTCTTGTTCTGAGTGGTGATCTGCTCGTGCTCCTTCTCGGTGGTGTCCACCTTCTCAGTCTCCACAGTATTTGACGAACATTTCAAGAAAACAAAAATGGTGGAATGCCCGTCAGCGAACTTTTGCTCGATAAGTCCCTAAGAAATATGTGTGAAGTATAAAGTATAATGATAAAAAATGTATATCATGGATTAATGGACTAGGAGATATGTTATTTATACATGTCATTTACTGTAAGCATGACATTTATATTTAACATGCAGTTCTCTATATATATCATGGAAAAATAACATGAGCATAGCATGACCGTGTGATGTAGTTATAGTGAGCATGAAATAAGTGTCCTAAAAGGTCTTTACATGGGTCAACTAATGTAACGTAAGTTCAAGGGTGAATATCAACCAATCTTAAGAGTGTTCTCGAACCCAACAGGCTATAATTCAGGGGTAAGGAAGCACGGACCCAAATCAAATGTTAGTAACGGGACTTCAATTTAGTGTTGAAATATTCCAAACTCAACAGGCTATAATTCAGGAGCAAGAAAACACGGACTCTCATGATAGCTTGCCTATGTTAGTAGACATGGATTCATGATCTCGGAGAACTCCTGAGATTTCGTTGGATTCAGACATGAACTACCCAAGCACCTCGTGTATTCTAAGTTACAGTTAAAATTATCAGCCTTACTTGAATCCATGAATATATCAAGTTACAAGATTGAGTTCATGTCAATATCATGTATTCGTGTCAAGTATTCATGTATTCATGTCAAATTGTATCATGGTTCGAGTCAACTCAGTTTCAATAGCAACCATTGTTTTATGGTATTCATATTAAGTTCATGTCCAATTATAATCAGGATTTGGTCAAGTCAAGTCAAGTATACATATTTGAGTTTGATATTGATTTCGAGTGTTCAAGTTCATGATTAGGTATTCGTGTTTGCTTTTGGATTCAGGGTTGAGATTAGACTCAGACCGAGTCAGCCGCTTGTAAACTGTTTTAATTCTTGAATTTCTTAGGTTCGGGAGTCATCGGCAACTGCTGCATATGGACGACATGATTTGTGTTTTTTTCCAAGACAATTGACATTGATAACTCCTGTTAAGTTTTCTAACCTGAATAGACAAGCACTCACTTTCTCCGGCTATCTGGGGCTCAAGAGAATCGATCCCATTTAAACCCATACTTACTAGAATCCTTAACATGGTGTTTATACATATATCTCGAGGGGGGTTTATGAAAAATATTTTTAATATTATTAAAAAGTAAATCTCGAGGGTGATTAGTATTATTTAGGATTGTCATGAGCGTGGATTTTAAGTATTGTGGTACTTTAGTGATAATTACTTATCTTGAAAATTTTATGGTATTTTATTGAAAAACTTATCATTTTTGGTATGTTGATGATATTTTATGGTCATTTGTTAATCTTTCATTTTTAGAAAAATATAGGTTTATTATATTTTGAAAAAATGGATTTATAATTTTATATAATTTATCTAAAAATTAATTTTATTTTATTTAGAAAAAATCGTATTTCTTAAAAACGTATTTAAATCTTTTCGAGATCGAATGCTCCGTGAGAAGATCTGTATCTCACTCTACTAGCCCAAGAATGTGCAATAATCTACACCATCTATTAGTGGGTCCCCTAAAGAGAGTTGTAGATGTATAATCGCAAAGGATATGAAATACCGCTTTAAAAGAAATCCGGGATTGAAGAAGTTGGTATTTTATTGTAAAGTTTTCTTCGTAACAAATATTCATACAAAAGAGATATCGTGCTATGCAACCAAGTGTGCGTATGGAGTAGGTCGTTACCCCGTGAAGTTTTTCCTAAATATATTATTTTAACAAATACTAAAAGAGGTGTTTATAGAGTTCAAGGTATTTTAATGAAAAAGTTCTAACATGATTGTTTCACATGAGAATTTTGATGAAATTTGATTCTAAACTTTAGTATTTAAGATTACAAGTGATGTAGTAAAATTAGATTGACTAAATTGTAAAGGAAAATGGAGTTATATGTTTTAGAAAAGAAGATGTCGGTATTAACTCCACTTTTACCGATATAAAATTTGAAGAGCAATTTCAATAGAAAGGAGGAGATTTAGAAGGGACTTACCGTTTGGAATTGCCAATAAGAGGTTAAAGAAGAGGAGGGATGCTTCGGGGCGTTGCGAGAGCTCCGGAATTTGCTTTGATCTTCGCCGGAACCAACTTGCTCGCTAACTCCACTTTTACTTCACTTGCACTGGGAACATTTTAGAGAGTTTTGGCTAGAATTTGTTAATTGTATGTATGCCCTATAGGCCATTGTTGTACATGATTGTATATTACAATAGATGCTTGGACATATATAAGGAGGACTTTCTTACTCGACATGATAGTATGCTATCTGGTTGCTCTTTATCTTAACATGTAAACTAGTATAGTGATGCTGTCTTGCTCTCACATGTTGGTAAAGCCCTTATGATGTATTCTTTGTAGGGTTCCTAGGCACACTAATGAGGTCTCACAAGTGATCAAACATGGCCAATTAAAATTTTACAAGTGCCGAGAAACCCTAATACGGATCGTTAACTAGATGTATAGGCGATGCAATGCAAATAAACGAATATATATCTAAAGGGAAGGGGCTACAACCTTTGTAGATCCGGTCCTCCACCTCCATGGCTCCATGATGAAGTCCCCTCACTGTCCATATCGGATCCCGGACTCTAGCATCGGCTTCATCGGAGAAATGGGCGGGCTAGGTCGTCGGCTTCGATGCCGAAGATGATCTACGTCGAGGCAACTCAAGATCAAGCTCCAACTTCACCAAGTCATGAAACTTGTGAAGAAAACACCCTATACTACTTGGCAAGAGGTAGAGGATGAAGAAATAGGAAGTGGGTTCTCTTTGGATTTGGATTTCTCACTTGGAATCAACACTTGATATATTTCAAGAAAGCTCTTCTTTCTTCATCAAGAAGAAGAAGAAGAAAAGAATGGAAAATGAATTAATTCTAATTGAATAATCAAGTGATGGTTATCATAATGTAACCATGGTAAAGTGTAGAGAATAAACTAGGGTTAGGTGAATGGTTAGGTTTAGCGGTAAAAACAAAATGGAAGACTTTTCAAAGATGCTTTGAAGCTTCAAGAAGCTTTTAGCAAAGAACAAATAAATCCACCATTTTATTTTGCCAAAAATGATTAAATAAATAAACAAATAAATAAATAAAATCAAAACCCTAACCATTACACAACCATGGTTTAATCATACACTTAACCAAGTTAGCATGTATCATCAAACATGATACAATCAAGTGCACATAAAAATATATCACATATACAATGTGCACATCAAGTGAGAAAATCCTTTTAAAGTGAACCAATACTAGTTAATGCAAAGTAATGTTTCAAATATATAATTATAAATTAAATCAATACTTGATTTAACGATCCGGTCATATCGCATATAACCGACTAATATCCAATGTATCGACTTATCGAATCAATCCTTGATTCGATAACTAGGTTATATCGCATACAACCAATCGATACATTCATCGCGAGAATAGAATACGGTATCACATATACGCATTATTCTCGGTCCCGCACATATCTCATATGCGCTCCTATTTCGTTTCACTTGAGCCAGGAAACCTCTGTGTAGGACTCTAAAGACTCGTCAATACGCCAGCAGCAGATGATGATCATATCAAGTACCCACAAGCCGCAAGCGGTCTGCCAAACGTAACGTCCACCCGGGTATTGAGCGATCAGAAGATCGACGAGCAAGCCTGCTCACACTCCTGTGAATCCAACCAGTAACACTTACCGTACAGTCCGGTCTGTTCGTCTGATATGTCACATATCTCACCTAGGGGTGGTAAACGTCAGACCCCAGTAGCTTGATAAGTCATGCCGACTCAAGGTCCATAACATTCGTGAAACTACTGATAACTCTTACCAGTATATCACTGCAACCCTGGCCAGGGATTTCCTGTTATGGCCAGTCGAGCATAGCACAACATCAACCCCCAATACCGGGAGAGACGAATCCCCTCCTATCGCTCATTGCCTCAATGTGAATCAGGACTGTACCCAAAAACCACCTGTTTGCATGACTCGGTAGAGCCGTGGTAGGGTGGAAATCAAAGCACAGTGGGAGACACACAATACTCTATGACAATCTCGGGTCAACAGACTAAGCTGTACCAGTGTCACCAGAGAACTGCCATCTGACGTGAGGTATAATACCATCTGGGAGTTCTCGGCGAGTCCGTTCAGTGTACCCAGTCTCCACTGAGCACCCGCATACCATCTCTGATGTCAAACACCAATGGATATGGGATCATCCATCGCCCATCACATAGGTCGAGAAGATATACGCTAGTCTACTCTGGAATATCGATGCCCCGTCTCGATATTCCCACGACTAGGAACAATGAAGGATGTACTCATTGACTACCCAGGCCCCACTAGTATGATCTTCATCATAGTCCTGGAAGTCGAGCACACATCCTAAGGGCTTTATCAACATGTAATCAGAGAGACAGAGAGTATACATGTTAAGATAAAGAGCAACCAGATAGCGTACTATCATGTCGAGCAAGAAAGTCCTACCTATATATGTCCCAGCATCCACTACAATATACATCCTATGTACAGTAATGGCCTCTAGGGCATACATATAACTAACAATCTCCCACTTGCACTAGGGCCATCTGTAGCAGTGGTTGCAGTATCACATACTCAACCATCCCATAAAAGTCGCTCTTTGGGAAAAGGCCTTCGTGAGTGGATCCGCTGTGTTCTCCTCTGATTCTACTCTCCTTACCTCGATCACCCTGGAGATCAACTATCTCCATGGTCAGGTGATGCTGCCTCAGAATATGTCTGGGTCATTGATGGAACCAGGGTTCCTGGGCCAAAGCCTCACTTCCATTGTCACACAATGGTGGGAACCTAGTTCATCTTATGAACCAATATACACCCAAACTACCTCTTTGGTAGCATGTTTAATAGCGATGTTACCAGTCTTTATCGTCTAGTTTGCCACGGTATCTAGCTTGGAACTCTTCCAACATACCGTCCCTTTACTGAGGGTAAAGACAATGCCTGTGACTGACATTCAGTCGTCTTTATCACCATGGAACCCTTCCAGTGATTCTCCCCAAGATCGATTGATACCATCTCACTACATCTAGTGAGAATCCTAGCACCCAATTACATCTATCTTATAGATGAAAACTCAGGATTTAGGAGGTATCACTTTGATCCTATTGGAGAATCTTTGTGATAAGCGGAGATTGACCGAGCGTAGTATAGGAAACTCTTTTCCAATCAAGAGTATGTTATCTACGTACAATACGAAGATGACCACCTTACTCTCTGCTACCGTTTTGTATATAAAAGGTTCATCTATTATTTTTGATGAAGTCAAACACTTTGACTATCACATCAAAACAGACGTTCCAACTCCGCGATGCCTGCTTCATTACATAAAACATCTTGCACACGTTTCCGCTGCTCCCACTGTTTACGTAGCCCTCTGGCTGTGTTCTTATAGACGTTCTCTTCTAAATCATTATTTAGAAAAGTAGTCATGGCACCCAACCACCAGATATCGTAGTCATGGTATGTAGCCGTGGCAAGTAGGATCTGGATGGACTTAAGCATAGTCCCTGGAAAAGGTTTCATCATTATCCGTGCCTGGTCGATGACGAAAACCATTAACAAGTATAGCTTTGAACGTCTCAACTTTTCCATCTACACCAAGTAATCTTCTCAAGATACACTTGCTCCTGATGGGGATTTAACCCTTCAGATATCGCAACCAAAGTCCATACTTTGTTGGTGTATATGGATTCCATTTCAGATCGCTAAGCATCCAGCCATTCTTACAGAGTCCCTACTCTTGATGGCCTGCTCGAATCTAGTTGGGTCATCATCTCATGATGCAATCCTTGCTCCCACTGTCATCGAGAAACCGAAGTATCTCTCAAGCAGGTGAGGAACCCTGCTAGATCGGCGGAGAGGCTGAGGTTCGTCAAGAACTATTGAATCCTTTGGTTCTGTCAAATCATCAGCTGCAGTTTTGTATAGCTGGAATCTTTCCAGTTCTACAGAACTGAACTTGCCTCGATCTTGTCCGGATTTTGCTTTTGACATAGGCCGGACAATCCCAAATCTTAACTTACTTAAGAGATGGGCTCTTCCCATACCATATCTCATATGGAATGGTAGGCAGTGATCTGATTCGAACCTAATTCAATAGGTATGCAGTTTCTCAAGCGCATAACTCCCAAAAGGAAATAGGTAACTCAGTAATACTCATCATAGAGCACACGATATCTAATATTGTGCGATTGCTCCGTCCCGATACACCGTTGTGCTGTGGTGTATTCAGAGGAGTAGTACGGAGAGAGAATCTCATTTTCCTTTAGAATAGTCCAGGAATTCTATGCACAAGTATTCTCCTCCCTGATCTCATCATAGGACATAATACTTATACCTGTATTGGTTCTCTACTTCTAGCTTATATTCTATGAATATCTCAAAAGGTTCGGACTTGTGTTTCAACAGGAACACATGTCTGAATCTTGAGAGATTATCAGAGAACGTAATGAAGTATAAAGAACCGGTCATGGCATGTGTAGACAGGAGACCTTACATACATCATCATGTATCAGTCCCAAGAGTTCATTAACTCTTTCTCTGTTTCCAATAAACAGGGCTATGGTCATCTAATCTTTGTGACATGACCGGTAAGTTTCACAAGATGTAAATTCAAACTGATGTAAATATGCATCTAAAATGTAACTTGAGCCAGTCGGGTCGCATTGATATGACCTAGTCTACAATGCCTCAAGAAGGATTCGTTAATTTCTGAACTCTTCCTCTTGTGTGTGTTCTGTATACTAGGAACTGTAGTTTGATTTAGAGCGTCAATGCTTTTAGATAACGTGCCTGAACTGATCAACTTTTGATATAGGAAACGTTCAAAACATTATCCATCAATACAAAATTTTATCATTTCTTTACTAATAAAGAGACTGATATGATTTTGTATATCAGGTTCGGTATCTAATAGTATTTGTTCAGAATCAATCGATTGGTAATACAGGGTGACAGTGACCAACAGACTTAGCTGCAACACTTGCCCCGTTTTCTGTCTCATGAAACTTATCACCCGTTCTCAGTTTTTCTACCTTTTTGTAGCCCTATGTAACAGATTACATATCCGGGATCCTGATCCGGTATCAAATACCCAGGATGCAGAGGATACTGAGAAACAGTTCTTTGTAATGAACACACCCGAAGAAGATACATCTCATGCACTTTCTTCGTTTGGGTGGCATAGGAATTCTGGTATTCCCCTATTTCCTGCTCGGTCTTATAACAATTATAAGTTGGAGTGGGACCAACGTTCCCCAGCTCAGTATAACAAGCGGGTTCAGTCAATACATCCATATTATTATCTTGATTAAGGCGTGATATGGTCGCTACCTGGAGAGAGAGAGAAGAAAACACTCTGCGTGCGCTCTTGCAAGATCAGATTGGTTATTTATTTTATCTAATCAGGATGGCTCCCACTGTTTTTATCAAATCTTCCTTAAAACCCTAAAAGGAAAGACTAGCCGGGATTAATTACACTCTACAAGTTCGCCAATCTTTCAGCCAGGCCAGTGTTGGTACTTTGAGAGAGGTTCCCCGTGCTTTCGCATGGACCTAATTACAGTAAACCTCGTTTTCCCAGAGGCGTAACCCCGTTGACACTTTTCTAGACACCTACTTGATCGGCTAATTGCAAAGTGCAAAACTCTCCCAGGAGTAACAATTACTCGCAGTGGGTATCGGGATCCAACTATCATATAGAAGGTATGCAATCTCATTGCAAGTTTCAACACTTGAAACTCCCGATAAAGGTTTTTACCCCTAGCACCTATGACCTTAACTATGGTCAACAAATTATAAGTACTAGTCAAGTTCTACCCGTCATTTCGTGATTAATTAGACCCACCCATATGACCCTTAACTAAGGTCAATAAAGTCACGCGACTGTCCTAACTAATCGCATCATATGCGGTGTAGGAAGACATCACTTAGCTACCGTACACTGTGCCTTAACTAAGGTCAACAAACACAGCACGAATACTAAGTACTCTACTTCCTAAAATGACGGAGGGTTGCGAATGGTTTTTATGAAAACCTTTAACACTTTGAACTTGATCTCATTGCGGAATCAAATGGTTTTTAAATGGAATGTTTTTGAAGCTTTTCTAGTTTTGCTAAAGGGGTCACTCCCGGTGAAGGGATCGTCGGCCTTTTCCTCGTCGAATGAGGTGCGGGATATATCATATATATCACTGTGCAAAGCAAAAACTATAGAAGCAATCAAAAGACAAACCGAGGGTTGTAGCATCTGCCAGTTATTGCTAAAGGAGTCACTCCCGGTGAAGGGATCTCTGTCCTTTCCTCATCGAATAAGGTGCAGGATGTTCTACAAGGAACACCGCGATGCAAAGCAAGAACTGTAGCTACCTGTTTTATTTTTGAAATTAGATTCCACAACATCAATTAGGTTTATTTTCTTTCATTAATCTCATTAATGAGTATCCCATCATTTAAGTCCACCCAAACATCACAGATAAATATAACGCACGCTTATGCCATCCGCATTTGCCTCGATGTCCCGTCTGCACCGTTAGGTTAGGTAACTAACGCCAGAGCGAGGCAGGGCTAGCGCGGGTGTAAAACATAAGCAACGTCTATAAAATATATCATATATACTATATATAATATCTATCTGAACACATCACATGATCACATCACAGATAACGCAGCAGAAAAATATCATATGAAATATTGGATATACTAGGACATCCGTGTTTTCAATACGAGCCAGTATAAAACACGGATTCCACGGTCGTGATGAATAGCCAATCCCACACCCCTAGACCCCTACGAGAGCGGCAAGCAACCCTACCAATTCTAGGGTTAGGAGACCCAAACTCGACTCCTCGAGATGGTCTCCCACTGGACCCTAGAACCCGGTTACTTGTGCTCCCCTCCTTGGGTCTATCCTAATGCGGAAAAGTAAATAATATACAAATGGTGACATCATCCGCAACCTGGAAGTGCCCCAATAAAAGAATATTACATACAAGTTTTTACATGAATGAAAAGGAAAAACACCCATCTCACATAAAAAAAACCCCGGCTATTCAAACACGACGATCCAATATAACATATCCAGCAACACATAACATCACATGTCATCAAAGTAAGTAAATATGCGCATCCCAATTGTCATTGACATATAGCAACGAAACCGGCGATATCACATATTACACTTACGGTCACAGAAAAGAAAGTGTAAAACTACAACAGTTGGAATCCGCAAACTCTTTAGACATCGCATGCCTAGCCAAATGAATTCCTTAGACATTGCATGCCTAACAATTATAAACCCCGCATTTTAGTCTCATTATCGAAAACACTTTTCAATATAAAGTCGGGCAATACAACAGATTCCCGGCATCCAGAACGAATGTTCGTCGCAAACTTCAGTAGACGGCCGCACCCCCGATACCGTCGACGAAGTGCACCAAGGCGGAACACCGCTGCCGCGAGCACCCAAACGGATGCTTTCGGCGACGGGGTTCTCCTACAGTCACTTGGTCGGGGCTATGGAGTGAGGCTGTCTATTAAGTTTACCCGGCGAGTATCCGCGTACGCTACGCGATTGCGACGGACTTTTGATCACATCAAAATTCCGTGGCAACCGATCAAGTGAGACTAAACTGCTATGTTTATAACATTCATTCAGTTATCTCATAACTATTTGTGAATTCCAAGTATTGTATCACATTCCGGATGAATAGAAAATATTAAACTTTCCGATCGAACAATCGAACACCCAAGTTTTCCCGATACAGCTCAACACGTGAAATAAGTCTAAAAACATTCAGTTCATGCCTCAGTACCAACGGTCCAGCCGTAGAAGGGTCAAGCCAACGCCTCACATGTGGCACGCCGTACTGCCCCAAACCCGAAGGTTCAAAGGGCAGTTCAAGACGGTCACATAATCGAGTTAAGGTTTGTTGTCTTCTAGAGGGTCCATCGCGTTACTTGCACTACTTAGAACGTGATTAAACTACAGAAATATTCAACAATTGGAAATTTCCCGGCAGGGGAAAAAGTGGGTATTTATGTCCGGCCGAACTTTTTAACATATTCTAAAATTACCCGGAAAAACCATAGACAAAATTAGACAATCCGATCGAAACACCGAGTCCCCAATACAACCCAGAAAACTCAACTCTTGAGTTCAAATTAAAAATTCCCAGAAAAAACAGCACTAAAAACTAGGAATTACTGTGTAAACATGATTGTCTGAAGAGACAAATTGGCCGCGGAACCGCCGCAATAGGCATGCTATTGCCGCGGTTCCGCCGCGCTTTTAGCGATTCAGGTGCTCGAACTTCACAGTAATTCTTAGAAATACCTGCTGATTTTTCTGCATATTTTTAATTCTCAAAAATCCACGATTTCAGAAAATGTACAGAGAGCAAGTTTGAATTAGGGTTTCGGTTCGATCGGACTTCTAACTCCGTCTACGCATCGCCTAAGGCTCTAGCTAGTCTCTGATACCACTGTAGGGTTCCTAGGCACACTAATGAGGTCTCACAAGTGATCAAACATGGCCAATTAAAATTTTACAAGTGCCGAGAAACCCTAATACGGATCGTTAACTAGATGTATAGGCGATGCAATGCAAATAAACGAATTTATAGCTAAAGGGAAGGGGCTACAACCTTTGTAGATCCGGTCCTCCACCTCCATGGCTCCATGATGAAGTCCCCTCGCTGTCCATATCGGATCCCGGACTCCAGCATCGGCTTCATCGGAGAAATGGGCGGGCTAGGTCGTCGGCTTCGATGCCGAAGATGATCTACGTCGAGGCAACTCAAGATCAAGCTCCAACTTCACCAAGTCATGAAACTTGTGAAGAAAACACCCTATACTACTTGGCAAGAGGTAGAGGATGAAGAAATAGAAAGTGGGTTCTCTTTGGATTTGGATTTCTCACTTGGAATCAACACTTGATAAATTTCAAGAAAGCTCTTCTTTCTTCATCAAGAAGAAGAAGAAGAAAAGAATGGAAAATGAATTAATTCTAATTGAATAATCAAGTGATGGTTATCATAATGTAACCATGGTAAAGTGTAGAGAATAAACTAGGGTTAGGTGAATGGTTAGGTTTAGTGGTAAAAACAAAATGGAAGACTTTTCAAAGATGCTTTGAAGCTTCAAGAAGCTTTTAGCAAAGAACAAATAAATCCACCATTTTATTTTGCCAAAAATGATTAAATAAATAAACAAATAAATAAATAAAATCAAAACCCTAACCATTACACAACCATGGTTTAATCATACACTTAACCAAGTTAGCATGTATCATCAAATATGATACAATCAAGTGCACATAAAAATATATCACATATACAATGTGCACATCAAGTGAGAAAATCCTTTTAAAGTGAACCAATACTAGTTAATGCAAAGTAATGTTTCAAATATATAATTATGCATTAAATCATTAAATCAATACTTGATTTAACGATCCGGTCATATCGCATATAACCGACTAATATCCAATGTATCGACTTATCGAATCAATTCTTGATTCGATAACTAGGTTATATCGCATACAACCAATCGATACATTCATCGCGAGAATAGAATACGGTATCACATATACGCATTATTCTCGGTTCCGCACATATCTCATATGCGCTCATATTTCGTTTCGCTTGAGCCAGGAAACCTCTGTGTAGGACTCTAAAGACTCGTCAATACGCCGGCAGCAGATGATGATCATATCAAGCACCCACAAGCCGCAAGCGGTTTGCCAAACGTAACGGCCACCCGGGTATTGAGCGATCAGAAGATCGACGAGCAAGCTCGCTCACACTCCTGTGAATCCAACCAGTAACACTTACCGTACAGTCCGGTCTGTTCGTCTGATATGTCGCATATCTCACCTAGGGGTGGTAAACGTCAGACCCCAGTAGCTTGATAAGTCATGCCGACGTAAGGTCCATAACATTCGTGAAACTACTGATAACTCTTACCAGTATATCACTGCAACCCTGGCCAGAGATTTCCTGTTATGGCCAGTCGAGCATAGCACAACATCAACACCCAATACCGGGAGAGACGAATCCCCTCCTATCGCTCATTGCCTCCATGTGAATCAGGACTGTACCCAAAAACCACCTGTTTGCACGACTCAGTAGAGCCGTGGTAGGGTGGAAATCAAAGCACAGTGGGAGACACACAAGACTCTATGACGATCTCGGGTCAACAGACTAAGCTGTACCAGTGTCACCAGAGAACTGCCATCTGACGTGAGGTATAATACCATTTGGGAGTTCTCGGCGAGTCCGTTCAGTGTGCCCAGTCTCCACTGAGCACCCGCATACCATCTCTGATGTCAAACACTAATGGATATGGGATCATCCATCGCCCATCACATGGGTCGAGAAGATATACGCTAGTATACTCTGGAATATCGATGCCCCGTCTCGATATTCCCACGACTAGGAACAATGAAGGATGTGCTCATTGACTACCCAGGCCCCACTAGTATGATCTTCATCATAGTCCTGGAAGTCGAGCACACATCCTAAGGGCTTTATCAACATGTAATCAGAGAGACAGAGAGTATACATGTTAAGATAAAGAGCAACCAGATAGCGTACTATCATGTCGAGCAAGAAAGTCCTACCTATATATGTCCCAGCATCCACTACAATATACATCCTATGTACAGTAATGGCCTCTAGGTCATACATATAACTAACAATCTTGACTACCAGGATTATGATGCAGATCATACTAGTAGGGCCGGGGTAGTCCATAAGTACATCTTTTAATTGTTCATAGTCGACAGTGTATCGAGACGGGGTATCGATATTACAGAATAGACTAGCGTATACGCTTCTTGACCCATTTGATGGGCGATGGATGATCCCATATCCATTGGCGTTTGACATCAAAGATGGTATGCGAGTGCTCAGTGGAGACTGGGTACACTGAACAAGACTCGCTGAGAACTCCTAGATAGTATTATACTAAACGTCAAATAGCAGTTCTTTGGTGACACTGGTACAGGTTAGTTTATAGACCCGAGATCATCATAGAGTCTTATGTGATTCCCACCGTGTTTTAATTTCCACCTTACCACGTTCAAAAGAGTATGCAAAACGGTGGTTTTTGGGTACAGTTCTGAGTCATATGGAGGCAATGAGCGATAGGAGGGGTTTCGTCTCTCCCAGTATTGGGGGTTGATGTTGCGCTGTGCTCGATTGGCCATAACAGGAAGTCCCTAATCAGGGATGATACGGAGATTTACTGGTAAGTGTTATCAGTAGTTTCTCGACCCGTTATGAACCTCGTATCGGCATTACTTATCAAGTTACTGGGGTCTGACGTTTTGTCACGATCCGAATATATGGAACGTGACTGACATTTAAATCACGTAACGTCTAGAAACGTAGCGTAATCTAAGTAAGCCAAAACCCAGAAATCTAAACCGTTTAATGAATTAGAGTGAAAAAACTTAAATTAAAAAGTTGATTTTTTACAAAAGAGTTGCATCAAAATCATTTTTAAAAACATCCGGTTTTTCTGAAAATTTCGGCAAAGTCTCCTTTGTAAAAACTGACCTCAAACGGGTACAAAATATGAATATATATAAAGCAATGTATAAAGGAATCCCTAAACGAGAGCTAGCTGTTCGCCGAATGGCGGAACACAACCACATGCAAGATATATCATAATAATGCGAAATAAGCATATAAAAGCAAGAAAATAAAAAAGCACCATGTCGGCTCATTTGAGCTCGACACTAGAGAGCAAAATACAAATCTCACAAGCTTACAGTCTAAGTCACATATACATATAGTCGATAGAGTGTACTAGATACAAAATAAATATACATGGTAGGAACAAAATAATATCCTCCCAAAAACCCACCTATGCGCAAAGTCACAAGTCGATACAAAAGGTAACAAAAGAAGAAGTATATCCGCCGCTACTATGCTGACGGGTCGGTCCTGCTAGACACTGTGGCACAACAGGGGTCAGTTGCCAGTTCGTGAGTAGTAAATAATATCGTACAGGTAATCACAAACATGCACGAAAACGACCATCCTATGTATATCTAATCATGGTAACATATGCACAGTAGTATGAGGTGCAGCAAGAATCCAAATCAAGAACTACATCAGGTGCAACAACTATATGTGCAAAGTATGTCATAAAAGTACGGAGTGTGGAATAAAACAAAACCATCCTCAAAATAAACATCATAGAAATCTGGTCCATCAACGATACCCCAAAATCCCAAAACTCAGGCGTCGTCCCTCGGATCGGCCCGCATATCCATCTGGTCTCATAACTCCGGAGAGTATCCTCCGGATATTTTCCGAGTTTCTATACAATCACCGGTAGGTAGTGCTCCCTCCTGCCAGGCTCATCGTCATCCACATGAATTTCTCGTCCTGGGGTACCTTACCGGGTCCACCATGTATCCGCAGACGAATCATCCAACTCCTCGAATCGGGTCTCGAAAACAACAACTCGGAACCGAGAAAACTCATGGTGGACATGAAATATTACATCAAGGAAAACCGCATTTTTCTTTTTTATAAAAAAAGAAGCATAAGTTTTTAATTTTATAACAAGTTTTCAAACATATTTTGTGGTTTCCCAGGTCCAGAAATCTCAAGAAATACCGAGGTCTTATAATCATGAATCAACAAGAGAACAATGAACTTCAGCATAAAGCCCCTCAATAGTGTATAAACAGCATAAATATATGAATGCATGCGACATCTAGGTAAAGAATACAATATCTAAACTAGCATATAAGAGAAAGCATACTATAATATATAATAACTAGCAGCTAGCAGACTATACCAGTGAAGCATTTTCTAATGTGTACGTGACATGGTAATTACCGATGATGATGTGTGAGCCTTCCAGTAAGTGTACGTGTGACATACGCATCATCGGTAATGGTGCAGTGTCCTATTAATGATATGATAACAAACAACAGATAATAGGATGTGCAAATGGTAATCATGCAATATCAATATGTTGCATATAAGAATATGTTTATTTTAATGAATCAAGCCCTCGACGCTTAACGCCATACAGGAGATTCCTCCATAGATGTTAGATCTTACTCACAGAAATGTCTCGTCTAGTCGAATCCAATCAACGTTTTGCCCTTCCTTAACGTGTCCGACGTCTCCGCGATCGATCCTATCACCGCACAAATAGTATATAAGAGGACATGCATTTAAATAGATGCGGACACACAACGATACAAGACAACCAACACACACTAGCTAGACGTGCATGCACTTGGTGCACAAAACGCGCGCGACATCGCCACAAACTACAACTAAGGGTTGTTATGCGTAGAAAACACCAAACCTAGAATCCAATCGTACTAATCGCACAAGGCATAACGCTAACTAATCTTAGGAAAAAAATAGTTGTAGATCATCACAAGCTCAAATTTAACTTAAACCCATTTCCTTTAAAAACCTAATAAGCAACAATAGGGTATTTTAGTGCAAAACTAGGTGTTTTAGCAAACCTAGTAGCCACAACCACACTTAAATATCTTAATTAAGCTACACAAATATTAACTAATTTTAATCTCACTTTTTACATAATAATCATGAAATTAATTGCATGAACTCCTAATTAAGATAATTAAAAGTCATATTAGCAAAGTAATCTACTAGATTATACTTAATGAAGCCATTAGATGTTAACTACATTTAGCTAACTTAATTAAGTGATAAAAACCTTAATTTAACCGAAACCATTCTCTTTAAAATTCTAATCTTGAATTTAAAACTATATTAACACCTAATTAAAATTAGATTAAATTAAATAATTAACAAAGTAACAATCTAGAATTTGGTTTTATACCTCAAGGTGGTTTGGAAAGAGATCCAAACATGTTAACAAAAATGGAGACTTGAGCCAAGAACCATGCTAGATTAGGCAAAGAAATTTTTGTGATGATTTTAATAGGAATTATTGTTGATTTTGGTGGATTTTGAGATGAGGTAGTGAGGATTTTGCAATGAAAAGAAGAAGAAGAATGGAAGGGGGGCTATTGTGTGTGTGGCCGAGAGTGAGAGGAGAGTGTAAGGGTGAGTGAGTGATGGAAAAAAAAAACAAAGCAACATGCACCCATACCTCATTAATGCACCATGCTCTTTTGTTTTATTTATTTTCTTTTAATTTTATATTCTATTTAAGCGTTCTTGAAATATCTAGAACCATGGTCAACATTTCACTTTCAAAAAAACAATATATTACATTTTGTGTTTAGTTATCATGGTGCACAAATATATATTAATCCATATTAATCTGTAATTAACACTAATTTAGTGCATAAGTGCAAACTTAAAATAATAATTAAAATAATTAATTAAGAAAAATATTTAAGTAACTAGTAATTAAATAAGTAACTAATAAAATATCCATACATAAGCCATTACATAAATAAAATAGGTATAATTGTGTTTATATAAAAAAAATAATTATAACTAGATTTTACGGAAAACATATGGTGTGTTACTAATTATCGAACAGTTAACCTAGACGATTTTTAAAGCATTACACGTTTACCACCCCTACACTCGATATGCGACATATCAGACGAAGAGACCAGACTGTACGGTAGTGTTATTTATTGGATTCACGGGAGTATGAGCATGCTTATTTGTTGATCTTCTGATCGCTCAATACCCGGGTAGCCATTACGTCCAGCTAGTACCGCTGACGGCATGTGGGTGACTGATATGATCATCACCTACTGCCAGCATATTGACGAGTCTTTAGAGTCCTACACAGAGGTTTTCTGGCTCAGGAGAAACGAAGTAGGGCACATATGTGATATGTGCGGGACCGAGATTAATACGTGTATGTGATATCGTATTCCAATCTCGCGATACAGGTTATATGTGATATAACCGGATTGTTGAATCAAGTGTTGATTCATGTTATATGTATATGTGATATGCATATAAAAGATATTAGTCGGTTGTATACGATACAACCGGGTTATTAAATCAAGTGTTGATTTAATAATTTAATGTGTAATTATATATTTGATATATTAATATACATTAACTAATATTAGATCACTTAAGAAAATGTTTCTCTTTATACATTTAATATATATATATATATATATATATATATATATATATATATGATATATGTTAATGCATTTATTTTGTGTCATGCTAGATGATACATTGGACTTGGGTGTATAAAACTCATACCATATTTAAAATAATGTGAGAATTTAATTATTAAGGAAAAATCAAAATTAGGTGGAAATTAGCATGGCTAAGATGCTTGTGGAAGCATGGAGAAGTTGACTAAAGTCCACTAATTTTGTTTTACTCTAAATATTTATTAACCTAACCATTATTTTTAGCCATGGTTTAGTCTCTACATGAGATATATGAGATATTTTCTCACCAATGGTTCACACAAGGATCACTAGATCATTTTCTTCATCTCCTCCATTTGCTCTCTAGTTTTGAGTGAGAAAAGAAAAGAGAGATAGAAAATTATTCTAAAGTGAGCAAAATTCCTACTTCACCAATCTATACCAAACTAGCCATTTAGTATACGTTGTTTCTTCACTAGTTCATCAATTAGTGAAGAGATAGCTTGAGTTAGAGATTTTTCGACGTAGATCATCTTCGGTCTCGAAGATCCTTGAGCAAGCTCATTCCTTTCACCTAGTGGAGTCAAAGGAGAGTCCGGGACACCACTACTTGGAGTAAAAGGGACTACTACACGGAGCCTTAGAAATGAAGGACCGGTCTACAAAGCTCCCATTTCACTTAGTGTAAAGTTGTTTACATGTTAGTTATAACCCTAATTCTCTAATTAGATCCTCATTCCGGATTGCTTAGCACTCTAGGTATTTTAAAATTGCATACTTTATGCCTTAGAAAACATAGTGAGGATGCTAAGAAACCCAGTAGAATTTTCAGAATGGTGAAAGGTTAGGGCATGCGGTGGTATTTATAGTGGAGAATTAGGGTTTGGGATTAAAATTGTGGATTAAAAAGTATTAAAATTGTGTTAAATTGTGAAGTGAAAGGTCTCTGTTTGATTGCAGGGAAATCAAACAATGCAGAGTAGTTAAGAGTATCTGAAGAGGTGTGTGTGCAAAGCACGGGACGATTTGGACCTATCGTGACCGTCCCCGCTGTTGGATATAGTGCCCTCAGAGTCAATTATTGGATCGCAGGCACGTGATTGCAATGATTGAGGGAGGACCTATGCCGGTAGGACAATCTTACTCAGAATGATTGTATACTATCTGGTTTGTCTTTATCATCGTGTACATGCTTTAGGTGACATTGTGGTTCACTATTACACGTTGATGGAGAATAGTATGCTACCATGGTTTATCTTTATCACTGTGTACTGTTTTAGGTGACCTTACAGGTCGCTATTACACGTTGATAGAGCCCTTAGGATTCTTGCTTGACTACCAGCAGTATGATGGCGATCATATACGTGAGAGTTGGGTAGTCTATAAGCACATCCTTAAAGTGGTCCCTAGTCATGGGAGTTTCGAGACTGGGCATCGATACTCCGTTAGTAGACTAGTGTATACAGTCGAGACCCTGATGAGGGGCGGTGGCCAGTCTCACAAGCCATTGGTGTCAGTTGGATCACCTAAGATGTATACAGGTGCTCATTGGGTTATGAGTACACCGGACAGGACTCGCCGGGAACATGCTAGTTGGTATTATACCTGACGTCAGATAGCAGTTCCCTGGTGACATGTGTACAGGTTAGTTCACCGACCTGAGATCGTCATTTGTTTCGTGTGAGTTCCCACTGTACTTTGATTACTACCCTACCACGGCTCAAAGGAGTCGTGCAAACAGGTTTTAGTTGGGTACAGTCCTGAGCCATATGGAGGCAGTGAGCGGATCGGCAAGGGTTCGTCTCTCCCGGTATTGGGGGTGAGGTCGCGCTGTGTCTAGGAGAGCCATTACACGAAGTCCTTGGCCAAGATAGGAGATTTTCTGGTAGGTATTCCAGTAGTATCTCAGGGTGTTCTGGGCTACACTCCGATACGACTTGTATCGCTTTTGGGGGTCTGACTTTTACTAACCCGCTAGGCCCGCCATGCGATGCTCATAGACGAACGGACCGGACTGTACGGATATTGTCACTGATAGGCTCAGTAGGATGTCAGGATGAGTTCGCTCATCGACCTCCCTTTTGGTCAATACCTGGTAGCCCGTTACGTACAGCTAGTACCTCTGACGTGCTGGTGGTTAAATCCACAGCCAAAATATTGACGAGTTTTTAGAGTCCCCCACAGACAATTTTCAAGTTTCGGGCGAAACGTTGTAGAGGCCGTATGATATATGGCAGGGTCCGATCATATACGTGCAGTAGTGCACGGATCATGATCGGACGGATCATACTAGTGGGCTTTGGTTTAAACCGGATCCTAATATTAGATTTGTTGGATTACTTTAGTCTCATCGCATTCCCATTCAGTCGGAATGCGGATGCAGGTATGTATATACAAGTGAGGGGTATCCTTGTGATCCGTCACGAGTTTACTTTAGATATTGCTGTATCTTTTTATTGTTGTAAACATTTGGGTTAATATTTACAGATGGAAATTATGAGCTAGAAATCATCATTTTGAGCATTAATTGTGACACATGCACAAGTGATGACTCATGGTCTATTTCTTTGTGCATGTGTCACATAATGTGATGGATTTATGAGTTGATTTGATGAGAGGAGAGAGAGGGACAGCCATAGAAGAGGTTGGTCTTGTATTATTTTCATTAGTGCTCTCTCTCATTTTATCACATATATCACATAAGAAAAGAAAGCTTCTTCTTCTTCTTCTTCCTTTAGCTCACCATTTCCATTGATGGCTTCATCTTCAACCTCCATCCATGCAATGGATGTAAGAGACAAAGTTGTCACAACATTCTATACTTTACCTTGGACACGTCGGCTAGCGAATTTCGTGCCCGAGTTGCTTCGGATGAAGCGGGAGCCCGTAAAAAGACTCGAAGATGTGGTGCCCTTTCTGACGAGGAGATCGAGACCGGAGATGCCGCGAGGAGCTTAGGATGGTGGCCAAAGACCGAAGGACCCGGATCGATCGGTATAACTTTCCAACCCTTTCTTTAGTTGCTAGTTGTAGGTTAATAATTCGATCTGGGTTTTAAGCATACGATAGCGCCGGTTTCAAGTTTTGAAAAAGTTTTCGTTTCCGCATTTTGGCCTCGGAAAGACGGCCGGGGCGCTACCGTAGTCTTACATGGTATCAGAGCCACGCCATTAACCTTTTCTAGCTTGTTCTAACATGTTTAAATCATCGATCGAACGAATTTTATAAAAACTGTATTTCCAAGTCACAGTTTCTGTCGATTTTTTCCTGTGGTCAAAAAATTATTTGGTGTGCTGCAGAAAAACAGGCAGGGTTTTCTAAGACATCTGTGAAAATTTGGTAATGAGATACTACAGTAACGCCGCGGAACCGCCGCCAAACCCATGTTTTGGCCGCGGTTCCGCCGCAGTCAAGTCTCATCTCCGTACCATTTTTTCTACAGTTCTCCGTGACTTGGAATTGGGGTTTCTGGTATATTCTGTTTGGGCCCAGATTATTTTGAGTGCTAGGTATTGTGCTTGGGGCCCACTTCAGGAAATTTTGTCGATCGAAAATTTTAAACATGTTAGTTCACAGTATTTGCATTATATCTGCGACCGTGAATGTCATTTGATCGGTAAATCCTGTCTAATTGCTATAGCTCTTTTAGACGGATTTGCGAACGTGACATTCACGTTGATGTTCTGTGTTGTGTTGTGATGTTGCGGATTTGTCGTGGTGGATAGCCTGGATGCAATATTAGTACAGTTTGGTTGTATTTTTACATTTGATATTGAGGGGTGAGCGTCCGACATGTGGACTGCCGTCACTGCCTGTTTGTATGTTATGCTTTTGGGGCACGACCGGGCTGAGGTCAATGTACCCGTTGTATATTTTACTTTCTGTACTAGGATTACCCCGCGGAGGGGTGCACGGATAGCCGGGTTCTAGAGGGCAACGGGCCCGCATCTCATGGCTTTTAGATGGAGGGGTCTTCACTCTAGAATTGGCGGCTATTCGCCGCACTCGTAGAGGGTACAGGTTAACCCAAGGAGGGGTGCTTAAGTTACCGGATTTCATGAAGTGCTGGATGGTCCATTCACTTTGTTGAAGGGGGCTGCCCCGCTTCAGGTTTTGGCGGATAACTTGCCGCGCCCGTAGGGGTCTAGGATTTCATTGCACAGGCTATCCACACGACCAGGGGAACGTCGGGTTTCAGTAGCGGCTCTATGAAACCCGGGGATCCCAGATTATCTATATTGTTCTGTGATGCTTATTACATTTCTGTGATGTTGCATTTTATCACGTCTTGAGCGATTATTATATATTGATATATATACTAGTAGATGTTGTATATATTTTACACCCGCGCTAGTCCAGTCCCTGCTCTGTCGTTAGTTAAGTAACCTAACGGGTGATGACGGGACCCAGTAGCGAATGCGGATGGCATATACGTACATCGTATTTTCGTTCTTTTGTGGTGTGATTAATTGATGGGACTGCATTAATTCGGATCAATGCAAGCTAAACAAACCTATTCTGATGTTGTTAGAACATTTTTCAAAAAAAGCTGTTATTGCAAGGACGTTCTCTTTTGTTTTGCACAGTGGTATTCGGTTATGAATATCCAGCACCTCAGTCGACGAGACAAGGGCCGAGATCCCTTCACCGGGAGTGACCCCTTGGACAGAAGTTTGCGTCAGGGTAATAACTTCACTATAGCCGATTACTTTTTGCTTTGCATCGTGGTATTCAGTTGGAATATCCTGCACCTCATTCTACGGGGAAAGAGCCGAGATCCCTTCACCGGGAGTGACCTCTTTAGCAAAGGTTTTCGCCACTATATTTTTATAAAAAGCTATCCGGTTCTTTCAACGATATCAAGTTCATTACATTAAAGGTTTTTCGCCAAAAACCATTCATAGCCCTCCGTCATTTCAGAAAGGTGGCACTTAGTATTCATGCTATGTATGTTGGCCTTCGTCGAGGCATAGTGTATGGTAGTTATTTGTTACTTTTCTGCAGCATAGATAGATGCGTTGGTTTGGGACAGTCGTACTACTATTTTGGCCTTCGTCAAGGGTATATACGGATGGGTTCAAATTAACATGGATAATGACGGGTAGAACTTGACATGTGACTTATGATATGTTGGCCTTCGTCAAGGTCATAAGAGCATAGGGTAAAAATCACATCGGGAGTTTCTAAAAAAACTGAAACTTGACAGATATACGCATACCTTCTGGAGTGTGATAACGTGAGTGGATTCCATCACGTTATCATGCGATGATAGTTGGATCCCGATTCCCACTGATGAGTTGGTTTACTCCTCGGGTGATCCCGACTAATTCTTCTCTCAGGTTTGGAGGAGAATTTGAGATTACAGTGGGAGGTTTCCCGATTAGATAAATTGATAACCATTCTGATCTAGGTTAGAGTCCACGCTGAGTGTTTCTTTTCTCTCTCTCTTTGGCAGCGACCATGACCCGACCCTTGACTATGACTCAGTGACCAAGTTGACCGAACCTTCTTAAAACACTGGATTTTGGATTGTCTGAGTTGCATACCTCATTGCCACTCCTACTTTTACCCTTTTTCTCCAGAACACCCCGTATTACTACGAACGTCCACTTCCATTGGATAAAACCATCGTATGGTTATATACAAACTCGAAGGAACTTATTCCAGATTCGAGGATGGTTTCCGGTTCTGGAGAAAACGAATAGGACTATTCAGTTGTCTTTTCCTTTTACCTTCTCTCAGGTTGCGAGTGCTCCTTAGATTAGGACAGTACACCTATTACGCTTATTAGATAGTCTTCTTCCAAACCATAGGCAGGTGCCGAACGGTGGGGAATGAAGAAAACCATTTAGCCTAAATGGTGTACAGAAGGTAATAAGTTAACACAAATAAAGGGATTAGTAAGAAGGCAAAGTAAATTGCGACTGCTATTCACGACCAAACCAAGTATTTCTTCGCCAATCCTACATCACCTTTGTATTTCTCCAGAACACTCCGTATCACTACGAAGATCCACAGTTTATTGGATACTCCATCGTATGGTTATATACGAACTCGAAGGAACTTGTTCCAGTTCGGGAATGGACTCTGGTTCAGGAGAAATAGGAATAAGGTTTTATTCAGTTGTCTTTTATCTTCACCTTCTCTCAGGTTATGAGTACTCCTAGGATTAGGAGAGTACACCCATTATGCTTATTGGATAGTCTTCTTCCAAACCGTAGGCTGGTGCCGAACGGTAGGGAAGGAAGAAAACCATTTGGCCTAAAGGGGTGTACAGAAGGTAATGACTAAAGACATATAAAGAGATTTGGAGAGATGGCAAAGAAATATACGGTTACAGTTGTGAATCTGATAATGGAAGAGGCATTACTAGGAATACCCGGATACCCCTTCGAAACATTTACATGTTTCAGTTTCACTGTGTATTGTTAAAAGAAAACTGATTTCCCAATTAGTCCTTACTCCAGGGTATGTATTTACCAGGTTTGATTTTCATATCTGTATGGTTTTACAGATGATGAGTGGGAGTAAGTTATTGGGAATTGGGTGATCATCCTCATTATATCGGGATTCGTTGTAATTGGTGATATTTGAGGAAATCGCCTGGTTTGTTTACCGGACGGCAAATATTTGGTTTTGAATATCCGTTGTTATGCATCAATTTCAAATTGATATATCTGTACGTTTATTTTTATAAAGTGAGATATAACTTTTTGGAATTATGTCCATGACATTTACCTATATCAGTGGATGGTTAGGTAAGGAGCATTAAACGGCGGTGTAATTCTTCTTAACCATAAGTACAGTTTTCAACCTACGACATACAGGGAATGGGTTATTAGACTCAAGAGAATTATACAGAGTATTGTATGTTGTCCAGTGTCCATGAGGACAGAGGAGTTGGTACTCGTACTATATTCTATTTACTTGTGACTTCTCTAGTTCTTAGACACGTGTTTCGTAGAAATGCAAGGTCTAAGTTTTGAGAAGTTATAGGTATAAGAATAAAGTAGAGAACCAGGCGTTGCAAGTATCAGGATTCTTTAAGGTGATCGAAGATGTAGATACTTATGTATGGTATTCAGTTAATAGTAATGAATATGAGAACTTGCTCCTCTTTCAGGTTACTCATATCTGGATGTATTCCTAAGTTGAGTAATACTGATCGGCCTCTCTCTATTTAGTAGACATACACCGGAGACAGCTGCATGATTTGAATCTGGTTCCAATTAAATCAGTGCCTCTGTTTCTATATTGGATATAGAATAGTTCATATCTTAACAATGTTAAGGTACGGGGAGTTGTCCGTCTTATGCTTAAAACCAGACTCTGAATAACTCATGGCACGTTTCTGTAATGGCTGTTTGTGGGTTGACCCGGGCTATGACGATGGTTGACTTTCTACCATCTGGAAGATCAATAGTGATATTGTTCTTGACTCGCCACAATTTTAGTAAAATGGATTTTTTCAGAAAACAGTAGTAGGAGTATGGTAGAACTGGAAGTGATTCCAGAACCTCAAACGATTACTGAAAATTTGATAAGAACATAAAGATTCAATCTAGTTTGACATTCCATTGGCCACTCCGCAGATATGGTTGGTAACCTCAGGCACTCGAGAGGTACTTTGGTATACTCAAAGACGGTGAAAGGGAGGTTCTTGTTTATCCAGACTTGCCATTGCTGTTGTTCCAGGCTATGAAACCCGGCAGGAGGATGAGTATAGCGTCGTTCTAAACTAGCTTTAAAAGTACACGTGTATATGACTCTGCCAGAGGGTTGTCGTAGTCAGTGGGAGCAGCGGAAGCATAGTGGACATGTAGCTTATGTCTATTTATGGACTAAAGCAGATATAACGGAGATAGATCATCTATTCTGATGTGACAGTCATAGGTTTGACTTCATCAGAATAGGGGATGGATCTGTTAAGAAGGTAGTAGGGTGTGATGTCCTGGTATTTGGATGACATACACAGAGTAGGAAGTGAAATTCCTATACTACGATCGGTTATGCTTTGGTTGTCACACAGTGGTTTCTCCACATAGGACATGGATATTATATTCTGGTTACTAGATCTATGGTTTTAGATCTAGATTTGGGTAGTTTCCCAATCTGGGTATTTAGACAGTATTCTAAAGGTGTTTTAGAATGGACGACTCCTGGCACGGTAGTGTACCTGCAGGTAATTGAGTCACCCTCTCTAAAGGTGTCTTACAGACTAAAGGGGAGAGGGATGTGCATGATTGGCAGATCACTTACTTAGGCAATTGAGTCAATCATGATATATCAAGTACCGCACTAGATATTGTTTTTGCATTAGATGCAATAAATTGATATTAATCCTATCCTGGAGAAACGTTCGGAAGCAGTTCTAGGGAAATGATAACGGCAGCCTCCTTCGGGAGACAGTTATCATTCCAGGCTTCCAAGGTGACCTGGATGACAGAGTGGCTGTCAGAGTTATAGTTTTCCCTCTGACGAGGGGCAGTATTTTGGACAGGTGGTCCAAGCGGATACTGAGGGAGGTGTGGCGCAGGATACTGATTAAGTTCGGTTGACGATACAGTCTAAGAAGTTTGGATTTGGAGTTCATTTATGAACTAGGTCCCATCAGACATCCAAACACATTCTAAGACATGTATTGCTCATTTCGGGAGATGGCTTTCTCCGCGAACTTGAGATAAAGAGAGACATAGAAAGAAACATCAGAGCGGATCCACTAACTGTGGCTATTCCTCGAACGCAATAGTTTCACAAACGGGCTTTGTGAGACTGATCAGTAGAGGAGTTGGGTGTTCGGTATCACACGGGCTGTGAGTATGCGGCATCGTAATAATTAGCCTTGAGTGCAAGTGGGAGATTGTTGGATATAGTGCCCTCAGAGTCAATTATTGGATCGCAGGCACGTGATTGCAATGATTGAGGGAGGACCTATGCCGGTAGGACAATCTTACTCAGGATGATTGTATACTATCTGGTTTGTCTTTATCATCGTGTACATACTTTAGGTGACATTGTGGTTCACTATTACACGTTGATGGAGAATAGTATGCTACCTTGGTTTATCTTTATCATCGTGTACTGCTTTAGGTGACCTTACAGGTCGCTATTACACATTGATAGAGCCCTTAGGATTCTTGCTTGACTACCAGCAGTATGATGACGATCATATACGTGAGAGTTGGGTAGTCTATAAGCACATCTTTAAAGTGGTCCCTAGTCGTGGGAGTTTCGAGACTGGGCATCGATACCCCGTTGGTAGACTAGTGTATACAGTCGAGACCCCGACAAGGGGCGGTGGCCGGTCTCACAAGCCATTGGTGTCAGTTGGATCACCTAAGATGTATACATGTGCTCATTAGGTTATGAGTACACCGGACATGACTCGCCAGGAACATGCTAGTTGGTATTATACCTGACGTCAGATAGCAGTTCCCTGGTGACATGTGTACAGGTTAGTTCATCGGCCTGAGATCGTCATTTGTCTCGTGTGAGTTCCTACTGTGCTTTGATTACTACCTTACCACGGCTCAAAGGAGTCGTGCAAACAGGTTTTAGTTGGGTACAGTCCCGAGCCACATGGAGGCAGTGAGCGGATCGGCAGGGATTCATCTCTCCCGGTATTGGGGGTGAGGTCGCGCTGTGTCTAGGAGAGCCATTACACGAAGTTCTTGGCCAAGGCAAAAGATTTACCTGTAGGTATTCCAGTAGTATCTCAGGGTATTCTGGGCTACACTCCGACACGACTTGTACCGCTTTTGAGGGTCTGACTTTTACCAACCCCCTAGGTCCGCCATGCGATGCTCATAGACGAACGGACCGGACTGTACGAATATTTTCACTGACAGGCTCAGTAGGGTGTCAGGATGAGTTCTCTCATCGACCTCCCTTTTGGTCAATACCTGGTAGCCCGTTACGTACAGCTAGTACCTCTGACGTGCTAGTGGTTAAATCCACAGCCAAAGTATTGACGAGTCTTTAGAGTCCCCCACAGACAGTTTTCAAGTTTCGGGCAAAACGTTGTAGAGGCCATATGATATATGGCAGGGTCCGATCATATATGTGCAGTAGTGCACGGATCATGATCGGACGGATCATACTAGTGGGCTTTGGTTTAAGCCGGATCCTAATATTAGATTTGTTGGATTACTTTAGTCTCATCGCATTCGTATTCAATCGGAATACGGATCAGATATGTATATACAGATGAGGGGTATCCTTGTGATCCGTCACGAGTTTACTTTAGATGTTGCCGTATCTTTTTATTGTTGTAAACATTTGGGTTAATGTTTACAGATGGAAATTATGAGCTAGAAATCATCATTTGGAGCATTAATTGTGACACATGCACAAGTAATGACTCATGGTCTCTTTCTTTGTGCATGTGTCACATAATGTGATGGATTTGTGAGTTGATTTAATGAGAGGAGAGAGAGGGGAAGCCATAGAAGAGGTTGGTCTTGTATTATTTTCATTAGTGCTCTCTCTCTCATTTTATCACATATATCACATAAGAAAAGAAAGCTTCTTCTTCTTCTTCCTCTAACTCACCATTTCCATTGATGACTTCATCTTCAACCTCCATCCATGCAATGGATGCAAGAGACAAAGTTGTCACAACATTCTCTACTTCACCTTGGACACGTCGGCTAGGGAACTTCATTCCCAAGTTGCTTCGGATGAAGCGGGAGCCCGTAAAAAGACTCGAAAATGTGGTTCCCTTTCCGACGAGGAGATCAAGACCGGAGATGCCGTGAGGAGCTTGGGATGGTGGCCAAAGACCGAAAGACACGGATCGATCGGTATAGCTTTCCAACCCTTTCTCTAGTTGCTAGTTGTAGGTTAATGCTTCGATCCGGGTTTTAAGCATACGATAGTGCCGTTTTCAAGTTTTGAAAAAGTTTTCGTTTCCGCATTTTGGCCTCGGAAAGACGGCCGGGGCGCTACCGTAGTCTTACACCCGCCGGCCCCAAGATTGTTTCCGCCAGTCGATCTAGGGTGATAGGTCTCGAGATTTGTGTCATTTGGATTACTCTGTGTTTACACCATTTTCCACATGTTTGATTTTTTTTGAACTTTTCATTTCCCCGTGTATTGCATGTGCAATCTTTTGCGCTTCCAAAAAGTTAAAAATAAAAATCAGGAAAATAATTGTGTCTGATGGGAATCGAACACAGGGGCTACGTCACAGCAGTGCAAGGGCTTTACCAGTAAGCTACAAGTGGCTTCTTGCTTTGATTTAGCAAAAGTGACTTATAACTCAAAATCATGTTGTAAAACTCATTTCTGTATATCAACAGAAGAATGTCCGTACTGAGATTTCAGAGTCGTTACAGTCACAGAGTGCCCATACCGGGTCTGGCTGGTGGAAACTGTCAGACCCACAATAACCCGATAGTCGTGCTGATGTCAAACCCGTAACCACCTGAGATATAACTGACAACACTTACCAGTTTATCTTAACTGTCTTGGCCAAGCGCTTATGGTTATAATCAATCAAGCACAGCGCGATTTCAACTTCCAATACTGGGAGAAACGGATCCCTTCGACCGCTCTCTGCCTTCATATACTTCGGGACTGTACCCAACTAAAATATGTTTGCACGACTCTTTAAATCCACGGTAGGATAGCAATCAAAATACGGTGGGAACACACACAAGACATTATGGCAATCTCAGGTCAAAAGACTATCATGTACTCATGTCACCAGAAAACTGCTATCTGATAATAAGTATAATACCATCTAGGAGTTCTCAATGAGTCCGTTCAGTATACTCATTCTCCAATAAGCACTTGTATACAATTATCGGTGTCAAACACCAATAGTTGTAGCACCATCTATCGCCCTCCAATCGAATCAGAAAACATATACACTAGTTTACTCTAGAGTACCGATATCCAGTCTCGATACTCTCATGACTAGGAACATTTAAGGATGTGCTTTTGGACTATCCAGACCCCACTATTATGATCCCCATCATAATCCTAATAATCTAGCAAAAAATCCTATGGGTTTCATCATCATATATTAGCGATACGTAATAGCAAGTAAAATATATACACATGAATGATAAAACAAACCAGATGGTATACTATCATCTTGAGTAAAATTGTTCTATCCATATAGGTCTATATACAATTATAATAATTGCCTTCAGGGTACCTATATCCAACACTAACATGCACTCTTCGGACATCACAAGGCAGCTAGTTCCATTTGTTGTGATATCATTAAGCAACTTTTTGTTACGTTATGGCTTGTATGGCTAGTGCATCTTTAGCCAGCTTTTATAGTTGTCTTAATTTTTATTTTAGTTTTTGCAAACAGCATGTAGGTTTTGGGGTGAGGTGTTGGGCCTCTAGGGCCGTAGGAGATTTCTCCACATATTTGGTGGAAAATCCTTCTTACTACTGCAAGTGGGGGGGGGGGGGTTTCGAACCCAAGGCCTCTCATAAAATGGGGGAGTGTCATTGTCACTCGAGCAAATACTGTCTTAAATTTGTTGCAGTGGCTTGTGGATTATTATTTTGAAGACTAATTTTAACTCAAATATCGTTCGTTTTTCATTTTTTTATATATAAAGAAGAAACGGGTTATCAGCTCGTAACTAGTATAAGGTCAGTTGGCTAGCCTATCGGGACCCGGTTCTTACTCACGGAACAAAATGCCACACGGAAAAAAGTGCCACGCCAAGTGTCATTCCAAAAGGGCGGGGGCCACCTCTTGAATCCGTGGGACCCACTGTAGAACAATGAGGAATAATACATTCCGAAAGAGGACAGATCCGGAACTATAAATGAAATAATACCACTCTTCAATACAGAGATGCCTTTTAAGTGAATCGGCACTACAGGAGCTTGAGAACTCTGTAGTTAAGCATGCTCGGACCAAGGAAGTTTTAGGATGGGTGACCTTCTGGGAAGTGGACTCTGGTCGGGTCCGGTTCGTCCCGAAGGACAAAACCGTACGGTTTCGGCTAGAGCAGACAATACTTTCTGTATTGGGTGTGGGTGTGACAGAATGGTATCAAAGCTGGCCTCCTAATAATAGGTCTGTGGTTCGAGCACGAACTATTGTTCAAAGGTGGGAAAAATGTCGGGACCCGGTTCTTGCACACGGAACAAAGTACCATGCCAAATGTCATGCTAAGAGGGCAGAGGCCACCTCTTGAATCCGTAGGGGGGCACCTCTTGAATCCATGGGATCCACTGTAGAACAATGGGGAATAATACATTCCGAAAGATGGCAGCTCTATAACTATAAATGAAATGATACCACTCTTCAATACAGAGGCGCCTTACCTTTTAAGTGAATCGGCACTACAGGAGCTTGAGAACTCCGTAGTTAAGCGTGCTCGGACCAGGGAAGTCTTGGGATGGGTGACCTCCTGGGAAGTGGCTCCTGGTCGGATCTGGTTCGTCCCGAAGGACAAAACCGTGCGGTTTCGGTCAGAGCGGACAATACTCTCTGTATTGGGGTGGGGTGTGACAGAATGGTATCAAAGCTGGTCTCTCAATAGTAGGTCTTTGGTTCGAGCACGAACCATTGTTCAAAGGTGGGAAGAATGTCGGGACCCGGTTCTTGCTCACGGAACAAAGTGTCACACCAAGTGTCATGCCAAGAGGACGGAGGCCACCTCTTGAATCCGTAGGGGGGCACCTCTTGAACCGTGGGACCCACTGTAGAACAATGGGAAATATTACATTCCGAAATATGGCAGATCCATAACTATAAATGAAATGATACCACTCTACAATACAGAGACGCATTGCCTTTTAAGTGAATCGGCACTACAGCAACTAGAGAACTTCGTAGTTAAGCGTGCTCGGACCAGGGAAATCTTGGGATGGGTGACCTCCTAGGAAGTGGTCCCTGGTCGGGTCCGGTTCGTTCCGAAGGACAAAACCGTGCGGTTTCAGCCAGAGCGGACAATACTCTCTGTATTGGACATGGGGCGTGACATAGCCTATTAAATAGCTCAATCCGACCATCAAATTGATGATCCACTCCAGCCAACTTTTTTTACACATGGAGCAATCTATGTTTGAGAAATTTAGATCGATTGGACATCTTCTATGACTTCGATCAAGTGTCCTCGATGTATGACATTTTTATTGTGTTTAAAAACCATCCATTTTTTAAATGCTTGATCCATCACTTATATGCATCATATTAATCAAAATTTCACAGATTGATCACTTGATATATAGAACAAGATGGTTGGCATGGATCGTCTATTTGACGGTACGATTAGACCACCTCTAGACACAAGCTGACGGTTAATATCAGCTACTAACTAATAACCCGTTTCCTCATATTGTAAATACAATAAGCTCTAAGACTTATAAATATATAAATTCACTTTATGTTTAAGAACTGCATACAAAGATGTGTGAAACTACAGAACATCAATGTTTATAGTATTTTGTGTAAGATTTACAAAGTTTATGATATTTATGTTGGAGATAACTGGTGTGACCACAGCCACAACACAATCAAAGAGAAAAACAAGGAACCCTGCCCCCAACAGGGGCAGCTGGAGCAATGGTCGATCCTAATTACCTTAAGTGCTACTTATGAGAGTATTTGAGAGTATTTAAGGTACTTAACTATAATTAAAAAAACATTAAGGTATTTTAGTGAGAAAAGAATAGTTGAGGGGATTTAGTGCAATTCACCTTAGTATTAATACTAGGATATAATATTTTTCTTATATGAAATATAATGAGGTCTGGTCAATTAAGAACCTTGCTTTGGCCTATGGCATAACTTTTATGTAGCATTATTTGATGTTGATCGTCACCTTTGATTTACCTACTGCTTCTAGTATTTCAACAGTCATCAGCACCATTTGATTCTCTTGACTGCTTTCATGTTTTTTTTTTCTTCGTTTTTTTGGAGATCAACCCATTTCTGGGATTGAACTTGCCACCTCTCACACTGAAAAAAAAATTGGTACCAACTGAGTTAAGCTCAATTGATGACTACCTTCATGTTAGTGCACTACAGGTCTTGCTACTTTTTAAAATGGTTTTAGAACGATGGTTTATTGTTAATGGATGAATTTACTGTTTGAATCAAGGAATTATGATTATTCTTCCTCCTTCCTTAAGACATGTATATTTGCACCTTATACTACAAACTTGTCTTCGAAGATGGTCCAATCCAAAGATTACTCTGTATGTTGAAAGCAATTTACGGTCCTAACTTTCAACCCGAGCTAACGCGCGAGCACACCAGAAAGAATTTGGAATATTTTGAAACTTAAATCGGGTAGAAGAGTTTTGTATCCTTACATTAAGAGGTACATTTAGAAAACGAATGAACGCAATTTAGATTCAAATCTGTAAATCTTCGATCAAATTCGCAACTCTTAATTTAAATACAAAAGGATACAACTCTTCATTATTTAGAGTAGCACAAGGTTAATCTTGAACTCAAAAACTCTTGCGAACGACTTCTACACGTCTCTACAAAGATGCGCAAGTGCAAATTATGAGTGCCTTTATACTCGCCATCCTTCCACATGCTATTATCATATGAACTTGTTTCCTTCTTCCTTATGGTACCAACTATAGGGTATTGACAGTATTTTAATATAAACTGTTAAGATATGTGAATTAAAATAGTTCCACGTCGGGAAAACTATAAGAGCCATATGGATATAAAATATAAAATGGGTAAAACCTCAACAAGACTTGAGTTTTATTGATGAAACACACTTATATCAAAACCTGTGTATACTAAAAAGATAAAACATATAGTGGTCCCCTCGAAATTTTCAAATTCCAAAAAGGCTACAAAATGTCAGCATATATTTTTCTAAAAGCTTTTTTCCATGTACTCTCTAACTTCCTTTTATTGTAATATATACCCTTTCTCAGCTCTTTAAAATCGAAACTTAACATAAAAGGTTGGATGTGCTTGTTAAAAGAGATTAATCACCAATAAGCAGAAGACAAGAGGATGGATCCATACAGTCAACCGTGTTTCCATTAAATTCGTGTTGAAACTCCTCTGTCTAACCCGTCTGAAATGTCTTTCTACCCAGGAGATTCCTCTATTAATAGCAACCTTGTGGAAGATTTAATTTGATAGAGATTGACCCTGCACGTAAATGCTTATTATAATTAGGGAAACAGTTTTTAAATCCACTAATTGAAACTGATTTACTTTTAAACCTACAGAATTACATAAATATCAGAAAACCCAATACCTTTTGCAGAATTTCTTTTAAGCCCAATATACTCTCATTGTATACAAATATGATATAATATACTATAATCTTTTGAATATATCAATACCCACATCATCAATATAGAACCTATTTTGAAACCCATTAAAACTCAATCTACATTCTCTTTGAGTATCAATTTCTTTTGCAACCACATCTCTACATCAACCCTAACATAAATCCTAATCTGAAACTCAGTCTCAAACACGTCCACCAAATGCTATTGACATCGATTGTGAACTTCAACAACATAGTTTTTTCTCTTTTTCGTCGTCCGAAACCCCCTTTTTTAGCCCCTTTAACATTCCCTAAATCAAATTCGAATCCATTGAAAGATTTTATTGTCATTTCATTTTTACAAATCAGCATTTCTCCATATGAAAGAGATAATTTCATCAAATTGATAGCAAAGATTTCCCGTAGCTTTCAACATTTGTCTAGTTTTTTTTTATAAAAAAACGTAAACTTAAACCTATTGCATAATTACTATTAACTTTTGATCTTGACTCCCCATTATTTTCATTGTGAAACCAAAGTGAATCTAACTTCTCCTTCAGCATAATTAGATTGTTATCCATTGTAACATATTGGCATTATAGATTTGAATTGAGAAAATACACAAAAGCTTTAATTTATTCTTCAATCATAACAAGTCCCAAATCATTGCCTTATATGACTTATTGGGATATTGAATTCTCTAGGAGGAAGATGAAGGGTATTATTGTCAATTAAGTGAAAGAATGCATCATATACTTAAAATACATACCTTAATAGTGGGCCCTGGATTTAAAAATAAAAAGGCGTTCGTATTTTGGGTGTTTTAGCGTTTTTGAAACTATATGGGTTTAAAAATAAATCAATATCTAATATGGGGTAAGGAAATAGTTTTCCTTATTATTATTGTATCTTAAACAAAATTAAGCCCGAAAAATTTAGTCTGAATCCGACACGCTACCAACTTTAGGAGTTAAAAAAAACCTTATCGGTTACGTAAAAGAGAAAGTTTCGCAGCTTGTTCTCAAGGTTCCCCTCCCTCGTGATCTATTTTATTAAATTAATAAATATATTTTCCTTCTTCCTTTATTAATTACTTTTCATTTCTTAATATTTCCTTTTATTCCCTTCATAAATACCAACTTTTGCAAGAAGAGAGAGAGAGACGAGGATCGAAGAGATTGAAGCTCCAACAATGGTAATTATTTAATTAATATTTTCATTCCAATTTCTTTTGTCTTCTATATTTTTAATTCTTTCTTTTGTCTTCTATATTTCTAATTCTGATAATCGGATTCGGGTTCTGTGCGGATTCCGATCCCATAACGACCCGGCGAAGCAGAGAAACGTTTTTTTGCCACGTTAACGTGCGCCGCCACTGGGACGGCGTAAGTTAGCGACCGGCATGGGCGCAGTCTATTTTGAGACCTTGCATTGCATCGTAAACAGATTTTTTTAATTTGTTAGTTGTTGTCATGCTGTGAAGCTGTCTTTTTCTGTGAAATATTCTTTCTTTTTTGAAGGAAAAAAGGCAGTTTTAATTGGGAGTTTAGTGCATTTATGCCAAGTTGCTCTTAGATAAATCCACTGAAACTTTGTAAATAATGAGAGTTTATGCGTAAATGTGCATTTTATATAAGTAAGAATAGGTATAGATATAAATTTATAAATATTGAGGGTTAATATGTAAAATCTGAGGGGTCGGCTGCTGCTAAAGTTGGCAAGAATATATGCCGAAAGAACTAAGAGATGAACCTTGAGGGTCGTGCCAGTTGGACGATTAGCACAAGATTAGGCATTAATTAATTATATTTCATTATTGTTGCTAGCACTTTATTTGTTACTAGAATGCAATACTGTGATGGAAATAAATTAAGGTGGTTTGTTTCAAGTTCTCAAACTGGCAGTACACACTAACTATTGGAGCTGGGGAGGGGCAGGTTAGCGAGGAGAGGCTGGAGATAGAGGAGCGCAGGGCGGTTCTGACGTCGCCTCTGACATTGGAGGGCGGCTTGCTGACGGAGTACCAGCCGCCAAACGTGCTCCGGCAGGTCTTCGGGTTGTTTCGTGGAGTCCAACCCGGATCCGATATCACTGATTTTCATGCACTTGTCCCTCACACTTTTGTTGTGTACTATTTATCTCTACTTTTGTAGTGCTAACTATGCTAACGGATGATAGAACTTAGTAAACATGGTTTGGCAACAAGGTTTTCGAAACCATGATATAGATTAACTTACAATGAAACCACAATATTCACACTTAAAATTGGGGTTTCCTATGGTTTATTAGTGCCGCTTTGATTTCATTTAACTTAGCTCATTCTTAAGTGTGAGAGAGAATAAAAAGGGACGACCCTTAATTTTTCGAAACTCCGTTATTTTTGGAGTTTAGAAAAATGGGTCATAATTTTTTGAAACGGCTGTCTGTAAAATCTTATTTGTTAGCTAAACGATCCATAGTTTTAACTTTTGACTCTAGCATCAAAACTCTAGAAAACCGGGGTTTCGAAAACCGGGGTTTCGAAAACCGTAGCCACGGATCCAAGGCATGCTCTATTTCACGTGCAATGCACGTACATAAACCAGATACCTTGAGTTAGAAACATGGGGGTCAACTTTATCAGTAGAAAAAGGACAGGCTATTAACTGGTTGTCTGTTTTACCTGTCGGCCGTTTACCCGCCGTTAATATCTGCCTATTATTTTTACCGGTATAAACGGAGGATTAACGGGGGCGACTGTTAAAGTGAGAGGTCATAGCTGGACCGTAACTGAGTTTTGACATTGTGATGTGTGGCTCAGTAATTAAGAGATTAACTGCTGGACATTAATTACACGAAGAATTTGACTGGGAACTGCAAATGGAGGGAAATTGGTTGGAATTGACGTAAATTTAACAAAACAAATTATAATGAAAGCCTTCACAGAAAGAAAATTTTCTTATATGGTTACGTCAAATGTCAAGCTTGCATTGTTCTCTGGATGTCAGCACCGTCCATTTTGTATTAATTTTTCATGATATCTGAACATTTGATAAAGACAATTTTGATTTTGTAAATTTTAAAAGCCAACCTACATCTTCATTTTGGATGTAAACGCCATCCATTTTGATCTTCACGGTCTAAAACATAAATAAACTAGACTTCATCTGATTTGATTGTTGTTACCCATTGATTTAGCGGTGGAAAACATTCGACTGTTATCGAAAAACCATGAATTTTGTATCTAGTTGGAGAAAACGGGGAATGAAATTTGGTGTGGTTATGTGACAATGAGATGGACGGCCACGAATATTTGTTGCAAGGTTGACCTTCTAGCTGCAAGAAAATTTTCCTTTTATGTCACATGTCCGCCGTTGTTCTCAAAAAATATAGAGAGCATTCAATAATCTGAAAATATTATACCGAGTGTGTCCTTTATTTTCATATGACCGAAATGTACGAACCAATTTGGCATATATAGCTCACGTGGTAAAACCTTTCTCTCCAAAGGGAGAGGTCGTCCGTTCCATGAACTAGGTGTACATTATCTGAATATTCATTCAATTACCAATTTACCTTTAAACAATGTTTCAACAAGTCACTATTGTTTTAATCCTCCAATAACCACTAGAGACTTAATGAATTATTTTCCCCCCAAAAATGTGAATTCAGCTTCCTCCTGTGTTCAACATGCCTAAATCACAGCTCCAATGCTATGGTGAATCAGTGTACTGCATTGGTGAAGAAGACTATTTAAAAAGGTGTGCTCAAGGGAAGAACAGCCTTGAGAGGTTCACCGCCGTTGTTGCATGGTGCATTTCAACAAATCGCCCGACGATTTTCGGTGTGGCTCCTTTTAACCCTGTTCTTGGAGAAACTCATCATGTCTCTATGGGAACCCTAAATGTTCTCCTTGAACAGGTAAAACTTGCTATGAATTTTTGATAGTTATAGTGTATTCTTGAACAAGGGTTTGATCTATTCCTGCTTACATAACTTGTATCATCCTAAGTTTATTTATTTATTTTATCTTTAGTTCCTAAGATATGAGATGTCTGTGACTATTTGATCTGACTTATTCTTATTTTGGTTTTTGAATTTAAATATGAATTTTGTAGTAGAATTTGGGTTTACTTTAAATATTTCTTATACCGCCTTCTATTTTGAATGATAAATTGTTGTTTTTTCTTATTCTGATTTTTTTCCGACAGGTCTGCCATCACCCTCCAGTATCGGCCCTTCGCGCAACCGATTCAGAAGAGAATTTAGAAATTATATGGTGTCACTATCCACTTCCAAAGTTCCATGGTAAATATTTGCTGATTTCATATGTTTTTGTTTGATTTCATATGATTGCCTTTTCTACTCGTGGTTTTAGCATTTGTATCGGCCCTTTTCGGGGCCTTATATATCTGTGTGTGTGTGTCTGCGCACGCGCGTGTGGATTTAGAATTTGCTTTTCTAAAAGAAACATTTGTGATAAAATAACTAGTTACCAATTTTTTTGACATGGTTTTTCCATTATTGAAGTTTATGGTTATAGTGGAAATATCGTACAGCCTCACTTAATTTACATGCAACCCAACGACAATTGATCTATCTCATAATAGGAAGAAGCATCGAAGCCATAATTCATGGGAAGAGGCAGCTGAAGTTGCCAAACTTCGGTGAGAACTACGAAATGAATTCGCCAAATCTAGTCATAAAAATTCTTCAGTTCCCGGTGCTGATTGGGCTGGAAACGTTTTGATTATATGCAAGGAGTCCGGCCTTGAAGCAGAAATTTGCTTTTACAAACTCCGCTCTTTTCTAGGCCTCGGTGGAAACTCAAGATCGGTAAAGGGAAAGATATTCCATTCAAAGACATTGAAGACTATATATGAGATTGATGGCCAATGGGATAGGTAATTTGAATTTCCATTTGGTTGGTTTTGGCTTTAAGCTTTGTGTACAAATATTTGGGATTAATTAGTTTTAACTTTCGCAGCACTGTTTCAATGAAGGATGATCACAGTGGAAAAATTACAGTTCTATATGATGCTAAAGGAGCCATTTCAAAGCTCAATACTCCTGCTGTGAAGGATACCGAGGTAATTACATAGTGTTTAACTGTATCTTTAAAAATGAAAATAGAAAAAATATCTAGACATACATGCTTATACAAATCAATTGAAGGGCAAGTTTTTTCTTTTTTTCTTTTTTAAATAAAAATGTGGATTAAATAAACTTTTCTTGAACTATTAATGTTATTGCATGTTTGTGGCCGATGCGTTTGACTCAAATGAATATATATATATATATATATATATGAAACTCCGTCGTTTAGCTGAAAATAAAGCTCTTCAATGTTTCAAAACTAATTATAACATCAGGATGATATTACTATTGATTTTAGGATTATTTTTGTTTCCACTCGCTATTTTCTTTAGTAAATTTTCCGACTTGGCCCATATTTTCTGTTATAGGGTCTGTGGGCAACTGAATCAGCAGTTGTATGGAGTGAAGTGAGCCAGGCAATATCGAAGGGGGATTGGGAGAAAGCAAGGGAAGCAAAGAGAAGTGTTGAGGACAGAGAGAGAAAGTCAAGAGATGAAGCCTGGGTTCCAAAGCATTTCATGTTGTCCAACACAAAGGAAGGAGCTTGGGAGTGCTGGCCTATACAGCAGTTTGTGCCACCAGCTCCCATAATTGCTTGAAGTGCACTTGTATTAACATTACCACGTGTATATTTTCATTAATTTTATATATTGATTTCTATTTTCTTGCTGTTATTCCATCTATTGTCTAAGCAACAAGTTAAATGTATTAATTTTCCTAGTGAAATGAACATAACACCTTGATTTAGCGCACTCACCTGCATAATATTTACCAATCCTTTTGTAGATGAATATGCCTGCAAATGATCGTCACCCAAAGTTTTTCCCCAGCACGATATTTGTCTGATACATGAAGATCTCGGAAAGCCGCATCTTTCAGTGCCAAATTTCTATTAAAGAAAAATTGAAAGAGATGGTGTCAAATTATTATCCTCTGAATTCTCAAATAAAATATATGAAAAGTATAAGCATGCATCCTCTAAATTCATAGACAGAAACTTGACAAGAAAAATAGATAAATAAAGGATAAGATACAGACAGATATGTTGCTGACCCAAACAAAACACAGTTTCATAACCATAGGCCCTATCCTACAATACAAGTCATGTTGAAAATCATGCGCTAACTGAAAATTTAAAAATGAACAACATAAAGAACAAGACCCCAGCGACTGAACAAAATTAGCACCATATTACAATTTTTTTAAGCTTACATTATCACTTTCTTAAATACATCACATCCATCACTACACTTCAATATAATACATATGGCTTATTTTATCATACACTACAAAGAATACAATATCAAGCTCTAGCATACAACACAGTTCTCAACTACTGGTATCCCATGGCCACAACAGGAATCCGGACCTTATGCCCTCGGTTTCCCTTCAACAAAATCTCCCCGAAACTGTAGCTGCCTGTGACTGACCTAACTGTGAGGCTAACTGTCAACTGCCTTGAGGCCCCTGCAAGCACCGTCATCGCTGGAGGGCTGGCCTCTAGGGCAACTTCAGGCGACATTCTAGTGGTGACGACGTAAGTTTCGGTCTCAGCCACGTTCGTGACCGTTCTTTTCACTGTTTGGGTTCCTTCGAGGTGAGAGATTGTGATTGATGGGCTGTTGAGATCTGAGGGTTTGGTTCTGGTTGAGTTGCATTTTGAGTTTGTGGTGTTTAAAATCTCGCGAGGGTCTATGCCAGGTAGTGCGCATAAGAAGCTGATGTAGTTCGCATAGGCTGTTAAAAAAAAAGGCTTTAATGATTCAATTGTTTACCAGCAAAGAAAGTAACAAGTTATATAAAGAGGTAACCGACTTGTGGAACAATTTTCGAAATAGAATGTGGCTGTGCATCTACACATACATGCCAAATACAATATTGATAGGATGCATCATAATTACCATTTAAGAGCCGATATATCAATGCAACATAGTTTTCATGTTACAACTATTCAGAAAAATCTGTAATGATGTGGTCCAATACTAATCCTTTTTATCACATTTCTTTTTCTACATTATTATTCCACACACATTGTTTATATCTGTGTACTAGCATTCAAAAGATATTATAGATATAAATTTTGGTTGCACCAAATTTGTAACTTCGTTACTCCGAGGAGCTTGATATATGTATCATGAAGAGTAACACATTGACAAAAAGTTTAAGACGTACTGAAAGAAACAGGTCTGGCTTCACATTCTATACAATTCTATACAATATATATAAAGCTATATGAAATAATATTCCCTTATCTAGCTTGGGCCTTAATGGAAAAACCGTTATCTAGCCCCTATCTAAGTCTCCTGCTATATTTGGGTCATGGAAATTTGATGGCTCCAACATCAATATTTATCATTCTTTTATCTCATATACCTAGAGCTTATATGGTGACTCAACAACTCCCTTCTTTAAAATCTCTTTCTATTTAGATTTTACTAGCAACATATTGAAAAATTTCACGAATTTTGTGTGCTATAGCCCGCAAAAAATTGAAAAAACAGAAAACAAAGAAAAAAATTCGCAATTTTCAGAGATAAAAAATTTCGCAATTTTCATTTGATATTGCAAAAATAATAATAAAAGCAAAAGAAAACAGAAAAATTTAACATTTTTGAAAAAATCACTATCTTCAGTTGCTAGAGCATGTAAAATATTAAAATATTGAAAACAATAGAAAATTCGAGATTTTTGAAAGTTTCACGATTTTCATGTGCTATAATATTGAAAAGAGAGAAGAAAATTTTAAGTTTTTTTGGCCATTTTCTTATGCAAGCATGTTAAATATTGAAAAATGAACAAAAAATAATCTGACTTTTGAAATTTTCGTGATTTTCGTGGGCAAGCAAACAAAAAATATTTAAAAGCCGAAGAAAACATAAAATTCTTGAGATTTTTAAAGATTTTGTGATTTTCGTATGCTATAACAAGCAAAATATTGAAAACCCAAAGAGAAAAAATGGAGAATTTTGAAAAATTCATGATTTTCGTGTGCTGCATGTAAAATATTGGAAATTTGAAAAAAAAACAAAAACATGAAGATTTTCTAAAATTTCCTGATTTTCGTGTGTAGTTAGGTGTTCCCGGTCCCCTGTCTCAGTCACTCAAACCGCCGGATCTCTTTTATTCTGTTAGGTTCTTAATAGAAATCGACAACTTGTCTACTTGATAACCTGAAGAACTCCAAGAGTATGAGCAAATAAAATATTGGAAAACCGAAGAGAACATATAATTCTGGTATTTTCAAAATTTCATGATTTTTTTTGTGTTATATATCATGCAAAATAACGAAAACGGAGCTTTTGACAATTTTGCGATTTTCATGTGTTATATGCAAAATATTGAAAAAGTGTTGTAGAATGTGAAGCTAGACCTGTTTCCTTCAGTATGTCTTAACTTTTTGTCAATGTGTTACTCTTCATGATACATATATCAAGCTCCTCGGAGTAACGAAGTTGCAAATTTTAAAATTTTAATAAAAAGTGAAGAAAACATAAAAAAATTAGATTTCTGAAAATTTTGCAAATTTTGCTTGTTATAACAAGCAAACTGCTAAAAAACCGAAGAGAATTTTAGGATTTTTGAAAATATAGCAACTGGCATGCTCTATACAGCAAGCAAGATAATAAAAAAAATCAAAGAAAACAGAAAATTTTGTGATTTTTGAAAATTTGACAATTTCGTGTGTTGTATATAATCATACAAAAATTGTAAAACTGAACCCAAAAAAATTCTAAGCTTTTTTAAAATTTAATGATTTTCGTGTGCTAAGCAAAATATTGGAAAATAGAAGAAAATAGAAAATTTTGATATTTTTGACAAGTTTGCAATCTTTATGTGCTATAACAAACAAAATATTTTGAAAAACGAATAAACAGAAAATATTAAGATTTCTGAAAATTTGACGATTTTCGTGTGCTATATATAGCATGCAAAATATTGAAATTTGAAGAAAACGGAAAAATTTTGTATTTTAAAAATATCATGACTGACGTGTGCTATTATACCATGCAAAATATTGCAAATTTGAAGGAAACAAAAAAAAATTGGGATTTTTGAAGATATCACAATTTACGTGTGCTAGCAAGTGAAATATTAAAAAACTGAAAAGCGCAAAGAAATTTAATATTTTTAAAAAGTTTCACGGTTTTAATGTGATATAGCATGCAAAATGTTAAAAAAGCTTTAAATTTTTAGATTTTTGAAATTTTCACGATTTTCGTGTGCTAAGCAAAATATGGAAAAAGGCAGATTTTTTAAATTAAGCAATTCTTGTGTGGCAACGTGCAAAATATTGAAAAGTTGAAAACAAATAATTTTTAGATTTTTGTAAATTTCACGATTGTCACGTGCTATATCATGCAAAATATTAAAAACCCGAAAACAAAAAAATTGAGATTTTCTGAAATTCATGATTTTCTTGAGCTATAGCATGCATAATATTGAGAAAAGAAATAACATATTTTTTTGCGATTTTCATGGAAAATATTGAAAAACCGAGAAAAAAATGTTTTTATAAATCATGATTTTCTAATGCTATATAGCAAGCAAAATATTTGAAAAGTGAAGAAAATTGAAATTTTAAGATTTTTAAAATTTTACCATATTCGTGGGTTATATAGCGTGCAAAATATTGAAAATTTGAAAAAAAAACAAAAAATAGGATTTTTGTACATTTCGTGATTCTCGTATGTTATAACAAACAAAATATTGATAAATTAAAGATTAAATTTCTTTTTTGAGATTTGTAAAAATTCCGCGATCTTTGTATGCTATAGCAAAGACAAAACTGAAAAGTTGAAGAAAAATGTCGAAGTATTTGGAATTTAATGCTTCATATATTTTACATATGAAGTTCATAAATATGAGATAGTACAACTTAATAATATATAACAATAAACTTTTAAATTAATATGATTTTTCTTGACTTTGTATTTCATACCCGTGCATTGCGCGGGGGGCCTTGCTATTAATTGCTATATTCACCTGACCTGAGCTTATTATATGAAGAATCATGGATAAGGTAAGCCATAGCTTGTTACTTGACGATCATTTTTAGTTATATTTATACCATAGGAAGATGATATTCCATGTAATTCACCTTCAAAATAACAAAATAGCTTACATGCATCAAGAACGAGTCCAGGATCAAGCGCAGCTTTCGGATTGACAGCTCCGCTCCCAAAATCAAAGGGCGTCGCTGGCAGCAATTTTGTGGCTTGTGTGTCGGAGTATTGCTCAGCTTGAAGAGGCCTCCCTGCACGATTGATTGTTGTAGCTGTTGTCATCAAGGCTGACTTGATAGCCGACGGGCTCCATCGGGGATGTTTTTGCTTTATAAGTGCCGCTATTCCAGCAATATGTGGAGCTGCCATGCTCGTCCCAGATTGCATAGCAAAAATTTCACCTGTTCAGACAAAGCATGAGATAATTGTAATAGAAAGATAATTATATGCATGCAGACAATACTTTAGTTCTCTGAAAATGTATGCATATAACCAAAAATAAAGATAAAAAAATTCTGTTGACATGCACTGTGCAAAAAGAGAAATATTTTGTAAGGCTTGCCAACCAAGTGTAGAAAAATAATTATGCACTATCGGATTATGTCTCCATACTATTTAATGCCTACTAGTACCTATTACTTGTCTTTCTCATGTGTTACCCCTTTTTCGTTTTTTATGCAGTACACTATAGACAAGAGGCATTATTTTTGTTTCTCTGTATTCTCTGTTTGCTGTTTATACTAAAGTAAAATGGTGTAACCTCTTCTTTCTCCACACAAGCTTGGACACACATACTTAATTAAGATATGGCAAACTATTTTAATTGCTTGGGCTCAAACTTTTTGCTCTTGGTAATTATTTTTCTTTTCCACACCCACACACGCTAGTGGGCTCGTGTACACCCACAAAGAAAGAGAATAGACAAAGTGACAACTCACGCACATACAGGGAGAAAGAGAACACAGTATGTGTTTGTGTGCACACACAGGCAGGTCGGCATGCAAGAGTATCTAAAAAGGAACCCTAGTAGATAACATATTACATAACTTGCACTACTCCCCAGAGGTGGGAGAGCTGGAAGAGCATGAGAATCGTGATACAAAGCACAAATTTAGAGCATGAAACCAAAAGGAAGAGGAAATGAACCCTATTTTAAGGGAACATGAGTGTCTGCATGGGTACGATACCTAGGAGACGACACTAAGGTCAGTCATCACCAGAAGATTCACATGTCGTTACTGAGGAATCTCCATGAGATCCAAACGATACAGTTTATTTTCTTTCCTAAGATAGTTCAATACACAAAGGTGTTCCATGAATGAAAGCAATAAATATGGTGCCAGAACGACTAGCCAAAAACAAGAATAGTAAAAAATAAAAAGAAAGAAGGAATAGCAATTGATATTTATGGCTACTATAACAAAAGGCCACAATTCACAATTTTTTCATTTAATATCCATATGTATTCAAGTCTATTCACAAATAGTAAGGATCGACTGAAAAGGTAAAGCAATAACTTTTTACCATAATAATTGGCTTCATCTGTCCCATTTGGCGCCCAAGCAGACCAAATAAGATCGCCGGGAGCTAATATATCTGGTTTGAGGACATCTGCATCTTGAAAGCTGTAATCTTTTACATCAGGTCCTCTGGAAGAAAAAATTGCTACCTGGGGAGCAGAACTGTAAAGTATGGGCGCCAAGCCATCAGCAATGCTGGCTGTTGCTTCGAAACTTATTGGTCGCTTAGCCCAGTCTCTTTTAGTGAAAGAGTTATAATAGTCTATAAGTACCTATATTTGCAAATTGGAAATGAAAATAAACATTAGCAAATTAAAATCAAGTGTAATACAGAAAGGATTCTCATGTGTCCATTGACCACAACCAACCCTCCTCAAATTTTCAGTACTTAATTTTGAGTTACTGGAATCTTTCTCTGTTAGGATATTTAGGTCCCAAACAATTTAGAAATCAAATGCAGATCTTTGACAAGAAAAGAAAATATAAAAACACAATCAAACACAAGGAAAAATCTTCCAATTTCGCTTCTTTATTCAACTTCAATACGAATTACAAAACTTCTCTTCAACTCTTCTTCTTCTTCTCTACATAAAATACCCTAATCGATCTATATTTATAGGCCTAGACAATGGTGCTTAAAGATAACATTGATTTAATTAGGATTTATCTCTAAATAACTAGCTAAATCTTATCTCTAAACAAAGCTTCAAATATCTTCATAATTAATCTCATTGAACTAACAATTTAAATTTAGATCCAATTTAAATCTAAATCTGTAACTCTCTCCTAAAGATTTGAATGTATGACAAATCTTAACAATCTCCACCTTGGCATATGCATTTAACAAGCCGTCTTCTATCTTCTCTTCACAACTTCCGCCCACGATATCTTCTGAGTTCTGCAAAAATCTCCACCTTGACTCAAGTTTTACTCCACCTTACTCCAAATTTGTTCTTCCGTACACAGGCTTCCCCACAACTTGATATACGTCGCTTGAGGTTCTGACTTCTTTCATCACGACACAATTCTTCTAGCACACCTTCATTACTCCACCTTGAGCAATAATTGTGTAACCTCTTGTATCCAATCTTCTAAGCGAAATTAAATTCCTCTTCAGTTTTGGGACATACCTAACATCACCAAGAACTCTCTGCTTCCCATCGAACATCTTCATCTTCACGGTGCCCACGCCTTCCACTTCTACTTCAGAATTATCCGCTAACGTCACAGCCTCCTTTTTCTCCTTGATTTCATCGAACCACTCCTTATTTGAACATAAGTAAAAGAATGCTTTCGAATTCATGTACCACATATCTTCCTTCTTGACCTTTTCAAACTAGTCATAAGCAAATCACGCTCTATCTTGACATCGTGGGCCACGTTCGCTTGCTTTTTCTCTCTACGTCTCCTCAGATCATCTAAGTCCTCTTTCATCTTGGGGTAATTAGACATATAGAGACCTATCTTGTTGCAGTAACGACAAGTTATCTTCGAAACATCTCTTGCTGGCCACGATCTCTGATTTCTTTCATCATTGCTCTATTCCTTCCTCCGGTTCGGACCCTCTTGCAACAAGTGCGGATAAATCAGATGAACCACTTAATGATTTCCTTCTTAATTCATTTAGGAAACGCTCATAGAAATAACTCCGTCAGGAGACGAATTGCTCAAAGAAACAACCAAAATTTCCCAACTGCTCAAAAGGGAACTCAATACAATAAGTGCTTGCATCTCATCTTCAATCGGCATTTTCATGACTGCAAATTGATTCACAATATTCTGAACTTCGTTCAAGTGCTCCGCTATTGAGGAATCTTTCTGAAACTTCAAATTCATCAATTCTCTCATTATAAAGCCTTGTTCGTAGCCGTCTCTCTCTCATGGAGATCTGTCAACTCCTTCCGTAACGCCTCTGTCGTCTTTCCAATGACACATGGTGGAACACCGAATCTTCTATCCATCCCCGAACAAGACCCTCCACCTTTCGATCCATCCTTACCCAATTTTCATCGGACATCTCTGGCTGGCGCTAATCCCATCAAGAGGCGCGAGGCACACGTCCTCCATTCTTGACTTCCATATCGACCAATTTATGTTATCAAACACACCATCTTCATTGTGATTTGAGTTTTCTCCATCTTCATTCTTCTTTCAACCAAGTTCTGATACCAATTTGTTAGGATTTTTAGGTCCCAAACAATTTAGAAATCAAACACAGATCTTTGAGAAGAAAAGAAAATATAAAAAAACAATCAAACAAGGAAAAATCTTCCAGCTTCTCTTCTTTATTCAACTTCAATACGAATTACAAAACTTCTCTTCAACTCTTCTTCTCTATATAAAATACCCTAATCCATCTATATTTATAGGCCTAGACAATGATACTTAGAGATAACATTGATTTAATTAGGATTTATCTCTAAATAACTAACTAAATCTTATCTCCAAACAAATCTTCAAATATCTTCATAATTGATTTCATTCAACTAACGAATTAAATTTAGATCTAATCCAAATCCGTAACGTCCTCTCCTAAAAGATTTGAATGTATGACAAATCTTAACATTTTCCGATACACCACTTTCAGTTTAAAGAAGGAAACTTTGAAGTAATTGAAGTTTTGTCCTCACTTGACCTGCCAAACTTTGGCCTGACAAATACTGGTAATTAAGTCCCATTGCATTTGCTTATGCAAGGCATCAACTTTACTAAAACATGTGCTCAAATTTTTATGAGGCATTTCATAGATGGCCTGTTGAGATGGCTCACAATGTGATTTTGGATCAACTCATTCGCAAGTGACCTAACAAATCGCCCTAGTGTTGTCCCATATACACATACATCGAGTGCACATTATGTAAGTACATGCACGTGTATGTAAGCTTTATCAGCACTTCCGTATAAATGTAGAAAGTAAATTTTCCGTCCTTTCCAGCACTACTTGTGAGCGTTTCATCATTTCGCTTTATACAAAATTTAGTTAAATGGTCGAGGATCCAGAAATATTGTTCTGTCCTATTATGACTAATGGATAGGTTAAAAGTATCTAGTTGATGATAAGCGTAAAAGGGGGATGCCTCAAAATAAATTTTTTTTAGTGTTTCTTGGATGCTTCACTACAACCTCAAACATAGCATATTGTGTGAAAACGTCCCCCGCCCCCCACCCCTCCCAAAACAAAAACAAAAAAGAAAGAAAGAAAGAAAGCCATAAATAAGATAATTCCATTAGGCGGCCAATGCGATGATGTGTTAAAGGGAAAGACCTCACCAATTGTATCGTCAAAGAGAACAACAAAAGGAGGCATTTCAAAGTTGTATACCTTCGACTTGCTAGCATCAGAGATGAGAATCCCAGGAGCGCCAACAGGTACAGGATCAAATTTAGTTCCTGGAAAACTGTTCTCCACAGCAACAACAAAGCCAGCTGCCCCAAGATTTTTTGCTGTTTCAGACACCTTCTTGATGGATGCAGTACCTGAAATAAAATTGAAAGAATACCCACAAAGAAGAATCTTCCCTACAACCATCCTCCTATTTAATAATTCTGGTCTCTGGCACTCTCCAGGGTTGAATTTCAGCACATTTGAGTCAATTATCACATCATTTGCAGATACTAAGGCATACGATATGTTCCCGTGAGTAGAAGCTGCAGTTGAAAACAGACGGAAACATTTTACTTGAAAAGGTACAAGCAGCCTTTTTTTAAAGAACAGAATTGCTTATAATCAGTACTGCTAAAAATAAGATGAGATGCTGAGATAAAGGTAAGTTGCTGCCTTCTAAAACTAAATAGCTGGACCTCTACATACTAAATTAACCATGTCCCACATGTTTATCCCAGCAGCAACAATAAGTTGATCAAAACACAAACATGAAACTTTTGATAACAGCAACATATACAAGCACGTCAATGTAACCTATATACTATACGGTTTGCTTTACACGAACTAGAGCATGCTGAACACTCATTGGAGGATACACCCCCTAAGGTAATTATCCATGGAATAAAAAGACGCTAATTATGCTGGTCAGTGACCAATAACCGGCCTAAAAAAAGAACCAATGCAGAATATTTGAAGGGAAGCCTTAAAACTGCTATTCATGACGAGCTAGGACTTAAATGTAAGAGCGATATTATATCTGCCACCTTCATGATGTAAACAATAACTATATATTAACCAAGCACATATCAGTGCCATCTTGGATTATTAGAAAGGAGAATGAGATCAAGCCTTTATGCATCAATCTGTCCAATAATTCGGGATTGGTATTCTGAATCACATAGCCACTTGTGAGTCTACAGAGAAAAGGTTAATTCCGACCTAATCGCAAGCATATCTAGAGTATTGATCCTAACAGCCAGATGTGGTATTTGAAGCATTCCCTAAATATTCTCAGCATGTAATGTCAAAAGAGCACCTCTAATCACTCTACTCTTTCAAAGATATAACAGAATGACCATCAGTTTCTCCTCAAGTGTGGTGCCAAAAGACCAGGATATAATCGTCATTGCATGTCTTGCAATAGAATTAGAAGCTCAATAGCTTACATAACAAGACCAAAATGAATCTAGACGCTAAGATTTGAAGAGTTGATAGTTAGACTCTACTCAATTAACGGTATTCCTACATGAATGTCAGAATGGTGTGAGCTTAATTGATGTATGTTGAGGGTAGCTAGAGAGCTACTTAATGAGTCGAGAGGTGGTGCTCCACCATTTAAGTACATGTCATGAAGTAATTGCTATTAAAATCAAGAGGGTTTCTTATAGAGATTTGAAGAAGGGTAGAGATATAGAGAGATTTGAGAAGTATAAGATAGCTAAAAAGGAGATTAAGAAAACTGTTCGGAAAACCAAAGCTAAGGTCTATAAAGAGGTGTATGAGAAGTTGGATACCAAGGAGGCTGAAAATAATATATACAAGATTGCTCGGATGAGCGAAAGGAAGACCGGAGACTTATGTCCGGTGAAGTGTGGCAAAGATGAAGATCAGAAAGTTTTAGTTCGAGATGAGAATATCAAGAAAAAATGGAGAGATTATTTTGGCATGATGTACAGTGAGAGCTTTACTAAGGATTTAGATAGACTTGCCATTCAATTTCAAGATATAAATTGTTGTTTTATGCGTAGAATAAGAATACCCGATGTTACAAAGGCTTTGAAAAGGACGAAATCAAAGAAAGTTGTTGGTCCGGACAGAATTCCTATTGAGATATGAAGATGCCTAAGAAAGACGTTATATGGCTGACATACCTGTTTAATAAGATTTAGTAAACCAAAAAGATGTCAAATGAGTGGAGTACCTTTGTACCTCTTTACAAGAACAAGAGCGGCATTCAAAGTTGTTCAAATTACCATGGAATAAAACTCATGTGTCACCATGAAACTTTGGAAGGGAGTGATTGAACACATGTTAAGGCAGGATGTTAAGATAACAAAAAATCGGTTTGGGTTCATGCATGTACGATCAACAATAGAGACAATTCATTTACTTCGTCAACTTGTCGAACGTTTTTTAGAGAGAAGAGATTTGCATATGGTTTTTATTGACTTAGAAAAGGCTTACGACAAGGTATCTAAAGAGGTATTATGGCGGGCAATGATGAGAAAGTGAGTCACAACCAGGAACATTGACATAATCAAGGACAAGTATAGAGTGGTGGCAAATGTTAGGACTTACGGCGGCCTAACGAGTGATTTTCCGATCACAATTGGTTTGAATCAAGGATCTGCGTTGAGTCATTTCTTGTTTATCATGGTGATGGATGAGCTTACTAGAACCATCCAAGATGAGTGCCTTAGTGCATGTTATTCGCTGATAATAGTATTCTGGTAAATAAGACGAAAGCGAAGGTTAATACCAAATTGGAGTTATGAAGGCAAACGTGGAATCTCAGAAGTTTAGCTTGAGTAGGTCCAAAACAGCATATATGCAATACAAATTCAGTACACAAAGAAGTCGAGATCACTGTGGTATAACACTGGATGGGCAAAGAATATTACCGAGCATCAATTTAGATATCTAGTGTAATACCCAGTCTTTTGTACCCAATTATCCGTATTTCAAAAACAATTTTTTCCCTATATTTTCTATTTAATCTATTCTGTAACTTTTTCATCCAGTTATTTTTCCTAATTTAATCTCTATAACTTTCCTAACCTAATTTCTATTCTAATATCTCCTAACCAAATAATTTAACCCTAGTATTTCCAAATATTCCTAAAACTATACCCAAATCCTTATTCTATCCAGATCCGTATTCTACCTAAATCCAATCCCTAACCTCTGGCCCAAGACCCTTTCTTTCTATTCTTTTCTGAGCCCAAAACCCTCAACCACGAATCAATCACTAACTGAAACCCCCTTTAATCCCATTGAAATTCCCCTCAACTCTCATAAATTCTCTCCTTAATTTTCCTTATTAATCACCGTTAAATCTCATTATTCCCCATAATTCTCCAACAAATCCTAATTGATTTCCATCTCACCCATTCTCTTTCTTTCTCCCTCCCCCTCACCCGCTCACTCACTTGCCGCCCCTCTGCATCGCCGGTCATCTCCTCCGTCAGCTCCGGTGGCCCCCACTCGCCCCTCATCACCTCCTCTCTCTCCCCACATCACCTCTTCTGAGTACCGCCACCAAGCCAACCTCCCACCACTTCTACCTATCCTCCCCGGCCACCGCCTCCCCCATCGCCGGCGACCTCTTCTCCGCCCAGCCGAGCACCCAAGCCTAGCCGTTCTCAAGCCACAACCCACCTAAAGCCACACTCGAGCTTTCCACATGCCGTCGGCTGCCACCTGCTCCACCTCCGACTGCCCGCATCATCTTCAACGAGTCGCTGTTAACGCCTCACCGTAAACCGCAGCATCCCCGTTACCATCGTTGAACTGAGCTTGAGCCAAAGCTCTAGTCGCACTGTGTCGCTGCCGTGCTCGTGTTGTTGTCATGCATGCTTCGCCCTCATCGTCACTGTCGTGACCGTCGATCATCACAGGCAAGTTCAAAAACTTGCTTTAGATGCTATGATATATATAAATAATACGTTGGTTTAATAAAAGTTTAATTAACAATTAAGATTAATTATGTTATGGCCTCGGATGGATAAAGCGATCCGTGTTTGCGCATAACGTGACGCGGGGTATAACTCAGGTCCAAATGTCATATGGAATTTATAGAAGATAATTAACGTTTCAATCAAATAGAATAAACTAATATTTCTATTAATTTCGCATACATAGCCTAGGTGTTCGATATGGAACATTATGCGAAAACCTAATAAAAAATGACGAAACTCATGATAAACATATCTTTTTACTGTTTATGAATATCGTGTGAAAAATTGGATGTAAAATAACGTCGTTTCACTCATGAAATGACATTTCCGACAACCGACGTGAAATCTGGAATTCTCGTACTTGTTATCCCGTAAAATTCATAGTAAATTGCATATATATCGGATCGTAGCGTGCTTAGGCTTGTTACGAAGAGGACTGGATAATCTATGAATTTATGGAGACGATTACTGAATATCATGTCATTTCGATAGAGAAAACTGAAAATATTTATCACTCTGCAATCTCTGGTAATACCTTAAATTAAACATCTATAACTCACTGTTCAAATGCGCAAATATGCGGAACCCTTAATCGATGTGTAGGAAATTAAGTTAGCTTTCTTCTGCCACTGGTTTCACTAAATTCCGTCGCTGTTTAATATTTATAACATATTTTATATTGTCGATATGTACAGCTGATTACTGCAGTATCAATTTATGCGTAGTGACTAAACTGAACATAACTCTAAGCACACGATGGATAATACTCATCCGTATTTTGCGTTGAAACCTTAACTGATAACCCTAAATAACATTGAACCGTAGCGACGTCTAATAATGAATGTAACTAATGGAAAAATAAGTTCGAAGATGGACTTTCAGTTCAGAAACTAAAATTCGAGCAGTGAATTTAAAACAACCGTATCTCTCTAACCAGTATCCCGATTGATACGAAATCAATTTTCTTGTCTAGATAATTGAGTCTACTGTTTATTCCTTTTATTTTGTTTCGTCTAATTCTGCGCGTATAAACTACTGCGATTTTCCCAACCTGAATTACCGGCTGCCCATATTTTATTCGTAGTATATTTTACTGCATTTCCATTATATTGCATAATTGTTTTACCCTTAGTGCATAGTGATCGTTTGCATTGACACTCTAGTGATTATAGTGCATTATCGATCGATAGTGGTATCAATTGGTTGTGTCAAATACACCGGTGAAAGTAATTGAACAAGTGGCTGTGATTGAACCGCGATAGTGATGCGTACTTGTATACAATCAGTTCGATACATGAACATATACTGAAACTTGGGGAAATGGGGAAATCAAGGGTGGAATCGAACTTGTATTTAGCGAGGTATAGTGTTTAGAGGATGATCATTCGAATAATGATATATATATATATATATATATATATATATACTGATTAGGTTGCGAATCTAGCGGCTCGGCTGCAAGGTTGTCCCAGACACAGTGGATTGTAGTCTCGGGCATACACGAGACTCTCGTTAAACACGATAACTCTTTTCCACTGATCGATTTCATTGACTTAGAGACTGATAGGTTTAGTGACATAGAAATTGTATTTATTGCTGTTTGACACATGCTATGCTTTTCACCTGTGCCTGCTATATTACACTTACCTGTCATCACTTTCAAGATTGGTATTCCATGTTCATCATTCTTGCACCTATTATATATATTTTATTGGGTCGCCCTGACGACCTGAGTATGCATGCTCAAAGGACGGAATAAACCCAGCTCAAGATCGGGACTTGCCATACGAGATCGCAGAGATCTAGTCAGCCTCAGAGTTTACCATCTTTCTCTGCTTTCAATAAAAGCCTTGTATTTCACTTGGTTAGTGGTTCTTTTTATTGTTAAATCTTGTATCAGTTGAACTCGTTGGTTTTAATGTAATAAGGTAATGATTGTAATTTCATTTACTTGTGTTGCATTTCACTGATTATCATATAATGTTAGAAACCGAAGTGTGATTACAGCAGGATTATTTCTTGACCGTAAGAGCATGGCTGGCCTTGTCACCCTTGTATTCCGTATTTTGAGAAGCGGGACGTGACATGGTTTTGTTGGTATCAGAGCGCCAGGTATAGAATGAGATTACAGTTTCCGAGCAAGGCTTGAACATTTAAGTCGCCAAGTCGGTCTAGCTTATAAACATGTTATCGTTGACAAGGATTCTTCTAGTATGTCCTGATACATATTTTAATCTTGTCCGGTAAATTTTTAGGTAACTTGGTAGAGTTGTGTAGTTATAACTATGAACTGCAACATAGTTACAAATATAGTACTCTGCTTGAGTGACTTGCTTGAGTGACACCTTTTTGCTTTGAGTGACACCTTTGACTCCATTCTCGATTGAGTGTTCACCTATTCTTGTTCTGAATATATCGTTCCCAGGTTTTACAAAGTTGTTTTCCATTTCTTCATCCTTGTACCTTTCTTGATGATCATATTCCTGCTTACTTTTCTTTTCGAACCCGATGCATTCGCACGTCTTCGTTTCTTCAAAGTTGTCTTATCGAGTTTCTTGTGGTGCTGCAGTATTATTCGTGAAGGGCGGATCTTTGCACATATGCATCGATTACCGGGAGCTGAACACAGGTTCATTGTTAAGAATAAGTACCCGATTCTCCGCATTTATGACTTATTTGGTCAGCTAGATGGTGCCCGGGTTTTCTCAAACCTGGATCTTCGGTCAGGGTATCACCATATCAGAGTTACGACCGAGGACGTGTGCAAGACGGCTTTTCGGACACGATATGGTCACTACGAGTTCCTTGTGATGTCGTTCAGGGTTACCAATGCACCTGCAATAGTTATGGACTTGATGAGCAGGGTCTTCTCCAGGTATTTGGACCAGATGTCGTATTCATCGACGGCATCCTAGTCTACTCCAGGAGTCGAGAGGAGCATGCCGAGAATCTACGTATTGTATTGCAAAGTCTGCGAGAGGAGAAGCTTTATGCTAAGCTGAGCAAGTGCGTGTTTTGGCTTGACAAGATACAATTTCTGGGGCATGTCGTTTCGAGTGACGGCATTTCAGTGAATCCGGCAAATATAAAATCGGTTAAAGACTGGCCGACACCGAAATCAGTGGCTGAGATCAGGAGTTTTCTGGGACTGGCTGGATATTATCGACGGTTTGTTCAGGATTTCGTAAGATTGGCAGAACCCTTAACAAAACTTACACGGAAAAAGATACCTTATGTTTGGTCGGAAGAGTGCACCTAGGAGTTCGAGCTGTCGAAAGAGAAGCTGACCATGGCCCTCATTCCGACGGTGCCGAATAGTTCTGGTGGTTTGGTGATCCATAGCACGCTTCCGGGAAGGGTTTAGTCTGTGTTTTGATGCAGCAAGATCGAGTAATTGCTTACGCATCTCGTCAGCTGAAGAACTACGAGAAGAACGACCCGACGCATGACTTGGAATTAGCCGCAGTGGTTTTCGCACTTAAAATTTGGAGGCGCTATTTGCTGGGCGAAAAGATGGAAGTGTGCACGGATTATAAAAGCTTGAAGTACGTGTTCACTCAGAAGGAACTGAATATGAGGCATCGCGGATGGTTAGAGTTGATGACAGACTATAATCTAGATCTGCAATACCACCCGGGAAAAGTAAACGTTGTGCCAGATGCTCTCATCTGTATGCCAGCATTTATGATGTTGGCTTGTCAGAAGAGTATTATTGAAGACTTTCATAGGCAAGCTAAAGATAGTTATTCCGGGTACAACCGGACAGTTTTGGCGGTTACAGGTGCAGTCTTCGCTTGTAAATCGCATTAAGACTGGAGATTCACGGTTACAGAAGTTTATAGGACAAGTCGAAGCTGGTTTGAGGACTAATTTGCTTATTCACGAAAATGGTTCACTGAGGTCGATTGTGTGTTCCGAAAGGTGATGTTCGAGAAGAAGTCTCAGCAGCAGAGGCACACAGTTCAACTTATTCGGTGCATTCAGGAGGCACCAAGATGTACAGGGACTTGATACAGTACTTCTGGTGGAACGGAATGAAGAGAAATTGTTCGCTTTGTATCCAAGTACCTGGTGTGCCAACAGGTAAAGGCAGAACATCAGAAAGTAGCTAGGATGTTGCAACCGCTTCTAACACCCGAGAGAATGGGAGCACATCACTATGGTTTTTATGACAGTCCTACCACGGAGTCCAAGAAGCAACGCCGCCATCGGGGTTATTGTTGATCGCCTCATAAAGACAGCACATTTCATACCTTTCCGAGTGGGACAATCGATGGAGTCGCTAGCAGAAAAGTATATACAGGAGATAGTGGAGCTACATGGAGTACCTGTCAGCATAGTATAGCATAGTATATGATCGAGATAGCAGGTTCATTTCCCATTTCTGAAAGAACTTGCAAGAGTTTGGGCATCGTCTCAAGTTCAGCCCAACGTATCATCCACAGACGGACGGGCAATCCGAGCATACTATTCAGACACTCGATGACATGTTGAGGGCATGCATGCTGGAATTTCACGATTCTTGGGAAGATCATCTTTATCTGGTGGAGTTTTCATATAACAGTTTTCAAGCTAGCATACAGATGGCCCCATTCGAAGCTCTATACAGACGGAAGTGTCGATCCCCTCTTTGTTGAGAGGGCGATTGGGAACAGAGATTACTGGGCCCCGAGCTTATAATTCATACAGTGGAAAAGGTTCAGATTATCAGGCAACGCGTCAAGATTGCTCAAGACCGACAGAAAAGTTGGGCAAATGCCAGCAAAAGATAGGAGTTTGAAGTTGGAGATCACGTATTCTTGAAGATTCCACCTACACGGGGAGTGATCAGGTTTGGTAGTCGTGGGAAATCAAGTCCCTGATTCGTCGGACCCTTCGATGTGCTAGAGCGAGTAAGAGAGGTAGCCTATCGGCTTGCCTTGCCTCCATCGTTAACTGGTGTGCACAATACTTTCCATGTATCACAGTTACGACGCTACGTTTGAGATGATAACCACATTCTGGATCATTCAGAGTTAACTTTGGATACTGATCGATCATATAAGGAGCAGCCTACCACCATACTAGATCGTAGGGAGGTGCTCAAGAACAAGATCATTCCACTGGTTCGAGTTCTTGGGATGGTAGTTGTAACCCCCTAGTTCAGTTATACCATGTTCGATTTGATTATTTCATTTATCTTATGGCTATTTCTTGTTTTATTCGTTTTTGGGTGCGAATAGTATTTTGGTTTCTGTGCTTAGTATCCGACCCGACCCACATGCTTGAAACCCGTCTTGGTTCGTGATTAAGTTATATCCCTGCTTGTGCGGAGGATCCGTGCACACGGCATTATATCTGGCATCTACATATTTTTTAATAATACAAATATAGTCAAATAATATATTTTAAATACCTAGCATGACCTGCATCATACCCCTGACCCTATGGTTGCATCCGTGCATCGTGTTCACGTTCCGTTTAGTAAAACGGACTCGTTTGAATCGCTACGTGTATAATACGTGTATCCATTCTTGGGGTATGCATTTTCTTTAACCGCACATTGCATTTTGGTTTTGGTTGACACGTATATTATCCGTATTTTCAAACCGTAATTTTAGACCCAACCTGAGCATATTTTGGAGTATTTTGTATTAACTAGAAAACTCAAATTTACTTAATATTATATTCTTATATATATAAGAGTTATATACGAATATATAAATAATTATAACTAAATATATTTAAATATTTTCTCTAAAAATCCTATCCTAACAGTTTCAAATCACAACCTCATCTCCTCGACCATCACCTCTCTCTTCTCTGCCCTGACAACCACCACCACATCACCCTCATCCTTGCACGACAGAACCCGACCCCTGCAACTCTCGCCTACACCTCGTCGCTGATAACCTCGTTGTCGCCACCTCTTCATCCTCTCCCTCATCACCTCTCTCCAACCCGACACCTCCTCCTTTCCCCGAGCTCGAACCTTGCACACCCAGACCTGACTTCAAGAACCCGACCCACTGCCCATCGCCGGAAAACCCACTGTCGACGTCTCCCTTGCCTCGCCTCTGTCCCCGAGCACCAAACCCAGAACAACCCTCTTTTTCTTCTTCTTCTTTCTTCTCTTTGCTTTCTTGATTCCTTGGTTTCCCGGTGATTGTCGTCGACGATCCAGGCTACCCAGTAGACGTCATCATCCAATGTGGTCACGTTCTTGCATAGCTTGGTTCTGTTCTGTACGCGCGTGTGTGCATTGCGACGTTTACTCGACGTCGGACGCGTCGTACGTACCCCATCGTGAGATCCGATCAGGCAAGTTTATCTTGCTACATGCTATGATATATATTTTGCATCCATATGAATAAAAATATTACATGCATATTGCATTGTGCATCCCTGTTACAGTTTACCGTTTTTACGATATCCGTTCGTATCTGTACCGTATATTACATATCTAGTTGCATGCCGGAACCTGATTATTTCATGTTAATGTTATGTTCATATACCATGCTTGCTAGTGTGCATCATACGACTCATGGACTCATAATATGATATCACTGATTGTTACTTGTGCATTCGTGCTCTTACCATGTTTCAATACTTGCTACAGTTTTATTTTGGGCATCCGCTTGATACATATGCACTACCTGACATGCCCTGATACACCATTTGACTTGATACCTGATCTTGTTACTAATGTCGACAATGCTGACTTATTGTCCCGACGGACATATCCTGTTGTCTATTCAGACAAAACATGTACCTGCTTGATCATGTGTTGGCATTAGCTTCATATTTATCAATACCTAACTTGAACACATAACCTTGGGGATAAAGGAAAATCAATGATGAGACCTGACTTGTAACTCGACAGTTCGATACTTATACTGATCAGTTTTATGGGCTAGGCCAGTCCCGGGATGATGTTGCTGACATCATTTGTCTATACATGTTTCTTGTTTAGTGCTTAGCGGCACATGTCAGCCCGAGAGTCTAGACCGTGGTTCCGGACAAGCACGGGATACTATTGAGTTACATCGACGATTCCATTAAATTGATTTCAAATAACTTTAGAATAGATAAGCCAGTAGCACAATTTAGATTACTCACCGCACTTCACATTCACATATACACCTCACTGTTGCATATATATGTTTACTTGTTATATTCATGTTATCGGTTATATTCATGCCTGCATATCTTGTTGCATCCTGACTATTTATTTATTGTTTGGTATTATGACGCACTGACGTTTGGGTTTTGCATGGCCCAGTTCCTCTATCTCTATCGCAGGCTGACCAGTAGTATTTTAGCCGTCAAGCTGAGCAGTGAGGGTCCTGTTAGTGATAGTTTAGTTTTCTTTCCACAGTTTTTATTTCCTAATGTGAGCCCGTATTGGAACGTATTTCCAGATGTTTATTAGATTTATCGTTTCCGCATATATATTTCTTGACTCTTTTATTCTGGCAGATGAACATGTACTAATTAGTTTTATGATTTATTGTTCTTGATATCTTTAAACAACCGTAATGTAACTGTGAAGGGATGTTTCCTATCCACAGGTAGCATGGTTGGCTCTGACACGTGTCGATCTTAGCGCACTCTAGGAAGCGGGACGTGACAGGGTTTATTTGATATCAGAGCCATAGGATTTAGGTTAATCGGGTTTGGTTCTTTTTGTAGTTGGGTATTGAACCCAATACACTAACCAGGAAATCCGGAATTAGGAACATGTCCTGCCATATTATTGTCGTGTAATTCAAATTCATGAATCTTATCTTTCCCTTAACTCTTGTACCTTGACGAGATGGAAATGACTTTGCATTTCAACTTGGAATCCTCTTGACCTTATTGTTTCTCCCCTCTTATTCTTTCGATTCTGATAGTAGGATTTGAACGACTTGAATGATATTGTGTGATTGTAACTATATACCGCGGCATGGTTACAATGCGGTACTCTATTTAAGTAACTTGAAGTCCTATTTTGAATCCTTTCCTTGATTTATGGTCATTATATTACCTTGTTTCCCTTGGTTGCATTGCTTACCAGTTTATGTTTTATCGCAAGCTTGAATCCAACAACCGTGCTGTATCTTTCCCCTTGTCCTGTAGTGACCAATCCGTTGTGTTTCGAAGAACAAGGAGAAACGCAAGAGAAGCTTTTGATTGCGGTAGTACCGACTGCTTCAAGACCGTTCAGACGCGGGATATTTTGAGGAGTTCCGATAAACCCGCCGCAGATTATCAGAGTAGCGCAGCGGAAGAGTGGTGGGCTAATAACCCACAAGTCTTAGAACAAATACCCGATCCCTCGCATCGGAGAATTATTCGATCAACTCAATGGCGCGAGGGTATTCTCGAAGCTGGATTTGCGATCCGGATATCATTATGTTCGAGTAAAATCATAAGATATTTGCAAGACAGCGTTCCAAACTCGATATGGGCATTACGGGTACCTAGTGATGCCATTCAGAATCACGAACGCACCGGCGATATTTATGGACTTGATGAACCGAATCTTTTCACCGTTCTTGGACCAGTTTATAGTGGTGTTTATCGATGATATTCTGGTGTATTCGAGGAGCCAAGAAGAGCCAAGAAGAGCATGCTGAACACTTGAAGATCGCACTGCAAACGTTGAGGCAAGAAAGATTATATGCGAAGATGAGCAAGTGCGAGTTTTGGCTTGAAGAAGTGAAGTTTTTGGGACACGTATCCAGAGATGGAATCGTTGTTGATCCTGAAAAAATTGCAGCAGTTCATGATTGGCCGATTCCGAAGAACGTAGCGGAGATTAGAAGCTTTCTTGGGCTTGCTGGATATTATAAAAGGTTCGTGGAGAATTTCGCTCGTTTAGCTGAACCATTGACCAAGCTAACGCGAAAGAAGGTACCGTTCGTATGGACAGATAGATGTGTATCAGCTTTTGAGGCGTTAAAGCAAAGATTGACAACCGTTCCTATTCTGACCATGCCAGATGGTTCCGGAAGGTTAGTTATTCACAGCGACGCATCTGGGAAAGGCTTGGGATGCGTTCTTATGCAGCATGGGAAGATTATAGCCTACGCATCGAGACAATTGAAGACCCATAAGAAGAATTACCCAACTCATGATTTGGAGCTAGCAGCAGTGATTTTCGCTTTGAAGATTTTGGTACACTACTTTTTGGGCGAAAGGGTCGAAGTATTCGCTGATCACAAAAGCCTAAAATACATGTTTATACAGAAAGAGCTCAATATGAGGCAGCGCGGATGGTTAGAGCCGTGGCTAACTATAATCTTGATCTCAAGTACCATCCGGGAAAAGTTAATGTAGTACCGGATGCGCTAAGTCGGTTGCCAGCAATACGGATGTTGACTACGCAGAAAGAGCTTATAAATGATTTCTAGAGATTCGAGTTGGAGATCGTGTTATCGCATTTTTCGGGACAGTTGATGCAGCTGTAAGTACAGTCGTCCTTGGTCGATAATATTAAAGCAGCACAGTCGCACGATCCAAGATTTGCAGAAATTTCGAGAACAGGTAGAAACGGGACTTCGAACGGACTTATTGATTCATGAAGATGGTTCGTTACGATATGGGAGCTGTGTATGTGTGCCGAAAGGAGATATTCGTGAAGGAATTTTGAAGGAGGCGCACAGTTCCTAAGGTTGCATGACCTGCATCATATCCCTGACCCTATGCTAGGTAGTCAAATAATATATTTTTAAATACCTAGCATGACCTGCATCATACCCCTGACCCTATGGTTGCATCCGTACATCGTGTTCACGTTCCGTTTAGTGAAACAGACTCGTTTGGATCGCTGCGTGCATACTACGTGTATCCATTCTTGGGTTATGCATTTTCTTTAACCGCACATCGCATTTTGGTTTTGGTTGACACGTATATTATCCGTATTTTCAAACCGTAATTTTAGACCCAACCCGGGCATATTTTCGAGTATTTTGTATTAACTAGAAAACTCAAATTTACCTAATATTATATTCCTATATACATAACAGTTATATACGAATATATAAATAATTATAACTAAATATATTTAAATATTTTCTCTAAAAATCCTATCCTAACAGTTTCAAATCCCAACCTCTCCTCCTCGACCATCACCTCTCTCTTGATAGCCACCACCACATCACCGTCATCCCTGCACAACAGAACCCAACCCCTGCAACTCGCGCCTGCACCTCGTTGCCGATCACCTCGTCGGCCTCACCCCGTCGCCACCACCTCGTCTTCCTTTCCCTCATCGCCCCTCTCCAACCCGACACCACCCCATTTCCCCGAGCTCGAACCCTGCACACCCCGACCCGACTTCAAGAACCCGACCTACTGCCCATCGCCGGAAAACCCACCGTCAACGTCTCGGTCACTTCTGTCCCCGAGCACCAAACCCAGAACAGCCTTCTTTTTCTTCTTCTTTCTTCGCTTTGCTTTCTTGATTTCTTTGTTTCCCGATGATCGCCGGAGCCGTGCTCGTCGTCGACGATCCGGACGACCCAGTAGATGTCATCATCCAGTGTGGTCACGTTCTTGCATAGCTTGATTTTGTTCTGTACGCGCGTGTGTATTGCGACGTTTACTCGACGTCGGACGCGGCGTACGTACCCCATCGTGAGATCCGATCAGGCAAGTTTATCTTGCTACATGCTATGATATATATTTTGCATCCATATGAATAAAAATATTACATGCATATTGCATTGTGCATCCCTGTTACAGTTTACCGTTTTTACGATATCCGTTCGTATCCGTACCGTACATTACATATCTAGTTGCATGTCGGAACCTGATTATTTCATGTTACTGATATTTTCATATATCATGCTTGCTAGTGTGCATCATACGACTCATCTCATAATATGATATCACTGATTGTTACTTGTGCATCCGTGCTTTTACCGTGTTTCAATACTTGTTACAGTTTTATTTTGGGCATCCGCTTGATACATATGCACTACCTGACATGCCCTGATACACCATTTGACTTGATACCTGATCTTGTTGCTAATGTCGACAATACTGACTTGTTGTCCCGACGGACATATCCTATTGTCTATTCAGACAAAACATGCACCTGCTTGATCATGTATTGGCATTAGCCTCATATTTATCAATACCTGACTTGAACACATATCCTTGGGGATAAGGAAAAATCAATGATGAGACCTGACTTGTAACTTGACAGTTCGATACTTATACTGATCAGTTTTAGGAGATAGGCCAGTCCCGGGATGTTGCTGACATCATTCGTCTGTACATGTTTCCTGTTTAGCGCTTAGCGGCACGTGTCGGATTCAGCCTGAGAGTCTGGACCGTGGTCCTAGACACGCACGGGATAATATTGAGTTACATCGACGATTCCATTAAATTGATTTCAAATAACTTTAGAATAGATAACCCAGTAGCACAATTTAGATTACTCACCGCACTTCACATACACATATACACCTCACTATTGCATATCTATGTTTACTTGTTATATTCATGTTATCGGTTATATTCATACCTACATATCTTGTTGCATCCTGATTATTTATTTATTGTTTGGTATTATGACGCACTGACGTCTGGGTTTTGCATGGCCCAGTTCTTCCATCTCTATCGCAGGCTGACCAAGAGTATTTTAGCTGTCAAGTTGAGCAGTGAGGATCGTGTTAGTGATAGTTTAGTTTTCTTTCCGCGGTTTTTATTTCCTAATGTCAGCCCGTATTGAGACATATTTCCAAATGTTTATTGGATTTATCGTTTCCGCATATATATTTCTTGACTCTTTTATTCTAGCAGATGAACATGTACTGGTTAGTTTTATGTTTTATTGCTCTTGATATCTTTAGACAACCGTAATGTGACTGTGGAGGGATCTTTCCTATCCACAGGTAGCATGGTTGGCTCTGTCACGTGCCGATCTTAGCACACTCTAGGAAGCGGGGCGTCACAGTAGTTCTCTAGGAGAATCTACCTGGGAACGTGAGAAAGATATCCGTTCGCGTTTTCCATATCTTTTCGAATAGTTTGTATCGTTGCTTCCTTGTTTTCGTACTTATAATTTCGATGACGTAATTTTTTGTAAGGGGTATGATGTAATACCCAGTTCCTTTTGTATCCAATTATCTGCATTTAAATAATAAATTTTCCCCTATATTTTCTATTTAATCTATTCCAAATATTTTTCATCCAATAATTTTTCCTAATTTAATCTCTATAACTTTCCTAGCCTAATTTCTATTCTAATATCACCTACCCAAATAATTTAAGCCTAGTATTACCAAATATTCCTATAACTAAACCCAAATCCTTATTCTACCCAAACCCAATCCCTAACCTCTGGCCCAAGCCAAGCCCCTTTCTTTCTATTCTTTTCTTAGCCCAAAACCCTCCACCCTCGACCCAACTGCCCCATCTTTCTCCCTCAAACGTTATCTTCCTTCATTTTTCAAATTCCCACAATCAATCACAAACTGAAAACCCCCCTTTAATCCCATTGAAATTCCCCTTTAACTCTCATAAATCCCCTCCTTAATTTTCCCTATTAATCACCATTAAATCCTATTATTCCCCATAATTCTTCAATAAACCCTAATTGATTTTTTTTCTCATTCTCTCCCCCTCTCATCCGCTCGCTCACCCACTGCCCCTTGCACCGCCGGCCATCTCCTCCATCGGCTCCGTCGACCCCCACTCACCACTCATCTCCTCCTCTGAGCACCACCACCAAGCCAATCTCCCACCACTTCTGGCTATCCTCGCCGGCCACTGCATCTTTCGTTGCCGACGAACCGCCGGCAACCTCTTCTCCGCCCAGCCAAGCACCCAAGAAGCCTAGCCGACCCCTACGACCTCAAGCCGCAACCCACCTAAAGAAACACCCGAGCTTTCCCCGTGCCGCCGGCTGCCACCCGCTCCACCTCCGACCGACCGCATCACCGTCAACGAGTCGATGTTAACGCCTCGCCGTAAACCGTAGCAGCCCATCACCATCGTTGAGCTGACCCAAGCTCTAGTTGTACCGTGTCGTCGTGCTCGCGTTGCTGTCGTGCGTGCTTCGCTCTCATCGTCGCTGTCGTGATCGTCGATCGTCACAGGCAAGTTTAAAAACTTGTTTTACATGCTATGACATATATAAATAATGTGTTAGTTTAATAAAAATTTAGTTTAACAATTAAGATTAATTATGTTGTCATGGTCTCGGATGGGTAAAGCGGTCCAAGTTTGCGCATAACATGACGCGGGGTATAACTCAGGTCTAAATGTCATGTGAAATTTATAGGAAATAATTAACGATTCAATCAAATAGAATAAACCATATTTCTATTGATCCCGCATACATAACCTAGGTGTTCGATATGGAACCCTATGCGAAAACCTAACCAAAAATGGCGGAACTCATGATAAATACATCTTTGTACTGTTTATGAATATCGTGTGAAAATTTGGATGTAAAATAACGTTGTTTCACACATGAAATGACATTTCCGACAACCAACGCGAAATCTGGAATTCCCGTACATGCTATCCCGTAAAATTCATAGTAAATTGCATATACATCGGATCGTAGCATGCTTAGGCTCGTTGCGAAGAGGACTGGATAATCTATGAATCTATGGAGACGATTACTGAATATCGTGTCATTTAGATAGTGAAAACTAAAGAGATTTATAGCTCTGGACTGCAGTCCAGTCCATAGCAGAAATCTCTGCTAATACCGTAAATTAAACATCTGTAACTCACTTTTCAAATGCGCAAACATGCGGAACCCTATATCGATGTGTAGGAAATTAAGTTAACTTTCTTATACCACTGGTTTCATTGAATTCCGTCGATATTTGATATTTTATAACATATTTTATATTGTCGATATGTACGGCTGATTACTGTAGTATCAGTTTATGCGCAGTGACACTAAACTGAACATAGCTCTAAGCTCACGATGGATAATACTGATCTGTCTTTTGCGTTGAAATCTTAACTGATAACCCTAAATAGCATTGAACTGTAGCGACGTCTAATTATGAATGTAACTAATGGAAAAATAAGTTCGAAGATGGACTTTCGGTTCAGAAACTGAAATTCTAGCAGTGAACATCCGTTTTAAAACAACCGTATCTCCCTGACTAGTATCCCGATTGATACGAAATCAATTTTACTGTTTAGATAATTGAGTCTACTGTTTATGCCTTTTATTTTGTTGTCTAATTCTGCGCGTACAAATTACTGCGATTATCCCAACCTGAATGACACCAGCTGCCCATATTTTATTCGTAGTGTATTTTACTGCATTTCCATTATATTGCATGACTGTTTTACCCTTAGTGCATAGTAATCGTTTGCATTGACACTAGTGATTATAGCGCATTGTCTATCGATAGTGGTATCATTTGGTTGTGTCAAGTACGCCAGTAAAAGTGATTGAACAAGTGACAGTGATTGAACAACGATAGTGATGCGTACTTGTATACAACCAGTTCAATACATGAACATATACTGAAACCTAAGGAAATCGAGAATGGAATCGAACTTGTATTTAGCGAGATAAAGTGTTTAGAGAATGAGCATTCGAACAGTGATATATATATATATATATATATATATATATATATATACTGATTAGGTCGTGGGTCTAGCGGTATGACTACAGGGTTATGTCTCGGGCACAGTGGATCGTAGTCTCGGGTATGCACGAGACCCTCGTTAAACATAATTACTCTTTTCCACGATCGATTTCATTAACTTAGAGACTGAAAGGTTTCGCGACATAGATATTGTATTTATTACTGTTTGACACATGTTATACTTTTCACACGTGCCTGCTATATCACGCTCACTTCCATGATTGTTATTTCATGTTCATCATTCTTGCACCTATTATATATATTTTATTGTGCCGTCCTGACGACCTGGGTATGCATGCTCAGGGGACGGAATAGACCCAGCTCAGGATCGGGACTTGCCATACGAGATCGCAGAGATCTAGTCAGAGACTCGAAATTACCATCTTTCCCTGGTTTCAATAAAGACCTTGTATTTCACTTGGCTAGTAGTTCTTTTTATTGTTAAATCTTGTTTCAGTTGAACCCATTGGTTTTAATATAATAAAGTAGTAATTATGATTTACTTTACTTGTGATGCATTTCACTGATTACCATATAATGTTAGAAACCGAAGTGTGCCTACGGCAAAATTATTCCTTGACCGTAGGAGTATGACTGGCCTTGTCATCCTTGTATTCCATATTTTGGGAAGCGGGACGTGACATCTAAGTTCCATCATTTAAAAGGATGGGACGATCGATAGCGATGTTAACCAGAGGATTCAGGCTGGTTGGTTAAAATGGAGGAATGCAACAAGGATTTTATGCGATCAAAACTTTCTGTTAAGGTTGAAAAGGAAGTTTTATCGAAGCGCTATTCGGCCTGCCTTATTATATGGTACATAATGTTAGGCTCCGAAAAAACATCATGCACAGAAGATGCATGTGGTGGAGATGTGCATGCTTCGTTGGATGTATGGTAACACTAGAAAAGATATGGTGCGAAATGAGGATATTCGTACAAAGGTTGGTGTAACACATGTGGAGGAAAAGATGCTGAAAAACGGTCTAAGATGGTTTGGTCACGTGCGATACAAACCTACAGAAACATCGGTTCGACAAATGGATATTATCGATTTAGACTAAGTCAAAAGAGCGAAAAGGACACCAACGAAAACATGGATGGAGGCGGTACGAAAAGATATGGATACCAAAGGCCTTAATGAAAGTATATTGCTCGATAAGAGTGGCGGCGGAGGATTCATGTGTTCGACCCTACGTGATTCTCAAGTTGGTTCATGTAGCATACCCCATATGCTTGGGATAAAAGGCTCAGTTGTTGCTGCTGATGAAAGGTAACTATGTTATGAGGTTACTGGACCAGTCTCCATGTCGTAGAGACAAAACGGTGGTAATACGTGTGTGTGCGTGGGGAGGGGGACGGGCCTGCAGTTTACCACCGGTCCTTAAATGTCCATTTAATCCTTATATTATTTGGCTGCACTAGAATGCAACCTCAATTGTAAACTATATGGTCTTATAGTGCATCCTTTTTAGAGTTGTTTATGGTTTTAGAATTGAATGACTGCCTTCATATGCCTTGTTAATTCAGTTGACAGCCTAAGACATTTGGTCAATGTGACTCACTGGCCTGACAAATACATGCAATAATCCTCTAATAAAGAGTCCTGCGGCACAATATCAAATATGCAATTTGTCAAGTTTGGGTTGAGCTTCACTAAATCAATACAATGCAAATAAAATTTCCACTTTTTAGGCTAAAGCATCTATTAGCACTTCCAAGTCTATGTCGAGTGTATCTCATTATAAAAAAATTATCATCCCCATGACAAACAAATTGGAATCAAGTTATGTTCTGTGTATAATATTTAATAGAATAATAATGATTATCCCAATATGAATATCAATTATGAAAGAGTGCAGTAAGTATCGACTCACGTGACAATCCAAGCCCGGATAAGATTTTTCCATTTCCAAGGAATATGTTGTTCTTATATCTCCGATCATCAACTGCAGCAGCTACAGTAGTAATCCAGGGGCTATAGGATACCAAAGATTTTGGAAATGGACCTGCATTCCCACCTGCCTGTGCAACGAAAACACCTGCTTTGACAGCTGAAAGCAGTGCAGCATCAAAAGGGTTTAAAAATGTTGTTTTCGTAGATGTTGGTGGGCTATTTGGTCCTACTGAGAGATTGAGAATGTCAACACCATCTCGAACAGCCTGTTACAAAACAGTAGGCAAAGTTGAGCACATGGCAAGTCAATTGAAGCAATTTTTATATCATAACTACTATTAATGAACTATGAAAATGGAGCAAAACTAGGTAATAAAATAAAGAAAATTCATCAAATATGCTACTGAACAAAGACACGGATTGATGCTCTTCATGTGAACTGATATAATTCTAGTTACAAATCAACCATTAATATGGTACACTTAATTGCAACTTATATTTCATGGACCCATTGATTCTTCTCCCTGAGTGAAGTAGTTTGGTGAACCAAGACTATACGAGAGATGGAAAAATGAAGTGCCCATTGACATGCCTACAATGAAACAGACTTATTTAAACCTGATCGATGGCAGCCACGACATCAGATACATAACCCCCAAAAAGCCTGTAGAGAACCTTGTAGACAGCAATTCTGAGGAGCAGAAGACTAATTAGACATGAACATTTAAATATTAAGCCAGATGAAAAATGTGTTTTCTGTGTATTAACTGAATTATGCCTTACCTTGCACGTGGAGCCATGCCGCTTGCTTTACCAAACTCATACCCATGCATTCGTACTGGAATGCCATTATTTCCAGCAGCAATTGCTGCTGTATGGCTGAAACAACATTGTGAATAATCAGTATGCAAAAGCAGGAGGGCTACTTCAATCTAATAAAGACCACAAACCAGATATTTTCCAAAGAATGTAACTGAGAATTGTTATGGAATAAAAATAAAAGAGATTGGAAACTTGATTATCAGGAAAAACCTACCAGCCTGCCTAAAGAGCAACATACACACAGATAACACATTTTACATAAATATAACTCATTCGTTGGGTTGTTCATATATGGGAAAAAAAACCTAAAACAAAATGGTCCATTGAACAATTAGCTTCTGACAAATTGGAGTCAGAAAATTCATCATGAATTATAGCAGCAGCAACAGAGCCTTCACCCCAAGCTTTTGGGGTAAGCTACATCGTTTCTTCTCATCCATTCAGCCCTAGTAAATGGCCATACCCCATCATATATTAAGGGTTTCCTCTTCCCACATGTAAGTGTTGGGCACAGATTGACGCTGTCGTGTTTGATCACATCAGACACAGGGAAGTATGACAGGGCAAAGCCACAAATTCAATGCCAATGAGGAGAGCTGCATAGTAACTCCACCTAACTTGATACCACTAGCAACTGTATACATTATTTAAGTTTTATAATAACTGAGTACAGGACATCCAGAAAATTGAAGATTTCAAACTTCAGGGAACAATGGTCAGCAGTAAAAGTTGCATCCCTTATAAAAGCTATTTTCCTTCCGTCGTGCAGAATGACATGGGAGTTCGCATTAAAAGCAAGAGAAAATACAGATAAATAAATAACTCAAGATTTCCTCAATATGCACTCACCTCCCATGACCATCCCCATCCAACGGAGACGCAAAATCAATGTCAGGACTAAATGTTCCAGCTGCAATTGCTGCTTTAGCAAAATGTTGGGCACCTATAATCTTCCCGTTACAGAAGTCCCTCTTTGTGTCGGGATCAATCTCACACTTCCCTCTGTAACGAGGAAGAGGTCCATATGGCTCAGAATTGTGGGTAGAGAAGCTTGGATGCTTTGGATAAATTCCTGAATCCACAAAACCAATCACAATATCTTCTCCTGCTCTGTCAAAGCCACCTCCCGTTGGCCATACTCCTGTCGGGAGCCCCAAAAACTTAGGAGTATGTGTAGTTAATTTCTTTACCTTCATATCCTTCTCGACATACTTCACTCCAGGGGCTCTGCTTAGGACCTCTGCCTAAAACCGTTTAAAAATTAGATAAATGATTGACGGAAATGGAAAATGAAGAATTTTATGTTACCTAGAAATAGTGAAATAGCACAGAATTAGGCGAAAAATAATGAAATACCTGTTCAGGGGATATATGTACAGAGAACCCATTAAGAAGATGGTGGTAGCTATATAGCTTCTTGTAAGTCCCAGCATCAAAAAGTGAATCAAGAAGGGCATCATGTTGTTCCACAAGGTGAAGAGAATATGATGTAACTGACTCACTGGAGGAAAGAGCGACAGATAAGGAGGTAGTTGACATTAACTGTATCTCAAGGTTAAATTTTACTTAAAACTTAGGACCTATGATGGCAAAACACACACACACACACACACACACACACACACAGAGAGAGAGAGAGAGAGAGAGAGAGAGAGATGAAGCAGGATGAAGTATTTAGTATATACTGCCATCAGTAATCCCTAGATCTATCACAATAAATATTAGTAATATGTTTTCTAGTAACAGCCATCTGAAACAAGTAACAGCAAAACCCTTGCATGAATAAAAGCTAAATTCTACAAGATCAAATATAGCCCTGTTATTAGGTGGGTTGATAGTTTCAACCCAACCTAAAGTTTACAGGTGTGAGTCAGGTATCATATGTCTGTGGGTCAACCCAAATGAGCCATTCACGAAATGGGTTGGGTCCAGTGCTGAAGTCTTCACCCTACTTTACCTAATTAGTTAAGTTTCCAATCCATTTAACTAGATATTTCATTTGTTCTCTTGATTAAAGAATTCGATTTTGGTCTATGGCTATGGATCAGGATGTATGTACATATATTTAATTATGTAAAACTTTATTTTCTACTATCAACCAACCCAGTGGTGGAACCTAACTAATCCAACCATAATTGGTTATTGACCGACTTAGATCAGATAACGATCATTTCATTATGTAGGCAACCCTAACATGTCAAATAAATCAATAGGGTACAGGGAAAGCCTATAGGATTGGTGGCATGATGGACCCAACCCATTTATCGCCAGCTACATTCGATGCACTACTAATTCCAGCCTGGTTATAAAATTTGCAGTTACATAAATGAATAATACTAACTAGTGTCTGCAGATTAAGCACTGATAAAAATTAACAAGACAGTGGTCGTCGTTGAGCCAGCGAGGTCAAGCACTGTTTGTCAACCCCAACACTCAGAAAGTTAAAACAGCTGGACCTGATATAGAAGATGATAGAAGTCAAAATACCAGTTCGGGCGACTAGACTCCAGGTCAATGGCTGATGAATTTGCTTGACTGAAGTTAACTGATAAGGCATAACCATCAGAAAAGCTCCAATCTTTAGAACAGCTCAAGATCAATTGACCAATTGAATCCAATTATTATGTGGATGAATTTGGGTTGTATTGGGTCCTTTCAAAAAATACCACAGAGCCCAAAAGAGGTGAGCTCATAAAGGATAGGATTCCAACTCAACTATAATATAGTAGTGCGCTCCCATTATAGTTTGGAAAAAAATATTATTTAAGACTGCATGTGTAAGGGTTTTATCCAATGTTTTAATTACCTATTTGGGAGAATTAACTGAGCGAAGAGAAAGCAAAGGAAATTCCTAGTATCCATCAAAACAGGTCTTTGCAATTCTTTACTCTTCTGCTTTCCCTCTTTTGTGATCTGATTAATATTAGGAAATGGTGGACAGGAAATCCTCAACTCTCAGATTAATAAATTTATAATAAATCAGTACATGAGGGTAACAATAAACGGAATTAAAATTAGAAAAATGTCAATGATTCTAAGGAAATGGTGTCAAGAAAGAAAGGTAAATGATAATATAATATAAAAAAGGAAGATCCTGGCAATTATAGAAGGTAAAAGAGAAACAAGGGACAGATCCAATACCTGTTGGCATTCATCTCTTCTAATAAATCTACTGATGTTGCAGAAAACCCTTCAATACCACCACTGTAGCTCACTACAGGGTCTCCCTCCATAGTGACAATATAAACGTCTCCACTTCCATAAACTAGGAGTGGGAGAAATGCAAAAACCATGTACCAGGATGCTGCTTTCTTCATTTTCGCCATCATAGGAGTTACTGTTACTTATATTATTCTGATAACAGAGCCTGCCAAGACTAATATAGAGTCACTATAAAGAAAAAAGAAATGATTTAAGCATTAATTACAAATAAATTGAAGAAAGCAATCTGCCCAAAAGTTTAAGAGTTCCGATAATTATATCAAGGATTTAATTAACAAGGCGCATACAGATTTTCTTAAAGAATACATATATGAAGAAAAAAATGAATTTACAGTAGTAAAAGGAGAAAGTAGGAGAAGCTTGATTCTCTTTTTCTCATTGCAACAGCTTTAAATAATCAACTACGGGAGAAGATATGCTTCCACCATAGAAGCAGCAGCAAATTCACAGAGGCGCAGAAAGTGCACTATATCTCAGAAACTTCAAAAAAATCAACTGCATCAAAATTTTGTAAATTAAATGGATTATTTAAATTAAATAGATTATAATAAAATATTGATATGGTTCCACCATATAATTAACAAACAGAACTTAGCTATGGTACAATAAAATGTATTTCAGCTGCTAAAAGCTTGGAATTTGAGCAAGTGCTGGAGGATCTTCACCTGCAAATTTGATGATATTGTGTGGCTCTTTATTACATTGATTCGACTATATTATAAAAAAACTCCGAAGAAAGAAGAAATGGATGAGTAGAAAAATAGAAAATATGTGGAAAAAAGTATTTCACACACACACACACACACACCAGGCAGAAAATCATTAAGTTGCATTCATATAGCAGGTAGAAGACCATGAGATGCCCTTTAAGTTTCTTAATGAGGTCAAGTTGATAAATCATTTTAAGCTGCAAAAATGGGTAGCCGTCCTAGAATTTGAAACATCAAGAATAATAATATGTAAATTCGGGCTAAGGCCTTTCGAGAACACGCGTGCGCGCATGCACACTGGATATTTCTTAATAACAATATAAATAACTATGGTTCAAATGTGAATAGTTGCCTAGGTCGTTGAGTTTTGACCATTTCCTTTGGAGGGATACAACCTTAACTATTGTGGTGGGAATCAACTGGGACGAAGGCCCGCTAACAGCCCATTATCCAAGAGTTTCTTTCCTCTTCAAGTTAATTGAAGCATTTCATTTAGTTTTGGTCTAACTGAGAGTTTTTTCAAACAGAGAGAGTGTGTTTCATGTAAGTCTTCGAAAATTATATATTAAAACCCAATATGTTTGAGATATATTGTTAGTTGTTGTTCGTTTGTTTTGTGGATCTGGAAACTTGCTTCCCAAAGTCATAAGAGAGTGCCAAGCTTATAGACTTTGAAAATTTTGAGTTGGGCATTGTATAGTGGGATAGGATTTCCATTTAGACCGTCTGCACCACGGTGGAGATATCACTATCCTAAAGATAGCGAGTGTCAAGCCCTGCCCAACAAATTTGTTTCTTATTTTATCCTTTCTAATCTCTATAATTATCCCCAACAACACACACACACACGAAAAAATAAAAATAAAGCGTGGCGGTTTGAATTTTCTAGCTGCAATAAAAAAAATTAACTACCACAGTATTTATTTGTATGGCATTGTTCATCTTGCTCGATGTCATAAAACATAGATGCACCAACCAATTTTCATTTGATTTCCATTTCACTTTTCCCTTCAATCAAATGATAACAAAATATATTTAAAAAAATATAACAACTTGACATATAACATTATATATCGCATCGATCGGCAAGAGTGTCCAAATCATGTGAAGATTGGTGTATACATGTGTAAGGCATGGCAATTTATTTTTCTCTATCACAAATGCCCCTCGGTGAAAGCATATAAGGGTAATTGCAAGAAGAAATAGTAGAAGTGAGAATCTCTATATATAGAGGCGGTCTAAAAGTCTCGTGTCTATTCTATCCAAATTGGAACCTTTTTTTTCTGAACTGGAATCCCAGTTGCAATTTTATTAAATTTTTGAGGAAATGTGTGGGGTCCAAATTGGAACTAATGAAAACAAGTTTCCATCTAAAACTTTCACGGAAAAAAATTAACAGAGAAAGAAGTTCGATTTCATTTTACTTTTCATTCCAAGATTAATCTTTTGCTGCAACAGCCGGAGTAAATTCTTGCGAAATATTTCTATAAAAGACAATTGAAACAAAATAAATTATCCATTTTTATCATACAAAAACAAAATCACTAACAACCCATGCAGAATCATAGTGCTATCATATTATACTATATTTTGACAATTCATCAATAGACAGAAAAGATAGCACAAGCGTCAGGCACCATGTGAACTGGGTTATTCAAGCTTTGTCTTTAACTTCTCGAATAATTATTAAAATTTGACCCCAAGTGGGCACTTTCAAATATCCACCAACTTCTTACTAAAAAAATTCAAGCAGATCAATTCAATCCAATTATTAGATTTCCACAAAATCTAAAAGGCGACACTTCACTTAATCATCTAAAAACTAAAATCGCTGCATAATCTAATCGTTTCTCATCATTTCAGCTTACACAAAGGCATCGACGAGCGAGATCAGCAAACAAAACACTTCAGTAACTAATAAAAATAGAAAAATCTCTAAAAGAGAAAGCAAAAATACAAATAAGCTGGAGTTAACTCACTTTGATCACTAGCAACCATCGACCATCAGCAGCAATCGCCGCTTCGTCAGCTAAAAAGGATCAGCAAAGCTAGGGTTTCGTCGCTGGCGCAGGATCGAAGAAAGGAATTTTCGTACGATTACGCCATTAAAGTGATTTGAAGCCACGGTAAATGCTAGGTTAGGGTTTCTGAGAGAATGCAGGTAATTGCATTTATATGCCACTGGGAATGAGATAGAGAGAGGAGAGAGAACGCTCAGGGTTTTAATTTAATGGAGGCAAGGTATCTCGGGGCGGTATTTACGGTTCTGTCACTGAAAGAGAGAGAGGGGGGTATTAATGTGTGGTGGTAAAGTTACTCGCGGTGAGTTTTAAGGGATTAGGAATGGGAGAAAGTAAAGCCTCGGAGGTCACGGGAACCGGCGAGGGGAGGGGGAGGCTTACGCTGTGACGAGGGTGAGGTTACCGCGAGATTCATGGGTGAGTGGTCCGCGCTCGAGTGTCGGCTGCTTGTGAGCTTGTTTATGAGGAGGAGATGCGAAATTACGAAAATGGGCTTTTACTGGTGGGCCCTCGATAGTGAGAACATGGCCTGACTATTTGTCCCCGGATGATATCCAGGTCAAGATACCGTGGTTTGATTTGGGCTAGAATTTTTCGGCCGCGATACCGCAAAACATATACTTTAAGTAAAGTCGTGAAACTTTAGGTATTTTAATACCATACTGCCTTTTGTACATAGATTATAACATAATATTCGGTCTTGATTAAAATGATGAGTTAAGTTATAATTTGATGAGGCAAGATAACGTTGGTGTTTGATAAGAATAAAATCATACTGAAACATCATCCAAGGTTTTAGATGTATGTGGTTGATATATAGCTGTCTCAGCCCTTCGAGAAATTTGATATGAAAATAGCTTATTAAGTAAGATGATCTTTTTTGGTGGGGTGGTGGTTGCTTGGGGGATCCTTTATATATGGAAGCATATGTCTTACAGCGCTCTCCGAAATGCAACGGGTATTTTCCATACCTTTCTCTCTCCTGTCTAGATACATTGCGCTTTGTTAAAATGACTTTGGGCCAGCGTGTAAAAATGAATGCATATTTGATTTGCACATTAGTGGGTTAATTAAGCATGTGTTCCTTTCATTTTATTCTTTGAATATTATCAGACTGAGCGTAACAAGCTATAGACGGGAATCGAATTCCAAATCTCTTGTTCACGGGAATCGAATTCCAAATCTCTTGTTCAACTGCGCGATTATAAGCTTAAACGGCATGCACTTAGCTAACAAAGTTGACTGTTAGGGTTAGGGTGTGATTTAACCTTGCTTGGACTTTAGGGCATGGCTACTACGCAATGGGCGTCACTTTTGAGTTGCATGTGAGTGGGGTCAGTGGTCCCACAAAGAGTTTGTCTTCAGCTGCAACCCTCACATTTTCTCATGTGCGTTATGCCCCCTCTTCCTCTTTAAGAAAAATCCTGTTCCCAGCTTCCACCAAAACCCGTGAACAGTCTCTCTCTCTCTCTCTCTCTCTCTCACTCGTGAACAACCACTTGGACCCATGATCTCTCCCCCCCCCCCCCCCCCTTCATCTCTCTGTTCTCCAACGAAAGAAACATATATAAATAAAATAGATACTCAAGCCACGTTAGAGTCAAAGTCGTAAGAAAAAAATTATTCTGGTCAATCAAACAGTAACAATCTACCAATCTATTGATTGGCGCCGTTAATTAATTCATCTTGACTAACATATTACGAGACGCGGATGAACAAAAGGCTATATATGTGTTCTCGGCGCTTTTTGCATTTGTATCGAATTATCGGAATTTGACGATTTACTGATACTAGAGTACCAAAGTCACAAGAAGATTAATGTGCAGAAGTTTTAAATCGGACATATAAATTAGGCTGAATGGCAGAAAACACCCCCGACAGACTTTCTAAAACCGGCACTTTACCCCACCCCCGACTTTAATTGAATCTCAAAATACCCTTCCTTTAAATATTTATATCGAGGGTTTTTTGAAATACCCCATAAAATTCTTTGCAGATTTGATGTACGGCCATTATTTTTCGATATTAGCTGCACCGTCCAAGATTCTTTTTCCTTTTTTAAATAAAGCATCGTAAGATAATGGTTGATTATGATAGAAATCAAAAAAAAAAAAATGCAAATGTCCTCGAAATCCCTTCTTATTACTTGCATGTTTCCAAATTCCAAAACAAAAATAGCTTCATCAGGTTAATTTTTATTATAAGATTTGATCAATTCGGATGTTCTATTCTGTAAGTGTCAATTGATTTGGATTTTTTATATTAGGATTTACATAATTCAAGTTTTATTTTGGGTTAGAATATTCTAAATTTTAGATTGTTTTATATCAGAGTTTCTTCATTTGGAATAGAGAAGAATAGAAGAGAACAATAAACAATGAGTTCATGATACAGTAAAACCTCCGTATAGGAATACTCTATATAGGAATAACCTCCCTATAGTGATAAAAAGTCCCGGTCCCGACTCGGGACCAGTTATAAATAAGAATAACCTCCACAGTGTGATATTCCATACTTTTTCCAAGTCCCGCCTGTACTAATTTACCTCTATATAGTAATAAATTGGCATTAAATTTTAAATAATTTTTTATATATATAAAAAATACATAAAATTACTTGGCTATTACAATTGAACTTAAGATGACATAAATTACTTAACTACACAATTGAACTTAAGATGACATAAAGTACTTTGACTTGTTAATAAGTTTGAAGGTCTATATGAATTTTGAAGGTCTAAGAATTTTGACTTGTTAATAAGTTTGAAGGTCTATATGAATTTTGAAGGTCTAAGAATTTTGACTACTATTTTTTCAAAAAAAAATCTAATTTTTATATATAAAACTCTACTTAAGAATAACCCCCCTATAGTAATATTTTTCCCCGGTCCCAAGGATATTACTGTATAGAGGTTTTACTGTATCAAAGAGGAGGGAAGAAAAATTATAATGAATGGCATCAAGGGATGAGAAAAAAAAGATGAAGGTGGGATCTTATCAGATTATGATGAAGAAGATGACGACGACGACGATGAGAGTAAAGTTAGTATTTGAAAAATAAATTAAATTTAAAAAATAAACTTAACAATCAATTAATAAATTTGAACGTATTTAAAAAAGCTTTTACAATTTTGAAATGTATGGACAATATCGAAAAATATCGAGAATATATAAGAAAAAGAGAAATGTAATATTTTTAATTAAATATTTTTATAAAGGTCATTTTAGAAATCAATTAAAGCCGATGACAAAGTGCTGGTTTTAGAAAGTTAGAGGCATTTCCTGCTATTGAGATAAATATCAAAGATATTTCATGCTGTTTAGCCTGTAAATTAAGATCGACGACACCAATCGTCAAAATAATTACGGAGAGTTAATCTTCGACTGATGTAATCGAAAAATCGATCTCTCTATGCCGTTAACACCCACATTTCTTCTACCTTTAATGTTACCTGCTTTGGGTTGGTGCATGCATGCTTTGAAATATCATGAGGTTGCTTTTTTCATAGATTTGGGCATAAAATGGAAGAATGTGGATCTATTTTATTGGCTGTAATTGATATAGATTCAATTATAATATTATTTTATACAATAGTACACGTATACAGGACTGGCCAAAACTAATAGTGTCCGTTATGATACATGTAATATTTATTAACTAATTGTTTAACGATAAAAGAAGAAGCACATGCCCTAGCTCTATTTTTGTACATACTTAGCATTATCTTTTGTTTCTTTCAATTATGAGCTTAATAATTTCCCGAAAAGAATATTCATTATCGAATGTTCCATTTTGTCCAGAGTTTTAGTCTCGATTATTCGAGAAAATAGACTCGGATATTCATATGATTTTGAAAAGGATCAAAAGTAAAGTCATATTCGGATGGCCTGATTTAAGTTTAGTCATGACCCGATGGCTAAAATTTCTTATATGTACCGAATGCATAAGCATGGTAATGAGAGAGAAACATATAAACACATAGACCCTATAAAGCCGCATGAAAGATGTTTGGAAGATACCAACTCTTTCAGTCCCCATCCGTATGTAATGTCACCGGTATCCGATATACTGAAAAATTTCTGTCTTCGCAAGCAATTTATGATTGATTCAGATGCATGTATAATGCATACGTGATAATCACAATCATGGACATGAACCTTATGTGGGCCCACATTAGGTATAGTCATCCACGTGGGCCGGGGCTGGGACAAGGCATGTGATATGTTGCAATTCTCTATTAAAAGATGAAAGCGAAAAGCCCGATGTCTAAGCTAATAATAAATGCATAAATAAATAGTTTGAAGAATAGCTATGTGGGCAAATTGTCAACGTCTTCATCGTTTTATTTGCTTCTAATTATTTTGGGATCCATGATATGAGGATATGATTGAGAGAATTAAGAGTCGATCATCAAGAGTTTTGAGGGATGGACATGGACATGAGCTCGCTCGGGTTCGATTGGTTTGAATTCCGTTTAACAAATTAATGTTGAGTACAAAGTTAGGTTTGTTGGGCTATACCAGGTAGAATTGTGACCTAGCATCTATTTTGGTATTGGAGCATATGCAATTTGTATAAGATTACAGTTTTCATGATTTAAACTCATCAGATTGCTAATTGTCCACAAACCAGCTATAACTCGATAATGCCGATAAGCCGCACCCTTACACCCATTATATAATCTTGTTAACCTAACTCATCTGCCGATAGTATATCACAATAGACGATGGAAAATGATTTAAAACCCTTTTTATATATTTCTTAATTATATGCAATCACTAATGTAATTAAAAAAAGCGAAAACAAATGTTAATTTTCCTCCCTACAGGAAATAAACAAAGAAAAGTCCATCATGACAGCTCCAAGCGCTGAAGTTTGGAGCAAGTATTAACAAATTGGGTAAATTGGTCGGGGGAGGGGGTCCAAGAAAAAAGGGTTGGCTTTTTGAACATGTTAAAAAAATCCTTGGCCGGTAACTTTTTTCCTCGTATGCTCACGGCAGTTGTTGTTTTAGTACATCCCAAAGATGTCCTTCTCCTCCTTCTCAGAGGCCGCTCTCTAAAAAACTCCTCTTTCTCTTCTCTCTCTCACTACCTATGTTTCCTTTCCCGTCACCACCATCAGCAAGGACGATTCCCACCCCCTCATCATCGTCGCCTTCTCCTCTCTCGTCTTGATCATCGTCTCGATCTCGATCCATCATTATCGTCTTCTCTCCTCTTTTTGATGCCTTCGCCTTCGCCACCAACGCAGTCGGAATCCTAAACGAACTATTCTCATTCTTGTCGGTTGCTCTTGAAAGGCGTCGTAAAAGGGAATGAATAAGACAGGTAGCTAACAATTAAAACTTTATTGCTCAAAACAATAAATGTTGCGGAAAGATAATATAAACAATAAAATTACGCAAACAATCAAATAACAAAGATCATAAAATGCAAACTAAGCAGAACACCAACGATTGGTAACGAAATCCAATACCCGCGGTATCTAGTCTCCGCATAGCCGCCGCCCCTCCCCTCCCCCAACCCCAAACATCCACTATTCAACTCTTCCCATGGTAAAGAAACCTTTACAACTGATGGACAAGCTCCACCGGCTAATCTTTTCAACATGCTCATCAAACCTTTATAACTCATGCTGATGGACAATCTCTACCGGGTAATCTTTTACACAGGCTCAGATCAAACCTTTACAACTTAATTACAATACAAGAAACCCAAACCAACTCCTGATCTCGTATATGAATCAATCACAGTTTTAAACCAGAGAATTAGGGTATTTGATAAAATCCAGTTTAGGTCCCTTTTCGATCTCAAAAGAATATAGAAGAGTTTGAAACAGGAGATTAAGATTTTGAAAAGGTAAGAGTGAAAGCGCATGCTAGCACCGCGGCACGGTTTAAATGGGTATCACACATGCAATTTAAAAAATTTCGTGTGCTAACGAACACTAACCAAGATCTTAACTAGAATATTAGTATTTACTATGATGATATTAACTAAACTATAAGAAGTGAAATATATTATACCCTCGTAGATCGAGTTCTTCACTTCACAAGCTCCGGGTTGTAGTCCACGCAACTCCACTAGGCTCCACTCGGAATTTGATCGAGCTTGCTCCGAAAACATTCGTGCCGAAGATGATCCATCTGAAACTCCGCAACCCAAGCCACCTCTTCACCAAACACTTTAGTGAAGGAAACACGCTACACTTGATTGCTAATCAAGTGTAGGCTGGTGAAGTAGGGGATTTGTATAGCTCACTAGGCTACTCACAATCTCAAGGTTTTACAACACATGTGAGGGATTTGAGCTTGGAGGTTTAAGGAGGAAGATGGAGAGAGCTAGAGAGCACGAACTCAAGAAAATGGCTAAGGCTCAAAACATAAAATGAATGAGTGAGAGTGAAGTGGAGAATGGCTCTCTCTTTCCTCACTTATTCAAGCATGGAATAAAAATGCAATAAGAAATTGCAACCATGCTTGAATAGTGAGTCAAGAGTAATAAAGAAATAATGAAGCTCATACTTCACACCATGCTCAAAATAACTCCCCATTTACACATCATTTTCTATTTTCCAAAAAATAGAAAATCCAAATCCATGCCATGCTTCACACACACACACACACACAGACACACTTACACACACACACATATATATATATTATGTAGAAAATAATTAGTAAGCTAATAATATCAGCTAATATATAATTATATCAAATATAAATATATATCGTATTATTAAATCAACACTTGATTTAATAATCCGGTAATATCACAGATAACCGACTAATATAATTAATCTGTATATCACATTATCAAATCAACACTTGATTCGATAATCCGGTTATATCATATATAACCTGACCAATATCAGATAACTGCCAGATTAGAATACGGTATCACATACTCGTATTTAATCAGGCCCTCGCACATATTAGCATATGTGCCCTACTTCGTTTTGCTTGAACCAGGAAACTTCCGTGTGGGACTCTAAAGACTCGTCAATACGCCAATAGTAGATGGTGATCACATCAGTCACCCACAAGCTGTCAGCGGTACTAGCTGGACTTAACGGCTATCCAGGTATTGAGCGAATAGAACATCAACAAGCAAGCTTATCCATACTCTCCATAAAGCCTATTGTTGGGGTCAAAATTTGTACCCCAGATGACCAAGTCAAAATCAAGGTCAACCCCAAGTAAGCGGGTCCAAGCCCAAGCAAATGGGCCCATGCCCAAGTCGAGCCCGCGGCCGGCCTCCCCCATGCCGAAATAAAAAATCATGTAATAAATAATCTTGATGTAATTTTTTATGCATGAATGTAAGAAAATGGGCATGAAGCCAAATTTTTGTAAAACCCATGCTTCATGTGCAAAACAAAAGAGCACATGAGGCATGAGATGGGAAAAATGCCATTTTGTAAAGCCCAAAGGGCTATATGTAAAGTGTGTAAGCCTATATTAGGCAACATGATGATGAAAAAAAAGAACCTTTTCATTCTCTCAAACTTTAGGGTTTTTGTGCCTAATTCTCCTCTCTCAAGGTTCTAAACCTTCTTTCCATTTTCTCAATTAAATCAAGAGTTTTACTCTTTCTTTTCCAAAATTAAATAGTTTTTCACCACAAAACCCACAAAGGGGAGCTCAGATCTTCCATCCGATCTCAAAAATGGGAGATTTTTAATTCTCCCCCTTTTCTCCAAGATCGGGCCAACCGGGAGGAAAAAGAAGGAGACCCATCTCCAAAAATCCCATCTTGGGAAGATCCAGGGCTCAAGGGAGAAGCCCTTTTCATCAGCTCCAAAAATATCTTAGGAGTTTAATTCCTCACAAAAAAATATGTATATATATACAAAATAATAGATTTTTCTTTTTGGGAGTACAACTCCCAGTGCAGGGGCTAAGCCCACTTGTCCTCTCTGTCAGGAGTTCAACTCCATAAGTCAAATCGGGAGCACAACTCTCAGTGCAGAGATCAAGTCCTTTTTCCTGCCGACGCCTAGCGCCCGCGTGCCAGGCACGTGAGGCGCCGTGCCCGGCGCTCGCTTCCCAGGCACGTGAGGCGCCCGTGCCCGGCGCCCGCGTGCCAGGCATGTGAGGCGCTGGCGCTCATGCGTCCTTTGGACGCCCTTTCCCCCCTCATTTTATATACACTCCACACTAAAAATACATCCCCCGTTAGAAAAGACTTCTAACGGGGCGCTGCCCCGCACTCCGTAAGGGGGCTGCTAGCCCTCTTGACCCCCAGCCTGCTATCCGGGTAGCGGGACCCCAGTAAAACTCTGCGGGGCCTCCGATATATCCAAAACCCCTTCAAAACACAACACTGCACAGTGAGTTCGCATGACCTGTTTGACCCGTCAATCGGAGGTTCTCTCGCTCCAAAGGCGAGGGGTAATTAATAGCTACTTAGTCCATGGCAGCCGGAGATTCGGATCCACATAATTAATAAACCCCAGCCTACCCTAGGCAGGAGGAATCTGTAATACGCTTGACAAGCATGCGCGTATTCTTATCTCAATGGGGTGACGAAAAACACCCTACAGACTCTGGCACGCCCGGTGGGACCGATCTCTCCTCCTATATTTCGGGTTAAACGTTCATGCGAACTCAATCAATATACATATCAATTGTTTATACTGAAATCATGCTTCTTTGTGCAGGTTAACAATTTTCAAATTGCAATCTCCGGACGCAACAAAATGTCTCTGAGGAACAGCTCAGCTCTCGACACAGCTCACATCTCCTACACGATGAAGATGGACGCCAGGACGGTCCTCCCGGCCAGTCTTGGGCAACAGTGGGAGGAGCCGCCGCTACCATTTGGCTCTATTCTGTTTTGCCAGCTAGCGTCATCCCAGCCTCTCAAGCTCCAGTAACAGACAGACCAGCCTCGAAAGGCAAAAGGCCAAATGTGGTGATCTCGCTCCCTAAACACAAGTCAGTGTTTGAACGACTTTCTTTGGCCCCAGCTGGGGCAAGGCCATCAACACCAATAAGGCAATAAGGCATCTTGGGCAAGCTCCAGCGGCGCCCCTGACAACTGCTCAATTGGGTATCTACTCTAAGCTTCCCGTTAATCGGCTCACGATGCTTCCTGGATGACGAATGCCCGCCAAGCCCTCAAAATCGAGAAGCTAAGACAGAAAAAACTCAGATATAGAGCCAACAAAAGAGTCAGGACTCATGCTAGGCTGAACTTCATGAGGCTCCAAGAACAGGGTTACCCCGCCAAAGATAAAGAGACGGCTGGATATGTGGTCCACACTGTCTACATGGTGGGCATGCGTGGCAAGAGCAAGGATGGGGCCACCACATCTCAGATCCAATCTGGTATGAATGTGGCTGCCACTTCCCAAGACCGGTATCCTCCGGAAGGTAATGAAAATCCTCCCAGTGAAGCTAATATGCAGAGAGATCTCTCGATTCATGAGGAGTCGAGCTCGGAAAGCGAAGGGGAGCTAATCTTCCATCTTAAGAACGCAGAGCAGCAACTTCTACAAGAGCTCCGAAAACAGCTCAGAAGTAAAGACAGGGAGATGGCCAAGCTCTACTCAAAGATTGACGACATGACAAACGTCGTCTTACAGCTCACGGCCCAAATTGCCTCTCATCCGCCCAATTAAGCGCAGTGCTCTGCTCATGAACCGAGAAACGGTGTCCCGAGGCAGCCGACGCCTATTCCCTCAAATCCAAAGGTGGGCGGACCGCATGAAAGTCAGTCGCATCCTATCTCGGGAAATCTCTTGGCTACCGATGACAGTAGCCCACTAACTCAAGATCAAATCATGAATTTAGTTGCCAACAAAATCAAAATATTAGTAGCCGAAGCTGAAGCGCAAAAAGATGTCAGCAGTAGTGGGAGACCATATCCCGCTCAGTATGATCTGGTAGAATTTCCTAGCGGCTATGTCATCCCCAAATTCAGAAGATTTGATGAGACGGAAAATGCGAATCAGCACATCGCCCACTTTAAAGCCTCATGCAGGAATACCGGGGGCAATGATGCGCTTCTTCTCCGCCAATTTGTCAATAGCTTAACCGATGTCGCTTTCGACTGGTACGCGAGCATACCGGATGGCTCCGTTAATACTTTCGTCCAAATGGAATTTCTGTTCCGACAAAGGTTCATGAGTGTCAGCGATAAGATTACCATTGCCGACCTCGTAAGGACCAAGCCAAAGAACAATGAAAATAGCATGGATTTTCTAACCCGCTGGAGCAATCTCTCTGTCAAATGTGAACCGCCGATGGAACATGACCATCTGTCAGTCTCCTCGTCGGAAATCTCAATAATTGGATGGCCCCGTTTCTATGCACTGCGGGTTTCAAAACATTCCAAGAGCTGACCAGGAAAATCCAGATGTTAGAGTGCTCAAAGCAGGAGTCCTCCTCTGATTCCCAAAATAACGATGGGTCCTGGAGAAACCGAAAGGACGATAATCGTAAAGGCGGAAGTTCCAACGATACCGAATCTTTCAACACCTCGGCTAACCGAAATAACCAAGGGATGAGCGGGCCTAATACCAACCGGCCTCGGAAGCCTGTGTTCGGAGAGGGGGGAGATGCTCCACTGAAAGAGAAGCTGGATAAGGTCTATTCCGTCAGAAGGGACAAAGTCCGTAAAATATTCAAAGACGCCCTAAGAAACGGCCTAAAATTTTTCAGAATCAAAAAGACCGCAGGAAGCGAATATGACCGACGACCCCAAATACTGCCCCTATCACAGAGTGATAGGTCATGCCATTGAGGACTGCTTCGACTTCAAAGATTGGGTCGAAAAGCAATATAAGGCAGGAGAGATAGAACCGTCTAAAGGCGTGTAAACAAACAGTCAAGCCGCGACCGCCAATTTCATACAAATGGAGACCAAAGTCCTTCGGGAACCTGATTCTCTCAGACATATGCATTTCTCTAAAAGGAGCTGACCACCACATCGTTAAACTGGGAACGATCGACCACCACGTCGTTAAATTGGGGAACAACTGACCACCACGTCGTTAAAATGGGAACAATTGACCTCTAAGTCGTTAAACAGGAAATGTAAAAAAATGTGTAAATAAAAAATGTGTAAATTAAAAAAATAAAGCCGAAATGATGGGGCAACTCGCAATAAAAATCAGCAAGTAAAATAAAGATGAAAAATAAAGCCGAAATAATGGGGCAACTCGCAATAAAAATCAGCGAGTAAAAATAAAGATGAAAATAAAGCCGAAATGATGGGGCAACAGTGAATAAATAGCCGAAATGATAGGGCAATCGCGACCTTTACGATAAGAAAAGCTGAAATGATAGAGCGGTCACGGTAAAAAAAGGCAAATGATGAGTCGATCCTGGTACCATATTCAAGTGCAGCGATGCAGACGCCAACCAAAATCCAAATTCTCAAATGGCGAATGATGAGTCGCTCCTGGTACCATATTCCAGTGCAGCGATGCAGACGCCAACCAAACTCAAATCCCCAACGGTGAATGATGAGTCGCTCCTGATACCATATTCTAGTGCAGCGATGCCGACGCCGTCTAAAACTCAAATCCCCAGCGGCGAATGATGAGTCGCTCCCGGTACCATATTCCAGTGCAGCGATACAGACGCCAACCAAAATCCAAATTCTCAAACGGCGATTGATGAGTCGCTCCTGGTACCATATTCCAGTGCAGCGATGCAGACGCCAATCAAAATCCAATTTACCAAAATTCTTTCGGCCCTACGATTGGTCCCCAAGTTGACTGCCGTATACAATCCACGGGTTCAAATAATTCTCACTATACCCATGCCACACCGCAATCACCAATTACGCGGCTGGTCTCTGCCCTTGGAATTATGCTCCATTTGGGGAAGACCCATTCATGTGTTCTCACGATACATGAGGAGAACAAACTTTCGTGGGATCCTTACGACTCACAAAGGAAAAACACGCTTGGGGGTCCTCACGACTCCTAAGGAGAAAATACACCTGCGAGATTCTTTCGACTCGTAGGGAGAAAATGCTTTTATGAGACCTTTACGGCTTATAAAATTGAAAAGCCTTAGGTGATAGGGATCCAAACCTGTCTCCTAAGCCATCACTCCTCAACAGGAAAGGGAAAATGATGAGTTGCTCCTGTCATTATTCCGGTGACACTCCGTGCCGGGGAAACGTCGACCACAAACACTCTGTGCCGGGGACAAGTCAACCAGCGACCTCCTCGTCGGAATTATACTCCGCCCTGGAACCAAGTCAACAAGCCCCTCCTCGTCGGAATTATGCTCCTCCCTGGAACCAAGTCAACAAGCGACCTCCTCGTCGTAATTAATCTCCACCTCGGAATCAAGTCGACCAACAAAGCTCTGCGTCGGAATCATGCTTCGTATCAGAGTGTACCCCGTGTCAAAATCCTGCTTCGCCTCGGTGTATCTGCCTTCCTTGTCGGAATTATACCCCGACTCGGAATTAAGTCAACCAGTGACCTCCCTGTCGGACTTATGCTCCGTCTCGGAATCACCTCAACCAACAACCTCTGCGGCGGAATCATGCTTCGTCTTAGAATGTACCCCGTGTCGAAATCATGCTTCGTCTCAGAGTATATGCCTTTCCTGTCAGAATTATGCTTCGCCTGGGAATCAATCTCTGTATCGAAATTATGCTTCGGTCAGAATATCTGTCGACCCCTTGGAATCATGCTTCGACCCCTTAGAATCATGCTCCGCTCTTCGGAATTATCCTCCGATCCCTAGAATCATGCTCCGCCCCCGGAATGATGTTCCACCTCGAAGTCCAACTTCAAGATCCATCAATTTCATACACACAACTCATATACGTGGTGTGCATTCATTGATGGGGGGCATTTTGTTGGGATCAAAATTTGCACCCCAGTTGACCAAGTCAAAGTCAAGGTCAGCCCCAAGCAAGCGGGCCCAAACCTAAGCAAGTGGGCCCATACCCAAGTCGAGCCCCACGGCCGGCCTCCCCCATGCCGAAATAAAAAATCATGTAATAAATAATCTTGATGTAATTTTTTATGCATGAATGTAAGAAAATGGGCATGAAGCCAAATTTTTGTAAAACCCATGCCTCATGTGCAAAAGAAAAGAGCACATGAGGCATGGGATGGGCAAATTGCCATTTTGTAAAGCCCAAGGGGCTATATGTAAAGTGTGTAAGCCTATATAAGGCAACATGATGATGAAATAAAAAAAGAACCTTTCTATTCTCTCAAACTCTAGGGTTTTTGTGGCTCCTTCTCCTTTCCCAGGGTTCTAAATCTCCTTCCTCTTTTCTCAATTAAATCAAGAGTTTTACGCTTACTTTTCCAAAATTAAATAGTTTTTCACCACAAAACCCACAAAGGGGAGCTCAGATTTTCCATCCGATCTCAAAAAGGGGAGATTTTTAAATCTCCTCCCTTTCTCCAAGAATCGGCCAACCGAGAGGAAGAAGAAGGAGACCCATCTCCAAAAATCCCATCTTGGGAAGATCCAGGGCTCAATGGAGAAGTCCCTTTCATCAGCTCCAAAAATCTCTTAGGAGTTCAACTCCTAAAATATATATATAGACACACACACACACACACAAAAAAAAAATCTTTCTTTTTGGAATACAACTCCCAGTGCAGGGGCTAAGCCCACTTGTCCCCTATGTCAGGAGTTCAACTCCATAAGTCAAATCAGGAGCACAGCTCCCAGTGCAGGGACTAAGTCCCCTTTCCTGCTGACGCCTAGCGCTCGACGCCTAAGCGCCCGCGTGCTAGGCACGTGAGGCGCCCGCGACCGCGTGCTAGGCACGTGAGGCGCTGGCGCTCACGCGTACTTTGGACGCCTTCTTCCCTCTCATTTTATATACACTCTACACTAAAAGTACATCTCCCGTTAGAAAAAAATTATAACGGGGCGGTGCCCCGCACCCCGCAAGGGGGCTGCTAGCCCTCTTGACGTCCAGCCCGCTATTCAGGTAGCGGGACCCCCGTAAAACTCTGCGGGGCCCCCGATATATGCAAAAGCCCTTCAAAACACAACACTGCACATTGAGTTGGCATGACCTGTTTGACCCGTCAATCGGAGGTTCTCTCGCTCCAAAGGCGTGGGGTAATTAACGGCAGCTTAGTCCGCAGCGGCCGGAGATTCGGATCCCTACAATCAATAAACCCCAGCCTACCCTAGGCAGGGGGAATCTGTAATGCGCCTGACAAGCGTGTGTGTATTCCCATCTCAATGGGGTGACGAAAAACACCTTACACCTATCAGTAACACTTGCCGTACAGTCCGGTCTCTTCGTTTGATATGTCTCATATCATGTCTAGGGGTGGAATCGTCAGACCCCGGTAACGTGATAAGTCATGCCGATGTCTGGCCTATAACGGTTTGAGAAACTACCGATAACTCTTACCAGTAAATCTCAGCAGCAGCCCTGGTCAGGGACTTCCAGTTATAGCCAATCGAGCATAGCGCAACATCAACTCCCTATACCGGGAGAGACGAAACCCTTCCTATCGCTCAATACATCCATGTGACTCGGGACTGTACCCAAAATCCACCTGTTTGCACGACTTTTTTGAGCCGTGGTAAGGAGGAAATCAAAGCACAGTGGGAGCCACACAAGACTCTATGATGATCTTGGGTCTACATACTAACCGGTACCAGTGTCACCAGAGAGCTGCTATCTGACGATAGGTATACTACAAACTGGGAGTTCTCGGCGAGTCTTATTCGGTGTACCCATTCTCTAATGAGCACCTGTGTACAATCTTTGATGTCAAACACCAATGGCTATGGGATCAACCATCGCCCACATACAGGGTCAAGAAATGTACACACTAGTCTACTCTGGAATGTCGATGCCATGTCTCGATATACGCTTGACTAGGAACAATTGAAGGATTTGCTTATGGACTACCTAGGTCCCAGTAGCATGATTCGCATCATAGTCCTGGTAGTCAATCTAACATTCTAAGGGCTTTATCAATATATAAGAGAAAGACAATATAAAAATACTAGCCTACATGTTAAGATAAAGAGTAAGCAGATAGCATACTATCATGTTGAGCAAGAAAGTCAACTATATATATGTCCAAGCATCCACTATATCATACAATAATGGCCTCTAGGGCATATATATTCCTAACAATCTCCCACTTACACTAAGGCTAGTTGTTGTAGTATCTCATACCCAACTTCCCAAAAAATCTCTCGAATCGCATTTGGGGTGGGCCTTTTGTGAGTGAATCCGCTGTGTTATCCTCTGTGTCAACTCTCCTGACCTCGATCTCGCGAAGATCAACTATCTTCCTGATCAGATGATACTGCCTAAGAATATGTCTGGATCGCTGATGGGATCGGGGTTCCTAGGCCAAAGCCACAAGTCCATGGTTATCACAATACACAGGTATTGGATGCTCAATGATAGGAACCACACCTAGTTCATCTTATGAACATGTTCATCTAGACAGCCTCCTTGGCAGTATTGTTGGTAACGATGTATTCGGCCTTCATTGTCGAGTATGCTACGGTATATAGTTTGGAACCCTTCCAACATACCGTCCCTCTACTGAGGGTAAAGAAAAAACCCGAGACCGACTTTCAGTCGTCCTTATCACTCTGGAAGCTCGAATCGGTAAAGGACTCGACCTGAAGTTCACCGTTACCATACACCAAGAACATTTCTTTAGCCCTTCTCAAGTACTTAAGAATATTCTTCACAGCTGTCCAGTGCTTTTCCCCAAGATCTGATTGATGCCTACTCACTACACCTAGTGAGTATGCTACATTCGGTCTCGTACATGTTAGGGTCAAAATTTACACCCCGGTTGACAAAGTCAAAATCAAAGTCAACCCAAGCCAAGTGGGCCCAATCCCAGGTCAAGTGGGCCCATACCCGATTCGAGCCCGAACATGAAGCGGCCAGCTTCCCCCATGCCAAAATAAAAATTTTGTAATAAATAATTTTGATGTAATTTTAATAAATAAATGTAAGAAAAATGGACATAAAGCCAAATTTTTGTAAAACCCATGTCTCATTTGCAAAGAAATGAGCACATGTGGCAAGGGATGTGCAAAGTGCCATTTTGTAAAGCCCAAGGGCCTATATGTAAATTTGTAAGCTTGTAAAAGGCAACATGATGATGAAATAAAAAAAAGACTTTTCATTCTCTCAAATTCTAGGGTTTGTCTCTCCTTCCTCAAGGTTTTAAACTTTCTTTCTTTCGAATCAAATCAAGAGTTCAATACCACTTTTTCCAAAAATAAATAGCTTTTCACCACAAAATCCATAAAGGGAAGAACAGATCTCCCATCAGATCTCAAAAAGGAGAGATTTTTAAATCTCACCCTTCCTTTTCTCCAAGATCCGGCCAACAGAAGAGGAGGAAGAAGGAGACCCATCTCCAAAAATCCCACTTCGGGAAGATTCAGGGCCAAAGGGGCCCCCATCGGTCATTTCCAAATATTTCTAGGAGTTTAACTCCATTCAAGATCTGTTGGAGTTTAACTCCATAAACAAAACCCTTTTAGGAGTTTAACTACAAATTTATACATGATCCCTTAGAAGTTCAACTCCCAGTTCAGGGGCTAAGCCCATTTTCCGCTAGTGTTTCCAGCAGTCGCGTGCCGCGCACGTGACCCATGGGCGCCCAACAGTCGCGTGCCACGCACGTGACCCACGGACGCTCAGCGGATACGTGCAGGGCATGTGACCCGTGGGTGCTCAGCGTCCGCGTGCGCCTTACGGGATCCGCGGGCGCTCAGCGTTCGTGTGCAGGGCACGTGACCCGTGGGCGCCCAGCGGTCGCGTGCCGCGCACGTGACCCACTGATGCCCAACGGTCACGTGCAGGGCACGTGACCCGGGGTGCCCATCGTCCACGTGCCTGGCATGTGACCCACGGGCGCCAAGCACCCACGCGCCATGCACGCATCTTTTAAAATGCTCCGCACCCCTCATTTTCCATACACTCTACACCTAAAACACGTCCCCCGTTGGAAAAATTTTCTAACGGGACGCTGCCCTGCACCCCGCAAGGGGCTGCTAGCTCCCTTGACCCTCAGCCTGCTATCCGGGTAGCAGGACCCCCGTAAACTCTGCGAGGCTCCCGATATATCCAAAACCCTTAAGACACACACATGCACACAGCACATTGAGCTAGCATGATCAGTTTGACCCGTCAATCGGAGGTTCTCTCGCTACAAAGGCGAGGAGTAATTAACGACAGCTTAGTCCGCGGCTGCCTGTAACACCCTAGTTCATTTATACCAGTTCTAGTTCATGTATTTCTTTATTTATGATATTTCTTGATTTATTGTGTTTTGGGTGCGGATAGTGTATTTGACATTTGTATTTGCATCCGACCCGACCCGCTTGCTTGAACCTGTCTTGATTCATGTTCATGATTTATCCTGACTTGTTACGTAGACTTGTGCACTTTAATACATCTTGCATACTGGCATTTTACCTGGCATCTGCATTTTTATATAACATATAAGTCACATAAAATAGTTTAAAAATATATTGCATGGCCTGCATGATACCCCTGACCTTGTGGTAGCATCCGCGCATCCTGTTCTCATCCCGTTCTGTGAAACAGACTTGTTTGGATGGCTACGCGCATATACGTGCATCCGTTCTTGGGGGTATGTATTTTCGTTACCCGGATATCCAACTTTAATTTTGGTTGACATGTATATTTTTCGTAATTTAAAACTAAATTTTAGACCCGACCCGGGCATGTTTTGAACTATATTTGTATTTACCGGAATATCAAATTTTATTTATATAATATTAATTTTATAAACTGATACAAATTAAAATTTAGTCAACTAATAAAAGATTTTTTAAATTTAAATCTAAACAAATTTCTTAACAAACTAACAACCCCTTTCTCTCTCTCTCTCTTTCCTCTGCATATATATATATTTATATATATTTTATTTATTTATTTATTTCTTTCCTTATTTAATACACAACCTCTTCTTCTTACTTCTTCTTCTTTCTTCTTTCTTTTTCTTGATCTTGTTTCTTGATTCCGGTGATCACCGCCGGAGCCGTGCTCGTCGCTGACGATCCGAGTGATCCAGTGAACGTACCTTGCCTGTGTGATCACCCTCTTGCCTTGCCTGGATCCATCCTGCATGCCGTGTGTGCGTTGCGACGATTTACCGACGTCGAACGTGCCGTGCGTATCCGTCGCGTGATTCGATCGAGGCAAGTTTACCTTGCTACATGTTATGTTACTATATTTACATCCATTTGAATAAATATAATACATGTATTTAAAATTATGCATCCCATGTTATAGTTTTACAGTTTTACGACGTCCGTTTGCATCCGTACAATTTATTCTAGTGCATGCAAATTTATCTTGTTACATGCTATACTACAATATATTGCACCCATTTGAATAATAACATCACATAATGTTTACTTATGCATCTCACATTACCATTTTACAGTTTTACTGTTTTCGGATATCCGTATGCATTCATATCGTTATTTACATATCTAGTCGCATGCTAATTCATCTTGCTACATGCTAGGTATATCATTGTGCATCCATATGAGTAAAATGTTACCCGTTTATCGTATTATACGTCCATACTAAAGTTTTACTGTTTTCGGATACCCGTTTGCATCCATGTCATTTAAAATATATGTAACTGTATCTATATATCATATTAATTCATATTATTATTGTAGTAACACCCCATGCTTAATAATGTGCATCCCACTTAGTTTTGGAGCTGTAAATGTAACCCTAATCGATGTTTGTGCATCCATACCATTAATTATATATCTATTTGCATTTTATGTCACGTTATTTCATGTTACTGCTACGTTAACACCCCATGCTAGAAAATGTGCATCCTACATAGTAATGGAGTTATAGTCGCAATTCTTAATAGTTATTCTTACATCCATGTTTATTTGTGTATCCATACCATTAATTCTGCATAACTAGTTGCATCCCATATTACATTAACTCATATTATTAATACATTAGTACCTCATGCTTGATATTGTGCATCCTACTTAGTCATGATGTAATCCCTGATAGATATTTGTGCATCCATATTTTTATCGTACATCCGTACTTTTACTCCGATTCCATACTTGCTACATCTTACTGTTGGGCACCTATTTGTTACACCGTGTACTACTTGACATGACCTGATACACCACTACTTGACATGACTTGATACATGTACACTACCTGACATGACCTGATACACCACTACTCGACATGACTTGATACATGTACACTACCTGACATGACCTGATACACCACTACTCGACATGACTTGATACATGTACACTACCTGACATGACCTGATATATCACTACTTGACATGTTACCTGATCCTGTTTCTAATGCCGACAATCCTGACATGTTGTCCCGATGGACATATCCTGTTGTCTGTATAAACAAACATGTTCCCGCTTGATCCTGTGTTCGTATTAGCTTCAGATTTATCAATACCTGACTTGAACACATAACTTGGGGGTATAGGGAAATCAAGAATGTAACCGAATGTAACTAAAAGGGCTATCATATTGTTTGTCGTTTTTCCGGGCGTTACGGAATACCTATTGTTTGTCGTTTTTCCGGGCGTTACGGAATACCTATTGTTTGCCATTTTTCCGGGCGTTACGGAATAATCACCGATGGGTTACGATGATGATTACATTAATTGATTTCGAAGACTTTAGAATAGATAACCCAGTAGCACAGTTTAGATTACTCACCGCATGTCACATGTGCTTATACCCTTCTTATTCGTGTTACTGTTATACTTTTATTACTGTTCATACTCATGCCTGCATGACTTGTTACCCCCTGATTATATTATTATTGATATTATGACGCACTGACGTCTGGGTTTTGCATGGCCCAGATTCTCTACCTTTGTCGCAGGCTGATCAGGAGTATTTCCGCCGTTAGGCCGAGCAGTGAGGAACCTGTTAGTATCCAGTTAGTTTAGTTATTTCCGTACCTTCCAGATTGTTATTGTTATTTGGATTTATTGCTTCCGCATATTATTTCTTGACTCGTTTATTCTGGCTCATGGATATGTACTAGATAGTTTATTTTATTTCTACTGTTATTGATATCTCTAGACAGCCGTAATGTGACTGTGGAGGGATATTTCCTAGCCACAGGTAGCATGGTTGGCTCTGTCACGTGCCGATCTTAGCGCAATCTGGGAAGCGGGGTGTGACAGGGTTTATTTGGTATCAGAGCCATATGATTTAGGTTAATCGGGTTTGATTCTTTTGTAGTTAGGTATTGGACCCAATACACGAATCAGAATACTCGTGATTAGGAACATGTCCTGCCATATTGTTATCGTAATTCTTGAATCATATCTTTCTCTTGACCCTTGTCTTGACGATATGCAAAGCTCTTTGCATCTCGGCTTGAAACCTTTTGGTTTCCTATTGTTTTTCCCTGTTCCTTTGATTCTAATACTAGGATTTGGGCGACTTGAGTGGAGTTATGTGATTGTAACTATGTACCGCGGCATGGTTACAATGCGGTACTCTATTTAAGTAACTTGGAGTTCTAGTCTTGATTCCTTTCCTTGATTTATGTTCGTGATATTACCTTACTTCTCTCGGTTTCATTGCTTACCAGTTCATGTTTTATCGTTAGCTTGAATCCTGTTTACCGTGCTTATCTTCTTCAGTGTTTGGCTTCAGGAGAAGTTGTTTCCGGTATCCTACTTGTTCATGATTTTCCCGCATTAGTATTATTCGATTCTGGTGCATCCCATTGTTTTATGTCGTCCAAGTTTATTGCTGCACACTCGATTTCTTGCACGACCCTGTCTAGTTGTTGGGACATACACACTGGGAATGGGAAGATCATATCTAGTAGCAAATGCAAGTATTGTTCTGTTGTTATTTGCGGACGGGAGTTATTTGCAGATTTCTTGGGGATCGATACCGGCAGCTATGATGTTGTCTTGGGAATGGATTTTCTCGGCACTTTCCACGCTCACATTGATTGTAAGGCAAAGAAAGTGATTTTCCAGATTCCCGGACATCCGGAGTTTGTTTTTGCTGGAGGAAGCAGTTCTGTCGGGCCAGTCGAGTTTAGGGCTAGGCCGACAAACAGTATTCTTTCGTAGATGGAAGTTGATAAGGAAGAAGCGCCAGCTGTAGTTCGAGAGTTCATGGATGTGTTCGAGGACATCTCGGGTTTACCGCCAAACGAGATGTGGAGTTCGTGATCGATCTTATTCCTGGTGCAGCGCCAATCTCAAAGGCGTATTATCCGATGGCACCAGTGGAGTTGGAAGAAGTCAAGAAGCATGTTATCGAATTACTTGAGAAGGGTTGGATTCGCAGCAGTAATTCACCTTGGGGAGCTCCAGTTCTTCTAGTCAAGAAGAAAGATGGCACAAGGAGGATGTGCATCGATTATCGAGAATTGAACCGGGTGACTATTAAGAACAAGTGCTCGATCCCTCGCATTGGCGAATTATTCGAGCAACTCAGTGGTGCGAGGGTATTCTCGAAGCTGGATTTGCGATCCGGATATCACCAAGTTCGAGTTAAATCAGAGGATATTTGCAAGACTGCGTTCCGAACTCGATATGGACATTACGAGTATTTAGGGATGCCATTCGGAGTCACAAATGCACCGGCGATATTTATGGACTTGATGAACCGAATCTTTTTACCGTTCTTGGACCAGTTTATTGTGGTGTTCATCGATGATATTCTGGTCTATTCGAGGAGCCTTGAAGAGCATGCAGAACACTTGAAGATCGCACTGCAGACATTGAGGCAAGAAAGATTATATGCGAAGATGAGCAAGTGCGAGTTTTGACTTGAAGAAGTGAAGTTTTTGGGGCATGTCGTATCCGGAGATGGAATCGCCGTTGACCCTGAGAAGATTGCAGCAGTTCAAGATTGGCCGGTTCCGAAGAACGTAGCAGATATCAGAAGTTTTCTTGGACTTGCCGGATATTACAGAAGGTTCTTGGAGAATTTTGCCCGTTTGGCTGAGTCTTTGACCAAGCTTACGCGAAAGGAAGTACCGTTCGTATGGACGGAAAAGTGTGCGTCAACTTTTGAGGAGTTGAAGCAAAGATTGATAGCCGCTCCTATTTTGACCGTACCAGATGGTTCCAGAGGATTGGTGATTCACAGTGACGCATCTGGGAAAGGTTTGGGATGTATTTTGATGCAGCATGGGAAGGTTATAGCTTACGCATCAAGACAATTGAAGATCCATGAGAAGAATTACCCCACTCATGATTTGGAGCTAGCAGTGATTTTCGCTTTGAAGATTTGGAGACACTACTTATTGGACGAAAGGGTCGAGGTATTCACCGATCACAAAAGCCTAAAGTATGTGTTCGCGCAGAAAGAGCTTAACATGAGGCAGCATAGATGGTTGGAGCTGATGGCTGACTACGATCTTGATCTTAAGTACCATCCGAGGAAAGAAATGTAGTGTCGGATGCGCTTAGTCGGTTACCAGCAATTCGGATGTTGACTGCACAGAAAGAACTTATCGAAAATTTTCGGAGATTCGAGTTGGAGATCGTGCTACCGCATTCTTCGGGACAGTTGATGCAGCTGCAAGTACAGTCGTCGTTGATCGATAATATTAAAGCAGCGCAGCCACAGGACCCAAGATTGCAGAAGTTTCGAGAACAAGTTGAAGCTGGACTTCAAACAGACTTGTTGATTCATGAAGATGGTTCGTTACGATATGGTAGCCGTTTGTGTGTACCGAAAAGGGACATTCGCGAAGAAGTTATGAAGGAGGCGCACAGTTCTGCTTATTCCGTACATCCAGGAGGCACGAAGATGTACCGTGATCTACGGCGGCATTTCTGGTGGGAAGGTATGAAAAGGGAGATTGCTCGCTTTGTAGCGAAGTGCTTGGTGTGTCAGCAAGTTAAGGCTAAACATCAAAGAGTAGCTGGTTTATTGCAACCGCTTCCGATTCCTCAATGGAAGTGGGAACATATAATCATGGATTTCGTGACAGCTTTACCGTGAAGTCCAAAGGGCAACAATGCAGTTTGGGTGATTGTCGATCGATTGACCAAGGCAGCTCATTTCATACCATTTCGACTTGGTCAATCAACGAAAGCATTGGCAGAGCGGTACATGCAGGAGATTGTGAGATTGCATGGAGTACCTGTGAGCATCGTTTCCGACCGTGATACCCGATTCTTATCGCACTTCTGGAGGAGTTTACAGGAAAGTTTGGGGACGCGACTAAAGTTTAGTACCGCTTATCATCCCCAGACAGATGGACAGTTAGAGAGAACGATCCAAACTCTTAAAGATATGTTGAGAGCTTGCATGTTGGACTTCAAGGGTTCGTGGGAGGATCATCTACACTTGGTGGAGTTTTCGTACAACAACAGTTTTCAGGCGACTATTCAGATGGCTCCATTCGAAGCATTGTATGGTCGCAAGTGTCGCTCACCCGTTTGTTGGGATGATGTTGGAGAACGAAAATTGTTGGGACCAGATTTGATCGTGCAAACAGTAGAGAAGGTTAATACTATCCGGAATCATATGAAGGCAGCACAAGATCGGCAGAAGAGTTGGGCCGACATATCGAGAAGACCTTTAGAGTTCGCTGCTGGTGATCTGGTATTCTTAAAGATATCACCGACTAGAGGAGTGATTCGTTTTGGGAGTCGAGGCAAGCTTAGTCCTCGATTCGTGGGGCCTTTCGAGATTATGGAGCATGTTGGAGAAGTGGCTTATCGATTGTCTTTACCACAATCTTTGGCGAATGTTCATGACGTGTTTCATGTATCTCAACTCCATAAGTATGTTCGAGATGAAATACACGTGCTGGATCATTCGGAGCTGACTGTAAGAGAGGATTTAACTTTTGAGGAGCGACCGATGTCGATTGTTGATCGAAGAGAAAAGGTCCTTAAAAACAAGGTTATCCCTTTCGTACTTGTTTCTTGGGAAAATCGCTCGCATAGAGAATCGACTTGGGAACGAGAAAACGAAATTCGACAGAAGTTTCCACACTTATTCTTGTAGTTTCATGATTGTTTATCTTTCTTGTTTTGGGAATTTCGAGGACGAAATTCTTTTTGTAGTTGGGTATAATGTAACATCCTAGTTCATTTATACCAGTTCTAGTTCATGTATTTCTTTATTTATGGTATTTCTTGATTTATTGTGTTTTGGGTGCGGATAGTGTATTTGACATTTCTATTTGCATCCGACTTGACCCGGTTGCTTGAACCTGTCTTGATTCATGTTCATGATATATCCTGACTTGTTACGTAGACTTGTGCACTTTCATACATCTTGCATACTGGCATTTTACCTGGCATCTGCATTTTTATATAACATTTAAGTCACATAAAATAGTTTAAAAATATATTGCATGGCCTGCATGATACCCCTGACCTTGTGGTAGCATCCGCGCATCCTGTTCTCATCCCGTTCAGTGAAACGGACTTGTTTGGATGGCTACGCGCACATACGTGCATCCGTTCTTGGGGTATGTATTTTCGTTACCCGGATATCCAACTTTAATTTTGGTTGACATGTATATTTTTCGTATTTTAAAACTGAAGTTTAGACCCGACCCGGGCATGTTTTGGACTATATTTGTATTTACCGGAATATCAAATTTTATTTATATAATATTAATTTTATAAACTGATACAAATTAAAATTTAGTCAACTAATAAAAGATTTTTTAAATTTAAATCTAAACTAATTTCCTAACAAACTAACAATCCCTTTCTCTCTCTCTCTTTCCTCTGCATATATATATTTATATATATTTTATTTATTTATTTTTTTCTTTCCTTATTTAATACACAGCCTCTTCTTCTTACTTTTTCTTCTTCTTTCTTCTTTCTTTTTCTTGATCTTGTTTCTTGATTCCGGTGATCACCGCCGGAGCCGTACTCGTCGCTGACGATCCGAGTGATCCAGTGAACGTACCTTGCCTGTGTGATCACCCTCTTGCCTTTCCTGGATCCATCCTGCATGCCGTGTGTGCGTTGCGACAATTTACCGACGTCGGACGTGCCGTGCGTATCCGTCACGTGATTCGATCGAGGCAAGTTTACCTTGCTACATGCTATGTTACTATATTTACATCCATTTGAATAAATATAATACATGTATTTAAAATTATGCATCCCATGTTATAGTTTTACAGTTTTACGACGTCCGTTTGCATCCGTATAATTTATTCTAGTGCATGCAAATTTATCTTGTTACATGCTAGACTACAATATATTGCACCCATTTGAATAATAACATTACATAATGTTTAGATATGCATCCCACATTACCATTTTACAGTTTTATTGTTTCCGGATATCCGTATGCATCCATATCGTTATTTACATATCTAGTCGCATGCTAATTCATCTTGCTATATGCTAGGTATATCATTGTGCATCCATATGAGTAAAATGTTACCCGTTTATCATATTATACATCCATACTAAAGTTTTACTGTTTTCGGAATACCCGTTTGCATCCATATCATTTAAAATATATATAACTGTATCTATATATCATATTAATTCATATTATTATTGTAGTAACACCCCATGCTTAATAATGTGCATCCCACTTAGTCTTGGAACTGTAAATGTAACCCTAATCGATGTTTGTGCATCCATACCATTAATTATATATCTATTTGCATTCCATGTCACGTTATTTCATGTTACTGCTACATTAACAACCCATGCTAGAAAATGTGCATTCTACATAGTAAAGGAGCTATAGTTACAATCCTTAATAGTTATTCTTGCATCCATGTTTATTTGTGTATCCATACCATTAATTCTGCATAACTAGTTGCACCCCATATTACATTAACTCATATTATTAATACATTAGTACCCCATGCTTGATATTATGCATCCTACTTAGTCATGATGTAACCCCTGATAGATATTTGTGCATCCATACTTTTATCGTACATCCGTACTTTTACCCTGATTTCATACTTGCTACATCTTACTGTTGGGCACCCATTTGTTACACTGTGTATTACTTGACATGACCTGATACACCACTACTTGACATGACTTGATACATGTACACTACCTGACATGATCTGATATACCACTACTTGACATGACTTGATACATGTACACTACCAAACATGACCTGATATATCACTACTTGACATGTTACCTGATCCTGTTTCTAATGCCGACAATGCTGACATGTTGTCCCGATGGACATATCCTGTTGTCTGTATAGACAAACCTGTTCCTGCTTGATCCTGTATTGGCATTAGCTTCAGATTTATCAATACTTGACTTGAACACATAACTTGGGGGTATGGGGAAATCAAGAATGTCACCGAACGTAACTCAAAGGGCTATTATATTGTTTGTCGTTTTTTCGGGCGTTACGGAATACCTATTGTTTGCCGTTTTTCCGGGCGTTACGGAATACCTATTGTTTGCCGTTTTTCCGGACGTTACGGAATAATCACCGATGGGTTACGATGAGGATTATATTAATTGATTTTGAAGACTTTAGAATAGATAACCCAGTAGCACAGTTTACATTATTCACTGCACGTCACATGTGCTTATACCCTTCACTGTTTCTTATTCGTGTTACTGTTATACTTTTATTACTGTTCATACTCATACCTGCATGACTTGTTACCCCCTGATTATATTATTATTGATATTATGATGCACTGACGTCTGGGTTTTGCAAGCCCCAGATCCTCTACCTTTGTCGCAGGCTGATCAGGAGTATTTCCGCCGCCAGGCCGAGCAGTGAGGATCCTGTTAGTATCCAGTTAGTTTAGTTATTTCCTTACCTTCCAGATTGTTATTGCTATTTGGATTTATTGCTTCCGCATATTATTTCTTGATTCGTTTATTCTGGCTCATGGATATGTACTAGATAGTTTATTTTATTTCTACTGTTCTTGATATCTCTAGACAGCCGTAATGTGACTGTGGAGAGATGTTTCCTAGCCACGGGTAGCATGGTTGGCTCTGTCACGTGCCGATCTTAGCATACTCTGGGAAGCGGGGCGTGACACTGCCGGAGATTCGGATCCACACAATCAATAAATCCCCGCCTACCCTAGACAGGGGGATCTGTAGTACGCCTGACAAGCGACGCGTACTCCCATCTCAACGGGATGACGATAAACACCCTAGAGTACATAATATCGCATACATGATTGATCCGACTGCCGAAATATAGGGTATCCCTTGTATGCGAGCCCTCTCCGAATCAGTCTTGGAAGACGTCTTTTTGGAAAGAGTTATTCCTTAACTAGCGGGTAAATTACCACGCTCTGAATCTTCCATACTAAACCTTTTTAGTAGGGTGTATATGTACCTGGATTGGGACAATCCCAATATCCTGTTAGATCTATCTCTATAGATCTTAATCCCCAGAACGTAGGAGGTATCACCAAGATCTTTCATGGAGAACTTATGTGATAAGAAGAGCTTGACCGAGTGTAGCATAGGAACACCGTTTCCTATCAAGAGTATATCATTTACGTACAATACGAGGAAGACAACCATACTCTCTACAACCTTCTTATATATACTTGGTTCATCTACATTTTTGATGAAGTCAAACTCTTTAACAGCTTCATCGAAAATAGATGTTCTATCTCTGCTGTTGAGGTCAAAATTTGCACCCCAGTTGACCAAGTCAAAGTCAAGATCAATCCCAAGTAAGTGGTCCCAAGCCCAAGCAAGTGGGCCCATGCCCAAGTCGAGCCCCGCGGGCGGCCTCCCCCACGCCGAAATAAAAAAATCATGTAATAAATAATTTTGATTTAATTTTTTATACATGAATGTAAGCGAAATGGGCATAAAGCCAAATTTTTGTAATCCCATGGCTCATGTGCAAAAGAAATGAGCGCATGAGGCATGGGATGGGCAAAATGCCATTTTGTAAAGCCCAACGTGCTATATGAAAATTTGTAAGCCTATAAAAGGCAACATGATGATGAAATAAAGCATACAATTCATTCTTCCCAAAAACTAGGGTTTGTGTGCCTCCTTCCCCTTTTTCAAGGGTCTAAAATCCTCTTTCTCTTTTTGAATTAAATCAAGAGTTTAACTCTTCCTTTCTAAAAAAGAAGTTTTTCACCACAAAACCCACAAAGGGGAGCTCGGATCTCCCATCAAATCTCTGAAAGGGAAGATTTTGAATATCACTCCCCTTTTCCCCATGATTCGGCCAACCGAGAGGAAGAAGAAGGTGACCCATCTCCGAAAACCCCACGTTGGGAGGATGCAAGGCTCAAAAGAAGAGCCAAAGATTCCTAGGATTTTAACTCCTTTCTAGAGCTGTTGGAGTTTAACTCCATAAATTAAATTTCTGTTAGGAGTTCAACTCCAAAACCCCTTGGGAGTTCAACTCCCTAACCTAGGGGCTAAGCCCCTTCCCGCTGGTGTTTCCCGTGGTCGCGTGCCGCGCACGTGACCCGCGGGTGCCCAGCGGTTGCAAGCATGGCACGAGACCCACAGGCGCTAAAGAGCCCAATGGTCGCATGCAGCGCACGTGACCCCGTACACTAAAGCGCCCACGTGCGCGCACGTGACCCGCGGGTGCTAAAGCGCCCACGTACACGCAGGCCCCGCGATCGCGTGCAGCGCACGTGACCCGCGGGCACTATAGCACCCACGTGCGCCCCACGTAACCCGCTCAGCGCCCAGTGGTCGCGTGCAGCGCACGTGTCTTGCGGGCGCCTCGTGGTCGCGTGCTGCACACGTGACCTGCTGGCGCCCAGCGCCTACGTGCTGCGCACGTGACCAGCGGGCGCCAAGCGCTCACGCGCCAGGCATGTGCCCGTGGGCACCATGCGTCTACGTACCACGCACGCGTCTTTAAGACGCTTTCCCCCCATTTTTTTTTATTCTATCCACTCCAAAGTAAACACCATCCCCCGTTAGAAAAAAAGTTTCTAACGGGGCGCTGCCCCGCATCCCGTAAGGGGCCTGTTAGCCCTCTTGACGCCCAGCCCGCTATCCGGGTAGCGGGACCTGTTCATTTCAGAATTTTGCATTATTATATTCCCCATTCTTAATCATATTGCAAATAAATAGGTGATTTTGATCCATGTCTGCTAAATAGTTGCAGGTTACAGGTTCTCAGAACAAAAACAGTGAAATTCAGGAAAAGACGCTATAAATGTGAGACTACGACCAACAAATAGATGAATTTGCAAGATACCGCCTACCAGTTTGAGGAACAAACGAAGATCAGCAAACATTTCAATATACAAAGTACAAGGGCAGCACAAGATTCAAGACTTCAACGCGAAGTAAACGGTAAAAGTCCACAAATTCTGCACTGTTGGAAATCTGGAAGAAAGTAAAAAAGACTCTGAGAAACCAAGTAAAGAAAACAGATGGAAAAAGCAACTTGAAGCAATACAGAAGAAATGAGCCCAAGAGCCCATCAAACGGCCGCGGAACTACGGCCAAACAAAGCTTCTGGCCGCGTATCCGCGGCCGTGCTGTGCATGTGTTGGTGCGTGTCGGTGGTGTCGGTGCATTGACCCGGCTTTCTTAAGGTAGTTTTGTAATTTTAGATATGGATCAGATGTAAACCCTAGGGTTTCCCCTATCTATAAATAGGAAACCCTAAAGCCTAATTAGGCATGCCTCTTTTAATTTCTAGAATTTTAAATTTCAATTCATTGTAATTGTCAAAGAGTGCATCAATAAAGTAAGTTTTTTTTATCTTGAATTTCTTATCTGCAATTTTATTTCTCTGCAATTTTTATCTGCCGTAATTATTTTCCGCAAGTTAATTAGGCTATTAAAAGAAAATCAAAAAAAATGAATTCCACTGTTAATTCCCTAATGAGTGAGTAGTTCCTCATTTGTTAGGGTTATGTTTGGGGAAGGTTTGAGAGATGAAAATCTCTCACTCCTTTCTTGCCCGTTCAATATTTTAAAATAGGACTCTATGCAAATCAAACACACACCGCTCACTATGGCACCCTATCCCACGAGATAGCGGTGATTCCCTAGTTATACCGGTTGTGTTTGATTTCCATAGAGGTTAGGAATAAGAGTTAAGAAAGGACGGACAAGGACCAAAGGGAAGAAACCTAGTTTCTTCCTAGTCGTGCTAATCCCCTTTGTTAATTATTACATTAGCACCTAAATTCTTAATTAGGGCAAAGAAATCGGTGAGTAGAATTAACTTTCCGAATTAACCTAATCCTAACCCTAGCAAGGTTTTAATCCAAATCAAATTCAACCTCAGTTTTTATAGAAAATCAAAACCTACCACAAATAGGAATTGACTCGTTAGAACAACTAGAAAAGACACGTTTTCCCTGTGGACCGACCCGTACTCAGCCGGCTAGCTACTAAGCGACGCCGTCTTGATTGCGGTTAGTTCTTTGATTTTAAAGCGTACGCATACGTAAAATCGTACCAATTTGATGTATGGTCGCGAAGGGAACCGGCCGAACATGTACCCGCCATAACACCCAGCTCCAGATCGACCGCGAGTGAGAAAGAGCTTACCCCCATAGAACATGCACGTCTTCTTAGAAAAGCCATTAGGGGGATTGATAATTTGGTGGGGATGGTGACCAACTTGGATCACCGTGTGACTGAGATTGAACATGGGGTATCTACGCTGCTAGCGTGAGAGGAGCGTTTCCGTTCACATTCAAGGGGACGGCGAGGGCCTGAGCAGTGAGGGCACTGCTTTTGGTAAGTTTGGGGGAGGAGGTGGTTTGTAAATAGTTATCATTGCATTGCACATTTTAATTTTTGTACATATTTTTTTCTTTTTCTTTCTTTGCATGTTTAATTCTGCATTGCATCGTTATAAAAATAAAAAATAATTGAAAATATAAAAAATATTATAAATTCAAATAAAATTTTTAAAAATTATAAAAATTGAAAATTTCAATTTTGGCCATATTTGATTTAAGTTTGACAAGACGGTTAACTAGTTAGGAAAAACTAGATCCTAAACTTAGTAAATTAAAACCCCTAAAAATAACCTTTCTTAAAGTTTAACGGTAGAAAATATATGTCCTTCTAGTTTATTTAGAAATAGGCAAATTTTGAGTTCAGTTCTTGGGCTAAGTCAAAATAAGAGAAGAGTATTGAAATTTTTATTGAAGTGTAAGTCTGAAAAATAATTCCGAACTTTGAGTCTAAATTTTGAAAGTATATACCCTACAACTCGCACATACACACACCTTGAAACTTGGGATAGTAGAGGATACCTTGAAGTGCTCTTGTCTAAAATCCTTGGTATGAAAAAAGTATAAGTGTGAATAAAGAGATATAAAAAATGAACACTGGTTTTGTAATTACTTAAGGCTGCGTAAAATAAAAATATATAGCGAGGGTGCTTTATCACCTAGTGCCTTAAACCAACTGGTTTGGGAGTCACTGCTAAAGCCTTAGGTATTACAAGACGAGGAATTATGCTTTAATGCGTAAACACATTTTGTAATCGGTCATTAGTATCTCAAGAAGTATTAACGGTCGCATGAAGGATGTGTGAGCAAATTGATCTAAAATTTACCAACTAAAAGTACTTTGGACGATGGACAAGAGTATGATAGCTAGAATTGAATTTCCAAATGTAGGGATGATACATACACACACGTAGGGGTATATGATTGGGTTTGGATGAGAGAGAGGAATGAAAATAGGACTTATATCTTTAGTAGAAATGATAAAAATTCCTAAGTTGAGATGAAACCTTAGAAGGAAAATTCAAAACATGCTAAAAGCTAAATAAATTTACAGAACATATACGATCTTAAGTTAAAAGATAAATGAGTGTGAAAAATACGGGTTGATAATTTCTAAGTTAAAGATAATAGAATTTCTTGTTAGAACACCGAATTGAATAATGAAAGTCAGTAGGCCAAATTGATCGGATTTTGTGGGTAGTATCCGCTGAAAACCCTCAGGAGACAACACTCCTCATACTAGGGACACCTAGAGGTTTAACGGCTTGTTGCACGAGCTCAGTGCAATCGTGATTCCCTGCGAAAGTGAGGTTAGGTTTTTTCGAGAATAAATTGGTTTTACTCGGGACGAGCAAAAGATATGTTTGGGGGTATTTGTTCATATCAGAATTTTGCATTATTATATTCCCCATTCTTTATCATATTGCAAATAAATAGGTGCTTTTGATCTATGTCTGCTAAATAGTTGCAGGTTACAGGTTCTCAGAACAAAAATAGTGAAATTCAGGAAAAGACGCTACAAATGTGAGACTACGACCAACAAATAGATGAATTTGCAAGATACCGCCTACCAGTTTGAGGAACAAACGAAGATCAGCAAACAGTTCAATATATAAAGTACAAGGGCAGCACAAGATTCAAGACTTCAACGCGAAGTACACAGTAAAAGTCCAGAAATTCTGCACTGTTGGAAATCTGGAAGAAAGTAGAAAAGACTCTGAGAAACCAAGTGAAGAAAACAGATGGAAAAAGCAACTTGAAGCAACACAGAATAAATGAGCCCAAGAGCCCATCAAACGGCCGCGGAACCGTGGCCAAACAAGGCTTCTGGCCGTGGATCCCCGGCTGTGCTGTGCACGTGTCGGTGCGTTGACCCGGCTTTTTTAGGGCAGTTTTTTAATTTTAGATGTGGATCAGATGTAAACCCTAGGGTTTCCCCTATCTATAAATAGGAAACCCTAATGCCTAATTAGGCATGCCTCTTTTAATTTCTAGAATTTTAAATTTCAATTCATTGTAATCGTCAAAGAGTGCATCAATAAAGTAAGTTTTTTTATCTTGAATTTCTTATCTGCAATTTTATTTCTCTGCAATTTTTATCTGCCGTAGTTATTTTCCGCAAGTTAATTAGGCTATTAAAAGAAAATAAAAAAAATGAATTCCACTGTTAATTCCCTAATGAGTGAGTAGTTCCTCACCTGTCAGGGTTAGGTTTGGGGAATGTTTGAGAGATGAAAATCTTTCACTCCTTTCTTGCCCGTTCAATATTTTAAAATAGGACTCTATGCAAATCAAACACACACCGCTCACTACGGCACCCTATCCCATGAGATAGCGGTGATTCCCTAGTTAGACCGGTTGTGTTTGATTTCCATAGAGGTTAGGGATAAGAGTTAAGAAAGGACCGATAAGGACCAAAGGGAAGAAGCCTAGTTTCTTCCTAGTCGTGCTAATCCCCGTTGTTAATTATTATCTTAACACCTAAGTTCTTAATTAGGGCAAAGAAAGCGGTGAGTAGAATTAACTTTCCAAATTAACCTAATCCTAACCCTAGTAAGGTTTTAATCCAAATCAAATTCAACCTCAGTTTTTATAGAAAATCAAAACCTACCACAAATAGGAATTGACTCGTTAGAACAACTAGAAAAGACACATATTCCCTGTGGACCGACCCGTACTCAACCGGCTAGCTACTGAGCGACACTGTCTTGATTGCGGTTAATTCTTTGATTTTAAAGCGCACGCATACGTAAAATCGTACCAATCAGGACCCCCGTAAAAACTCTGTAGGCCCCCCGATATATCCAAGACCCCTTCAAAATACAACACTGCACATTGAGTTCGCATGACCTATTTGACCCGTCAATCGGAGGTTCTCTCACTCCAAAGGCGAGGGGTAGTTAACGGCAGCTTAGTCCACAGCTGCCGGAGATTCGGATCCCCACAATCAATAAACCCCAGCCCACCCTAGGCAGGGGGAATATGTAGTATGCCTGACAAGTGCGCGCGTATTCCCATCTCAAAGGGGTGACGAAAAACACTCTACAGATTCTGGCACGCCCGTTGGGACTTATCTTTCCTCCCATATTTCGGGTTAAGCGTTCATGCGAACTCAATCAATATACATATCGATTACCTGTACTGAAATCATGCTTCTTTATGCGGGTTAAAAAATTTCAAATTGCAATCTCTGGGAGCAACAAAATGTCTCTAAGGATCAGCTCAGCTTTCGACACAGCTCCCATCTCCTACACGCTGAAGATGGACGCCAGGACGGTTCTCCCGGCCAGTCTCGGACGACAATGGGAGGAGCCGCCGCTACCATTTGGCTCTATTATGTTCGTGTCAGCTAACGTCATCCCAGCTCCTCAAGCTCTGGTAACAGACAAACCGGTCTCAAAAGGGAAAAGACCGAATGTCATGGACGCGAGGGCACCTCAGCCCAAGCACAAATCCGTTTCCGAACGACTCTCCATCGCTCTAGCTGGGGGCAAGGCCATTAACATCAACGAAGCAACGAGGCATCTCGGGCAAGCTTCAGCGGTACCCTCGACAACTGCTCGATCGGGTATCTTATTTAAGCTCCCTACCAATCGACTCACGGTGGCTTCCCAGAAAATGGATGCCCGCCAAACCCTCAAAATCGAGAAGCTAAGGTAAAAAAGGCTCAGATACATAGCCAACAAAAGGGCTAGGGCTCATGCTAGGCTGAGCTTCATGAGGCTCCAAGAATGGGGTTACTCAGCCAAAGATAAAGAGACGGCTGGATATGTGGTCCACACCGTCTATGCTTCACAGCCATGGTGATGATATGGTGGACGCTACCCAACGTTGACTCGGTCTAAATGATGAAGAGCTCACTCAGGCCGATAAGCCAAAAGAGCCCGAGATTCCTGCGGAATTGAGCTCAGGCAATAAGGATGACCCGGTTGTCATAACCGAAACTATAGAACAAGCATTTTTCTGATGGCTTCAGAGGCAGCTTCAGGACAGGGATGAGAAGTTAACCAATGTACAGTCTAAGGTCGACGAATTGGCAAACGTCGCAGCAGATCTCGCGACCCAAGTCGCCCGATTACAATTACAGCCGAATCAAATTTTGGTTCATGAGCCAGGGATTGATACCCGGAGGCAGCCAACTGATACCCCTTTCAGCCTAAGAGCGGAGCGCCTTCGCGAAAAATGGCCGCGATCAGCCTCCAGTCCCTCCGATACATACACCGAAGGGGAATTTCCTCTGAAAGAGAAACTGGATAAGGTCTATTCCTTCAAAAGGGACAAAGTCCACAAGATATTCAAGGACGCCCTAAGAAACGGTCTACAACTGCCAGAATCAAAGAGACCGCAAGAAGAGAATATGACCGATGACCCAAAATATTGCCCCTATCACAGAGTGATAAGTCATGCCATTGAGGACTGCTTCGTCTTTAAAGATTGGGTCGAAAAGCAATACAAGATGGGAGAGATAGAACTGTCTAAAGGCTTGTTAGTAAACAGTCAAGCTACGACCGCCATTTTCATATAAATGGAGACTGGAGCCGTTCGGGAACCTGATTATCTCAGACATGTGCCATTATCTGAAAAGGGCGAACCAAAGATTGATCGGCCTCAAGGACCAGCATCAGTAAAAGTACCTACTCCAATGGAGAGAAAGAAGAAGGTATACTCCTTCAGGAGGGATGAAGTCCGCAAAATATTCGCGGACGCCTTGAACAACGGTCTGCAACTGCCTATGAAATGAACATGACCGGCAATCCTATATACTGGCCATATCATAGAATGGTGAGTCATACCATCGAAGACTGCTATAGTTTTAAAGATTGGGTCAAGAACCAATACAAACTTAGGAAAGCCCCACAGTCGTCAGATGTACCAACAAGCCACAGAGCTACGGTCATCACACAACTCTGCCAAGATCAAAGTTCGAGGAGCTGGGATAACCAAGCTGACCACCGCATCGTTAAACTGGGAACGATAGACCTCTAAGTCTTTAAACTGGGAACCGATGACCACCATGTCATTAAACTGGGAATAATCGACCTTTAAGTCGTTAAACTGGGAATGTAAATAAAAAAGGTGTGAATAAAAAAAATAATAAAAAGCCGAAATGATGGGGCAACTCGCAATAAAAATCAGCGAGTAAAAATAAAGATGAAAATAAAGCTGAAATGATGGGGCAACTCGCGATAAAAATCAGCGAGTAAAATAAATAAGAAAATAAAGCCGAAATGATAGGGTGACCGCGAATAAAAAGCCGAAATGAAAGGGCAATCGCGACCTTCGCGATAAGAAAAGCTGAAATGATAGAGCAATCACGGTAAAAAAAATGGCGAATGATGTGTCGCTGCCGGTACCATATTCCAGTGCAGCGATGCAGACGTCATCCAAAACTCAAATCCCCAACGGCGAATGATGAGTCACCCCTGGTACCATATTCTAGTGCAGCGATGCAGACGCCAACCAAATTCCAAATCCCAAACGGCGAATGATGAGTCCCTCCTGGTACCATATTCCAGTGCAGCGATGCAGACACCGACAATTTCCCAAAATTCTTCCAGCCCTACGGTTGGTCCCCAAGTTGACTACCGTATACAATCCACGGGCTCAAATAATTCTCATCATACACATGCCCCACCGCAATCACCAGTTACGCGGCTGGTCTCCGCCCTTGGAATTATGCTCCATTTGGGAAGACCCACTCATGTGTCCTCACGATATATGAGGAGAACAAACATACGGGATCTTCACAACTCATAAGAAAACACCTTCGTGGGATCCTTATGACTCACGAAGGAAAAACACACTCGGGAGTCCCCACGACTTCTAAGGAGAAAGTACACCTACGAGATCCTTTCGACTCGTAGGGAGAAAATGCTTTTATGGGACCTTTACGGCTCATAAAATTGAAAAGCCTTAGGTGATAGGGATTTAAACCTGTCTCCTAAGCCATCGCTCCCCAACAAGCAAAGGCAAATGATGAATTGCTCCTGGCACCTGTGCTTCAGTGTTAGCAACGCTGATGCCGACCCCTACCCCAAAATTCCAAGCTTCCGATCCAATAGACCCCTAAGTCTTTAAACTGGGAACAGATGACCCCTAAGTTGTTAAACTGGAAACGAGGGAGATCCCTTCCCGGCGAATGATGAGTTGCTCTTGGTACCATATTCCAGTGCAGCGATGCAGACGCCAACAAAGTCCCGAAATTCTTCCGGCCCTACGGTCTGGATCATATATCCTGCAAAACCGTATACAATCCACGAGCGTAAAACGATCCCAATCTCTCTCAAGTCCTACCGGCGAGACTACATTCAAAGTCCCTGTAGGGTGTTTTTCTTCACCCCATTGAGATGGGAATACACACGCGCTTGTCCGGCGCATTACAGATTCTCCCTGCCTAGGGTAGGCTGGGGTTTATTGATCGTGGGGATACGAATCTCCGGCAGTCACGGACTAAACTGCCGTTAATTACCCCTCGCCTTTGGAGCGAGGGAACTTCCGATTGACGGGTTAAACTGGTCATGCGAACTTAGTGTACGTGTGTTTTTGTTTTAGGGGGGCTTGGATATATCGGGAGCCACGCAGAGTTTTTACGGGGGTGCAAATTTTGACCTCACCAAAGTGCCCCCCATCAATAAATGCACACCGCACATTTGAGTTGTGTGCATGAAATTGATGGATCTTGAAGCTGAACTTCGAGGTGGAGCATCATTCCGGGGGCAGAGCATCATACTGGGGAGCATGATTCATGGGGATCGGAGCATCATTCTGATTCACAGAGCATAATTCCAGGGTCGGAGTATCCCTCGGGGAGCATGATTCCCAGGGATTGGAGCATCATTCCGATTTGCAGAGCATAATTCCAAGGATCGGAGCATCATTCCGAAGAGCGGAGCATGATTCCAAAGATCGGAGCATCATTCCGAAGCGCGGAGCATGATTCCAAAGATCGGAGCATCATTCCGAAGAGCGGAGCATGATTCCAGGGATCGGAGCATGATTTCGAAGGGCGGAGCATGATTCCAGAGATCGGAGCATCATTCCGAAGGGCGGGGCATGATTCCAGGATTCGGAGCATCATTCCGAAGAGCGGAGCATGATTCCAGGATTCAGAGCATCATTCCGAAGAGCGGAACATGATTCTAAAGATCGGAGCATCATTCCAAAGAGCGGAGCATGATTCCAGGGATCGGAGCATCATTCTGAAGGGCGGAGCATGATTCTAGAGATCGGAGCATCATTCCGAAGAGCGACAGACATTCTGACCGAAGCATAATTTCGATGCAGAGGTTGATTCCCAGGCGAAGCATAATTCCGACAGGGAAGGCAAATACTCCGAGGCGAAGCATGATTTCGACACGGGGTACGTTCTTAGACGGAGCATGATTCCGGCGCAGAGCTTGTTGGCTGACTTGATTCCGAGACGAAGCATAATTTCGACAGGGAAGGCAGGTACACCGAGGCGACGCCTTATTTCGACACGGGGTGCATTCTGAGACGAAGCATGATTCCGACACAGAGCTTGCTGGTTGACTTGATTCCGGGGGGGCTTAATTCCGATGGGGAGGTCGCTGGTTGATTCCGAGCCGAAGCATAATTCCGACAGGGAAGGCAGATACACCGAGGCGAAACTTGATTTCGACACGGGGCACACTCTGAGATGAAGCATGATTCCGATGCAGAGCTACTGGTTGGTCTATTTGATTCCGAGGCGGAGCATAATTCCGACAGGGAAGGCAGATACACCGAGGCGAGGCTTTATTTCGACATGGGGTACACTCTGAGACGGAGCATGATTCCGACGCAGAGCTGGTTGGTTGATTTGATTCCGAGGCGGAGCATAATTTCGGCAGGGAAGGTAGATATCCCGAGGTGAAGCATGATTTCGACACGTGGTAAATTCTGGGATAGAGCATGATTCTGCCGCAGAGGTTGTTGGTTTGATTTGATTTGGGTTGACATCAGCATTGCTACACTGGAATATGGTACCAGGAGCGAATCATCATTTGCCATGAGAGGATTTGGGGATTTTTTTTTGTCGGCATCTGCATTGCTGCACTGGAATAATGCTAGGAGCAACTCATCATTTACCCCGGGAGGATTTGGGAATTGGCTTTTGCTTGGCATCAGTATCGCTACACCGGAATATGGTACCAGGAGCGAATCATCATTTGCGCTTGTTTATTAGGAAGCGATGGCTTAGGAGACAGGTTTTAGGTCCCTATCACTTAAGAATTTTCAATTTTGTGAGCTGTAAGGGTCTTATAAAGCATTTTCTCCCTACGGGTCGTAAGGATCCCGTAGGTGTATTTTCTCCTTAGGAGTCGTGGGGACTCCTAAGTGTGTTGCTCTTTTGTGAGTCGTAAGGATCTCACGCGGGAATTTTCTTCTCACAAAGCGAGAGGACTTTGTGAGTGCATTTCATCTCTTTTTTACAAGTTTGTGCCCTTTCAGGTTTTCACAAACTCGCCTGCAGTTCTGCTATTTTTACTCACGGAGCCCTTTCGGGTTTTCATCCATGCCCATTTTGCTTGTGGACATACCTTTTTTTTTCTTTTCTTTTTGAATCTTCACCGCCGGTGGGACTTTGAATGTGGTCTCACCAGTAAGACTTGGGAGGGATTGGGATTGTTTTACGCCTGTGGATTGTATATGGTTTTGCAGGAAGTATGATCCAGACCGTAGGGCGGGAAAAATTTCGGGACTTTGTCGGCGTCTGAATCGCTGCACTGGAATATGGTACCAGGAGCGACTCATCATTCACCGTTGGGGCTTGAGATTTGGAATTTGGTTGGCGTCTGCATTGTTGCACTGGAATATGGTACCAGGAGCGACTCATCATTCGCCGTTGGGGTATGGGATTTGGAATTTGGTTGGCGTCTGCATCGCTGCACTGGAATATGGTACCAGGAGCGACTCATCATTCGCCATTGGGAACTTGAGTTTTGGACGGCGTCTGCATCGCTGCACTGGAATAATGCCAGGAGTGACCCATCATTCGCCGTTGGGATTTGAGTTTTGGACGGCGTCTGCATCGCTGCACTGGAATATGGTACCAGGAGTGACTCATCATTCGCCGTTGGGAATTGGTATTTGGAATTTGGTTGGCATCTGCATCGCTGCACTGGAATATGGTACCAGGAGCGACTCATCATTCACCACTTGGGGATTAGGGAGCGATGGCTTAGGAGACAGGTTTAGATCCCTATCACCTAAGGCTTTTCAATTTTATGGGCCGTGAGGGTCCCATAAAAGCATTTTCTTCCTACGAGTCGTAAGGATCCCGTAGGTGTATTTTCTCCTTGGGAGTCGTGAGGACCCCCAAGTGTGTTTTTCCTTTGTGAGTCGTAAGGATCCCACGAAGGTTTGTTCTCCTTATACATCGTAAGGACATATGAGTGGGTCTTTCCAAATGGAGCATAATTCCGAGGGCGGAGACCTGCCGCTGGACTGGTGATTGCAGTGGGGCATGTGTATGATGAGAATTATTTGAGCCCGTAGATTGTATACGGTAGTCAATTTGGGGACTGATCGTAGGGCTGGGAGAATTTTGAGAAATTGGATTTTGGTTGGCGTCTGCATCGCTACACTAGAATATGGTACCAGGAGCGACTCATCATTCGCCGTTGTTTTGTTTTTGTTTTTTTTTTATTTTTTTTGTTTTACCGCGATTGCTCTATCATTTCAGCTTTTCTTATCGCGAAGATCGCGATTGCCCCATCATTTCGGTTTTTATTCGCGGTTGCCCCATCATTTCGGCTTTATTTCCATCTTTATTTTACTCGCTGATTTTTTATTGCGAGTTGCCCCATCATTTCGGTTTTTCTTTATTTTTCTTTTATTTACACATTTTTTTTTGTTTATTTACATATATATATATACACACGTATATTTTTTTATATTCCCAGTTTAACGACTTAGAGGTCGATTGTTCCCAGTTTAATGACATAGTGGTCAATTATTCCCAGTTTAATGACATGGTGGTCGATTATTCCCAATTTAATGACGTGGTGGTCGACTGTTATCAGAGAAAGGCAGATGTCTGAGAGAATCGGTTTCACGAAGAACTTCGGTCTCCGTTTGTATGAAATTGGCGGTCGCAGCTGGACTGTTTGTTAACACGCCTTTAGACAGTTCTATCTCTCCTGCCTGGTATTGCTTTTCGACCCAATCTTTGAAGACGAAGCAGTCCTCAATGGCATGACCTATCACTCTGTGATAGGGGCAGTATTTGGGGTCGTCGGTCATATTCGCTTCCTGCGGTCTTTTTGACTCTGGCAGTTGTAGACCGTTCTTTAGGGCGTCTTTGAATATTTTACGGACTTTGTCCCTTCTGAAGGAATAGACCTTATCTAGCTTCTCTTTGAGTGGAGATTCTCCTCCCACTCCGAACACTGGCTTCCGAGGCTGGTTAGCACTAGTCCCGCTCATCCCCTGCTTATTTCGGTTAGCCGAAGTGTTAAAAGATTCAGAATCGTCGGAATTCCCGCCTTTGCGATTATCGTCCTTTCGGTTTCTCCAGGACCTATGTTATTTTGGGAATCCGAGGAGGACTCCTGCTTTGAGCGCTCCAACATCTGGTCCTTTCTGGTCAGCTCTCGGAATGTTTTGAGACCCGCAGTGCATAGAAACGGGGCCATCCAATTGTTGATGAGTCGCTCTATTGGCGGTTCACATTTGATGGAGAGATTGCGCCATCGGGTTATAAAATCCGTGCTGCTTTCGTTGTTCTTTGGCTTGGTCCTTACGAGATCGGCAATGGTGATCTTATCGCTGACGCTCATGAACCTCTGCCGAAACAGAGACTCCATTCGGACGAAAGTTGTGACGGAGCCATCCGGTATGCTCATGTACCAGTCGAAAGCAACATCGGTCAAGCTATTAACGAACCGACGGAGGAGAAGCGCATCATTGCCCCCAGTATTCCCGCATGAGGCTTTAAAATGGGCGACGTGCTGATTCACATTTCCTGTCCCATCAAATCTTCCGAATTTGGGGATGACATAGCTGCTAGGAAATTCTACCAGATCATACTGAGCATGATATGGTCTCCCACTACTGCTGATAACTTTTTGCGCTTCGGCTTCGGCTACCAATGTTTTGATTTTGTTGGCAACCAAATCCATGATTTGATCTTGAATTAGTGGGCTACTGTCATTGGTAGCCAAGACATTTCCCGAGATAGGATGCGGTTGATTTTCATGCGGTCCGCCCATTTTTGGATTTGAGGGAATGGGCGTCGGCTGTTTCGGGACATCGTTTCCCGATTCATGAGAGCCCTGCACCTGATTGGGCGGCTGAGAGGCAAGTTGGGCCGTGAGCTGTAAGACGACGTTTGTCAAGTCGTCAATTTTTGATTAGAGCTTGGCCATCTCCTTGTATTTGTTCCTGAGCTGCTTTCGGAGCTCTTGAAGCAGCTCTTGCTCCGCGGTCCTGGGGCGGAAAGTCGGCTCTTCCTCGCTGTCCGAGCCCGACTCTTTATGAACTGAGGGCTCTCTCTGCCTATCAGCCTCACTGGGAGGATTTTCATCACCCTCCGGAGGATGTTGATCTTGAGAAGTGACAGCCATATTCACACCAGGTTGGATTTGAGATGTGGTGGTCCCATCCTTACTTTTGCTGCGAAGGTTGTCGCTGGGACGTATGCCCACTATGTAGACGGTGTGGATAACACATACAGCCATCCCCTCATCTTTGGCGGGGTAACCCTATTCCTCGAACCTCATGAGGTTCAGCCTAGCAGAAGCCCTAGCCCTTTTGTTGGCTCTATATCTGAGCCTTTTCTGCCTTAGCTTCTCAATTTTAAGGACTTGGCGGGCATCTGTTTCCTGGGAAGCTACAGTTAGTTGATTAGCGGGGATCTTAGAGAAGACACCCGATCGAGCAGTTGTCAGGGGCGTCGCCGGAGCTTGCTCGAGACGCCTTGTTTCTTTGTTGGTGTTGATGGCATTGCCCCCAGCTGGGGCCAAGGAGAGCCGCTCAAACACCGACTTGCGTTTGAGTTGGGGCGCCTTCGAGACCACCACATTTGGCCTCTTGCCTTTCGAGACCGGTTTGTCTGTCACCGGAGCTTGAGGAGCTGGGATGGCGTTAGCTGAAACGAATAGAATAGAGCCAAATGGTAGCGATGGCTCCTCCCATTGTTGCCCGAGACTGGCCGGAAGGACCGTCCTGGAGTCTATCTTCATCGTGTAGGAGATGGGAGCCGTGCCGAGAGCTGAGTTCATCCTTGGAGACATTGTTGAAAAGTGATTGCTTGAAACCTGCATGAAAGAGCATGATTTTACTATAAATATAGATATGTATATTGATTGAGTTCGCATTAATGTTTAACCCGAAATATGGGAGGAGAGATTGGTCCCATCGGGCGTGCCAGAATCTGTAGGATGTTTTTCGTCACTCCATTGAGATGGGAATACACGCACGCTTGTCAGGCGCGTTACAGATTCCCCCTGCCTAGGGTAGGCTGGGGTTTATTGATCGTGGGGATCCGAATCTCCGGAAGCCGTGGACTAAGCTGCCGTTAATTACCCCTCGCCTTTGGAGCGAGGGAACTTCCGATTAACGGGTTAAACTGGTCATGCGAACTCAACGTGTAGTGTACGTGTGTTTTTGTTTTAGGGGGGCTTGGATATATCGGGAGCCACACAGAGTTTTTACGGGGGTGCAAATTTTGACCTCAACAGTCCCCCCAGCGATGAAGATTCCCCCCTAAAAAAGGTATGTCCACAAGGAAAATGGTCACGGATGAAAACCCGAAAGGGATCCGTGAGTAAACCAGCAGGACCGCCGGCGAGTTTGTGAAAACCCGAAAGGGCGCAAACTCATGAAAAAGTGATGAAATGTACTCGCAGAGTCCTTTCGACTTTGTGAGGAGAAAATTCCTGCGTGAGATCCTTACGACTCACAAAGGAAAAACACACTTAGGGGTCCTTACGACTACTAAGGAGAAAATGCACCTACGGGATCCTTACGACTCGTAGGGAGAAATGCTTTTATGGGACCCTTACGGCTCATAAAATTGAAAAGTCTTGGGTGATAGGGATCTAAACCTGTCTCCTATGCCATTGCTTCCCAATAAGCAAAGGTAAATGATGATTCGCTCCTGGTACCATATTCCAGTGTAGCGGCGCCGATACAAAACCAAAACTAAATCCCCAAATCCTCTCATGATAGATGATGATTCGCTTCTAGTACCATATTCCATTGTAGCGATGCTGATATCAACCCAAATCAAATCAAACCAACAACCTCTGCGGCAGAATCATACTTCGTTCCAGAATGTACCCTATGTCGAAATCATGCTTCGCCTCGGTGTATCTGCCTTCCCTGTTGGAATTATGCTTCGACTCGGAATCAACCAGCGACACTCCGTGCCGGGGACAAGTCGAACAGCGACACTCCGTGCCGGGGATAAGTCGAACAGCCACACTCCGTGCTGGGGACAAGTCGACCAGCGACACTCTGTGCCGGGGACAAGTCGACCAACGACATTCCGTGCCGGGGACAAGTCGAACAACCAACGAAACTCCGTGCCGAGGACAAATCGACCAGGGACACTCCATGCCGGGGAAACGTCGACCAGCGACACTCCGCGCTGGGGACAAGTCGAACATCCAGCGACACTCCGTGCCGGGGACAAGTCGACCAGCGACACTCCGTGCCGAAGACAAGTCGAACATCCAACGACACTCCGCGCCGGGGAAAAGTCAACCAGCAACACTCCGTGCCGGGGACAAGTCGACCAGCGACACTCCATACCGGGGACAAGTCGAACAGCCAGCGACACTCTGTGCCGTGGACAAGTCAGCCAACGACACTCTGTGCCGGGGACAAGTCGAACATCCAGCGACACTCAGCGCCGGGGACAAGTCGACTAGCAACACTCCGTGCCCGGGACAAGTCGACCAGCGACACTCCGTGACGGGGACAAGTTGACTAGCGACACTCTATGCCGGGACAAGTCGAACAGCCAGCGACACTCTATGCCGGGACAAGTCGAACAGCCAGCGACACTCCGTGCTGAGGACAAGTCGACCAACGACACTCTATGCCGGGGACAGGTCGAACAACCAGCGACACTCCATGCCGGAGACAAGTCGACCAGCGACACTCCACGCCGGGGACAAGTCGACCAGCGACACTCCGTGCCGGGGACAAGTCGACCGGCGACACTCCGTGCCGGGGACAAGTCGATCGGCGACACTCCATGCCGGGGACAAGTCGACCGGTGACACTCCGTGCCGGGGACAAGTCGACCAGCGACACTCCATGCCGGGGAAACGTCGACCAGCGACACTCCACGCCGGGGACAAGTCGAACATCTAGTGACACTCCGTGCCGGGGACAAGTCGACCAAAGACACACCGTGCCGGGGACAAGTCGACCGGAGACACTCCGTGCCGGGGATAAGTCGAACAGCCAGCGACACTCCGTGCCGGGGATAAGTCGACCAACGACACTCCGTGCCGTGGACAAGTCGACCAATGACACTCTGTGCCGGGGACAAGTCAAACATCCAGAGACACTCCGCGCTGGGGACAAGTCGACCAGAGACACTCCATGCCGGGGACAAGTCGACCAGCGACACTCCGTGCCATGGACAAGTCGAACAGCCAGCGACACTCCGTTCCGGGGACAAGTCGAACAACCAGCGACACTCCATGCCGGAGACAAGTCGACCAGTGACATTCCGCGCTGGGGACAAGTCGACCAGTGACACTCCTTGCCGTGGACAAGTCGAACAGCGACACTCAGTGTCGTCGACCATCCATTTCATAAAAAGGGCAGTGCCGGCTTCCCACAAAGCGGGAACCAAATTGCTCCGTGCCAGGGAAACGTCTACCATGGACACTTCGTCTCGGAGACGCGCCAAGCGTCGACCGTCCATGTCGTAAAAAGGGCAGTGCCGGCTTCCCACAAAGCGGGAACCAAATCACTCCGTGCCGGGGAAACTCTACCATGGACACTCCGTCTCGGAGACGCGCCAAGCATCGAACGTCCATGTCGTAAAAAGGGCAGTGCCGGCTTCCTACAAAGCGGGAACCAAACCACTCCGTGCTGGGGAAACGTCTACAATGGACACTCTATCTCGGAGACGCGCCAAGTATCGACCGTCGTAAAAAGGGCAGTGCCAACTTCCCAAAAAAGCGGGAACCAAATCAAGTCTCCTCCACGTGAAAGAAGATCTATCAATTTCATGCACACGACCCACATGTGCGATGTGCATTCATTGATGAGGGCATTTTGTTGGGGTCAAAATTTGCACCCCAGTTTACCAAGTCAAAGTCAAGGTCAACCCCAAGTAAGCAGGCCCAAGCCCAAGCAAGTAGGCCCATGCCCAAGTCGATCCCCGCGGCCGGCCTCCCCCATGCCGAAATAAAAAAATCATGTAATAAATAATTTTGATGTAATTTTTTATGCATGAATGTAAGCGAAATGGGCATAAAGCCAAATTTTTGTAAGCCCATGGCTCATGTGCAAAAGAAATGAGCACATGCGGCATGGGATGGGCAAAATGCCATTTTGTAAAACCTAAGGGGCTATATGAAAATTTGTAAGCCTATAAAAGGTAACATGATGATGAAATAAAGTATACAATTCAATCTCCCCAAAAACTAGGGTTTGTGTGCCTCCTTCCCCTTTTTCAAGGGTCTAAAACCTTCTTTCTCTTTTTGAATTAAATCAAGAGTTTAACTCTTCCTTTCTAAAAAAAGAAGTAGTTTTTCACCACAAAACCCACAAAGGGGAGCTCGGATCTCCCATCAAATCTCTAAAAAGGGAGATTTTGAATCTCACTCCCCTTTCCCCCTAAGATTCGGCCAATCGAGAGGAAGAAAAAGGAGACCCATCTCCAAAAACCCCACGTTGGGAGCATCCAAGGATCAAAAGAAGAGCCAAAGATTTCTAATAGGGCGCTGCCCCGCACCCCGTAAGGGGGCTGCTAGCCCCCTTCACCCCCAGCCCGCTATCCGGGTAGCGGGACCCCCGTAAAAACTCTGCAGGGCCCCCGATATATCCAAAACCCCTTCAAAAGACAATACTGCACATTGAGTTCACATGACCTATTTGACCCATCAATCGGAGGTTCTCTCGCTCCAAAGGCGAGGGGTAATTAACGGCAGCTTACTCCGCGGCTGCCGGAGATTCGGATCCCCACAATCAATAAACCCCAGCCTATCCTAGGCAGCGGGAATCTGCAGTACGCCTGACAAGCACGCGCGTATTCCCATCTCAATGGGGTGACGAAAAACACCCCACATCTGCGATGCCTGCTTTAATCCGTAAATTGATTTAAGCAGCTTGCACACGCTTCCGCTGCTCCCACTGTCTACGAAGCCCTTTGGCAGTGCCATGTACACGCTCTCTTCTAAATTACCATTTAGAAAAGCGGTCTTGACGTCCAACTGCCAGATTTCGTAGTCATGGTATGTAACAATGGTAAGTAGGATTCTGATGGACTTAAGCATAGCAACAGGGAGAAAAGGTCTCATCATAATCGACACCTGGTCGTTGACGAATACCTTTTGCTACAAGTCTAGTTTTGAAAGTCTCAACTTTTCCATCTACACCAATTATCTTTCTCAAAGATCCACTTGTTCCCGATGGGTTTTACCCCTTCAGGAGTAACATCCAAAGTCCATACTTTGTTGGTGTGCATGGATTCCATCTCAGATCACATAGCATCCAGCCATTTCACAGAGTCTCCACTTGTGATGGCCTACTCGAAACTAGTTGGGTCATCATCTTTCATGATGCAATCCTCGCTCCCACCGTCTATGAGAAAACAATAGTATCTCTCAGGTGGATGAGAAACCCTACTAGATCTGCGGAGTGGCTGAGATTCGCTGGGGACTATTGAATCCTCCGGTTCCATCAAATCGTCAGTTATAGTTTGTATTGCTAGAATTTCTTCCAATTCTACCTCAATGCCACTGATTTCTTTCACAAAAAATTCTTTTTCTAAAAATGTGGAATGTCGAGAAACAAACACTTTTTGTTCCTCGGTGTGGTAGAAGATATTCCTTCGCGTTTGTTTGGGATATCCTACAAACTTGCACAGAACTGACCTTGTCTCGAGCTTGTCTGGATTTTGTTTTTAACATAGGCTGGACAACCTCTATCTTAACTTGTTTAAGAGATGGTCTCTTCCCGTTCTATATCTCATATGGAGTGGTAGGCAACGGATTTGGTCGGAACTCTATTCAATAGGTATGCAGCTATCTCAAGTGCATAACCCCAAAATGAAATAGGCAACTCAGCAGTACTCATCATAGAGCGCACCATATCTATCACGCTCTGTAACAATCCTAATTTTCCTATACACTTTTCTACACAAAATTTTAAAATTTTTCAAAATCCATAAAGGGGTATTTTAGCCTGAGCACAAGATATAAGTAATTATTTTGTTTTTTAATTACAAGTTACAAGAATGTAATAACTCCATTTTTAGTGTACAAGAAATTACTTTAAATTTAATGTATACTTGGAGTATTTATTCTTGCTGCTATTATTTTAAGTAATTAAATAGCACCATAATTACAAGAAGGAGTTTGTAGCTCATTGGTAATACCTTGCACTGCTGAACCAAGCCACCAGAGTTCAAATCTCATACCCCACATTATTTTTAATATTGATTTTTTTTAAAACCTTTATAATACCAATAGTTTACATGTGCATATCTCACAAAAACCCCACCCCACCCAAAGATGTAACACTGCCAGAGGGTAGATGAACCGTCGGGGGGGATCCCGGCGGCCTGACTTGGCCGGGAATCGGCCAACTCAGTCCTCCGACCGAGTCACGGCCGAGTCGGCCGATTCCGGCGACGGCCCCAACATGAAAGTTGTGTCTTTTCATATTCCCTATGCACCTGCAAAATTTCAGCCTCAGACCATTTCCAGAGCTCTTTTAAAACCCCAATTACTCCACTTTTAATACATTTTATCACATTTTTCATTTTAACCTTTCACCTACCCTAACCTTAGCCTAACCCTATAAATACACCCTCTACCCTCTACCCTATCACCCCAAAATCCTGAGCCCACTCTCTTAAAAAATTTCCAAGAGTCGTGTACTTTGAAAACAAGCTCGAGGCGAAGCTCCGACGAAATTCCGGCGGAACTTCCGGCGAACGTTTTAGGAACTACCAGCGACGACACAACACCTCGGCGATCCCTCTAGTTCCCTCTCACTCTCTAGTGTAATCTAAAACCCGTAAGTCCCTTTTCTATCTCTCTTTTCCATTTTTAAAATACGAAATTACAAAACCCGACGGAATCGGAACAAGTCCGATTTCCGATTCGGTTTTCTATAAAAATTTCACTTCTCACTAATACAATCATACTTAGACATTCTTATGTTGACTATTAAACACTAATCAAACAATTTGAACAAGTTTCATCACATGAAATGATAGCTATTTCAAATTATCGTATTTTTCACTTAAATACCATATGATTTCAATTCTTCATTTAACCCCATCAAACTTGCTATACATTTAAAGTAGATCACGAGGTAACGACCTACCTCTTCACACACTTATATGCAACACCCCCGAGAACCTACAATACGAGAAAACAAACTTTTTCATTTAAATACCATATACTTAATAAAACTATTTCTAAAAGATTTAGTTTTGATACACTTTTTAAAGAAGTACCACTTATTAGGAAAATACGATAAGTTGTGGACATCGGTCGTTTATCTAAACCTGACTTTGTGGTGTCTAGGCTAGGCAAGTGAGAAAGGTAACTTTAAAAGGCCCGTCTCACGGTGATTCGTGAGCGGATCCCTCCTTTCTTTGCTTGTACTTACCTGGCCACAATTGGCGATGAAGAGACGATTTGAGGCATCTCACGACTTGTCGTTTAGACCATTTAGAAATAGTCTAGTTAACTTAGGAAACCCTAGAACCTAAAATACGGAAAATTGACATTTTTACCAATAAATACCATTTACTTTATAAAACCGTTTTCTAAAGGATTTAGTATTTTACAATCTTTGCAAAGCGCCGCTACAACCCATTTTGGGGAACCCGTTCGGGATGGTGCGGATTATCGCATATCCTCGGGCTTAGTAGTGCGAGATTCAGACCTCCGCAAGGAGCATTCGGTCTCGAAAGATTTAAAATACGGCATCTTAAGAAAATGGGATTTTTAGAATATAAAATATTTATTAAAATTATTTTTGTATAAATATATGTATATTTATCATTAAAATATCTATTTTGTTATGATATAAATATTCCACTTTTTTCTAAAAATCACAAGAACAAATTTTACACTAAAATACCATGAATTCCAAATAAATCAATATTATACATAAATACCTTTAATTATGAATCTATGATATTTTCACTACAAATATCACAATATAAAATCCACATTTATTATAACTCTAAAGACGAATAATTAATACTTGAGGTGTATTTTGAGAAGTATATAAAAGTATTTTTACATAAAGCCCCTTAAGTTTTATAAATTACCCCAAGGACCCTAGCAATTATAGGTTTAAGAAATAATCAAGACTTCGATTTACATTTCTAATTGTCTGACTCGGGTTTGAGTCTGATTAATCTGACTTGAATATGATTCAAGTTACTCTACAATTTACAATCTTCAACATGAATCCAATTATCAATCTATACGACTTGACTGAACCGAACCATGGATATATATTCCATTTACATGGTCTCCAGTTATTCTACTTACATGATTCTACGGTTACATCCGTTTACTGATATCATGGTTTCGGTCAGTATTTCAATTATACGCTCAATTCAATTACAGTACAAAACAATACAAGGAAAACACTACGGGGTTTAAGGGGTAGACTGGTACGGAATATGTTAAAGGTGGCACGAGGTGGTCACTTAAGACGTAATTACATCCATGCCGTTGTTCCGTGGTATTATCGACGGAGCCTTGTACTACAGGTTACCAAAGTCCCCGGTGTAAGTGGGACTCCTCTCGTATACACTGGCATCTTCTGTACCAGGGTACAAACAACAGCGTTAACACTAAATATAACAATATAATACAACACTATAAGATACCTTCTTATTCTGTCCGTTCTACTTTCCTCTTATCTTTGGGACTTACCGAGCGACCTGTTCGCTGACGACATTCTATTTCTCTCTTCTTTGAATGTCGTCAGGTGATTTGGACCCGTCAGAGATTGAGCCAGCTGCAGAAGACTTGGATCAGTTCAGTGAAGACCCCGAGCTCTAGTTCATTGTACATTTTTTTTCATTTCAGTACTTTTCTTTTTCTGTTATGCCATTGTTTAGGCATTGCTTTTTATTCCAGTTGTATTTACTTTCCATGCATTGTACAAAAGAATATTAATAAATAAAGTTGCTGTTCAGTTCATATCTTGTCTCTTGTGATTTTACTTTATATTGTTTAGATACGCTTAGCGTATTTACTTCACAGTAAATACGTAGCGGACCAGTCGCGTCCCCTTCGCCGTATACCGGGAAGCGGGGCGTGACCATTTGACCCAGAGCTTTAGACACTTGTACAAAGAAAGAAGAAAGGAATGTCGTCAGTGAACAATCACTCAGTAAGTCCCAAAGGTAAGTAGAGATAGAATATGCATGGAGGGAATATATCTTATAATGTTTGATTATATTGTTAACGCTGTTGTTTGTAGTTTGGTATAGAAAATGCCAGTATATACGAGAGGAGTCCCATTATTCCGGAGACTAATGTATACAGAGCACAAGGAACCGTTCAGCCACGGTACAACGACAATGGATATTCATGTTAGGTGTATTATGGTTACAGTCTCGTGCCATTTTTAACACCTTCAGTACCAATCTACCCCTTATAAACCCCACGATGTCTTTTGTACTGACTGTATTGTTTTGTTATATAGATGGATGACTTTACCGAAACCATGATATTAGTAAATGGAATGGATATAAATAGAGAGTCATGTATATGGAGTATATCCATAGTTCGGTTCGGTCAATATAGATTTATATAGATTGAATAGACGGATTCATGGATTCATGTTGTATTGTAGTTATATACTTGAATCACATTCAAATCAGATTGATTAGATTGAGACTCAGTCTGAGTCAGATAGTTTTGAAAATAACTTGAAATCCTGAATTAGTTTTGATGTTATCGGTAACTGCTGCACATGGAAGGCAGGATTTGTGTTTTTTTACCAAGACAATTACCGTATTGATAACACCGTTTGTTAGATTGTCTACCTTAGATAGGCAATCACCCATATCTCCGGCTCCCTGAGGCTCAAGAGACTGGTCCCGCTTAAACCTATGTTTACTAGGGTTCTTATTGTAATTTAACATAACTTGAGGGGGTTTTATGTAAAAATATTTTGATATAATTTTCAAAATACACCTCAACTATTTAATTATCATTTTTAGGATTTTCATAGATGTATATATTATAATTGTGAAATTTCTAGTGAGTAGAACCTAGTTTTCATAGTATAGGGTATTTTCTTAAAATATTGGAATTGTTTTGTATTTGGATGATATTTTCATGTAATGGTGATTCTTTTGATTTGGAAAACTTGGAATATTTATATAATATAATTGAAATAGATATTTTGATGATATATATAAATATATATAAATTTTATTTATTTTCTTATAGAAATCTCATTTTCTAAAGAAAAATGAATAAAAATTCCATCGAGATCGAATGCACTTTTCGGAGGTCTGCATATCGCTCTACGAGGCCCGAGGATGTGCGATAATCTGCACCATCTCAAACGGGGTCCCCAAAAGTGGGTTGTAGAGGCGCAATTGTAAGAAATTATTTAATACATCTTTTTAAAGAAATGGTTTTATAAGTTAATGGTATTTATTTGAAATATCGTATTATCCCATAGCTATGTTCCCAAATTTCCATCATACTATGTCATGAAATGTGTGTTGTGATGAGATAGGTCATTACCTCATGAGTTTTCTAAGGTAAAAGGGTCAAAAACAATAAGAAATGTCAAATCTAAACATAAAGGTATTTTAATGTAAAAATCATATAGAACTTGCTATGATTATTATTTTGATGTCAAACTCGTTTTATTATCTTTGTTAATGATTACTAAACAATATATTAACATTTTGGAGGTTTGTTATTAAGAAAAATTTGTATTTTTGAAGAAAATGAAATCGGAAGTCGGATTAACTCCGTTTCCGACGAGTTTTGAAATAAAAAAGTTTTAGAGTAGAAAAAGAGAGGGATAGAAGGGAATTACAGGCTTTTGGGAAAGAAGAGGGGTTGGAGAAGACTAGGGAAGCGTCGGGACATCGTTTCATCGCCGGAATCTCCTTGGATCTTTGCCGAAACTTCACCCTTTATTAACTCCACTTGTACACAAAAGAGACTTAAAAGTTTTTGAGAGTCTTGGCAGGGAATTCTGGATGAGGATGTGTGAAATGGGGTATGGTATTTATAGGAAAAATTAGGGTTTGGTGTGTTAAAGAATGCATTTAAAATTTTTATTAAAATTTGGATTTATTGGTGTTTTATTGTTCTTTGGATAATTGCACAGAAGATAAACAGCCTAGGGAAAGTGAGGTAGACCAAAAGGTTGCTGGGGAAAAGAATGGGGGGAATCACCGACGGTTGGCCCGGTGGTACCGGCCAATTTGGGCATTTCGCCGGCCCAATACCGACGAGGGGTGCTGGGTTTGGTGCCACGTGTTGGTGTCGCCTCGTATACCCTCGTGCACATATTTGAATAATCTGTGACTTTTCATTCTACGTGTTGTGCATGTGCAAACCTTTGGGCTTCTAAAAGATTAAAAGAAAATAAAATAAAAAGATAATGTGGCTAATGGGATTTGAACACAGGTGCTATGTCTTAACAGTGCAATGCCTTTACCAGTGAGCTACAAGCTCTTGCATGCTGTTCAAAAGTAAAACAAAAACTTATAGCATACACAGGTTTGCAAATACCCTAATTGTACATTAACTTTTAAACTATTTTCTGTACATTGAAATTGGAGTTGTTACAATATTTATTAGGGTGTGATTCCTCCGCTCCGAAACTCCATTGTGCTGTGGTGTGTTCACCACCGAAAGACGCGACCGGGATGTTGGGACATCCGGCCTGAAATTTGGGTGGCAGATACTATTTGGTTTTATCCGTCCACCTCTCCGAAGATGCCAAGTTGATTTATGGCACCGTGTATCGGAGGTTTAGACGGATGCGGCCGTTGTAGCAGACTTCATCAGATTCCCCCTCGTGTACGAGAGGTTTTTGATTGTGGGGACGCTCTTCCCTGTAGGCGCAAGCCCCTGCAGTTAATTACGCTACCGCGGTGCGGTGACAACTTTCTCCTTCTCCAGATGGTCACTTCGTGTCGTGTGTGTTTGTTTTGTTTTCGGTTGCCTGTGGATCGTATACAGAGACTAATTTATGTTGTCGCCCGTAAGGCGTGGATTAGTCTAAATTCGTATTTTCTTAGATTTGGGTTTGGGTTGGTTTAAGGATCGCTAATCTTATTTTAGATTAAGATCAACTTAAATGCTTATTAAGGATACGTTAGCCTAATTTTAGACTAAGATCTACTTAACAAGGTTCTAGGATCATTTAGATCCAACGAAAGAGTATTTGGACTCTATCGTTTTGGTTTAGGGACATTGCGGTCTATAAGTTTAAGGACATCATGGTCCATGGAGTTTAAGGACCTCATAGTCCGTAAGGTTTAGAGACATCGTTGTTTGTATAGTGTAAAGACATCATAGTCTGTAAGGTTTTGGTTTACCCGTTTGGGGATGCACCAAAAGTTATTGGTTATTGGGACCCTCCATCTCTCTGAAGACGTTCAAGAATTACAACGACATGTATCAGAGGTATGAAGAGATGTGCCTTTTGAACCAATGTTGGTTGGGAGATCTATAGTCAGGCTTGGGACTAATACCAATTAAAGAGATTGTGAGCACATGGGCTCGGTTGATCTGAATTAGGGGACTTGTGGCCAACTTGAGCTCAGTCCACCCAGTTTCGAATAAAGTGTTGAACACTTGTTTGAGCTCAGTCCACTCATGTTGAATAAAATGTTGAGCATTTGTTTGGGCTCAGCCCCTTTTGTTCAACAATACTGAGCATTAATTTGGGTAGTGACACCCCTTTTCCTTTTTGTCTTTTATTTAGTGTTGAACACTTTTTACGGCGCAGAGCGCTTTATGTATAGATCGCTTTATTTTTCCTCAGCGCCCACATGAGGAGCACGTGGAGCACCCGGCGCTGAGCGCCAGACTGGAAGCGCTACAACGCTTCTTATAAAAGGGCGCCCACGTGAGGAGCACGTGGAGCGCTTGGCGCTGAGCGCCAGACTTGGAGCGCTAAAGCGCTTATTATAAAAGTGCGCCCACATGAGAAGCACGTGGAGCGCTTGGCGCCAGACTTGGAGAGCCAAAGCGCTTATTATAAAAGTGCGCCCACGTGAGGAGCACGTGGAGCGCTTGGCGCTGAGCGCCAGACTTGGAGCGCTAAAGCGCTTGTTCTCCGCCGAACACAGAGACGCGACCGCGTAGGTCCGTCTTGCCTGAATTTGGGGGGCAGATGCTATTTAGTTTTATCCGTCCATCTCTCCGAAATTGCCAAGTTGATTTATGGCGCCGTATATCGGAGGTTTAGAAGAATGTGGCCGTTGTAGCAGACTTTATCAGATTCCCCCTCGTTTGAGGGGTTTTTGATTGTGGGGATGCTTTTCCCTGCAGGCGCAAGCCCCTGCAGTTAATTACGCTACCGCATCGCGGTGACAACTTTCTCCTTCTCCAGATGGTCACTTCGTGTTGTGTGTGTGTTTGTTTTATCTTTGGTTGCCCGTGGATTGTATACGGAGACTAATTTATGTTGTCGCCCGTAGGGCATGGATTAGTCCAAATCCGTATTTTCTTAGATTTGGTTTTTGGTTTGGGTTTAAGGATACGTTAGTCTCATTTGAGACTAAGATCAACTTAAACGTTTGTTAAGAATACGTTAGTCTAATTTTAGACTAAGATCAACTTAACGATTTGTTAAGGATACGTTAGTCTAATTTTAGACTAAGATCAACTTAACATGATCATTTAGATCCAACAAAAGAGCATTTGGACTCTATTGTTTTAGTTTATGGACTTTGCGGTCCAGTTTAAAGACGCCATAGTCTGTAAAGTTTAAGGACATCATAGTCCATGAGTTTAAGGACCCTACAGTCCGTAGTAGTTAAGAGACATCATAGTCTGCAAAGTTTAAGGACATCATAGTCCATGAGTTTAAGGACCCCACAGTCCGTGGTTTATTTGGTTGTCAGGACATGTCACCTCTCTGAAGACGTTGAAGAATTACAACGACAAATATCAGAGGAGTGAAGAGATGTACCCTTGAACCAATATTGGTTGGAAGATCTGTAGTCTAATTTGGGACTAAGATCAAAGATTTTTGTGAGCACATGGGCTCAATTGATCTGAATTAGGGATCTGTGGCCACTTTGGGCTCGGCCCATTTAATTAAGATGTTGAACATTTAACAATGCTGAGCATTGGTTTGGACTCTGACAATCTTTTCGCCTTATATTGAGTGTTGGGCACTCATTATAGCCCTGGGGCCTTTTTTATACAACAGTTTATGTTCTCTTAGCGCACACGTGAGGAACACGCGGTGCGCTTGGCGCTGAACGCCAGATCATGAGCGCAGAGCGCTTCTGTTAAGTAGCGCACACGTGAGGAGCACGTGGTGCGCTTGGCGCTGTGCGCCAAACTTTGGAGCGCTGGGGTGCTTCTGTTAAGTAGCGCACACGTGAGGAGAACGTGGCGCGCTTGGCGCTATGTGCCAGACTTTGGAGTGCTGGGGCGCTTCTGTTAAGTAGCGCACATGCGAGGAGCACTTGGCGCTGTGTGCCAGACTTTGGAGCGCTGGGGCGCTTCTGTTAAGTAGCGCACACATGAGGAGAACGTGGAGCGCTTAGCGTTGTGCGCCAGACTTAAGCACTGAGGGCTTCTGTAAATTTGGAGCGCTAAGGCACTGCAGCGCTAGATTTGGAGCGCTGTGCGCTAGATTTGGAGTGCTATGCGCTTCTTTTAATTAGAGCGCTAAGGCTCTTTTTAGGCGACTTTGCGCTCTGAGAATTAAGTTCTCTCTTATAAGAAACTTTGTCCCATGGGTTTAAGAACAAAGTTCTTATTTTATAGGAGATGTTTTCAATCTCTTATATTTTGGTGAAAGGCTTTGCCTTTATGGTTCTGTGATCCTAAGAGAATTGAATTATTCTCCCCCCTTTTTTATAGTGAGATATTATGATCTCTTTTGTGAGAGACAATTTGTCTTAAAGATCTATGATCTAGCATAAGAACTAAGTTCTTTTTCTGATGAGATTTTTTTATCTCTCTGTTTTTACCTTGAAGAAAGTTCTTCTTCTACCGAGAGCTTTCTCTTTGAAGTTTTTCAAAGTTTGGGAGGGGGGTCCTCTCTATGAGACTTGAAGTTTTGGGGCCTTTATATAGGGCAAGCTGATTTGTTGAATCAGTTAAAGAGATCTTTTCTCAAATAGATTTGGGGATTTCCTACCGTTGGATCTTTGATCCGAGGGCTTCTGATTGACAGAAGGCAATCTCTTGTTTTTAACAAGATTGGGAAATTTTTCCCCACACAGAATTTATTCTGTATTTTAGTGATTTTTAATCACCATTGGATCATTGATCCGACAGTGCTCTAATTTAAAGAGCAAAATCTTTTTGTTTGGAAAGATTCTGAAGAATATTTTCTTAACAGAATTTTATTCTGGTAACTTGATGATTTATCATCTTTGTTGGATCTTTGATCCAACGGTGGGGAACATTTAGTTCTAGTGCTAGCGCACTCATGCTTTGCACGTGAGCGCTGCTTCAGAGCGCTGGCGCTCTTAGCGCGAGCGCACCCGTGCTCTGCACGTGAGCGCTGCTTCAGAGCGCTGGCGCTCTTAGCGCGAGCGCACCCGTGCTCTGCACGTGAGCGCTGCTTGCTGGCGCTTTTATGAAGCGCTGCTTCATTTCAAATTTTGAAAATTTGAACAGAGCTTTGCTCCGATTGGGGGAAACAAATGCCCCCCCACCGTTGCGCTCACGTGGCTCACACGTGAGTGCAGCGGTGGCAGCATCTGCGCCCTTAGATCAACTTAGAACTTGAAACGGCTCTCGGTGCCTATAAATAGGACCCTTGGCCCTTTGAGATGATCTCTGTTCATCTCCTTACTTTTTTCTGAGAATTATTTCTCCTTCAGAGCATAGCTCTTCGTCTTAAGAATTTTCTTAGGTACAGAACTCTGTCAAAAATATACGTAAAGATTAAATCTTTCTAGGGTTTGTCCCATTAACAGAGCTTTGCTCTTTTCAAATCATATAGATTTTTAGGGTTTCTTAATAGAGCTTTGCTCTTCATAGATCTAAGGAGATCTTTCTTAGGGTTTCTTAACCCATTAACAGAGTTTTGCTCTTTTCAAATCATATAGATTTATTAATCTTTCATGAAAACTCTTAGAGTTTGTTCATAGATCTTGAAGATCTCGGGATTTTTTGATTCATTAAAAAAAACTTTGCTTTAAGTTTTCTGATGGGTTGTTCCATCATTTTACAGAGTATGGCTCTTCAAGATTTTTCTTGAGGAATTTTATTCCTCCCATCATCAGAGCTGACAGATGTCACTCTGTTGTAGAGCGCTGCTCTCAATGGGAGATTTATTCCTTGGCCCGAGGGGCCCTCATTAAATGAGAATCCTTTGAGGATTTCCTCATTTAATGACAGTCTCATCAAATGATGAGACTGTTTTACTAATAATGAGAATCATCTAGATTGTGTGGGTCCTCTTTGGCCCCTTTTTACTGTATTGCAGTGTGGTACGGATTTAAAGTACCAAGTACCGAACTTGACTTGTAGCATTGACGGCTAACTTTGTTCTCTTTCGCGCAGGTACCATGTCTTTCGATACTTCGTTTCCCTTTGTCCGTTCAGAAAGCGGGTTCCCTGCAGCGCCAGTAGACCGAGAAGTTTTCGCACTGATCAAGGATCACGACCCAGAGCGGAAGAATCTCCATTTATGGGGAACATGGTACAACCGGATTATCAGGGGTCGACGGAGCTTTTCTTGCGTGACACCCTCGAAACCTATTTCGGCGATCTCTTACGTCGACCCACCTTTAGTGAACTACATTGTGGAGGAGGTCAATTGGACTTCAGATGGTCTCCTTCAGCCTTCTTTGGCTGCGATACCCGTACAGCCTCCAATGGCGTTGGATATCTTGGGACGATGTATATGTCAAGGTGAGTCGCGCCCTTGGGGACAACCTTATAACATAGGATTAACTCCCCATCACCCAGCCGGATATTTGCAGTGGACCCGATACATTTTGTTCGCCAAGAGGTTGCAGTTGCTGAGGCTCGGGTTGTATCCCACGATTTACATTTCTCTCTTTCAGTACTCCACGCCTCCTACATGGTGGGTAAAAGCCTTTTTGGAACAATGGAACGTTCCAACTCACACCTTCTTTTTATTGGATCGGGAAGTCTCAATCTCTCTAGAGGAGTTCGCGGAGATCTCTGGCTTGCCTGTCAAAGGGGAGCATTATGAGGAACTACTCCCTCATGATTAGTACATCTTTGCTTCCAGGTTGGTGATGATGGGCCTTACCCCGGAAAATGCCATTCAACATTAATCCCCAAGTTTGATTAAGGTGTTGAATAACTACGAGGGCTTATTTCTTGAATCTGGGAGCCGTGGGGTTAATTTCACAGACTTCATCGCTCGTTTTCTCCGCCCAGAAGTCCTGTTGAAGGAAACCGCGAAATTCGCCAAACTTGACGATCCTTTTGGCTTAGGCTTGGGCAACCTGCCGACGGCGGAGGCGGATCAGAAGAGTTTCTTTCTCCCCGACACCCCGGTCGTCTCTTTTGCAGAGCTTGCGGCTCCTGGGATGGACGAAGAAGCATTCTTTTTGGGGTTTCTCGGGCTATGGCTAAGCTGGTTTGCGCTTTCGATGCACCCTCGCCGTATGAGGCCGTCCGTCTTTTACCCAGCTCACCGAATGGTTATTAGGGTGGAAGTGGCCGTCGGGGTCGCTGGGTTAGCCCATTTGTATTACGGCCTCAGCCTAGCGGCAGATACTGCCCAACCGGGGGTGCAGCCCGTAAACTTCTCGATGCATTATTTTACCTCGTGGCTCGAGTTGCATGTGCTTGGCGCATTTGAAGTTCACAAAAGGCCCTCCTTTTATGAAAGATATAACTTTCCTCGCCTGCTGCGGCTGGTTGACTCTTCCATTTTGGAACTGACTCCGCGAGAGGCTCGGGGCTTACTCTTTCGCCCGCGTACCGTCGGGGATGGCATGACCTTCGTTGATAAGGTCTTAGATATCGGTAAAGAATCCGCAAAGACGTTGCAGCCGCTGCGGGAAACCTTTAAAGACGGCGCCTCTACCTTGAAAGCTCGGGAGATTCTTCATCTATATTCAATCAGGTCGGGCTTTCTGATGTTTAGGCAGAATGATGCGGCGTTGTTTATGAGATACAACTCGCATCACTTCGCCCAACAATCTGGTTATAATCAGGGTGTTCCGCTTGAGGCCTTTCTAGCTGAGCCGATTGCCACAGAAGAAGGCATCCGCAACGTGCTACACCATTTCATGAGGCTCAACACCGGGTCTAACTTCCTTATCAGCGAGCCAAGCTGCATCCCGAAGGTGTTGAACATGTATGTGGCATGGTACCAGCACGCGATGGGTGCCGTCATCAGGGAGGAAAAGAAGTTGTTGCTTGATCGTAAGGGTGCAGCCCCTGCTGGTAATCCAGCTATTCCTTTGAAGCAACGGACCGTTGTTCGTCTTCCTTTGAGAGAGGTTGTTGCGGTTGTGGTACCACGTGAGATGCCCGAGCTGCCGCTACCCTGTGCACCCGTCGAAGTGGCCGCTGTGGCGTCTCCTGAGTCCGGCATGGGTACGGAAATTGGGACTCATCGCCCAAAGTTGCCCACCAAGCATAAGCTTGTGTTATCGGCTACCGGCGCTCGTCAGAAGAAAAAGAAGTCTATACTTTCTGCGGACGTTGTATTTGGCCAAGAGCCCCATGCTCCTTACAGCGAGGGTTTGAGCGAATATGGGACCAATAAAGGCTTATTCATGGCACCGGATGATACCGACCTCGAGGCTGCTATTGCAGCTTCCGAGCGATTAGCTAGCCACAAAGTAGGACCGGTCACCCTTGCACAATCAGGTAGACTTCAGTCGTATCTTTTCGTTATTATGTTTTTATTATCATGCTTTAACTGATACTTCTTCTTCAACAGGCATCTCCATTGAAGAAGCTCTCACGGCTTCTCTCAAGACTTTTGAAGAGGAGGAAAGGCTTCGTGCTTCCTTGGGCATTGGTACATTTCGACTCACTGTGCCTTCATTCCCATTTTTATGGGTAAACTAACTCTTCTTTTCCATCTTATTGCAGGGATTACCTTGACTCAGGTTATCCCAAGTGCAGTGCCGATCGCGAGTGGTGACGCGTCGACGCTTCCAAGGCCGGCTACCGAAGTCTCAGCTCCCCCAGTATTGCCGAAAGAGGCTTCACTTAAGCAACCGATGACGAACACCATAACGGCTCCAAAGGTATCTCCTGGCTCGGACAATGAAGTCTCTTTGGCGGAGATCTTAAGAAGATCAGCTCTCACGGCCCAGGCAGAAAGGAAGCGCATGAGGCGTGCAACAAAAGAACGTAACACCACCTTGGCTGTAGGTGCAGGATCGAGCGCTGCTTCCCCTGTCCCTATTTCTCCAGAGGGTGCTCTGGCCGCCCTGTCTACCGCTCATGGACAGGTGGTACGCGCGGCTAGGGAGGCAATTGAAGGGCCATCCCAAGGTAACGTAACACTGGGTCCTTTTATTAGAGTTTGATCTCCAGATTCTCATATATCGTATCTTGAAGGGCTAAGTCTTGGCGATGAGGCAGCGGGTGAGATAACGGCAACCGCTGAGCCTGAAATGGCTACTCTCTCTCAGGAGTTCGGGACTGCTCCAATTGCCGCTCTTTCCCCTTGCGGTTCCCTGCCATCACCCGGCAATGCGAGTGTCGCGACGGCTCTCGTAGAATCGGGAGATGAAGCCACTGGTGTCGAAACCCTTCCAATGGAGGAGAGCGAATGAGTCGCTGTGCCTAATGATTCTCTTGTCGCAGTTTCGATTGGCGATGTTCCCCTCCGAAGGACGGCGCGACGTAGGGAAGTCTCGCCTGAGATTCGGGGTAGATGCTAATTGGTGCTATCCGTCTACCTCTCCGAAGATGCCAAGTTGATTTATGGCACCATGTATCGAAGGTTTAAATAGACGCGTCCGATGTAGCAGACTTCGTCAGATTCCCCCTTACTTGAGGGGTTTTTGATTGTGGGGACGTTCTTCCCTGCAGGCGCAAGCCCCTGCAGTTAATTATGCTACCGCATTGCGGTAACCACTTTCTCCTTCTCCAGAAATTTCACTTCGTGTCGTGTGTGTTTATTTTGTGTTTGGTTGCCCGTGGATTGTATACGGAGACTGAGTTATGTCGTCGCCCGTAGGGCGTGGACTAGTCCAAATCCGTATTATCTTAGATTTGGGTTTTTGGGTTGGGTTTAAGGATACGTTAACCTCATTTGAGACTAAGATCAACTTAAACGTTTGTTAAGGATACGTTAATCTAAATTTAGACTAAGATCAACTTAACGGGACCGTTTTAGATCCAACAAGAGAGCAGTTTAAGGGGAGGCCCTGTTGTTTAGTTTAGTGACATTGCGGTCAATAGGTAGTTTAAGGACATTACGGTCCATAGATAGTTTAAGGACATTACGGTCCAATGTTAGTTTTAAGACGTTGCGGTCAATGTTAAGGACGTCGTAGTCCATGGATTTAAGGACTCCACAGTCCAATGTTAGTTTTAAGACATTACGGTCAAGGTTAAGGACGTCGTAGTCCATGGATTTAAGGACTCCACAGTCCAATGTTAGTTTTAAGACATCACGGTCAAGGTTAAGGACCTCATAGTCCGTGGATTCAAGGACTCCACATTCCAATGTTAGTTTTAAGACATCTCGGTCAAGGTTAAGGACCTCATAGTCCATGAGTTTAAGGACCCTACAGTCCGTATCAATGTGTGGTCATCGGGACCCGTCATCTCTTTGAAGACGTTGAGGAATTACAATGCCAAGTATCAAAGGAGTGAAGAGATGCACCCTTAAACCGAGGTAGATTAAATAGTCTTTGGCTTAATTTAGAACCAAGACCAATTAATCATATTATGAGCCCATTGGCTCAGTTAAGTCTGAATTGAGGACTTATGGCCAGCTTGGGCTAAGTCCAATCATGCTTAGGATATGGGCCCTCTGTTGGTCCATTGAAGGAGAGGCTTTGCCTCTGGAAACTTAGCCAATTGGGCTAAAGCTAGTGTTAAACACTAGAGACCAACAGTGTTGAACACTGGGAATGAGATTTGACAAACTGATGTTAAATGCCAAAAGATAATCAGTGTCACATACTAGCAGCAAGGCTTTCAAATTAGTGTTAAACACTAAAGCAGGTCAGTGTTAAACACTGGCCAGAGAGGTTTCAAGTTAGTGTTTAAACACTAAAGCAAATCAGTGTTAAACACTGGAAAGAGAGATTCCAAATTGATGGTAACCGAAATTTAATTTAGTGTTAAACACTAAGAAATTTAGTGTTAAACACTGCAAAACACTGCAAAGAGAGTTTTTTTAATTAGTGTTAAACACTAAAGCAAATCAGTGTTAAACACTGGACACAGAGATTTCGATTTGGTGTTAAATACTAAGGCAAGAGGGGTCACGTGGTACCACGTGAGAGCGCCTTCTCCTTATTTGTTCTGCCGAGAGTATTGAGTATTTTGGAGCATCACATGCTGTCACGTGATGGGCATTTAAGTGTTCGTCTGTTAGAGCTTCTGCTAGGGGTCACGTGGGGCACGTGAGGAGTTGTCTCAAAACCCTTCTCTGTGGACCTTTTCAGGGGTCACGTGGTAGCACGTGACCCTGTTTCCTTGCCTGTTTGAGGATGCGTTTATCTTTCTTTAAGAATTAGATTCTTCATGGGGTTAAACCCTAGCAATAAACTTCCTGTTTTCTTCTGAAGGATCATATTCTTAGATAGAGTTGAACTCTAACTTGTCTTCTGTGAGAATTGAATTCCAATACATGTGAGGAATTAGGTTCCTGTTATTTTACCAGATTTGAGTTCTTAACTACGGTTAAACCCTGGTTCTGTTCATTTGAAGGAATTAAATTCCTGTGACATAGGGTTAAACCCTAATTTTATTTTAAAGGAATTAAATTCCTATGAGAATTAAATTCTCAAACTTCCATTCCCTCCCTATGCTTTGGATCTGCATGGCAGGATCTCAACCCAATGAGAATTAAATTCTCAATTCAAGGGGAGATGTGCACTTTGCAGATCCTCCACTAAAGAGAGAACTAAGTTCTTCTTTTTAATATAAGAGTTAAACTCTTTCGAGAATTAAATTCTCCTTTTTTTCTCTTTAAAAGCTTTCCCTTTCTTACCTAGGGTTTTCTTTTGCAGAAGATTCAATTCTTCCAAAGTCTCAAGGCTCTCTCTCTTTCTTCTCTATCTCTCTGTATATCGATCTCTGTATATCTCTCTCTCTCTCTTTTTTTCTATCTTTTCTGGATCCTATTTATAGGAGAAGGAGCAGAATCAATTAGTTTTGGTGAATCATTCATTGAGGGATTTGATTTGTATTCGTTAGAGATTTGATTTGCATTCATTCATTTGGACCTTTGGATTATTAGGTGAATTTTATTCACCATTGGATTTTGAATCCAAAGATATTCCTTTGTTATTTCGGCTAGATTTTAAGGGGAAATCTTTCTAAGTTCAAGATTTTTCCATAGATAGGTGATATTTAATCACTTTTAAATCTTTAATCCAATCGTTTCCAAATAATCATTCTCCTTTGGAAAGATCTGGATGCTGTTCAGAATTTAATTCTGTTAAATAGATAGGCTTTGAAAGCCAGTAACGTGTGGCCACGTGACCCTTGGTCACGTGTGGCCACGTGACCCTTGGTCACGTGTGGCCACGTGACCCTCACGTGACCCCCTGGGACAAGTTTTCTTCTCCTTTCTGCGCTCTGTCTTCTAGCCGCTATTCAACCGTCACGTGCCAACACGTGACCCCTGGTCACGTGTGAGCATGTGATCCTTTCTGGAGCCTTTTCTTTGATTTAATCAAGGAGCCGAATTTGCCTTTGCCGCTGCTTTTACTCGTCACGTGCCAACACGTGACTGCTAGTCACGTGCTAGCACGTGATGCCTCTTCCGTAACATTCCTGATTTAAAATCAGGAAACAAATGCCCCCACAGCGTTGTTCTCACGTGTTTGCACGTGAGTGCAACGCTGTCACTTTTGTGACCGTTGGATTTCTCTAGGGATTTGGGGAGATGAAGCGTCTCCATCACATCCTATAAATACCTATGTCCTTTCAGAATAGCCTCCACTTTGCTCATCTTCTTCTCTTGCAAACTTTTCTGAGAATTTAATTCTCTTCTTCCAAAGCTTAGTTCTCTGCTTTGAAACCTTTTCAGAGTTTAACTCTATTCACAAAGACTCTTTTCCTCAGGTAATGTCCTTGATCAAGCGATGAAATTTCACATTCCTCTGGATTTTAAATCCAAAACAAGGGTTTTTACCCCTTTTTTAACAAAGAATCCATTTTTCTTCAAGCTTTTTGACCAAAGTATGAAACCATTTTAACCTTCAACAGTAGATCTCTTAGGGTTTAGATGATGATCCATGAAGTTTAACTCCATTCACAGGAAAAGTGTTTCTGGGAATTTTAATTCCCTTTTCTTACTAAGGAATTTGATTCCTATGAAGAACTCGGTTTCTTCACATGGAGACTTCCCAGGGTCTCTTTGCCCTAGGTTGTCCTTCTGTAATTAATGGAACAGAAGTTTGCAATGATATCTTCTGTGGGAATTTAATTCTCTTGATCCTGTTTGATTTGTTGTAGAATCCCAGGTAGATTTGTCTTCTAGGGGATGTGTAGGGCCACCCGCAATCCACTTTTTATTTCATGAGGGCATCCGTTTTGTCTTATTACAACTGCTCGGTTTCATTATTAATGAGCCGTCATCTTGATTCTGTGGGGCCCATGTGTTTTGTAGCCATTGGTCCCAGAAAAAGAGTCTGCTGTTGCTTTCTTCAACTAGTCTTCATGTTCATGCATGGATATATACATATTGCTGACTTTGCTTTTGACGGTCTTCTTTCATTCGATTTCAGGTGCGATGGCTTCTGCTCCGTGTATTCCCTTTACTCGCTCGGAGGCCGCTTTTCCTCAATCACCATCCGATGAGGAAGCGATAGCGATGATCCGGGCTCATGACCCGAACTGTACCAACTTGCTTCTATAGGGAACTTGGTACAACCATATTATCCAGGGTCGCCGGAGTTTCCTCTGCGCAATACCAACAGAGCCTACTTTCCCGTTTTTGCCGATGGACCCTTCGAGGACGGTCTTTGCTGTGGAGATGCCCAACTGGACTCCAACGGGGAGGCTCGAGCCTTCGACGACCGGTATCCCGAATCATCCGATCCCGGCTATAGACATTCTGGGGCGGCGCATTTGCCAGGGTGAGGCCCAACCATGGGGACAAATCTACAAGATAGGGCTCACCCCTCGACACCCTACGGGGTACCTTCTCTAGGCTCGTTACTTCCTGTCCGCCCATCGTGCGCGGCTACAGAAAGTAGGGCTTTACCAGGCGATATACGCGTCGCTCTTTCACTATCAATCCCCGCATGTTTGGTGGGTTAAGGCGTTCTTGAACCAGTGGAACCTTCCCACTAACACTTTCCTTTTAGGGGACCGCGAGGTCTCGATCTCTCTGGCAGAATTCTATGACATCTCGGAGTTGCCAATCAGGGGCAGTCTGTATGAGGAGTTGCTGCCCTCTGACGAGTACATCTTTGAGCCCGAGCCTGCTCCGGTTGATGGCCTGTCCGCTGAGAATGCCGTCCGCCACAAGCGTCCCAGTTTGATCAAGGCGCTAGGTATCTTCGATCGATTATTCACCGAATCCGAAGAGCAGGGTGTTACTTTCAAGAGCTTCATTGCTTGTTTCCTTCGTGAGGACGTTTTGTCGAAGACAGCCCCGAAGTTCGCCAACATTAGAGACCCCTTTGGGTTTGGTCCGAAGAAGCTGCCGACCACTGAATCGGATCTGCCACAGTATTACATCCCTATTATGTCGCCGACGTCTTTTGAATCCATTGCTGCTCCCGGCATGGATGAGGAGACGTTCTTCGTGGGGTTTGTTAGTGTCTGGCTCAGTTGGTTTGTCATCCCCATGCATCGTCGCTTTATGAGAGCTTCAGTTATCTACCCGGCTTATCGTATCGCTGAGGGGACACGGTTGGCCATCGGCATCCCGGCCTTGGCGCACCTGTATCATAGGTTGGGCACCGCAGCTAATACCTCTACTCCCGGCGTGGATGTAGTAAACTTTTCGCTTCATTATTTCACGTCCTGGGTCGAAATGCATGTGCTGGGGGCTTTCGCTATGCATCAGAGGCCCGCGTTTTACGACGCCTATCCCTTCCCGCGACTTATGCGATTGGTGGATGCTTCTGCCGCCGACACGACTCAATTCGGGGCTATTCGGGTGCTGATTTCTCCTCACGCCGCCGCTGACGGGCTGGTTTTTAATGATCGGGTCTTGTCTACTCCCTCAGGTCCAGTTCAACAACTCTGGGACCAGTCGAAAGACAACGTACCTTTTTTGAAGCCCCGGGAGGCCATGCACTTGTATACAATTAGACCGGGCTACTTGGTGTTTCGCCAGGACAGTGCAGCTCTTTTCATGCGGTATAACCCGCATCGATTCGCCCGACAGCTTGGATATGACTAGGGCGTTCCCTTTGAGGCTTTCATAGTTGTGCCGGTCCCTTCACTTGATGCCGTTCGCGATGCCGCACATCATTTCGTGAGGTTGAACACCGGCTCCCACTTTATGATCCCTGAAGCTGAGCATACGCCCCGGTGCGTGGGATCGTTCACGGGTTGGTATCTCCATCGAGTCAGCCCGATTATTCTTGAGGAAAGAAGAGTGCTTCTTGGTTATGATGCCCCTCCTCAGGTTCCGGGAGCTAAGCTGCGACCGAGAGCTCCTGTCCGCTTCCCTCTGAGGGAGATTGGTGCCGCGTTCATTCCGGGGGAGTCAGGGGTGGACCTTACTCCAACAGCTGGTATGCCTCTAGGTACCCGATCGCGGCGTAGACGGGCCCCGGTAGCAGCACCACCGCCTGCGGCAGCATTGCCTCCCGTGGCATCGACAATGGCGGTGTCATCCTCGGTTGTGGCACCAAGCGAGGGTAATAGGGACGATGGTGTTGAAGGCGACGTGGGTCGTCGCCGCACCAAAGCTCCGCGAGGAAAGAAACGGTCGTCTTCGGCGGCCGGTTCTGGATCTAAGAGGCGGAAGAGGGTGGCCACCAACCTACTTGATTCTTTAACGGAGTCGGAGTCCATACTTCCAGATGAGTCACTGGCCGTGCAAGAGTCGGACGCTGGTCTTCTTTTCCCGGGTTCGGCTGCCGAGGAGGCCGCACAATTGGCTGAGGCTATAAGACGTTCCCAAGATGAGTCCCAGAACGTCAGGGTTCCGAAGAAGCCATATCCTGCCGTAATCTTTTATGAAGACCCTTCATGGATTCGGCGGCGGTTCATTGGCCCTTTGGAGGAATGGGGAGAAAGGGCCCTGAAACAGGCCGCTTCGGAGGATGCTGCGGACGCGCTTTCCCTGTGGACCGGCGGCCATGAGTCTACCCTCGAAACTCGGCGAGCAAGCCTCTTTGAGAAGGAGCATCAGCTCGAAGAAGCCATACTGAAGGCTTCCCTGCGCATTGGTATGTTCTTATATTCCTTCGCAGTTCTTCAGATTGCTTATGCTTGTATATATATATATATATATATACTTATTTTGTGCGACTTGTGCAGAGTCTTCGGCGATGGGAGAGATCCCCACTGGCTTGCTGCAGCTAGAGCCTGTTGACATTTCCGATGCAGCCTTACTCGATGCGGATGGGGCCGACAATGCCATTCCCCTCGCAATAGAACCTCTGGTGGCGGCTCTTGATTCCAGGGTGCTCGCTCCTTTGGGAGAGGTTCCCTCGGTGGTCGTCGTCCTAATGACTTTACCCGAAGGCGGCCCAGAGGTTAAGATGGAGGTAGTCGGGACTACCCTCCCTTTGTTGGAGCCTGAGGTCACGACAGAGGCCGTTGAAGCTGCTATCCCTCCGGCTCAGAATGGGAGGAGTGTCGAAGGTAACCTTCCACGTTTTGAGCTAGTAATCTTTCTGTTACTTGAACTCTTTTGTCTTTTCAGAATTGCGTGGACTGGCGGCTTCCATTGTCGATCTGTCTCCTCGGCAATCCTTCCAGCGTCTTTTGGAACTGGCCGCTCCGCAGGCGATATCTCCTCAATGCATCGTCCTCTCATCTGGACAAGGTGAGTGTTGTTCATCACTTCTCATAGCATCGTTGTTATTTTGCGTATTGACATTGATGTTCTCTATAGCTATGGAGGCCGATGATGAGGTTGAGGTTCTCGAAGGGCCAGGGAAACCCTCAGCTCCTACTTGCATGACCGTAGGTAAGTGACATTCCGGTATAGCCTTACTTGTTCCTTTGTTTAAGAGCCTTACTAATATTTTTCAACTCTGAACAGCCTTGCCAGCTCCAATAGCGTTGGAATCGCGTGTCGTCATGCCGCCTGGCCCTTATGCTCTGCGAGCTTCAGAGCGCTTGGCCCAATTGAGTCTTATCTCCCTGTCGTCTTTGATCGAGGAGCTTCGTGCTGGCAGTGCGACCACAGCTGAAGCATTTGCTGCCGAGGCTAACGGTTCTCTTCCTTTTCTTGCCACCTACCATAGCGAAGAGGTGGTGCGAGTCTGGGTGGAATTCTGTCGGCAGGTGGAGGCTTGCTTGCACGCACTTGAAAGTTCCCATCTTTCCTCGGAGGTCATGGCTGCATAGGCGGACTTGCGGGGGCTGATAGCGCGGTGCGCGGCAAACATGACATCGTGTGAGAAGAGGCTCGGCCGTAAATTCTCGGAGAGGGAGCTGGCTTCTAAAGCACTGAGCGAGCTTCAGGCAAGTCTTACTGCCAAGGCCAACAAAGCGTATGAACTCTGGCAGGTGCTTCAAGAGTCTATCAGGGAGGTGGTGACTCTTGATAAAGCTTCCACGTTCACTCGTGAGAGGGTCGAGGCTCATAAGGCCACCGAGAAAGAGCTTGAAGGCCGGCTCGCTTCGTATCAGGCCCAGCAGGCTCAGGCGGAGGCCCGTCTTTTGACGATCTTAAATCATGAGGTCGTGGCCCAACAAAAGCAGGATGAGCTGACCAAATTGCTACATCGCCCGCCGGCTTAAAGACTTGTATCTTTTCCTTTCTTTTTTTCACATACTCATGGATGAGAGTATCTTCTTTTTGTTTCTTTCATGAATTGTACTTTGTATCCATTTTGGTTTTATGAATAAAAGATGCATTTTTCTTCTCAATGATGTGTCTCTTTCCATTGAATGTGTTTTGCGGACAATTTATCTTGATCTCTTTGCAGGGCAGCGATGGCTTAGGATTCAGGGTTAAAATCTGCTTCCTAAGACTTTTGTACTACATGAGCCACGAGGGTCTCATAAGGAGTTTTTTCTCCCTACGGGTCGAGAGGATCCCATAGGTGTAAGCTCTTCTTAAAAATCGTGAGGATTCTTAAGCGGGTTTTCCCTTGAGAGTCGTAAGGATCTCACAAGAGAGTTTTTCTTCCTTACAGGTCGTGAGGACCTGCAAGTGCTGGATGTGGTCACCCTTATCCGTGTTTCACGGGGTCAGGGGTTGCTCGAGGTATCGTAGTTTTAAAGACGTCGCGGTCAAGGTTAAGGACCTTATAGTCCGTGGATTTAAGGACTCCACAGTCCGATGTTAGTTTTAAGACATCACGGTCAAGGTTAAGGACATCATAGTCCATGGATTTTGGGACTCCACAGTCCGATGTTAGTTTTAAGACATCACGGTCAAGGTTAAGGATGTCATAGTCCGTGGATTTAGGGACTCCAAAGTCCGATGTTAGTTTTAAGACATCACGGTCAAGGTTAAGGATGTCATAGTCCGTGGATTTAGGGACTCCACAGTCCGATGTTAGTTTTAAGACATCACGGTCAAGGTTAAGGACGTCATAGTCCGTGGATTTAGGGACTCCACAGTCCGATGTTAGTTTTAAGACATCACGGTCAAGGTTAAGGACGTCATAGTCCGTGGATTTAGGGACTCCACAGTCCGATGTTAGTTTTAAGATATCACGGTCAAGGTTAAGGACATCATAGTCCGAGGATTTAAGGACTCCACAGTCCGATATTAGTTTTAAGACATCACGGTCAAGGTTAAGGACGTCATAGTCCGTGGATTTCAGGACTCCACGGTCCGATGTGTGGTTGCGGGGACCTGTCACCTCTTTGAAGACGTTGAGGAGTTACAACGCCAGGTATCAAAGGAGTAAAGAGATGTACCCCTAAACCAAGGTGGAATCAATATAGAATCAGGATGGTTGATCGTTAGTTTTAAGACATTACGGTCGAGGTTAAGGACATCATAGTCCGTGGATTTTAAGGACTCCACAGTCCGGTGTTTGCTCTAGATGCTTCACACGGGTTCACTGCCGTGCTTGGCGAGGACCAGGCTCCGCTCTGGGTGTTTTCCGTGGGGTCAAAGAGTGACGTTATCCGCGTTCCACGTAACCAGGAATTTTGCACTAGATGCTTCACATGGGTTCACTGCCGTGTTCGGCGAGGACTAGGCTCCGCTCTGGATGCTTCACACGGATTCACTGCCGTGCTCTGCGAGGACCAGGATCCGCTCTGGGCGTTCTCCACGGGGTCAAAGAGTGACGTTATCCGCGTTCCACGTAACCAGGAATTTTGCACTAGATGTTTCACACTGGTTCACTGCCGTGTTCGGCGAGGACTAGGCTCCGCTCTGGATGCTTCACACGGGTTCACTGCCGTGCTCTGCGAGGACCAGGATCCACTCTGGACGTTTTCCACGGGGTCAAAGAGTGACATTATCCGCGTTCCACGTAACCAGGAATTTTGCATTAGATGCTTCACACGGATTCACTGCCGTGTTCGGTAAGGACTAGGCTCCGCTCTGGATACTTCACATGGGTTCACTGCCGTGCTCTGCGAGGACCAGGATCCGCTCTGGACGTTTTCCACGGGGTCAAAGAATGACATTATCCGCGTTCCACGTAACCAGGAATTTACTCTAGATGCTTCACACGAGTTCACTGCCGTGTTCGGCGAGGACTAGGCTCCGCTCTGGATGCTTCACACGGGTTCACAGCCGTGCTCTGCGAGGACCAGGATCCGCTCTGGACGTTTTCCACGGTGTCAAAAAGTGACATTATCCGCGTTCCACGTAACCAGGAATTTGCTCTAGATGCTTCACACGGATTCACTGCCGTGTTCGGCGAGGACTAGGCTCTGCTCTGGATGCTTCACACGGGTTCACTGCCGTGCTCTGCGAGGACCAGGATCCGCTCTGGACGTTTTCCACGGGGTCAAAGAGTGACATTATCCGCGTTCCACGTAACCAAGAATTTTGCTGATTGTATCCGCATTTCACGGAATGGAGGTTTGACTGTTGGTGATATGTATATCGCCGAGCCATAGAACTAGGGGTTGCCGCTGCTCCGCTTTGTTTGAAGTTGTGTCCGTCGTTACGTGACGAGTGTTGGGATGATCTCTAGGTCGCTTGCGGCCCGTCGAGATTTAGCTTCTTTCTTTGATGAAACCTGGGGGGAAGTTTGATCACTTCTTTGTTTACGCCCTTGGATTGTATACAGGGTGTGATGGAACATCACCTGTGAGCATAAATTTTTTTTTTAATTTCTTTTTCCGCGATGCTCCATCATTTCAGCTTTTATATCGCGAAGGTCACGATTGCCCTATCATTTCGGCTATTTTTGGCGGTGCCCAATCATTTCGGCTATTTATTTATTTTCCACTCGCTGCTTTTTATTGCGAGTTTCCCCATCATTTCGGCTATTTATTTATTTTCTACTCGCTGCTTTTTATTGCGAGTTGCCCCATCATTTCGGCTATTTCGTATGCATGTGTGGCTTGCTGCCTTTTCGCTGCAAGCTTGGATTTTAGACCCCTCTTTCGGCATCAGCATCGCTACAACTGGGACGTTGCCAGGAGCGAATCATCATTTGCCTATGTCGATATTGAACAAAGGTGGCTTAGCAAACATGGTTAAGGATCCTGTCGACTAAGGCTTTTGACTTCATGAGCCGTAAGGGTCTCACAAAGGTATTTCTCCCTACAAGTCGTGAGGATCTTATAGGTGTATTTTCTCCTTGGGAATCGTGAGGATTCCTAAGTGCGTATCCTCTTGCAAGTCATAAGGATCTTACAAAAAGGTTTTCTCCTTATAAGTCGAGAGGACTTACAAGGGTTGTTTGCCGTATGAACATATCCCTAGCCACGGATGGGACTTGGTTGGGGAAGTGTTTATTCGTGCCCGTGGATTGTATACAAGGGTCAGTATTGAGCCACTTATAGGGCAATATCGAAGGTTTTGGGGGTTGCTTAAACACAGGTTTAGGTCTCTGTAACTTAAGGCTTTCAAATCTTATGAGCCGTGAGGGTCCCATAAGAGAGTTCTCCTTACGAGTCGTGAGGATCTCGCAAGTGTAATTTCTCCTTAGGAATCGTGAGGACTCCTAAGTGTGCTACTCCCTTACGAGTCATAAGGATCTCACGCGGGTGGTTTCTCCTTATAAGGTCGTGAGGGCCCTGTAAGTGTCTTTTAACGAGGTTGCGCCCTTTCGGGTTTTCACAAACACTCGCCGGTAGCCCTGCCTTTTTTTTTTACTCACGGAGCCCTTTCGGGTTTTCATCCGTGCCCGTTCTGCTTATGGACATAACGTTTTCTTTTCTTTTCTTTTTATTCTTTTTATTTTCTAACGAGGTTGCGCCCTTTCGGGTTTTCACAAGACTCGCCGATAGCCCTGCTGTTTTTACTCACGGAGCCCTTTCGGGTTTTCATCCGTGCCCATTTTGCTTATGGACATACCGTTTTCTTTTTTTATTTATTTTAGTATCAGTTTTGGGATGCTGCGATCCACCGTAGTTTATCGACATCTCGGTCAACAGCTAATTTTAGGATATCGTGGTCCATTATTAGTTTAAGGACGTTTCGGTCCGTTATTAGTTTAAGGACATTTCGGTCCGTTATTAATTTAAGGACATTTCGGTCCGCCGTTAGTTTAAGGACGTTTCGGTCCGTCGTTAGTTTAAGGACATTTCGGTCCGTTATTTGAAGAAGGCCGGTTACTACTCAGAGTTCAAGCTTAGGACGATAGCAAGCGGACATAGTCGTCGTTATCTATCATTGACCTAGGCCTTAACCCGTTAAGCGTGGTATTTCTTCAGGAAACGACCGTTTATTGGCCTGAAAGGTCTTTCACCATGCATATCCATAAGTAGGTACGCTCTGCCCTGGTAGACCTTGTCTATGATGTACGGGCCTTCATAGTTTGGCTCAAATTTTCCACGCTTGGCACGATTGGGGATCATAGGTCTTTTGACCACTAGCACGAGTTCGCCTTGGCGGAATGTCCTTGGCCTGGTCAATCATTCGTACGAGCGCGTCATCTTTGCTTTGTAGGCCTCCAGATTTTGTTGTGCTATGAGCCGGGTTTCATCAAGGGCATCAAGCTCCTCAAGCCGAAGGTGAGCGTTTTCTTCGTCCGTCAGCTCGTAGTGGACCGCCGTACGTAGAGAGGGTAACTCTATCTCGAGGGAGAGTACTGCTTCTGTACCAAATACCAATGCGTATGGCGTTGTGTTCGTGGCCGTCCTGAACGTAGTTCGATACGCCCAAAGAGCCTCTTGCAGTCTCTCATGCCAGTCCTTCTTGTTTCGGGACACCGTCTTCTTTACGATCTTTGTCAAGGTTTTGTTAAAAGTCTCAGCTAGACCGTTAGCTCGCGGATTGTAAATTGAAGAATATCTCCAGTCTATATTATGTTGTTGCGCGAAGCGACTGATCTTGTGGCTTCTGTAGGCTAGCCCGTTATTGGAGATGATCCGTCTTGGCGTTCCAAACCGATATATGACGTGCGTCTTGAAGAAATAGAGGATATTCTCCGTCTTCACTTCCCTCAACGGTACTGCTTCTGCCCATTTGGAGAAGTAATCAGTCGTCGCCAGGATAAAACGATGTCCCCTGGATGACGCTGGTTCGATGGGGCCGATGACGTCAGTTCCCCACATTTCGAATGGCCAGCTAGACATCGTCGGATGTAGTGGATTCGGATGTTGGTGGATAAAGTCCCCATGAATCTGACACGAGTGGCATTGCTTCGCATACTCGAGGCAGTTCTGGATCATCATGGGCCAATAATAACCCATTCGTTTGATCTTCAATTTCATCTTCGGGCCTGCTTGGTGAGAACCACAGAGTCCGTCGTGAACTTCCTGAATGACCCTTTTCGCTTCGACAGGTCCCAGGCATCTCAACCACAAAGAATCGAACGATCTTTTATACAGAGTATCGTTGACGAAGGCGAAAGACAGAGCTCGTTTCACGAGCTGATGTCTTGAAGATGCTTCCTCGGGCATTCGGTGGGACTTAAAGTAGTCTATGAAGACCTCCTTCCAGTCCTCAGCCTTCTCACGGTCTTTTATTTGTGGGGTTATCTGCTCAGTCACTCCCTTCTCTTCGGACGATTCCGGAGATATTTCTGCTGAGGCAAGCATCCGACGGCTTTGCACCACGATTTTAACGTCATTAAGATTCTCGTCAGCCGGTTCTTTAGCGAGCTTGGCCAACGCGTCTGCTTTGCTGTTTTCCGCGCGTGGTATGCTTTCCAGAGTATAGGAGGGAATTTGGGTCAACAGTTGTCGCACCTTTTCACTATATTTCACCAACTCCAGTTTCCACGTTTGGTAGTCGCCGTTTACTTGACTAACGACTAGTTGGGAATCCCCGTATATGAGGAGGTTTTCGATTCCCATGCCGATGGCGATCTCGAGGCCTGCTATCAAAGCTTCGTATTCGGCTTCATTGTTCGTTCTTGGTTCTGTTAAGGAGAAAGCGAAGCGCATCATCCCTCCCTGTGGAGTTACAAAGACGAGTCCTACTCCCGATTTAATTATAGGGGTACTTTGTTTGCGCTTCTTCGCGGAAGATGCTCCATCGAAATAAAGCTCCCATCGGGTATTACCCCCGTCGATCGCATCAAACGCACATTCGTTTGGAAAATCGCAATTCAGAGGAGAACCGGCAGGTACTAGATGCTCAGCAAGGAAGTCGGCGATAGCTTGGCCTTTCACTGCCTTAAGAGGCTGATAGGTTATTGAAAACTCCATTAGGAGCAGGGCCCATTTAGCGAGTCTCCCTGTCAATATGGCCTTTGACATTAGATATTTAAGGGGGTCCACCTTCGAGATGAGACGGACTTCGTGCGCCAATGCATAATGCCTGAGCTTTGTTATCGTGAAGATTAACGCCAAGCAATGTTTTTCAATAGGGGAGTAGTTGCTTTCTGCCCCCAGTAGGACTCGACTCAGATAGTAGAGCGCTCTCTCCTATCCTTGGTCGTTTTCTTGCGCCCATAATGCGCCTAAGGACCCTTCGAGGGCTGTTGTATATAAGATAAGGGGCTTTCCCTTAACCGGAGCAGCCAGCACCGGCGGGTTCTGCAGGTATTACTTGATTTCATCTAGCGCGCTCTGGCATTTTCGGTCCCAGACGAACGGAGTTCCCTTCTTCATCAGGTGACTGTAGGGACGGCACTTGCCTGACAGGTTGGCGATAAATCGCCGGATGTACGCGAGCTTCCCTTGGAGAGACCGCAGCTGTTTGAGAGTCCTTGGCGGTGGTATTTCCATGATCGCCTTGATCTTAGATGGATCTATTTCGATACCTCGGAGTCGGATGATGAATCCCAGGAATTTACCCGAGGAGACTCCGAACGCGCATTTGAGGGGATTCATCTTCAAATTATATTGCCGAAGGCGTTGAAGTACGGTCTTCAGATGCTCTAAATGCTCTTCATATGACATGCTTTTTACTACGAGGTCGTCGATGTAGCACTCGACGATTTCGTGCATGAGATCATCAAAGATATTTGTCATGGCCCTCTGATAGGTGGCACCGGCATTTTTTAATCCGAAGTGCATGACTTTGTAGCAGAATATACCCAGAGGAGTCCGGAAAGCGGTGTGCTTCTGGTCTTCGGGATGCATCTTTATCTGATTATACCCTGATGAACCGTCCATGAAAGAGAAAACCTCGTGAGTGGACGTGTTATGTATCATCAGCTCGGTTACCGGTACTGGGAAATCGTCTTTCGGGCAAGCTTTATTGAGATCCCTGAAGTCCACGCATATGCGCACCGTCCCATTTTTCTTCATTACCGGGACGATGTTGGCGATCCAGTCAGGATATTGGACTTCTTGGATAAATCCAGAATCGATCAGCTTCTTGACTTCGGCGTTGATGCTCATCTCAAGCTCGAGCCGCATCCTTCTCGGCGCCTGCTTGACTGACTTGATATCCGGGGATATTGCTAATTTATGCACAGCAATCTCTGGATCTAATCCTGGCATCTCGGAATAGTTCCACGCGAAGCAATCTCTATGCTGTAGAAGCATGTCCTTTAACGCAGCCATCCTTTCTTCAGATAGCAGCTCACTGACAAATGTAGGTCGCGGGTCACTTGTCGTTCCCAAATCAATCTTCTTGAGGTTATCTGCAGTAGTGTGTATTCCATCTTCCAGCTCTTTCGGTGCCGGTGGAAATTCTGAGATTACTTCGTCGTCATCGTTTTCGAAGCACCAAGGGAACTCATCTATGTCCTCTGGCCCTTCTCTTAATATTGTAATCATGTGACAGGTGCGAATCTGCTTCCATGATCGATGTGGATCTAGTTCTGCTCTTGCGGCTTTGGGTTCGTGCTTTTGTGGCGGCGTTACCCTCCAGCTGCTGGATAAAGCAAACCTGCCTTGCTGGTACTGGTCTTCGACCCAGTTCTTGAAGGTAAAGCAGTCTTCGATAGGGTGTCCTATGGCTCGATGATAAGAGCAATAGCCCGGATGAGAAACTTTGTTAGATTGCTCAGGGTGTTTAGACTCCGGAAGCGCGATCATTTGATGTTTTATGGCGAGCTCGAGTAACTTCTTCGTCTTGTCACGGGGGAAGGAATACACTCGACTCATCTTCTTTATGAGGGACAAATCCGAACCACGGAATGCCTGATCACATGACTCTCTAATCCTGTGTCGTTGTTGTCGGCTCCTCTTTCCGCTTCTTAACCTACTTCTGCCTCTGCGTCGGGCCTTTTGTACAACGGGTTGACAGGGAGGAGCATCTTCGTCTTTTGCGGCCTGTTGAAACAGACGTTGCGTCCTGGCCTTCTCGTAGATGGCCATCTCGCGGTTGTGGTCTTCCCGAGCTTTTTGACCTGCTTTCCTGATAAGCTTGTCCACTTGTTCTTCAACTGATGGACTCGGCACCTCGCTCGCGAGATCCAGTTTTGACGAGGGGTTAGCATCTCCCGACAGGGTGTCCTCCTCCTCATCGAAGTTATATATAGCGTAGCTGCCGTGGACTCGCTCCCATTTCTCGGATCTCACATATCCAAGTCCAAGTGTTTCCATTCTCCCGTTGGGCAATTTGCGCTGAGTCCCAGGGACCTCCCAAATCCTGTTGTAGAACCGAGCTTGTCGAACAGTCTGTTTTAAGGGTACTCCTTGGCGCTTCAATAGCCTCTTTAGTCCATTTGTGTAGTATCTGGGCAAGCGGATGGGTTGGAGCCTGTCGAGTGTAGAATCCGCGCCATGCCAGATTTCTTTCTCCACTCTTGCTTCCGTGGATTGGTAGAATAGGATCGCCTTTTCATCCTTTCACCCGGGAGGGACGTAAAATGTCTGCAGGTCCTGCACATTGTAAGCTTGAAGTGCGTCGAGATCCTTATAGTGTTCCCGCGGCACCATGGTGATTTGCAAACTCTGATCATCGCTAGGGGATGCTCGTATTGACGGCCGACTGGAGAACACGGCATTAACCACATATTTCGAGTCGCTTCCGAAGATCAACATGGGGGCGGACGGTCCCGGGTTGCTGCATCGAGACGGCCCAGCGTAAACTATCTCTTCTTCTTCTTCGATATCGCTCCCGAAAACAGGGATGGTGGCGACGGCTTTGTTCTCCTGCTTGGGACACTTTTCTGTATCCTCGAAGTCTGGCAAAAATTACTTTGCATCTTCGTACTTGCGGACTTCGTTCACGGAGAATGGGTTCAGCTCACCAGTTACGGTATACTCAAAACCATCCTTGAAGTACTTCATACACTGATGCTGTGTAGAAGGGATGATGTTGTACTCGTGTAACCAAGGACGACCGAGCAAGGCGTTGTAGCAGGTCTTGGCGTCAATGACGTGAAACTTGATGTCCGTGACGAGCAGTCCGAAGCGTAATGTTAGTATTACAGATCCGAGAGTCCGTGATGACTGGGAGTCGAAACCGGAGATGGTAATTTTGTCACGAGCGAGATGCTGTTCGCTCATGCAGATTTCCTTCAACACCCGAACATTAAGGAGATTGACGGAGGATCCATTATCCACCAGGATCTTGCTTATCTTGATATCATGGCAGTATCCAGAGATATATAGAGGACGGTTGTGGTCGCTCGTCCCGAGGAGAAGGTCTTCATCACCGAAAGTGATGTCGGCCATGTGCACTTCTTCCAGTTCATCCTTCATCCTTTCTGCGGCGAGGCAGGCTTGGAACTGCTCGGGTTCTTGTAACGCCTTAATTAATGAATCTCGTGCTTCTTTGGATAACAAGAGGGCATCGAGAATGCTGAGCTGAGAAGGTAGCTTCCTTAGGTGCGCTAGGATGTTGTAGTCCACCTTACCCTTCCTGGGAGGGTCCTTGGCAGTCAGCTCTTTCATGACTTGGTCATCTAAGGCGATATCCCCCGTGACCTTTTCCTTTCCCTTATCTTTTCTATTTGCGGGCCCGAGATTCTTTTCCGGGAGCGTGCGATTGCGCAGCTGAATGTTCTCGCAGGCCTCTGGTTCTTCCTCTTTCCCTAAGATGGACTCTTTAAAGAGAGGGCCCAAAGCCATTTCCTCATCAGAGTCGCTCCCAAAGGTGAGAACTTGTGATCCTCCGGCATCGACCATGTAACAGCTGCCGGTAGTTCTTTTGTGCCTGTCGGTTGTACTTCTTCGCTCCCGACGAGTTCTGCGTTTCATGCGCTTAAAATGCTGCCGGTGAGCAACATATCCCTGCCACCATGTCCTAAAAGCGTCGCACTCCTCCGTAGGGTGTGATATTTTCCGATGATATGAGCAATAATTGGGATGCCTCTCCGCCCCATCGAACGCGTTCTCTTCCGAGGGCGGTAGCTTCATCCCCATTGACATGGCTTTGGCGAACCTCTTTCTCATCTTGTACTTGTTTTTATTCGCATCGGATGTCTTTTGATCTGACGGGAGTGCTTCGATTCTTTCGTTTAGTCGCCTGCGCTTGGCTCCTTCCGATGCAGCCATCTCACGCTCCTGATCGGCTTTACTCTTCAAATGAATCTCGTCTAGAAAGGCGTCGATCATTCCCTCTGTTGGCCATACAAGTTCTGGCTCAGGCTGTGCTCCCAGTTTCTCAGTGCCAGGAGTTTTCTCATCTTCCGAGTGGGAAATCATATGACAACTCGCCACATATCTCTCGGATTCATTCGATGAGCTCTCTCCATCATCTTCCTCCTGAAAGACGTGGTTGAGGAACTCTTGCAGTGTGACGGGAGTCCGCGCCTTTTGATTGTACTCCTCCAGCGCGTCAATCTGTTTCTGCAAATCCATGCGCTTGTCTCCAGGGTTCATGGGCTTTTCGGATTTCTTCTTCTTTTTCTTCGAAGATTTTGATGATTGGGTGTGAGTACTTGGGTCATCACCGCCGATCTTTGTAGTTGGACGCGGCTTCAGCATCCCTTCAATGATTTGAGGTTCAAGTGGGTTCTTCCATTCAACCGCCGGGCACGCATGAAGATCCCCCAGCATTCTTTTGGTTTTAGCTGATAGCACGACCTCCCATGGAGCTTCTTCAATGAAAGAACAGGTTGCCCCCGGTGTGTCTGCTTTCTTAGGAGTATGCGGCTGTGGCGGGTTCACCTTCCACTTTTCGGACAGCGCAAACTTTCCCTGGAGGTATTGATCCTCAATCCATCTCTTGAAGACGAAGCAATCCTCAATCGGGTGGCTTACCGTTTGATGGTAAGGGCAATAATTGGGGTTATTCACCTCAGTGGGTTGTGGCGGTCGCCTTGGATTTGGCAAGTTTATAAGTCTGTTGCGTACTGCCAGCTCGAATAACCGTTTTGTCTTATCCCGCGGGAACGAGTAGGGGCGCTTCATCTTCTCATTATAATACCAGCGTCTTTCTTCCAGTTGATCCGCCAGCTTTGGGGCACTGGGTTGCTGCTGAGCATTCGGGACGAAGGTTGCCTTCCCTTTACCCTTGTCACTCCGAGGCTCCGACTTCGGGGGAGACGGTCTGTGACCCATCTGGTCCATCTGGGCCAACTTGTCGATTAAAGCCTGGAACGTGGTTGGCTTAAAGAACATCATGAACTGGGAGATAGTTGCATGAGGGTCTAGGGTTCCCACGAACATGCCCACTGCGGGCGCTTCCTCAATGCGTTGCTCGCATTTCGACCACAAATTTCGCCAGCGTATAGCATACTAGACCCACGTTTCGCCTGGTTTCACCCTGGCGTTAATTAATGCTGTTATTGGAGTGCGTTCTCTGGCGCTTGCGAATCGCTGAGTGAATAGCAACTCCATTTCAGCGAACGTCTTGATAGAATCGTTCGGGAGTTCCGAATACCATTCGAACGTTGTTTCTGATAAGCTGCCCACGAACTGGTGAAGCAACAGTTTATCGTCACCGCCGGTGTTACCGCAAAGGGCCCTGAACTGGGCAACATGTTGGTGGGGATTGCCGGTCCCCTTATACATGTGGAATTTTGGTATTGTATAACCCGGCGGATATTTGATTTGGTCGTACCAACTCGGATATGGCCGCCCCGTTTTTACAACTTGACCAGCTACCTCAGTCGCATGATGAACCCGGATTTGCTGGGCTATATAGTCGTCCAAGTCAGCCTTAGAGATTGTCTCCTCCTTGGCCGTTGAGAGAGTCGGTGGTAAATTTGACGTTTCTCCCCTGTCGTCTTCAAAGACGATCGGAGGATCCTCAGCAGGTGGGTCTTGTTGGATCATCATTCCCACCATGTCCTGGAATAAGTGGGCTATTTGCTTTATGTTGGCCGCTTGTTCCAATATCCTCCGGAGGAAATCGGCGTCGGTTTCCTGTTCTTGTTGCTGATCCGAGGACGTTTCGAGGGTTTCTTTTGGCCCAGTGAGTGCGGCCATAGCGTTCATCATCTCTTGGAGCTTTTGCTGCTGCTCCTGCGCTTTGGTCACTGACCGCGTGTGCGGTCTATGGCCTGTTGATATGCGGCTGTCTTCTTTCCCCGACGCCATGTATACAGTGTGGACCATCCTGCCCCCAGCCTTAGGGCGTCTGGGCTCAGCGCTTTTAGCTTTCGTTGCAGGCCTGGGGATCTTCTCTGGCCTCTTCTTCTTATGAGCAGTGGAAGTTGAGGGGGCCGTTGAAGTGGGCACCCAGACAGCTTTTCGTGGCTTAGCCTGGTGACTGACTTCCTGTTGGATTTTCAGCTTCTTGTGTTGGCGGGAGAAATTTGGATCGATCACCGAGTCTCGGGTCTGCCGCCAGACTTTATAGATTTTAGAAGACAGCCGTTGAGGAGATTGGGGCTGTTCTGACTTTATTTCCGCGGCCTTTTTCAGCGGAGGGGGAGACCTTTTTAGCACCGCGGTAGGAGAATTCCTACGCACCTTATTTAGCATCTCAAAGCCGTTCCCAGTTGGAACAGCAGCATTAACTTCTGCCATCAGGGCTGGAGAAGTTAGCCCAGGAGGGGATTTGCCTCCGGCCTTCCTTACTCGGCGCCAGTAACGACGTCGAGCGTGTCGTGCTGATGGAGTCGGCTCGGTGAGGGTGATAGCTTCGTCTTACCCCTGTGTAGGTGGGGGGTCGCTGCTGGTGTCAGCCTGTTAAAGACCGATGTCCTTTGGGTAGCAGGAGCAGGAGCTGGAACAGCCAATCTTGTAAAGACCGACTCTTTCGTAGGAGAAGCCGCCTTGACGACTTCAGAAGCAGGGACGCTTATCCTCTTCGGAATAATCTTATTTGGGATTGCAAGCTTCATTGTGGGCCCAGAGGAATTTTGGCCTAGTTTGGCGAAGACCGAGGAGCTGGACGACCCGCTGAGAGGGGCCGTGGGAGTAGCAAGTAGATCAAAGACCGACTTCTTTGACGCTTCCGGTACGGGCATTGGGATGTTAATGTTCACCGGCGGGAGCATGGTCCCAAAGAATAGACCGGTGATAGCTTGAGTCACTTGCTCCACAGGCATAGTGAATAGGGAAGCAGCTTGCGGTCCATATGCTACACCTCCAGGTGAGGCGGAGCGTCGGTTGCATTTGCAGTTCGAGCAGTTGAACGCCATTGATCCTTTGTTTTTTGCAGCAAACGAAACACCAAATCTTAGTACTTCGAAACCCAAGGGCAACCATTAGCGAACCGCAATTGGTTCGCGAATCACGACACACGAAGTGTGGAGTGGAAAAGGAAAAGGTCCCACCGGGCGTGCCAGAATCTGTTTCCTTCCGAAGGACGGCGCGACGCAGGGACGTCTCGCCTGAGATTCGGGGCAGATGCTAATTGGTGCTATCCGTCTACCTCTCCGAAGATGCCAAGTTGATTTATGGCACCATGTATCGAAGGTTTAAACGGATGCGTCCGATGTAGCAGACTTCGTCAGATTCCCCCTCGCTTGAGGGGTTTTTGATTGTGGGGACGCTTTTCCCTGCAGGCGCAAGCCCCTGCAGTTAATTACGCTACCGCATTGCGGGAACCACTTTCTCCTTCTCCAGAAATTTCATTTCGTGTCGTGTGTGTTTATTTTGTGTTTGGTTGCCCGTGGATTGTATACGGAGACTGAGTTATGTCGTCGCCCGTAGGGCGTGGACTAGTCCAAATCCGTTTTGTCTTAGATTTGGGTTTTGGGGTTGGGTTTAAGGATACGTTAGCCTCATTTGAGACTAAGATCAACTTAAACGTTTGCTAAGGATACGTTAATCTAAATTTAGACTAAGATCAACTTAACGGGACCGTTTTAGATCCAACAAGAGAGCAGTTTAAGGGGAGGCCCTGTTGTTTAGTTTAGTGATATTGCGGTCAATAGGTAGTTTAACGACATTACGGTCCATAGATAGTTTAAGGACATTACGGTCCAATATTAGTTTTAAGACGTTGCGGTCAAGGTTAAGGACGTCGTAGTCCGTAGATTTAAGGACTCCACAGTCCAATGTTAGTTTTAAGACATCACAGCCAAGATTAAGGACGTCGTAGTCCGTGGATTTAAGGACTCCACAGTCCAATGTTAGTTTTTAGACATCACGGTCAAGGTTAAGGACCTCATAGTCCGTGGATTCAAGGACTCCACAATCCAATGTTAGTTTTAAGACATCTCGGTCAAGGTTAAGGACCTCATAGTCCATGAGTTTAAGGACCCCACAGTCCGTATCAATGTGTGGTCATCGGGACCCGTCACCTCTTTGAAGACGTTGAGGAATTACAACGCCAAGTATCAAAGGAGTGAAGAGATGCACCCTTAAACCGAGGTAGATTAAATAGTCTTTGGCTTAATTTAGAACCAAGACCAATTAATCATATTATGAGCCCATTGGCTCAATTAAGTCTGAATTGAGGACTTATGGCCAGCTTGGGCTAAGTCCAATCATGCTTAGGATATGGGCCCTCTGTTGGTCCATTGAAGGAGAGGCTTTGCCTCTGGAAACTTAGCCAATTGGGCTAAAACTAGTGTTAAACACTAGAGACCAACAGTGTTGAACACTGGGAATGAGATTTGACAAACTGATGTTAAACGCCAAAAGATAATCAGTGTCACATACTAGCAGCAAGGCTTTCAAATTAGTGTTAAACTCTAAAGCAGGTCAGTGTTAAACACTGGCCAGAGAGGTTTCAAGTTAGTGTTTAAACACTAAAGCAAATCAGTGTTAAACATTGGAAAGAGAGATTCCAAATTGATGGTAACCGAAATTTAATTTAGTGTTAAACACTAAGAAATTTAGTGTTAAACACTGCAAAGAGAGTTTTTTAATTAGTGTTAAACACTAAAGCAAATCAGTGTTAAACACTGGACACAGAGATTTCGATTTGGTGTTAAATACTAAGGCAAGAGGGGTCACGTGGTACCACGTGAGAGCGCCTTCTCCTTATTTGTTCTGCCGAGAGTATTGAGTATTTTGGAGCGTCACATGCTGTCACGTGATGGGCATTTAAGTGTTCGTCTGTTAGAGCTTCTGCTAGGGGTCACGTGGGGCACGTGAGGAGTTGTCTCAAAACCCTTCTCTGTGGACCTTTTCAGGGGTCACGTGGTAGCACGTGACCCTGTTTCCTTGCCTGTTTGAGGATGCGTTTATCTTTCTTTAAGAATTAGATTCTTCATGGGGTTAAACCCTAGCAATAAACTTCCTGTTTTCTTCTGAAGGATCATATTCTTAGATAGAGTTGAACTCTAACTTGTCTTCTGTGAGAATTGAATTCCCATACATGTGAGGAATTAGGTTCCTGTTATTTTACCATATTTGAGTTCTTAACTACGGTTAAACCCTGGTTCTGTTCATTTGAAGGAATTAAATTCCTATGACATAGGGTTAAACCCTAATTTTATTTTAAAGGAATTAAATTCCTATGAGAATTAAATTCTCAAACTTCCATTCCCTCCCTATGCTTTGGATCTGCATGGCAGGATCTCAACCCAATGAGAATTAAATTCTCAATTCAAGGGGAGATGCGCACTTTGCAGATCCTCCACTAAAGAGAGAACTAAGTTCTTCTTTTTAATATAAGAGTTAAACTCTTTTGAGAATTAAATTCTCCTTTTTTTCTCTTTAAAAGCTTTCCCTTTCTTACCTAGGGTTTTCTTTTGCAGAAGATCCAATTCTTCCAAAGTCTCAAGGCTCTCTCTCTTTCTTCTCTATCTCTCTGTATATCGATCTCTGTATCTCTCTCTCCCCCTTTTTTTCTATCTTTTCTGGCTCCTATTTATAGGAGAAGGAGCAGAATCAATTAGTTTTGGTGAATCATTCATTGAGGGATTTGATTTGTATTCGTTAGAGATTTGATTTGCATCCATTCATTTGGACCTTTGGATTATTAGGTGAATTTTATTCACCATTGGATTTTGAATCCAAAGATATTCCTTTGTTATTTCGGCTAGATTTTAAGGGGAAATCTTTCCAAGTTCAAGATTTTTCCATAGATAGGTGATATTTAATCACCTTTAAATCTTTAATCCAATCGTTTCCAAATAATCATTCTCCTTTGGAAAGATCTGAATGCTGTTCAGAATTTAATTCTGTTAAATAGATAGGCTTTGAAAGCTGGTCACGTGTGGCCACGTGACCCTTGGTCACGTGTGGCCACGTGACCCCCCTGGGACAAGTTTTCTTCTCCTTTCTGCGCTCTGTCTTCTAGCCGCTATTCAACCGTCACGTGCCAACACGTGACCCCTGGTCACGTGTGAGCATGTGACCCTTTCTGGAGCCTTTTTTTTTATTTAATCAAGGAGCCGAATTTGCCTTTGCCGCTGCTTTTACTCGTCACGTGCCAACACGTGACTGCTGGTCACGTGCTAGCACGTGGTGCTTCTTCCGTAACTTTCCTGATTTTAAATCAGGAAACAGTCGACGCATCAGGTAGATTTTGAGTCACTGTTTTCCTTTTTTATTCCACAATCCCTTTCAATCCCTTCTGACGACATTTCTTTTGTTTCTAATGCAGGCGTTGTGATCATTGAGGTCGTGCCACCCGAAGAAGCATCGCCGATTATCGTTCTGGCGGTCGCCGACCCTTCGTCTTCTCTCGCGTCCTCTCAAATGCTGGAAGGTATGGGTTTGTAATTTAATTTAAATTGAGGATAGCGCCTTTCGTGTACTGACCATGTATCATTGTAACCTTGCAGGAGTTCTCTTTGATCATTTGTATCAAGTGCTGAACCCGCACTTCTCCTTCCAGTCGGAAATTAGTTTGGCTGCTGGTGCAGGTAAGTATCTTTTCTAACCGACATCTTTTCTTTTCTTTAATGGATGACCCTGCCGTTGCTAACCGTAAACTGATTACATCACTGCAAATTGAAGGAGGGGACGAGAGAATTGTCGCGCCACCAGTACTCTCAGCTCTGCCACCTGTTGTAGCCGGTATAGTAGCCTTCACCGTCCTTGCATCTTTTTTGTCTCTTAAACCGATGTCTGACTATAATTTGTTTTTGTAGCAATCACACCGACTTCAGCTCCCTTCGAGTCTCGAATTCCAATGCCGGCAGGGCCCTTTGTTAAACGGCCATCTTCCAGGGGTGCCGCGAACAGCCTGCGAATGTTAAGTGAGTTTGTAACACCCGAGCCCAATACTACTATTTTCTATTATTGGTTGAGCATTAGATATTACTCATTTCATTTATCTTGCATGTTTGGGTCTTACTGTAAAATTTTACCTGGCTAAGTCATTCTGCATATAACAAATTTTAGCACCTAAAATAAAATTGAAAATATTTATTTTGGCCTACTTGACGCCCTTAGCCTCGTGGTAGCGTTCGTGCATTGTGTTCTCGTCCCGTTCAGTGAAACGGGCGAGTTTGGATGGCTACGTGCACGTGCGTGTGTCCGTTTTGGGAGTATGCTTTTTTAATCATAAAACTTTTCATTTTAAAATTTGGAACCCGCTTAAAATCCTATTATTTGAATTTCGAATTTTTTGACCCAATCCGGGCGCAATTTGGAAATGTTTCATTTGGCGCCAAAATCCCAAATTTTAATATTATTAAAACCTTCGCATATATTTTTTCTAACTAATCTGATATCTTACTGTTCATTACCTATCTTTTAAATCTTTAAGTTAACCATATAATATTTTTACAATCTTTTATATCCTTCTCAATTTATTCTCTCAGCCAATCGCAACCTCTCCTTTAACCCCGTGGGCCCCACTTTCTCTCTCTCCACTTTTTCTCTCTCTCATATATCCTCTCGTACTTCTCTTTATCATTCTTTCTCTTCTTCCTTCATGTCTCGTTTCTCATTTTTTTTAACTGTTCTTTTGTTGCCGGAATTCCGTCGTGCCGGTGACGCTTCTCGACGTTCCAGGGAGGTACCCCGACCCGTGTGGTTCCTTTGTTCGTCGTTTGGGTTCATTCCGTGAACCGTGCGCCCGTCGCGAGTTTCCCCCGCCGACGGTTAACGTTCCGTTTTCCCGATTCGCGACCCATCAAGGCAAGTTAATCTTGCTACATGCTATATAATTCATTTTATACCTATTTAAATAAATACCATACCTATAGTTTAAATCTAGTGCCTCATGTTTAATTTTATAACGTTTCGATGTTCCGTTGGCATCCGTTTATATCATATTAAATCTAGATCATGAAAACTTATCTTGTGACATACTAGATTACATTATACTGCAACCATATCATTTAAAATATATATCGTCATAATATTTATTATTATTATCTTTAATTAGTTTATAATCTTCATTTTATAATGTTATACATTTGAAAATCTTATAGTTTACACATGAAACGTCGTTGGAAAATCGGATATGACAAATCTGAAATTTACTGTACACCTTATCTTATAAAATTCATTATAAATCATAGAAAAATCATTAGTATACGTTCTTTAGTTCGTTACGAAGATAACCCAGAATACTATAAATGTATGAAATATTTACTTGCAAAATAAATTGTTTAAATAACGTAAAATGCAAATGAAAATGTCTCCAAACTGCTGTCCAGGGAAATTCCAGCAGCAAACTTTCAACTTCGAATATTCATAACTTTTTGTAGGGACAACCTGAGATGCTTATACTTATAAAACTGAAAACCTTATTGAATTATCTTCGTTTTGGTATAAGACACGTCCCTTTTGGAGAACGTTTATTATTTTTAAGCTATTTTACAAATTAGGGTGACGCTGAATTTCTGAACGGAACTTTCTTGTGCATGGTTAATCAATACCACTTTTATAGTTATTAATCGCTTTGAATATGCTATCCATATTAATATTTATATCACATATTGCTTAGTTGTACATCCCACGTTTCCATTTTATAGTTTTATAACTTTTCGGATACCCGTTTGCATCCATCGCATTTAAGATACATATAATTGCATCCATAGATCACATTACTACATAATAATGTGATATTAACACTCCATGTTTAATAAATTGCATCCTAATTAATATTGGAACTATAAATGTAACCCTAATCGATAACTGTGCATCCATATCCTTGAAATTATATCTATTTGCATATCATATTACATGTTCCAGTTTATTGTTCTGATAGTACTCATGCTTGTTTATTTATACACATGTTTATGATAGTTTGATTATGAGCACCCACATGACATCTTGTGCTTCCTGACATGACCTGTTACACTTCCTACTTGACATGACATGGTACCGTACACTCTTGACATGACATGACACCTTTATACATTACCTGGCTTGACCTGATGTACCATGACCCGACCTGTTACCTGATCTCGTGCCTAATGCCAACAAACCTGACATGTTGTCCTCATGGACCATTCCTGTTGTCTATCCAGACAAAATCTGCTGTTACCTGATCCTGTGTTGGCATTAGTTCTTGATTACTGAATACCTGACCTGACACATATAACTTGGGGGTATGGGGAAATCAAAAGTGTAAACTAAAGTGTAACTTAAAAGGGTATTACTTGATCCGTGGTCCCGAGGGGTAACGGGACAGAGCCATTCGTGACTCTTACATTTTCCTGATCCGTGGTCCCGGGGGGCAACGGGACAGAACCACTATTGGTTCCCATCTTCCTGATCCGTGGTCCCGGGGGGTAACGGGACATATCCTTTGAGTTACATGGAGGTTTACACAAATTGATTTCAAAGACTTTAGAATAGAAAACCTGTTAGAACATTTTAGTTACCCACTGCACACTACCCTGCACTGCTTGTTTCCTACTATTGCTTTATTCATGTTTATTTCTGCATTGCCTATTACACTGTGCATACTATATTATTGGTTGACATGACGCGCTGACGTCTGGGTTTTGCATGGCCCAGATTCTTTACCACTGTCGCTGTCTGGGCAGGAGTATTTCAGCCAGCAGGCTGATTTGTGAGTTCTGTAGTGGTCAGTTTTATTTCCTGCACTCTTATTTCCAGATGTGAGCCCGCATTATGGGACATACTTTTCTATTATTGTATTGGATCATTTGCTTCCGCATTTATTTATCATTGACTCTTATTATTCTAGATTGTGGACATGTTTTAGATAGTTTATCTTGTTCTTGATATCTCTACAGCCGTAATATGACTGTGGATGGATACTTTCTACCCACAGGTAGCATGGTTGGCTATGTCACGTGCCCAATCTAGCGTACTCTGGGAAGCGGGGCGTGACAGAGTTCGTCGAGGATCTTGACGCCGAGGCTTTTGCATCTGCTGCGGATTTTGCTGCTGAGGTTAATCTCATGTTGACGATGCCCGCGAACTTCTGCAGCGAGGGTGTCGTCGAGTCTTGGGTTAATTACTGTAGGAAGATCGAGGCCTGTCTTTATAAGATTGGGCTCAGGTGTCCTGCTCCGGAAATGTTGGCTTTGAACTCCCAGCGGGCTGCATGGGTTGAGCAGAGCGTGCCCTTCCTCCGCTATTTTGAACAAGAAGCGACCTTGAGGCGGAAGGGACACGAGAAGGCTTCAGGTGAAACTGCCCGACTGCGCGCCCAAGTTGAAGCGAATGCCGCGCAACTGAGAGCCGTCTTTGACAATTTACAGCGATGCATTTCGGACGGGCTGGCATTGAGGCGGAAGCTCGACTTCATTGAGCGGGTTACGCAGAGTCGCGAAGCTGCCCAACGGGAAATCTATAAGAAGGTTTCATCATATTTGCAGCATCGGGCTCGAGTCGAAGCGGAGTTGGCCGCAGCGGCTGACCATGAAAAGGTGTTGAAAGGAGCGCGCGAGCAACTTGCTGACTTATTGAAAACGCCTCCTTCTTAGTAGCTACCTTTGTATCATTTGTAATTTTTTTGGAATAACATGTATCCATTTTTTATTCTTTTATATGATTCATCTTGTACTCAATTGAATTCATGAATAAAAGATACACACATTTTTTATCTCCCACTATTGCTTTCTTCTCATTGTTGTGTTGTTGCCATGTGATTTTAGCAAGTGTGGCCTGTAGATAGTATGTAGCTGTCCATCTTGGACTCTTTGCAGGATGGTGATGGCTTAGGAAACAGGGTTAGGATCTGCCACCTAAGACTTTTCAACTTAATGAGCCGTGAGGGTCTCACAAAGACTTTCCTTCCTACGAGTCGAGAGGATCTCGTAGGTGTATTTTCTCCTTAGGAATCGTGAGTATTCCTAAGTGTGTTTTTCTCTTGAGAGTCGTAAGGATCTCACAAGGGAATTTTCTTCCTTACAAGTCGAGAGGACTCGTAAGTGATTGATGAGTTGACCTGCTCCCGAATCAAAGCATTGCTTTGACGGGGAGGTCGAGGGTTGACCTTGGCCTTTTTCCACGGGGTCAGGATTGACTTTTGCCATGTTCCACGGGGTCAGGGGATTGACCTTAGCCATATGGGGTCAGGATTGACTTTAGCCATACGGGGTCAGGGGTTGGCTTTGGCCATATGGGGTCAAAATTGACTTTAGCCATACGTAGTTAGGGGTTGACTTTGGCCATATGGGGTCAGGATTGACTTTAGCCATATGGGGTCAGGGGTTGACTTTGGCCATATGGGGTCAGGATTGACTTAGCCATACGGGGTCAGGGGTTGACTTTGGCCATATGGGGTCAGAATTGACTTTAGCCATACGGGGTCAGGGGTTGACTCTCGGTTGTCTGTGCACCGCCGAGTCCTGGAACTAGGGACTTTGCCATGGCTCCGCTTTCCTGACGTTGCGTCTGCTGTAATGAGACGAATGTCAAAGTGGTCTCTAGGTTGTCTATGAACCGTCGAGATTTGGAACTAGGGACTTTGCCATGGCTCCGAGGTTGATTGTCGCGTCTGAAGCCTGCTGGAATGAGGAGGAACGCTGTTGTGGGTCTCCAGGCTGTAGATGTGGCCGTCGAGACGGAACTAGGGACTCTGCCGTGGCTCCGAGATTGATTATCACGTCTGAATCCTGCTGGAATGAGGAGGAACACTGTTGTGGGTCTCCAGGCTGTAGATGTTGCCATCGAGACTTGGCTCTAGGGACTCTGCCGTGGCTCCGAGGTTGATTGTCGCGTCTGAATTCTGCTGGAATGAGGAGGAACGCTGTTGTGGGTCTCCAGGCTGTAGATGTGGCCGTCGAGACTTGGAACTAGGGACTCTGCCGTGGCTCCGAGATAGACTCTAGGCTGTCTGTGAACCTTCGAGATTTAGAACTAGGGGATTTTGCCATGGCTCTGTTTGTTGACGTCGTATCTGCTTCCGGTTGGAACGAGAAGGAACGCCATTGTTGATCTCTAGATTGTAGATGTTGCCATCGAGACTTGCCTCTCTTTCTGATGGAGCCTGGTGGGATGATATGCTTCCCTTTTTGTTTGTGCCCCTGGATTGTATACAGGGATCGATGTGATCTCACCTGTAGGGCAAAAGTTTCATTTTATATGTATTATTTTTTTTTTGTTTTCTTTCCACGATGCTTTATCATTTTAGCTTTTTGTATCGCGAAAATCGCGATTGCCCAATCATTTCAGCTATTTTTCGCGGTGCCCAATCATTTCGGCTATATCTTTTTTTCTTTTTACCCGCTGCTTTTTATTGCGAGTTGCCCAATCATTTCGGCTATTTTGTATGCATATATTTTACTTGCTGATTTTGTTGCAAGTTGCCCTATCATTTCGGCCATTTCATATGCATTTTTGGCTCGCTGATTTTTATCACGAGTGTGGAACTTGGAATCTGGTGCCAGTCTTAGCATCAGCATCGCTGCGTTTGGAATATTGCCAGGAGCGAATAATCATTTGCCGTGAAAGGACTTGGGATTTGATACCGATTCAGGCATCAGCATCGCTACCACTAGGACATTGCCAGGAGTGAATCATCATTTGCCTTTGTCGATGTCGAACAAAGGTGGCTTAATAAACAGGGTTAGGATCCTGTTGACTGAGGCTTTTTGACTTTACGAGCCGTAAGGGTCTCATAATGGTATTTCTCCCTACGAGTCATGAGGATATCGTAGGTGTATTTTCTCCTTAGGAATCGTGAGGATTCCTAAGTGTGTGTTCTCTTATAAGTCGTAAGGATCTTACAAGAGTGTTTTCTCCTTATAAGTCGAGAGGACTTACAAGTGTCGTTCGCAGTGTGAGCATATCCCTAGTCGCTGGTGGGACTTTGTTAGGGAAATGTTTATTCGTGGCCGTGGATTGCATACAAGGGTCAATATTGAAACGCTTGTAGGGCAGTCTGGGAAATGTGATGGCTTAAGAACAAGTTCAGATCCATGTAGCTTAAGGCTTTTGAATCCTATGAGCTATGAGGGTCTCTAAGGGGAATTCTCCTTACGAGTCGTGAGGATCTCGTAAGTGTGTTTTCTCCTTAGGAATCGTGGGGATTCCTAAGTGTGTTGCTCCCTTGTGAGTCGTAAGGATCTCACGCAGGTATTTTCCCCTCACAGGGTCGAGATGACCTTGCAAGTGTCTTTTAACGAGATTGCGCCCTTTCGGGTTTTCACAAACTAGCCGGTAGTCCTGCTGTTTTTACTCATGGAGCCCTTTTAGGTTTTCATCCGTGCCCATCTCACTTATGGACGTACCCTCTTTTTTTGCGTCAGCCTTGGGATGTTGCGGTCCATAGTAGTTTATAGACGTCTCGGTCAGTTGCTAGTTTTAGGATATTACGGTCCATCGTTAGTTTAGGGACGTTTCGGTCCGTAGCATATTTCCGGGGCGGGGTTTCGTCGGATACTACTTACAGAGTTCAGGTTTGGGAAGATAGCGAGCGGACATAGGCGTCGTCATCTATCATTAACCTAGGCCGTAACTCGTCAGGCGTAGTATTTTTTTAGGAACCGGCCATTTATTGGCCAGAAGGGTCTTTCGCCATGCATATCCATGAGCAAGTAAGCCCCACCTTGATAGACCTTGTCTATGATATACGGGCCCTCATAGTTTGGCTCGAATTTCCCCCATTTGGCACGATTGGGGATCATAGGTCTCTTGACCACTAGCACGAGTTCGCCATGGCGGAATGTACTCGGCCTAGTCAATCACTCGTATGAGCGCGTCATTTTTGCTTTGTAAGCTTCTAAGTTTTGCTACGCCATGAGCCGGGTTTCGTCAAGGGCGTCGAGCTCTTCAAGCCGAAGATGAGCATTCTCTTCATCCGTTATCTCGTAATGAACTGCCACTCGTAAGGAGGGTAGCTCTATCTCCAAGGAGAGTACTGCTTCAGCGCCGAATACTAATGCATATGGCGTTATGTTTGTGGCCGTTTTGAACGTGGTTTGATACGCCCAGAGAGCTTCATGCAGTCTCTCGTGCCAGTCCTTCCTATTTCGAGACACCGTCTTCTTTATGATCTTCGTCAATGTCTTGTTGAAAGCCTCAGCTAGACCATTAACTCGAGGATTATAGACCGAAGAGTATCTCCAGTCTATATTATGCTGCTGTGCGAAGCGGCTGATTTTATGGCTTCTGAAGGCCGGCCTGTTATCGGAGATAATCCGTCGCGGAGTACCGAACCGATAGATGACGTGCGCCTTGAAGAAATGGAGGATATTCTCCGTCTTCACTTCTCTCAGCGGTATCGCTTCTGCCCACTTAGAAAAGTAATTGGTTGTCGCCAATATGAACCGATGTCCTCTGGATGATGCTGGTTCGATGGGCCCGATTATGTCAGTTCCCTACATTTCGAACGGCCAGCTAGCCACTATCGAGTGTAGCGGATTTGGATGCTGATGGATGAAGTCTCCGTGAATTTGGCACGAGTGGCACTACTTCGCGTATTCGAGGCAGTCTTGGATCATTGTGGGCCAATAGTAGCCCATTCTTTTGATCTTCAGCTTCATCTTTGGCCCGGCTTGATGAAAACCGCAGGGTCCATCGTGAGTTTCTTGGACGACTCTTCTTGCCTCTTGAGGCCCCAGGCATCTCAGCCATAGAGAGTCGAACGATCTCTTATACAGTGTATCATTGACGAAGTCGAAGGATAAAACTCGTTTCATGAGCTGATGTTCTGAGGACGCATCTTCAGGTGTTCGACACGATTTGAAGTAGTCTATAAAGACTTCTATCCAATCTTTAGCCCTTTCCTGGTCCTTTATTTGTAGGGTCATCGGCTTGGTCGCTCCCTTTTCTTCGGAAGACTCGGGAGATATTTCTGGCGGTGCAAGAACCCGACGTCTTTGCATAACGATCCTCACATCATCGAGGTTTTCGTCAGCCATTTCTTTAGCGAGTTTGGCTAACGCATCCGCTTTGCTATTTTTTGCACGCGGTATGCTTTCCAGGGCGTAGGAAGGGATCTGAGTCAGCAATTGCTGCAGTCTCTCACCGTACTTTACCAACTCTGGTTTGCACGTTTGATAGTCGCAGTTTACTTGACTAACGACCAGTTGGGAGTCTCCGTATATGAGGAGGTTTTCAATCCCCATGTCGACAGCGATCTCAAGTCCTGCTATCAAAGCTTCATATTCGGCATCATTGTTTGTCCTCGGCGTTGTCAAGGAAAAGGCAAAGCGCATTATCCTTCCTTGTGGAGTCACGAAGATGAGGCCTACCCTAGATTTGATTATGGGGGTGCTGTGCTCTCGCTTCTTCAGAAGATTCCCCATTAAAGTAGAGTTCCCATCGGGTGTCACTCTCTCCTTTCTTCCCATCGATCGTGTCAAACGCGTACTCGTCTGGAAATTCGCAATTTAGGGGTGAATCGGCAGGTATATGATGTTCGGCGAGGAAGTGGGCGATGGCCTGGCCTTTCACTGCCTTAAGAGGTCGAAATGTTATCAAGAACTCCATCAAGAGTAGGGCCCATTTGGCAAGCCGTCCTGTTAATATGGCTCTTGACATCAAATATTTGAGAGGATCCACCTTTGATATAAGGTGGACCTCATGCGCCAAAGCATAATGTCTGAGCTTCGTTATTGCGAAGATTAACGCCAGGCAGCGTTTTTCAATGGGAGAGTAATTTTTTTCTGCCCCCAGAAGAACTCGGCTCAAATAGTAAAGGGCTCTCTCCTTCCCTTGGTCGTTTTCTTGTTCCCATAATGCGCCTAGAGAACCCTCAAGGGCGGTTGTATACAGAATGAGAGGCTTTCCCTTGACCGGAGCGGTTAGTACCGGAGGATTCTGTAGGTATTGCTTGATTTCGTCCAGTGCGCTTTGGCATTTGCGATCCCAAACGAACGGGGTTCCCTTCTTCATCAAGTGACTGTAGGGACGGCATTTGCCGGAAAGATTGGCTATGAACCGCCGAATATACGCGAGCTTCCCTTGGAGAGACCGCAGTTGCTTGGGAGTTCTTGGCGGAGGAATTTTCATGACCGCCTTGATCTTCGATGGGTCTATTTTGATGCCTCGATGTCGTACGATGAATCCTAGGAATTTGCCCTAGGAAACTCCGAACACGCATTTCAAAGGGTTCATCTTGAGGTTGTATTTCCGAAGACATTGGAACACTATCTTCATATTCTCCCAATGTTCCTTGTGCGATTTGCTTTTCACCACAAGGTCGTCGATATAGCATTCGACGACTTCATGTATGAGGTCATCGAAAATCTTCGTCATGGCCCTCTGATAGGTAGCGCCGGCGTTCTTCAGACCGAAAGGCATCACTTTGTAGCAAAATATGCCCAAAGGGGTCCGGAAAGCGGTATGCTTCTGGTCTTCGTAATGCATCTTTATTTGATTGTACCCTGATGAGCCGTCCATGAAGAAGAAGACTTCATGAGTGGACGTGTTGTCTATCATCATCTCGGTAACCGGTACAGGAAAACTATCCTTAGGACATGCTTTGTTGAGGTCCTGAAAGTCTATGCAGATGCGGACCGTCCCATTTTTCTTCATCACTGGGACGATGTTGGCAATCCAGTTAGGGTACTGAACCTCTTGGATGAAGCCAGAGTCGATTAGCTTCTTGACCTCGGCGTTGATGCTCATTTCAAATTCGAGCCGCATTCTTCTCGGCGCTTGTTTGATCGGCTTGACGTCCGGAGATATCGCCAATTTATGCACAGCTATCTCTAGATCTAGCCCCGGCGTCTCAGAGTAGTTCCATGCGAAGCAGTCTTTATACTGTATAAGCACATCTTTGAGCGTAGCCACCTTTTCTTCAGACAACAACTCACCGACGAACGTCGGCCGTGGGTCATTTGCCATCCCCAAGTCGATTTTTCTGAGGTTATCTGCAGTAGTATGTATTCCATCTTCCAGCTCTTTTGGCGCCGGTGGAAACTCTAAGATCACTTCGTCATCATTGTTTTCGAAGCACTAGGGGAGGTCAGACATCCTCATGCACTCCTTCTTCCGACATTCTTATCATGTGACAGGTACGAGATCGCTTCCAACACCGATATTGATCCGGCTCTACTCTCGCTGCATGTGTAGCTTTCGGTTCATGCTTCTGTGGTGGGGTTACCCTCCAACTGCTGGATAGAGCGAACCTGCAAAGTTGATACTGGTCCTTGACCTAGTTTTTGAAGATGAAGCAGTCTTCAAGAGGATGTCCTATCGCTTGATGATAGGAGCAATAATCCGGGTGACAGACCTCATCTGCTTGTTCGGGGTGTTTAGACTCCGGGAGCGTAATCATTTGATGTTTCATGACAAGATCGAATATCTTCCTTGTCTTGTCCCAGGGAAAAGAATATGCTCGACCCATCTTCTTTATAAGAGACGGATCTCGGCTGCTCGATTCTCGATCACGTGGTTTCTTGGACCCACTTTGCCGCTGTCGAACGTTTTTCCGTTCTTTAGCTTGTTTTTGCCTTTGCGTCGAGTCTTCTTCGTGACGGGCTGGCGACGAAGAGCTTCGTCATTTTTCGTAGCCTGCTGAAGGAGGCGCTGCGTCCTGACTTTCTCGTAGATGGCTATTTCGCGGCTATGATCATCCCGGACCTTTTGACCCGCTTCTCTTATTAGCTTATTCATCTGTTCTTCGAACGACAAACTCGGCATTTTTATGGCGGGACCTCGTTTTGGTTCAGGGTTAGCGTCGTCTAACAGAGCATCTCCCTCTTCATCAAAGTCATGTATAACGTAGCAGCCATGGAATCGCTCTCGTTTCTTGGATTGAACATATCCGAGCCTGATCGTTTCCATTCTCCAGTTGGGCAATTTTCGCAGAGTTCCGGGGACGTTCCAGATCCTGCAGTAGAACCGAGGTTGTCGAGCAGTCTGTTTGAAGGATACGCCCTGGCGCCTTAATAGCCTTTTTAATCCTTCTGTGTAGTATCTGGGCAGACGGATGGGTTGGAGTCTGTCAAGCGTAGAATCAGCACCATTCCAGATCTCTTTCTCCACTTTAGTTTCCGTGGATCGATAAAAGAGGATCGCCTTTTCATCTCTTCGCCTGGGAGGGACGTAGAACGTCTGCAATTCTTGCACACTGTAGGTATCAAGTGCGTCGAGCTCTTTGTAGTGCTTCCGCAGAACCATGGCGATTTGCAAACTCCGTTCATTGCCAATGAAGGTTTGTATTGATGGACGAACAGAAAATACTGCACTGACCTCATCCTCAGAGTCGCTGCCGAAGACCGGAATAGGGATGGACGGTCCCGGCTTGTTGCATTGGAGCTACCAGAATAGACTATCTCTTCCTCCTCCTCGGTATCGCTCCCGAAGACCAGAATGGTGGTGATAGCTTTTTGCTTATTCTCCGGCTTATGACACCATACCGTGTCTTCGAATTCTGGCAAGAAGTATTTTGCATCTTCGTACTTTCAGACTTCATTCACGGAGAATGGGTTCAGCTCCCCTGTTACAGTGTATTCAAGTCCATCTTTGAAATACTTCATACACTGATGTTGTGTAGAAGGGATAATGTTGTACTCATATAACCAAGGCCGGCTGAGCAAAGCGTTGTAGCAAGTCTTGGCGTCAATGACGTGGAACTTGATATCAGTGACGAGCAGCCCAAAGCGTAACGTCAGTATCACAGACCCGAGCGTCCGTGATGACTGGGAGTCGAACCCGGAGATAGTGATTTTATCCCGAGCGAGGTGTTGAATGCTCATGCAAATCTCTTTCAACACTCTCACATTGAGAAGGTTGACGGAGGATCCATTGTCAACCAGGATCTTCCCTATCTTGATGTCATGACAGTATCCGGTGACGTACAAAGGACGGTTATGCTCGCATGTCCCGAGGAGGAGGTCTTCGTCGTTGAAGGTGATGTCGGCTGTGTGAACTTCTTCCAACTCGTCATTCATCTTTTCTTCAGCAAGGAAAGCTTGAAACTGGTCAGGTTCTTGTAGTGCCTGTTTACCCCAATCAGAGCAAAGCTCTGTTCAAATTCCAAAGCGGGAGAAGAAGCAACGCTTCATCTTCCCCCAATCAGAAATAAAGCTTTGCTTTGAAAATTTAAAACTTTAATTTTGAAGCAACGCTTCAGATCCCGTGCGCTGCGCACAACGCGCCACGTGTCAGAAGTTGACACGGCAGCACAACGCCCAAGGCGATACGTCCGATCAGAGCAAGGCTCTTTAAAACATAAGTAACACTCAACTGCGCAAGCGCACGGCAGCGCGACACGTGTCTGCGCAGTTGCGCAAGCGCAACTGCGCAAGCGCACGGCTGCGCGACACGTGTCTGCGAAGTTGCGCAAGCGCTGCTGCGCAAGCGCTTCACAGCGCGACATGTGTCTGCGCAGTTGCGCAAGCACAGCTGCGCAAGCGCCTTACTGCGCGACACGTGTCACACGCTGGTGAGTTGCGCAACAACAGAATTAAGATTTAAGAATATTTTTTCTGTTCTTGTTTAAACAAGAAGATTTCTTCTGTAAAACAGGGGCCTTTGGATCAAAGATCTAACGGTGGGGAAAATTCCCCAAATCACTCAGAAAAGATCTTTTTAACAAATTCAACTAATTTATGAGCACTATAAAAAGGACCCCAGACTTCATTTGATCATGAGGAACATCAAAAAGAAAACAGAGAGAATTCTTGAAGAACTTTGGAAGAACAAAAAAAAGGGTAAAACCTTTTAAAAGAGAAAAATCTCTGAACTACAGATCATGGATCTAAAAAAAAAATTAATCTTCAATGAACAAATAAATAAAATAAAAATAAATAAATAAAAATAGTGCCTTGCACTTGTTATGAACCTTTGGTTCTCTGAGAAAAAAAAAACAAGAGAGAAACTTGTTTTCCTTTGATCTAAATTTAGATCAAGAAATTAAAAAGTGCTCTGCACTTCTTTTCTTGAATCTAAAGATTCTTGGTGCCTTGCACAAATGCAATGCATTATTTGAAGGGCTAGGCCCAAATTAAAAAGGCCTAGCAGGCCAAAATAAATTGCAAAGCAATAAAAGGGTTGAGCCCAAACAAGATTGATGCTCTGCATCATTCATAAAGAACAGAGCTCAAAACAAATTGATGCCCTGCATCTTTTCTGGGCAAAGCCCGAATAAAAAAAAAAAAGAAATGCAATGCAAAAGCAAATAAAATGTTGAACACTTCAACTGGACTTAGCCCAATTTTGACCATAAGTCCTTAAATTAAATTGACTGAGCAAAATTGCTCTTCTAAATCAATTTACATCCGGTTCGAGGGTACATCTCCGAACTCCTTTGACATTCATCGTTGTAATTCCTCAACGACGTCAAAGAGGTGACGGGTCCCAACGACCACACATCGCTATGGACTGCGGGGTCCTTAAACTCGTGGACCGAAACGTCCTTAAACTAATATCGGACCGAAACGTCCTTAAACTAATATCGGACCGAAACGTCCCTAAACTAATATTGGACCACCACGTCCCTAAACTGGAACTTGGACCACCACGTCCCTAAACTGGCGATGGACCACCACGTCCCTAAACTGGAACTTGGACCACCACGTCCCTAAACTGGCGACGGACTCCCACGTCCCTAAACTGGAACTGGGACCGAAACGTCCCTAAACTAATATCGGACCGAAACGTCCCTAAACTAATATCGGACCACCACGTCCCTAAACTGGCACAATAGAGCCTAAATGCTCTTTTATCGGATCTAGACGGTCCCGTTAAGTTGATCTTAGTCTCAAACTGGACTAACGTATCCTTAACAAACGTTTAAGTTGATCTTAGCCCCAAACACGGCTAACGTATCCTTAAATATTCAAATGGATTATAAAACTCCCAATCAACTCTGGTTCGAGGGTACATCTCCGAGCTCCTTTGATACATGTCGTTGTAATCCTTCAACGACGTCAGAGAGGTGACGAGTCCCGATGGCCATACATTAAATTAATCACTACGTTGAGTTGATCTTAGTCTAAAACAGGACTAACGTATCCTTGACGAACGTTTAAGTTGATCTTAGCCGCAACGCGACTAATGCATCCTTAAACCGAAAACACCAAACCCAAATCTAAGTAAATACGGATTTGGACTAATCCACGTCCTACGGGCGACGGCATTACTCAGTCTCCGTATACAATCCACGGGCAACCACAAACAAAACAAACACCCACGACACGAAGTGAAATCCTGGAGAAGGAGAAAGTTGTTACCGCGATGCGGTAGCGTAATTAACTAAAGGGGCTTGCGCCTGCAGGGAAGAGCGTCCCCACAATCAAAAACCCCTCTAGCGAGGGGGAATCTGACAAAGTCTGCTACATCGGCCGCATCCGCCTAAACCTTCGATACACGGTGCCATAAATCAACTTGGCGTCTTCGGAGAGGTGGACGGATAAAACCAAATAGCATCTGCCCCGAATCTCAGCGTCAGGCCATCGCGGTCCTGTACGCCGCCTTTCGGAGGGGAACAGATTCTGGCACGCCCGGTGGGACCTCTTCCTCTTTCCACTCCACACTTCGTGTGTCGTGTTCGCGAACAAATCGCGGTTTGCTGTGATTGCCTGTGGATTCAAGGTACTAAGATTTGGTGTCTTGCTTTAAGAAGAAAACAGAAAATCGATGGCTTCGAACTGCACCGCCCGCAGCGATAACTCTCGCTCCGTCATTGCTGGAGGAGTGACTTATGGGCCCCAAGCGGCCTCCCTTTTCAAAATGCCGGTGGAGCATGTGGCTCAAGCCACCACTAGACTATTTTTTGGGACCATGCTCCCACCAATGAGCTTCAACGCCCCAATGAAATTGCAAGAAGCTTCAAAGAAGTCGGTTTTCGATCGACTTACCACTGCCGCGACCCCTCTCAATAGGTCGCCCAACTCCACTGCTTCAGGTTTTAATGGATTAGGCCAGAGCTCCATCAGGCCCATGAAGAAGCCTGCCATACCAGAAGGCGTTATCCCGAAGCGGATAGCTATCCCAGCTCCCGTTCTTGGCGAAGTCACCAAGGTTGCTTCCCATGTTCGGAAGCCCGCTTCTGACAAGTTGGCCGTCCCTGTTCAACGGACGTCGATCTTTAAAAAGCTGGTACCAGTATATTCTGACCAACACAGGGGGCATGAGAAGGTCACCCCTATAGCTGAAACAACTCCATCAGCACGACACGCTCGACGTCGCCACTGGCGTCGAGTAAGGATGGCTGGGGGCAACTCCCCCTCTGGGATAACTCCGTCAGCTCCGATGGTGAGGATCGATGCTGCTGTTCCAACCAAGAACAGCTTTGAACTGCTCAACAAGGTGCGCAGAAACTCTCCTACTGCGATGTTGAAACGAACTCCTTCACCTGTGGAGAATACTCCAGAGAAGAAGCTAGAGCAGCCCCCTCAACGGCTGTCCTCTAAAATTTACAAAGTCTGGCGACAGGTCCAAGAATCGGTGATCGATCAAGACTGCCTCCGACGACAGAAAAAGATGAAGGTTCGGCAGAGGAAGGATTACTCTGTCAAACCACAAAAAGCAAAAGCTACTTGGGTGCCCACTACAACGGCTCCCTTAACTCCAGTCACTCAAAAAAGGAGGCCGCAAAAAGCCCCTGTGTCTTCGGTAAATCGCAAAGACACCGAACACAAACGCCCCAAGTCTGGGGGCATGGTGGTGCACACTGTTTATATGGCTTCTGGAAAGGAGGAAAGCCGCACTTCTACGGGCCACCGACCGCTCACCCGATCCGTGACGAAAGCCCAGGAGCAACAACAAAAGCTTCAGGAAATGATGACTACAATGGCTGCACTCACTGAGCCAAAAGAAAGCTCTGAAATGTCTTCGGATGAGCGTCAAGAACAAGAAACCGACGCTGACTTTTTACGCAGAGTCCTCGAAAAGAGGGACAAAGAAGCTGCAGAGCAAGCGGCTAACATAAAACAGATGGCGCTCCTCTTCCAAGATATGGTAGGGATGATGTTACAGCAGGACCCTCCTGCTGAAGATCCTCCGATCGTCCTTGAAGACGACAGGGGAGAAACGTCAAATCATCCGCCGGCTCTGTCAACAGCCAAGGAGGAGGCAATCTCCAAAGTTGACCTAGACGAATATATAGCTCAGCAGATCCGGGTTCATCAAGCTAATGAAGCGACTGGGCAAATTGTTAGAACTGGACGACCGTATCCGGGCTGGTATGACCAAATCAGTTACCCACCAGGATATACGATCCCTAAATTCCACGTATATAAAGGGACAGGGAATCCGCATCAGCATGTCGCTCAATTCAGGGCCTTATGCGGCAATACTGGAGAAGATGACAAATTGTTGCTACGTCAATTCGTCGGCAGCTTAGCAGAAACAGCCTTTGAATGGTATTCGGAGCTACCTAACGACTCTGTCAAAACATTTGCAGAGATGGAACTGCTGTTTACACAAAGATTCGCGAGTGCTAGTGAGCGCACCCCGATAACAGCACTAATAAATGCCAGGATAAGGCCAAGCGAAACGTGGGTTCAATACGCAACACGATGGCGAAATCTATGGTCGAAATGCGAACAACGCATAGAAGAGGCACCTGCGTAGGCATGTTTGTGGGAACTCTCGATCCGCAGGCGACCATCTCGCAATTCATGATGTTCTTTAGGCCGACCACCTTCCAGGCCTTGATTGACAAATTAGCCCAAATGGACCAGATGGGCCATAGACCGTCTCCTCCAAAATCAGATTCCCGAGATGAGAAAGGAAAAGGGAAAGCGATCGTCGTCGCCAATGCTCAACGACAGTCGAGCAACTCAAAGCCGGTCGTTCGCCAAAACAACGTGCGTCCACGCCCATCCCTCGAAGAGAGGCTAGGACGTCCTTACTCGTTTCCTCAGAATAAAACGAGAAGACTGTTTGAGCTGACAGTGCGTAACAGACTCATCAATCTGCCGAGTCCAAAGCGTCTGTCGCAGCCAGGCGATCTTAATAATCCCAATTATTGCCCTTACCACCAAACGGTAAGTCACCCGATTGAGGATTGTTTCGTCTTTAAGGGATGGATCGAGGATCAGTACCTGCAAGGCAAGTTCACGCTGTCTGAAAGCTGGAAGGTAAACCCCCCACAGCCGCACTCTCCAAAGAAGACGGACACGCCGGGGGCAACTTGTTCTTTCGTCGAGGATGAAAACGATGGAGAAAACTTATCGGATGAATCCGAAGACTACGTAGCGACTTGTCATGTGATTTCTCATTCACTGACGGATGATGAGGAGGATCCTTGCGCTGAGAAATCAACGGCGGACCCTGAAACAGAAATTCCGTGGCCGTCAGACAAGTTGATCGATGCCTTTCTAAATGAAATTCGTCTGAAAGCTAAAGCCAATCAAGAGCATGAAATGGCCATACTGGAAAGAACCAAGGTATTCCCGTCAAATCAAAAGCCATACATTGCGGGTAAAAACAAATTCAAGACGAGGAAACGGTTCGCCAAAGCTCTATCAGTAGGAATGAAGCTACCGCCCTCTGAAGAAAATTCTTTCTCTGAGGTAGAGATGCACCCTAACTTCTGTTTATATCATCAGAAGATCATACATCCTACTGAAGACTGCGAGTCCTTTAACTGTTGGTGGCAAGGGTATGTCGCTCAAAAGCAACACTTCGACAAGACAAAGTGTGAAGCTTGTGGACATCGGAAAAATGTGATATATGAGCGCAAAGGAGCCGCCGCAAACTGTCATATAGCCGACTTCAAGGGATCACAAATTATCACCTTTGGAAGCGACTCTGACGAAGAAGCTACCCCCAACTCTTCCATCGGGGAATCTATTTCAAAAATAAAGGAATTGAGAAGCTGCGAGAACGTTCAGCCGTGCAATCGCATGCTACTCGGAAAAAATCTCGGCCCCGTAAACAAAGGATCGAATAAAAAGGATAAAAGAAAAGAAAAAAAAGGCCCTCGTCGCCAGCGCTCAACAACAATCAGGTGACCCTAGACCGGTCGCTTGCCAAAGCAACAAGCGGCAATCCCTCCAGGAAAAGTTGAAACGTCCTTACTCGTTTCCGCAAGATAAAACAAGAGGACTGTTCGAGCTGGCAGTGCGTAACAGACTAATCAATCTGCCGGCTCCAAAACGTCCGTTGCGGCCAGGCGATGTTAATAATCCTAACTATTGCCCTTACCACCAAACAGTAGGTCACCTGATCGAGGACTGCTACGTCTTCAAAAACTGGGTTGAAGACCAATACCAACAGGGCAAGTTTGCGCTGTCTGAGAACTGGAAGGTGAGTCCGCCACAACCGCACGCTCCGAAGAAGATGGATACCCCGGGGGCATCATGTTCATTCATGGAGAAAGACTCATAGACCGAAAAGTCAATAAACTAGATATTCGCCTCAAATACGGCGACAACGGACCGAAACGTCCTTAAACTAACAACGGACCGAGATGTCCTTAAACTAATGATGGACCGCAATGTCCTAAAACTTGCAAATGACCGAAATGTTTTTAAACTACTACCGCAGCATTCTCAGGCTGACGAGAATATAAAAAAAAAAAACAAAAAAAAAACAAAAAAAAAACGGTATGTCCATAAGCAAAATGGGCACGGATGAAAACCCGAAAGGGCTCCGTGAGTAAAAACAGCAGTACTACCGGCGAGTGTTCGTGAAAACCCGAAAGGGCGCGACCTCGTTAATAAAAAAAATAATAATAATAATAAAGAGAAGAAAAAAAAAAAAGGTATGTCCATAAGCAAAACGGGCATGGAGGAAAACCCGAAAGGGCTCCGTGAGTAAAAACAGCAGGGCTACCGGCGAGTGTTCGTGAAAACCCGAAAGGGCGCGACCTCGTAAAAAAAAAAAAAAGAAAAGAAAAGAAAAGAAAAAAAAAAGAAAAAAAAAACGGTATGTCCATAAGCAAAATGGGCACGGATGAAAACCCGAAAGGGCTCCGTGAGTAAAAACAGCAGGGCTACCGGCGAGTGTTTGTGAAAACCTGAAAGGGCGCAACCTCGTTAAGAAACGCTTATAGGGTCTTCTCGACCCTGTAAGGAGAAACCACCTGCGTGAGATCCTTACGACTCACAAAGGAACAACACATTTAGGGATCCCCACGATTCCTAAGGAGAATACACTTGCGAGATCCTCACGACTCGTAAGGAGAACTCTCTTATGGGACCCCCACGGCTCATAAGATTTGAAAGTCTTAAGTTACAGAGACCTAAACCTGTGCTTAAGCAACCCCCACAACTTTCGACATTGCCCTACAAGCGGCTCATAATGACCCTTGTATACAATCCACGGGCACGAATAAATATTTCCCTAACAAAGTCCCATCCGTGACTAGGGATATACTTGTACAGCAAACAACACTTGTAAGTCCTCTCGACTTATAAGGAGAAAACCCTTTTGTAAGATCCTTACGACTTACAAGAGAACGTGCACTTAGGAATCCTCACGATTCCCAAGGAGAAAACACACCTACAAGATCCTCACGACTTGTAGGGAGAAATACCTTTGTGAGACCCTTACGGCTCATGAAGTCAAAAGCCTTAGCCGACAGGACCCTTAATCCTGTTTACTAAGCCACCTTTGTTCGGGATCGACAGAGGCAGATGATGATTCACTCCTGGCAATATTCCAGTTGTAGCGATGCTGATGCCTAAATCGGTATCAAATTCCAAGTCCTTTCACGGCAGATGATGATTCGCTCCTGGCAATATTCCAGTTGTAGCGATGCTGATGCCTAAATCGGTATCAAATTCCAAGTCCTTTCACGGCAGATGATGATTCGCTCCTGGCAATATTCCAGTTGTAGCGATGCTGATGCCTAAATCGGTATCAAATTCCAAGTCCTTTCACGGCAAATGATGATTCGCTCCTGGCAATATTCCAGTCGCAGCGATGCTGATGCCAAGATTGGTATCAGATCCCAAATCCCCTACTCGCACAAAAAAAAAAACAGCGAGTCAAAAAAAATAAAATAAAATAAAAAATATATATATATATGCATACGAAATAGCCGAAATGATGGGGCAGCTTGCAAACAAAATCAGCAAGTAAAAATGTATGCATGCAAAATAGCCGAAATGGTTGGGCAACTCGCAATAAAAAGCAGCGAGTAAAAAGAAAAATAGCCGAAATGATTGGGCACCGCGAAAAATAGCCGAAATGATTGGGCAATCGCGATTTTCGCGATGTAAAAAGCTGAAATGATAGAGCATCGCGGAAAGAATAAAAAAAAATGAAAAAATGAAACTTTTTACCCTACAGGTGAAATCACATCGATCCCTGTATACAATCCAGGGGCACAGATAAAAAAGGGAACAATATCTTCCCAACAGGCTCCACCAGAAAGCGAAGCTAAATCTCGACGGTTCATAGATAACCTAGAGACCATCTCGACATTCGTCGCAATATTACAGACACGATGTCAACAAATGAAGCAAAGGAAGGTCCCTAACTTCAGGGTATCGACGTCAATATCGACAACTTAAAGATCACCAACGGCGTTTCTCCTCACTCCAACTAGATGCAGACATGACGTCAACAACTGACCTCAGAATCGCAACGAAACGGAACCATGACAAAGTCCTTAGTTCCAAATCTCAATGGCCACGTCTACAGCCTAGAGACCAACAACGGTGTGCCTCCTCATTCCAACAGGACACAGATGTTACACCATCAAGCGGAGCGATGGCAAAATCCCAGCTTCACCTCAGCATTCGTCTCGATACAGTAGACGCAATGTCAACAACAGCGTTCCTCCGCAGTCCAGCTGGAGGCAGATGCAACGTCAACAAAAGACCTCACGGTCGAAACAAAGCGGAGTAACGGTAAAATCCCAACTCCACCTCAGCATTCGTCTCGATACAGTAGACGCAATGTCAACAACAGCGTTCCTCCGCAGTCCAGCTGGAGGCAGATGCAACGTCAACAAAAGACCTCACGGTCGAAACAAAGCGGAGTAACGGTAAAATCCCAACTCCACCTTAGCATTCGTCTCGTTACAACAGACGCAATGTCAACAAAGGCGTTCCTTCGCAGCCCAGCGGGGTGTACATGCAAAGTTAACAAAAGACCCCATGGTCGAAACAAAGCGGAGTGATGGCAAAATCCCAGCTCCACCTCAGCATTCGTCTCAATACACCAGACGCAGTGTAAGCAAACGAAGCGAAGGCCACATTCTTAGCTTCAACGTCTTTACGGTAACTCACATAAAACCGGAAAGGCAATCGGAGATCATCTCGCATCAGCACAGAGTGGTCACCACCTTGACGTTCGTTTCGATACAGCAGACGAAATGTCAACCCCAGCGTTCTTCCTCCAGCAGGGATTCAGACATGACAAAGCAAACGAAGCGAAGGCCATATTCCTAGCTTCAACGTCTTTACGGTAACTCACATAAAACCGGAAAGACAATCGGAGATCATCTCGCACCAGCACAGAATGGTCACCACCTTGACGTCCGTCTCAATACAGGAGACGAGATGTCACCCCAATGTTCGTCTCGACACAGCAGACGCAACGTCATTAAACGAATGGAGCCACGGCAAAATCCCTAGTTCCAAATCTCGGCGGTTCACCAGCAACCTAGAGACAACCTCGACGTCCGTCTCGATACAGCAGACTAGATGTCACCCCAACGTTCGTCTCGATACAGCAGATGCAACGTCATCAAACAAACGGAGCCACGGCAAAATCCCTAGTTCCCACCATGACATTCTTCTCGATACAGAGGACGCAATGCCAGCAAACGAAGCAAAGGCCAAATTCCTAGCTTCAGGGTCTTAACGGCAAGTCATATAAAGCCTGAAAGACTATCGGAGATCATCCCACACCAGCGCGGAGTGGTTATGACTCATCGGGGCTCTCCAAAATGAGCCTAACCTCAAGTAAAAAGCGGCATGGCAAATTCCTAGCGCTTGCTCTTCCGACGGTCAAACTGCCAAGGAGGATTGCTTGAAGACGTCTTGTCCAGCCCCCGAAGGGATCAGAGACACGGCAGTCGCAGGGCTACTCGAACAGCACGATTGCCTATCGAGGACTATATCAGCTTATGCGATGGTACGATGGCCAAAACCCTAAGTACCACCAACCTTAACGGGCTTCTTTCGTAAAGAGCAGAGGTTAAATGCGACGTTAAGATGTTCTTGCGAGAAACGTTCGATTCGTCTCGACTTGTGAAAAATTGTCGAGGCGGCTCGACTCGTGGGATGAAGCCTTAGGCAGTGGGCATAAAAGAAGCCTGTTTCCTAAGCATTGGGACCCCGTAAGTTGGCCCAAAACGGTCTCTTGCATACCATCCACGGGTCTCACTCTCCAACGTCGAACTTCGACAAGGAGGGAAACAACCGCTTACAAGTCCTCTCGACTCGTAAGAGGGAAAAATTCTCTTGTAGGCTCCTTACGACCTACAAGAGAAAACCACACTTAGGAATCCTCACGATTCTTAAGGAGAAAAACCCGCCTACGAGATCCTCTCGATCCGTAGGGAGAAAGTCTCTATGAGACCCTCACGGCTCATAGAGTTGAAAAGTCTTAGGCAGCATATCTGAACCTGCGGCCTAAGCCCTCGCTATCTCATGAAGAAATCAAGAAGCTTACTCTGTTACCTGCTAATTGTGACGACATGCTGAGAAAGAGGAAAAGCAACAGAAAGAGCACCCGATTTACGTTTGATCAAGCGTTCAAGACGTATTCATTCATGCATGGGCAAAAAGACTCAGGACAAAAGATATATCATAAAGACAAGCTGGGATAAAAAAAAAAAATTCCATTAATATTGCCCGAAGTTCTTACAGTCATAAAAACAATAAACGAAAGTTACAATGGAATAACCTCAGATCCAGAGCATGGATTGAGGAATTCAAAAGCGACCATATCTATGACTTTCTAATCCTCGCGGACCATCCTAGTGTGCTTCCTTTCGTGAGCACAAGCGCCAGGGTCCCTTCCGATGTCTTCCACCCTTCGATAAGCAGCGAGTATGGCAGACTGTTGAAAGACCTTGTGCAAGAGGTCGATAAGACTGTCTCGCCGTCTCTTCGAGATAAAGTTCAATAGGTACACAGAGTGCACCTTGTCCTCAGCGGCATCCAACGCCTTAAGCGGCACACCGGAACAGAATAGGGGAAGCGCTTCCCAGATAGCCCCTACGATAAGTTTAAAAAGAAAGGAACGTCGGGGATGCAGTGGACCGTTGTATGCGTCGAAGCGACTCATTATTTCAGCACACTCCTCGTTTGTGAACTCCCGATTTTAAGATGGCCAAGTCGGCGGATGCCCTCATGAGAGATGATCTCGTTGAGAGCATACATGCGGGCGTTCATTGTTCCTGTGAAAGAAGATCAACCGAATTATCAGAAAGACCGATTAAGTAAAACGATATAACGCGCTGAGGAATAAAATGTCATCTTCAAGCTCTAAGATCAATGAAACACTCTTAAGAGAGTTCTTTTAGATCAAAGGGATCTATGTTTTGCCGAAGATGCAAGTTTCTGTTCATGGGTTGAGAAACCCTGAAACAGATTCCTGAGAGCAAAGCTCTATTTGGTGGAACCCCAAAAGGATTTTCCTTTAGATCAAAGATCTATAAGAGCAAGGCTCTGTTAATTAAATTTAATTTAAATCAATTTAATTTAATTAATTTTATCTAGAGTGATTCTAAAACTAGAACTTTGAAGCTCTCACAAGAGCAAGGCTCTGGAAGTTCTTAAACAAGAGCAAGGCTCTAAAATTCAAATTCTTGAAAATGGTAAAAGAATTACTAAGGACCAAGGGTCCTATTTATAGGCATCAATCGCCTCTTCAACTGCCAAAAGGTGCCGCGACGGTTCGGATTCTGCCACCGTTGCGCTTGCGTTTGGAGGCCACGTAAGCGCAGCGGTGGGGGGGCATTTGTTTACCCCAATCAGAGCAAAGCTCTGTTCAAATTCCAAAGCGGGAGAAGAAGCAACGCTTCATCTTCCCCCAATCAGAAATAAAGCTTTGCTTTAAAAATTTAAAACTTTAATTTTGGAGCAACGCTTCAGATCCCGTGCGCTGCGCGCAACGCGCCACGTGTCAGAAGTTGACACGGCAGCACAACGCCCAAGGCGATACGTCCGATCAGAGCAAGACTCTTTAAAACATAAGTAACACTTAACTGCGCAAGCGCACGGCAGCGAGACACGTGTCTGCGCAGTTGCGCAAGCGCTGTTGCGCAAGCGCACGGCAGCTCGACACGTGTCTGCGCAGTTGCGCAAGCGCAACTGCGCAAGCGCACGGCAGCGCGACACGTGTCTGCGCAGTTGCGCAAGCTCAGCTGCGCAAGCGCCTCACAGCGCGACACGTGTCTGCGCAGTTGCGCAAGCACAGCTGCGCAAGCACAGCTGCGCAAGCGCCTTACTGCGCGACACGTGTCACACGCTGGTGAGTTGCGCAACAACAGAATTAAGATTTAAGAATATTTTTTCTGTTCTTGTTTAAACAAGAAGATTTCTTCTGTAAAACAGGGGCCTTTGGATCAAAGATCCAACGGTGGGGAAAATTCCCCAAATCACTCAGAAAAGATCTTTTTAACAAATTCAACTAATTTATGAGCACTATAAAAAGGACCCCAGACTTCATTTGATCATGAGGAACATCAAAAAGAAAACAGAGAGAATTCTTGAAGAACTTTGGAAGAACAAAAAAAAAGGGTAAAACCTTTTAAAAGAGAAAAATCTCTGAAGTACAGATCATGGATCTAAAAAAAAATTAATCTTCAATGAACAAATAAATAAAATAAAAATAAATAAATAAAAATAGTGCCTTGCACTTGTTATGAACCCTTGGTTCTCTGAGAAAAAAAAAACAAGAGAGAAACTTGTTTTCCTTTGATCCAAAATTTAGATCAAGAAATTAAAAAGTGCTCTGCACTTCTTTTCTTGAATCTAAAGATTCTTGGTGCCTTGCACAAATGCAATGCATTATTTGAAGGGCTAGGCCCAAATTAAAAAGGCCTAGCAGGCCAAAATAAATTGCAAAGCAATAAAAGGGCTGAGCCCAAACAAGATTGATGCTCTGCATCATTCATAAAGAACAGAGCTCAAAACAAATTGATGCCCTGCATCTTTTCTGGGCAAAGCCCGAATAAAAAAGAAAAGAAAAGAAATGCAATGCAAAAGCAAATAAAATGTTAAACACTTCAACTGGACTTAGCCCAATTTTGGCCATAAGTCCTTAAATTAAATTGACTGAGCAAAATTGCTCTTCTAAATCAATTTACATCCGGTTCGAGGGTACATCTCCGAACTCCTTTGACATTCATCGTTGTAATTCCTCAACGACGTCAAAGAGGTGACGGGTCCCAACGACCACACATCGCTATGGACTGCGGGGTCCTTAAACTCGTGGACCGAAACGTCCTTAAACTAATATCGGACCGAAACGTCCTTAAACTAATATCGGACCGAAACGTCCCTAAACTAATATTGGACCACCACGTCCCTAAACTGGAACATGGACCACCACGTCCCTAAACTGGCGATGGACCACCACGTCCCTAAACTGGAACTTGGACCACCACGTCCCTAAACTGGCGACGGACTCCCACGTACCTAAACTGGAACTGGGACCGAAACGTCCCTAAACTAATATCGGACCGAAACGTCCCTAAACTAATATCGGACCACCACGTCCCTAAACTGGCACAATAGAGCCTAAATACTCTTTTATCGGATCTAGACGGTCCCGTTAAGTTGATCTTAGTCTCAAACTGGACTAACGTATCCTTAACAAACGTTTAAGTTGATCTTAGCCCCAAACACGGCTAACGTATCCTTAAATATTCAAATGGATTATAAAACTCCCAATCAACTCTGGTTCGAGGGTACATCTCCGGGCTTCTTTGACACATGTCGTTGTAATCCTTCAACGACGTCAGAGAGGTGACGAGTCCCGATGGCCATACATTAAATTAATCACTACGTTGAGTTGATCTTAGTCTAAAACATGACTAACGTATCCTTGACGAACGTTTAAGTTGATCTTAGCCGCAACGCGACTAATGCATCCTTAAACCGAAAACACCAAACCCAAATCTAAGTAAATACGGATTTGGACTAATCCACGTCCTACGGGCGACGGCATTACTCAGTCTCCGTATACAATCCACGGGCAACCACAAACAAAACAAACACCCACGACACGAAGTGAAATCCTGGAGAAGGAGAAAGTTGTTACCGCGATGCGGTAGCGTAATTAACTGCAGGGGCTTGCGCCTGCAGGGAAGAGCGTCCCCACAATCAAAAACCCCTCTAGCGAGGAGGAATCTGACAAAGTCTGCTACATCGGCCGCATCCGCCTAAACCTTCGATACACGGTGCCATAAATCAACTTGGCATCTTCGGAGAGGTGGACGGATAAAACCAAATAGCATCTGCCCCGAATCTCAGCGTCAGGCCATCGCGGTCCTGTGCGCCGCCTTTCGGAGGGGAACAGTGCCTTGATCAGAGAATCTCTCACCTCTTTAGATAGCAGAAGGCCATCGAGAATGCTTAGCTGCGAGGGCATTTTCCTCAGGTGTGCCAGAACATTGTAATCCACCTTGCTTTTCTTGGGTGGGTCTTTGGCTGCCAGCTCTTCGACGACTCGGTCATCGAGGGCGATGTCCTCAGGGACTTTTTCTTTTCCCTTTTCCTTTTTGTTCGATCCCTTGTTTACAGGTCCAAGATTCTTTTCAGGTAACATGCGATTGCGCAGCTGAATGTTCTTGCAGGCCTTCATATCTTCTGTTTCAGAGATGGATTCCTTGAAGAGAGGGTCGAGGGCTATTTCTTCATCAGAATCACTCCCGAAGGTAAGAATTTGCGATCCCTTGCTATCAACCCTGTGACAATTGCCGGCAGTTCTTTTGCGTTCATTTGTCGCGCTATTCTGCTCTCGACGTGTCTTACGCTTCATTCGCTTGAAATGCTGCCGGTGAGCCACGTATCCCTGCCACTAATTTTTAAAGGTATTACATTCTTCAATAGTGTGTGCAATCCTCCGATGGTACAAGCAGTAGTTTGGATGTGCATTCTCTTCGTTAGAGTGTATCCTGTAAGAAGTATTTCCTTCGGAGGGTGGTAGCTTCATTCCCATCGATACGGCTTTGGCGAACATTTTCCTCATCTTGAACCTACTTTTATTTGCGGCGGATGTGCCTTGATGTGGTGGGAGTGTTTTAACCCTTTCGTCCAGTCGTCGGTGTTTGGCTTTTTCAAATATGGCCATTTCGCGTTTTCGATCAGCTTTGCTTTTCAGAAGAGCTTCGTTCAGGAATGCGTCAATCATCTCGTCTGATGGTCCTAGGAGTTCTGGCTCGGGATCTGCCCCCGGTTTCTCTTCATCCGGAGCTTCTTCATCGTTTATTAATGAGTGAGAGATCACGTGGAAGCTTGCCACATAATCCTCAGGTTCATCTGATGAGTCTTCTCCCTCTCTTTGTCGCCATCTCCATCTTCAAGGATGTGGTTGAAACTCTTGAAGTGTGACCGGGGTTCGCGCCTTCTGGTTATATTCTTCCAATGCGTCAATATGTTTTTGCAGGTCCGTGCGCTTGTCACCATACTTCACGGGCTTTTTGGTTTTCTTCTTCTTCTTAGAAGACTTTGACGGTTGGGCCTGAGCGTTTTGATTATCGCTACCAATTCTTGGAGTCAAGCGCGGCTTCAGCATTCCCTCGATGATATCGGGTTCTAACGGACTCTTCCATCTGATCGCCGGGCATGTTTGGAGATCCTTCAGCATTCGTTTTGTTTTGGCTGAAAGAGCGACCTCCCATGGAGCTTCTTCTATAAAAGAGAATGATGCCCGCGGTGTGTCCCCCTTTTTAAGAGTGTGCGGCTGAGGCGGGCTTACTTTCCAATTCTCGGACAGTGCGAATTTGCCCTGTTGGTATTGGTCCTCAATCCAGCCTTTGAAGACGAAGCAATTTTCGATTGGATGGCCTACCACTTGGTGATAGGGGCAATAATTGGGATTATTGGCCTCACCGGGTTGCAATGGGCATTTTGGATCCGGCAAGGTGATGAGCCGTTGCGCATCGCCAGCTCGAACAGTCTCCTCGTTTTATCCCGGAGAAACGAATAAGGGCGCTTCAGTTTCTCATTGAAGAATCGTCGTCTTTCATCTTGGCGATCAGTTGGCTTTGGACCACTGGGCTGTTGCTGAGTATTGGTGACGAAGGTCGCTTTCCCTTTCCCTTTCCCTTTCTCATTTCGAGATTCCAACTTCAAAGAAGAGGGCCTATGACCCATCTGATCCATTTAGGCCAGGTTGTTAATTAAGGCCTGGAAAGTAGTTGGCTTGAAGAACATCATGAATTGTGAAATGGTTGCCTGAGGGTCGAGGGTCCCTAGGAACATGCCTACTGCAGGCGCTTCTTCGATGCGCTGCTCGCACTTCGACCATAGATTCTACCACCGTATCGCATACTGCACCCATGTTATGCCTAGCTTCACTCTGGCGTTAATTAACGCGGTGATCGGGGTGCGCTCGCTAGCGCTGGCGGAACGTTGGGTGAACAACAATTCCATCTCCGTAAAAGTTTTGACGGAGTCGTTGGGAAGCTTTGAGTACCATTCGAACGCCGTCTCCACCAAGCTGCCGATGAATTGGCAAAGCAGTAGCTTATCATCCCCTCCAGTGTTGCCGTAAAGAGCCCTGAACTGAGCGACATGTTGATGGGGATTGCCTGTCCCCTTGTACACATGGAATTTTTCCTGGCGGGTACTTTATCTGATCATACCATCCTAAATATGGTCGCCCAGTTCTGACGACTTAGCCGTTTGCTTCATTCGCTCGATGAGCTCGTATTTGCTGAGCAATATAATCATCGAGCATGGCTCTGGAGATGGTTTCCTCCTTGGCTGCTGACAGAGCCGGCAGAGGATTTGATGTCTCTCCTCTATCATCTTCAATTATTACTGGAGGATCTTCGGCTGGAGGGCCTGGCTGGATCATCAGGCCCACCATATCTTAGAATAAAAGGGTCATTTGTTTTATGTTGGCCGCTTGTTCTGTAGCCTCTTTGTCCTTCTTCTCAAGCATTCTCCGAAGGAATTCGGCATCCATTTCCTGCTCATGACACTGCTCCAAAGATGTCTCCGGGCTTGCTTTTGGTCCAGTGAGTGCAGCTATGGCTGTCAGCATTTCTTGGAGCTTTTGCTGCTGCTGCTTCAGAGCCTTAGTCACAGACCGTGTAAATGGTCGGTGACCCGTAGAGATACAGCTATCTTCTTTTCCGGAAGCCATATAAATAGTATGCACCACCATGCCCCCAGACTTAGGGCGTTTAGATTCAGTGTCCTTGCGATTTGCCAAAGACGCAGAGATCTTCTCCGGCCTCCTTCTTTTGTGGGCGGTCGAAATTGAGGGAGCCGTTGCAGCGGGAATCCAAACTGATGACACCTTCTGTGGCTTGACAGGGTGATCCCCTTCTCGCCAAACTTTCATCTTTTTCTGTCGGCGGGGGTGGTCTTAATCAATCACGGAGTCTTGGACCTGTCGCCGGACTTTGTAAATTTTGGAGGACAACCGCTGAGGGGGCTGCTCCGGTTTCGCCTTAGTGATATTTTCAACAGGCGGAGGAGACTTTTTCAGCACGGCAGTTGGCGAATTCCTGTGCACCCTGTTAAGTAGTTCAAAGCTGTTTCCAGTTGGAACAGCAGTATCAACTTCCACCGTTGGAGCTGGCGGAGTCAGTCTGGAAGGAGAGCTGCCCCCAGCCTTCCTCACTTGGCGCCAGTGGCGACGTCGAGCATGGCGAGCAGTCGGGACCACCTCCATTGTTGAATCAGCTTTTCCATGCCCCCTTTTCTGATGAGAGTCTGTCGTTGGCGTCAGCCTGTCAAAGACAGACGTCGGCTGAGAGGGAATGATCAACCTGTCGAAAGCCAACCTTCGGGTAGGGAGAGCAGCTTGGACGACGTCAACTATAGCAGGAGTTGGAGTGTCCTCCTCTGGTATTGCGAGCCTCTTTGCGAGCCCACTTGAGCTTTGACCCAGCCTGTCGAAGACTGAGGTATTGGAGTTGGACAACCCGCCGAGAGGGGTCGTGGTGGTTGCAAGTCGATCAAAGACCGACTTCTTCGTAGCTTCTTGTGTCGGAATCTAAACGCTGAAGCTCGTTGGTGGGATCATGGTCCTGAACAATAGCCCAGTGGTGGCTTGGGTCATTTGTTCCACCAGCATTGTAAAAAGGGAGGCCGCTTGGGGCCCGTAGGTTACTCCTCTAGATGAGGCGGAGCGGGAGTTGCTGCAATTAGTGCAGTTTGAAACCATTGATCTTCTGTCTCTGCACGGAGCAAGATACCAAACCTTAGTACTTTACATCCAAATGCAACCATGTCAAACCGCGACTTATTCGCGAAACACGACACACGAAGTGTGGAGTGGAAAGAGGAAAATGACCCACCGGACGTGCCAGAATCTGTTCTCCGCCGAATATAGAGACGCGACCGCGTAGGTCCGTCTTGCCTGAATTTAGGGGCAGATGCTATTTGGTTTTATCCGTCCACCTCTCCGAAGATGCCAAGTTGATTTATGGCGCCGTATATCGGAGGTTTAGACGGCTGCGGCCGTTGTAGCAGACTTTATCAGATTTCCCCTCGTTTGAGGGGTTTTTGATTGTAGGGACGCTCTTCCCTGCAGGCGCAAGCCCCTGCGGTTAATTACGCTACCGCATCGCGGTGACAACTTTCTCCTTCTCCAGATGGTCACTTCATGTTGTGTGTGTATGTTTGTTATATCTTTGATTGCCCGTGGATTGTATACGGAGATTAATTTATGTTGTCGCCCGTAGGACATGGATTAGTCCAAATCCGTATTTTATTAGATTTGGTTTTTGGTTTGGGTTTAAGGATACGTTAGTCTCATTTGAGACTAAGATCAACTTAAACATTTGTTGAGGATACGTTAAACTAATTTTAGACTAAGATCAACTTAACGATTTGTTAAGAATACGTTAGTCTAATTTTAGACTAAGATCAACTTAACATGATCATTTAGATCCAACAAAAGAGCATTTGGACTCTATTGTTTTAGTTTAGGGACTTTGAGGTCCAGTTTGAAAACGTCATAGTCTGTAAAGTTTAAGAACATCATAGTCTATGAGTTTAAGGACCCCACAGTCCGTAGTAGTTTAGAGACATCATAGTCTGTAAAGTTTAAGAACATCATAATCCATGAGTTTAAGGACCCCACAGTCCGTGGTTTGTCTGGTTGTCGGGACCCGTCACCTCTCTGAAGACGTTGAAGGATTACAATGACAAATATCAGAGGAGTGAAGAGATGTACCCTTGAACCAATATTGGTTGGAAGATCTGTAGTCCAATTTGGGACTAAGATCAAAGATTTGTGAGCACATGGGCTTAATTGATCTGAATTAGGGATCTGTGGCCACTTTAAGCTTGTCTCATTTAATTAAGATGTTGAACATTTAACAATGCTAAGCATTGGTTTGGGCTCTGACAATCTTTTTGCTTTTTATTGAGTGCTGGGCACTCATTATAACTCTGGGGCCTTTTTTTATAGAACATATTATGTTCTCTTAGAGCACACGTGAGGAGCACGTGGTGCGCTTGGCGCTGAGCGCCAGATAATGAGCGCAGAGCGGTTCTGTTAAGTAGCGCACACGTGAGGAGCACATGGTGCGCTTGGCGCTATGCACCAAACTTTAGGGCGCTATGCACCAAACTTTGGAGCGCTGGGGCGCTTCTGTTAAATAGCGCACACGTGAGGAGCACGTGGCGCGCTTGGCGCTGTGCGCCAAACTTTTGAGCGCCGGGGCGCTTCTGTTAAGGAGCGCACATGTGAGGAGCACGTGGTGCGCTTGGTGCTATGTGCCAGACTTTAGAGCGCTGGGGCGCTTCTGTTAAGTAGCGCACACATGAGAAGCACGTGGCACTGTGCGCCAGACTTGAGCACTGAGGGCTTCTGTAAATTTGGAGCGCTAAGGCTCCGCAGCGCTGTGCGCTAGATTTGGAGCGCTGTGCGCTAGATTTGGAGCGCTGAAGCGCTAGATTTGGTGTGATGTGCGCTTCTTTTAATTAGAGCGCTAAGGCTCTTTTTAGGCGGCTTTGCGCTCTGAGAATTAAGTTCTCTCTTATAAGAGACTTTGTCTCATGAATTTAAGAACAAAGTTCTTATTTTATAGGAGATGTTTTCAATCTCTTATGTTTTGGTGAAAGGTATTGCCTTTATGGATTTATGATCCTAAGAGAATTGAATTATTCTCCCCCTTTTTTATAATGAGATGTTATGATCTCTTTTGTGAGAGACAGTTTGTCTTAAAGATCTATGATCTAGCATAAGAACTAAGTTCTTTTTCTGATGAGATTTTTTTATCTCTCTGTTTTTACCTTGAAGAAAGTTCTTCTTCAGCCGAGAGCTTTCTCTTTAAAGTTTTTCAAAGTTTATGGGGGGTTCCTCTCTACGAGACGAAGTCTTAGGGCCTTTATATATGGCTAGCTGATTTGTTGAATCAGTTAAAGAGATCTTTTCTTTAATTGATTTGGGGATTTCCCCACCGTTGGATCTTTGATCCTAGGGCTTCTGATTTACAGAAGGCAATCTTCTTGTTTTTAAAAAAATTGGGAAATCTTTCCCCACACAGAATTTATTCTGTATTTTAGTGATTTTTAATCACCATTGGATCATTGATCCGACGGTGCTCTAATTTACAGAGCAAAATCTTTTTGTTTGGAAAGATTCTGAAGAATGTTTTCTTAACAGAATTTTATTCTGGTAACTTGATAATTTATCATCTTTGTTGGATCTTTGATCCAACGGTGGGGAACATTTAGTTCTAGCGCTAGCGCACCCGTGCTCTGCACGTGAGCGCTGCTTCAGAGCGCTGGCGCTCTTAGCGCGAGCGCACCCGTGCTTTGCACGTGAGCGCTGCTTGCTGGCGCTTTTATGAAGCGCTGCTTCATTTCAAATTTTGAAAATTTGAACAGAGCTTTGCTCTGATTTGGGGAAACAGTGCTTCTTTTAAATTAGAGCGCTAAGGCGCTTCTTTGGCAGCTCTGACTAATTCTGTGCTCTGAGAATTAAATTCTCGGTTTATAAGAGACTTTGTCTTAGGGATCTAAGAACCCAGTTCTTCTTTTTGTGAGGAGATGCTTTGATCTCTTCTGTTTTTTGTGCAAGACTCGGTCTTATAGATCTGTGATGTAGGAAAAGAACTAAGTTCTTCTGATGTGAGAGTTGAACTCTCAAATATGGAGAAGATGTTATGATCTCTCTTCTTTTTCCTCACCTTGAAGAAGGTTCTTTTTCTTAGAGCTTGCTCTTCTCTTTTTCTTTTCTGAGAATTTTAAGTTTATGGGGGGGAGGGGTTCCTCCTCTTTAAGACTTGAAGTCTTGGGTCCTTTATATAGGGGAGGCTGATTTGTTGAATCGGTTAGGGAAATCTCTCATTGAGAGATTTCTGATTGATTTGGGGAATGTTTCCCACCGTTGGATCTTTGATCCAAGGGCCTCTGTTTTATAGAAGACAATCTTCTTGTTTTTAACAAGATTGGGAAAATATTTTCCCATACAGAACTTATTCTGTATCTTGGTGATTTTTAATCACCATTGGATTTTTGATCCAACGGTGCTCTGATTTACAGAGCACAATCTTTCCTATTTGGAAAGATTTGAGGAGTATTTCCTCAACAGAATTTTATCCTGTAATTTGACGATTTATTCATCTCGGTTAGATCTTTGATCCAATGGTGGAGAACATTTAGTTCTAGCGCTTGGCACTCTCGTGCTTTGCACGTGAGGCGCTGTCTCTTAACGCTGGCACTCATGGCGCAAGCGCTCTCATGCTTTGCACGTAAGGCGCTGTCTCAGAGTCTTTGACTCTTAGCGCTGGCGCTCCTGACGCGAGCGCTCTCCTGCTTTGCACGTGAGGCGCTGCCTCAAAATCTTTGACTCTTAGCGTTAATGCTCCTCGCGCTAGCGCTCTCGTGCTTTGCACGTGAGGCGTTGTCTCAGAGTCTTTGACTTTTAGTGCTGGCGCTCCTGGCGCGAGCGCTCTCGTGCTTTACACGTGAGGCGCTGCCTCAGAGCCTTTGACTCTTAGCGCTGGCACTCCTGGCACTAGTGCTCTCGTGCTTTGCACGTGAGGCGCTGCCTCAGTTTCAAATTTTGAACAGAGTTTTGCTCTGGTTGGGGGAACATGGTGTATACGGAGGAGTAAGCTGAGAGAGAATCTCATTCTCTTTTAAGTAGTCTTTGAATTCCGTGCTTAAGTATTCTCCTCCCCGATCATATCGAAGGATTTTAATACTTTTACCCGTCAGGTTCTCAACTTCGTACTTATATTCCTTGAATTTCTCAAAAGATTCAGATTTGTATTTCAACAAGAACACATGTCCGTATCTTGAGAGAACATCAGTGAATATAATAAAGTATGAGGAACCATTCCTGGCATGTGTAGACATAGGACGGCATACATCACTATGTATCTGTCCCAAGAGTTCAGTTGCTCTTTCTCCGTGTCCAGTAAATGGAGATTTGGTCATCTAGCCTTTGAGACATGACTGACAAGTTTCATAAGATGTAAATTCGAACGGATTCAAATATGCATCCTTATGAAACTCAGCCAGTCTTGTCGCATTGATATAACCCAGTCTACAATACCACAAGAAGTTTTCGTTCTTTTCTGAACTGTTTCTTTTATGTGTGTTCTGTATACTTAGAACTGTAATTTGGTTTAGAACGTTTTTACCGTTATATAACGTACCATACCCAACCAACACTTGATTTAGAAAAACATTCACAATATTTTTGGTACGAAATAACAGTCGCTCAGAATCATTATATTACCAGTTGGTAACACTAGGTGATATTTGCCAACTGATTTGGCTGCAACAATTTCACCATCCCTGCTACTAGATACATACCACCATTTCCCAGTTCTCTACCTCTCTATAGCCCATGTAATAAATTACATACGTGGGATCCTGATCCGATATCCAATACTCAGGACGTAGAGCAAACTGATAAACAGTTCTCGGTTACGAACACACCTGAAGACGATGCATTAACACGCTTATTCTTCGTTTGGGTAGCGTGGGAATCCTGATATTCCCCTATTCCTTGCTCAGACTTATGACAGTCATAAGATAGAGCGGAACCTATCCCAGTATAATAAGCGAGTTCGGTCAATACATCCATATTATTTTCTTGATTAAAGCATGTCATTGGTCGCTACCAGGAGAGAGAGAAGGATAATCACTTTGCGTGCACTCTTTGCAAGATTAGATTGGTTATTATTTTATCTAATCAGGATGGCTCCCACTGTTTTTATCAAATCTTCCTTCAAACCATAAAAGGTAAGATTAGCCGGGATTAATTACCACCTACAAGTTCGCCAATCGTTCGGCCAGGCAGGTATTGGTACTCCGAGAGAGTCTCCCCATGCTCTCGCATGGAACTAATTAAATAACCTCGTTTCCGCAGGGGCGTCACCCCGTTAACACCTTTCTTAGACACCTATTGGATCGGCTAATTGTAAATTGGAAAACTCTCTCTGGAGTAACTCTTACTCGCAGTGGGTATTGAGATCCAACTATCATATAGAAGGTATGCAATCTCATTGCAAATTTCAACACTTGAAATTCCCAATATCTGTTTTTACCCTTAGTTTCCTATGACCTTGACGAAGTCCAACAAACCATAGGCCGCTAGTCAAGTTCAACCAGTTCATTTTTTGATTTAATTAAACCCACCCGTACGACCCTTGACGAAGGCCGACAATGTCGCACGATTACCCTAATCCAATCGCATCACATGCAGTAGATAAGCACTAATCAGCTATCACACACTACGCCTTGATGAAGGCCAACAAACGTAGCACGAATACTAAATAGTACTTATCTGAAATGACGGAGGGCTGCGACTGGTTTTTAAGAAAACTTTTAACGTAATGAACTTGATATCGTTGTAGAATCTTGTGATTTTAAAATGGAGTGGTTAAAGCTCCGCTTTTAAAATCGAGTAGTTTTCAAAAACAAACCGAATAGCTTTTACTAGCTTTAGTTAAAGAGGTCACTCCCGATAAAGAGATCTTGGCTCTTTCCTCGTCGAATGAGGTGCTGGATATCCTTCAAGGAATACCACTATGCAAAGCAAGCACTACATAAGCTATGATGATAAACCAAGTGGGTTGTAGCATTTGCTAGTTTTTCTAAAGAGGTCACTCCCGGTGAAGGGATCTCGGCTCTTTCCTCATCGAATGAGGTGCTGGATATTTATCAAGGAATACCACTATGCAAAGTAAGAACTAGAGCTACCTTTTTAAGAACTTTTGATTCTACAACATTTTTAGATTTCTTTTCTTTTTATTAATCTCATTAATGAAGTCCCATCATTTAATGTTTTCTAAACATCACAGAAAATGAAACGAAAATTGAATGTACGCTTATACCATCCGCATTCGCCACGGGGCCCCGTTATGCACCGTTAGGTTACTTAACTAACGGCAGAGCGGGGGCTAGACTAGCGCGGGTGTAAAACATAAGCAACGTTTATTATATATCATATATATAATATAATATTCGTCTCACGCAGTTATATGATCACATCACAAAACCAAGCAGCAGAAGCAACATATGAAATATTGGATATATTAGGAGGTCCGTGTTTTAAATCTAACCAGTAATGTATAACACAGATTCCACAGTCGTGATGAATAGCCAAACTCACATCCCTAAACCCCTACGAGAGCGGTAAGCAACCCTGCCAATTTTAGAGTTAGGAGACCCGGTCTCGACTCCTCGAGATGGTCTCCTACTGGACTCTAGAACCCAGTTACTTGTGCCTCCCGTCTTGGGTCTATCCTATTGCGGAAAAGTCAATAATATACATGAATGGTGATATCATCCTCAACCCGGAAGTGTCCCAATAAAAGAATATTACATACAGATTTTACATGAACGAAAATGAAAAACTCTCATCTGACATAAAAAAAACCCGGCTACTCAATCACGACGATCCAATAAAACATATTACAACAACACATAATATCACATATCATCAACGTAAGTAAATACGTGTATCCCGAATGTATAGCAACGAGATCGGGATACCTCACATATTACACTTACGGTCACAGAAAAGAAATGAAAAACTATAATAATTAGAATCCGCAATATCCTTAGATATCATAAACCCGGAATATCTCATATTCCGGATTTCATGCCTAACTTATAAACCTTACATTTTAGTCCCAAATTGCAAACTTTTCCAATAAGCTGTCGGATAATTCAACAAGATTCTCGACTAAGTGATCGCGTACTATACGCAATTGCGACGGAGTTTTGATCCGAATCAAAACTCCGTGGCAATCGATTAATCGAGAGTAAACGGATAGATTTACAATATACTAACTAGTTTTCACAAAGCTAATTATTCCGGATTCAAACAATTGTATCACGTATCATCATCATCTATACGACGCTAAATATTTCGATCGATTTCTCAAACACCCACAAATTCCAGAGACCTCAACAACTTGAGAATCATCAAAAATACCCAGAGAGTGCATGATGCCAAAATGGAGCAGAACTAGAAAGATGACACCACAAGCCCATTAACTTGCCGTAGAACTGCGGCCAGACATGGGGTTCTGCCGTGCTTCCGCGGCGGTTTGTTGGACTTGGGTCCTCAACTTTCTTGAGGCTCCATTAAAAACCCTGCACGATTTTCTGCATATTTTTTATCACGAAAATTCCAACTTTTGAAAATCGACAGAAACATGAAAATTTTGGGTTTTTCGAAAACCGATCGAATACTTTAACGTAGTAAAGACATCCCCTAATCTTCTAGTCTGGCTCTGATACCATGAAAGTGTGCGATGGCACCGTGGCGGGGTATGAACGGGCATCACACATGCAATTTTTAAATTTTCGGGTGCTAACGAACACTAACCAAGATCTTAACTAGAATATTAGGGTTTACTATAATGATATCGACTAAACTATAAGAAGTGAAAGAGATTATACCCCCGTAGATCGAGTCCTTTACTTCACAAGCTCCAGATTGTAGTCCACATGACTCCACTAGGCTCCACTTGTAATTTGATCGAGTTTGCTCCGAAAACCTTTGTGCCGAAGATGATCCATCCGAAACTTCGCAATCCAAGCCACCTCTTCACTAAACACTTTAGTAAAGAAAACACACAACACTTGATTGCTAATCAAGTGTAGGATGGTGAAGTAGGGGTTTTGTTTAGCTCACTAAGCTACTCACAAGCTCAAGCTTTCACAACACAAGTGAGGGATTTGAGCTTGGAGGTTTGAGGAGGAAGATGGAGAGAGCTAGAGAGCATGAGCTCAAGAAAATGGCTAAGACTCAAAACATAGAATGAATGAGTGAGAGTGAAGTGAAGAATGGCTCTCTCTTTCCTCACTTATTCAAGCATGGAATAAAAATGCAATAAGAAATTGCAACCATACTTGAATAGTGAGTCAAGAGTAATAAAGAAATAATAAGGCCCATGCTTCACACCATGCTCAAAATATCTCCCCATTTACACCTCATTTTCTATTTTCCAAAAAATAGAAATTCCATGCCATGCTTTATATATATATATATATATATATATATATATATATATATTATGAAGAAAATAATTAGTGAGCTAATAATATTAGTTAATATATAATTATATCAAATATAAATATATATCATATTATTAAATCAACACTTGATTTAATAATCCGGTAATATCACATATAACTGACTAATATTATTTATCTGTATATCACATTATCAAATCAACACTTGATTCGATAATCCGGTTATATCACATATAACCTGACCGGTATCAGATAACTGCCAGATTAGAATAGAGTATCACGTACTCATATTTAATCAGCCCCCTCGCACATATCAGCATATGTGCCCTATTTCGTTTCGCTTGAACCAGAAAACTTCTATGTGGGACTCTAAAGATTCGTCAATACGCCAGCAGTAGGTGACGATCACATAAGTCACTCATAAGCCGTCAGCGGTACTATCTGGACTTAACGGCTACTCAGGTATTGAGTGAATAGAAGATCAACAAGCAAGCTTGTCCATACTTTCCATGAAGCCTATCGGTAATACTTGTCGTACAGTCCGGTCTCTTCGTCTGATATATCGTATATCATGTCTAGGGATAGAATCATCATACCCCAGTAACGTGATAAGTCATGCCGATGTCTGACCTATAACGGTTTGAGAAACTACTGATAACTCTTACCAGTAAATCTCAGCAACAGCCCTAGTCAGGGACTTCCAGTTATAGCCAATCGAGCATAGCGCATCATCAACTCCTTATACCGGGAGAGACGAAACCCCTCCTATCGCTCATTGTCTACATGTGACTTGGGACTGCACCCAAAATCGACCTATTTGCACGACTCCTTTGAACCATGGTAGGGAGGAAATCAAAGCACAGTGGGAGCTACACAAGACTCTATGACGATCTCGGGTCTACAAACTAACATGTACCATCGTCACCAGAGAACTGATATCTGACGATAGGTATACTACCAACTAGGTGTTCTCGGCGAGTCCTATTCGGTGTAACCATTCTCTAATGAGCACCTGTGTACAATCTTTGATGTTAAATACCAATGGCTATGGGATCAATCATCGCCCCCATACAGGGTCAAGAAACGTGCACACTAGTCTACTCTGGAATATCGACGCCCTGTCTCGATATACCCTCGACTAGGAACAATTGAAGGATGTGCTTGTGGACTACCCATGTCCCAGTAGTATGATCCGCATCATAGTCCTGATAGTCAAGCTAATATCCTAAGGGCTTTATTAACATGTAAGAGAAAGACGGTATAAGAATACCAGTCTATATGTTAAGATAAAGAGTAATCAGATAGCATACTATCATGTCGAGCAAGAAAGTCTTATATATATATGTCCAAGCATCCACTATATCATACAATAATTGCATCTAGGGCATACATATTCCTAACAAAGAGATTCAAAACCAGTTAAAAAAATCCTTTGCAAGAATTAAAATGAAAGCTTTCGAAAAATCCAGAAAGAAAATAACCCGGTGACAATCCTAAGGTTTCAAAAACTCAAGAGAGATGATGATTATAATAGAGCAATAAAGATAATAGTTAATCTGTAGAATTGTGATGAAATAATTCGACCAAGACCATATTTAAAGAACCGAAAAAGAATCCTAGAAAACTGGAAAGAAATCGGTCGAAAATAATTTCAGGGATATCAAACGGTCAGCAATTGAGACATCTCAATAAATGCATGAGACGGATCAAAATATTAATTGCAGGTGCATAACGAGATGTCTTAAGATAATATGAGACGTTTCAGACAAAGCAGAAAGAGTTATAAGGAATATATTTCAGACGTCTCAACTAAGATATGAGACGTCTTAAAACAACAGAGCAGAAAAGTTAAATGCTGGTAAGTTTTGAGACGTCTCAAACAGGACATGAGACGTCTTATTGAGACAGATAAAAAATATGAAGTGCAGGTAAGTGTTGAGACGTCTTAAACATGACACGAGATGTCTCATAGCTACAGATTAGAAATGAAAGAGTCAAGAGATATGTGAGATGTCTCAAATAAAGTTGAGACGTCTCAAGAACTGATAATACTTGAGAATTTTTTAAAAAACTATAAAATCGTGTGACTCATACGACATACCTGCGACTTAATAAAAAGAGAAATACAAATTTAACACCTTTGTTGCACATTCTCCGAGTCTCTTTGAGTCTTCATCTCTGAATTCATGCCCCTTTGATGCTTCAATCTTCGTCTTCATGCATCATCGTTATTCTGTCCCCTTTTCACTTTATTTGCACCGAAGTTTGTTCTTTTGATATCTTCATCCGTACGTCTTGAAAATCCATATCCATATCATCGTATCTGTGTGCTCTTCGATATCGCTATACTTGCTCTTTTTCATCAATATTGCAAATCATGTTATGTCATTCACACCGAAAATATAAAACTTAACCAGAAATATCGTCAGTACGTAAAATAGTTAAATAGTGTTTTGTCCAATATCAAAACTAAAGTGATGTTGCACAATAAAGTCAACAGCTCTCTATCTTCATAGCCACCTCATTTAAATACCCAATCACACCTCAACATAACAATGCCCAAAAAAAAACGGAGATGGGTTCTTGCAATTGGTTGCTTTCCGATACTTCCCTCATTAAAAATTTGTTTTTTCTTTCATTCTCTGCAATGGATAGCTTGGTTATTTGCTTTTTTTTTTTTATATCTTTTACGATATGGGTTTTGGATTTGGATGTGAGGTTTTGGGTTCTTGTAATTAGAGTTGCAGGGCTAAGAGTTACTTAATTTGCTCTTAAACTTCTAACTGCATGCTTGTAATTTGTAATCACTTGTATGTAATTTCTAACAAGTTACTTGTAACTTCTAATTAGTTACATTTAACATCCAGGCACTTGCCTGTAATTTCTAATTAGTTGCTTTTAATTTCTGACCACCTGTCTGTATCAAACGTCTGCGGTTCAAAAATTTCTTAAGGAGACGTCTACTTAGTCGTCTTTGAAATTGAAATGGAAATTTCCTTCAGCAGACATCTGTACCACGTCTCTTTAAGAAAATTTTGAACTGCAGACTTCTGATACAGACGTTTGCTAAAGAAAATTTTCAATATGTCGGCTTCTGTTTTCAAAATGAGACATCCGGGACAGATATCTCTAGGAAATTTTTGAACTGTAAACGTTTGATAACTAATTAGAAGTTACATACAACTTAAAACAAAGAGCTTGTTTGGCCTCGAGAGCTCTCCCTAAGCCCATTACTTGCGAAGAAGGCACAACAACCCACACACAGGATTGTGCCTGTGTTTGCAAGCACGAACATGGGAGCTCCCCAGGTCCATTTTACCCTAAACAAAAATATGTTTGTTACAACACTTTTAAAGATTTCAAGAGGGGTATCTAAAAAAAACGTGACATAATCTCCATCCCATTCTTATGCAGAAGTTCAGATTCCTAACTGCAAAATAGCCAGCGGACCTCACTGATCCATGTGAGAAGCCACTGCAGTTTGGGCCGGCATAGTCCCTGCATGCCCGGTTTCCTCAATTGAGAAATGGACCATCTAGGTGCTTTTATATAAGAGGGATAGTTTTAGGATGTGGCTCAGATGGCTCAAGAAAAAGGCCCATTTTTTATGTCCAATATTTGAACAGCTGTTTTTAGATAAAATATATCAGCGGTGATCCAAATTTTAGGCCCATGGGTTGTATGCATCGTTCTAGCACACAAAAACGAAATAGTAGCTTCAATCAAAATGATCTTAAATAAATAGCTCAGTTGGTATGCCGCTTACCTTCATGGGGAGAGTGCGAGGTTCGATCATAAGGAGAGGAAATTGCGAAAGCAACAGTTCGGGACGAATTCGTGGGTCCTCTTGATGCGTGTGTATGGTGCATGCTTGTTTGTGCCGTGTGCGCATTCATAACTGGAGATTTGGTTTTCAGGAAAGGATAAGCCATGCATTGTAAATAATTATTCACCGATCCTCTTTCTCATCCCTCGCTATGTCCAGATAGCCAGTCACTCGCAACATTCTCGCATAGCCAGCCAGTTGTGATCAAACGTGCTAGATTTCATTGAATACATAATCTCCAAACAAAGACAAACCCGTCCTTCTCTCACTTCATCAACTCAACTTGAACCAATTGATCAATATGTTCTTTCTGTCCCAGCTGTAATCGCCCACAACCATATATATATATATATATATATATATATATATATACACACGAGAATAATGGATGAAAGATGCGAGGGAATTTCCTGATATGGCGTCGAAAAGGTAGGCCCGTTTTTTTAGAAGCCGGAACTTTCTCTCTCTCTCTCTCTCTCTCTCTCTCTCTATATATATATATATATATATATATATATATATATATAAACAAATGTTTCTTTGCAAACCGGTCCACGTTTTTTAAGAAGCTGGAACTTTCTATCTACGACATATTTGAATGATCCGATCCGTTCAAGCTGATCGCCCTATCTTCGAGTTTATATGCATGAAAAATCAAAAGATTTAAAGACCTCTAACCTATGCATCGGACAAAGTTTATGTTGTTATATTGAAAGACGTTCATTTTGCTCCCATTTGATGCATAGGTCAGAGGTCTTCAAATCTTTTGATTTTTCATACACATACACTGAAAGGTAGGGAAATCAACTTCAACGGTCCAGATCGGTCATATACGTCGTAGATCGAGAGTTCTCATTTAAAAAAAAATGCGAACCGGCATGCAATGGAGCGTTCTCACACACACACATATATATAATATGGAAAAAAGAGGCCTATGAGACTTTTTCCTTTTTCGTTATATGGCGTCAAAAATCTATATCTTCTACAATTTTTTTCGACCATCGGCACCCATCATCATCATCATCATCTTTATCATCTAATACGTGGATACATCAAATTTCATGTGATTGTATCACTTTTTCACAGTTGATTTAGCAATCTAAAAAGTTCTATTGTCGGTTAATCGTTAATTTTGCATCCATGAAATCAACGGTGAAAAAACGGTAAATCGCATAAAATTTGGTGTATCCACATCCTAGACGATAAGGATGAAGATGATGGGTGCCGATTGTCGAAAAAATGATGAAGGGTGTATTTTTTTGAACGAAAATTCCCTTCTATGAGCTCTTTCCTACATTATTCTCATACACACGCTCTTTTGCTACCACAAACAAGTTTCGTATGGTAAGCCCAACTTCATTTTCGTATTTCTTCTACATATGCCAAGAGTTGCAATCCCGATCTCCTTGGTCACCAAACTCCAGCAAGCACTAGCCAACCATTCTTGACATTGATTCAACTTGCAATTTTTCCTATTTTTGATCCATCACTCAGTATTCAGAAGTATCAAAGATCTTAATCAATTGCTCATTCATCTCTGTTCAAAACCCTAATGTCCACACCAAATAATTGGTGAGCATGACAATGGCAAATTACAGTTCTCTTGCTATGAAGGTGAAATATCCCACAATTCATTGACTAATGAACACTGTTCATTTCCCCAGTAGTGTCCTTTGAATGACCAAATCTCTCTTCTCATTTATCATTTTTGTACTCTTCTTTGTTTTTTTGTGCGCACGTTTCTTTTTGGTTTTTATGAAGATATGCCAAGGCCACCTAAGACCATGCTCATATATATATATATATATATATATATATATATGACATCTTATCATTATGCCATCAAAAAATAATAATATTAATGATCTAAATAAGTAAATAAATAAAACCTTATCTTGAAACGGGAAAAATGAGGCCTAATATATACTCTATGAACCGATATTATATTGCGTTAATTCTTGAATTCGCTCTAAAGATTGACACCATAATATAATGATAAAACCTCTTGCATGTAACACTCATGACCGTAATGAATCAGTTTTAGCACAGCGAATTCTAAGGCCAGAAATATTAGAGTGGAATTTAGGATTAACTTACAGTTTAATAATGTCACGGCTCACTAAATTATGGCTTCAGATTAATGACCAAACAATTCAATCACATGCATTGTACTAAACTTTTTATAATGGTCCGTGATCTCTTTGTATATGATTGTTCTCATAATTTGAAGATGAATATCCCATTTATTTAATAGGTGAGTGCCACATGATTCCTTGTGAGCAAAGGTGTAATGCCAATCTTGGTAGTACTTTAAGCTAAACCTGTAACAATTTTACGTGTAAATTAATCCAACTAATATGCATCTAAGATGCTCTATTAGCTAGTAATTAACTTAGTTTATAAGATATCGTCCACTATTAATTTAGCTCTTGAGTGCAAGTCAATATGCAGAATGGCTCGTCATTCTATCTTTTTGAATATAAAAATAAACTATATGTCAGTTTGAAATTTTGTCAAATCTAGCTGTCATAAAATATTGCTCCAAAGCCAACTGCATTTTGTTAAGAAAAGGCTAAGATGGAGATGCCTTATTACGATTGAAGTTTTAAGAACATGGTTAAATGATGCATGCATGTTTATTAATTTGTTCTTTGTGAAATAGCTGAGAAGAAAAGGCACGAGTTTCTCTAATTATTGATGTGGATGTTGATGCTGATGTTTATTATGGAAGAAGGGCATAAAAAAAAGATACCCACGGAAATTCCTGATGCCAGCTAATGCTCAATAAACTCCTTTTGTTTTCTAGGGTTATTTGCACAAAACATCCCGGTAGTTTATCATGGATGACACTTTGCTGCTTCTAAACCTTAAAAACACCTAAATCCGGTTCTAACCGAATCCAATGATTGTTTGATTTTGCCTTTAAGCTTTATTTTGTTGTTTAAAATAAAATTTGAGTATCTTTTTAGGGATTTGGCCAATGAACTGAAGAAGCAATGTTAGTATACATGCAATAGATTAACCAAGTAAACGAGCAAGTAATCTCTAACTAGTCTTGTGGAAATCACAATGTGACTAATGCTAAACGCTGAAGAAACTTCTATTCCTTTTCCTAACAATAGGTTGATGTTGATGCATGAAAGAGTTACAAAAGTCAGCCCTAAAAGGGGGTGGAAGTAAGCAAATAGCATACTCATACATGGATTAATCCTTTCCAAGCATGCTAGTCAATTTTGGAACTTCTCAACGATGAAAGAACTTAATTGGTTTACCACGTGCTTGTTTCTTAAAGCAAAAATTGAAATAGCCAACACTACTTGTCTTCATTTAAAAACCATTGGCGCTTTTTTAAAGAGAACTCTACTAGAGAACCCTAGGAACCTTTTTTAGGTGAGAATCACAGCATCACACTAACTCCACAAATTTGTTTAATATTAATTAATGCATCTTTTTATTTGGTTTTGTTGGCATTGGGCCCATCCAATCGAATGGACGGGCCGACCGGACCTGACTAGAGCCGAGCCTAAGTCGGGCTCGGGCTCATGCAGGGGCTGGCCATATTAGGGCCGGCTCCTATAGGGAGTCGGTTTAAGGGTGAGGCCTGTCTATTAATGAAGAGCAAGTCCTGTTAGAATTTGGCTCCCAGGATGTAATCCAGGCCGTCCGTTGTCTTGCCCTTTATTATATATATGCATGCAAATGTTAGGATTTGTGATCAAGAGTTTCATATGAGATAGAGAAGAAAGAGAGAGAACTAGGGTTTTTTAGGTTCTTCATCTTCTTCCACATAGTAGCAGCCGCGGTGAACAAAAGAGCTTTCCGATCAATGTTGTTATTGTCTCTCGTCAACCATCACGAAGAGGAGAAAAGAACAAGACAAGCACTAAAGATCTGAGATCCACCAATCGATAAGAGAGATTTTCTACCCCGCTAAGATGCAAGATCCTAGTGTTCGTGTAAACCACCAGTTACATATTTGCTTTTGTTGTATTTGTGTTGATCCTTCAATGGATCTGAATTCATGGAGAGATCCAAGATATAGTCATACATCACAATTAGCCCATATTGGTATCAGAGCCCTTTTAGGGTCTCCGATCTTCGTTTTTCTATGAACCAACATGTTTAGATGTCTTAGATCATTAAAGTTTCTGTTTTTAATTAGATCTATAGAAAGACCCTTTAAGTTTTTTTTTGTTGATCCATGATAAAAATAAGATTTTTTATTTTATTCACTACTACGAATAAGGGTTGCCCCTACGGATATATCCGTAGGGGCAAAAAATTCATCTGTAGGTGCAAACGCCGTAGGTGCAAGTCGAAGCCCTACACTTGCCCCTACGGAGTTTTGTGTAGGTACATTTGCACCTACGGATTAGGGCGTAGGGGAAAAAAAGTTATTTTATTTACGGTTATTTTAATTATATTAACTGTACCTACGGATATATCCGTAGGGCCAAGAAGTATCCCCTACGGATATATGCGTAGGTACAAATCCGTAGGGGCAAAATATGAGGAATCCAGATATTTTGCCCCTACGGATATATCCGTAGGGGTCTTTGTTTGTCCCTACGGATATATCCGTAGGGACAAAGCCCAACCCCCCTGACACTGAGATCAGAGGGAAATATCAGTTACTGCTGATATTTTGCCCCTATGGCTTCATCCGTAGGGGCAGCATGTGTACCTATGGATTAATCCGTAAGTACACATTATCTGTTTTTTTTATAAAAAAAGGCTGCCTTATTTTTTCTCGCCCTGTGCACAATAATATATATATCAGTAAAATATAAAATTAATCATCACACAACATATATCGCAGTATTCATAATCACATCTCACGCATATAATATACAAAAGAAACCCAAATACTGAATATGATATAAATATAAACCAATATCAATATCAATATCAATATCGTTTCAAAATGTAGTACAATATGTATGATATAAATAAATACATGTTTCAAAAAATAAGAACCAAAAAGCTACCCTAACTCGGTCCAGCTCCACCTCTGAATAACGATAGAATAACGCGCGCTTGCTCCTCGGTCAATAAGCTTTGCAATTCGGCGCGAGCGGAAGTCTGAGCGTCCTGTAGAGCTGGTGATGTGATCTGCGCAGCCGCCGTCGAGAGAGTCGCTTGCGGAGCCGCGGCTGCGGGCGCTGGAGCTATAGAAGCTGTCTGCGGAACCGCAGCCGATATAGTGGCTTGTGGAGCCGCAGCCGAAGGAGATGCATGACATGTACCCTGTCGCGTCTGGACCTAACGTGTGTAAGAAGCGTGTAAGAACTGTGTATTACTCGAATTCGTATCATTATCAAGTTATTTCGAAATCCCATTTGGATATCTAGTTTGGATAACCGTTGTTTATTTTAATTACATATGTATGTATGATTAATCAAACCTAACTCTAAAACCAAATAAGCTCAAGCTACGTACTAATTATGGATATGTTGATATGTATAATATGACATGATATTTTACTATAAAGTAGTATACATACCAGCATCTCCTTAAACTCCTCAACGGTGGCCCTCAAGCTCTCCAGTTCCTGCTAGACACGTCGCTCACTGGAGACGGAGGAAGTAATCGCCGGGGTGGAGTCCAACCTCATATGGGCCCTGCTAGGGCCCAGTCCCCGGCCTCTCTCCCAACCTCCGTGGTGCCCTCCGTGTGCGGCGTCCAAAACTTGGGTCAGCAGCCTCGGATCATTCTGTCCGGTAAAATCGATCCCCGAGGCCTCGGCCTGCTCAACCATCATCTCCTACACCCACATTAAGCAGTAAAGTATAAGTATAAAATTTAAACTTGAAGCTTCCAAAACTAAAATTTCAAATATGGGTAGAATAAATATTTAACACTTACGCAATACTCCTGGGTAGCGACGTCGGGATATCGAAGCTCGCCCTTGGCGGGATCTGTCGAGGTGCCGTGGACGGCAAGATATGCGGACAGCACGCTTGGTGTACCACCTTGCGCCACGGTCCGAGCTGTCTGCAATATTAGAAAATAACTCTTAATATTAGAAATATTAGAAAATAACTCTTAATATTGCAGAATTTCAGAAAGGTCGGTCTATTGTAATTTACCGATAACTCCATGACTCGAGTAATATTTCTCGAGCCACCTGTGTAAGTGGGGCGACCCCTCTTCGCCGACTTCCTGTTCTCTGTATTCTGAGCGGCCTGTTTCTGCACAACGCATTAACATTTAGTTTTCTAATTAAGGAACACAAAGAAATAAATTATATCATAAACAGTGAATTACATTTAAAATACATACATGTTTACGTTGGGAGTCGAAATAATCGCACAATAGAGGCCATGTCTCTACGTCGACTCTCGCAAACGCCGGAGTAGATAGGAGGGCCGCTCTCTCTGCCTCGGGGGTCGCCATCCACAGGGAGTAGCAGTCGGCCTTCAGCTCATTCCTGTTGTATCGGACCTTGGTCTGCATGTTCTTCATCAGGCCATTGTACAGAGTATGAAGATCGAGCACCCTCCCAGGATGATCAGGGTCGGCTACAGGCTGAAAATCGTAATCCAACTGAAAATACAAAAAAAACATTGTTATTAGATTGCAAGTGTTAATAATAAATATATTGGATAAATCAAATGAAAATAGGCCGTTAATACGTACCCGAGCCTGATCAAAGAAGAGGACGAATGAGCGCCGGTGCTGCTCGCCCCACTCAACGTGAAGTGGATAGTTCTTCACGAGCCGGCTCTCATCCCCCATATACCGGCCGAACCTCTCGGCATGAGGACCGGTATAGCGATAGTCAAGGGTAAAAAGGAGGGGGAATGGTGCCTCCCCCCTAGCTCTGTCAGGCCTCAGCCTATAGGACTGATTCGGGCCTCGAGTCCCCCTCTGGGGATGGGGAGGCCCTGTGTCTGCACGAAATATCAAGACAATCAATATTAAGACAAAGTTGTACTAAGAAATCAAGATTAAGAGAAAATTGAAGTGTGATATATACCTCCGGTGACTATCACACGAGCCTGAGCCCGGGTAGCAGCACGAGCGGGACGATAGTTCCTCCGGTGAGGAACAACCGGGGTCCCGGATGCGGACGCATCCCCTGCAACTAGAAAATAAACATTGACGCTAAATTTCCATGAAGTTCATATTTATTCTATAGAGCATATGTAAAATGAATAAATATTTTATATTTATTCATACTAATCTGCAGACGATGCGGATGGTATGGAAGCGGCAGGAGTGGCCCCTGCGGAAGATGTGGACGCACCACCTATAATTAGACAATTAAAAATAGATTATACAAGTAATTGCAAAAAGAATGTGTAGATCAATAATATAACGTTCTAAATCAATATGCATGCACTATAGGATATATAAACATACCCGCAGGTGTGGTGGTGTCACCACCTACAGCTAGACAATAATAAAAATTGCTAAGTAAGAGCAAAAGGAATGTGTGTATATTTAGGATATAGCATTCTAAATCAATATACATGCACTATATGATATATAAACATACCTGGAGGAGCGGGAGTGGCCTCTGTCCCATATGTGGACGCATCACCAATAACTAGACAATCAAATATTGACAATATAAGTAATTTTGACATAAATAAGCATGAATATCTGTAATATTACATTCAAAATGGATATGCGTGCAGCATACCTGGATGTGTGGCAAAATTCACACGGATGGAGGCATCCGAAGGGGTCTCCGATCTGGGTGCAAGACCAGCCCTCTGAAGCTCCCTACGGAGCTCTCCGGACGGCAGAACCGCTCTGCCTCTGCCTCTGCCTCTGCCGCGGCTGGAGCTCCTGCCGCCCCTCGCTGCTCCCGACATCGTCATCAAATCTAGATAAACGGTTCATGGACGCATTAGACAATTATTAAAAGTATTGACTATATATGTATAGAGCGTAAAATGTGAAGTAATAATATAACATTACTGATAACCTTTTTCGTTTCGTGGGCGCATTATACATATCTACTTGGATTTCATCGTCGATGTCATTTTTAACTCACGTAACTTCATGATCGGTCGAAGACAACCCGTCCTTCGAAACAGACGGTCGGAGCACTTTAAGCCTTCTCTCTTCTTCGTCCTCATCGCTGTTCTCGTATTTTGGGACATCGTAGACATCTCTGGGTTTCCATCGGCATACAACACTCCACCCCGGATGCTTCAAACATTGTGAGTAGTATACTTGGAACGCTTGGTTCGGAAAGATAAACGGATCTTCCTGACAGTAAAATCGAAGTGTGTTCACACTGGTCAATCCATATTCATCTTTCCAAGTCCCAAGATTGCTTCTCCATCTGTCCGTATCGGTTCGCGTATCGTACCAAGTACACTGCAATATATAAAAGGGTTCTGATCGTCCGGGATAGTGGATGCCGAGTATACAATTTAAGTACCCATAATAAATCACACCGTCCTATCCTACTGTCGCAATCCCACTATTCTGAGTAGTGCGCACGTGCATCGCACGTGGTGCGCGCATAGAGGGCATACGTGCGTTGCACGTAGCGCACATGGCACTTGCGCATATGCGCATTATGGGGAGGAGCAGGCTCCTAATTTGGAGAACTAAGCTCCTTTTAATATTATTGAATATTCTCATGTGGTGCGTACGTGCATTGCACGTGGTGCGCGCATAGCGGGCACACGTGCGTTGCACGTAGCGCACATGGCGCTTGCGCGTATGCGCATTATGGGGAGGAGCATGCTCCTATCTTGGAGAACTAAGCTCCTTTTAATATTATTAAATATTCTCATGTGGTGCGCACGTGCATTGCACGTGGTGCGCGTATGGCGGGCACACGTGCGTTGCATGAAGTGAACGTGGCGCTTGCGCATATGCGCATTATGGGGAGGAGCATGCTCCTATCTTGGAGAACTAAGCTCCTATGGAGAACTAAGCTCCTTTGAGAATTGAGCATTAAAGAACTAAGATGCATTAGGCTTGAGATTGAGATACATACCTGCAACATAAAAAAGAAATCAATAAACAAGATGAATATAATATAAATTTAAGTTGAAAGAATATATATCCTCCTTTCAAATGCAATTAAGTCTCGATGATGCTGAAGATGTTACCAGAAAAACATCTTCTGCCAACCTTCATGTATGAAGGGATGTGTGTGGGAAAATTGGGTACACGGTGTCAGAAAAGTTTTCTGGCGTCCAAGTAAAATCCATAACTAAATCCCTATCTTACCCTTTCTTTTCTTCAAATCATAAATGTGTCTTTTTTTTTGCAATTATATATAGCTAAAACAAAGAAGTTCCTACAATTATAAGCATTTCCAATTACAATGGCCCATCCTCAAAATCCAGAATCTTATGAGCATCTTATGCAATTAGCAAACAAATTCAACCCAACATGCCCAACGGCTAAAAGTTCAACAAAACAGTCTCCGTTTCCAAGAAAATTTGAGAATGACAAATAAAAATATTAATTAAACTGGGCTTTACCCACATTATTAGTCCAGTTTCCAACACCTTCTCAAACTAGACACATTTTCCTCTTATGATCATCATCAACATTTCAATTAACGAGCTTAATGCTAATTAGAATGGAAATGTTGATAATAAGAGGAAGAGGAGATACGTTCTCCACCGGCGGCAAGAGTGGGATAATGATAATAAGAGGAATAATGATAATAAGAGGAAGAGGAGGAGGCATAGGAGTAGGTTCAGCAGGGAGCAGAAGGAGGGGATGATGGAGCTGGCGGAGAGGCTGGGATGGAGGCTGCAGCGGAGGGACGAGGGCATCATTGAGGAAGGGTGCATGAGGGTCGGTGTCAACAGAGGCGTGTTCAAGGTTTGGATGTATAACAACAAGCAGGTTGTTCTTCACATGAAGAGGAGGCTGCAGGCTACCGCAGTCGTTAACCTACAACCTAATGCTGCTGCTAAGGATAAGGCTTGTGCTGCTGCTAATTATGCTCATGCTACTAGTGGTAATGAGGGCGCTGCTTCTTCTTCTTCCTTGTCTCTGTTAGTTATATGTATGCTCTAGAGGCCATTACTATACATAGGATGTATATTGTAGTGGATGCTTGGACATATATAGGGAGGACTTTCTTGCTCGACATGATAGTATGCTATCTGGTTGCTCTTTACCTTAACGTGTACACTGATTGTCTCTCAGTTACATGTTGGTAAAGCCCTTAGGATGTGTACATGACTACCTGGACTATGATGCGGATCATACTAGTGTAGACAGGGTAGTCCATAAGTACATCCTTCAAGGTCCTTAGTCGTGGGTATATCGAGACGGGGCATCGATATACCAGAGTAGACTAGCGTATACCTTCTCGACCCATACAGATGGGCGATGGATGATCCCATATCCATTGGTGTTTGACATCAGAGATGATATACGGGTGCTCAGTGGAGACTGGGTACACTGGACGGACTCGCCGAGAACTCCCAGACGATATTATACCTTACGTCAGATGGCAGTTCTCTGGTGACACTGGTACAGAGTAGTCTGTTGACCCGAGATCGTCATAGAGTCTTGTGTGATTCCTACTGTGCTTTGATTTCCACCTTACCACGTCCAAGAGGGCGTGCAAAACGGTGGTTTTTAGATACATTCCCGAATCACATGGAGGCAATGAGCGATAGGAGGGGATTCGTCTCTCCCGGTATAGGGAGTTGATGTTGCGCTGTGTTCGATTGGCTATAACCGGAAATCCCTGGCCAGGGTTGCTGAGATTTACTGGTAAGTGTTATCAGTAGTTTCTCGAACTGTTATAGACCTCATATCGACACGACTTATCGAGCTATTGGGGTCTGACGTTTACCACCCCTAGGCGAGATATGCGACATATCAGACGACGAGACCGGACTGTACGGTAAGTGTTACTGGTTGGATTCACAGGAGTGTGAGCGGGCTTGCTCGTAGATCTTCTGATCGCTCAATACTCGGGTGGCCTTTACGTTTAGCAGACCGCTTGCGGCTTGTGGGTGTTTGATATGATCATCATCTGCTGCCGGCGTATTGACGAGTCTTTAGAGTCCTACACAGAGGTTTCCTGGCTCAAGCGAAACGAAATAGGAGCGCATATGAGATATGTGCGGGACCGAGAATAATGCGTGTATGTGATACCGTATTTTATTCTCGCGATAAAAGTATCGATTGGTTGTATGCGATATAACCTAATTATCGAATTGAGGATTGATTCGATAAGCCGATACATTGGATATTAGTCGGTCATATGCGATATGACCGGATCGTTAAATCAAGTGTTGATTTAATGATTTAATGTATAATTATATATTTGATATATTACTTTGCATTAACTAGTATAGGTTCACTTTAAAAGGATTTTCTCACTTGATGTGCACATTGTATATATGATATATTTTTGTGTGCACTTGATTGTATCATGTTTGATGATACATGCTTACTTGAGTTTGTGTAAAGATTAAACCATGGTTATTTAAATGGTTAGGGTTTTGATTTTCATATCTATTTATTTATTTATTTATTATGGAAAAGATAAAGAGAAAATGGTGGCTTTCTTTGTTTGATATTGAAGCTTCATGAAGCTTTGACTAAGTCACCATTTTTGTCTTCATGCTTAACCCTAACCATTCACCTAACCCTAGTTTACTCTCTACACTGGACCATGGTTGGAGTATGATAAGTATTCCATTTATTTTCTATTTTAAATAAGACTTATGATATTCTATCATCTTCTTCTTCTTCTTCCTCAAAGAAGAAAACCTTGCTTCCATCAATGGTGATTTGATGAAAAGAGTGAGAAATCCAATTCTAAAGTGAACCCACTTTCTATTTCTTCATCCTCTACCTCTTGCCAAGTAGTATAGGGTGTTTTCTTCACAAGTTTCATGACTTGGTGAAGTGGGAGCTTGATCTTGTGATGCCTCGACGTAGATCATCTTCGGCATCGTAGTCGACGACCTAGCCCGCCCATTTCTCCGATGAAGCCGATACTAGAGTCCAAGATCCGATTTGTACAGCGAGGGGACTTCATCACGGAACTATGGAGGTGGAGTACCGGATCTACAAAGGTTGTATTTCCGTTCACTTAGTTAAGTTGTTAACTATTAGCATTTGTTTCGCCTAAAATCTAGTTAACGATCCGTATTAGGGTTTCTCGGCACTTGTTATTTTTGAAATTGGCATGGTTGATGCCTTGTGAGACCTCATTAGTGTGCCTAGGAACCCTACAGTGGTATCAGAGCCTAACTAGAGTCTTAGGCGAAGCGTAGACGGAGTTTGAAGTCCGATCGAACCAAAACCCTAACCCGAAAATGCTCTCTGGACTTTTTTCAAAAACTGGGTTTTTTCCATATTAAAAATTGCTAAAAAATTCAGCAGGGTCTTATTTGAATTACTGTGAAATTCGTGGGGCTAATTCAACTAAAGCGCGGCGGAACCGCGGCACGAGCATGGCTCGTGCGGCGGTTACGCGGCCATATTATCAGATTGGGTTTTTAAAATTGCACAGTAATTCCTATATTCAGGTGCTGTATTTTCTGGGAATTTTTAATATTTATTCAAGAGTTGAATATTCTGGGTTGTATTGGGAATCAAAGATTCGATCGGATTAACAAACTTTGTCTAGGTGTTTTCCGGATAATTTTTGAATATGTTAAAAAGTTCGACCGGATATAAATACCCAATTTTTCCCCTGTCGGGAAATTTCCAAGTGTTGGATCTTTCCGTGGTTTAATAACGTTCTAAGTAGTGCAAGTAACGCGATGGACTCTCTAGAAGACAACAAACCTTAACTCAATTATGTGACCGTCTTGAACCGCCCTTTGAACCTTAGGGTTTGGGGTAGTACGGCGTGCCACATGTGAGGCGTTGGCTTGACCCTTCTACGGCTGGACCGTTGGTACTGAGGCATGAACTGGATGTTTTTAAACCTATTTCATGTGTTGATCTGTATCGGGAAAACTTGGGTGTTCGACTGTTCGATCGGAAAGTATAACATTTTCTGTTTATCCGGAATGTGATACAATAATTGGAATTCACAAGTAGTTATGAGATAACTGAATGAATGTTATAAACATAGCAGTTTAGTCTCACTTGATCGGTTGCCACGGAATTTTGATGCGATCAAAAGTCCGTCGCAATCACGTAGCGTGCGCGGATACTCGCCGGGTAAACTTAATAGACAGCCTCACTCCATAGCCCCGACCAAGTGACTGTAGGAGAACCCCGTCGCCGAAAGCGTCCGTTCGGGTGCTCGCGGCAGCGGTGTTCCGCCTTGGTGCACTTTATCGACGGCGTCGGGGGTGCGGCCGTCTACTGAAGTTTGCGACGAGCATTCGATCAGGATGTCGGGAATCTTGTTGAATTGCCTGACTTTATATTGAAAAGTGTTTTCGATTTTGAGACTAAAATGCGGGGTTTATAATTGTTAGGCATGTGATGTCTAAGGAGGTTGCGGATTCCAACTGTTGTAGTTTTACACTTTCTTTTCTGTGACCGTAAGTGTAATATGTGATATCGCCGGTTTCGTTGCTATATGTCAACGACAATTGGGATGCGCATATTTACTTACGTTGATGACATGTGATGTTATGTGTTGCTGGATATGTTATATTGGATCGTCGTGTTTGAATAGCCGGGGGGGTTTATGTGAGAAAAGTGTTTTTCATTTTCATTCATGTAAAAACTTGTATGTAATATTCTTTTATTGGGGCACTTCCAGGTTGCGGATGATGTCACCATTTATATATCATTTACTTTTCCGCACTAGGATAGACCCAAGGAGGGGAGCACAAGTAACCGAGTTCTGGAGTCCAGTGGGAGACCAACTCGAGGAGTCGAGTCCGGGTCTCCTAACTCTAGAATTGGTAGGGTTGCTTGCCGCTCTCGTAGGGGTCTAGGGGTGTGGGTTTGGCTATTCATCGCGACCGTGGAATCCGTATTTTATACTGGCTCGTATTGAAAACACGGACGTCCTAGTATATCCAATATTTCATATGTTTCTTCTGCTGCGATATCTGTGATGTGATCATGTGATATGTTCTGTGATGGATACAGTATATAGTATATATGATATATTATATAGGCATTACTTATGTTTTACACCCGCGCTAGCCCTGCCCCGCTCTGCCGTTAGTTACCTAACCTAACGGTGCACGAGGGGACTTCGAGGCGAAAGCGGATGGCATAAGTGTACGTCGTATTTATCTGTGATGTTTAGGTACTTAAATGATGGGACTTCATTAATGTGATTAATGAAAGTAAAAGAAACCTAAAAATGTTGTAGAATCGAATTTCAAAATAAAAAGGGTAGCTACAGTTCTTGCTTTGCACAAAGGTATATGTGATATATCCTGCACCTTATTCGATGAGGAAAGGACCGAGATCCCTTCACCGGGAGTGACTCCTTTAGCAATAACTCGCAGATGCTACACACTCGGTTTGTCTTTTGATTGCTTTTAAGAGTTTTTGCTTTGCACAGTGATATATATGATATATCCCGCACCTCATTCGACGAGGAAAGGACCGACGATCCCTTCACCGGGAGTGACTCCTTTAGCAAAACTAGAAAAGCCTCAAAAACACTCCATTTTAAAATCATTTGATTCTACAACAATATCAAGTTCATTACGCAATAGGTTTTCAGAAAAACCTGTCGTAGCCCTCCGTCATTTCAGATAAGTCCTACTTAGTATTCGTGCTACGTTTGTTGACCTCCGTCAAGGCGTAGTGTGCGGTAGCTAACTAGTATTTATCTGCTTATGCATATGATGCAGATTGGAATAGGGTAGTCGTGCGGCCTTGTTGACCTCCGTCAAGGGTCGTGCGGGTGGGTTTAATTCGATCAAGAAATGACGGGTTGAACTTGACTAGTAGCCTATGGTTTGTTGACCTCCGTCAAGGTCATAGGACGCTAGGGGCAAAATATTATCGGGAATTTCAAGCGTTGAAATTTGCAATGAGATTGCATACCTTCTATGAGATAGTTGGATCCCGATACCCGCTGTGAGTAATTGTTACTCCTGGGAGAGTTTTACACGTTACAATTAGCCGATCAAGTAGGTGTCTAGAAAGGTGTCAACGGGGTTACGCCTCTGGGAAAACGAGGTTTACTGTAATTAGGTTCGTGCGAAAGCACGGGGGACCTCCCTCAAAGTACCGACACTGGCCTGGCTGAAAGATTGGCGAACTTGTAGTGTGTAATTAATCCCGGCTAGTCTTTCCTTTTAGGGTTTGAAGGAAGATTTGATAAAAACAGTGGGAGCCATCCTGATTAGATAAAATAATAACCAATCTGATCTTGCAAGAGCATACGCTGTGTGTTTTCTTCTCTCTCTCTCCAGGTAGGGACCATGTCACGCCTTAATCAAGATAATAATACGGATTATTGACCGAACCCGCTTGTTATACTGGCTGGGGAACGCTGGTCCCGCTCCAACTTATAATTGTTATAAGACAGAGCAGGAAATTGAGGATTACCAGAATTCCCGTGCCGCCCAAACGAAGAGAGTGCATGCTGATGCATCATCTTCGGGTGTGTTCATTACAGAGAACTGTTTCTCAGTATCCTTTACGTCCTGGGTATGAGATACCAGATCAGGATCCCACATATGTAATCTGTTACATAGGGCTACAGAAAGGTAGAGGACTGAGAACGGGTGATAAGTTTCATGAGACAGAAAACGGGGCAAGTGTTGCAGCCAAGTCTGTTGGTCACTGTCACCCTGTATTACCAGTACATTGATTCTGAACGAATGTTATTAGATACCGAACCTGATATACAAAATCATATCACTCTCTTTATTAGTAAAGAAATGATAAAATTTTGTATTGTTGGATAATGTTTTGAACATTTCCTATATCAAAAGTTGATCGGTTCAGGCACGTTATCTAAAAGCATTGATGTTCTAAATCAAACTACAGTTCTTAGTATACAGAACACACACAAGAGGAAGAGTCCAGAAATGAACGAATCCTTCTTGAGGTATTGTAGACTAGGTCATATCAATGCGACCCGACTAGCTAAGTTGCACATAGATGCATATTTAAATCTGTTTGAATTTACATCTTATGAAACTTGCCAGTCATGTCACAGAGATAAGATGACCACAACTCTGTTTATTGGTAACAGAGAAAGAGTTGGTAAACTCTTGGGACGATACATGTTAATGTATGTAGGTCCCCTGTCTACACATGCCAAGACTGGTTCTTTGTACTTCGTTACATTCTCTGATAATCTCTCAAGATTCAGACATATGTTCCTGTTGAAACACAAGTCCGAACCTTTTGAGATATTCACAGAATATGATTTAGAAGTAGAAAACCAAAACACGGGAATAAGTATTATGTCCTTTGATGAGATCGAGGAGGAGAATACTTGAGCACGGAAATCCTGGATTATTCTAAAGGAGAATGAGATTCTCTCTCAGCATTACTCCTCCGTATACACCATAGCACGATGGTATATCGGGGCGGAGCAATAGTACCCTATGTGATATGGTGTGCTCTATGATGAGTACTACTGTGTTTCCTATTTCCTTTTGGAAGTTATGCACTTGAGAAGCTGCATACCAATTGAATTGGGTTCCAATCAAATCAGTTGCCTACCGCTTCATATGTGATATGGAAAGGGAAGAGCCCATTTCTTAAGTTGGTTAAGATTTGGGATTGTCCGGGCTATGTCTAAAAGCATAATCCGGACAAGCTCGAGGCAAGGTCTGTTATGTACAACTGGAAAGGTTCCAGCTATACAAACAACAGCAGATGATTTGATAGAACCAAAGGATTCAGTAGATTCCAACGAACTTCTGCCTCTCCGCCGATCTAGTAGGGTTCCTCACCCACCTGAGAGATATTTCGGTTTCTCTATGACAGTGGGAGCGAGGATTGCATCATGAGATGATGACCCAACTAGTTTCGAGCTGGCCATCAGGAGTGGGACTCTGTAAGAATGGTTGGATGCTTAGTGATCTGAGATGGAATCCTTATACACCAACAAAGTATGGACTTTAGTTGCTTTATCTGAAGGGGTAAATCCCCATCAGGAGCAAGTATATCTTGAGAAGATTACTTGGTGTACATGGAAAAGTTGAGACTTTCAAAGCTAGACTTGTTAAAGGTTTGCATCATTAACCAGGTGTGGATCATGTTGAAACTTTTTCTAAAAATCAATGCTTAAGTCCATCCATATCCTACTTGCCACAGCTACAGACCATGACTACGATATCTGGTGGTTGGGTGTCATGACTGCTTTTCTAAATGATGTTTTAGAAGAGAGCGTCTATAAGTACACAGCCAGAGGGCTTCGTAGACAGTGGGAGCAGCAGAAACGTGTGCAAGATGCTTTATAGGATAAAGCAGACATTGCGGAGTTGGAACATCTGTTTTGATGTGTTAGTCAAATTGTTTGACATCATCAAAATGGTAGATGAACCTTGTATAAACAAAAAGGTAGTAGGGAGTATAGTGACGATCCTCGTAGAGTACGTGGATGACATGCTCTTGATAGGGAAGGAGTTTCCTATGCTACGCTCGGTCAATCTCCGCTTATCACAATGATTCTCCATATAGGATCAAAGTGATACCTCCTAAATCCTGGGTTTTGGATCTATGAGATAGATCTAATTGGATGTTAGGATTCTCACTAGTTGTAGTGAGATGATATCAACCAATCCTGGGGAGAATCACTGGAAGGGTTACAGGGTGATAAGGACGACTGAAAATCAGTCGCAGGCATTGTCTTTACCCTCTGTAAAGGGACGGTATGTTGGAAGAGTTCCAAGCTAGATACCGTGGCATACTAGACGATAAAGGCTCGATACATCGCTACTTAAGATGCTACAAAAGAGGCAGTCTGGATGTATATTGGTTCATGAGATGAACTACGTTCCAACCATTGTGAGACAATGGAGTTGTGGCTTATGCCAATGAACGCCGGTCCCATCAGTGATCCAGACATATTCTAAGGCAGTATCACCTGATCATGGAGATGGTTGATCTCTAAGGAGATCGAGGTTAGGAGAGTAGACTCAGAGAACAGCACGGCGGATCCACTCACAAAGGCCTTTTCCCAGAGAGAGACTTTTATGGGATGGTTGAGTATGAGATACTGCAACCACTGCTATCAGATGGCCCTAGTGCAAGTGGGAGATTGTTAGTTATATGTATGTCCTAGAGGCTATTACTATACATAGGATGTATATTGTAGTGGATGCTTGGACATATATAGGGAGGACTTTCTTGCTCGACATGATAGTATGCTATCTGGTTGCTCTTTACCTTAACGTGTACACTGATTGTCTCTCAGTTACATGTTGGTAAAGCCCTTAGGATGTGTACTTGACTACCTGGACTATGATACGGATCATACTAGTGGGGACATGGTAGTCCATAAGTACATCCTTCAAGGTCCTTAGTCATGGGTATATCGAGACGGGGCATCGATATACCAGAGTAGACTAGCGTATACCTTCTCAACCCATACAGATGGGCGATGGATGATCCCATATCCATTGGTGTTTGACATCAGAGATGATATACGGGTGCTCAGTGGAGACTGGGTACACTGGACGGACTCGCCGAGAACTCCCAGACGATATTATACCTTACGTCAGATGGCAGTTCTCTGGTGACACTGGTACAGAGTAGTCTGTTGACCCGAGATTGTCATAGAGTCTTGTGTGATTCCCACTGTGCTTTGATTTCCACCTTACCACGTCTAAGAGGGCGTGCAAAACGGTGGTTTTTGGGTACAGTCCCGAATCACATGGAGGCAATGAGCGATAGGAGGGGATTCGTCTCTCCCGGTATAGGGAGTTGATGTTGCGCTGTGTTCGATTGGCTATAACCGGAAATCCCTGGCCAGGGTTGCTGAGATTTACTGGTAAGTGTTATCAGTAGTTTCTCGAACTGTTATAGACTTCATATCGACACGACTTATCGAGCTATTGGGGTCTGACGTTTACCACCCCTAGGCGAGATATGCGACATATCAGACGACGAGACCGGACTGTACGGTAAGTGTTACTGGTTGGATTCACAGGAGTGTGAGCGGGCTTGCTCGTCGATCTTCTGATCGCTCAATACTCGGGTGGCCTTTACGTTTAGCAGACCGCTTGCGGCTTGTGGGTGTTTGATATGATCATCATCTGCTGCCGGCGTATTGACGAGTCTTTAGAGTCCTACACAGAGGTTTCCTGGCTCAAGCGAAACGAAATAGGAGCGCATATGAGATATGTGCGGGACCGAGAATAATGCGTGTATGTGATACCGTATTTTATTCTCGCGATAAAAGTATCGATTGGTTGTATGCGATATAACCTAATTATCGAATCGAGGATTGATTCGATAAGCCGATACATTGGATATTAGTCGGTCATATGCGATATGACCGGATCGTTAAATCAAGTGTTGATTTAATGATTTAATGTATAATTATATATTTGATATATTACTTTGCATTAACTAGTATAGGTTCACTTTAAAAGGATTTTCTCACTTGATGTGCACATTGTATATGTGATATATTTTTGTGTGCACTTGATTGTATCATGTTTGATGATACATGCTTACTTGAGTTTGTGTAAAGATTAAACCATGGTTATTTAAATGGTTAGGGTTTTGATTTTCATATCTATTTATTTATTTATTTATTATGGAAAAGATAAAGAGAAAATGGTGGCTTTCTTTGTTTGATATTGAAGCTTCATGAAGCTTTGACTAAGTCACCATTTTTGTCTTCATGTTTAACCCTAACCATTCACCCAACCCTAGTTTACTCTCTACACTTGACCATGGTTGGAGTATGATAAGTATTCCATTTATTTTCTATTTTAAATAAGACTTATGATATTCTATCATCTTCTTCTTCTTCTTCCTCAAAGAAGAAAACCTTGCTTCCATCAATGGTGATTTGATGAAAAGAGTGAGAAATCCAATTCTAAAGTGAACCCACTTCCTATTTCTTCATCCTCTACCTCTTGCCAAGTAGTATAGGGTGTTTTCTTCACAAGTTTCTTGACTTGGTGAAGTGGGAGCTTGATCTTGTGATGCCTCGACGTAGATCATCTTCGGCATCGTAGTCGACGACCTAGCCCGCCCATTTCTCCGATGAAGCCGACACTAGAGTCCAAGATCCGATTTGTACAGCGAGGGGACTTCATCACGGAGCTATGGAGGTGGAGTACCGGATCTACAAAGGTTGTATTTCCGTTCACTTAGTTAAGTTGTTAACTATTAGCATTTGTTTCGCCTAAAATCTAGTTAACGATCCGTATTAGGGTTTCTCGGCACTTGTTATTTTTGAAATTGGCATGGTTGATACCTTGTGAGACCTCATTAGTGTGCCTAGGAACCCTACAGTCTCCTAATTAGCTAGCTATAGCAGTGATTAATTTTGAGTTAGGTTGACATTTTGTCCTAGTTTTCTCTTCTTCTTCTTCTTCTTTGGTGGTTGTATTGTTTTGTTTACTTTTATGAAAGGAAAAACAACTCATATGATAGAATACAATAAGATTTTGTTTCGGTAGGTTGTTCCGTTTGGCTGGATGGAAATTGAATTGCTTTGGTTTTCAATGTTTTTTAATTTTCAATATATAAAATGTCCTTGTAAAATTATGCAAATTTCTGAGTTGTTTGGATAGTCAATCTGGCAGTAGGAAATACTATACTGTAATTTCAAGAAATGGAAATAAAAGCATTGTTAATTCACGAGACAAGAAGACGAGAATTTTCAGACCAAATTTCAGATAGTTTTATAGGCTCATAATCATCTCTCTCTCGGCTGCTAAAGTATATATACACACAGAGGCATTAGATTATTTTTACTGCTGGAAAATGCTAGCTACATCATCATCTTATATCTCCTTTGCAAAAATTTGAGTAGGCATTGCAAAACACTATTTACAACTAAACAATGGATCAAAATCAGGTGGAACCAAAAACAATAGTAATTAAAATACCAAAAAATACGGCTCTCAAAAGCAATGCAAAGTTAAAAAATTGACAACCCTAACGCTAACCGCAGCCCGAGCCCGAACCCCAACCCCAACCACAGCCCTAGCTGCAGCCCGAGCCCCAGCCCTAACCCTAGCCCAAGCCCCAGCCCCAGCCTGAAGCCCCAGCCCCAGCCGTAGGTAAGAAGTGCTGAGGGACACACAACCCCAACCCTAACCCCAACCGCTACCCCCTGCCGAACCCCAACCCCAACCGTAACAGCAGCCCCCCAGCCCCACCCCTAACCCTAACGCTAACCCCAACCGATACCTACCCAAACCATGAACCATAGACCTAAAACAATCAAAAATTTGTTTAATTAAGATTTCCTAACCTGTGCAGGCGGTGGCGACGAATCGGTGGCGACGACGAATCGGTGGCGACGACGAATCGGCCGTAGGTTGAAGAAGCAGGCGATGGCGACGATGAACGGAGATGAGGAACAAGCAGGCGGTGGCGTCGACGATTCGGCCGGCGCTGGCGACAACGACGAGAACGGCGATCGGCGGGAACGTCGAGGGTTTGGGGATTTGGGTTCGCGCGCACTGATAAAGGGAATAAGAAATAATCGGCGTAGGGATTGATCACTTAAATCTCTATTTAGATGCCCCTACGGATATACCCGTAGGTGCTTGGTTTGCGGCTCCGTAGGGGCAAACAACACTTTAAGATTTAATAATTTTTAAAAAAATATGGGAGGACCGTAGGGGCAACCGTTTGGCCCTACGGAGTAATCCGTAGGGCCAAACTAAATCTGCCCCTACGGATGCTGCTATCCGTAGGGGCAACCCTCTATTTTAGTAGTGATTTTTTTTTATCCAAATGGACGCATGATATATTACAGAATTTCATGTGATCGTCCCAAATTAATTTAACTTGTAATTTAAAAGTTGAAGATTTTTGTTCTAAAAAATTATTGTAAAATTAATTTAGGCTCGTTATGAATTTTTATCGCGATTAAAAAGTGTTTGGTGTCGCAATATTCGCATCGATGGCGACCATCATATTTGATAACCCTAAATTTTAATTTTGATTTTTTTTTTAAAGATTGAGGGATTTATCTTTAGTTTTTTTTATCCCTTTGAAGATTTTATCAAAAGACAAGATAGAAAAATATTTTTTGTTATTTTTCTTTGGAAAGAAAATTTTCTCTTTTTTAGGCTGAGAAAATATATTTTTTATTAGAAAAGATTTTAAAAAGTTTTTGAAAATTTTTAAATCATTTTTATGGGAGTTTTCTTAATTTTTCTTAAGAAAGAAAAAAGGGGTCAAAAAGGGGCAAGCCGTGGTTCCAAGGCTCGGCTCTGAGTCGAGCCCGGCTCAAGCAGACGGATTGACTCCGATCTGGGCCCTGGGCCAAGGCCTAGTAAGCCTAGGTCCTATTAAGCCGATGTCTGTTTTATTATTTCTTTTCTGAATTTTAGTTTTATTTCAAAATAAATTTAGAAAAGTAGCATAAAAATCCAGAAAAAATATTTTTCGATTTCGGAAATCATATGGGGATTATTGGAACATTTGCTCAAGTGGGAGCTACGATAAATATATTTATGGTGCCAAATAAAGTTTTCTTTTAAATCCTAAGCATCCTAGTGGTGCATAAAATGGTTAATTTAAGTTGGAGTGCACATAGATGCGCAACTCGATCCAAAAAAAACTTTAAACACCTTAAATTTTGATTTTTGATAGTTAATCATCTGGATGAAATAATTATAGTTAGATTTTCTAACACTAAATATTTCAAGTTGGAGATTTCAGGTAAGATAGATGTAAACACATATATCTTTACCTTTGAGATCGAGATTCCATATTTTTTAACGAATATTTATATGACATTTTTTATTTTTAGTATTTTATGGAAAGTGGTTTTAGAATCGCCCAATTTCTCTTTCCTTAATTATAGAAATAATTTTGTTGCTATTACTTTTTGTTAAATATTGGAATTTTAAATTGTTGCATGTTACTCAATTTAAAATGCTTAAAATCTTAACGAAACTATAAAATGTCTAAGTCGATATTTTTGTCGGTGTTTCATGGCCAAGTTGAAGGACCATATGCTAGTGACGAGATGACAGTGTTTCATAACGCAGCAACGCTGAGATGCAGCAGCCATTGGAGGCTTGACGTATCAAAATCGTTTTACAAAACTAAATTATTAGTCGCCGTTGAATTTATTTTCTTGATTGCTAAACCAACGCGGTGTACGAGTGTTATCTACGCACGAAACGACTGTGCGCTGTGCGGAACAATATGCTGTGCACTATATATTTTGTTGTCTAGGTGCTAAAAAAATTGCGAGATGTGTTGTGTTGTAACGACGCATCAATTATATGTTTTTCATTTTAAGTAGATCACTTTTAATTTTAAGCTCCAGTTTGTCTATTGAGTATACAATGCTGCTCCAGTTTGTCTATTGAGTGAAGTATGCTATTCTAGTTTCCTTGTCGAGCACTCAGGCTACTTCGGTCTATCTATCGAACAACAATAAAAGACGGGTATGTATGTTTTTCTATGAAAACAGTTAGTTATCCGGAAAGCGAATGTAATGACGTTTGCTTGTACGTTTGGGTAATTGAAGTTAAGATTATGCCACTGTGAGCGAAAAACCAAGAGCGCTGCTAATATATCGGCGAAGTATTCAGTCCGTAAGGATTTGTGTCCTAAACGCACGTGTACTTCATTCGAGTTAAGAAAAATAGAAAATAATGTGACGAAACTTAAATGATCTTATATTGGAAAGTAAGGTTGCAATAATGAAAAGATTAATTCATAAAGTGTTTTGACTATGAGAGTATGAATAGTCTCGCTCATCATTGGATTGCATGAGTCGAAGTAGTTAACCACTACGAGCAGTTATGTTTATGGAAGCGATTCGTGTGCGAGATACATATGAGTTTTAGATCTGCATTAGGATGCAGGTGGTTGTCCTTTAATCAACTTCCCTATCAGTTAAAACAGTTTTGTCATGGACTGAGGATGGTTGGTTAGCTTAATAAAATGTTTTTGTCTCTTATTTGATTTATGATTTTACGGGTTGAGATTATGTCACGCCTCGCTTCCCAGAGTACGCTAAAATAGACACGTGACATAGCCAACCATGCTACCTGTGGGTAGGAAGTATCCATCCACAATCACATTACGGTTGTAGAGATATCAAGAACAATATAAAACTATCTAAAACATGTCCATAATCCAAGATAAATCATGAGACAAGAATAATAAAATGCGGAAGCGAAAGATCAAATACAAATAACTGGAATGTATGTCCCATAATGCGGGCTCACATCAGGAAATAAAATGCAAGAAATAAAGGACTAACTAAATACTGACACCTCACAGCTGTTCAGACCATAATATTGCATTATTATATTCCCTATTCTTATATATTTTACAAATAAACTGGTGCTTTTGACGCATGTCTGCTACATGCTACATGTTACAGGTTCTTGGACAGAAAACAGTGAAAATAATGAAAAGACAATGCAAAAGTGGACTTTGACCAACAAACAGAAGACTCTTGATAAAGCCTACAAAAATATCAGTTTACAAAGAACAAAGGGCAGCGCAAGGTCCAAGATTACAAAGCAAACGGGTAGGAGTCCACTACTGAAAATTTGGAAGAGAACCAGAACCTAAACTGAGAAAAGATATAAAGAAATAAGAAGCCCAAGCCACCAGAAATAAGCCCAAGAAAATGCAAAGCCCAATTCTACTTTTTGGCCGCGGAACCGCGGCCAAACCAGGCCTTGGGCCGCGGTTCCGTGGCGGGCTTAAGGGAACAGTGAATTAATTTTTACCAAATTGTGAGGTGGCTTTGACTAGGTCTTTTCTTAGGGGTATTTTTGTAATTTCAGACATGCGAAACAAATGTAACCCTAGGGTTTCCTATTCTTTATAAATAGGAACTCTAATCATTGTAATTCCTCATGCCTCCCTTTAATGAATAAAATTTAGAAATCTTTTGGAGAGCATCGGTGCCTCTCTTCAATTCAGAAATCCAGATCTGACAACCCTGCTTTGATGTTTGGAGAGAGCCATCTGTAAGTAATTTATTTTCTTGCCTTAGTGTAGATTTAAATTCCTTACCCTAGGTAAATTTATTTTCCTGCCCTAGTTATAACTTTTAATTAATTGCCCTAGGATAATTTAGATTTTTTAGATTTAATAATCTGTCCGAACACCTTTCGGAATTAACTCGTAAGAACGAATTGGAAATTCACAACATCCCTGTGGACCGACCCGTACTCACCGGCTAGCTGCAAAGCGACGCCGTTCTTGATTGCGGTTTAGAAATAGTTTTTGAGACATAAATCAAATGGCGCCGTTGCCGAAAGGTCTTCTTCTTTCCACACGGTCTCGCGTGTTTCTCATTTCTTTCATCCCCACCCCATTTTTGCACCGACTATACCTTTACCATGATAAGATTTTTGAATGGTTGGTGCTAACCTTTGGCTTGTGTAAGGCCAAGCTTAAGTTTGGGGGGAACCTTGTTGTATATATGTGTATATATATATATTTGTTTTCGTTTCTTTTAAAAAATAAAAAAAAATTCAAAACATTAAAAAAAAAAGTTTGTAAATAAATAAACAGGGGATTGCCGACATTTTGACCCTCTTGATTTAGTATGACAGTGAGGACACTGTCAAGTTCAAGTTTGGGGGTATGCTCGGTACGTCTTCTTCTTTCGCATTCATTTGTACATATTTTTGCACTTGCATACTTATTTGAAAACCCATAAAAATTTGAAAAATTTCAAAAATTATAAAAATTATTGTATTCCATTTTGGCCATATTTGATTCGAGTTTGACAGATAGGTTAACTGGCTAGAAACAACTAGATCTTAGACTTAGTAAATTAAAAACCCTAAAAATAACCTTCCTTAAATTTTAACGGTAGAAAGTATATGCCTTGTAGTTTATAGGCAAATTTTGGGTTCACTTCTTGGGCTAAGTCGAAATGAGGGAAGAGTATTGATGTTCTTATTAAAGTATAAGTTTGAAAAATAGTTCCTAGCTTAAGTCTAGATTCTGAAAATGTATACACTACAATTTGCACAATCACGCACCTTGAAACTTGGAATAGTAGAAGAGACCTTGAAATGCTCTTGTCTAAAGTCCTTAGTACAATGAAACTAAAAGAAAAAAAAGTGAATAAAGAAAAAAAAATGGACACTGGTTTTTGTGATTACTTAAGGCTGTAAAAAATAGAAAAATATTTAGCGAGGGTGCTTCATCACCTAGTGCCTTAGGCCAACTGGTTTGGGAGTCACTGCTAAAAGCCTTGGGTATCACAAGACTAGGAATTACGCTTTAATGTGCAAACACATCTTGTAATCGGTCGTTGGTACCTCAAGAAGTATTAACGGTCGCATGAAGGATGTGTAAGCAAAAATTCAATTAAAAATTCACCTACTAATAAATATTTTGGACAACGGACAAGGGCATGATTGCTTGATTTGAATTTCCAAGTGTAGGGGTGATCTATACACACACGTGGGGGTATGTGATTGGAATTTAGATAAGAGAGAGGAATGAAAGATAGAACTTGTATCTTTAATAGAGTTGATAGAAATTCCTAAGTGGAGATGGAACCTTAGAAGAAAAACTTAAGAGATGCCGAAAGCTAAGTAGGTCTACATAACATATATAATCTTAAGTTAAATAATGAGGAAGTGTAAAGAATATGGGTGGATAATTTACGGGTCGATGATAATAGAATTCCTTGTTAGAAAACCTAAATGAAGAACAAAAGTCAATGGGCCGAGTTGATAGGATTTTGTGGGTGTAATCCGCTGAAAACCCTCAGGAGACAACACTCCTCCTACTAGGGACACCTAGAGGTTTAACGGCTTGTTGCACGTGCTCAGTGCAATCGCGTTTCCCTGCGAAAGTGCGGTTAGGATTTTACTGAATAAAAATAAGTTTGCTCGAGGACGAGCAAAAGATAAGTTTGGGGGTATTTGTTCAGACCATAATATTGCATTATTATATTCCCCATTCTTATATATTTTACAAATAAACGGGTGCTTTTGACGCATGTCTGCTACATGTTACAGGTTACAGGTTCTTGGACAGAAAACAGTGAAAACAATGAAAAGACGATGCAAAAGTGGACTTTGACCAACAAACAGAAGACTCTTGATAAAGCCTACAAAAATATCAGTTTACAAAGAACAAAGGGCAGCGCAAGATCCAAGATTACAAAGCAAACGGGTAGGAGTCCACTACTGGAAATCTGGAAGAGAACCAGAACCTAAACTGAGAAAAGATATATAGAAATAAGAAGCCCAAGCCACCAGAAATAAGCCCAAGAAAATGCAAAGCCCAATTCTACTTTTTGGCCGCGGAACCGCAGCCAAACCAGGCCTTGGGCCGCGGTTCCGCGGCGGGCTTAAGGGAACAGTGAATTAATTTTTACCAAATTGTGAGGTGGCTTTGACTAGGTCTTTTCTTAGGGGTATTTTTGTAATTTCAGACATGTGAAACAAATGTAACCCTAGGGTTTCCTATTCTTTATAAATAGGAACTCTAATCATTGTAATTTCTCATGCCTCCCTTTAATGAATAAAATTTAGAAATCTTTTGGAGAGCATCGGTGCTTCTCTTCAATTCAGAAATCCAGATCTGACAACCCGGCTTTGATGTTTGGAGAGAGCCATCTGTAAGTAATTTATTTTCTTGCCTTAGTGTAGATTTAAATTCCTTGCCCTAGGTAAATTTATTTTCCTGCCCTAGTTATAACTTTTAATTAATTGCCCTAGGATAATTTAGATTTTTTAGATTTAATAATCTGTCCGAACACCTTTCGGAATAACTCGTAAGAACGAATCGGAAATTCACAACATCCCTGTGGACCGACCCGTACTCACCGGCTAGCTGCAAAGCGACGCCGTTCTTGATTGCGGTTTAGAAATAGTTTTTGAGACATAAATCAACAGCTCAGCCTGCTGGCTGAAATACTCCTGCTCGGACTGCAACAGCGGTACAGAATCTGGGCCATGCAAAACCCAGACGTCAGTGCGTCACAACATCAAGCAATAAAATTAACAGGGGTAATAAAGCATGCAGGTATGAGTAAGAGCAAGGACATAATGAGAATATAAAACAGTAAATGTGTCAGTGTATGTGACGTGCAGAGAGATCTAAACTGTGCTACGGGTTATCTAATCTAAAGTCTTCAAAACCAAGTAATGTAATCCTCATTGTAACTCGTCGGTAGTTATTCCGTAACGTCCGGAAAGACGGCAACCAATAGATATTCCGTAACGCCCGGAAAGACGGCAAACAATAGGTATTCCGTAACGCCCGGAAAAACGGCAAACAATGGTTATTTCGTAACGCCCGGAAAAACGGCAAACAGTGGGTATTCCGTAACGCCCGAAAAAACGGCAAACAATAAGATGGATCTTTGAGTTACGTTCGGTTACAATACTGATTTCCCCATACCCCCAAGTTATGTATGTATGTCAAGTCAGGTATTCAGTAATCAAGAACTAATGCCAACACAGGATCAGGTAAACAAGTTTGTCTGGATAGACAACAGGAATGGTCCATGAGGACTACATGTCAGGTTTGTTGTCATTAGACACAAGATCAGGTAACGGGTCAGGTCATGGTACATCGGGTCAAGTCAAGCAGTATACGGTACCATATCGGGTAAAGCAATATGTATGTAGCAAGTCAGGTCAAGTTGTAAATGATATCATGGGTGTGCTCATACTCAGTTACACAATCAAGCATGGTTAACAACATGATCTAAGTAATGAATTAAGCAATAGGCAGACTCATTCCATTAGCAGTACAGTTATCAATTGTGTCACAGAAATGATTTCAACATTATAAGAATGCAATATGACAATTATAGCCGTTCAATCATGTTAACAAGTTTAAGACTTCATGGATGCAATGATATATATCTATAAGTCCCATGGATGAAATCACAGTTTAAGCAGGTTAAATGTACACGAATGTCCGAATGAAGTAAAACGATAAATAAGGTACCATAGGCTACGTCATTAGTGAAAATGTAATTAAAATATGTAACTGTGGTTATTAGGTTCCATATAGTAATTGCAAATAGTAGGTTTCACGTTTGAAAGTTCACATGACATATGACAATATTGAAATGAAAATGGGAAATTATAATACTAAAGTTAAATAGCAGGTTTAGGGTGACATTAATGAATATGTAAATATTATTTAGCATGTAGCAAGGGTTACTTGCCTCGATGGGTCGCGAATCGGGAAAACGGAACGTTAACCGTCGGCGGGGAAAAGTCTCGCGACGGGCACACGGTTCACGGAACGAACCCAAACGACGAACAGTGAAGTCACACGGGTCGGGGTACTATGCTGGAACGTCGGGTCACATCGTCGGCATCGCCGGATTCCGGCCAAGTAAAGAACAGTAAACAACCAAGAGATGCAAATAAGAAAGAAAAGAGAATAAAGAAGAAGGGAAGGAGGAAAGAGGAGGAGGGAATGCTCACGAGGATCTGTGGGACGGGTGATGACGGTCGACCACGTCGACGGAGCTCCGGCGGTCGGCCAACAGTGACCGCGAAACTGCAGATCACCAATAATGAGCATAGAAAAGAAGGAAGGAGGAAGAAGGAAGAAGACTGGTAGGTAATGCTTACAGAGGGTTGTACGAAGGCCGGGGCACGGAGGCGAGGCCGCCGGCGGCGATTCCACAGCAAGCTGCGGCTGCAGGGGTGCGCGGCCTCGTGCAGGGGGAAGAAGGAGAATGGAGGCGAGGAGGTGGAGATGATGTAGACGACGAGGGCGAGGAGGCCGGTGGTAATGGCGTCGGCGTTGGGGCTGCGGCGGCGAGGGGCACGACGGCTAGGGCTCGCGGCGAGGTGGGTTCTTCGGCTGAAGGAAAAATAGAAAGAGACGAAAAGAATATATATAGAGGAGAGAGAGAGAGAAAGATAGGGAGGGAGAGAGAGAGATAGAGACGGGGAGAGAGAGAGAGAAATAGAGAAAGAGAGAGAGAGAGAGAGAGAAATGAGGTGGGGCCCACGGGATATGAAGGTTTTGATTGGTTGAGATAGAACTGTGGGAGGTTAAGAAAAAAATTTAAATAAAGATTTTAGGAAACGTAAAAATATTATATGGTTAAAATAAAATATACGGTGGTTTAAAATATATTAGAAAATGGGATTTTGGCGCAAAGTAAAACATTTCCAAATTGCATCCGGGTCGGGTCCAAAAATTCGAAATTGAAATAAGAAAATTTTAGGTGGGATCCAAAATTTAAAATGAAGCATTTTACAATCAAAAAGCATACCCCCAAAACGGACACACGTGCGTGCACGTAACCGTTCAAACTCGCTCGTTTCGCCGAACAGGACGAGAACACGATGCATGGACGCTACAATAGGGTTAGGGGTGTCAAGCAGGCCATGATGAATATTTTTAATTTATTTTAGACGTCTTAAATTTTTATATGCAGAAATGAACTGACGGGGTAAAATTACAATAAGTAACAAGCAAGCAAGATAAATGAAATAAAGGCCACACTCCAATCATAAGGTAACAGAAATTAGTAGCATTGGGTTCGGTTGTTACATTATACCCAACTACAAAATGAATTTCGTCCTCGAAATTCCAAGAATACAAAGATAGACGACAAAAATAACTACAAGATGAGATGAGGAAACTTCTGCCGGATTTCGTCTTCTCGTTCCCAAGTGGAGTCTCCATACGAGCGATTACCCCAAGAAACAAGCACAAGAGGAATCACCTTGTTCTTAAGAACCTTTTCCCTTCGATCCACGATTTCAATCGGTCGCTCCTCAAAAATCAAGTCTTCTCGTACTGTTAGCTCCGAATGATCCAATACGAGTGTTTCATCTCGAACATACCTACGGAGTTGAGATACGTGAAACATATCGTGCACATTCGCCAAGGACTGCGGTAACGCCAAATGATACGCTACCACACCAACACGCTCCAATATCTCAAAGGGTCCAACGAATCGAGGACTAAGCTTTCCTCGACTTCCAAAACGAATCACCCCTCTAGTTGGTGATATCTTCAAGAATACCAAATCACCCACGGCGAACTCTAGAGGTCTTCTCGACGTATCAGCCCAACTTTTCTATCTGCCTTGTGATGCATTCATATGATTTCTGATAGTGTTAACCTTCTCAACTGTCTGCACAACCAAATCTGGTCCCAATAATCTTCGTTCACCGACATCATCCCAACAACCAGGTAAACGGCATTTATGACCATACAAAGCTTCAAATGGAGCCATCTGGATAGTTGCCTGAAAACTATTGTTGTAAGAAAACTCCACCAAATGTAGATGATCCTCCCAAGACCCTTTGAAGTCCAACATGCATGCTCTCAACATATCTTCAAGAGTTTGGATTGTTCTCTCCGACTGACCATCAGTTTGAGGATGATAAGCTGTGCTAAATTTCAAACGAGTCCCCAAACTTTCCTGTAAATTCCGACAAAAGTGTGACAAGAACCGAGTGTCCCGATCGGACACAATGCTCACTGGTATTCCATGTAATCTTACAATCTTCTGCAAGTACCGCTCCGCCAAAGTCTCTGTTGATTGACCAACCGGGAAAGGAATAAAGTGAGCTGCCTTGGTCAATCGATCAACAATCACCCATACTGCATTGTTGCCTCATATTAAGCTCCTTTTGCGTGAACACATACTTCAAGCTCTTATGATCAGTAAAACTTCGACCTTTTGGCCTAAAAGGTAGTGTCTCCAAATCTTCAACGCGAAAATCACTGCCGCAAGCTCCAAGTCATGCGTTGGGTAATTCTTCTCATGGGTCTTCAATTATCTCGATGCGTACGCTACAACCTTCCCATGCTGCATCAAAACACATCCCAATCATTTCCCAGATGCGTCGCTGTGAATCACCAATCCTTCGGAATTGTCTGGCACGGTCAGAATAGGGGCGGTTATCAATTTCTGTTTCAACGTCTCAAAAGCTAACGCACATTCGTCCGTCCATACAAAAGGTACCTCCTTGCGCGTAAGCTTGGTTAACGGCTCCGCCAGACCAGCAAAGTTCTCCACAAATCTTCTGTAATACCCGGCGAGTCCAAGAATACTTCTTATCTCCGCAACATTCTTTGGAATCCGCCAATCTCGTACTGCCGCAATCTTTTCTGGATCGACAGTAATTCCATCGCCAGACACAACATGCCCCAAAAACTTTTACTTCCTCCAGCCAAAACTCGCACTTACTCATCTTCGCATACAACTTCTCCTGTCTCAACGTCTGCAGTGCGATCTTCAAATGCTCAGCATGCTCTTCAAAACTCTTCGAGTAAACCAGAATGCCGTCAATGAATACCATAATAAACTGATCCAAGAATGGTGAAAAGATTCGGTTCATCAAGTCCATGAATACTGCCGGCGCATTTGTTACTCCGAAGGGAATCACTAAGTATTCGTAATGTCCATACCGAGTTCGGAACGCCGTCATGCAAATATCCTCTGCTTTTACTCGGACCTGATGATATCCGGATCGCAAATCCAGCTTCAAGAATACCCTCGCGCCACTAAGCTGCTCAAAAAGTTCCCCAATGCGAGGGATAGGATACTTGTTCTTAACAGTCACCAGGTTTAATTCTCGATAGTCGATGCACATCCTTCTTGTGTCATCTTTCTTCTTTACTAGAAGAACTGGAGCTTCCCAATGCGAATCACTACTTGGAATCCTGCCCTTCACAAGTGATTCCGTAACCCGTTTCTTAACTTCTTCCAACTCTACTGGTATCGCTGGGTAATACGCTTTGGTTATTGGCGCTGCACCAGGAATAAGATCAATTGCGAACTCCACGTCTCGTCTTAACGGTAAATACCCGAGATGTCCTCGAACTCGTCCATGAACTCTTAAACTACAGCTGGTGCATCGTCCTTAACAATCCTTGCCGATGGAAGAACATTAGTTGTCGGCCTAGCCCCAAACTCGACTGGCCTGACAGAACTTGTAATATCCGGTTCTTTTATATACCAATACTCATATTTTTATAAGAAGGGTTAATTACAAATTTATTTATTTATAGCTATAAACCATTTTAAATATTTTAAAACCCCATTTTCCTTTTATCAATAAAACCCTAAAACCCAAACCCTATTAAATCTTATTTTTCCAACTAATTTCCTCAGCCCATATTCTTTTATAAACTTATTTCCTTTCCAAAAACCCCCAAGCCCATTCCCTTTAAATAAACTAAATTTCCTTTTAAATCCCCCAGATTTTTCCCTGCGGCCCAGCTCCTCGGCCCACACACAAATTAAATGGAAATTCATTTTTTTTTATCTCGGCCCGGCCCTCACTCTCCTTTCCCTCACAATTCATTTTTCTTTTCTGGCCCACTCACCTCAGCCCAGCAGACTTCCCTTCAGCCGCAGCTACCCAACCCGGCCCACTATTCCCTCTCTTCCCCAACGACTATATTTTTCCCGCTCATCCCTTCTACTCGCGATCCGCTCTCCTCGCCGCACCCCACGCCTGCGCCCACGTCGCCGCTCGTCACGCGCCGTACCCCGCTGTCACGCCCCGCTTCCCAGAGTACGCTAGATTGGGCACGTGACATAGCCAACCATGCTACCTGTGGGTAGGAAGTATCCATCCACAGTCACATTACGGCTGTAGAGATATCAAGAACAAGATAAAACTATCTAAAAACATGTCCACAATCCAGATTAACAAGAGTCAATGATAAATAAATGCGGAAGCAAATGATCCAATACAATAACGGAAAAGTATGTCCCATAATGCGGGCTCACATCAGAAAATAAATGCAGGAAATAAAGCTAACCACTACTGAACTCACAACTCAGCCTGCTGGCTGAAGTACTCCTGCTCGGACTGCGACAGTGGTATAGAATCTAGGCCATGCAAAACCCAGACGTCAGCGCGTCATGTCAACAAGTAATATAATATGAACAGTGTAATAGGCAATGCAGAAATAAACATGAATAAAGCAATAATGTGAAACAAGCAGTGCAGGGTAGTGTGCAGTGGGTAACTAAACCGTTCTATCAGGTTTCCTAGTCTAAAGTCTTCAATTGATGAACCGTCGATGTAACTCAATAGTATCCCGTACATACCCGGGATCACGGCCACAATATTCTCGGCTGCAGCCGAGACATGCCGCTAGGCATAAAACAGGAATATGTACACTCGATAGTATCCCGTACATACCCGGGACCACGGCCACAATATTCTCGGCCGAAACCGAGACATGCCGCTAGGCACAAAACAAGAATGTGTACACCAGAACAGGTAGTGAACTGTTGAGTTACAAGTCAGGTTTCACCTTTGATTTCCCCATACCCCCAAGTTTTATATGTCAGGTCAGGTATTCAGTAATCAAGAACTAATGCCAACACAGGATCAGGTAACAGCAGGTTTGTCTGGATAGACAACAGGAACGGTCCATGAGGACTACATGTCAGGTTTGTTGGCATTAGGCACGGGATCAGGTAACAGGTCGGGTCATGGTACATCAGGTCAAGTCAACAGTAAACGGTACCATGTCAGGTGTATTATGTAGCAATGTCAGGTCAAGGTACGAACATATCGTGGGTGTGCTCACAAACAGATATATAATCGAACAGGGTATTAACAGCAGGAAATAAGCAATGAGTTAAACAAAAATAAGCAGTTTCATTCAATCACAAGAGTGCAGTAACACAGTGCAGCCGTTTTATTATATTAACAGGTTTTGAGCACCCTTAGCGGTGCAATAGTTTAAATGATGATGCAATACAGTTATATCAAGCCTTTGAATACGAATGTCCGAATATACTAGAACTACATGGGTAAGGACTATCATCTATTAAACAGTAAAATGTGATTAACAGGTAAACTTAGTTATTAGTTTAAATTGGCAAACTGTAAATTTTATGTTAACTGTAAAATGATATATGTCATATTGCAACCAAATGAGAAACGACTATACCAAGTTAAGTTTTGCAGGTTTAATGAGTCAAAACATATATAAATGTACAGTATAGCATGTAGCAAGTGATACTTGCCTCGACGGGTCGCGAACCGGGAAAACGGAACGTAACGTCGGCGGGGAAACACGCGACGGACGCACGGTTCACGGATTGAACCCAAACGACGAACCAAAGGACCTCACGGGTCAGAGCACTCCGTGGTCCAGAGGGTATTTGCGACGACGGCGAGATCGACGGCGGCGAGGACGGCGTTTTAGGGTGTTTTTCGTCACCCCATTGAGATGGGAATACGCGCGCGCTTGTCAGGCGCATTACAGATTCCCCCTGCCTAGGGTAGGCCGGGGTTTATTGATTGTGGGGATCCGAATCTCCGGCAACCGCGGACTAAGCTGCCGTTAATTACCCCTCGCACTTGGAGCGAAGGAACCTCCGATTAACGGGTTAAACTGGTCATGCGAACTCAATGTGCAGTATCGTGTTTTGAAGGGGTTTTGGAAATATCGGGGGCCCCGCAGAGTTTTTTTTACGGGGGTCCCGCTACCCGGATAGCGGGCTGGGGGTCAAGGGGGCTAGCAGCCCCCTTGCGGGGTGCGGGGCAGCGCCCCGTTAGAAATTTTTTTCTAACGGAAGTCAGTTTCGTGGAGTCTGTGTATGTTTTCCTTCCCCCCCTTTTTTTTAAAAGTGGAGCTTAATTTCAAAAGGAAATTTTATTGTGGAGTTAAACTCCAAAGAATTTTAAATGGAGTTAAACTCCTAAAAGAATTTTATGCGGAATTAAATTCCTAAAATAGAACTTTATTGTGGAGTTAAACTCCGAAGAATATATATATGTATATATTTTAAAAGGTTTAAACTCCAGAAGGGATTTTTTTGGGGAGTGCACGTAAAACGAGGGGAAAAGAAAACAAAATGGCGTCTAAAGGACGCTCGCACGGCAGGTGGGCGCCTTAATGCCCGGGGTCACTTGCGCGCACGTGACCGATGGGCGCCTTGGCGCCCCGGGGTCACGTGGGCGCACGTGACCGATGGGCGCCTTGGCGCCCCAGGGGTCACGTGGGCACACGTGACCGATGGGCGCTTTGGCGCCCCGGGGGTCACGTGCGCACACGTGACCGATGGGCGCCTTAGTGCCCCGGGGTCACGTGGGCACACGTGACCGCAGGAAAAACCCGCGGAAGGGAAAACCTAGCCCCTAGGCTGGGGAGTTGAACTCCCAAGGGAACTTTTGGAGTTGAACTCCTAACAGGAACAAATTTATGGAGTTAAACTCCAACAACTTTAGAAAGGAGTTAAACTCCTGGGGATTTATTGCTCTTCTTTTGAGCCTTGGGTCTGTCCAAAGTTAGATTTTTGGAGATGGGTCTCCTTCTTCTTGCTCTTGACCGGAGGGATCTTGGAGAAAAGGGGACGAGTCTTAAAAGCCTCCCCTTTTCGAGATCTGATTGGAGATCCGAGCTCCCCTTCGTAGGTTTTGTGATGGAAATCTACTTATTTTTAGAAAAGGAAGATTTAAACTCTTGATTTAATTCAAAGGGAAAAAGAAGGTTTTAGAACCTTGAGGAAGGAGGAAGAGATCTCAGATCTTGAAAATTTCTGGAGAGAGAAAAATTGTTAGATATTTTCATTATCTTTGCCTTTATAGGCCATACATTTTACACATAGCCCCTTGGGCTTCACAAAATGGCATTTTGCCTATCCCATGGCTCATGTGCCATTTCTTTTTGCACATAAGCCATGGGCTTTACAAAAATTTGGCTTTATGCCTATTTTTCTTACATTTATCCAAAAATAAAATAAATACAACAAAATTGTTTATTACAAAATTTTTATCTTGGCATGGGGAGGCCGGCCGCTTCATGTTCGGGCTCGACCCGGGCATGGGCCCACTGGATCTGGGCTTGGGCCCACTTGGCTTGGGGTTGACTTTGATTTTGACTTGGTCAACCGGGGTGTAAATTTTTACCCCAACAGGCGTCTCCGGCGATAAGGTGTCTAGAGGTGGTTGGGGCTCGTCGGCGACGGCCAGGGGCGGTGCAGGGGTCGCCGGCGACGTTTTAGGCAGCACAGAGAAGGCACGAGGGGTAGCCGGGGTTGCTGCTGCACAGTGCGCATGGGGAGAAGGAAGGAGATGTTGAGGTTGGGACGAGGAGGCGGAGGCGGAGGCGACGGTGACGTTGGCGCCGGCGTCGGGGCTGCGGTGGCGACGGTGACGAGGCGGCTAGGGTTAGGTTGCTGGGTTTTCTCGTGTTCTTTGGAAAAATATGATGGGGAGAAGAATATAAATATATATATATATATATGAGAGAGAGAAGCTAGAGAGAGAGAGAGTTAGGGAAAGATAGAGAGAGAGAGAGAGATGTGAGAGATGTGAGAGGTAAAGAGAAAGAGAGAGATGTGAGAGGTAGAGAGAGAGGGAGAGGGATTAAGGACGGGGCCCACGGGGTTAAGAACCCCGTGATTGGCTGAGGGAAAACATTCAGAGGTTAAAAGAAATATTTAAAAGATTTAATAGATTTTTAAGTATCAAATTAACAGTAAGATTTGAATATATATTATGGTTTTGAATATTTTATTAATTGGGGATTTTGGCGCTAAATGAAACATTTTCAAATCGCGTCCGGGTTGGGTCCAAAAATTTGAAATTTAAATAATAGGATTTTAAACGGGTTCCAAATTTTAAAATGAAATGTTTTATGATTAAAAAGCATACCCCCAAGTCGGACACATGTACGCGTGCGTAGCCGTCCAAACTCACCCGTTTCACCGAACGGGACGAGAACTCGATGCACGGACGCTACCACGCGGCTAGGGGTGTCGAGTAGGCCAAGATGGATATTTTTAATTTTATTTTAGGTGCTAAAATTTGTTATATGCAGAAATGACTTAGCCAGATAAAATTTCACGGTAAGTGTCAAACAGGCAAGCTAAATGAAATGAGTAATATCTAATGCTCAACCAGTAACAGAAAATAGTAGTATTGGGCTCGGGTGTTACATTATACCCAACTACAAAAGAATTTCGTCCTCGAAATTCCAAGAATACAAGATAGAAAACTACAGAAAAAGGTGAGGAAACTTCTGCCGGATCTCATCTTCTCGCTCCCAAGTGGACTCTCCATGCGATCGATTACCCCAAGAAACGAGCACAAGGGGGATAACCTTGTTCTTAAGAACCTTTTCCCTTCGATCCACGATTTCAACCGGTCGCTCCTCAAAAGTCAAATCTTCCCGTACTGTTAAGTCCGAATGATCCAAAATGTGTGTTTCATCTCGAACATATCTTCGTAGTTGAGATACGTGAAACACATCGTGCACACCCGCCAAGGACTGCGGTAACGCCAAACGGTACGCTACCTCTCCAACACGCTCCAATATCTCGAAGGGTCCAACAAATCGAGGACTAAGCTTTCCTCGACTCCCAAAATGAATCACCCCTCTAGTCGGTGATATCCTCAAGAATACCAAATCACCCACGGCGAACTCTAGAGGTCTTCTTGACGTGTCAGCCCAACTCTTCTGTCTGTCTTTTAGCGACGTGGACGGTCGGTTCTGCCCTTTTTGCGACTTGGACGGTCGATGCTGCCCTTTTAGCGACGTGGACGGTCGGTGCTGCCCTTTTAGTGACGTGGACGGTCGGTTCGGCCCTTTTTGCGACTTGGACGGTCGGTGCTGCCCTTTTAGCGACGTGGACGGTCGGTGCTGCCCTTTTAGCGACGTGGACGGTCGGTGCTGCCCTTTTAGCGACGTGGACGGTCGGTGCTGCCCTTTTAGCGACGTGGACGGTCGGTTCTGCCCTTTTTGCGACTTGGACGGTCGGTGCTGCCCTTTTAGCGACGTGGATGGTCGGTGCTGCCCTTTTAGCGACGTGGACGGTCGGTGCTGCCCTTTTAGCGACGTGGACGGTCGGTTCTGCTCTTTTTGCGACTTGGACGGTCGGTGCTTGATTTGACTTGCTCTGCTTCTTGCAATGTCAGGGGTAGACTTGACTTGCTCCGCTTCTTGTGGTGTTGGAGTGGAAGTTGACATGTTGATTTTGATTTGGGTTGACATCAGCATCGCTATACCGGAATATGGTACCAGGAGCGAATCATCATCTGTCATTGAGAGGATTTTGGGATTTTGGTTTTTGTTTGGCATCTGCATTGCTGCACTGGAATAATGCCAGGAGCAACTCATCATTTGCCCCAAGAGAATTTGGGAGAGATTGGGATTGTTTTACGCCCGTGGATTGTATACGGTTTTGCAGGATGTATGATCCAGACCGTAGGGCCGGAAAAATTTCGGGACTTTGTCGGCGTCTGCATCGCTGCACTGGAACATGGTACCAGGAGCGACTCATCATTCGCCGTTGGGGTATGGGATTTGGAATTTGGTTGGCGTCTGCATCGCTGCACTGGAATATAGTACCAGGAACGACTCATCATTCGCCATTTGGGGACTTGGAATTTGAATCTTTTTTTTTTGCATCAGCATTGCTGCACTGGAATAATGCCAGGAGCAACTCATCATTTGCCTTGGGAGGACTTGGGATTTGGGTTTTTGGTCGGCATCAGCACCGCTAACACTGAAGCAAAATGCCAGGAGCGACTCATCATTTGCCGTTGCCCGTTGGGGAACGATGGCTTAGGAGACAGGTTTGGGTCCCTATCACCTAAGGCTTTTCAATTTTGTGGGCCGTGAGGGTCCCATAAAAGCATTTTCTCCCTACGAGTCGTAAGGATCCCGCAGGTGTATTTTCTCCTTGGGAATCGTGAGGATTCCTAAGTGTGTTGCTCCTTTGTGAGTCGTAAGGATCTCACGCAGGGGGTTTCTCCCCACAAGGTCGAGAGGACTTTGCGAGTGTATTTCGTCTCTTTTCACGAGTTTGCGCCCTTTCGGGTTTTCACAGACTCGCCGGTAGTCCTGCTGTTTTTACTCACGGAGCCCTTTCGGGTTTTCATCCGTGCCCATTTTGCTTGTGGACATACCTTTTTTTTTCGCTGGTGGGACTTTAAAGTAGTCTCACCGGCAGGATTTGGGAGAAATAGGGGTCATTTACGCCCGTGGATTGTATACGGTTTTGCAGGATGTCTGATCCAAACCGTAGGGCTGATTTGCTCAATTCGCCTGCGACTTGGAGCATTCATGTGTAGTATTTCTTGAGATATCGGCCATTGATGGGTGGCATGGGCCTTTCTCCCTCGGCACTTATTAGTTGATAGGATCCTCCGTCGAACACTTTCTCGATGACGTATGGTCCTTCCCAATTCGGCTTGAATTTTCCCTTGGCATGTCGATTGGGGATGATCGGTCTTTTGAGGACCAATTCACCTTTCTTGAAAGCGCGGAGACGAGTTATCTTGTCATATGCCCGTGACATTTGGGCTCGGTATAGCTCTAGATTTTGCTGCACCGCGAGCCTCTTTTCTTCGAGGGCATCGAGTTCTTCAAGTCGAAGGAGCACGTTTTCCTCTTCTGTCAACTCATGCTGAATGGCCATTCTTAAGCTTGGAACTTCGACTTCAAGGGGGAGGACTGCCTCCACTCCGAAGAGCAATGAGTGTGGAGTGGACTGAGTTGGAGTACGGTGCGTGGTACGATATGCCCATAATGCCTCGTGAAGCTTGAGATTCCAGTCTCTCTTGTTGGCTGAAGCATTTTTCCTCAGGAGCTTGCATAGAGTCTTATTGAAGGCTTCGGCTAGCCCATTGGCTCTTGGATTATAGATGGAGGAATATCTCCAGTCTATCTTGTGCTGAGTAGCAAACCTTGAGACATTGAAGCTCTTGAAAGAAGGCCCGTTGTCAGAAATGATTCTTCTTGGTGTACCGAAGCGGTATAGAATATTATGCTGGAAGAATGTCAGAATATCCTTTGTCTTGACTTTTTTTAGCGGGACAGCTTCAGCCCACCTGGAGAAGTAGTATGTCGCGGCCAGTATGAACCGGTGGCCTTTAGATGACGGAGGATCAATTGGGCCAACAATGTCGGTGCCCCAGACTTCGAAGGGCCACGACGCCACTGTAGGATGCAACGGATTGGGATGCTTATGAATGAAATCACCATGGATTTGGCAGATCTGACATTTCTTTGCATGCTCTCCGCAATCCCGTATCATGGTGGGCCAGTAATACCCAAGCCGTTTGATTTGAAGTCGCATCTTGGGGCCAGATTGGTGAGCACCGCAAACGCCCGAGTGAACATCTTTCATGACCTTTTGGGCTTCGGCCAATGACAGACACCTGAGCCAGAGCTGGTCATATGACCTGCGGTATAACGTGTCATTTACAAACACGTATCGGAGAGCTCTTTTCTTCAGCTGAATCCTCGCAGATTTTCCTTCGGGCAGCTTGTCGTATCGGAGGTACTCTATGAAGGGTTCCCTCCAATCGGGCTCGTCTTGGATGATCGAAGTTTTTTCGGCAGGACTGCTCTTCTGTTCCGCGCTTTCCTCTTCTCATAGAGAGACTGGGGGTAGAATTTGCCGGCTCCTGACTGTGATCAGAATTTCGTCCATGTCAGGATCAGCCAGCTCCTTGGCCAAGCGAGCGAGTACTTCAGCCTTTCCGTTCAACGCTCTAGGGACTCTCGTTAGTTTAATATGAGTGAACTGTTTCATGAGTTCCACCACTCGACCTCTGTACCGAGCTAACTCGGGTTTGTATATCTTATAGTCGCCGCTTACTTGGTTGACGACGAGCTGGGAGTCACCGTAGACTCGTAGCCGACGGATTTCCATTTCTACGGCAAGCTCCAAACCAGCTATCAGAGCTTCACACTCAGCTTCATTGTTTGTCCGAGGCTCGGTGAGAGCAAAAGAACGCCGTAGGGTTCCCATTGATGGTGTGATGAACACCAATCCTATCCCTGCTTTTATCTCCGGGATGCCTGATTTACTGGAGGTCCTTATTGACGAGGCTCCATCGAAGTAGAGCTCCCAACATGGCTCATCTTCCTCGAGGTGCAGCATTTGTTCATCGGGTAACTCACAATTTAGCGGCGACCCTTCTGGTATGGGATGAGCGGCGAGAAAGTCTGCAATAGCTTGCCCTTTTACTGCTTTCTGAGGAGTATAAACTATGTCAAACTCAAGTAGCATGACGGCCCATCTTGCCATTCTACCGGCTAGGCTTGCTTTGGTCATCAAGTGTTTGAGCGGGTCGACCTTGGAGATCAGCATAACCCGATGAGCCAGCAGATAGTGCCTCAGCTTCTTCACAGCAAATATCAGAGCCAGGCATTGCTTTTCGATTGGGGAATAGTTGTGTTCCGCCCCGACTAGAGTTCGACTGAGGTAGTAGAGGGCATTTTCCTTTCCCTCCTCGTTATTCTGGGCGAGGAGCGCACCGAGTGACTCATCTAGCGCGGCAGTGTAGAGAATCAACGGTTTATTTGGAATGGGAGCGGCCAGCACTGGAGGGTGCAACAGGTATTGTTTGATGCTTTCGAACGCTGCTTGACATTCGGCATCCCAGATAAAAGGAGCTCCTTTCTTCATGAGCTTTGAGAAGGGCCTACATCTCCCCGACAAATTTGAGATAAACCTCCGTATATAAGCAAGCTTGCCTTGGAAAGATCTCAGCTGCGTCAGACTCTTTGGAGGGGGCATCTCCATGATGGCCTTTATCTTTGATGGGTCAATTTCGATCCCTCGATGTCGGACTATAAAACCCAGGAATTTTCCCGATGACACGCCAAAAGCACACTTCAGAGGATTCATCTTCAGATCGTATTCCCTCAGTCTGGTGAGAACGGTCCTAAGATCTTGGATGTGGTCGGCCTTGGCTTCAGTTTTGACGACCAGATCATCAACATAGCATTCGACAACTTTATGGATTAGGTCATCAAAGATATTAGTCATTGCCCTTTGATATGTAGCACCTGCGTTCTTCAGTCCGAATGGCATTACCTTGTAGCAATATATTCCGATCGGGGTTCGAAATGCTGTGTGCTTCTCATCCTCAGGCGACATCTTGATCTGATTATATCCAGACGAGCCATCCATAAAGGTGAACAGTTCGTAATTTGAGGTGTCATCGACCATCATTTCCATGACCGGTAGTGGGAAGTCGTCTTTAGGACATGCCTTGTTGAGGTCTCTGAAATCGACACAAACTCGGATCTGCCCATTTTTCTTCTTCACTGGGACTATGCATGCGATCCAGTCTGCATATTTCTCTTCCCTGATGAAGCCGGCATCGATGAGCTTCTTGGTTTCCTCGACGACCTTTTCTTCTAATTCCCTTCTCATTCTTCGAGGAGCTTGTTTGACTGGCTTAGCATCAGGAGATATAGCCAGCTTATGCACGGCTACCACAGGGGAAAGGCCAGGCATTTCTTTGTGCGTCCACGCGAAGCAGTCGACGAACTCACGCAGTAGGGCAATTATCTGCTCTTTCATTTCCTCTGACAAGAGTGAGCTGATGTAGGTCGGCCTTGGATTATCGGACGTTCCTAAGTCAATCTCGGTTAGCTCATCAAAGGTTGCTTGTCCGCCATCTTCGAGCTCTTGAGGAGCTTCTTCTGGCTCAGCTATCTCGTCATCATCATTTGATCTTTCGCTGGCCTCACCAACATGGATCATGTAGCACGCTTTGGAATCAGGTTGAATGTAGCCTATGCCCCGTCTATCTGGAATTCGTCCATCGATGAGTGCTCGGACCTGGGGCGAATACCATAGCCCTTCGTAAAACTTTGCTTCGGACTCCGTTTGATATAACCGGCATCCGCACTTTTTGAAGTATTCCCGCATCTCGGGCGCATAGTATCTGGGATTGAGGACGGCCCTTATGCCTCTTTCATATGGAAGGCATGCGACAGACAAGTCCTCCGGATGCACAACGGGATTTGACCCATAAAACAGGATGCCCTTCTGTCCACTTTTCCTCCCGGGAACGTAGAAAGTTTTCAGCTGGTCTACGGTGGAGACTGACAATGCATCGAGCTCTTTGCACATCTGCTCTGGTACCCTTGTGACGGCTAGGGACCCTTCTGCGACTTCGAAGGTCTCTCGTAGTTTCGCTTGTTGCATGGGGGGCCAATCTGCACAGCTGTTGCACGGCAGGTCCTCTTCTTCTGACTCTTCAGTGTCACTGCCAAGATGAGGGCGGGCTTTGCTGCTAGATGAGCCTTCAGTAACAGATTCGTCCATATCGCTGCTGAAATGAGGGCGAGTTTTGCGGAAGGACGGGCTTCCAGCGTCGGACTCATCAGTGTCGCTGCCAAAATGCGGGCGCACTTGGGTATTTTTGCTTTTGAAAGTGACAGCCGGCGCAGATTTGCTTTTAAGTCTTGGGGCCGGTCTATCCTCAGTCAGTTGTGTCCTAGCATTTTGGTGGTTCATAAAGTACCGAGAATCTTTATATCGGACTTCATGCACACCGAACGGCTGGATGTCTCCGTCAATGCATCTTTCTTCGCCATTTTTAGTATACTTCATGCATTGATGGAGAGTTGACGGAATGATGCCATAATCGTGGAGCCACGGCCGCCCTAAGAGAATCTTATAAGACGTGTCAGCGTCGATCACGTATATCTTAGCTTCAGTTTGCAGATCCCCGAATTTGATTGGCAGAGCTATGGACCCCAGAACTTGCTGGCAATTTTGGTTGAAGCCTTGAATGACAATCCTTTCCCTTGACAGATGTCGGACGTCCATTGACAAACTCTTCAGAGTTCGCAAGTTCATGATGTTCACCGAGGACCCCGGATAAATCAATATGCGATTAATTCGGTCTCCGTCGCTGTACCCGGTCACGTAAAGCGGCCGATTATGCTCAGCCGTTCCCAGTAGCAAGTCTTCATCCTTAAATGTGACTGCAGCGGCATGCAAAGCGTGCTGGGCTTCTTTCATATTAATTTCCGCAAAGTGAGCCTGATACCGCTCGGGGTTTTGTAGAGCATGGATGAGAACATCTTTAAGGTCTTTAGATAGGACCAAGGCGTCGTAGATGCTCAGGAGAGACGGAAGCTTCCGGAGATGTGCCAAGACATTATAGTCCACCGAGGAAGGACTTATGTTTTCATCAGCCGGTTCTCTGCCATCTTCTTCATTAGCGACTTGTTTTTCCTTCCCTTTTGGGGCGTTGCCCTGATTTGGCGGTAGAGCCCTGCCGCTTCTGAGTTGGATTTGATTGGTCGTTGTGGCGAGCTCTTCGTCCTCTTCGGGAAAACAAAGCTCCTCTTCCGAGTCGCTACCAAGATGGATGGCGTAGCAGGTCACTACTGGGATCTCTTCATTGGAGTCTTCTTCTAACTCCTCCAGAATTTCAGCCGCTTGTACAGGGAAGAACTCATTCAATTGAATCAATGTTCTTTTCTTTTGTTCATATTCTTCAAGGGAATCGATATATTTTTGAATGGTCGATCTCCCTGCAGACTCTTTTTCGTACCGAGCTGCACTTTTCTTCTTCTTGAGCTTCTTGGATTTTGAGCCTGATGGAGCCGCATTGGCAGCTGGACTGGTAAGCCTCTTCTGTCCTTCCCATTCCATCCTGGGCTCTTTCTGAAGCATCTTTAGCATCTTCTTCGTCTTATTAGATATGTGCGTAATCCACGGAGGCCGCGATGAATCAGTTTCGTTTGTCAGGGCAGCAGGTTCAGCTATCTGCTCCCAGAAGGCTTCAACTTTTGTCTGTATAAAGTTGGTGGTTGCAACTTGATTGTTCACCAACACGCTTTTGGACAGCTCGATCTCTCCGGCCTTGTACTGCTTCTCGACCCAGTCTTTGAAGATATAGCAATCCTCGATCGCATGGCTCACTACTCGGTGGTACGGGCAATACAGAGGATTGTCGGTCATTTTTGCTTCTTGGGGTCTTTTCGACTCCGGCAATTGTAGGCCGTTGTTCAAGGCATCTTTAAATATCTTGCGGACCTTGTCCCTTCTGAAAGAGTAAACCTTGTTCTTTTTCTCCTCTAGGGAAGGCCCATCTCCTCCCAGCAATGGCTTTCGAGACCGGTTGGTTTTGGATTCGCCCGCCCTTCGCTTTTCTTCATTGTCGGAGGCATTGAAGACATTGGTACTGCTGGAACTCCCGCTTTTACGGTTGTCGTCCCGCTTGCTTTTCCAAGTTTTGTCTCTCTGAGAATCCGGCGGGGATTCTTGCTTCGAGCGTTCCAACATTTGGACTTTCTTGGTTAGCTCCTGAAATGTCTTGAGGCCTGCCGTACACAAGAATGGGACCATCCAATTGCTGAGGTTCCCAATGAGAAGGCTGACGGACTGGTCCTGCTCCAGCGGCGGTTCGCACTTGACTGTGAGATTACGCCATCGAGCGATAAAGTCGGTGTTTCTTTCATTCTTCCCCGGCTTGGTCCTCACAAGGTCGGCAATGGAGATTTTATCACTGACACTCATGAACCTTTGCCGAAACAGGGACTCCATTTGGGCAAAGGTAATGACGTACCCGTCCGATATACTCGCATACCAGTCGAAGGCGACGCCGGTCAGGCTGTTGACAAACTGACGAAGAAGGAGCGCGTCATTGCCCCCTGTATTTCCGCACGATGCTTTGAAATGGGCGACGTGCTGATTTGCATTCCCCGTTCCATCAAATCTTCCGAACTTAGGAATGACGTAGCCGCTTGGGAACTCAATCGGATCGTACTGCGCGGGATATGGCCGCCCACTACTGCCGATTTCCTTCTGAGCTTCAGCTTCGGCCACCAATGTTCTACTCTTGCTGGTGACCAAATCCATTATCCGATCCTGTGTTAGCGGGATAGTGCTATCTGGGGCCAAGGCGTCCCCAGAAGCGGAGTGTGGCCGGCTTTCATGCGGCTCGACCAGTCTTGGTCCTAAAGGAACAGGCATTGGCTGCCTCGGATTGTCATCACCCGGCTGATTAGTAGCGGCTTGTGCTTGATTGGGAGGCGCTCGAGCAATTTGAGCCGTAAGCTGCATCACCACGTTCGTTAAGTCGTCAATCTTTGAATAGAGCTTGGCCATATCTTTATCTTTGCTCCTAAGATGCTTTCGAAGCTCTTGAAGCAGCTCTTGCTCCGCAGTCCTGGGGCGGAAAGTAGGCTCTTCTTCGCTGTCCGAGCTTGACTCTGCATGGACCGAGGGGTCTTTCTGCCTATCATCCTCATCGAGAGGGTTTTCTTCATCCAGCGGGGGCGACTGTTCTTAGGCGGCGGCAACCACATTCAGGCTAGATTGGGCTTGGGATGTGGTGGCCCCATCCTTGCTTTTGCTGTGAAAGTTGTCGCTGGGGCGCCCGCCCGCCATATAGACCGTATGGATGATATATCCGGCCGTCTTTCGATCATTGTTGGCTGATTTCACGGATCGCTGTCTTGACCCCCTTGCTTCGGTAACTGGTAGTCAATTGAAGGCGGCTGGCTTAACCAGCTTCTTGAATGGTGTTGGCACTTCTTTTCTGGATTTGCCCCGCTGCTTTCGTGCGACACAGAGCGCCTGATAGACCCTTGAAGAGACAGTGTCATATTTTTTCTATTGGGGCCGGGACACGTCTCTTTGTGACACTGTTCAGACCGCTGTCTTCTTGATTCTGGCGGTCATGGCATTTTTCTGAACCCACCTCAGAGGCTCGAAGGAATTGCTGATTCTTACGTCCGACTCAGCTGTCATCACGGGGCAACCCTGCACTTGGAACTTCACACAATTCCATTTGGCCGAAGCCTTGGCCCTCTTGTTGGCTCGATACCTGAGACGCTTCTGCCTTAACTTTTCTGTTCTAAGCACCTGGCAGACTTCGGCTCTTTGGGAAGACGCCGCAGACCGGGCGATGAAAGGCCTTGGAGATACGCTCGATTGTGCATTTGTTGGAGTCATCTCCTGAGCTCGTCCGCAACATTTGATGTTGCCCTTTATACCGAAGTTCTTGCCCCCCGCTGGAGCACCAGAGAATCGTTCAGATACCGTCTTAAGTTTCGGTTGTGGTGCCTTGGCGATCACAACATTTGGCCTCTTACCCCTTGAGACCGGCTTGGCCACCTGTTCCACCGGGATCTCCGCCAGATGAGCGCTTCCGGGGGTCACGTGGGCAAACCCGGGGTCACGTGGGCACACATGACCGATGGGCGCCTTGGCGCCCCATGGGTCACGTGGGCACACGTGACCGATGGGCGCTTTGGCGCCCCGGAGGTCACGTGCGGACACGTGACCGATGGGCGCCTTAGCGCCCTGGGGTCACGTGGGCACACGTGACCGCGGGAAAAACCCGCGGAAGGGGAAACCTAGCCCCTAGGCTTGGGAGTTGAACTCCCAAGGGAACTTTTGGAGTTGAACTCCTAACAGGAACAAATTTATGGAGTTAAACTCCAACAACTTTAGAAAAGAGTTAAACTCCTGGGGATTTATTGCTCTTCTTTTGAGCCTTGGGTCTGTCCAAAATTAGATTTTTGGAGATGGGTCTCCTTCTTCTTGCTCTTGACCGGCGGGATCTTGGAGAAAAGGGGATGAGTCTTAAAAGCCTCCCCTTTTCGAGATCTGATTGGAGATCCGAGCTCCCCTTCGTAGGTTTTGTGGTGGAAATCTACTTATTTTTAGAAAAGGAAGATTTAAACTCTTGATTTAATTCAAAGGGAAAAAGAAGGTTTTAGAACCTTGAGGAAGGAGGAAGAGATCTCAGATCTAGAAAATTTCTGGAGAGAGAAAAAGTTAGATATTTTCATTATCTTTGCCTTTATAGGCCATACATTTTACACATAGCCCCTTGGGCTTCACAAAATGGCATTTTGCCTATCCCATGGCTCATGTGCCATTTCTTTTTGCACATAAGCCATGGGCTTTACAAAAATTTGGCTTTATGCCTATTTTTCTTACATTTATCCAAAAATAAAATAAATACAACAAAATTGTTTATTACAAAATTTTTATCTTGGCATGGGGAGGCCGGCCGCTTCATGTTCGGGCTCGACCCGGGCATGGGCCCACTGGATCTGGGCTTGGGCCCACTTGGCTTGGGGTTGACTTTGATTTTGACTTGGTCAACCGGGGTGTAAATTTTTACCCCAACAGGCGTCTCCGGCGATAAGGTGTCTAGAGGTGGTTGGGGCTCGTCGGCGACGGCCAGGGGCGGTGCAGGGGTCGCCGGCGACGTTTTAGGCAGCACAGAGAAGGCACGAGGGGTAGCCGGGGTTGCTGCTGCACAGTGCGCACGGGGAGAAGGAAGGAGATGTTGAGGTTGGGACGAGGAGGCGGAGGCGAGGGCGACGGTGACGTTGGCGCCGGCGTCGGGGCTGCGGTGGCGACGGTGACGAGACGGCTAGGGTTAGGTTGCTGGGTTTTCTCGTGTTCTTTGGAAAAATATGATGGGGAGAAGAATATAAATATATATATATATATGAGAGAGAGAAGCTAGAGAGAGAGAGAGTTAAGGAAAGATAGAGAGAGAGAGAAAGAGATGTAAGAGGTAAAGAAAGAGAGAGAGATGTGAGAGGTAGAGAGAGAGGGAGAGGGATTAAGGACGGGGCCCACGGGGTTAAGAACCCCGTGATTGGCTGAGGGAAAACATTCAGAGGTTAAAAGAAATATTTAAAAGATTTAATAGATTTTTAAGTATCAAATTAACAGTAAGATTTGAATATATATTATGGTTTTGAATATTTTATTAATTTGGGATTTTGGCGCTAAATGAAACATTTCCAAATCGCGTCCGGGTTGGGTCCAAAAATTTGAAATTTAAATAATAGGATTTTAAGCGGGTTCCAAATTTTAAAATGAAATGTTTTATGATTAAAAAGCATACCCCCAAGTCGGACACATGTACGCGCGCGTAGCCGTCCAAACTCGCCCGTTTCACCGAACGGGACGAGAACTCGATGCACGGACGCTACCACGCGGCTAGGGATGTCGAGTAGGCCAAGATGGATATTTTTAATTTATTTTAGGTGCTAAAATTTGTTATATGCAGAAATGACTTAGCCAGATAAAATTTCACGGTAAGTGTCAAACAGGCAAGCTAAATGAAATGAGTAATATCTAATACTCAACCAGTAACAGAAAATAGTAGTATTGGGTCCGGGTGTTACATTATACCCAACTATAAATGAATTTCGTCCTCGAAATTCCAAGAATACAAGATAGAAAACTACAGAAAAAGGTGAGGAAACTTCTGCCGGATCTCATCTTCTCGCTCCCAAGTGGACTCTCCATGCGATCGATTACCCCAAGAAACGAGCACAAGGGGGATAACCTTGTTCTTAAGAACCTTTTCCCTTCGATCCACGATTTCAACCGGTCGCTCCTCAAAAGTCAAATCTTCCCGTACTGTTAAGTCCGAATGATCCAAAATGTGTGTTTCATCTCGAACATATCTTCGTAGTTGAGATACGTGAAATACATCGTGCACACCCGCCAAGGACTGCGGTAACGCCAAACGGTACGCTATCTCTCCAACACGCTCCAATATCTCGAAGGGTCCAACAAATCGAGGACTAAGCTTTCCTCGACTCCCAAAATGAATCACCCCTCTAGTCGGTGATATCCTCAAGAATACCAAATCACCCACGGCGAACTCTAGAGGTCTTCTTGACGTGTCAGCCCAACTCTTCTGTCTGTCTTGAGCTGTCTTCATATACTTTCTGATTGTGTTAACCTTCTCAACCGTCTGCACTACCAAATCTGGTCCCAACAATTTTCGTTCATCGACATCATCCCAACAAACAGGTGAACGGTACTTACGACCATACAAAGCTTCAAACGGAGCCATCTGGATAGTTGCTTGAAAACTGTTGTTGTAAGAAAACTCCACCAAGTGTAGATGATCCTCCCACGAACCCTTGAAGTCCAACATGCATGCTCTCAACATGTCTTCAAGAGTTTGGATCGTTCTTTCCGACTGACCATCAGTTTGAGGATGATAAGCTGTGCTAAACTTCAATCGAGTCCCCAAACTTTCCTGTAAACTCCTCCAGAAGTGTGATAAGAACCGAGTGTCCCGATCAGACACGATGCTCACCGGTACTCCATGCAATCTTACAATCTCCTGCATGTACCGCTCTGCCAAAGTTTCCGTTGATTGACCAACCCGGAAAGGAATAAAGTGAGCTGACTTGGTCAACCGATCAACAATCACCCATACTGCATTGTTGCATTTTGGACTCCGCGGTAAATCCGTCACGAAATCCATGGTTATATGTTCCCACTTCCACTGAGGAATCGGAAGTGGTTGCAATAAACCAGCAACCCTTTGGTGTTCAACCTTGACTTGCTGACACACCAAGCACTTAGCCACGAAGCGAGCAATCTCCCGTTTCATGCCTTCCCACCAAAAATGCTGTCGAATATCTCGGTACATCTTCGTGCCTCCTGGATGTACAGAGTAAGCCGAACTGTGTGCCTCCTTCATAAGCTCTTCACGAACATCTCCCTTTGGCACACACAAACGGCTACCATACCTCAACGAACCATCTTCGTGGACCAGTAAATCTGTTCGTAGTCCGGCTTCAACTTGCTCTCGAAACTTTTGAAGTCTAGGATCCTGCGATTGTGCTGCTTTAATTTTCTCAATTAAAGACGACTGTACTTGCAACTGCATCAATTGTCCCGTAGAACGCGGTAGCACAACCTCCAAGTCAAATCTTCGAAAATCTGCAATGATCTCCCCCTGCGTAGTTAACACCTGAATTGCTGGTAACCGACTAAGCGCATCCGGCACGACGTTAACCTTCCCCGGATGGTACTTAAGATCAAGATCGTAGTCGGCCATCATCTCCAACCATCTACGCTGCCTCATATTCAACTCCTTCTGAGTGAACACATACTTCAAACTCTTGTGATCTGTAAAAACTTCGACTCTCTCGCCCAAAAGGCAGTGTCTCCAAATCTTCAAAGCGAAGATCACAGCCGCTAGCTCCAAGTCATGAGTTGGATAATTCTTCTCTTGGGTCTTCAGTTGTCTTGACGCGTATGCTACAACCTTCCCATGCTGCATCAAAACACATCCCAATCCTTTCCCAGATGCGTCGCTGTGAATTACCAATCCTCCGGAATTGTCTGGCACGGTCAAAATAGGGGCGGTTATCAACTTCTGTTTCAATGTCTCAAAAGCTAACGCACATTTATCCGTCCATAAAAAGGGTACCTCCTTGCGCGTAAGCTTGGTCAATGGCTCTGCCAAACAAGCGAAGTTCTCCACAAATCTCCTGTAGTATCCGGCTAATCCAAGGAAACTTCTTATCTCAGCAACATTCTTTGGAAACGGCCAATCTCGAACTGCTGCAATCTTTTCGGGATCGACGGCGATTCCATCGCCAGACACAACATGCCCCAGAAACTCCACTTCCTCAGCCAAAATTCGCACTTACTCATCTTCGCATATAATTTCTCTTGTCTCAACGTCTGCAGTGCGATCTTCAAGTGCTCAACATGCTCCTCAAAACTCTTCGAGTAAACCAGAATATCGTCAATGAATACCACGATAAACTGGTCCAAGAACGGTGAAAAGATTCGGTTCATCAAGTCCATGAATACTGCCGGCGCATTCGTTACTCCGAAGGGCATCACTAGGTCCTCGTAATGTCCATACCGAGTTCGAAACGTCGTCTTGCAAATATCTTCTGCTTTCACTCGGACTTGATGATATCCGGATCGCAAATCCATCTTCGAGAATACCCTCGCGCCACTAAGCTGCTCAAAAAGTTCTCCAATGCGAGGGATCGGGTACTTGTTCTTAATAGTCACCCGGTTTAATTCTCGATAGTCGATGCGCATCCTTCTCGTGCCATCTTTCTTCTTTACTAGAAGAACTGGAGCTCCCCAAGGTGAGTTGCTGCTTTGAATCCAACCCTTCTCAAGCAATTCAGCAACCTGTCTCTTAACTTCTTCCAATTCTACTAGTGCCATTGAATAATACGCTTTAGATACTGGCGCTGCACCAAGAATAAGGTCAATTGCGAACTCCACGTCTCGCTTCGGCGGTAAACCCGATATATCTTCAAATACGTCCATAAAATCGCGAACAACTACCGGCTCTTCACTACTATCAACTTCCATTGCTGCAAGAACATTGTTTGTCGGCCTAGCCCTAAACTCGACTGGCCCGGCAGAACTGCTTCCTCCAGTGAAGGTAAACTCAGGATGTCCGGGAATCTGGAAAATTACTTTCTTTGCCCTACAGTCAATGTGGGCGTGGAAAGTGCCAAGAAAATCCATTCCCAAGACAACTTCATAGTTGCCCGTATCAACCACCAAGAAATCTGCAAAGAGTTCCCGTCCGCACACAACAACTGTACAATCTCTACACTCCCTACTAGATATGATTTTCCCATTCCCAGTGTGTATGTCCCAGAAACTAGACAGGGTCGTGGAGGTAATCGAGTGTGTAGTTATAAATTTGGATGACATAAAACAGTGGGATGCACCAGAATCAAATAACGCCAATGCGGGAAAACCATGAACGAGTAAAGTACCAGAAACGACTTCTCCTGATGCCTTGGCCTCCTCAGCTGTCAAGGTAAAGGCTCGAGCCTGATTAGGTCCTTGAGTCAGCTGTTTCTGCCCTTAGAACGGTCTCTGCGGAGGCTTCTGTATATCATCTCTCGTGCGAAGCTTCGACGGATAGGCACCAACTGCGTGATCAGCTGCTCCACAAACCAAACAGAGTCCCAGCCTCTTTCGACAATCCTTATGCATGTGGCCAGGTAAATTGCAATAGTTACAATTCATGCTCTTTCTTCGATCAACGACCACAGGCTTCTTCATGGGTGCTACACCACGACGATCCACTGGAATACCCTTGCACCCATGATCTCGGTTAGGTACAAATGCGGGCTTCCTAGCCGCAACTGCTGTCTGCTGTAAGCTCCCTTTCATCCCAAATAAACTCTGTTGTTCCCGAGCTGCCGTAAGAACCTGTGAGAAAGTGGTCAAACCCAGAGAGACAATCTGCCTCTGGATGTCCACATCCAAACTGCGCATGAACCTTCGTGCCATGTCTGCCTCGTTGGCGACTAAAGGTCAAGCGAAACGGCTGAGTCTCGTCCACTCTGCTGCATGCACGTCCACGGGTGCTCCATTCTGCCTCAGTCCAATAAATTTCTCTTCCATTTCCTCCCGTGCAGTCCGCGGGAAGAACTTCTCCAGGAAACTCTTAGAAAACTCCGCCCAACTGATCGGCTTGGGCAAGCGGGTCTCTTCCACAAGCCACCACTCTCGGGCGTAATCCACTAGCTGAATGCGCACCACATCAACTCTTTTGTCCTCTGGAATCTGTGCCGCAATCAGCAAATTCTCCATGTCGACTAGCCACTGCTTGGCTGGCAACGGCTCCTCTAAACCTGTGAATGTAGACGTACCCAAACGTCTGAAATCTGCCACGGTCCCTACTCGGTCAACTGGTTTAGCTCCAGCGTTGTTTACAGACTGCCGAACGATCTGCAAACCTTCTTGAAACGAGTCTGCTTGCTGCTGGATCAGCTCAGTCTGCCTCTTCTGATTTTCCAGCATTCCTCTTATTACTCCCAGCATGGCGGCTTCGTCCACACGCCTCTGGTATGTCTTGAAATTCTTATCTGCCATATTCCTGAAATCAAAATATCCAACATTAGCATGATGATAGATTCAATATATAGATCAAGGCTAGAACTCCAAGATACTTAAATAGAGTACCGCATTGTAACTATGCCGCGGTATCATAGCCACAATTACTTAACTCCACCCAAGTCGCCTAAGTCCTAGAGATGTCAAGAAATCAGGTTTTCGAGTCGGCATGCAAAGTAAGTTTGCACGTCGTAAAAGATATAATCAGGAAGGATGTGATTCAAGAATGGTAAACGGCAAAGTGGCAAGACATGTTTCCTAACACGGGTATTCTGATTCGTGTACTGGGTACAATACCCAACTACAAAAGAATCAACCCAATTAACCTATCGCTCTGATACCAAAAGAACCATGTCACGCCCCGCTTCCCAGAGTACGCTAGATTGGGCACGTGACATAGCCAACCATGCTACCTGTGGGTAGGAAGTATCCATCCACAGTCACATTACGGCTGTAGAGATATCAAGAACAAGATAAAACTATCTAAAAACATGTCCACAATCCAGATTAACAAGAGTCATTGATAAATAAATGCGGAAGCAAATGATCCAATACAATAACGGAAAAGTATGTCCCATAATGCGGGCTCACATCAGAAAATAAATGCAGGAAATAAAGCTAACCACTACTGAACTCACAACTCAGCCTGCTGGCTGAAGTACTCCTGCTCGGACTGCGACAGTGGTATAGAATCTGGGCCATGCAAAACCCAGACGTCAGCGCGTCATGTCAACAAGTAATATAATATGAACAGTGTAATAGGCAATGCAGAAATAAACATGAATAAAGCAATAATGTGAAACAAGCAGTGCAGGGTAGTGTGCAGTGGGTAACTAAACCGTTCTATCAGGTTTCCTAGTCTAAAGTCTTTGAAATCAATTGATGAACCGTCGATGTAACTCAATAGTATCCCGTACATACCCGGGATCACGGCCACAATATTCTCGGCTGCAGCCGAGACATGCCGCTAGGCATAAAACAGGAATGTGTACACTCGATAGTATCCCGTACATACCCGGGACCACGGCCACAATATTCTCGGCCGAAACCGAGACATGCCGCTAGGCACAAAACAAGAATGTGTACACCAGAACAGGTAGTGAACTGTTGAGTTACAAGTCAGGTTTCACCTTTGATTTCCCCATACCCCCAAGTTTTATATGTCAGGTCAGGTATTCAGTAATCAAGAACTAATGCCAACACAGGATCAGGTAACAGCAGGTTTGTCTGGATAGACAACAGGAACGGTCCATGAGGACTACATGTCAGGTTTGTTGGCATTAGGCACAGGATCAGGTAACAGGTCGGGTCATGGTACATCAGGTCAAGTCAACAGTAAACGGTACCATGTCAGGTGTATTATGTAGCAATGTCAGGTCAAGGTACGAACATATCGTGGGTGTACTCACAAACAGATATATAATCGAACAGGGTATTAACAGCAGGAAATAAGCAATGAGTTAAACAAAAATAAGCAGTTTCATTCAATCACAAGAGTGCAGTAACACAGTGCAGCCGTTTTATTATATTAACAGGTTTTGAGCACCCTTAGCGGTGCAATAGTTTAAATGATGATGCAATACAGTTATATCAAGCCTTTGAATACGAATGTCCGAATATACTAGAACTACATGGGTAAGGGCTATCATCTATTAAATAGTAAAATGTGATTAACAGGTAAACTTAGTTATTAGTTTAAATTGGCAAACTGTAAATTTTATGTTAACTGTAAAATGATATATGTCATATTGCAACCAAATGAGAAACGACTATACCAAGTTAAGTTTTGCAGGTTTAATGAGTCAAAACATATATAAATGTATAGTATAGCATGTAGCAAGTGATACTTGCCTCGACGGGTCGCGAACCGGGAAAACGGAACGTAACGTCGGCGGGGAAACACGCGACGGACGCACGGTTCACGGATTGAACCCTAACGACGAACCAAAGGACCTCATGGGTCAGAGCACTCCGTGGTCCAGAGGGTATTTGCGACGACGGCGAGATCGACTGCGGCGAGGACGGCGTCTCCGGCGATAAGGTGTCTAGAGGTGGTTGGGGCTCGTCGGCGACGGCCAGGGGCGGCGCAGGGGTCGCCGGCGACGTTTCAGGCAGCACAGAGAAGACACGAGGGGTAGCCGGGGTTGCTGCTGCACAGTGCGCACGGGGAGTAGGAAGGAGATGTTGAGGTTGGGACGAGGAGACGGAGGCGAGGGCGACGGTGACGTTGGCGCCGGCGTCGGGGCTGCGGCGGCGACGGTGACGAGGCGGCTAGGGTTAGGTTGCTGGGTTTTCTCGCGATCTCTGGAAAAATATGATGGGGAGAAGAATATAAATATATATATATGAGAGAGAGAAGCTAGAGAGAGAGAGAGTTAGGGAAAGATAGAGAGAGAGAGAGAGAGTTAGGGAAAGATAGAGAGAGAGATATATGTGAGAGGTAGATAGAGAGAGAGAGAGAGTTAGGGAAAGATAGAGAGAGAGAGAGAGAGAGTTAGGGAAAGATAGAGAGAGAAATATATGTGAGAGGTAGATAGAGAGAGAGAGAGATGTGAGAGGTAGAGAGAGGGAGAAGGATTAAGGACGGGGCCCACGGGGTTAAGAACCCCGTGATTGGCTGAGGGAAAATATTCAGAGGTTAAAAGAAATATTTAAAAGATTTAATAAATTTTTAAGTATCAAATTAACAGTAAGATTTGAATATATATTATGGTTTTGAATATTTTATTAATTTGGGATTTTGGCGCTAAATGAAACATTTCCAAATCACGTCCGGGTTGGGTCCAAAAATTTGAAATTTAAATAATAGGATTTTAAGCGGGTTCCAAATTTTAAAATGAAATGTTTTATGATTAAAAAGCATACCCCCAAGTCGGACACCTGTACGCGCGCGTAGCCGTCCAAACTCGCCCGTTTCACCGAACGGGACGAGAACTCGATGCACGGACGCTACCACGCGACTAGGGGTGTCGAGTAGGCCAAGATGGATATTTTTAATTTTATTTTAGGTGCTAAAATTTGTTATATGCAGAAATGACTTAGCCAGATAAAATTTCACGGTAAGTGTCAAACAGGCAAGCTAAATGAAATGAGTAATATCTAATGCTCATCCAGTAACAGAAAATAGTAGTATTGGGCTCGGGTGTTATACCCGCTCGCGAGCGTTACCTACGACGCGCGCCCTCGACTCCTCCTCTTCCTCAACGGCTACTTTCCTTTCCCTCGCACGCGACCCGTTCCTTCGCCGTAACCCACGCCGCCTCCTCCGCCCACGCTCGCGCGCCGTTACTTCCCACGACGCGCGACCCCCGTCTCCCTATCTCTCCTCTCGTACACACCCACACACCCTCTTCCTCACCTCGCTCTCTCTCCCCCTCCATTTTCTCTTCCCGCGCAAGCTCAGACCCCGCCTCACCGCCGTTCAACCACCGCCTTCACCCCATCATCATCATCATCACCGTCGCCATCATCTCTCTACCTCTCTCTCTACACTTCTCTCTCTCTCTCCTTCCCCTCTCTGTGTGATCTCTCCCCCTATCTCTTCCCCTGTTCCCGATCTCTCTCTCTCACTCTGTTTCTCTCTCTCTCTCTCTCACTGATCTCTCTCTCTCTCTCTCTGCTTCTCTCACTCTCTCAAACTCTCTGGCTCTCTCTCTCTCCGATTTCCTCTCTCTCGCTATCCCTCTGGCTCTCCCTTTCTCAGTTCTCTCTCTCTCTACACTCCCTCTCTCTCCCTGTCTAACACTTCCTCTCCCCCTCTCTAAATCTCACCGTCTCTTCCTTTCTATCAACCGACTACCACCACCACGACATCGCCTGAGCTCACAACAGCCCATCACCAAGCTCGAGCCAAGCCCAAGCCTTGCCGAGACTCGTCGCGTGCTTGCTACTCCGTGCCCGGGACGTGTCACTACTGCCTTCGCTGCCGCGCCATCAGTTCACCGTCTCCAGGCAAGTTCTCTACTTGCTACATGCTAAGTTATCTTTATTACAAATTAAAATCGTATAGATTCCGTAGTAATTTTCTTGATAAATTATATTACGTACCTGTTCGATGCGTGTTCCGAAAGAAAATACTTTTCTAATTTGACGGAACCGGATTTCTTATATTGTCCCTTGCAGTGATGAATACCTTGTACAAATTTCGCTGGAAAACAAGACCGTTAACGACTAAAACGACTACCCCTAAGTTTACTCGTAAAACTGGAATTTTCCTGTACCTGAAAACCGTTAAAATTACCATAAATTAATTACATACTGGAATGATGCGTTCGAGGGCTCAAATCGAAGCCGACTCGATGAAATATAACCTTATGCAAGTTTCTAAATATTTCTCAACTCAAACTGTGACAATATTTGGATCGGAGTGCGACTCTGGACTGCAGTCCAGAGCGACTCCAGTTGTGATTTACTGTCCCGTATTGAACACCGCCCTGTTTCCTTAACTCGTAGGTTGCGGAACTCTACTGTTTATTATAGGTGAATCTGTTAGCTAGATAATACAAGTGGTTTCATCCTGTTTCGTTATCGTTTGTTATAAAATCTGTAATTTAATAGATGTGGACGTATAACAGTCCCAACAGAATCAGAATTTACATACTAGTTTTGAACAGTGTATATCTCCTGACGTACAGATGCGATTGAAGAACCGTCTATTGAGTTGAAAACCTTACTGAGAACCCTAGATTTCATTCAACTGTAGCATCGCTAAAATCTGATCCCAACTGGGATTGAAATGCGTTGCGAAACGGACTTCCGATTCTGAAACCGAATTTCCAGCCGTGAACGCTTAAAATGAATTGGCTATAATTAATGATCCTGGAACCCGATTGGCATGAAACCAAATTCCCTGGATAGACAACTGAACATACTATTTATTCCCCATTCATCGTTTCACTAAACTGTAACCGTATGATTTATGATGAATTATGCAAGTGGTAGATTATCGATTCATGACACCCTAATCATGCTTTATATACTGTTTACGCATCATATCATACACATGTCATTGCATTGATAACCTAGTGATAACGTGCATTACCCAGTGTTAGGTCTTAGTGATGATTGTGGCAAGTACGTTAGTGTTCGTGTATCAGTGAATAAGTGAAAGCGATGCGTACTTGTACACAATCAGTGAACCTTATGATTTTATTGCATTGTCGACGTCTGTGGGACGCGTGTACGTGTAACTATAAGTGGTATGGGACACTTATGGAAACTCTTGCATGGGTGTCACAGATAAGACATCAGACTCTGCCATTTATCTTAGGTATTAGTCGGGACGTGCTTGATGGAGGTCCTGCCTCCAGTTCTCGCGCAGACTTGTCACAGACCGATTGGTATTTAGGGTTATGGTTAGCGTTTGATGTAGACCGCGGGGTGTGGGGTAGCTTGAGTGTGAGTTCAACAGAATCTCAGGAGTCCCTTGTCGGCTTATATATATGGAGATATGTGGAGATTTAAAGGGTACATGATTATTACCGTGAGTTACATGTTGGGCCCGTGGTCCCTTGCCCTTGGGTTCTACCCTTGAGTGGAGGACACTCGCAAGTGGTTGACTCTCACACTTAGACTGACGATAGGTTTAGTGACCTGTACAGTGAGACTTAGAGGCTGATAGGAGTGATAGCATCGACATACTTACTCACTGTGTTGACATACGTGGCATATCATTCTACTGCTTTTACTATCCGCTGCATTGATTACTGCATGTTCATACCTATACCGTCATTGATTTACTGTTATATATATCTATTATCACTGTTAGAATCGTCACATGATTTTATATATTATATTGTTATTGTGTTGCTCTGACGACCTGAGTATGCATGCTCAGTGTGAGGAGAAGATTTAGCCTGGACCAGGACTAGACGTATATCACAGACACCTCGATTTGCTATCCAGAGTTATATTCTTTTGTTTCCATCAGGTCAGTTCTTTACATTGTTTCATTCAGTTACTGCATTTCTCATTACCTGCGCATCATTTACTGTTTACCATGAAAAACTAGAAGCCGAAGTGTGACTACGGCAGGACATTTCCTTGACCGTAGGAGCATGGCTGGCCTTGTCAACCCTTCGTTTTCCGTATTTGGGGAAGCGGGGCGTGACAGAACTGCTTCCTCAAAACAAACCTCTGGATGTCCGGGAATCTGGAAATTCTCTTTCTTTACTTTACGCTTAATATGAGCGTGGAAAGTGCCGAGAAATCCATTCCCAAGACGATTTCACAATTGCTGGTAACAAACACCAAGGAATCTGCAATTAACTCCCGTCCGCCAACAACAACAGAACAAACCTTACATCTTCTATTAGTTAAGATTTTCCCTTTCCCAGTGTGTACGTCCCAAAACTAAACAGGGTCGTGCAATCCTTCGAGTGTATAGTAATAAACTTGGACGACATAAAACAATGGGATGCACTAGAATTGAATAACGCTAATGCGAGAAAACGAAGATCCAGTAGGGCACCTGAAACGATTTCCTCTGGAGCTTTAACCTCTTCAGCCGTCAGGGTAAAGGTTCGAGCTTGATTGGGTCCTCGAGTTATCAGCTTCTGCTCCTGAAACTGTCTCTGCGGTGGCTTCTGAGTATCTTCCTTTAACCGTAGCTTCGACGGGCAAGTATCAATGGTGTGATCCGCTGATCCGCAAATAAGACAAAGTCCAAGCCTCTTACGACAATCTCTGCGATAATGAACCGGTCGATGGCAGTAATCGCACACCACCCTTCCCTTTTGCTCGGGCAAAACTGGCCTCTTCATTGGTACAACGCCACGCCTGTCCACCGGAATACCCTTGCGTCCATGTGCTCGGTTTGGTGCAAATGTTGGCTTCCGTGCTGTAACTGCTGGCTGCGATGTACCCCCGGTCTTCATAGTTAGCCTCTGCTGCTCTAGGGCTGCTGTAAATACTTGTGAGAAAGTGGCCAAACCCAGGGAGACAATCTGCCTCTGGATGTCCACATCCAAACTGCGCATGAACCTTCTTGCCCTATCAGCATTGTTGGCAACCAAAGGTCCAGCGAATCTACTGAGCCGCGTCCACTCAGCTGTATGCACATCTACAGGTGCGCCGTTCTGCTTCAAGCTGACGAATTTTTCCTCCATTTCCTCCCGTGCAGTCCGCGGGAAGAACTTCTCCAAGAAACTCTTCGAGAAATCCGCCCAACTGATCGGCTTGGGCAAGCGGGTCTCTTCCACAAGCCACCATTCCAGGGCGTAGTCTACCAACTGGATGCATACCACATCAACTCTTTTCTCATCTGGAATCTGTGCCGCAATAAGCAAATTCTCTATGTCAACTAGCCACTGCTCTGTTGGCAACGGCTCCTCCAAACCAGTAAATGTAGACGGACCCAAACGCCTGAAATCTGCTACGGTCCCTACTCGGTCAACTGGTTTAGCTCCAACATTGTTCACAGACTGCTGAACGATCTGCAAACCTTCCTGAAACGATTCCGCTTGCTGCTGGATCAGCTCGGTCTGTTTCTTTTGATTCTCCAGCATTCCTCTTATCACTCCAAGTATGGCGACTTCGTCCACACGCCTTTGGTACGTCTTCAAATTCTCACCTGCCATATTCCTGAAATCAAAACACCCAACATTAGCATGATGATAGATTCGAAATATAAATCAAGGCTAGAACTCCAAGTTACTTAAATAGAGTACCGCATTGTAACTATGCCGCGGTATTATAGCCACAATTACATAACTCCACCCAAGTCGCCTAAGTCCTAGAGATAACAAGGAATCAGGTTTCGAGTCGATATGCAAAGGAAGTTTGCACATCGTAAAAGATATAATCAGGAAGAATGCGATTCAAGAATGGTAAAACGGTAAGGTGGCAGGACATGTTTCCTAAACACGGGTATTCTGATTCGTGTATTGGGTACAATACCCAACTACAAAAGAATCAACCCGACTAACTTATGTCTCTGATACCAAAAGAACCACGTCACGCCCCGCTTCCCAGAGTACGCTAAAATAGGCATGTGACATAGCCAACCTGTTTCCTGATTTAAAATCAGAAAAGCTTATGGAAAAAGCTTCAGAAGAGGGTCACATGCTTACACGTGACCAGCAGTCACGTGTTGGCACGTGACATCTAAAAGCATCATCAAGGCAGATTCAGCTTCCTGACTACATCAAAGAAAAGGGCTTCAGAAAGGGTCACGTGCTCCCACGTGACCAGGGTCACGTGTTGGCACGTGACATTTTAAAGCGGATTCAAAGGCACATCGGTTCCCTGATCAAATCAAGGAAAAAGCTTCAAAAGAGGTCACGTGCTCCCACGTGACGCTCAAAACATCAGAATTGTTCTCCAGTTAAATCAAGAAAAAGAGTCCAGACAAGGGTCACGTGCTCACACGTGACCAGGGGTCACGTGGTAGCACGTGACGGTTAAGCAGCAACCAGAAGACAGAGCGCAAAAGGAAAGAAGAGGGCTCATTCCAAAGAGGGTCACGTGCCCACACGTGACCAAGGGTCACGTGGTCACACGTGACCGGCTTTCAAAGCCCATTTTGTTAACAGAATTAAATTCTGAAAGAGATTCAAACCTTTCCAAAGGAAAGCGATTATCTGGAACCAATCGAATTGAAGATTCAGTGGTGATTAAATATCATCTATCCACGGGAAAATCTCGGGTTTGGAAAGATTTCCCCTTTAAATCTAACCGAGATAACAAAAGAGAATCCCTGGATTTGAAATCCAATGGTGAATAAAATTCACCTAATAATCCAAAGGTCAAAAACGAATGATGGATGCAAATCAAATCTCTCAATGAAGATTCGTCAAAAACTAATTGATTCAGCTGCTTCTCCTATAAATAGGAGCCAAGAGACACAGGGATGGAGAGATAGAGAGAGATACGCAGAGAAAAAGAACAGGGAGAGAGCCTTGATACTTTGAGGAATTTGGATCTTCTGCAAAAAAGAAAACCCTAGGTAAGAAAGGGAAGGCTCCTTAAAAGAAAAGAGAATTTAATTCTCGACAGAGTTTAACTCTGATATATAAAACAGAAGAACATATTTCTTCTCTCTTTGATAGAGGATCTGCAAAGTGCACATCTCCCCTTGAAGTTGAGAATTTAATTCTCAATGGGTCGAGATCCTGCCATGCAGATCCAAAACATAGAGAGGGAACGGAAGCACGATAATTTAATTCTCACAGAACTATAGGAATTTAATTCCTTTAAAATAAAATTAGGGTTTGACCCTGTGTCATGGGAATTTAATTCCTTCAGAACAAAGAGAAACAGGGTTTAACCCTAATTAAGAACCTAGTTCTGTTGAAACAGCGGGAATTTAATTCCCTTAATCATAATTTAACAGAGAATGGGAGTTTAATTCCTTAAAAGCTTTTATTAGGGTTTAACCCTATTCAGTTCTTCACATATATGAAGAATTTAATTCCTACAGAAAATTCAGAGTCCAACTCTATTCCAGAATATAAATCTTCGAAAGGAAGTAGGAATTTAATTCCTCTGAAATTATTGTCAGGGTTCAACTCTACGAGGAATTTAATTCCTGGAAAAGATTAACAGATCCTCTAAACAACATACATAGAGGCAGGGTCACGTGCCACCACGTGACCCCCCCAAAAGACCTACAGAAAGCCCCTTTGAGGCAGTGCCCCACGTGACCCTTGACAGAAGCTTTAACACACAAGCATTTGAATGCCCGTCACGTGATGGCACGTGATGCTCTGAAAGATGCGATAATCTTAGCAGAATAAATGAAGGGAGGGCGCTCTCACGTGTCGCCACGTGACCCCTCTTGCCTTAGTGTTTAACACTAAATTGAAACTCCCGAACCCAGTGTTAAAACACTGTTGGGCCTTAGTGTTCAACACTAATCAAAAAACTTTATTTGCAGTGTTCAACACTGACTACCTTAGTGTTTAACACTAATTTGAGATCTCTGTTGCCAGTGTTTGATACTGATCTGTTTTATTGTTTAACACTAATTTGAAAGCCCTGTTGCTGGTGTTTAACACCAATTATCTTTTAGTGTTAAACACTAACTTGTCAATCTCATTCTCAGTGTTCAACACTGGTTGGTCTTTAGTGTTTAACACTAGACATTGGTCCAATTGGCTAAATGGATAGAGGCAAAGCCTCTCCTGATTGGACTTAGCCCAAGCTGGCCATAAGTCCTCAATTCGTAATCAACTGGGCTAATGGGCTTATAACATAATTAATTGGTCTTGATCCCAAATTGGGCCAAGGACTATTTAATCCACTCCGGTTCTAGGGTACATCTCTTCACTCCTTTGATAGTTGGCATTGTAATCTCTCAATGTCTTCAAAGAGGTGACGGGTCCCGATGACCACACATTGATATGGACTGTGGGGTCCTTAAACCCATGGACTATGAGGTCCTTAACCTTGACCGAGATGTCTTAAAACTAACAATAGACTGTGGGGTCCTTAAACCCATGGACTATGAGGTCCTTAACCTTGACCGAGATGTCTTAAAACTAACAATGGACTGTGGGGTCCTTAAACCCATGGACTATGAGGTCCTTAACCTTGACCGAGATGTCTTAAAACTAACAATGGACTGTGGGGTCCTTAAACCCATGGACTACGACGTCCTTAACCTTGACCGAGATGTCTTAAAACTAACAATGGACTGTGGGGTCCTTAAACCCACGGACTACGACGTCCTTAACCTTGACCGAGATGTCTTAAAACTAACGATGGACCGTAATGTCCTTAAACTACCCATGGACCGCAATGTCCTTAAACTAGAACAATAGAGCCCCGCATGCTCTTTTGTCGGATCTAAACGGTCCCGTTTAAGCTGATCTTAGCTTCAAAGATGGCTAACGTGTCCTTAAACCTTCAAACAGACTGGACTATGAACCCCCCAAATTAACTCTGGCTCGAGGGTACATCTCTGAACTCCTCTGACATCCATCGTTGTAATCCCTCAACGTCGTCAGAGAGGTGACGGGTCCCGACGGCCATACATACGATGGACCACTATGTCCCTAAACTGGAACAATGGAGCCCAAACGCTCCTTTGTCGGATCTAAACGATCCCGTTAAGTTGATCTTAGTCTCAAACTAGACTAACGTATCCTTAACAAACGTTTGAGTTGATCTTAGCCTCAAGTATGGCTAACGTATCCTCAAACAAAACCCCCAAACCCAAATCTAAGATAACACGGATTTGGACTAGTCCACGCCCTACGAGCGACGACATAACTCGGTCTCCGTAAACAATCCACGGGCAACAAAACATAAAATAAACACACACGACACGAAGTGACCATCTGGAGAAGGAGAAAGTTGTTACCGCGATGCGGTAGCGTAATTAACTGCAGGGGCTTGCGCCTGCAGGGAAAAGCGTCCCCACAATCAAAAACCCCTCAAACGAGGGGGAATCTGACGAAGTCTGCTACATCGGCCGCATCCGTTTAAACCTTCGATACATGGTGCCATAAATCAACTTGGCATCTTTGGAGAGGTGGACGGATAGCACCAATTAGCATCTGCTCGAATTTCAGGCGAGACGCCATGTCGCGCCGTCCATTCGGAGGGGAACACAACCATGCTACCTGTGGGTAGGAAGTATCCATCCACAGTCACATTACGGCTGTAGAGATATCAAGAACAATATAAAACTATCTAAAACATGTCCATAATCCAAGATAAATCATGAGTCAAGAATAATAAAATGCGGAAGCGAAAGATCCAATACAAATAACTGGAATGTATGTCCCATAATGCGGGCTCACATCAGGAAATAAAATGCAGGAAATAAAGGACTAACTAAATACTGACACCTCACAGCTCAGCCTGCTGGCTGAAATACTCCTGCTCGGACTGCAACAGCGGTACAGAATCTGGGCCATGCAAAACCCAGACGTCATGAAAAACCCAGACGTCAGCGCGTCACAACATCAAGCAATAAAATTAACAGGGGTAATAAAGCATGCAGGTATGAGTAAGAGCAAGGTAATGAGAATATAAAACAGTAAACATGTCAGTGTATGTGACGTGCAGAGAGATCTAAACTGTGCTACGGGTTATCTAATCTAAAGTCTTCAAAACCAAGTAATGTAATCCTCATTGTAACTCGTCGGTAGTTATTCCGTAACGCCCGGAAAGACGGCAACCAATAGATATTCCGTAACGCCCGGAAAGACGGCAAACAATAGGTATTCCGTAACGCCCGGAAAAACGGCAAACAGTGGGTATTCCGTAACGCCCGGAAAAACGGCAAACAATAGGATGGACCTTTGAGTTACGTTCGGTTACAATACTGATTTCCCCATACCCCCAAATTATGTATGTATGTCAAGTCAAGTATTCAATAATCAAGAACTAATGCCAACACAGGATCAGGAAAACAAGTTTGTCTGGATAGACAACAGGAACGGTCCATGAGGACTACATGTCAGGTTTGCTGGCATTAGACACAAGATCAGGTAACGGGTCAGGTCATGGTACATCAGGTCAGGTCAAGCAGTATACGGTACCATGTCGGGTAAAGCAATATGTATGTAGCAAGTCAGGTCAAGTTGTAAATGATATCATGGGTGTGCTTATACTCAGTTACATAATCAAGCATGGTTAACAACATGATCTAAGTAATGAATTAAGCAATAGGCAGACTCATTCCATTAGCAGTACAGTTATCAATTGTGTCACAGAGATGATTTCAACATTATAAGAATGCAGTATGACAATTATAGCCGTTCAATCATGTTAACAAGTTTAAGACTTCATGGATGCAATGATGTATATCTATAAGTCTCATGGATGAAATCACAGTTTAAGCAGGTTAAATGTACACGAATGTCCGAATGAAGTAAAATGATAAATAAGGTACCATAGGCTACATCATTAGTGAAAATGTAATTAAAACATGTAACTGTGGTTATTAGGTTCCATATAGTAATTGCAAATAGTAGGTTTCACGTTTGGAAGTTCACATGACATATGACAATATTGACATGAAAATGGGAAATTATAATACTAAAGTTAAATAGCAGGTTTAGGATGACATTAATGAATATATAAATATTATTTAGCATTTAGCAAGGGGTACTTGCCTCGATGGGTCGCGAATCGGGAAAACGGAACGTTAACCGTCGGCGGGGATAAGTCTCGCGACGGGCGCACGGTTCACGGAACGAACCCAAACGACAAACAGTGAAGCCACACGGGTCGGGGTACTATGCTGGAACGTCGGGTCACGTCGTCGGCATCGCCGGATTCCGGCCAAGTAAAGAACAGTAAACAACCAAGAGATGCAAACAAGAAAGAAAAGAGAATAAAGAAGAAGGGAAGGAGGAAAGAGGAGGAGGGAATGCTCACGAGGATCTGTGGGACGGGTGGTGACGGTCGACCACATCGACGGAGCTCCGGCGGTCGGCCAACAGTGACCGCGAAACTGTAGATCACCAATAATGAGCATAGAAAAGAAGGAAGGAGGAAGAAGGAAGAAAACGAGTAGGTAATGCTTACAGGGAGTTATACGAAGGCCGGGGCACGGAGGCGAGGCCGCCGGCGGTGATTCCACGGCAAGCTGCGGCTGTAGGGGTGCGTGGCCTCGTGCAGGGGGAAGAAGGAGAATGGAGGCGAGGAGGTGGAGATGATGTAGACGACGAGGGCGAGGAGGCGAGGAGGCAAGGAGGCCGGTGGTAATGGCGTCGGCGTTGGGGCCGCGGCGGCGAGGGGCACGGCGGCTAGGGCTCGCGACGAGGTGGGTTCTTCGGCTGAAGGGAAAATAGAAAGAGACGAAGGGAATATATATAGAGGAGAGAGAGAGAGAAAGATAGGGAGGGAGAGAGAGAGATGGAAACGGGGAGAGAGAGAGAGAAAGAGATAGAGAGAGAGATAGAGAAATGAGATGGGGCCCACGGGAAATGAAGGTTTTGATTGGTTGAGATAGAACTGTGGGAGGTTAAGAAAAAAATTTAAATAAAGATTTTAGGAAACGTAAAAATATTATATGGTTAAAATAAAATATACGATGGATTAAAATATATTAGAAAATGGGATTTTGGCGCAAAGTAAAACATTTTCAAATTGCGCCCGGGTCGGGTCCAAAAATTCGAAATTGAAATAAGAAAATTTTAGGCGGGATCCAAAATTTAAAATGAAGTATTTTTCAATTAAAAAGCATACCCCCAAAACGGACACACGTACGTGCGCGTAGCTGTCCAAACTCGCCCGTTTCGCCGAACGGGACGAGAACACGATGCACGGACGCTACAACAAGGTTAGGAGTGTCAAGCAGGCCATGATGAATATTTTTAATTTATTTTAGATGTCTTAAATTGTTATATGCAGAAATGAACTGACAGGGTAAAATTACAATAAGTAACAAGCAAGCAAGATAAATGAAATAAAGGCCGCACTCCAATCATAAGGTAACAGAAATTAGTAGCATTGGGCTCGGTTGTTACAGATTTCTATAGATGTCTATGTGAAATTATAAATTGGGTCAATAAATAGTTGGTCGAATTCATCGTTTAGGTTGAATTGACAGTGTAGATCGACTTGATTAGTATTTAGGCTGAATGTCGACTTACCTACCTGTAAGCGTTGTTTATGTGGCATTGCTACAGAAAGGTAAAATAATTAATATGCTCATTGCAATTAGTTTACTTCAACAAACGCAAACCAAAATAAATGTGAAGGTACATGTTAGTATTGCTTATTTCAAACCCTGCAAATGATTACTAGACGTATGGCCGGTATACTCGCATGGAACTGAAGCATCGATTTGAATCGACTGCTACATTAGTGGAGTGATGAGTTTATGCACTCTAGTATGTGCATATTTGATTGATCAGTTTGAAAACTGAACTCAAGGAATGAGTGTCAATTCGAGCATTTTTGGAAATTATGCGAGAAAATGGAATTGTCAGAAAGCTGACAATCCCATGCATTGTGACAAAACAGTGTTGCACGCAGATGAAATAAAATACTTTAAATATGGTAAGCAAGATGACAGTGCAAACCGATTTTCCTATATCGTTTTGGGAAGACACACTCTAGAGAGAAATGCTCATATTACTCAACTGTGTATCTTCACAGTTTATATTGTCGGCACCTATTAGATATGGACGAGCGAGAGATCAAGAGGGTCACTTGCACCCATATTACATACTGCCTTAATACATTTATCACTTCGCATTCGTATGGGAAGTTGGGCCATTGAGGTAAAGGACACATGTTTGTAGGCTAGTATTTTGGAGTAGCTGCAATTGGTTTTGCGAATTTCGATTTCGCATAAGGAACTACGGCAAAAAGCAACAGTAGGTCAAGATTCATGTTCTTACGAGGTATATGGATTTTCTAGTTCACTGGCGCAGGATGATTATATTTTGTTCCAACAGCTGGAAACAGTGGGAGCCATATTAGTTAAATAACACAGGAGAAATGGTTTTCTCTAGCGATTGGAGACTTGTAGAAACCTCCTTGTTTTATAGTGTAGAAGAAATTAGTTTTCTCTGGATGCTAGGGACAGTTGGAGATTTTGTCGGTTAGTGCAAGAGAAATCGATTTTCTCCAGCAGTTAAGGACAATAGCGACGAGATTCTTAATGATAGTTTTGAGACAATCACAAAAACTCGAACCTCCTAAATACCTGTGGAATAGCATCTCAGAGATATTTTTGATATCGAAGAGAAAACATTCATGATGGCATCGCATGTGTTCCGGAACCACGGTCAAGTGACGACGCTACTTATCAGCCTATTGCTAAGGGAGTGAATAATAACTGTAAAAACTCTAAACTTTCTATACAAATTTTTTTCAAAATAGAGAAAGGAACACCTAAGCCTGAGAATGAGTTATAAGTTTGTTTTGCATTTAAACAGCAAAAGGGACCTTATAGCTCATTGGTAAGAACTTACACTGCTGGGATATAGCACCCGAGTTCAAATCCCATCAGCCACACATTCTTTTTACTTAATTTTCTTTTAATCTTTTTAGAAGCCCAAGAATCTACACGTGCACTACACGTAGAATATTAAGTTACAGAATATTTAAACATGTGCACTGAAGAAAACCAAGCGACATGACACATAGCACCAAAACCCAACCCCCTCCGTCGGTGTTGGCCCGGCGAAAAGCTCCATTTGGCCGGCACCACCGGGCTTGCCCGTGGGTAAAGCCCCCAAACTTGCCCCCTGCAACCTTTGGCCTACCCCACTCTCCCTACACTGTTTATTCTCTCTGCACATTTCCAGAGAGCAATAAAATTCCTTAAAACCAATTTTTAATGCATATTTTAAATGCATTCTTTAACATATCAACCCTAGTTTTTCCTATAAATACCACACACAAATTCACACATACTCACTCACGAATCTCTGCTAAAACTCTCAAAAACTTTCAAGTCTCTTTGGTGTACAAGTGGAGTTAGCGAAGGGCGAAACTCCGACGAAATTCCGAGGAGATTCCGGCGACGAAACGATGTCCCGACGCATCCTTATTCTTCCCCTACCTCTCTCCTTTCCTTAAAACCAGTAAGTCCCCTCTCCCTCTCTTTTCTCCTATTATAAAACTTTCAATTCTAAAAACCCGAAAGAAACGGAGTTAATCCGACTTCCGATTCGGTTTTTCTTTAAAACGGTACTTTCCTTAATCAATAAAATTCTATACCATCACATGATGTTTAACAAACATAAACAAAGCTATTAAAACAAGTTTCATATCAAACTATTTTTTTATACAATTTTTATTGTATTTTTACGGTAAAATACCACATACTTCATTTCCGACATAAAACAACATAAAGCTTGTATTACCTTTAGATAGCTCACAAAATAATGACCTATCTCATCACAACACACATCTTTGATATAGCACGATGAAGTTTTGGGAATATTTTCATGGGATAACACGACTTACAAATAAATACCATCAACTTATAAAACATTTTCTTTAGAAAGATGTATTAAACAATTTTTTGCAATTGCGCCTCTACAACCCACTTTTGGAGACCCCGTTCGGGATGATGCAGATTATCGCACGTCCTCGGTCCTAGTAGAGCGAGATGCAGACCTCCGAAAGGAGCATTCGATCTCAATGGAATTTTTATACATTTTTCTTTAGAAAATGAGATTTCTACAAGAAAATAAATAAATTATTTTCATTAAATATATCTATATATAATCAAAATATCTATTTTTATTATATAAATATTCCAAGTTTTCTAAATCAAATGAATCACTATTACATGAAAATACCATCCAAATACAACACAAATTCCAATATTTCAAGAAAATACCATATATTATGAAATTAGGTTCTACTCACTAGAAATTTCACATCTATAAAATATACATCTATGAAAACCCTAAAGACGATAATTAAATGATTGAGGAGTATTTTGAAATTAGGCCAAAACTATTTTTACATAAAACCCCTCTCAAGTTATGCTAAATTACAATAAGGACCCTAGTAAACATAGGTTTAAGCGGGACCAGTCTCTTGAGCCTCAGGAAGACGGAGATATGGGTGCTTGCATATTTAAGGTAGACAATCTAATAAACGGTGTTATCAACGCGGTAATTGTCTTGGAAAAAGACACAAATCCTGCCGTCCATGTGCAGCAGTTACCGATAACATCAAAACTAATTCAGGATTTCAAGTTCTTCTCAAAGTGTCTGACTCAGACTAAGTCTCAATCTAATCAGCCTGACTTGAATGTGATTCAAGTATAAACTACAATTCAACATGAATCCGTCTATTCAATCTATATCAATCTATATTGACTGAACCAAACCATGGATATACTCCATCTACATGTACATCCATTATATCCATTCCATTTACTGATATTATGGTTTCGGCAAGTCTTCCATTTACTACAGACAATACAATACAATCAATACAACCAATATAATCAATACAATAATACACTACGGGTTTTATAAAGGGGTAGACTGGTACGGAACATGTTAAAGGTGGCACGCGGTGGTCACTTAAGACGTAATTATATCAATGTCGTTGTTTCGTGGTATTTTCGATGGGGCCTTATACCACGGGTTACCAAAGTCCACGGTGTAAGTTGGACTCCTCTCTTCACACACTCATATGCAACATAGCACAATACCCTCGGGAATATAGAATACGGGAAATCAACATCTTTACAAATAAATACCATAATTAATAAAACCGTTTTCCCTTAATGATTAGTATTTATACAATCTTTGCAAAGCGCCGTTACAACCCATTTGGGAAACCCATTCAGGATGGTACGGATTATCGCACATCCTCGGGCTTAGTAGTGCGAGATACAGACCTCCGTAAGGAGCATTCGGTCTCGAAAGATTTAAAATACGATATCTTAAGAAAATGAGATTTTTAGAATTATGATATATATATTAAAAATTTTTTTATATAAATATATATATATATATATGTATGTATGTATGTATGTATGTATGTATGTATAACATTAAAAGATCAATTTTGTAAGAATATAAATATTACAGCTCTTTTGAAAAATCACAAAAATCAGTTTACATTAAAATACTATGAAATCCATACAAGTTTAATATTACACTTTAATACCATATATTATGAAAATTAGGTTATTCTCAATAGAAATGGCATATGTATAAAATCCATATTTATTACAACTCTAAAGATGATAACTAAATACTTGGGGAGCATTTTGAAAAGTATATAAAAGTATTTTTACATAAAACCCCTCAAGTTCTATAAATTACCCTAAGGACCCTAGTAAACATAGGTTTAAGCGGGACCAATCTCTTGAGTCTCAGGGAGCCGGAGAAGTGGGTGATTGCCTATCACTACTACAAATAAGGGTTGCCCCTACGGATATATACGTAGGGGCGAAAAAATACCCCGTAGGTGCAAAGGCCGCAGGTGCAAGTTGAGGCCCTGAACTTGCCCCTACGGGCAAATTCTTGCCCCTACGGATTTCTGTGTAGGTCCTGTTGCCCCTACGGAGTAATCCGTAGGGTATAAAATTTTATATTATTTACGGTTTTTTTAATATATTACATGTACCTACGGACATAACCGTAGGTCCATGTACTACCCCCTACGGATATATACGTAGGTACCTATCCGTAGGGGCAAAATATTAGGAATCCTGATATGTTGCCCCTACGGATAACGCCGTAGGGGAGAGGCAGTGGCCCCTACGGATATGTCAGTAGGGGCACTCCCAACCCCCTGGTACTGAGATCAGGGGGGAAATATCAGTTACTGCTGATATTATGCCCCTATGGATATAACCGTAGGGGCAACATGTGTACCTACGGATTAATCCGTAGGTACATATTATCTGTATTTATTTTTAAAAAATGGGCTGCTTGATTTTTTTCCGCCCTATGCACAATAATATATACATCAATCAAATATAAAATTAATCATCACACAACATATATTGCAGTATTCATAATCGCATCTCACGCATATATATAATATACAAAAGAAACCCAAAAACTGAATATGATATAAATATATACCAATATCAATATAGTTTCAAAATGTAGTACAATGTGTATGATATAAATAAATACATGTTTCAAAAAATAAGAACCAAAAAACTACCCTAGTTCGGTCCAGCTCCACTTCTGAATAACGACAGAATAACGCGCGCCTGCTCCTCGGTCAATAAACTCTGCAATTCATCGCGAGCGGGAGTCTGAGCGGCATGTGGAGCTGGCGATGTGATCTGCGCAGCCGCCGTCGAGGTAGTCGCTTGCGGAGTCGCGGCTGCGGGAGTCTGAGTGGGCGGTGGAGCTACAGGAGCTGTCTGCGGAACCGCAGCCGATGTAGTGGCTTGCGGAGCTGCAGCCGAAGGAGATGCATGTGGAGGCTCGGCCGATGTACCCTGTCGCGTCTGGACCTAACGTGTGTAATAAGCGTGTGAGAACTGTGTATTATTCGAATTCGTATCATTATTAAGTTATTTCGAAACCCCGTTTGGATATCTAGTTTGTTGTTTATTTTAATTACATCTGTATGTATGATTAATCAAACTTAAGTCTAAAACCAAATAAGCTCAAGCTACGTACTAATTATGGATATGTTGATATCTATATAATATGACATGATATTTTACTATAAAGCAGTATACATACCAGCATCTCCTTCAACTCTTGAACGGTGGCCCTCAAGCTCTCCAGTTCCTGATGGACACGTCGGTCACTGGAGACGGAGGAAGTAACCACCGGGGTGGAGTCCAACCTCATATGGGCCCTGCTAGGGCCCAGTCCCCGGCCTCTCTCCCAACCTCTGTGGTGCCCTCCGTGTGCGGCGTCCAGAACTGGGGTCAGCAACCTCGGATCGCTTTGTCCGGTAAAATCGATCCCCGAGGCCTGGGCCTGCTCAACCACCCGCTCCTACACCCACATTAAGCAGTAAAGTATAAGTATAAAATTTAAACTTGAACCTTCCAAAACTAAAATTTCAAATTTGGGTAGAAAAAATATTAACACTTAAGCAGTACTCCTGGGTAGCGACGTCGGGATATCGAAGCTCACCCGTGGCGGGATCTGTCGAGGTGCCGTGGACAGCAAGATATGCGAACAGCACGCTCGGTGTACCACCTGACGCCACGGTCCAAGATGTCTGCAATATTAGAAAGTAACTCTTAATATTAGAAATATTAGAAAATAACTCTTAATATTGCAGAATATCACAAAGGTCGGTCTATTGTAATTTACCGATAACTCCATGGCTCGAGTAATGATTCTCGAGCCACCTGTGTAAGTGGGGCGACCCCTCTTCGCCGACTTTCTGTTCTCTGTATTCTGAGCGGCATGTTTCTGTACAACGCATTAACATTTAGTTTTCTAATTAAGAAACACAAAGAAATAAATTATATCATAAATAATGAATTACATTTAAAATACATACCTGTTTGCGTTGGGAGTCGAAATAAGCACACAATAGAGGCCATCAAAGTGAACCGTGTCTAACCTATAGGGGTGGTCTGGAGGCAGAAAACGTCGATGGCCGCAATAACAAACCTTTCTGCTAAAATTCAAAAATTTTGATGTTGTGTGTTCATGGCAATGAGGACATGCTTTGTGACCATGTACGGACCAACCTGATAGCATTCCATATGCAGGAAAGTCATTAATTGTCCACATTAAAGCCGCACGCAGTATGAAGGTTGTATTTGTGTTTGAATCATATGTCTCTACACCATCAATGAACAAAGTTTTCAGCTCCTCGATCAGAGGTCGGAGATAGACGTTGATATTGTTCCCCGGTGAGTTTGGTCCGTCGATAAGAAGAGGCATCATAAAGTATGATTGGTCCATAGCCAACCAAGGCGACAGATTATAAATTATCATTACAACGGGCCATGTACTGTGACTTCCAGCCATATAGTTGAATGGACAGAAGCCATCGGTAGCCAGTCCGAGCCGGACATTGCGAGGATCGCTACTGAATATTGCGTGCCTCCTATCGAAATCCTTCCATACCGGTGAATCTCTTGGATGGCTCATTTTTCCATTTTCGTTTGGAGGAGCACGGTGATGCCAAATCATTGCCTCGGCTGTTTTCTTGCACCTGAATAGCCTCTGTAGCCTCTGTGTTATGGGAAAGTATCGTGCTATCTTCACAGGTATATCAGGCTTCTTATCAGAATCTTTCGGCTTATACCTGGCCTCTCCGCATGTTGGACACTCTTCCAAATCTGAATTTTCTTTCCGGTACAACACGCAATTTTTAGGACATGCTTGAATCTTCTCGCACTTTAGACCCAAATCAGACATCATCTTCTGGGCTTCGTACCAGCTTTCGGGCACATTATTTCCTGGAGGCATAGAATCTTTCAAGAACGAAAGAAGCATTGTGAATGACTTGTTGCTCCATCCATTTAGGCACTTAATCTGGAAAAGTTGGACGAACCATGAGAGGGTGGAATACTTCGCATTCTCATAAATTGGTTTCCTAGCATCATTCATGAAATTTTCATATTTATTCGCACGCGGTCCTTGACCGGAAGGAATGTCATCTTCGGTACGAATAGATTCACCTAGGGCAGCCTCTACCATATCCTCCATTTCTTCTGATGGAAATAAATTTCCGTCTCCTGCCGCATTACCGAATTCTTCTTCTTCTCCTGCCGCATTATCGTGTTCTCCTTCTTCTTCTACCGCAGTACTGCATTCTTCTCCTTCCCCGTGATATTTCTAAGTTGTATAAAGTCTAGTAAATCCATGTTTTACAATATGAAGCTCTGCCAATTCTACCTTCTGCCAGTACTTATTGCCACATCTATCGCATGGACAGAGAATCTTCTCTATTATGATCTTATTATGTGCGCGTGCAAATTCAAGGAAAGCAGCAACTCCTGCGACAAACTTAGGTTGCATACGTTGTTTCCAATCCACATACATCCAGTCCTTAACTCTGACATACTCATAGGCCATGTTAGACTGTATAACATATAAATTGTAGGTTATGCTGACTATATTGAGAAATATAAGAACGGGATAGTTACTGACAAAGGAGAAAATCCGTGTATATGCTTTGTGTGTGCGTTTGTCATTGAAAAGAATAAATTATCGCACGTATGTTAACCGATAGACGGGGACTAAGTGGCGCTTTTAGTTTCATATATGAGTATCGATAGGAATATGAAGGTTTCATATTATCATATATTGGTTTTAACCCGAACATCTCGAATCGCTCTCTAATTATGCGTTTGTTGTGTATTCTTGTTGTATGTGTGTGTTCCGGCTGTCGGGGGTAGGTTTCTATCCCATTAAGAATGTATAGAGCGAACGCCCATCACTTGTGCTTTCAACCGTTTCGAGTAAATTTCGGCAGCACCTCCCCGCTGTTCTCCGAGTACACTGTAATAGAATAGATAATCATTTCAAAGCTGTGAAACAACGTTGAAATGAACATCTAATCTATCTTTGTACACGGAGAACCAGCGGAAAGGTACCGACGAAATATTTCGAAACGGATGAAAACACAAGTGAATGAAGGCGTTTGCTTTATACATTCTTAACTTGTCCACACGGGACAAATCTATGGGTTACCATACGATTGAATTTTCTCGTCGCGTAGATTATACGACGGTTGTTAGTATCGAGCTATACTGTCCGATATTTAACAACCTTCGTATAGTTCTAGGTCACGACGAGCATCGCACGTATGTTAACCGATAGACGGGGACTAAGTGGCGCTTTTAGTTTCATATATGAGTATCGATGGGAATATGAAGGTTTCATATTATCATATATTGGTTTTAACCCGAACATCTCGAATCGCTCTCTAATTATGCGTTTGTTGTGTATTCTTGTTGTATGTGTGTGTTCCGGCTGTCGGGGGTAGGCTTCTATCCCATTAAGAATGTATAGAGCGAACGCCCATCACTTGTGCTTTCAACCGTTTCGAGTAAATTTCGGCAGCACCTCCCCGCTGTTCTCCGAGTACACTGTAATAGAATAGATAATCATTTCAAAGCTGTGAAACAACGTTGAAATGAACATCTAATCTATCTTTGTACACGGAGAACCAGCGGAAAGGTATCGACGAAATATCTCGAAATGGATGAAAACACAAGTGAATGAAGGCGTTTGCTTTATACATTCTTAACTTGTCCACACGGGACAAATCTATGGGTTACCATACGATTGAATTTTCTCGTCGCGTAGACTATACGACGGTTGTTAGTATCGAGCTATACTGTCCGATATTTAACAACTTTCGTATAGTTCTAGGTCACGACGAGCATCGCACGTATGTTAACCGATAGACGGGGACTAAGTAGCGCTTTTAGTTTCATATATGAGTATCGATGGGAATATGAAGGTTTTATATTATCATATATTGGTTTTAACCCGAACATCTCGAATCGCTCTCTAATTATGCGTTTGTTGTGTATTCTTGTTGTATGTGTGTGTTCCGGCTGTCGGGGGTAGGCTTCTATCCCATTAAGAATGTATAGAGCGAACGCCCATCACTTGTGATTTCAACCGTTTCGAGTAAATTTCGGCAGCACCTCCCCGCTGTTCTCCGAGTACACTGTAATAGAATAGATAATCATTTCAAAACTGTGAAACAACGTTGAAATGAACATCTAATCTATCTTTGTACACGGAGAACCAGCGGAAAGGTACCGACGAAATATCTCGAAACGGATGAAAACACAAGTGAATGAAGGCGTTTGCTTTATACATTCTTAACTTGTCCACGCGGGACAAATATATGGGTTACCATACGATTGAATTTTCTCGTCGCGTAGACTATACGACGGTTGTTAGTATCGAGCTATACTGTCCGATATTTAACAACCTTCGTATAGTTCTAGGTGACGACAAGTATCGCACGTATGTTAACCGATAGACGGGGACTAAGTGGCGCTTTTAGTTTCATATATGAGTATCGATGGGAATATGAAGGTTTCATATTATCATCGAGTATCATATATTGGTTTTAACCCGAACATCTCGAATCGCTCTCTAATTATGCGTGTGTTGTGTATTCTTGTTGTATGTGTGTTCCGGCTGTCGGGGGTAGGCTTCTATCCCATTAAGAATGTATAGAGCGAACGCCCATCACTTGTGCTTTCAACCGTTTCGAGTAAATTTCGGCAGCACCTCCCCGCTATTCTCCGAGTACACTGTAATAGAATAGATAATCATTTCAAAGCTGTGAAACAACGTTGAAATGAACATCTAATCTATCTTTGTACACGGAGAACCAGCGGAAAGGTACCGACGAAATATCTCGAAACGGATGAAAACACAAGTGAATGAAGGCGTTTGCTTTATACATTCTTAACTTGTCCACACGGGACAAATGTATGGGTTACCATACGATTGAATTTTCTCGTCGCGTAGACTATACGACGGTTGTTAGTATCGAGGTATACTGTCTGATATTTAACAACTTTCGTATAGTTCTAGGTCACGACGAGCATCGCACGTATGTTAACCGATAGACGGGGACTAAGTGGCGCTTTTAGTTTCATATATGAGTATCGATGGGAATATGAAGGTTTCATATTATCATCGAGTATCATATACTGGTTTTAACCTGAATATCTCGAATCGCTCTCTAATTATGCGTTTGTTGTGCATTCGTGTTGTATGTGTAACATGATTTTAAACCATTGAGATCAAGATTGATAGAACTGATCATCCTACATTGCAATAGCATTCATCAACCAAAAACTATTATTGCAATGGTATTCATCTATAACAATCAACAATTAAAACTACAAATGTAGGATACTGATATCATAAAGCGTTATACGCAACATTGATCGGTATTCATCATTTTCTTCGTTATCATCTAAGATGTGGATACATCAAATTTCATGTGATTCTATAACTTTTTCATCGTTGATTTAGCAATGTAAAAAATTTTATTGCCCTTAATTTTGAACCCACTAAATCAACGGTGAAAAGTTGTAGAATCACATGAAATTTGTTGTACCCACATCTTAGATGATAACGAAGAATATGATGTATGTCGATCGTCGGAAAAAATAAGGAAAGACGTATTTTTTCGACGCCATAAGAGAAAATTCCCTCCTTCATTATATATATATATATATATATATATATATATATATATATATATAAAATTTTCCAACAAGGGATTAGGATATCATCAAGTCATGTGACAACACTAGATAAATTAATCTTAATGGAGTTTTTGTCTAATCAAATTCAACTCCAACCATCATTTTAAAAGAACGAACCAAGATCATTAAAAAAATGTAAATACCAACTCCAAATTCCCAAAAAAGTAACGAGTAGGATGAAAATAAAGCCTATCCGTGCTTTTTGTTCTCTTTGTAAGCAGCATTATAAATGACCGAGTTACGAAATATGTTGTTAGGCATGAGTTAAGCCGATAAACAAATTCAGATCATTTAATCATATTTATCTTCATAAAAACCCGTCATTGATTAAAAGTTGATAGCAATGATCAAGCAACACGGGAATTTAACCAACACTGTTCACGTATAATCAATTTTGCACCACTAATCATTCCTACGACAACCGTTAGTCGACAATCAGATGGATCTCTCTCTAAATCATACCCTGCTGTCAAACGTTTTTCTCCCATCAAATCAATTATACTAGTATAGGTCGCGATGAGTACAACCGTCAAAACCAATCACACCGCCCACACACGAAAACTAGCCATGCTCATAACATTTACATATCCTCAACTAACCCATTAAAACTCTCTCCAAGTTGGATATTAGTTGACCAACCACCATTAAACCGCCCACACACGAAAACTAGCCATGCCCACCCTAGCCCCAGCCCCAGCCCCAACCTAACCCTAGCCCCAGCCCCAGCCCCAGCCCAGCCCCGCCCCAACCTAACCCTAACCCCAGCGCGGCCAGCTAAACCCCAACCCCAACCCTAAGCCAAACCCTAACCCCAGCCCCAGCCGCAGCCGAACCCCAACCCTAACCCTAACCCTAACCCTGACCCCGACCCCGACCGCGACCCCTGCCGAACCCCAACTCGCGCGCGCAACCCCAGACCCAGCCATGAACCCTAGCCCTAAATAATCAAAAAATTCTTTAATTTACATGAAGATTTACTCACCTGAACGGCGGTGGCGACGACGAGAACGGCGGTGGCGACGAGAACGGTGGTGGCGACGAGAACGGCGGTGGCGATGACGAGAACGGCGGTGGCGATTTTCTTTCGCGCGCGATCGAGAGAGGAAGAAAGTGAGCGTAGGCGATCGATCTGTGCCTTTATTAAATCGATATTTAGTTACCCCTAAGAATTTGTCCATAGGTCCTTGGTTTGTGGATCCGTAGGGGCAAACACCAAATTAGGAATTAATATTTTTATTCTTGGACGTCTGGGCCCGTAGGGGCAACCTTTTAGCCCTACGGATTAATCCGTAGGGCCTACTTAAATCTGCCCTTACGGATTTCAATATCCGTAGGGGCAACCCCCTATTTTACTAGTGGTATCTAAGGTAGACAACTTAATAAACGGTGTTATCAACACGGTAATCGTCTTTGAAAAAGACACAAATCCTGCCACCCATGTGCAGCGGTTACCGATAACATCAAAACAATCAAGACTTCAATTTACTTTTCTAATTGTCTGACTCAAATGAGTCTCTTTATAATCTGACTTGAATATGATTCAAATACAATCTACAATCTACAATCTACAATATTACAATTCAACATGAATTCATGAATCCATCTATCAATCTATACAACTTGACTGAACCGAACCATGGATATACATTCCATTTACATGATTCTCCAATTACATTCATTTACATGATTATACAGTTACATCCGTTTACTGATATCATGGTTTCGGCAAGTCATCCAATTATACAATCTACATTATAAGACAATTCAAGTTGCAATACAATACAACAATACAATCAAGATAACACGGGGTTTAAGGGGTAGACTGGTATGGAAGGTGTTAAAAGTGGAACGAGACTGCAAGATTTAAGACACCTAACATGAATCCAATTCCCGTTGTTCCGGGCCTTCTAACGGAGCCTTGTACTCTATATTCAGTTCACCGTAGTCTTTGGTCTAATGAGACTTCTCTTGTATACACTGGCATTCTTCTGTACCAAGTTACAAATAACAGCGTTAACACAACATTACAACAATATAATACAACTTTAAAAGATACCTTCTTATTCTGTCTATTCTATTTCTCCCTTGTCTTTGGGACTTACCGAGCGACATGTTCGCTGACGACATTCTCTTTCTTTCTTCTTTGAATGTCGTCAGGTGATTTGGACCCGTCAAAGATCAAGCCCACTGCTGAAGACTTGGACCAGTTCAGTGAAGACCTCGAGCTCTATTCATTGTACACTTTCCATTCGGTACTTTTCTTTTCTGTTATGTCATTGTTTAGGCATTGCTTTTTATTTCAGTTGTATTTACTTTCCATGTATTGTACATAAAGAATGTGAATGAATAAAGTTGTTGTTTTATTATAACTTGTCTCTTGTGCATTTACTTTTATATTGCTTAGATACGCTTAGCGTATTTACTTCAGAATAAATACGTAGCGGACCAGTCGCGTCCCCTTCGCCGTATACTGGGAAGCGGGGCGTGACAGAAGAAGACAGCCTATGGCCCATCTGGTCCATTTGGGCCAGCTTGTCGATCAAAGCCTGGAATGTGGTCGGCTTGAAGAACATCATAAACTGGGATATAGTTGCCTAAGGATAAAAGGTCCCTACGAACATGCCCATGGTAGGAGCTTCTTCTACGCGTTGTTCGCATTTTGACCACAGGTTCCGCCATTGAATTGCGTATTGAACTCAGATCTCTCATGGATTCACCTTGGCATTGATTAATGTCGTGATTGGGGTGCGCTAGCTTGCGCTTGCGAACCGCTGTGTGAATAGTAATTCCATCTTCGTGAATGTTTTGACAGAATCATTTGGGAGCTCGGACTATCATTCAAATGCCGTCTCCGACAAGCTGGCAACAAACCGGCGAAACATCAGTTTGTCGCCGCCTCTAGTATTACCGCACAAATCTCTGAATTGAGCAACGTGCTAGTGTGGATTGCCCGTCCCCTTATACACATGAAACTTAGGGGTCATATATCATGGTGGGTACTTGATTTGATCGTACCAGCCTGGATAAGGTCACCCAGTTCTGACGACTTGGCCAGCCGCTTCACTCGCTTGATGAGCTCGTATTTGTTGAGCTATGTATTCATCAAGGGCAGCCTTGGAAATTGTCTCTTCTTGGGCTACTGAGACAGCCGGAGGAGGGTTTGACGATTCCCCTCTGTCGTCTTCGATGATTATCGGAGGGTCTTCAGCTGGAGGTTCCGGCTGGATAATCATCCCAACCATGTCTTGGAACAGAAGCGCCATCTACTTTATATTAGCTGCATGTTCTGCGGCCTCCTTATCCTTTCTTTCTAGCACCCTTCGCAAGAACTCGGTGTCAGTCCCTTGTTCCTGGCGCTGCTCAGGCGTTGCTTCCGGGCTTTCTTTCTACCCAGTGAGTGCGGTCATCATTGTCAGCATCTCCTGGAGTTTTTGTTGTTGCTCCTGAGCTTTTGTCACAGACCATGTGAGTGGTCGATGACCCATGGAAGTACGGCTTTCCTCTTTCCGGGAAGCCATGTACACCGTGCGTACTACAATGCCCCCAGACTTGGGGCGTTTGGGTCCACTGCCTTTGAAATTTACCACAGGCATGGGGATCTTCTCCGGCCTTCTCCTTTTGTGGGAGGTCAAAGTTGAGGGGCCGTTGCAGCAGACACCCATGCAGACGATACCTTCCGTGGTACGATGGAGGGATAGTCCTCCTCTTGCCGAGACTTCATTTTCTTCAGCCGGCGAGAGTAGTTTTTGTCAATTATAGAGTCTTGGACTCTCCGCCAGACCCTGTGGATCTTGGAGGACAACCGCTGAGGAGGCTGTTCCGGTTTTGCCTGCGCTGTGTTTTCAACAGGCGGATGAGACTTCTTCAGTACAACGGTTGGAGAGTTCTTGCGCACCTTCCTAAGCAGCTCGAAGCTGTTCCCAGTTGGAACAGCGGCATTAATTTCTACCATTAGAGCTGGTGGGGTAAGTCCAAAGGGGGAACTGCCCCCAGCCTTCCTCACTCGACGCCAGTGGCGACGTCGAGCATGTCATGCAGACGGAACCAACTTTGTCGTGGGAGCGGCTTCGTCATGCCCCCCGCTTTGATGAAAGGCCGCCGTTAGTGTCAGCCTGTTGAAAACTGACTTCCGTTGAGAGGGGACGGTCAATATTGCGAAGGCCGGCCTTTTGATAGGGGAAGCAGTCTTGATGACTTCGCCAGAAGCAGGAGTTGGAACGGCCAATCTTGCAAAGATCGATCCTTTAGCAGGAGAATCCCCTCTGACTACTTCACCCGCTGGAACTGGAATGGCTATCCGCTTCGAGGTAACCCCTTCAAGTATCGCGAACCTCTTTGCGGGTCCACTTGAGATTAGGCTTAGCCTGTCAAAGACTGAGGTGGCAGACTTGGACGACCCGTTGAGAGGGGCTGTGGAGATTGCAAGTCGATCGAAGACCGAATTCTTAGGAGCTTCTTGTGGTGGCATTGGGTCACTGAAGCTTGCTGGCGGGATCATGGTCCCGAAGAACAGTCCAGTGGTGGCTTGAGTCACCTGCTCCACTGGCATTGCAAAGATGGAGGCCGCTTGGGGCCCATAAGTCACTCCTCCGGCGTGGACGGGGTGGGAGTTGTTGTTGCAGGTGCAGTTAGAAGCCCTTGATCTTGTTTTCTCTGCATAGGAGCAAGACACCAAATCTTAGTACCTCGAATCCAGGGGCAAGCATATTAAACCGCGATTTGTTCGCGAACACGACACACGAAGTGTGGAGTGGAAAGAGAAAAATGGTCCACCGGGCGTGCCAGAATTTGTTTACCGCCGAAAACGGCGTTCGTCTCCGTTTTCTACGGTAAAAATGGGGCTTCCTCAGAAACGGTCAAGGAGACTGTTATTGTTGAGGAGATCCAAATAGGAATGTGCACGTAATTCTGCACGCAAGAGAAATGTTATTTTCTACCGCGACGGTATGTTGGCGATAGCATATTCAGACTGTCCTATATATTATGGGTGAATAGTTGCACGTGGAGATCTACTATCATTTTATCGAGAAGCAATAGGAGACAGAATATCAAGCAAGAGTGTCTCTCTAAGAGTCATACGATTTAGGATCCGCTAACTAAGGGAGTGGCCGAGTATTGCTCCGTTCGGAATGTCAGAGCGTAAGGTTTGCGTCTATAATGACAGTACACTGTATAAACTTGATTTTTACTCTTATCTTTTAGACATACGTTCATGGATTGTGGTTTACTTACTTTGCACGATTGGTTATTGATATTTATTTATTGACGATCGATTATTTTTTTTTTGGGTCAAGTGCTGTATTTAGCAGTTTGATTCTTGAGTATGGAGAAATAATAGTAGATGTGTTTTTAACATATTTATTTGCATCTTATTATAAGAAAGATACGTCGACGGGTAGGATCGGCTCTCTTGCATGAGCGGTCCCCTAAATGCTTGGAGGCATGCGAGTGATGAACCTTTGTTTCTTTTTGGTGTTGGCTCAGAGCTAGCGACCATATATTGACTCGGCGCTAGGATGTGCGCGACACTGGGAGAATTCGAACGACCCTTATCCGGTGATAAGGACGAGCCGAAGACTTAGTAAGCCTTCAGCATAATGGAATTTCTCCACATTCCATTATCTAGATATCTGTTATGAAGCCAGATTTCGGATCTCATAAAGTCAGCTTGGGACTCAATCTTGATGATATGGATCCGGACACATTTGTAATGTGGCTATCAAGTGCATCTCTGAGTGATGTAGCTTGGAATCTGTATGGTACCAATATGACGTAGAGCTCTCGTGAGAGAGAATTTGGACCATAGCGTGTTTTCCATACGACGCGTGTTTATGACTTAGAGGAGGCTCATGGATCGATCTCATCTTCCTGACTGTGTGAGCCCTCATTGATCGGTATTCTGTTGAGAATGACCTGATCAATTGTACCCTTTGTGACTTCGACTGTCAAGAAAGAGAAGGCATAAGCGTTTGCTACTTTGGCTGCTATCACAATAGTACAATAATTACCATACCATACAGAGTGGGCAATGTCAAGAAAGCGGGTAAGTAGTGGACCCAACTTAACAAGTTGAGAGAATGGTCAATCAGACATGTCTCCTTGATTGCATTATTTAAGCAACTCTTGTATGAGATTAAGAAAGAGTCACTGGAGTGTGGTGAATCAGAGGTTTCCATGGTGGTTGAATATGCTTCCTGAGAGATTGAAGATATTCAAACGAGATATGATTTGCTGATTGGAATGGGATGCATGATATCCGAGTTATCGAATAACTTCGTTAGTTCATTAGGAAGATCCTTGTATCGGTCTTAACAGATCTGATTGTAAGGTTACCCGCATGCAGGTATCGATGGTCGCACGGCGCCGCTACCTTAGTATAGAGAAGAATCCATGAAAATGAACTGGTGAAAACCGAACAGATATGACGATGTCCACTCGATTGTACGAGTGGGAGTATGTTGGTATTGGGCCCGTCCAATCGAGTGGGTGGGCCGAGTCGAGCCGAGCCCAAGTTGGGCTCTGGCTCATATAGGGGTTGCCCATATTAGGGCCAACTCCTATAGGGAGTCGATTTATGTGTGGGGTCTGTCTATTAAAGAAGAGTAAGTCCTATTAGGACTTGACTCTCTAGATATAATCTAGGCCATTCGTTGTCTTGTCCTTTACCATATATATACATGCAAAGGTTAGGGACTGTGAGCAAGGGTTTCATATGATATAGAGAAACAAGATAGAGAACTATGGTTTTCTAAGTTCTTCATCTTCTTCCTTATAGTAGCAGCCACGGTGAACAAGAGAGTTTTCCGACCAACGTTGTAATCGTCTTTCGTCAACCATCACGAAGAGGAGAGAAGAACAGGACAAGGACTAAAGATCTGAGATCCACTAATTGATAAGGGAGATATTCTATCCCGCTAAGATTTGTAAGAACCTAGTGTTCGTGTAGGCCACTAGTTACATATTTGCTTCCGCTGTATTTCTGTTGATCCTTCAATGGATCTGAATCCATTGAGAGATCCAAGCTGTAGTCATACATCACAATTAGACTACAGGTTTATAAAAGATAACAAGAAAACGCGTTCATTAAAGTTGGTGCTGGTTCAGGATCATGTTTTATCAATATTACAGTTATTTTCTGATATAAACGGTCGGATGAAAAAACCTTCCGCATTCATTATTACAATCCTCCCTCAAAAGCTAAAACACTTGACTGTGCATAAGATTCTTAATCAGAGCAAATAGAAGAAGTCAGCAGATCACTCTCTAAGAAAATTATAAAGTTTGCAAGGAAACTGCAAATTACTTAAAGACCGATGTTTGGCCAAACTAAATGGAGACTTTTGCAATTTTGATATTTAATCCGATTCTATAGAGTCGGTCCTAAACTAGCAATCCGCATATCACATTATAGCTCAAATATCTATCATTCTTTAGTGATCCGTGTTGTTCATCTTGGTCTACGTACATGATTAGAAACACAGGTATATGACAATTTGTGCGCTTCGAAACCATTTTCTCATAGATCCAATGACGCAAGATGTTTTATTATCGGCTTAATTTTATAATCTAACTTCATAGGATTTCGGAACCTCAGAAATTTGGCACATCTATGTTTTTGACCATATAGATCAAGTTAAGCGGTTTAGATTGTCAAAATTTTCTTCTTTGCATGCATGGGTGCATGAATTTGCTTAGTTTAGGTCCGGAGCCCTATATGATGTCGGACTTAACAATTAGTAGAATATATGCTAATGAAATATTGCTCTAACAAACCATCAAGACACAAGAATATTTGGCAGGTGAGACCTAAATTTATTTTGTTTATACATCCATGTCATGCTATAGCACTTCTAATGGGCAAGTGTAATTGGGGAAGGTAAACAACATAAATTTGTGTCATACCTCAGGTCATTTTTTGGCAAGTGATTTAATGCCCTAATTATTAGGAGAAGTGGTGTTGGTGGCATGCTCGTCTTCTTTTACTAGATGTTAAAAGCTTAAGGTATATATATGCCACCATCAAAGTTATGTGAAGCAAATGATATGCATTTAATCTCGAAAAATGACAAATATTAGTAGGACAAATAATTGGATTGTTAGAATTTGACCAAATCCACCGAAGAGCCGCTCGATATCCGGCTATTTATAAGAGTTTATGCTTTTAATCAGTGGGTTAGACAATAATCATCACTGAAATTTTAAAGTGGTGGCCTTTTATATTCATGATGTACTACTGTTTCTGCCACTCACTCGAAGAAAACAATGTTTTATATATAGTGATCGTGCATGCGAGAGATACTCGTAGAATGAGAGTATCTATCGTCAATATACATGTTTTGATATGCACGGATTAATTAATAGCATGTCTTTCATGTAAACAAGTTATTTCTGTCTATCTAAAACCATTAACACCAAAAATCCTTTTATCCAACTATTTTACGAAGGAAAATACCTATTTAGTATTGAAAATTTCAGCATTTCATGGTTTGAAATTTGACGGTGATGCACAATCTTACTTCCTTCATTTAAGTTCACGGGCAATTGTCTTCTTAATGTGCTAGTGATCTGATACATCGGCTCTCCTTTTGACATTCTCTTGCGCTAGGAAAAAGAGAAGAATGAAATATATAAGGAAAAGGCGTCTAATAATGTTTATGTTAAAATTAGACGACCAAACTAGCAAATTCCAGTAAACACCTTTTTTCTATGTGAGAGTTTTACTAGTAGCAAAGGTTAAGACATACAAATGCACATAAAAGCTATGAATGGTGTTATATAGTTGTTGATCTACAATATGCCAATTGCTATAATACAATGGCCAAAACAAAAGAAATGGGGAAAGTTTTGCAGAAGAATTTAGGGTTTCAATGCCACCAAAAGCCACCAACCAATTGCAAAAGAGTGCAACAAATATATTTGGTGGGGGGGAGAGTCACTAGCTAGAATATTATGGCCAATGTGGGCCTCATGATGTTGATCTTAATTTGACATGATGATGCCGAGTAAAATAAATTACATCTTATAATCTCGTCCTGTTTTAGTTTTCACCGTTGCCATAGAGAACGAGCTAACACCATTATAAGATATATGTATTGAAATTTGTCTCCATGCTTTTCTGTAACGAAGGAAATTACGGTGCAAGTTTCGCAATACTGCAGTTATTTATCTCTCTTTTTTCTTTAGATATTGGTTGTTATGTGAAACTTATTTGTTAAGAAAATAAATAAAAATTATATGATATTTTTGGTCGGCGCTAGGTGAAAGAATTGAGTTTGCTACAAATTTTAAAGTTACAGAATGATGTTGTTATTTTTCTTGAGTACTGCATTAATTTGCCATGATTTTTTATTGAAAAGAAAAGAAAGGAAAGAAAGAAAAAACACTTGAAGATGAAACCTGTTCATTCTTTTGGTAATGTAATGATGTTTTGTTGACTATAAATTTTTGAGCATTAGTAAGATTTGTGATGCCATTTTGTTCGATGTTTTATGCCTTTCAAAAGGCGATTGATAAAAAAAATTAGTGGTACTTTTACATGTTTAAACGTAACACGCTTCATTTGTGGTTTTTTGATTAAAAATTGCAAATGCAAATAATATTTTTTCGAAAGAATTCATGCGGAAGACGGACCTTTTTCTCAGACTAAAATTAAGTGTTTAAAAATAGCGCGGACAATATTATATCACGAGTGTTGCTATATGAGATAATACTTGCCATAACCTAATGGCAATGTCTCCTTGCTTAGAATAATGAGGTTTGGCTTCAAATACCTTCATGTCTATTCCAAAATTTGATTTTAAAAAAATACTATCATTATTATTAAGTCATACTTCTTTCAAAAAAAAATTATTAAGTCATGCTCTAAAAAATAATTTTTGATGAATAAGTGTACATGATCCTATGCCATCCCAACTTTATAATATTCATTTTCTCATACAAAGTTTTGACTCTCCTTTGGAAAGCGTGCTAAAAGTTTACACGCGGTTGGAAAAAACTTCTCTACAAACATGTCGAGGCACCTTACAAGTCTTTAGATGGACTTTGATATTCGTGCAATTAATTTTGATTGATGCAAGAAAATAAATGTTGAGTATACGGTACGCCAACAATTGACCCTAGAGCAGACGTTGGGCTCTAATACCAAGATGAAGTTCCCAGCGTCCTTGCCGCTGACCCGCTGTTTTTGCGGGATGAACAACTTTAAATTTTATATAAGGACACTGGAAATTTAAACCTGGAATCTATCCAAACATTAAAATTAGCTAACTAGAAGGTTTTATACTGCTCGGTTGGAATAACAACCTTTATAGTCATGTCCTTCGTCTTCAAATTCTCCTTTTTAGGTTCTTGGAACTCCGGAATCGAGCTTATAGGCCGGTCTTTCTTAGTCTTAGATGATCCACTCAGGTGATATGGTTCAAGGCTCCAGATTCACACAAATAAGCAAGTGAAGTAACTAAAGACCCTAGGTTGCTAATCTAAGATGCTTAGAGAAGCAGTGATGTGTTATAGTATTCTTCTATCTCTATCTCGCTTTCGAAAAAGATTTACACGAATTTTAAAGACCGTCCAAATGCTTGTAAATGACTTGCAGAGAAATTTCTCTAAAAGGTGAAGATTTTTCCGTTATCGTTAATGCATCAAAACATGTTCTTTTTATCACTTTCACAAGTCATGCAGGAACCACAACAGAATTCACCCATCACATCCACCACTTGAAATTCGCCACGTATCTTTCTGCTTACGTGTCCATGTGCTGTCAACCATGTCATATCCGTATACATTGTTTCCACACATCCTATGACACTCTAATTTGGATACGGTTATGATAATATATGTATGCATCTCTGATATATATGATACCAAAAACAGTAATCTTTTACTTTATCCAATATATTTTTCTGAATATTCATTTTATATTTACATCATTAAACTTTTACAAAATTATCATTTTCGATAATTGTCCGGACCATATTCGGATCTATTTACGCCTACCAAATACGGATATGATAACACCCGTTTGTTTACATCTTAGTCCCACACAATGTTTTTATCACTAGGAAAACGGAATACATGGGCTTCATAGGATTTTTTCTGCAATAGCAGCTATAAAATTCAACTGTCGATTAAATTTTTTTTTGGTCGATTTCCACCGGCCTTCTCAATATTAATTATGTTCTTAAATGTATGTGTAGCAATTTGCATATAATTTGTGTATTATTTGCCCTACATCAAATGATGGGAAAATTAAAGATTTTCTATAATGCTTAGGGGACGACGTAAAAATTAATGTGCATATGGTTCAAGACATGGAATTTAATACAAACAGATGCAAATTAAGCTATTTTGTCGCTGCTAGGTGTTAATCATTGTTTTAAAGGAGATGCTTTTATCATGGCATTTTAGTCCTCGAAGTTATATGTATTTTATTGAGGAAGAGCCCCCCACCCCGCACCCCTCCCGCCCCCACCAACACCACCACAAATAATAATATGATTTACTTAAAAATATTTTTTAGAAAAATGAAAAAACTGAAAGACATGAGGTCTCTCGTTTTGTCACTACTAGGTGGACTTGGTTGCGTTGTTGTGTCATTGAATGAGATATATGTCCATTTGCCAACCAATCAGGCAACCTTTTCATTATAAAATTTGTTATATAATCTTTTATCAAAATAATTAAATCTATCCTCTCTATCTACAATACATACAATAAAAATAGCATTTTTTTTATTCAAATAGGTATAAAAATAATGCTAATCTATGACAGCCAACAAAGCATCAGAGAGTGGATTATTGGCAATGCATGCATAAAAGCGTATAAAAAAAACGATGGTAGGGTTTAAACAAAATTGAATAATATATATACATATAAATATATATTTTATTTTTTTTAAAGGAGATTTCGTGATATTTATAAATGAGAATAATGGAGGAAAGATGCCAAAGAAGGGAGTTTCCTCCTATGGTGTCGAAAAATATACCCTCCCTCATTTTTGCCGTCAATCGGCACCCACCGTCTTCATCGTTATCATCTAAGATGTGGACACACCAAATTTCATGTGATTCTACAACCTTTTCACCGTTGATTCAGCAATGTAAAAAGTTCTATTGTCGGTAAGCCGTTAATTTTGAACCCACTAAATCAACGGTGAAAAAGTTGTAGAATCACATGAGATTTGGTGTACCCACGTCTTAGATGATAACGATGAAGATGGTGGGTGCCAATCGTCGAGAAAAATGAGGGATGGTGTTTTTTCTCGACGCCACAGGAGAAAATTCCTTCCTATGCCTCTTTCCTCCAATAACCTCTTTATAAATATATGTACAAAAATGTAAAAGGATATTTTTCTTTCGGGACTTGGAGTAGCTCATTGGAGAGATCCGGGTTCAAGCACAGGGTCTTTCATTTATAAAGGGTTGGCTAATTTATTCCATATGTTATTTCAAAAAAAATTGTAAAAGGACACAATGAGTGAAGAAAAAAACTCTTAGGCTAATAAAACACTCTTTTTATTAGATCAAGAACTGCTCATAAAGTTTTATTCTATAGAAACCTGCATGATCAAAACTCAGTGATTAACCGTAGGTAATCAACAAAGATGGACTTTATTTGTATTGCTTTCTCCATACGAGAATGTAACATTGAGTAGCCAACAAAGAAATAGAGCATAAAAGAAAGCAAAGAGCAAAACTACACCCAGCGGTAAACATGAAGTGAGAATCTAGACCCTTGGATTGGGAAAAAACTTCTCTACACAGGTTTATACAGAAATTTCTCTACAAACCCCTTGTAAGCCCATGAGTGGGGCAAGAATCTCAAAGCCCATCTAAGGATTTGTAAAGGTCTTGTAAAGAAATTTACTTTACATGCCCTTGTCGGGAATTTTTTCCCCTTTGATTGTGCAGGAGGTATTAGAACAAAATCCAATAATATAATCTGGGGTTCTGTGCAGTTATTGGGGCCTTATGGGCATAGAAAAAAATCAAGTTAAGAAACTAGGCCTAAAAATATTTATCTTGAGATGTACTCAAGCATCCTTATGGATTCTAGATAATTTATGCATTTCATCTCAAGTGAGTGCGATTAAATTATTTGGACAATATTCTTTTTTGGCCAATCCATAGCCGACAGCTTGGAGTGGATCAAAATGAAAGCATATCCCAAAAGGAATATTTCTTATTCCTCATACTAGAAAGTGATTGAGAAACTAGGTTCTTGGAGGTGAACTTGATGAATTCCTTTTATTTGATAGAGTTTTTCCCTTTTACTTAATTCCTTCTTCTCTAGATAAACTATGACATTAACTTACAAGAGTTTGATTTATTTTTGTTTTATAAACTAAATAACAAAGCTCATAGACATATTAAGGGACTCTTTAATCACAAGCACAAAATTTTGGATACATTAAGAGAATCGTGGGCGTCACAGCCATAAGAGAGAGCTTTCTCCCATGTCTGAGTAAGAAGTCGGCTTTACATGACATTTTTTGATGATTGACATCATCCATCTTGATTCTCATGTCTTAAAGAATATGTAATTGAACTTCCTCATGTTTTTGTTATACTTTTTCGCTATTGATTTGATTACAAAATATATTTTTGTTAGTAAAACCATTATATTTGTGATTCTCAGATGCAAGCACATGAAATACTGAAATCGCGTAAATCTTCAAGCATGTATAATATATTGATCAAAATTAACAATGTTCATCATTTAAAAAGTTGATAGCTTGTTGATTTATAGATTGACTATGAGAGTTTTTCCCCCTCTGTATATGTATAATTTCATATTGCTCGAGTAATATTATTACACAATAATACGGTTTTTGCCGTTTCCTTGCACTTTCTTTTCTTGGAGGGTTGGATCCAAATTATAAAGGTTTATGTTTCTTTCACAATGGACAAATCCAATAAAGTAATAACCACATAATAATAATAATAATAATAAATAAAATAAAATAGAGTCAGCAGAACAAATAGAATCCAATACTCAACCCTTTTCTGGTACACCAAATAAACCAAAGCAAAATTATATATATAATCGATATAATAATAACACTCTAATCCTTTCATGAATGCACCCAGCTTCAAATCAATCCTTTATCAAAATGCATGAGAGATGGGAGGATGCATGATCATTAAAAGAGGAGCGGTCCAATAAAAGATTTCCAACAATAAAACATGCTCCTTTAATTTCTGTGCACTGTAATAAATTTAAAAAAATTATTTTAAAACTTATTTTAATGCTAAATTCCGTCGCTTTTCTTCTTCTTCAAGACTAGTTATTTTGTAAAGTTAAATAACCATATTACCTGCCTCGGCTTTTAGCCGAAACATCTCAAAACACCCAATCAGAAACATTATTTCTTCGCGTCTAAAATTAATTTAATGAAACTTAAACGGTTAGGATTTTATCTCTATCTCAGCTATTGTAACTAAAAAAAACTAAGGGGACACATGATAAACCCAAATTAATTTAATTTATAAGTTAATAGATACGAGATTTTTTTATCTCTTAAGAACGTCCACAGAGCCTGTCCACCTCCTCAATTCATATAATTTGAGTTTGAAAAAACATAACTAAATCTTCGAATTTATAAAACCTTTAAAATCCAAGTATTAAAATATTGTTATCCTAACTAAAATATTTAAAATCATGTGAAATCTTTTTACCAGTACACATATACATCACATGTGTCAGTTTATCCAAGATATGCATTGTGCATAAAGTCTTGAGAATTTAGAAGAATTATGTGCTAAATAAAATAATTTATATCAATATTGTAAAATAACAACAACAAAAAAAACAAGAAGGAGAAGAAGAATCTAAGGATAAATCCATTATATTCTTCACAATTTTGTGTGATGGTAAATTTAGAAAGAAAAGAAAGACAGCTCATCTTCTCATGGGATCCAATAGTTAGGCTTTGAAGTCAAGAAATTAAACTCCTATTTTTTATTTTCCCAAAATACCCCTCCTCCCTTGGATTAATTTCTCCCCTATTTCTTCCAAAATCCTCTCTCTCCCCCTCCTCTTCTTCAATTGCCAAGGAGAGAGAAAGAGGAAAGGGAAAAATATAAAATAAAAATCTTCCTTTTTAAAAAAGAAACAAATAACAAAGCTCTTCTTCCTCAAAACCACAATGGTACAAAAAGGACCGACTGCCCTAATTTTTCCTTCCAAAATCCCCAATTTCATTCCCAAAACACACCTCTCAAAATCTTGAGCTAGCCTTAAAGGTCGCTCCTTTCACCATTCTTTCCTCATCTTTTTCCTTCCAATTCCCAAGTTTTAAACCCTAATTCCCAAATTCTCCTGCTGCCACCGAAAAGTTTCTTTTTTTTTTTTTTGAGGAATCGAGAGAAGGCGATGTCGCAAGCTGCAATCGAGCTTCCATTCCCTGAATCGTCGCCTCAGGAATCGAATTATACGAGGTTTTCGAATCTTAGAGGGATTCGATGGCGAATTAATCTAGGGATTCTTCTGTCGTCCCCGTCCGCTTCGATAGAGGAACTTCGTCGTGTTGCTGCTGATTGCAGGAGGAGGTAAAAATTTGATCTTTTTATCAATCTTTGCGGGTTTTAATCTTGCTTGAATTGTGAATTATAGAAAAATAGGCTTTTTCTCACTTCTACAAGAACTATATGATACAATCCATATAAATGGAGTTATTTAGGTACTTATTTTGATTACTTGTTTTAGTTTAATGTGATGGGAGAAATATGATTATTCATATAGCAAAGATACTAACTTTTGATAAATTAGGCCAGTTAAAACCCTTGGGTAATTTCTAGCTTTTTTAGTTTGGGAGGATTTAGATCTTTGGGCTTGTGTTTACGTCGATATACTAGTCAATGACTTGATCAAGCCTTGGGGATGGCTAATATTGACTTTGAACTTGTGAGATTAGTTTGATTTCCTTGTTCAGTGTTCATGTTTGTTTTTCAACCGATGACATGGTCATTTACGTATTCTATATGAGATATATTGTTGTCCGTGTAATTATGCGATTATTTTGTAAATTTTTGATGAGCTTGCTTGATTACTTCAATCTAAATCAAAATATGTGATTATTTACAACCACCTGTGAATATATTTTTAATATTATTATCTTGTGTATTGGTTATTATATTAACAGATATGCTAGTCTGAGACGCCGTCTTCTCATAGATCCCCATCTCCCAAAAGATGGGAGCAAATCTCCTGATCTTACCATGGACAACCCTTTATCACAAAATCCAGGTGTGCTTACTTGTTCTTTTATAACCTCTATAACACGCTCATGTAAACATGCAATTCACAACAATTATTAATGAATATGTGTGTGAGCTTACATTTTACTTTCGGTTCACACTCCAATATACACTTCAAGTTTGATTACTGCTCGCTTCCAAAATTTATCTTGTTAATCTTGTTTTGTTTAATCTTCGTAGAGAGCACTTGGGGTCGCTTTTTCCGGAACGCTGAGTTGGAAAAATTGGTTGATCAGGATTTATCGCGGTTGTATCCAGAACATGAAATCTATTTTCAGTCACCGGCATGCCAGGCAATGTTAAGAAGAATATTACTGGTGTGGTGCCTTCGACACCCGGAGTATGGATATAGACAAGGCAAGCAAACATTGAAGATACTAATTCCGTATCATAAATTTATTGCATAGTAATGGAAACTCTTTATTTAATGCAACAATCTTACATTTGCCTTTTATATTGTTTTATATTAAACTTCCCAACTCTATCAAATGTTGGCTCAACCGAAAGGGCTAGTTATTTCCAGCGTTACATTAGGCCTATTATAATGTCCTTGTGATATATTTCCCTCACTCATAACATAGAACAAATTGACTTTGGATACAAGGTGTTAAAACAAAAGGAGATGTCATTTTACATTTTACATCGAAGTTCATCAATATTCTTATCTGTTTGAAATAGGCATGCACGAACTATTGGCCCCTCTACTTTACGTGCTTCACGTAGATCTCCAACACCTATCTCAAGTCAGATCTCTCTATGAAGACTGCTTCAGCGATGAATTCGATGAGATGAATTTCCCCGAGGGTGACCTAGCATCCAACTACCGTTTCACAAAGGATTCAAGAACCAACAGTGATGACTTTGAAGAAGAAGGCAACCTCAAAATCACCAGCCTTGATGACCTCGACCCAGTAACAAAAGAATTGTTCTTGCTAAGCGATGCCTATGGAGCTGAAGGGGAGTTAGGGGTAATTTTATCCGAGCGATTTATGGAGCATGATGCATATTGTATGTTCGATGGTCTCATGAGTGGGGCACGCGGAGTTGTTGCAATGGCTGATTTTTTCTCCCCGTCTCCAATTGGATCGAGCACAAGCTTACCTCCTGTTATAGAAGCCTCATCGGCTTTGTATCATTTACTCTCTGTTGTAGACTCTTCTCTTCATGCTCATCTCATTGGGCTCGGGGTCGAACCGCAATATTTCGCATTAAGATGGCTACGCGTGTTGTTTGGTCGGGAATTTTCCCTTGATGACCTCTTGCTTATATGGGATGAACTTTTTGCTTCTTCCAATGCTTCTGTTGTAGAGAACGAATTGGAGTGTAGCTTTAAGATCTTGTGCTCTCCTCGTGGGGCTTTTATTTCCGCCATGGCTGTGTCAATGCTTCTCCACTTAAGATCTTCTTTGTTAGCAACAGAAAACGGCACCTCCTGTCTTCAGAGATTACTCAACTTTCCAAAGAATGTAAATGTTACGAAACTGATAGAAAAGGCGAAATCTTGGCAGGATCTTGCTCTCAAAGCAAACATTTCCTCATCTCCATCACAGTATGGTTTAAAATTAGAAGTTAATAGAGTACAAAGTCTTCCAACAGATTCAGGTTTGCCTAAAACTCCAACGCAAGCTTTGCCCGATAGTTATTGGGAAGAGAAGTGGAGAGTGTTGCATAAAGAAACAGCATCTCAAAAAAATGGCAGTGAACAAATTTCACGTGGAAAAATAAAGAAATTGCTAGGGAATAAGTTTGGTTTAGCGAGGACAGAGTCAGATCCTTCACCGGCAAGAAAAGATGTTCGTTCTTTAACTGTTAGGCGCCGGCTTCTTGATGATTTAACTGATGCAAGTAATAAATTGGAATCTAATGAAGTTGCAAATGTTGTTAATGGCGATGAGGAGAAAGCGTTGCCTGGGGAAACCATTGATCAATCTATTATAGGGAGGACATCTGATTGCACTGCAGAAGAGAATTCGTCTTTGTTTTCCACAGGAAATAGCCCCCATAGTATTGGAAATGACAACGACAATGAATCGGAGAAGAGTACGGTTACTTCAAATTCTTTTGTCGCGGACAACGATGAAGAAGGTAATCAAGTTGAAGAGATTGGAGATGTGGAATCTACCTCTACTATTGATGCTACAGCTAGTAGCGCAAATGAAGTAACACCCAATAAAGATGAGGAAACAAAACAGGGAATTGGATTGAAGGACCGAAAACTGTTATCAGGCAAATTTCAGTGGCTTTTAAGGTTTGGTAGAGGCTCAGGAGAAGGGAATACGTCGGAGAAAGGGGCATCAAATGTCGAAAATGTTAGCAAACAAATTGCTGGCAGTTCGATTTCTTCTGAAGATAGTTCTTGTGGAGATATTGGAAGGATAGCCGATGGGGACAAGAAAGTGATGGGTGCTCTGAAGAATCTTGGGCAATCCATGATTGAAAACATTCAGGTATTAAACAATGCTGGCAACTTTTATATATTAAATTTATTGGAGTAAATTTCATTAATTGCTTTATTTTTTTTTTCTTTTGAAGTAAATTGATTGCTTCAACTTTTATTTTAAACCTTTTTATTTACAATCAGTTTGTAAACTAGATGAAAAACTATAAACGTTTCTTATCTGCTTTCGGATTTATACTACATAACATTTCTTATGTGCCGTTTGTTAACAAAAAATATTCCCAAATGCATGTCCGGTTGAATTTGCCGTGGGTAACTCTGATGTTATCCTCATACTCCTGTCACTTGTCATTGTACCAAGAATCCTAAATTATGTTTAGGGTTCAGAAAATACGTTTATACTTCTAACAAGTGCCTCCGACCTTATGTTTATTTGGTGGCATGATAGAAAGAAAAAAAACCACTTGAATTGTGATATTTTACGTCGAACTCTCTTCAATTTGGTTTTGTCAATTGCTGAAATGTATTCTAATGATTTTATTACTGTGTTGTGCAGGTTATCGAGTCGGTATTTCAGCAAGACAAGGGCAAAGGGCAGGCCACAGCAATGGCAGCACTCAAGGAGCTCAGGAAAATTAGCAATCTGTTATCAGAGATGTGAGGTGAGGCGTTTATTTTATTCATGTACACACATTGTAATTACCATTATTCAGTGGCCTAGCAATAAGAAGAAAATGCTCCTAGGCCTATTTTTCGCCATCTCCAATTATCATTTAATGTATATATCCCCAATTCATATGCGCGAGGTCTGTGTTCGATATCTTCGGATTCTTGTAAGTTTTCGGAGTAAAACAAGATGTGGCGGTTTTGTACTTTAATGTATGCTGTCATTTTAAAAATAAATGATATGTGTGCATTTCACTGTCTTTACCATCTTGTTATCTATATGGGTCTTTTCCTTGCAAAGTTCATATTTAACATGTTAAATGTATTACACTTTTGTTCATCAAATTGTTTGAAGTGCCATCACAATGTACCTGAGCACTGGTTTTGTGCTGGCCTTATCTTGGTTATGACTTACAAATCTGGCATCAAGCGAGGGTTGATGCCGCAATTAGTTATAATATATAAATTGTGCCAGATATCAGTGGATTCGATGGGAAAACGCTTTGATGATGTTGCATCTCGACGATGATAAACGGTTGGATTTTCTTAGCATCCCAAAAAATTAGTGAATATGCATAGAAGTGTATCTTGTCCAAAACTAATAGATTTTCTTGGTATTCCCAAAAACACTTTATTTTCTTGGATTTTTCAGTGTCGAGGACATAAGGCCTTTCACAATATTATCAGAGCCCCACCTCCATTATATCAGAAGACATAATATACTAGTCTCTCTTCATGTGGGGTTTCTGCTGTGAGCTTACAGCACATATCAATTATATAAAGCATTCAAGGCAATTATATTGACACCAGTAACCATGCAGCAATGAACATGTACCTTATAGTACAACGATAGGTCAAATTCTTCCCTGTACTGAGAAAGACATGCATATGCTCCATATCTTGCTAATTATTTACTGTTTTACCAAAGTTTTGAGCCTGATATTATTTTTGTTGGATCTTGGCATGTAACAAGGTTAATCCTGGCTCTAATCAGACATGATGCCACAATTTTTCCAATAGGGCAATAAACAACCACCTATTCTTTGAGGTGTCAAACAAACAGGTCCGTCATCCACTGTTGGGTTATTGCGGGAGGTGGGCAAGACGCGTACGGATAAAAAAAAAAGAGGCTTGGATTTAAACGGCTGCTAAATTTTATGCCCATCATCCGAGTTATATACGAACGGGTGTGCGGGTTGCCCATATATGGGGCCTAATGCTGCTCAACTTTTTTATTTAAGAAAAAGAGAAGGGTTCCTTTCAGGAACATGTCCCATAATATGCTGCTAAACTTTAAGCACATTCAAAAAAAAAATGGTTTTTAAACTTTTTGGGTTTAGGTTGGCTAACTATCATAACTAAACTACATTCATAACTAAACTACATTCGAATGTGCATTTTAAGGACTGGTTATTAATTATTGATAACTACTTTAACATGAAAAGTTTATTGATAAATTCATGAAAAATAATATAAAGAAGAGGAAACGGTAGGATGTCGCTCTAGGCTTCCAGCTACAGTGACAAGACGTATATGGATGGACGGAAGGAGCTATTTGCAAATAGCTAGGGGGCTACTTTGCAAAAGTCCCATCCATGAGTCTTGTCACCATGAAGCCTACAATGATGCTCTAGGCCCCTTTTGCTCTATAAAATACCGCCAGGCTTTTTCGGCAAAACCCTCGAACCTTGTAGGTTGAATAGACCCGGTGATACTTTTAAACGAAATGATTTTAAAAAGGTTGTAAATGGTTGATCCATGACCTATATTTTAAGAGTCTAACACATGGATTAAACAGATTACTAATCAATCTTCACCTCTTCTATTCTCTTCTTTTTAAAATTATGTGCAAACACCATCGCCTGATAGCATGATCTTTTCTTCATAGGTAAATTGTCAAAAAGACTTCGGTCCGTCAAGGAGTTGTCTAAAAACCCCTTGATGTTTTCAAAATTGTTGGGAAGGGCTGTTCAAAATCTTTTTGGAAAACCCATGAGCTCTATTTCATTTAAGCCTTTATTCTCTTCAACTTCTAAGATATTACATGCACTTAGATATTGCATCCAATTACAGTTTCTTCTTTCTTTCTTTTCTTTCTTCTTTTGACCGCAACGAAGCCCACCGGCCCCACGTGCCTCTCTTCGAAGTACTAAATGGGAGATTCCGGGTTCTCCCATCCCTCCACAAACTATTATTGCCCACCACTGGGCTACATGCACCGCACATTTACCGTTTCTTCTTTCATAGAATCTTCTAATTGTTCCCCAGCAAAATGATCGTTAAATTAAAGAATTCGCCAGAGTTTGCATGAACAAGTGATATCTTGGTTTTGTATAGGAGCGCTTTGTTGTTTGTTATTCTATGATTAGGTGGCATATTAATTTCTTGTTCTTCTTATTTCCTGCTCTTTTTTCCCCTTCCAAATTAAGGCGGAGGACTCCCACCTGTAGCTACCATAGAGTATGGTTTTGTATTTTATAATCAGTAACCCTCTTATGATGCTCGATATCGGTGATCTCCCAGATCAGGACATGTGGCAGATGACGTGTCCCAGAGCATGCAAGAAATGACCTATAGTGGCCGACCAGACCACACCTATACTCGTCCTACCGAGCAAACGCTGGCTCACCTCCGAACCCCCTGCATAACCGGCCTCCTCGGCCTCACAGCTCGTCTCCGGGCTACCGCAGAACCAAGATACCTTGGCTCTCCCGCTCGTCTGCGAACTCTCCCGCCGAGTTCATCTTCCTCGGTCTCATCGACCGACCAACGACACCGCTTGCAGGCGTAACCGCCATCCCGCGAATCTCGCCATGAGCGAGATCGACGTCGGCCACATCCTACGTTCCACGCCACCACGATCCCCTATTAACGAGCCCGTCTTGCCATTAATGGGAGGTCTTGCACATCACGCGTGCGTGACGTCGGGAGCGTAACGGCCGGCGTAATTCTCGCACCTACCCTGCCTGCTGCCACCGCTATATAAACCCCTTTTTTAGACGGTTCAACTAAGCCATTTTTTACCCCACTAAGTTGTTACTCTGCTCGGATCTCTAGACTAACTTGATTGTCGGAAGGTCCTCGGTGGTACAACCAACCGGAGGCTTCCTTGCAGGTAGCTCGGCAGCCACAACCTCGCACCCATTGAGATCCACATGCTTAAGAAGCCTGACTCCAGGACCAATCACAGCCATCAGCAGATCAACGGAGGGCAACATCTGAAGGAGATCTACGCCTCCATCACCCTCCCTCATATTTCCTTACACACACCCTTTGCATATTTTAACAATCCGATCTGTTCAAGTTGATCATCATACTCTCAAATGTATGTGTATGAAAAATCAAAAGAATTGAAGAGCTCTAGCCTAGGTATCGATGGGTGCAAAAATGAATGCCTTTCAATAATGCAACATAAACTTGACCGATGCATGTGGGAGTCCTCAAATCCTGGGATTTTTAATACACATACATTTGGTATCAAGCCATATATAAAATGCTTATATTTAGAATGAATTTATATAAATTTTAATCTTATCAAAAGTATATACAGAATGAATAAATTTGTTGAATGGATTTTTGTACGTATATAATCATGTAGCTGGTTATTTGAAATACATAATTTTGACAAAATTTGTATGTTTTAAGGTTATCGAGATTTTCCATTAGATAATGTTTGAGCATAATTTATTTGTAGTCGGTTTAGTGCTAATTTGCATCATTGCCAACTAACTGTAAAATTTAACAAGCATAACATTAGAAGGAACAAGAAAACAAAGTTGCCAGATAAATTTTAACAAGTAGAAAATTTCATCAAGGATTTTGGACCTTAGATCGAGCTTTTCACCAGATCGTGCATTTCCCATTTGTTCTGCGGAATTCTTGTCTTTGCCTGTCACAGTCATAGTCGATGCAGATGCACGTAACTCCCGCTACAAGTATCGTAGCTGCAAGCTGCAATACATTCAACACATAAGAGATCGTTAAAGTAAAAGTGTGACACTCAAGTTGCAGCCGCACATTACAGAAATATTTAGAAGTTTTTTGTAATGATTTCAATAGACTATGGACTTAAGAAACCTACAATGTATGGAGAACAAAAAAAAATTTGCCACATTTTCCAATTCAATGAGTAATTGCATGTGAAATGTTGAAAATATTGGCAAACAAAATTTTCAAAAATTGCTATAAACTTTTAAAATATTGATGTAACCCACACCAAAATCCTCAACAAATATACTGATGTAACCCACACCAAACATCCCCAACAAATATAGAATCCAGGTTGTGAAATGGGAAACAATATCAAGTTAAGAATTAGTGAGGTGTAATGAAAGTAAAATTTAGAATCACATGACAATACATACTATGAAAAAAAAGAGAAAAACTTCAAAGGAAAAGCAACAAATGGCTCATAAGTATTACACAAGACCAACTAAACTCAAAGCTTGTTAAAAATAAAAAAAATTATGTCACCCGTGAAACTCACCCAGTAGAAATCGATTGTCATGTTTCCAGACGAACCATGATCAGTCGTAGGCGGTGCCGCGAGACCCTTGTGAGCATAAAAGAAATGACATGTCAGAGATATTTTATTAATTAAAAAATATTTTGAGAGGGCATAAGTTAGCAAAGCTTACCCTCATACAATTGACAAAAAAATTAAAAATACAATTTAATAAGAAAAAACCTAACTTGTTAGCTTCTATCGGTCTTTACTCTTCATCGGTATCAGAGTTTTCAATACTCTTAACGTGTTGTTGTCTAGTTTCTTTATCGAACTAATCTTTTTGGCACACTGCGATCTCCAATGCGTTATCCGACAGGTTCGCTCTCTTATTGCTCATAACTCTATCACATGCACTAAAAGCAAACTCCACGAGCCATGACAAAAAGCACATGATACATGTATCCATGTGTTTCTTCCAATCCAAAATTTCAAGATTATCTATCTGATCCGCGGTGAGAAAATTACTGAAATCAGTTTGCAGATACATTATAAGCTTATTACAAATAGAAGAAGTGAAACAGTTGTTCTTTGTTTTTTCTGCTGCAAAAACTGAAATATTTCTTTTTAGAAGTCTGCTGCAAGGAGAAAGATAAAGAAGAAATTCTGTTTTGACCGTCCTGTGTATCATATATGGCATACAATTCATGCAAATAAAAATCCAAAATATTTTTATAATCTCCTATATCAGTACCAAGTTTTCAGGGTGCCCATCTAATAAAAAAAATAAATTCTCTTTTTTAAATCTTGGATAAAAAACGTTTGCTAAACAAAACAATACAGGAACTTTTAGACAATATTTATTCAATTTCGTAAGCATACTATGTAACATTCCAGCAAAATGCACTTTCATGATCAATTACATATTCATTAATAATCTTACTAAAATAAAATAGCTGTTCTACTGCTAAACATGCAGTAGGATAATAAATACCAGATAAACATTTAGTTGCATTGTAAAATATTTCTAAAAAATTCAAAACATATTCACAAACAAACCAATCATAATTCTCTAAATTATTATTGGGCATTTGTTCCTCATAAAATAAAGTGACGGGCTCTCGATATTTTAAAACACATTTCAATATCTCATAAGTGAAATTCCACCTAATTAGAATGTTGAATTTGAAAGATCTAAATTAAATTTAACTGAGTACAAATTTACTTAAAAATTTGTTTTCGGGGTCCGGAGATTTCAATAAATATTATTGCATCTTTATGTTTCGCTAAATGAGGATCAATTATAGTAATATCATCATGCACAATTAAATTAAAAACACGGCATGCACATGTTTGATGAAATAATTCTCCATCCAAAACAGAATTTAAATTATTTTTTAAAATTGCTATAGCAGCATTATCAAAACTAACAGAAAATATTTTATTTTAAATATTATATTCACGTACAGTAGTCAAAATACAATTATTTATATTATTTCCACATACTCCATTTTTAAAAACCAATAATTGTTTTATGTAAAAACCAATCATTATCAATGAAATGTGTAGTAACACAAATACGATTCATAACCTATTTTGTAGTCCAAAGATCATAAGTTAATGCACTTTTACTCTTTAGATTCACAAAAATATCGATCAAATTAGCTTTACCATCGTGAAATTTTTTTAAAACATCGCTTCTAAGCATTGTTCTAAGTTGTCACGTCCTGCTTTCCAAAATACGGAATACGAGTGGCTGACGAGGCCAGCCATACTCCTACGGTCGAGGAAATATCTCTCCGTAGTCACACTTCGGCTTCTAACTTTACGTGGTAATCAGTAATCAATGCACAGGTAATGAGAAATGCAGTAACTAAAACAAAACAAATACAAAAGAACTAACCAGGTGGAGATCAATAAAGTATAGCTCTGAATCGCTAATCAAGATGTCCGCGATACCCTCGAGGTACGTCAGGTCCCGGTCTAGGCTAGATCCACTTCTCACTCTGAGCATGCATACTCAGGTCGTCAGAGCGACACGATAGCAATATATATATGGATACGAAAAGTAACTCGTGTAATAATAATGAATGTGTAACGGTAATCAAAAGAGTAAGACGTGAACAGGAAGTAGCCAATGCAGGTATCTAATAGAGCAGACAAACAGTAAAGCGGTAAACAGCATAGCAGGGATGTTGAATCAGTAAGCAATACATGTCAATGTCACTATCCCTATCAGTCTCTAAGTCTCACTGTACAGGTCACTAAACCTATCGTCAGTACAAGTGTGAGAGTCAACCACTCGTGAGTATCCCCCACTCAAGGGTAGGACCCAAGGGCAAGGGAACACGGGCCCGAGTCGCTTGCTAATAATCAGTGATATCCCTGTATATCTCCATATATCTCCATATGTGCCGGCATGGGACTCCCGAGATTCTGTTGAACTCACACTCAAACTACCCCACACCCCGTGGTCTACATCAAACGCCAACCATAAACTCAAAAACCGGTCGGTCCATGACAAGTCTGCGCGAGAACTGGAGACAGGATCTCCATCAAATATGTCCCGACTGATACCCAAGATAAATGGACAGTGTTTGATGTCTTACCTGTGACACCCATACAAGTGCTTCCATAATTGTCTCATACCAATTATAGTCACACTTATACACGTCCCACAGACGTCGACAATGCAATAAATCAATTGGGTCCACTAATTGTGTACAAGTACGTGTCACTTTCACTTATCCATTCATGCTTAAACACTAACGTACTTGCCACAATCAAACGCTAAAACCAACACTGGGTAATGCACATGATGTCTAGATTACCAATGCAAAAACATATATGTAATGTGATGAGAACACGATAATTCAGGCATGATGAGGATGTCATAAGTCGATGTCCTACCACTTGTATCATTTATCATAAATCATACGTGCAGAATTTAGCGAAACAATGAAAAGGGGGTAAATAGTATGTTTAATTATCTAACCATAAAAATTGGTTTCACGTTAATCAGGTTTCAGGATCACTAGATATGGCCATTTCATTTTAAGCGTTCACTGGTGGAAATCCGGTTTCAGAATCGGAAGTTCATTTCGTAACGCATTTTAATCCCAGTTGGAATCAGAATTTAGCGACACTACAGTTCAATGAAATTTAAGGTTTTCAATAAGGTTTTCAACGAACCATACGGATTCTCAATCATGTCTCTACGTCAGAAGTTATACACTGTTCAACATTAGGGTATCAGTTCTGGTTCGGTTTGGGACTACTATACGTCACGTTCTTTTAAATTGCAGTTTAAATAGTAAACGACGATAAAAAAGGGTGAAATCACTTGAGTTATTTAGCTAATAGATTCATCTTCAATAAAATGTAGGGTTCCGCAACATACAAGTTCAGGCAGCAAGGTAGTGAGCATTACGAGACAGAAAACAACAACCAGAGCCGCTCTCCGGACCAGTTCTCGTCTTATAGTCATATTTTCAGTACAGAAACAATTAAAAACTTATATATGGTTCCAAGTCGTCGAGTCGGCTTCGATTTGAGCCCTCGAACGCATCATTTTAATGTGTAATCAATTAATTATGATTTTAACAAGTTTCAGGTGCGGGAAATTCTCAGTTTTTACGAGTGTAACTGGGGGTGATCGTTTAAGCCAGAAACAATCACATTTTTCAGTCAAATTTCTACACAATGTTCATTGCCAGACGGGCCAGCATATGCAATCGAGTTCTGTCAATTTAAAGAAAGGTTTTTGTTCGAATTTTGCATCGAACACATACACTATTTTAGGTCGCACTAAGTGTTTATATGGAATCTAACGGTATTTCAAGTTTTAGTAAAACAAATAGCATGAAGCAAGTAGGTAACTTGCCCGGAGACACTCGATGGTCACGGAGGCAGTGATGGCGGCAGCCTGCGGCGACGACACGTTTAGCACAGCGACCTGCACACGGCTACACGCGGCTGGGATTCGAGCTTGGCCTCGGCGATGGAGCTCGATATTGCTTAATGGCTCGGCGGATGTAAGGGGTGCTCGTCCAAAGGGTTCTGGGCAGCGGAGGCTTAGTCGCTAGAGTCTTGACGGCTTCGCTTGCGTCGAGAGGAGGTGGCAGGGGCTCGGCTATGGAGAGGGTGGCCGTCGGTGATGGTTTGGCTTTGGGAATGGGAGCTGGCCTGGAGTTGTAGCCCAGGACGACCGGAGCTGGGTTGGAGGGAAGCTCGCAGTGGAAGGAGGCAGCCGGCGATGTTGTTGGCCGACGACGACGAGGTCAGAGGAGCGATGGTGCTCGGTGGTGATGAGGGGGAAACGAGAGAGAGAGAGCTCGGGCGTTGCAGTGAGGTGGCCTCGAGTTGTTGAGGTGGGCTCGTCGGAGGTGAGTGCAGCGGCAATAGGGTGCGCCGGCGAGCAGGTGAGGGGCAGTGGGGAAGCTCGGCGAGGGGGTGCAATGAGGGGAGAGGGTTGAAGTGAGGGGACTCGGGGTTCGTCGGAGTAAAAGGAGGGGGTGAGGTAGAAGAGGCAAGGTAGCTCGTCGGTGATGGGGGTAAGTGATGGAGGAGGCAAGGCGGGGTTCGTCGGTCGCGGGTGCAAGGGGGTGTGAAGGGAGAGAGAGTGACGAGGTCGATGAGGAAATGGAAGTGAGAATGCACGCGTGGTCGTGGGTAAGGGAGCAGAGACGTGGTCGCGACGGGGAGCGGGCTCGGGGACGTGCGCGTCGTGGGCGGCGATGTGGGCTCGTGGCGAAGGAAGGAGCGGGAAAACATTTTACGTGGGGAAGAAGGAGAAAATGGGTCAGGTTGGGCGCGAGGGGATTCGTTTGGGGTTTTGGGTATAGGCGTGGGCTTTGAAGGGGATTGGGCTGGGCCGAGTGGGATTTTAATAAAAAAATAAAAAGGGTAGGGGAAAGATGGGCCGGAGGAGCATGGGCTGGGAAATATAAAAGATAAAAAGGGATTTAAAGGTTTTGGGTTTGGTTTAAAAAGGGGAAATTTAATCACTTGGTTTACACTTTGCTTCTGTTGGGCTGGAAAAAAAAAGGGAAAGAAGATAAGGAAAAAGGAATTGGGTCCGGTTTGGGAATAAATAAAAATAGGAAAAGTAGAGAAGAGTGGGTCGGCTTGGAAATTTAAAAAGGGAAGATGGAGAGTTAGGGTTTGGGTTAATTCATTAGAAAGAGTTTGGGAAAATAAATAGAATGGATTAGGGTTTAATAGTTAGGGTTAGAAAAATTAGGTGAAAATTAATTGGAAGAAATAGAAGTATATAAGTACATAAAAATTTGTAATTTTGTTTAAAATGCGGAAATAATTGAAAAGGACTAGGTATTACATAAGTACTCTTTGAAATGCTGGATTATATGCATTTTTTTACCAATCTATCAAATTTTTCGTTTTCTGCAAAACCAAATGGTTGTTCAGCACGTATGACATATCTTGTCAGTTCTCTTCTATTAGTATCTCGCGAATAAAAATACCAGTTAAAGAGTTAGACGATATATTTAGAGTCGTGTGCCGAAAATCAGTTTTTTTGTGTTTGATTAAATGTCTTTTTAGGTGGGTAATTTCACCTGAAGTGACACAAGTAAAGTCTGCCTGGCATTGAGTGCAAACTGCCCGCTCACCTTTACCTGCAATTGTTTATACTACAAAATATTTCCAAATATCAAAAGTTTTAGCTTTTTTATCTTTAGGGGCAGAACCTCCTGTTTCAAGAACAGTAGGAGCAGAAACTTCTTTAGGAACATTACTTTGTGAAGCAGTGGGGATCTCATAATTAGAAGATTTATAATTAGGAGAATAAGAATCAAAATTAATTTGCAGCATATTGGTTAATCTCTGTGTAAAAACCGAGTTCAGTTATACCAATTTCTGTTACCGTATGTGTTGTTTGTGGTGTTTTATTCATTTACCGTGTTTGGATGCGAATGGTAGTTTACTTTACATTCGACCCGCTTGCTTGAGCTTATTGTTTCTTAGTTATAGAATAACCTAGCATCGCGTATTTTGCAAATAACAATTTAAGTCGCGTAAAATAATTTAAAAGTACATAACATAGCCTGCATGATACCCCTAACCCTGTGGTAGCGTCCATGCATCTCGTTTTCGTCCCGTTTAGTGAAACGGACGTGTTTGGATGGCTACGCACACGTACGTACGTCCGTTCTTGGGGGTATGTGTCACGCCCCACTTCCCAGTGTACGGCGAAGTGGACGCGACGAGGTCCGCTACGTATGTACTCAGAAGTACATACGCTAAGCGTAGCTAAGCAATATAAAATATTACACAAGAGACAAGAGTATAAAAAGAACAACAACTTTTATTTATTAACATTCTTTGTACAATACATGAAAAGGAAGTACAACTGAAATAAAAATGCCTAAACAGTGGCATAACAGGGAATGGAAAGTACTGAAAAGAAAAGTATACAATGAAATCATACTGCATGGTCTTCAACAAATTGCTCCAAGTCTTCCTGGGTTGGCTCAACTTCTGCCGGGTCCAAACCACCTGACGACATTCAAAGAAGAAAGAAATAGAATGTCGTCAGCGAACAGGTCGCTCGGTAAGTCCGAAAGATTATGGGGAAAATAGACAGACAGTAAGAGAGAGAGAGAGAGATAGAGCTTTTACTGTTGTATTATAATATTATAATATTGTATTAACGTTGTTGTTTTTAGCCTGGTACAGAAGATGCCAGTGTATACGAGGAGAGTCCCACTTACACCGGGGACCTTGGTAACCTGTAGTACAAGGCTCCGTCGATAATACCACGGAACAACGGCATGGATGTAATTACGTCTTAAGTGACCACCTCGTGCCACCTTTAACATATTCCGTACCAGTCTACCTCTTAAACCCCGCGATGTCTTATTTGTATTGTTATCTTGTAAAATTGTATTGATTGTAACATTGATTAACTGACTGACCGAAACCATGATATCAGGAAACGGCTAAAACCGTAGAGTCATGTAAATGGAATACTGGGAAACATGTAAAAGAAATATATCCATGGTTCGGTTCAGTCAAGTTATATAGATTGTTAACTGGATTCAGGGATTCATGTATTCGTATTGAGTTGGAATATAAAAGAATATAGATTGACTTGAATCATGTTCAAGTCAGAAATAGTCAGACTCAAACCCGAGTCAGACTAAAAGAAGGTAAGTTGAAGTTCCATAATTGTTAGGGGCCTTATTGTAATTTATAAAACTTGAGGGGGGGTTATGTAAAAAGTACTATTGTATATTTTTCAAAATACACCTCAAGTATTTATTATTCGTCTTTATAGTTATAATGAATGTGAATTTTATTTGTGTTATTCTAGTGCATATATCTTAATAAAAGTATTAACTTATAATATTGATTTATTTGAAATTCATGATATTTTAATGTAAATTTTAATCTTGTAATTTTAGAAAAAAGTGGAAACTTTATCTTATGATAAAATAGGTGTTTAAATGATAATTATATATATATTAACACATGAATAATTTTAAATAAATATTTTATTTTCCCAAAATCTCATTTTTCTTAAATGCCGTATTTTAAACCTTTCGAGACCGAATGCTCCTTGCGGAGGTCTGAATCTCGCACTACTAGCCCGCGGGTGCACGATAAACCGTACTATCCCTAACGGGTTCCCCAAAATGGGTTGCAGTGGCACTTTGCTTAGGTTTAACAAATACTATTCATTTAGGAAAATGGTTTTATAAATAAAAGGTATTTATTTGTAAAAGAGTATAGTTTTCTGTATTTTAGTTTCTAGGGTTTCCTAAGCCAACTAGCCTATTTCTAAGGGTCTAAACGACAAGTCATTAGAAGCCTCAAATCGCCTCTTCACCGCCAATTGTGGCCAGGTAAGTACAAGTGGGGAGGGATCCGCTCACGAATCGTGAGACGGGCCTTTTAAAGTTACCCAAGCTCACTTGCCTAGCCTAGACACCACAAAGTCAGTTTAGATAAACGATCGATGTCCATGACATATCGTATTTTCCTATTAAAAGATATTGTTTTAAAAATTGTAAACAACTTAGAACTTTTTAGAAAAGGTTTATAAAGAAAAGGGTATTTTAGTGAAAAGTCTTGTATTTTCGTATTCTATATTTTGACGTTTATCAATTAAGGTTATATTTGTGTGTGTGTAGAGGTAGGTCATTACCTCGTGACTTATTTTAAGTTCTGATGAAGTTTAGAGGTAAAACATGATATATTAAACTTAAAGGTATTAAAGCGCAAGAATACGGTATTTGAAAACGTTATCATTTTATTTGTGAAATTTCATTGAAATTGATTTCTACAAGTTTAGTGATCAAGATAAACATATTTAGGAGTGAGGGATTTATTTAGGACAATAAAAACAAACTTTATGGTATTTTTATGAAAAGAATACGGTTTTACAAGAAAGCTATCATTTCATGTGAGAAACTTTGTTTAAATTGGTTTCTATGTGATTAATAGTCATCATGTATATGGGTAGGTATCATGGATTAGGTGACAAGTGGAATTTTATAGAAAAACCGAATCGGAAATCGGTTTGTTCCGATTTCCGTCGGGTTTCATATTTCCGTATTTTAAGAAATAGAAAAGAGAGAGAGGGATGGGACCTACTGGTTTTCAAACTCTTCTAAAGAGTAAAGAGGACTAGGGGAAAGGCCGAGGTGTGGTTTCGTCGCCGGTTGCTTCAAAGCACGTCGCCGGAATTCCGTCAGGGCTTCGCCGTGAACTCGGTTTCAAAGCACACACTTCTTGGAAAACTTTTGAGAGAGTGGCTCAAGATTTTGGGAGGTGAGAGGGTAGTGTGTAGGGTTGGTATTTATAGGGTTAGGCTAGGGTTAGGGTAGATGAAAAGTTAAAAATAAAAATGTGATAAAATGTATTAAAAGTGGAGTAATTGGGGGTTTTTAAGAGTTCTGGAAGTGGTATGAGGCTGAAACTTTGCAGGTGCGTAGGGAATATGAAAAGACAGAACTTTCATGTTGTGACCCTCGCCGGAATCGGCCGAATCGGGGATGACTCGGCCGTGACTCGGTCGGATCACGGAGTCGGCCGAGTCAAGGCCGAGTTGGCCGATTCCCGACCGAGTCCGGTGACCTGGATCTCCCCCGACGGTTCATCTACCCTCTGCAAGTGTTATATCTTTGGGTGTAGTGGGGTTTTTGTGAGATATGCACGTGTAAACTCTTGGTATTCTAAAGGTTTTAAAAAAAATCAATATTAAAAATAATGTGGGGTATGGGATTCGAACTCTGGTGGCTTGGTTCAGCAGTGCAAGGTATTACCAATGAGTTACAAGCTCCTTCTTGTAATTATTGTGGTATTTAATTACTTAAACTGATAGCAGCAAGAATAAATACTCCTAGTATACATTAAATTTAATGTAAATTATTGTACACTAAAAATGGAGTTATTATATTCTTGTAGCTTGTAATTAAAAACAAAATAATTACCTATATCTTGTGCTCATGCTAAAATACCCCTTTGTGGATTTTTGAAAAAATATTTGAAAAAAATTTTGTATAGGAAAATTAGGGTTGTTACAGTATGCTTTTTCGTTACATAATCTTTCATTTTAAATTTTGGAACTTAAATAAAATTTTCGTATTTCAAATCCAAAATTTTGGACCCGATCCGGGCGCTTTTCTGAAATATTTTGTATCCCGCCAAAATTCTAATTATTTTAAATTTTGTAAATTCGTTTAATATATATTAACAGTTTAAAGATTTTCATACAGCTAACAAAAATATTCTTTAACAATTAAAATCTTTTATAATTTTTTTAACCCAATTCTCATTCCCACGAGCCAATCGGAACTCTTCCTTTTCTTTTGCCGGGCCCCACACGCCTCTCTCTCTTTTCCTCTCTCTTTTCCCAGCCAATCATTTCCTCCCTTTCTTTCAGGTGGGCCCCACGAGCTCTCTCTCAGCTTTTTCCTTTTCTCTTTCTCTCTCTTTCTCCGCAGCTCTCTCTCTCTCTCCTCTCTCTCTCTCCTCTCGCACCCTCTCTCGCTCCTCTCGCGATTACTGTTGATTCTTCGAGTCGCGTCACCGCCTCCCCCTTAGCGTCACCTCCCTCCTTCTAATTCTCTCTTCTCTTTCTTTTAACCCGAGCCCCTCCCACGAGAACCCAATGCAACCAAAAACCCTAGCTAGCTCCTCAAACTCCAACCAACCGCTGTCAACCCCGTCTCCTCGTCGCCTCAAACCACCTTCCTCCTTCTTCCTTCTCCATCTCACTCCTCTTCTTTTCCTTTTAAACCTTGCTGTTCCTGCCAAAATTTTGGCTCAAAACCCGTTCCAATAAAATAATAAAAAATAAATAAATAAATAAATAATAATAAAGGAGAAAACCTCCCTTTCAGAGCAAAGCTCTGTTCAAATCCCAAGGCGGGAAATGAAGCAATGCTTCTGTTTCCCCCAGTCAGAGCAAATCTCTGTTTTAAAAGATAATAAAAATCAAATCTTAAAATAAAGAAGCAACACTTCAGCTAACTTGCGCTCTACGCTGCGCGACACGTGGCAGCGCAGTTGCGCTAACGCAGTGCGCTGCGCGACACGTGGCAGCGCAGTTGCGCTGCGCTCTGCGTTGCGCGACACGTGTCAAGCGCTGGTGCATCTGCGCCAAACAGAATTAAAATTCTAGTAAGATCTTTCTGTTCTTATTAAAACAAGAAGATTGTCTTCTATAAAACAGAAGCCCTTGGATCAAAGATCCAACGGTGGGGAAAATTTCCCAAATCACTCAGAGAAGGATCTCTTTAACAAACTTAACAAATCTATGGGCACTATATAAAGACCCCTAGACCCCAACTTAGATGATCAACATTGTGAGAGATTAAGAACCTCAAAACAGAGAGAACTCTGAAGAAAGTTCAAAAAAAAGGTAAAAACCTTCATAAAATAGAAGAATTTCTTCTAATAGATTATTGATCTAAGAACAAGATCAATGATCTTCAAATAATAATAAGTGCCTTGCACTTTTTATGAACCACTGGTTCTATGAAAATAAGAAAAAACAAGAAAAACTTATTTTCTCTGATCTAAATTGGATCAAGAAATTAAACAGTGCCCTGCACTTATAAAATTTGCACTGTTGCGCTCTTGGGTTGGCGCAAGCCACCAGAGAGCGCCACATGTCAACACCTGAACTGCTTGCGCTATGCGCTTTTAAAATAGAGCCTTGCTCTCTAAAATTGGCGCAACTCACCAGAGCGCGCCACGTGTCAGCAGCGCAAGCGCAGCGCACTGGCGCAGCGCACTGCGCTTGCGTGACACGTGTCATCACCACAAGCGCTTGCGCTCAGTGATTGGCGCAAAGCGCCTGACAAATGTAAAGCATTGTTTACTAAAGAGCCAGGCCCAAATCAAAAAGGCCTAGTAGGCCAAAATAAATTGCAATGCAATAAAAGGGCAGAGCCCAAATAAAATTGATGCTCTGCATCATTTATAAAAGGGCAGAGCCCAAACAAAATAAAATGCAGACCCAGACAGAATTAATGTTCTGCCGCATTTATAAATGGGCAGAGCCCAAACAAAATAAGAAATGCAATGCATTATTTAAGAAGGGGCAAAACCCTAGCACAAGCCTAATAGGCCAAAGACAAATAAAAATGTTAAATATTTTTCAACTGGACTTAGCCTAATCATGGCTGTAAGTCCTTAAATTAAATTGACTGAGCAAGACTGCTCTCCTAAATCAATTTACATCCGGTTCGAGGGTACATCTCCGAACTCCTCTGACTCCTATCGTTGTAATCCTTCAACGACGTCAGAGAGGTGACGGGTCCCGACAACCATACATCAACACGGACTGCGGGGTCCCTAAACTCATGGACCGAAACGTCCCTAAACTAATATTCGTCCCAAAATGGGAATGTTGGACCGAAATGTCCTTAAACTAATGCTCGTCCCCAAATGGGAATGATGGACCACCATGTCCCTAAACTGGAAATTGACCGCAACGTCATTAAACTAAACAGTAGAGCCAATTGCTCTCTTGTCGGATCCAAATGATCCCGTTAAGTCGATCTTAGTCTGGAGATTAGACTAACGTATCCTTAACAAAAGTTTAAGTCGATCTTAGCCTCAATATGGCTAACGTATCCTTAAACTAAAATACCAAACCCAAATCTAAGTAAATACGGATTTAGACTAATCCACGTCCTACGGGTGACGGCATAACTTAGTCTCCGTATACAATCCACGGGCAACCACAAATAAAACAAACACCCACGACACGAAGTGAAATTCTGGAGAAGGAGAAAGTTGTTACCGTGATGCGGTAACGTAATTAACTGCAGAGGCTTGCGCCTGCAGGGAAGAGCGTCCCCACAATCAAAAACCCCTCAAGCGGGGGGAGGGATCTGATAAAGTCTGCTACATCGGCCGCATCCGTCTAAACCTCCGATACACGGTGCCATAAATCAATTTGGCATTTTCGGAGAGGTGGACGGATAAAACCAAATAGCATCTGCCCCGAATCTCAGGCAAGACGTCTCTCAGTCGTCGAGCCGCCATTCGGAGGGGAACACTTGCCTGCACACCCTCCGCGTCATCACAGAACCCATCACCATCGCCGCCGACTATCTCTCATCGTTATTGCCATCTCCTTCCTCATCTCTCCCTTACCTCACCCTGCACCTTTATCTCACCCTGCACCCCAAACCCCGCCATCAAAACCGACCCCAAACCCTAAACCTAACCCAAACACCAAACCCTCACCGCCGGAGCTCCGTCACCGCCGTTCACACTCCCCTCTGCGACCACAGAACACATTCACAGTAAGCTTCCTCTCATCCTCCCTTCTTCCATTCCTTTCTCCTTCCTTTCTTTTCTTCTTTATATATTTTTACTTCTCATTATTCACTGTTTCTTGGTTTGCCGGAATCCGACCGTGCCGGCGACGATCACGACGACCCAACAAGCATCTCTGACCCGTGTGATCCCTTTGTGCATTGTTTGGACTCATTCCGTGTACCGTGCGCGCGTCGCGACTTTTCCCGCCGACGCGTGACGTTCCGTATACCCGCTTCGTGATCTATCGAGGCAAGTAAAACTTGCTACATGCTATTATATTAGTTTATACATATTTAATTTCATGATTAAACCTGTAAATTAAACCTAGGGCTATTAGTTTCCATTTTACATTTCGATGTCCGGTTATATCATTTTAGATTTGCAACTTGAACCCTATCATGTTGCATTATGTTTTACTATACGCAGTACTCACATCCGTGTTTAAATCACATAATAATTATTTACATAGCCCATAGTACCCTTTTAGATAGTTTATAATGTTTCAAACACCTGTTTGCATCCATCTCGTCTAGTATACATATTCTTGCATAAATAGATCACTTGAATGTATAACATTGAAATATTCACAGTCCGCATTTGATAAAGTGTAGTTTAATTAGTATTGGAACTTAAACTTTAACCCTAATCATAACTGTGCATCTATATACCTTAATCTGTACCTGATTGTATTTCACATTACAATGTTCCAGTTTATTGTTCTATTAGTACCCATGCTTGTTTTGTATATCCATGCTTATGTTAGTTCGATTATGAGCACCCACATGACATCTTGTGCACCCTGACATGACTTGTTACACCTACCACTTGACACGACATGGTACCGTGCACCTCTCGACATGACATGATACCTATATACTACCTGGCTTGACCTGCTGTACCATGGCTTTACCTGTTATCTGATCTTGTGTCTGATGCCAACAAACCCGACCTGTTGTCCTTACGGACAGTTCATGTTGTCTATCCAGACAAACCTGTACCTGCATGATCCTGTGCTGGCATTAGCTCTAGATTATTTAATACCTGACTTGAACACATATAATTTGGGGGTATGGGGAAATCAATGATGAAACCTGACTCGTAACTCGACAGTTCGCTATCTTTACTGATTAGTTTTAGAGGCTGGGCCAGCCTTGGGATGATGCTGTTGACATCATCCATCGTTACCCACTATCTTTTAGAGGCTAGGCCAGCCTTGAGATGATGCTGTGGACATCATTCATCATTACCCTTTTCCTTTTAGTGCCTAGCGGCATGTCTCGGTTTCAGCCCGAGAATCTTCACAGTGATCCCGGGCACGCACGGTATACTATTGAGTTACATCGATGATTCATCAAATTGATTTCAAAGACTTGAGAGTAGTTAACCCAATAGACCAGTTTAGATTACTCACTGCACACTACCTTTCACTACCCTGATTTATATTGCTGTTACACATGCTTTATCTTTTATGATCATACTTGCATGTCTTGCTACCCTGTTTATATATTATTGCTTGATGTTATGACGCGCTGACGTCTGGGTTTTGCATGGCCCAGATCGCTTACCTTTGCTGCAATCCGAGCAGGAGTACTTCAGTCAGCAGGCTGAGCAGTGAGGACTCGTTAGTAGTTAGTTCTTTTATTTTCAGTATTTTCATTCCTGATGTGAGCCCGCATTATGGGACATACATTCCAGTTATTTTTGTATTGGACTTTTGCTACCGCATTATTTTTATTCTTAACTCGTTTATTTGGCTTATGGACATGTGTTAGATAGTTTATTATTGTTATCGATATCTCTACAGCCGTAATGTGACTGTGGAAAGATATTTCCTATCCACAGGTAGCATGGTTGGCTATGTCACGTGCCTACCTTAGTGTACTCTGAGAAGCGGGGCGTGACACTCTGTCTCTCTTGTGAATTCATATCGATTTGAAATGAACGTCTCCATGAAGATGAAGCACCACTGTTACCTTGTGAAGATGAACCCAACATTTTTAATTAAAAATATTAGTAACAGAGAAAGAGAGATTATAAAAAATATATGAGAAAAATATATAATCAATAAAAAAAGCCTGATTCTAAATTGCAGAATCAAATTAGTGAAACTGAAGTGATAATTGAGACCGCGGAAATGAAGATTGCGTGATTCCAATTTTAACAGTAAACTTATCAAAAAATAAAGAGAGCGACTGGGAGATTGAAAATTTTGTTGTTGTGGATTGTGAGAAGAATGAGAAGTGTATATACGTATTTATAGAGTTTCTTATTAGGGGTATAGAAACGTATAATTTTGAGTGAGGGTTTTAGATAATTTTACAACTCTCACTTTAACTCAAATTTCCTCCCTTTATTAAAAAACCCACCTCCAAGGCCAAATTCAAATTGAATATGGCCGGGCCGGTCCGAGCCCGCCTGTAACACTTGAGTTTTAGGGTTAGTGTTAATTAAGTGTTAATTTGGGGTTTTCGATAAAAAGCTTACCAAAACGGGATTCTAGTAATTTATCTGGATTTATAGTTATTTTTGTGAAATTTTATCGCAACCACACACACATGTGCACGATACCTAGGGTTTAGACTATGGTTGCCACACTTTTGGGCTTGTAGGTTAGCTATGTTTAATTTGACCATGGTGGGTTAGGTCCTTAGTTAAGTTAATAGGGTTGTTTAGAGCTAATTAGCTTAGTTAGAGATGGTTGGCTTTGACCATGGGGTTTTAGGGGGTTTAAGGTTGACTTGAGAGAGAGAGAGATGGGGTGTGATGGGTCATGATGGTTTACGGATTTGTCTCCTCTCTCACTTCAAGCTTGGCAATTCTTCTCACACTCAATCCCTCTCTCACTCACACATCAGCTCAGCCCAAATTTTGCATCGATTCAGCCCCAAGCCATCACTTTGTGCTGCTACAGCAGTTGATGATATCCAGCAGCCTATTCCAGCCTTCTCTTCACTCTAACTGCTGCAACAGCAGCTGTTTCAGCTCCCAAAACAGCCCATCAGCTCCAATCATCATCATTACAAGCAGCCCCAACCTTAAAACCCTCTCTCACACTCAAACCAGCAACACAAACACCACAAAAACATCAGTTCCAGCCACTTTTTCTGCTTCAAAAACACCAGAAAACAGCATCAGCACATCAGCCTTCAGCCATTTGTTTTTTTTCACCACTTCAGCCTTTAACTTCTGCAGCAGCAGCAACAGCTGCTTCAGCCCCTCAACCCCATACCACACACACACCACCTCATACCACACCACACACCACCTCATACCACACCACACCACCACCCCATACCACTCACACACCACCTCATACCAGCAACAGCAACAGCAACAGCAACAGCAACAACAGTTCTGGTGAAGTTCAGATCATTCCAACCACGTTTTGATGCACCTACCTTCTTCTTCTTCTCCTTCTCCTTGGTTGCAAGGGTCCTAGGGGGGTATAACTCTTAAACTTTTCCCATATTGTGTAGATTAGGTGCTTGATTAGCTAGTTTTTGTGATAAATAGAAATCTATTGCTAGAATAGTGTAGTAATGCTAGATTTAGCCATTTTAGAGTGCTTATAGCTTTATGAACCTTTTTTGGTGTTAACTAATCTGTTCAAGCCTAGTTGAGACTCTAAAATTATATGATTAGCCGTAAATTACTAAAGTCTTGATAATCTAGTTTAATTGGTGTCCATATCATGCTTAATAGTGATTTTGGGTGTTTTAAGAGGATTTTGGGCAAGGTGAGAGTTGAGTTAGCTAGAATAACCCTCTTAGGTGCTAGTGAGGCCAGCCAACCAGAGAAATTCCCCAGACTCCATGTAAACACCCGATTTACCCGACTTGGCGTAAATTAGCAGTTTTAGCAACTTTTAGCCTTTCTGAAATCTGCTTTTGACCCGATCCACTCAGGTAAAAATTGAGAAGACTGTGGTATAGTGAGACTAGCAGAGACACACACACAAAGCACGGGGACCCACCTCACATTTGAGGCCGCCGATTTATTCGATCTGGCCGCAATTTGCGGCCAGAATAGGGGGTGGGGTGTTGGGATTTCGGGTGTGGGGCTCTGCTGAGTAGCTTGGTCTCTTGGCATCTGTAACTTTTTAAGTTTGGTCCAGAGGCAAAATCTGGAGCTAGTTGTGTGTTTCCGATGTTTTAAGTCTTGGGCGACACGCGCGTGATACACGTGGTTCTGTGGCGCGCTGCGCGACACAGCGTGTCAGCTTAGGTTCTGGTGAGTTCTTGCGCGTCGCGTCGTGTCGTATGCACACGCGTTTAGTTTCACGCACGCGTTCCTTTTATCGATATATCGCGTTTTGCAGGATTTTTCCTTATATGGTGACTTTTGTGAATTCTAGGTTCGCCGGTAGGGACTTCGAGCGCAGCAGAGAAAGGCAAGCAGGTGGTCGGACACACTTAGCACCGGATCACGGGTGAGTAGATTTAACATCTACGGGGGACGATCGTTTGGATGGCGCGAGTCGCCCGTTAGATTTAACAAACTTATAGTTGGTAATCTTGATAGTACATGTGGTATTAGAATGATGATGATAAAACTAGCATAATATTACCGTAGTCATATCTACATGTCATACCCTTATACGCAAATCTATTGTAGGACACCTGCACCATTACCAGGTTTATATGCAGCACGAGCACTATTCATATGGACACACACACCCTGGTAATTGCCATGCCACAACACTAGATGACTATAAATCTGAACATGTTAATTACCTAAGAATGTGATATTGAAATAAATGTTTAAAATGAGGCCATAAGAGTTATAATACCTGTGCATATGTATTAGCATACCATCTGCTCATGCTTAGTGTAAATCATGCATTTCAAGTTGATACCATATGCATCCATAATCATAGACATATGCATTTTGATGATTTCATGGGATTTATGATATTTCTGGATTTTGGAAGAAAGCCGCAAGATTTCAAAACTGATAACTGTTTAAAAAGATAAAAGGTTGCGGTTTCCTAATGATGTAAAGTGTCGTCCACCATGAGTTTGCTGTGGTTTTCGAGATCCGTGTCGAGGAGTGGAGGAACCGTCACGGATGCATGGTGGGCCCGGTACGGTACCCCGGGGCAAGAAGATCGCAGGAGATGGCGATGAGCCTGGCTGGGGACGGATTACCTACCGGTGACTTCATTTGGCACGGCGGATTTCCAGAGGATACCGACCGTGGCCGCTGGATTGGGACATGGATTTTGATGTGGATCGGCCGGATGGCTGAGACCAGAGATACTGGACATGGATATATGAGATTTAGACAGTTTTGAGGTGTCGTTGCTGGACACGGTTTTTACCGATTTCTTTGACATTATGCTGATGTTTAAAAAGGGAAAGTTTCAAATCAAAAGAAAGAATAATTCTCATACGTACTTGTTAGTGCTATCATATGACATACATAATCGTATTACATCCATGTGACATATACAGGTACTTGCTTGCATACCGTTGATGCATACATACTTGCTAGAACTTGTAACCATATCTGCTTTAGGGATGTCAAGACACTTGTGTGCATGCATACGATAGCCTTAGTAGATGTTATTTATTACTCACGAGCTGGCAACTCACCCCCGTTGTGCCACAGCTTTCCTGCAGGTCCACTCCGTCAGCACTGTAGCGGCGGATACTTTTGCTTCTTTTGCACTTTTTGTCTGGACTCGAGGCTTTTGCTCATAGGTGGGTTATTATCAGTTTGTACCACCTTATATATTTGTTGTATACAGAACACCTTATCTACTGCTACTATCATTTCAGTTGTACCTGTTTTATTTGGATTACTGTATATTGACCTAAAGGTGAGATTGTGAGACTTGGGGATTTACTAGTGATATATCTGGGTCGAACTCACTTGAGTCGACATGCTATGTCTTATGCACTGTTATTCCTTTATATATATCTGCTTGCACCATTGGGGATGATTTTACTTGTGAGATTCTGCTGGAATTTTGGAAAAAAAAAGGAAAGTTATTTTAAAAAGGCAATTTGATTTGGTAATAAAGTTAATGCTTAAATAATTTGGTTTTCCCTCACTCTAAGGATCTTATTTGGGTTTTGTTTTATGGGCTTCGGCTTGCTTATTTTACGGACGCCTTAAGACGTTTCGTAATCTAAGTGCCGGTCGCGTTCCGTACCTTGCGGGTCGTGACACCGCCAGTCCACGTGGCGCTCGGGCCGGCCCGGCACGTTAGACTGTTTAGATATTACAGGTAACTGTTTGGAAATGACCTGAAAAATGTGATTGCTTAGATATTACAGGTAACAAGGGTTTTTTTTGTGATTGGGCCCAGTTTTTTTTAACAAGGGTGAAAAACCCAGGGTTTTTTACACAAGTTTGAAACGGGCCAGAGACTTTTTGACAATTTACCCTTACAATAATGACGTCGTATTTCATTACGTAATCAATTTCATACTGTAATCGGTCCTCTCTCTCTCTCTCTCTCTCTCTCTCGTCAACGACTCGATCGAAAAACCCTAAACTCGATAGCTCTCAAGATCTCGTATTTGGACTTCGAATGAATCGCGCTGCAGCATTTCAAGGAGATCTACGAATCGCAAGGAGATGGAGGTATTCTACAAATTCTCGTTCATTTCTCGTTGATTTGAATATCGCAATCTAATGTTAGTGACATCGTTTTTATCTAATTGATTGACCGTTAAATTGGGGTTGAAATCTTGTGAATTGAGTGGATGCCGATGGGGGATCTAAATTTTATTTTATTTGTAAATTGAATGAGCTAAAGTACTAATACTGAAATGGCTGCGATATATGATGAGTTTTGTTAGGAGCATTGAGTGGTCGCTAAATGGAGGTTCTAGTAGTTTGAATTGGTTGCTACCTAGTTATCGATAGGCGCATAATGATGTCGCGTAAGTTATTGTATCAAAAGGTGCCAAATTGATATTTATCATGAGTTAGATGACTATTAATGGTTTGTTTGGTTGCAATTGAATTGGTGCAGAAGAAAGGACAAGGTACACAAATAAAGTATAAAATCAGAAAAAAATAGATTTCCCTGTGTCAGCGATCGCGAACGGTGAGGCCGTCGACAAAAAATAAATCTGTAGAACGAAATCTTGAATGATATGAGCAAACCTTCTCAGTTAGATGTCATATGAGTGATAGGAGATTAAGATAGAAAGCGAGAAGATTAGATAGATTAAGAAATTAGAAAGTTCTCTAAAAGAAAGAACAGAAAGACTTGAAGAGTAAATCAAAGCTATATTTCTTATGTTAAATTAATCTTCGGATTCAAGTAGAGAAAGGGGGAAAATTCTTAGGACCTCACTTTTGCAAAATTGGATCCCTAAGTGTGAGGTAATAATGTGTATCTAGATACAAGCAATTCTTAACCCCTTACATGTAGATCCATAAGGATACTCTAGCTCTTTCTTTAAATGTGTATACATGTGCCTTCCCTCTAAAATTGTGCCACTACCCTAAATACAGTTCCATTTCTACCGTGGATTCGACACAAGGCCAATTGATCATCCATTAGGTCATATACAGTTCTTATGTACAATTCTAGGTGAATCAATTAGATAAATCATAAATACCAAAGCATAAATTGTGAGATATTCTTACTCCACCACTATGATATTCGTAGAAACTTAACATCATGCCAAGCTACAAAAAAAGTTCTTGTGTATGAAATTAGTCCATCGCTTCATATGCAAATTAGACGTGTTATTAATTTTCTCCTGTTTATTCACGTCAATTTCTTGTTTGATGCATATGTTGTCTTGTCTTTAATAGAAGAGCCTTCTTCAGACCCTAGTAACATGGAGGTTGATTACCTTGTTTTGCTTGAAATTCGCAGGACATTTGATTTCATATGAAATCATCAGGAAGATTGACCCATCTGGTGATGTATGGATATAATTGGCTATTCTTCACAATGCAGTTAGTGTCTATCGGTAGTCATTCGGATGATGTCTCAGAAAGCGAGCCTATTCTTTCTCAACCAACCAATGTGGAAAGTTCCAACGATCCTCTATCTTTATATGAAATCAGACCAGTCAGTGATGATGATGACTGTCAAAACATTGATGCTGATGAACACTGCAATCTAGTGAATGCAGAACAACTACAGTGCCGGATTTGCCTTGACAGTGAAGGTTATTTCTTATAATAATTGGTATATTATTTTCCAGCTATGATTTATTTATGAGGAAGTTTATATCAGCAGGTACACACTAACAGAAATTATCTAAATGTAGGCGAGGATTTAATCGCACCCTGCTACTGTAAGGGAACACAGAAATATGTACATCGGTCCTGCCTTGATAATTGGAGATCAACCAAGGCATTTTCTTTTCTTTTATCTTTCATCATTTGGAGAGGCCGGTATTATAGCTGAATAGGGCCTCATATTCTCTGAGGCCATGATATTTTAATTTAGCATTTATGCAGAGATACATAATTTCTACATGCATAAATCTTCGTGTGCTTCTACTTTCTGTTGTTATTATGGTGCAATCCTAACATTCAATTGTTTTTCCCTTTTCAGGAAGGTTTCGCCTTTTCACATTGTACAGAGTGCAGGGCTGTGTTTCTCTTGCGTGCAAATGTGCCACCAGATCGCTGGTGGTTGAGACTGAAGTTTCAGCTTCTTGTTGTTAGGGACCATGTGCTCATATTTATTATTGTGCAACTGGTGAGAGATTCTCTACCAACATCCTAACATTGTATTTTCTTAAAAACCCCTGAATTGATAAATATGTTGGCCCCAATTTCATTATATTGTATTCTGCTAAAATTCATGTGGTGCATCTGGTATACTGCTCAGTATTTGAGAAGCCAAGAACGTACAGAACATCATAATGTGATTTGGATCATAAAGTCAGAATAATCAACCTTCTAATTTTCACATGACTGACATCTGTATTGAAAAGATATATAGCAATTTATTTTTTCAATCAACCTATTACAGAACTAATAGCAACATGATGTGAATGAACAGAATGCTTATTCGATTTTGTTAAATGACCAAGCAAAGACTTGTAATGATCTTGACTGCACATTTCTAATTTACAAATCTTTCTTATATCCAACAAAAATTGTACCATGCATGCCCCAATTGAGCCTAATGTGGTAGTCAGTAGCTGTAAGCAAAACTGCCACAAATCCTTACAATATTCCTTAATATATCATTTATATGCCATCTCATGGCTCCTCTTTAACCATGTTAGAGTCTGGTATCACCATCTTTGACTAGTCGGTGCATCCATTTCCTTATTTCTTTATGTCCTATGGGGCTTGGAAACTAAAAGCTAAGCAATATGTCCTGATGATTGAAGCAGAGACTGGAAGGTAGAAAGAGCAGCAATGATTGTCAGGGATATTCTTAGTGAGGGGGGAAGGGTGCTTTTCTATTGACATAAGAAAGTAACAATTATTAAGCCAAAATTGTTTTTAACCTAATCTTAAAATGCACATCTTATAGTCTCGGGTACATACTGCCTATGTCTATTGAGAATGTGGTTAACATAGTCCCACATTGAAAAAACCATAGGATGCATATATGTGTATAAAATATAAGATGTGATAAACCTCCATAAGGCTTGAGTCTTTTGGATGGAGTCCCACTATGTTAAAAGCCCATATGCATCCATATGTGGGCCCATGTGTTGGGGCCCAAACCGAGTTTTACATGGTATTAGATCTCGGGTGTTTGTTTGCCCATGATGCACAAGGAGTTTGAGTTCTCATTGCACGTGAAGTCTCTGTTGCACATGAGAGTACGTCCACATTGCACGTGAGGGGGAGTGTTGAGAATGTGGTTAGCATAGCCTCACTTTGGAAAAACCATAGGATGCATATGAGTATAAAATATAAGATGAGATAAATCTCTATAAGACTCGAGTATTTTGGATGGAGTCTCACTATGTTAAAAGCCCATGTGCATCCATGTGTGGGCCCATATGTTGTGGGACCAGACCGAGTTTTCATCACTTTTAAGGATGCCATATTAGCATTTTCGATGAAACTATTCATACCCCCTTCCTCCCCTCCCCTCCCCCATGTCTCAGCGTGTGCGTGCACGCTCGTGCTTGCGTGTGTGTGCGCGCCCGCCCGCCCGTTGTACCTGATAGGCTGATGCTACGTTGTGCTGTATAACTTTATTTGATGTGCATCTGGTGGCTTTGCATCTTACTAGTTTAGAATCATATTATATTCTTGAACACACTTATTTATCTTTGCATCTCCTTCATTGAAATTATTTTTGAACAGGTGGTTGTTATCCTGGGTATGTTACTCTACAGATTTTATGGCGAGGAACTGCGAGAAATGTTTGGTTATGAACAACACCCTTATGGATTCTATTCGATGGCCAGTAAGCTCTTTTTGTCAAACGCTAATTCTTCACATATATTTGACCTCGCAAGTTCTTTTGATGTTATTATTTCATCTATGGAACAAATCTATTGATGCATAATCGGAAGAGGTGCCCTTTATACTGAAGAGTGTTTTTCGTCACCCCATTGAGATGGAAATTCGCGTGCTTGTCAGGCATGTATAGATTCCTCCTACCTGGGATAGACATGCGTTTATTAATTGTGAGGATCCAAATCTCCGCAGCCGCGGACTAAGTTGTCGTTAATTACCCCTCGCTTTTGAAGTGAAAGAACTTCCGATTGACGGGTCAAACCGGTCATGCGAACTCAATATGAGGTGTTGGTGTTTGAAAGTAGTGCAGAAGAATGTGTTCATTTCATTTTCATTTTGTTTTTTATTCTATTTATGACAAAAGATTTTTTTTATTTCAAAGAAATATTTTTTAAATTATTTTTATGAACAAGTGTGGAGGTGAAGCGCAAGCGCGGTGCGTGGCCCGGAGTTGCGTGGACCGGATTTGGAGTTAAACTCCTTTGATTTTATTTTGGAGTTGAACTCTTAAAAGAATTTTAGTGGAGTTAAACTCCCCAAAAAAATTTAAATGGAGTTGAACTCCAAAAGATTTTAAAATATGGAGAGTTAAACTCCCAAAAGAATTTTAAATGGAGTCGAACTTCCAGAGTAATTTTGGTAGAGTTAACCTCCAAAAGATTTCTCCCTTTCTCTTTTGAGAAGAAACCTAAATAAGTTCTCTTGAAATTCCAAGATTTGGATCTTGGGTGATAAAAGAGATCTTTTTTCTTGATGGAGTTATGGGAGGTGGCTTTCCCTTCTCCTTCTCTCAAATTGGATCTTAAGGATAAAGAAGAAGATAATAAAAATCCTTCCTTTTTGGATTTGACGTGAGGGTTAAACTCTCCTTCAATGGGTTTATAGTGAAACTTTATTTAGTTTTGAGAAAAAGAGAGGTAAGCTCTTAATTTAATTGGAAATGAAGAGGAAGAACTTGGGAGGGAGGAGATGGAGGCACAAATCCTAATATTTTTTTAAGGGAATCAATTATGTTTCATTTCATCATAATGTTATCTTATATAGGCTTATAAATTTACACATAGCCCCTTAGGTTTTACAAAATGGTATTTTACCCATCTCATGCCTCATGTGTTTATTTTTTTGCACATAAGCTATGAGCTTTACAAAAATTTGGCTGTTTACCCATTTATTTTACATTTATGCACGAAAATTATATCAAACTTATTTATTACATAATAATTTTCTTGGCATTGGGGAGGCCGGTCTCTACATGTTCGGGCTTGACTTGGGCATGAGCCTACTTGACCTGGGCTTGGGCCCACTTGCTTGGACTTGGGTTCCGGTTTGGGCCCATTTGACTTGGGCCTGGGTCCATTTTTTGGGTCTTGACTTTGACTTGTTAACCTCAACCGTGGAGTGTAATTTTTGACCCCAACAAAGTGCCCCCATCAATGAATGCACACTGCGTACATGGGCCGTGTGCATGAAATTGATGGATCTTTCGTGAAAAGCTTAATTCCAAGACGCGAAGCATAATTCCAGGGGTGGAGCATAGTTCCATGAAGCGGAGCATAGTTCATGAATGGAGCATAATTCCGGGAGCGGAGCATGATTCCGGGATGCGAAGCATAATTCTAACATAGGACATGTGTATTCTAAGACGAAACATAATTACGATACAGGGTTCCTGGACGAAGCATAATTTCAATACGGGATAGGTATATCCTGAGACGAAGTGTAATTCCGGCACAGGGTTTCGGGACAAAGCATAATTCTGACACGGGAAAGATATATCCTGAGACGAAGCGTAATTCTGGCGCAAGGTAGATATTCCAAACGAAATATAGTTCCGATGCAGAGATTGATTCCAATGTGAAGGATAATTCCGACAGGGAAGGTAGATATTCCGAGGCGAAGTATGATTCCGACACGAGGCACATTCTAAGATGAAGTATGATTCCGACACACAGGTTATTGGTTGACTTGATTCCGAGACGGGGTTTGATTCCGACGGAAAGGTCGTTGGTTGACTTGATTCCGCGATGGAGTTCAACTCTGATAGGTAGGTCGTTAATTGACTTGTTGATTTGATTTGATTTGGGAGTTTCTTATCCGTCCAGCGGGGCTTTTGAGCCTAGGGCTTGGAATTTGGGTTTTTGTTTGGCGTTAGTATCGCTACACTGGAATATGGTACCATGAGCGAATTATCATTTGCCATGAAGAATTTGAGATTTGTGTTGGCATCGATATCACTACACTGAAATATGGTATCAGGAGCGAATCATCATTTGTCATGAAAGGATTTGAGGATTTTGGTTTTGATTTGGCATCAGCATAGTTACACTAGAATATAGTACCTGGAGCGAATCATCATTTACTATTTGGGGATTTTGGGTTTGGTTTTGGTTTGGTATCAACATCGCTACACTAGAATATGGTACCAAGAGCGATTCATCATTTTCCATGAGAGGAGTTGGGGTTTTTGGTTTTGGTTTGGATCGCTACACTGGAATATGGTGTCAAGAGCGAATCGTCATTTGCTTTTGCCCATTGGATAGCGATGGCTTAGGAGACGGGTTTAGATCCCGTCACCTAAGACTTTTCAATTTTATGAGCCGTAAGGGTCTCATAAAAGCATTTTCTCTCTACGAGTCGAAAGGATCTCGTAGGTGTATTTTCTTCTTAGGAGTCGTGAGGACCCCCAGTGTGTTTTTTCTTTATGAGTCGTAAGGATCCCACGAAGGTGTTTTCTTATGAGGTGAGAGGATCTCGTAAGCTTTATTCTCTCCATGTATCGTAAGGACACATGAGTGGGTCTTCCCAAATGGAGTATAATTCCAAGGGCGGAGACCGGCCGCAGAGCTGGTGATTGCGGTGGGGCATGGATGTGATTTAGTTTGTGTGTGTCTATGGATTGTATACGGTGGTCGGTTTTGGGACCGGCCGTAGAGCTGGGAGAATTTGTAGAATTTGTGGAATTTGGTTGGGATGGGGATTATTTGAGCCCGTGGATTGTATACGGTGTTCAGTTTGGGGACCGACTGTAGGGCTGAAAGAATTTGGGGAATTTGGATCTTGGTTTCTTGGTCGGCGTCTGCATCGCTACACTAGGGTCGTGCAAGGAGTGATTCATCATTCGCAGTTGGGGCATTTGGGGATTTGAAACTTTGTTGGTGTCTGTATCGCTAATACTGAAGTATGGTTTCAAGAGCAACTCATCATTCGTCTTTGGAGGGGTTTGAAATATTTATTTATATACATTTTTTACCGCAGTTGCTCCATCATTTTAGGTTTTCTTATCGTGAAGGTCGCGATTGCCCTATCATTTTGGCTATTTATTCGCGGTTGCCCCATCATTTCAACTGTATTTTCATTTTTTTTTACTTGCTGATTTTTATTGCGAGTTGTCCCATCATTTCGGCATTTTGTTTATTTGTTTATACATTTTTTCACTCCCAGTTTAACGACGTAGGGGTCGACTGTTCCTAGTTTAACGACGTAGAGGTCATTTGTGTTTGTTTATCCGAACTTCTCGAACTTTGATCTTGACGGAGCTGAGTTGATGACCGTAACTCTGTGGCTTGCCAGTACATCCGAGAACGGTAAGGTTTTCTCAACCTTGTATTGGTTCTCCACCCAATTTTTGAAAACACAGCGGTCTTCGATGGTATGACTCATCATTTTATGATATGGATAGTACATGGGATTTCCAGTTATGTTCATTTCATGTGGTTTTTTTGGAATAGGCAGTTGCAGATCGTTGTTCAAGGCGTCCTTGAATATTTTGCAGACTTCGTCCTTCTTAAAGGAGTATACTTTCTTTCTTCTCTTCATTAGAGTTGGTGTCTTTTCTTATGCCGGTTCTCGAGGCCGATCGGTCTTTGGTTCGCCCGCTCTCCGCTTATCCAGTTCAGTGTACGTATCGGAGGGACTGGAGGATGACTGTGGTCGTTTTTCGCAAAGGTGTTCCGCTCTTGGGCTGGAGAGAGTATTGGTTGGCTGTTTTCGGATATCAATCCCTGACTCGTGAACCAAATTTTGATTTTGCTGTAATTGCAATCGGGCGACTTGGGTCGTGAGAACTGCCACGACGGTTGCCAGCTCGTTGACTTTGGAACGGACCTTGGTCAACTTCTCGTTCCTGTCCTGAAGCTAACTTTGAAGCCATTGGAATAATACTTGTTCTATAGTTCCGGATATGATAACCGGGCCATCCTTACTGGTTGAGCTCGGTTTTGCAGGAACCACAGGCTCTTTTTGCTTAATGGCCTGAGCGGGCTCTTCATCATCTGGACCGAGCAGGTGTTGGGTAGTAACAACCACGTCATTGCCATGACTATGAGGCGCATGAGGACTTGTTCCTCTGGGCTTTACCATGTAGATCGTATGGATTGTGTACCTGTCTACTTATCGTTGGGCTTTTGGCTTGTTGTTTTGGTCCGCTCCTTTTAGAGAAAGGCAGACGACTGAGAGTAGCAGGTTCCTGAAGGGCTTCGGTCTCTGTTTGTATGAAATTGGCGGTCGCAACTTGATTGTTTGCTAACACGCTTTTAGACGGTTCTATCTCTTTGTATTGAATTGCTTTTCAACCAAATCTTTAAAGATAGAACAGTCCTCAATGGCATGACATATCACTCTGTGATAAGGGTAATTTTTGGGGTCGGTCATATTCGCTTCTTACGGCCTCTTTGATTTTGGCAATTGTAAACTGTTTCTTAGGACGTCCTTGAATATCCTGTGGACTGTCCTTTCTGAAGGAATAAACCTTTCCAGTTTCTCTTTCAGGAGCGATTCTCCTCCCCCTCCTAACTCTGGCTTCCGAGGCTGGTTGACATTGGGCCCGCTTGTCCCTCGCCTATTTCAGTCAGCATAAGTGTTAAAAGATCCAGTATCGTCGGAATTTCCGCCTTTGCGATTATCGTCCTTTCGATTCCTTCGAAATTTATTGTTATTTTGGGAATCTGAGGCAGATTCCTGTGTTGAGCGCTCCAACGTTTGAGCTTTCCTGGTCAGCTCGTGGAATGTCTTGAGATCCACGGTGCATAGAAAAGGATTCATTCAGGTGCCGAGATTTCCGATGAGGAGATTGACGGATTGGTCTTGTTCCAACGGTGGTTCACATTTGACGGAGAGATTGCGCCATCGGATTATAAAATTCGTACCGTTTTCGTTGTTCTTTGGCTTGGTCCTTACGAGATTGGCAATGACAATCTTATCGCTAACACTCATGAACCTTTGCCGAAACAAAGATTCCATTTGGATGAAAGTAGTAACGGAGCCATCCGGTATGCTCACGTACCAATCGAAAACGACATCGGTTAAACTATTAACGAATTGGCGGAGGAGAAGCGCCTCATTGCCTCCAGTATTCCCGCATAAGGCTTTAATGTGGACGATGTGCTGCTTCACATTTCCCATCCCATTGAATCTTCTAAAATTTGGGGATGACATAGCCACTAGAAAACTTTACCAGATCATACCGAGCAGGATATGGTCTCCCACTAACGCCGACATCTTTTCGCGTTTCGACTTAGGTTGCAAATGTTTTGACTTTGTTGGCGACCAAATTCATGATTTGATGTTGTATTAGCGGGTTGTTGTCATCAGTAGTCAAGACATTTCCTGAGATAGGATGCGGTCGACTTTCATACGGTTCGCTTGCTTTTGGACTTTGGAGGACAGACGTCGGCTGCTTTGGGGCATCGCTTCCCAATTCATGAGTGGAGCTATGTACTTGATTGGGTTGCCCCTGAGCGACTTTAGCAGTGAGCTGTAATATGACATTTGTCAAGTCGTCATTCTTGAAGTAGAGTTTGGCCATCTCCTGATCTTTACTTTTGAGCTACTTCCGAAGTTCTTGAAGCAATTGTTCGGCAGTCTTAGATGAAAATCGGCGCCTCATCGCTCTCCGAGCTTGACTCTACGTGATTTGAAAGATCTGTTTGCTTATCAGCCTCATCAAAAGGGTTTTCATTATCTTCTGGAGGATGCTGATCTTGCGAAGAGGCAGCCACGTTCAAACCAGATTGGGCTTGGAATGTGGTGTCCCAGTTTTTGCTCTTGCTGTGCGTGCCTGCCATATAGACAGTGTGAACCACATTTCCATCCATCTCTTTATCTTTGGCTGCTGATTTTTCGGATCGTTGTCGTGACCCTTCCTCTTCAGAAAATGACAAACGACTGAAGACGGTTGGCCTGGATGGGTCCATGGGTGGCGCCGGTGCCCTATTTCTGGATTTTTCCCGTTGCTTTTGCGCGGAATAAGGCGCTTGGTAGCCTTTTGAAGAGATGGTGTCATGCATTTTGTTTCGGGGCTTGGATATATCCTTTCGCAGCACTGTTTGAATAGCTCTTTCTTATTCTTGCCGTCATGGCATTTCTCTGAATCCACTTCAAGGGTTCGAAAGAATTGTTGACTTTCACGGCTGACACAACTGTGGTCGCAACTTTTTGTTGGCATTATATCTGAGCCATTTCTGCCTTAATTTCTCCGCTTTGAGGGCTTGATGGGCATCCGCTTTCCGGGAAATCGCCGTAGGTTGGTTGATGGAGAGTCTCGAGAAGATGTCCGGTCGTGCAATGGTCGAGGGCACCGCTTAAGCTTGGTCGTGACGCCTTATGATTTCTTCTGCTTTTAAGCCTTGCCGTTGGCTGGAGCAACATAGAGCCATTCAAAAATGAATTTGCTATTAATTTGGGTTGCCTTCTCGACCACCACATTTGGCCTTCTGCCCTTTGAGGTTGGTTTGGCCACTTTCTCTGGTAAGGGCTCCGCAATAAGAGCGCTGCCGGCTGGATAGATCATGATTGTACCAAACTGGCGTGGAGGCTTCTCCTATTGCTTCATGAGACTCGCCAGGAGGATCACACGTGCGTTCGTTTTGACCACGTAAGGCACCAGAGTTGCATTAGAGGCAAAGTTCTTCTTAGGAGATGTGGTTTCTAAGTTCGAAATTATGTTGAAAGCTGTTAAGCTGCACAAAAAAGCATGATTTCATACATATATTCATTGAGATCACATGAACGCTTCACCCGAAATATGGAAGAAGAGAAATGTCCCATCAGGCTTGCCAGAATCTGTAGAGTGTTTTTCGTCACCTCATTAAGATGGGAATACGCGCGTTTGTCAGGTATGTACAGATTCCTCTTGCATGGCAGGGGTTTGGTGATTGTGGGTATCCAAATCCCGGCAGCCGCAGACTAAGTTTCTGTTAATTACCCCACTTTTGGAGCGAAAGAATCTCCGATTGACTGGTCAAACTGGTCATGCGAACTCAATATGAGATGTTGGTGTTTGAAAGTAGTGCAGAATGGCGTGTTCATTTCATTTTTATTTTTTTCTTTATTCTATTTATGATAAAAGAATTTTTTATTTCAAAGAAACATTTTTTATGAAGTGTGGAGGTGAAGCGAGGGCGGACGGGCGTCACGTGCGCTGGCGGGCGGGCGTCACGCACGCGTGGGCGCGGGCCCAGGGTTGCGTGTACCGGATTTGGAATTAAACTTTTTTGATTTTATTTTGGAGTTAATCTCCAAAAAGAATTTTAGTGGAGTGGAGTTAAACCCGAAAAGATTTTCCTCTTTCTCTTTTGAGAAGAAACTCAATAGGGTTCTCCTGAAATTTTAAGATTTGGATTTTAGGAGATGAAAATAGACCCTTTTTCTTTTCTTGGAGTTTTGGGAGGCGACTTTCCATTCTCCTTCCTTTTTGGATTTGATATGAGAGTTAAACTCTTCTTCAATGGGTTTATGGTGAAATTTTATTTAGTTTTGAGAAAAAGAAAACCAAGCTCTTGATTTAATTGGAAATGAAGAGAAAGAACTTGAGAGGGAGGAGATGGAGGCACAAGCCGTAATATTTTTGAAGGGGATCAATCATGTTTCATTTTATCATAATGTTGCCTTATATAGACTTGCAAATTTACAGTCCCCTGAGCTTTACAAAATGCCATTTTACCCATCTCATGCCTCATGTGCTTATTTATTTTTGCACATGAGCCATTGGCTTTACAAAAATTTGGCTTTTTGCCGATTTATTTTACATTTATGCATGAAAATTATATCAAACTTATATATTACATAATTTTCTTCTTAGCATGGGGGAGGCCGACCTCTTCATGTTCGGACTCGACTTGGGTATGAGCCTGCTTGACCTGGGCTTGAGCCCGCTTGCTTGGACTTGGGTTCCGGCTTGGGCCCACTTGACTTGGATTTAGGCTTGGGCCCACTTGATTTGGATTCAGGCTTGGGCCCAGGCCCACTTTTCGGGCTTTGGGTTTGACTTATTGACTGGTTGACCTCGACCATGAGGTGTAATTTTTGACCTCAACATATACACTTCTAGTTTATAGTAATATTGTTCGTGATATTTTCTCATGCCTAGTTAATGAAATAAACTCATGGTTCATGTTTCTTGTTTCCTATCATACGCAACATGAGATGAATGCAGAGTTTGTCTAGGATACACTCAATAGAATTTTAAAAAACAAACCCTATCATCTTTATAGCCATTAGATTCACAATGGGATGTGATGTGAATAAAAGGTTTTGTTCTTTCCAACTAGCATTATTGCTCATACACATTTTAAAGTGGATCTGATGTTTAGAAAGGGGATATGCTTCTAAATCCTTACATATACATATCAGTTAGAATATTGTTTATGCTGCATGCCTTAATATATTAGGTACATTGAAGACCTCTATCAATGTTCACTTATTTCGAAACTTTTGACATTCTCAAATTAAAATCTGTTCTTGTCTGTATATAATGCCATTGTATATGAAATAAGGGAAAAAAGAAGATTTGACGATGTCTAATAAAAAGCAATATATCTGGAATTTTGTCTGTTATATTGTTTCAACCAGTCTTCACAGTGTTGAATAATTTGTTGTTCCTTTCATTAGTTGTTTCAGTTTATTTAATTTATTTCCTTCATCTGAATTGAATTAGTTATATTGCTTGTTGATTTGATTTATTCAGTCTTGGCTATTATACTTGTGGGCTTGCTATATGGATTCTTCATAGCAATAATTTGTGGACAGCGCATCAATGAACGTCATTACCATGTTCTGGCAAAACAAGAACTGACAAAGGTATGTTGCAATTTAAACTATAACTTGAATATATTCATCTTACGAAACTTTGAAAGTCCCCGTAAATTTTTCGAATTTCTTTTTTGAATAGTTGGCCACAATATGGTGCATAGGGTTAAGAAATTTTTTAGAATTGCTTGCGCTATGTTAAACCTATATAATTTATATCCATCTTTTTTCTAATGAGAAAAGGCGAAAACTCCCCAACCCGCTTGTTAAATTATTCCTTTTCAAGCCTGTTGTAGCTAGGGAAATCAATCAAATGACAACTTGTATTTGTGTCCACAGAAAGTTGGTATTCCAAGATTGAATGCAGAACTATATATAATGTTCTCAAATTATCAGTTACTATGATTCAGGAGTATATAGTGGAAAGCCGAGACGATGACAAGAAGTTGCCCGAGCTTGAACCTTGCCATGTCACGGAATTGAGAAATTTGGGGCTCTATTAAGATGTGAATCCATGCTTAAGACCATGTTTTCTGGGTAAAATACCTTTTAAGAATGCCAATAATCTTGTTGATATTGTTGCTCACAATGTTTTTTAAAAAATATTTTCTAACCGAGCCGAAAGAAGCTAAACCGATTTTTATATGGTTTCAGTTGCAATTTATTCAATAGTTGCACTTAAGTCTATTTGTTATCATTGCAGACCCTTTTGGAATTCAACTGAAGGTCCGTCAGTTAGGAGCTTCAGCGAGCTGTGATTGCAATGTAATTCATATCGATTATTCAAATTTACGCAAGCATTTCTGTGCTCGAGTTCTTTTCCTTTACAACATTTGTAATTATGAGACATGTATAAGAGCGGCAAATAAGGAACAAACACAATTCATTGGTCTGTACAATACAATATTCTTTATTCAGAAATTAGAGCTCAAGATTTTGGTATGATCGATAAATATGGAAATCCAACAGGACCCTTTTTTTCCAATCCGCTATCAATTATACAGTCTTTGGGTGCTAATATTCCCAACAAAGCCAACTCTCTTTTGATTAAAGATTCGACTGACTCAATATGCGAGTGCTTGGGGGCACACAGCTGGGCAGTGGTGGATCATCTGCACATCGGTTTTTGGTTCCAGCAAACAAGCCGGCATACCAATCAACTATAGTCTCACAGAGAATGCTTGCGAAAAGCCCTAAAAAACGAAGTACAAGAGCAATAATCAAGAATTACATCCAATGATCTAGTTAACAAAAAACAAGCATGTGGATATTTTAGGAGAAATTTCATCACAGTTAAACAATCATATACTAAAAAGATGCAGATCAGGAACCTACAGTCACTTGTGATAAATACAGATTCATTAAATTTTCATACATCTACCCATGCGTTTTAATTTATTCTCTGCATGGTGTACTTACAATATTACAAACTGTACATGCATGGCTACCCTTTTAATTTGCTTGTTAATAAGCCATCAGAAAAAAAGTCATTTTGGAATCTCAAAGCATGGAAAGCAACAGCAGCTACAATGCTATGTGAAGCAGAAACTCGATCATACAAAGCCTCAGAATGAATGTGATGCGTCCACCATCTTCATCCGATTACAAGTCCTCATTCCTCATCATCGGATTGTGCTGTTGCCTTCTTCGACTTGCTCTTCGTCTGATTACCTGTAACCAACCCAATTCAAATTTGATTAAAATCTTACAAAATCAAGGAAAATATATATATAATCTAATGCAAAGGTAATCAACAATTCTTGAAATTCACACAGATATTAACTGATTGAATCCAATACTAGCCATGGGAAACCTATAAGAACACATAAATCCCAATATTTTCGACAACGCCAAAATGACAAGAAGATTGTGCGTGATGTGCTGTTACTGCCACATCAGATCTCAAAAATCTTGCTCCCCTGAAGCAATTGCCCCCTTTACTACCCATATTTTTTTTTACCAGACTCTTAGCAAACATGTTAGATATAAAAAGAGTTAAACCAAACCACAAGCAGTGGACACGAAATTTAATAATCTTCGCATTTGCACCCTGATGAATAAAATAATCTTCTCGGCATCATTATTTATGCAAAGGTAGAAAGAGACGCAACATAACGATGAACCTTTCTAATATGAGCATAACAAAATAAATACAATCATCCGCAATCATATAGCAAAGCTCTAATACAGGTCAGCTTCATAAACCCTCCCTGCTCTCCAATTTGATATCTTTCTCTACAGCAAGTATCTCTTGTTCTCTGTCAAATCCAAGCTGTGTCAATTACTCATATGTCCACTCAAACACAATTATTAAATGTGCTACGCAGCTTCAGTAAATCTGCAATGCTTCTATCAAAGGCACCAATTTTAACCGTTTCATCCCTAACAATTGCATTTCCCACGGAAATTTCATCTGCAAGTTCCAGATAATTAACTTCTTTCAAATCAGAAGACCAAGACTCAAAGCTCCATTGCAAAACAGTAACAAAAATACTCTAATCCTGATTCTTGTGGATTAGCTGCATGGGGACCTCCTTATTCTCCCACTGAACTCTACTAAGGACCATTTTTTCTATTAATATTGCAGCGCCCGTTGACACGTAATTAAAGAATCTTTCACATATATGATAAATCCTGTCACTCCTAACTTGACCAATGTCGTCCAACCCACTTCAAAACAATTTTCCATAGTACTTTGTCCAAATGATGCTGGGTAGGATGGACTCTATTAAAACTAGACAACCAAGCTATAGCCAATACAACAATGCATCTATTAAAAGTTCAAGCATAAAGTTATCAAATCATGTATCATCTTTCTTGAAATAATGAAAATGATGCAATTAAACACCCCTTCGAATGTGTGATAAATACCATATATTTCATGTGATCACTTAGTGAATATGATACATGATACACTTCAATCTATGTAAAATTATGCTTATCAATGCCCAACCCCTTACAAAGGTGACCTTCAAGTGAATCTCATAAGGTGACTAAAACCAATATATTTTTTGAGCCTGTCCGCAGAAATGAACAGGAGGTACCGTCTCTATTGTAAGGATATCTAAATGATTCCTTTTCCTCGATTCAGTCCAATCAAGGGTCATTTTTTCTATTGAATGAACAAATACAAGATCCTTTTCTTTTCTTGGTTCAGATTAACTTTAGTTCGTAATCCTATCATAGCATCAGGCTTTTATGGGTTAGAGCCAACCTCAGCCTCCTCGTGCACCCATCATGCACAGGGCCGGATCATCTCAAATGGCCCGTCCTATCTTATCTTCTGATTAATGTCACTTTAGCTTCTTAAGTAGTCAGTCATCTCTTATCTAGCTTGTATCAAAATTGCCATTTAAGTGCTCGTTCGTTTCAACATCTCTATTTTAATTCTTCTTTTATTTACATTCTTGTTTGAACACGACTCATGCAAAGCATAATGCGTGAGTGGTCTTATGGATCGTCTAAAAAATTCTGTCTATCCACATGGTTATGGTTATACTATAGGCTAATAAGCACTTGTACTATACTAACCATAGGTCTAATAACAATTGCCTCCTGTCCCCCACTCATTAGTAATAACTCAGTAAAAGAGATAATCCATCTTCAAAATTTCCTAGCAAGACTTTCCAAGCAAAGGTTTCCTTAAAATTGAATCGTTCTCCCGTTTCTTTTGGCAATTTTCTAATGTCAAAAATCATATGTTTGAGATTTATCATGTCAATCTATAGGATCTTTTTATTCTAACACTTCAATCTATAATTTGATTCCAGAAATCCCTTTCATAATATTTAGTATCATCTACAACGAGCATATACCAAGAACTCTCATCTTGATATAGACCTACTAACTACGTCTATAACAGATTCAAATAGGTAAGAATTGAATGCTAAACAAGGACGTAAGCTTATTGTGACAAGATTGGTTTTTCCTCTCTTCAGATGTAAACTTATTGTGACAGAGACATGATTTTCCTCTTATGATGTGAGTATATTGTGACAGGGATTAGCATTTCCTTTCTAAATATTTTCACAATAAATTCTGGTCCATTATACATATCCGGCATCAATGTAACATTGCTTTCTTTTTTTAAACCAATGACGTAATCTCGCTTGGGCCTAATCAAAAGCTTTCTCTAAATCAAATAAACCACATGCTTGTATCATCTTCTTCCTATATCCATCTCTAGATCGATTTCAAGGGAATAGCTTTAATCATAGACTCTCTCACATAATATCAAATAGTATAAAACTATAAATTCATAAATCAATCAATCTTTCTATTAATATTAGCTTAGATGATCTCTACCAAAAAAAATTGAGAGTTAGATTCTATAACAACTTTACAGCTAGTAATATCTCATATGATAGATATTAAATCCTTCAAGCATTATGGTCCTTATAACCTAACAACTTTCATTTCCATACAACTAAAAAAGGAATAAAAGTGGTTGTTTGATAGGTTCTAGGCCTGTGTTTTTGAAAGCGACATAAAGATGACATATTTTCACGATGATTGATGCATATGGTCATTCATATTCCACAAATTGATAACAACCAGATCACCATATGCATCATAATAAACAAATGAATAAATAACCAACGCATAAAACGAACAAATTATGCTAAGTTTCCTAAAAACCAAAAACCTATAACCAAAATTAGCCTGAAATGAGGGCTAGACAGCAGGCCAAATCCAAATTCACAGGCTTCCTACCGATTCAAAAATTAAATCCCCAAAAGAACCAAACTTTTTTCTCCAGAATCAAAACCCTAATAACAAAACACGTCTAAAAATTACCTTCAACAAAGAAAGCAGCCGAAGGCCAGCCCCGCGCGGTCCTAACCGCCATCTTCTCCTCGTCGTTCATCGGATCCAAACACGACGTCTTCAACGACCTCATAAGATCCGCAGCCGCGACAGCGGTCCTCTTGCTCTTGGGCGGGACCCAATAAGACGAACCGGGTACAAACGGGATCCAATCAGGCGCGGATCTTTGAGCGTATATGTTGTGCAACGCGTCCTCGATCTGCCTCGCAACCATCTGAACCTCGGTCTCTCCAGAGGACCCGGATCCGATCTCGATCTCGATCTCGACGTAGGTCGCCTTGCTCGAGCGGCTGGATTTGGCGCGGAAAGGGGTGAGGATCGAAGGCGATAAGGTTCGAATTAGGGTTAGGGTTTGTGGTTTGAGGGTTAGGGTTTGAGTGAGGACGCGAGACATGGAGAATTTCTAGAGAGAGAGAGCGAGCGAGAGAGAAGAAATTAGAAGACGAGGAGGAGAGAGAAAGGTGGGTGGTTATATAGAAGCGGTTGCGGGGGTGGTGGGGCACGTGATAGGTGCGCGTTCGAGAGGGGTCCATGGTTTTGTCTAATCCTGTGGATTAGTATTATTGATCGCTATTTCCCACTTAATTAAAATTTAAAATATAGATTTTGCTGATGCAATTTATATTTTACTTAGGAGCAAAGATTAGCTGCGCACTGTTCCAACACAACATACTTAAAAGCTTGGTGCAGGGTCCACGTACTTAAGTGCATGACCAGTTGAATTTGTGAGTGTTGTATAGTTTACTGTATAGAAATCGGTTCTCCCTAAACTTGGTTAATAAAGCGAACCGATGGTGCATTGATTTGCTCCGCTTCATCACGAAGCGGATAAAATTCATTTCGTGATGATGTACAGAATTTAGCGAGACGATTCGCCTCGCCCACCACGAATTGGGAAAGTGAACGGATTCCCAACCTTTCTGATCGTGCTTTGCCGTAGTTCGTGTCGTCTCGAAAATGTTGCGATTCACCACGAATCGGCAAGACTGGCCGATTCGCCTCGCCTCGTTGACCGATTCATCTCGCACTCGCCGTCCAACGGCCTGTTCGACGAACCGTCTCGTCTCGGGTTCGTTTCGTCCCGTCTTGGAAATCTCATCCAACGGCTTCTAACGGTCAGATCTAGGCGAAACGAGGCGAATTTCGATTCGTCTCGCCTTGTAACGGATAGAAATGGGCAAAAAATCCCAAAAAAAACCCTGAAAACCTATAAATAGCCCCCAAACTCCATTTCTTCTCATTCCAAACTCTCTTCTCTTGGAAAAAAACAAAATTTTTTCACTCTTTAAAAAAAATTAATCTAAATCTCAATACTATTGTGGCAATTTCCATCCCTCTAAAAAATAGAAGCTCCGATCCGATCCTCCGACGGTCTGATTCCGAGTTTTCGAAGCTCCGATCAACCTATTCTTCTCTCTTTCTTGTTTTTTGTTTTTAATTTATTATTTATAATTTTCTACTCTGCCCCGTTTTTTTTAACATTTAGTTACATTATTGAAATGGAGGGTTCATCCGCCTCATCTCGAACAAAAAACGGAAGGATCCACCCGTATATCATGTCATGCCCCGCTTCCTAATAGACAGAAACGGTGACGTGGCAAGCCGCGATGTATTTATTTCGAGAAAGTTATTTCTCAGAATAAATACGCTAAGCGTAAAATAAGCAATATAAAATGACAAGAAATAAACATGAGATTTAGACTTCAACAACTTTATTTACATTCAACTTGAAGTATTTACAATACATAAGTTCAATTGAAAGGAAATACAATACAAGAAGAGAAATGGCTAAACATGTGGCGTATATAAACTGAAAAAGATAGCCAGTCTAGTCCTGAGTCGTGATCTGGTCGTGCTCTTCCTCGGTGGTGTCCACCTCCTTAGTCTCCACAGTATCCGACGAACATTACAAGAACAAAGATGGGTGGAATCCCCGTCAGCGAATTTTCGCTCGGTAAGTCCCCAAGAATTGGATGTGAAATATGAAGTATAATGATAAAGAAAATGTATATTATGAAGTAATGGACTAGGAGATATGTTGTTTAAGCATGCCATTTAATATAAGTATGGCAATTTTATTTAACATGCAATTCTTTATATATTATGGCAAAATAACATGAGCATAGTATGGCCGTGTGGTGTAGTTATAGCGAGCATGAAATAAGTGTCCTAAAAGGTCTTTACATAGGTCAACTTAGGTAACGTAAGTTCAAGGGTGAATGTCAACCAATCTCAAGAGTATTCTTGAACCCAACAGGCTGTAATCCAGGGATAAGGAATTACGGGCCCGAATCAAGTGTTAGTAACGGGAGTTCAACCTAATGTTGAAGTATTCTAAACTCAACAGGCTATAATCCAGGACCAAGGAAACACAGACCCTCATGATAGCTTGCTTGTGTTGGTAGACATGGATTCATGATCTAGGAAGACTCCTGAGATTTCGTTGGATTCACATATGAATTATCCCAACACCCCGTATATTCTATATTACAGTTAAAATTACTATCCTTGCTCGAATCCATGAATACATCAAGTGGCAAGATTGAGTTCATATTAATATCAAGTATTCGTGTCAAGTGTTCATGTATTCATGTCAAGTTGTATTCATAGTTCGAGTCAAGTCAGTTTCAATAGCGACCATTGTGTTCTGGTATTCATGTTAAGCTCATGTCAAATTATGACCAGGGTTTGGTCAAGTCAAGTATACATGTTTGAGTTTGATATTGATTTCGAGTGTTCAAGTTCATAATTAGGTATTCGTGTTTGACCTTGGATTCAAGTTTGAGTTTGGACTCAGACTGAGTCAGATGCTTGTACTGATTTAACTCTTGAATTTTTAGGTTCGGGAGTCATCGGCAACTGCAGTACATGAACGGCAGGATTTGTTTATTTGTCCAAGACAATTGCCATTGATAACACCTTTAAGTTGTCTATCTTAAATAGGCAAGCACTCACTTTCTACGGCTCCCTGGTGTCACGCCCCGCTTCACAGTAGACGAAAACGGTGACGTGGCAGGCCCGCAACGTATTTACTATGAAATAAATACGTTAAGCGTAATTTAGCAATATATATAAATGAACAAGACTGACAAGTAATATAAAATAAACAACAACTTTAATTACATGCAACTTTACATACAATTATTTGAAAAGAAAAGATACAATGAGTAAAGCAGTGCCTAAACAATGGCATACAATATGAAAGTGCAGGTAAACTAGTAGTCAGGCTGAGTGGTGAACTGGTCTAAGTCCTCCTGGCTAGGCTTGATCTCCTGAGAGTCCGGTCCTCCTGACGAACATTCCAAACTGTCACGTCCCGCTTCCCAGAGTGCGCTAAGATCGGCACGTGATAGAGCCAACCATGCTACCTGTGGCTAGGAAATATCCCTCTACAGTCACATTACGGCTGTCTATAAGATATCAAGAACAATAGAAATAAAATAAATTATCTAGTACATGTCCATATGCCAGAATAAACGAGTCAAGAAATAATATGCAGAAGCAATAAATCCAAATAACAATAACATATGGAAAGTACGTCCCAAAATACGGGCTCACATCAGGAATGAAAGTACGAAAATAAAACTAAACATACTAGCTACCAACAGGAACCTCACTGCTCGGCCTGTTGGCTGAAATACTCCTGAATGGCCCGCGACAGAGATAGAGTATCTGGGCCATGCAAAACTCAAACGTCGGTGCGTCATAATATCAATGATAATAAGCAACCAGGATGTAACGAGATATACAGGCATGAATAGTAACAGTAATGAGTGTATAACAAGTAACACGGGTATGTAACAGTGAAGTGTATACGTGCGGGTGAAGTACGGTAAATAATCTAAACTGTGCTACTGGGTTATCTATTCTAAAGTTATTCGAAATCAATTGATGTACTTCTTATGTAACTCAAAGAATATGTCCCGTTACCCCCCGGGACCACGGATCAAGATATGTGAACCAAGAATGGTTCTGTCCCGTTACCCCCCGGGACCACGGATCAAGAAGAATCACGAATGATTTTTTCCCGTTACCCTCCAGAACCACAGATCAAGTAATACCTTTTAAGTTACACTAAGTTCCACCTTTGATTTCCCCATACTCCCAAGGTTATGTGTTCAAGTCAGGTATTGATAAACTGGAGCTAATGCCAACACAGGATCAAGCAGGTACAAGTTTGTCTATGCAGACAACAGGATACGTCTGTCAGGACAACATGTCAGGATTGTTGGCATTAGAAACATGATCAGGTAGCAGTCAAGTAGTGGTGTATTAGGTCATGACATATAGTGCACAGGTATCAAACGGATGCTCATAATAAAACTGTAGCAAGTACGGATGCACGATAAAAGTACGGATGCACAATAAAACACGGATACACAAATATCTATCAGGGATTACATCTACAACTCTATGACTATGTTGGATGCACATTATCAAGCATGGGGTACTAATGTAACAATAATATGAGTTAATGTAATATGGCATGCAACTAGGTATGCAGAATTAATGGTATGGATACACAATAAAACATGGATGTTCAATTAACTATCAGGGGTTATAACTACAGTTCCACGACTATGTAGGATACACATTATCAAGCATGGGGTGTTAGTATAACAGTAATATGAAATAATGTGCCATGGCATGCAACTAGATATATAATTAATGGGATGGATGCACAAATATCGATCAGGGGTTACATTTACAGCTCCAAAACTAAGTGGGATGCACATTATTAAGCATGGGGTGTTACTATAACAATAACATGAATTAATATGATCTGTAGTTGCAGTTACATATATAATAGATGATATGGATGCATACGGGTATCCGAAAACAGTAAAACTTTAATATGGATGTATAATGCAATCAACATTTAATATTTGTATTCATATGGATGCAAGATAAGTATTATAGCATGTAGCAAGATAAACTTGTATGCGACTAGATATTTAAATAACAGTATGGATGCATACGAGTATCGAAAAACTGTAAAATTGTAATATGGATGCATAACTAAACAATATGTAATATTATTATTCGCATGAATGCAAAATATAGTAGTATAGCATGTATCAAGATAAACTTGCTTGAACGGATCTCACGACGGGGTGTAAACGCAGCGTCCGACGTCGGGTAAACGTCGCAACGTACACACGCGCACACGAGAGAGGTCCAGGCAAAGCAAGAAGGTGACCGTGCTGGCTGGGGATGTCCACTGGGTCTCGCGGATCAGCAGCGGCGAGCACGGCTCCGGCGATCACTGGAAAATACGAATCAAGGAAAGAGAAGAAAAGAAAAGAAGAAGAAGAAGAAGAAAGAGAAGAAGAGAAGGGGCTGTGGGTTCTCTTGTGTTGCCTCGGGTCAGAGGAGTTGAAGAGGGGTGACGTCGACGATAGGGTCAAGCTCCGGCGACGTGGGTGTGCAGGCAAGGGTTTAGGCAGTGGGTAATCTTGGGTCGAAGGGGTGTGCAGGGAAAGCTCTGGTTGTTTGGGATGAAGTGATGGTGGTGGTGGTGTCAGGAGTCGGAGGTGATGATGAGGGAAGGGTCGCCGGCGATGGGAGGCCGGCTGTGAGGGTCGCGGGTGATTAGTGATGGCTGCGGTTGTGAGGGAGTGGGGTTGCTGGTGTTGAGGTTTGTTCCCGCAGAAAATTTCTGCGCAGAAGAGTCCAAGGTATCAAATGGAAGCGATACGCTTAAGGAAATGCGAACCAATATCTTCCGGCCTGTATTTTGATAAGTTTCCGAAGAAGGAACTATTAAATTCTGATGGTATTGGAAGAATCTCGAAAAACCCTTCGATTTGATATATTATAGGCCTCATAATTCATCCGGGATCAAAAGTTATGAGGTATCACGTGTCCACACGTGATTGACCTTTAAGAACCCGCTGGAGGAGTTAAAAGATATAATAAAAACTCAGAAAAGACCCAATGGGGCATCACGTGCTCACACGTGACCATGGGTCACGTGCAGACACGTGATGGGCTTTTAAAGCCTCTAAAATAATGAATAGAATTTAATTCTAAAAGTCAGAAAATACCTCAATGAGGTATCACGTGCTTACACGTGACCAATGGTCACGTGTTGACACGTGATGGTTAAAACAACAACATAAACAAGCGGCTGTTAAAGGAACCAATTTGGGGGTCACGTACTCACACGTGACCAAGGGTCACGTGCCAGCACGTGACAGGCTTTGAAAGCCTTACAGTTTAATAGAATTAAAATTCTAAATTTCTCTAAAATCTTTCGAAACAGAATTAAAATTCTAAATTTCTCTAAGTCTTTCCAAATGGAAAAGGATTATGGGGACCGTTGGATTAAAAATCCAATAGTGATTAAAAACCACCAATTTATGGAAAAATCTTAAATAAGGAAAGATCTCCCCAAATCTCACCGAAATAACAAACAGAATATCTTTTGGATTTAAAATCCAACGGTGAATAAAATTCACTGAATGATCTAAAGGCTTATATTAAATACGAAAACAAATCAAATCTTTCATTGAGAGATTTGCTGAACAAATTGATTCTTTTCCTTCTCCTATAAATAGGAGCTAAGAAAAGAAGAGAAGGGACCTTTTTTTTTAGAGAGAAGAACAGAGAGAGGAGAATTTAATTCTCAAGGGAAGAAAAGAAAGGAGAATTTAATTCTCAACAAAGAAAACCCTAGGTGAGAAAAGAAAGGGGATCAAAATTTCAAACAGAGAATTTAATTCTCAAAATCCAAGAGTTTAACTCTTATACAAAAAAAGAACTTAGTTCTTCTTCTAGTTGAAGATCTGCACAAAGCACATCTCCCCATAAGTTGAGAATTTAATTCTCATCGGGTCGAGATCCTGCCATGCAGATCCTAAACTTAGAAGGGGAATTGAGTGTTGAGAATTTAATTCTCCTAAAACAAAACTAGGGTTCAACCCTAATCAAGAATCTAATTCTTTTACATATCTGGGAATTTAATTCCTTTAAAAAGAAATCAGGGTTTTATCCTAAATAAGAATTTAATTCTTTCACAATAGGAATTTAATTCCTCCAAAATTATAATTAGGATTTAACCCTACAGAGAATTCAATTCTTAAAAGATCTCTGTTCATGAAAAGGACTAGGGTCACGTGCCCCCACGTGACCCTTGAAAAGATCCATGAAGAAAAGAAGTTTTGAGGCAATGCCCCACGTGCTCCCACGTGACTCCCAAAACGCAGAAAGAAAAAGCAAAGGAAATGAAAGTTTTGGGCGCTCTCACGTGTTATCACGTGACCCCTCAGCAAATGCTTTAACAATTGGCGCACAGATCCCCATCACGTGCCAACACGTGATGCTCTAAAATAAAAATAAAAGTGTTTAACACTTATTCGCAGATTTGAGGATAAAACAAAAGGAGATCTGGCTCCACATTTAGGGCACCCTCACGTGTCCCCACGTGACCCCTAACAAATCTCTTTAATATCCAATGGATGGATGCCTATCACGTGCCCACACGTGATGACCAGAGAGTCAAAAAGTGTTTAACATTTATTTGCAGAACAAAGTAAAAGGAAATCTGGCCCCATCTTTAGATGCCTCACGTGCTCACACGTGATGGCCTGAAAGCTAAGTGTTTAACACTTATTTGCAGCCTTAAGGGTAAAATAAAGGAGTTTCGGCCCAATCTTAGGCGTCTCACATGACCCCACGTGACCACACCATTTGTAATGTTTAACACTATTTTTAAAGCGCATCACGTGGGAACACGTGATCGTCAAATACCTTGTAGTGTTAACACTATTTCAAAACCAACCTAGCCCAAAATGGCTAAGTTTTTCCAGAGGCAGGATTCCCCTTTGACTGAACTTCAAATATACCTTTGTTTTCCAAACTTGATCATTTCACATGACATTCAAAGTAAACTCCAGAGCCATGATGAATGGTCAGTGCCTAATAAAAGCCAAAATGTTGTCAGAGCCCCCAAACCTCTGTTTAGCACTGCTGCATGATGAGGGGCTGAACCCAGACAAATGTCTAATGGCCCAAAGGGCCAATATTTCAAACATAATTGGACTTAGCCCAAACTGGCCATAAGTCCTCAAAGCATCTTGAACTGAGCACATCTGCTCTTTCAACCAACTCATTGGTTCAAGGGTATATCTCTGAACTCCTCTGATACTTGTCGTTGTAATCCTTCAACGACGTCAGAGAGGCGACGGGTCCCAACGACCACACATGAATACGGACTGCGGGGTCCCTAAACCCATGGACCGAAACGTCCTTAAACTAATATTGGACCGAAACGTCCTTAAACTAATGATGGACCACTACGTCCTTAAACTAATATTGGACCGAAACGTCCTTAAACTAATGATGGACCACTACGTCCTTAAACTGGCGATGGACCGAAATGTCCTTAAACTAAAAATGGACCACCACGTCCCCAAACTGGAATATGAACCACTACGTCCTTAAACTGGCGATGGACCGAAACGTCCTTAAACTAATAATGGACCACCACGTCCCTAAACTGGAATATGGACCACCACGTCCCTAAACTGGCACAATAGAGCCTCCAAATGCTCTTTTGCCAGATCTAAACGGTCCCATTTAAGTTAATCTTAGCCCCAAATACGGCTAACGTATCCTTAAACATTTAAATGGACTATAAAACTTCAAATCGATTTTGGTTCGAGGGTACATCTCTGAACTCCTCTGACACCTATCGTTGTAATCCTTCAACGACGTCAGAGAGGTGATGAGTCCTGACGGCCATATATTAAACGGATCACCACGTTAAGTTGATCTTAGTCTCAAACAGGACTAACGTATCCTTAACGAACGTTTAAGTTGATCTTAGCCTCAATACGGCTAACGTATCCTTAAACTAAAAACACCAAACCCAAATCTAAGTAAATACGGATTTGGACTAATCCACGTCCTACGGGCGACGGCATTACTCAGTCTCCGTATACAATCCACGGGCAACCACAAACAAAACAAACACTCACGACACGAAGTGAAATTCTGGAGAAGGAGAAAGTTGTTACCGCGATGCGGTAGCGTAATTAACTGCAGGGGCTTGCGCCTGCAGGGAAGAGCGTCCCCACAATCAAAAACCCCTCAACCGAGGGGGAATCTGACGAAGTCTGCTACATCGGCCGCATCCGTCTAAACCTCCGGTACACGGTGCCATAAATCAACTTGGCATCTTCGGAGAGGTAGACGGATAAAACCATATAGCATCTGCCCCGGATCTCAGGCTATACGTCCTCACGTCGCGGCCGCCATTTGTAGAGGAACAGATTCTGGCACGCCCGGTGGGACCTTTTCCTCTTTCCACTCCACACTTCGTGTGTCGTCTTCGCGAACCAATCGCGGTTTGTTAACGGTTGCCTTTGGATTTCAAGTTTACTAAGATTTGGTCTCTTGCTTGGTGCAGAAGAGAAATTAAGCATCGATGGCCTCAACTTGTTCGAAGTGCTCCAACTGCAGCTGCAGCTCGCGTCCGGCCTCAACTGGGGGCATAATTTACGGGCCCCAAGCGGCCTCTCTGTTCACCATACCCGTGGAGCAGATTACTCAAGCCACCACGGGGTTGTTTTTCGGAACTATGCTTCCGCCAACAAGCTTCAGCACCCTTGTGCCCGTACAAGAAGCTCCTAAGAAGTCGGTCTTCGATTACTTTCAGCTACTGCGGCCCCTCCCAACGGGTCGCCCAACACCAGTGCCTCGGTCTTCTCCAGATTGGGCCAAAACTCCTGCGGGCCCACAATGAAGCTTGCAGTCCCAGAAAAGGTTATTTCAAAAAGAATAGCCAAACCTGCTCCTGAAATCGTCAAGGCGGCTTCTCCTGCTAAGAGATCGGTCTTTACAAGATCGACCGTCCCAACCCCCACTCCTACTCCTGCTGATCAAAAAACATCAGTCTTCAATAGGCTGACGCCGGCAACAGCTCCATACCTGAACAGGGGGCAAGAAGAGGCTGTTTCTGTCTCTGAACCAATACCGACGACTCGTCGCGCCCGACGACGCCACTGGTGCCGAATAAGGAAGACTGGGGGCAACTCCCCTTCCGGGATAACTCCACCAGCACCAGTGGTGGAAGTTAATGCTGCTGTTCCAACTGGGAACAGCTTTGAGCTACTGAATAGGGTACGCAGGAACTCGCCAACTGCGGTGCTCAAGAGATCTCCTCCACCGGTAGAGACTGCCGTGGAAACAGAAAAGCCGGAGCAGCCTCCTCAATTGCTGTCCTCCAGGATCTACAAGACATGGCGACGAGTCCGAGAATCTGTCATTGATCCTAACTTCTCTCGCCAGCATAAGAAGTCGAAAGGTCGGTAGGAAGAAACTCCCCTGGTCAAGCAACGAAAGGCGACGACCATTTGGGTGCCCAAAGCAACGACCCCCTCAACTTCTACGGCCCATAAAAGAAGAAGGCCGGAGAAAGTGCCGACGCCAATGACGAATATCAAAGGTGGTGAACCTAAATGCCCTAAGTCAGGGGGCATTGTAGTTCATACCGTCTATGTGGCGTCTGGTAAAGAGGACAGTCGCATATCTACGGGTCATCGACCGCTTACACGATCAGTGACCAAAGCGCAGGAGCAGCAGCAGAAGCTCCAAGAGATGATGAACGCTATGGCCGCACTTACAGGGCCAAAAGAAAGCCCTGAAACGTCCTCGGATGAACGCCAAGAGGAAGAAACCGACGCCGAATTCCTTCATCGAATATTGGAGAAGAAGGACAAAGTGGCTGCTGAACAAGCAGCCAACATACAACGTATGGGCCTCCTCTTCCAAGACATGATAGGGATGATGATACAACAAGATCCTCCGGCTGAAGAGCCCCCGATTGTCCTCGGAGACGATAGGGGAGAGACATCAAATCCTCCGCCAGCTCTGTCCACGGCTAAAGAAGATACAATCTCTAAAGCTGATTTGGACGAGTACATAGCCCAACAAATACGGGTTCATCATGCGACTGAAGCAGCTGGCCAGATCGTAAAAACGGGACGGCCATATCCAAGTTGGTACGACCAAATCAAATACCCGCCAGGTTACACAATTCCTAAATTCCATGTCTATAAGGGGACGGGCAATCCTCCCCAGCATGTTGTCCAGTTCAGAGCGCTCTGCGGAAACACCGGCGGTGACGACAAGCTGTTGCTTCGCCAGTTTGTTGGAAGTTTATCAGATACGGCGTTCGAATGGTACTCTGAGCTCCCGAACGACTCTATCAAGACCTTCGCGGAGATGGAGCTGTTGTTTACTCAGCGTTTTGCAAGCGCCAGTGAACGTACCCCGATGACGGCACTGATTAACGCCAGGGTAAAACCAGGCGAGACGTGGGTTTAATATGCTATACGGTGGCGGAACTTATGGTCGAAGTGTGAGCAGCGCATTGAAGAAGCTCTCGCAGTGGGTATGTTTGTGGGAACCCTTGATCTGCAAGCAACCATCTCATAATTTATGATGTTTTTCAAGCTGACTACCTTCCAGGCCTTGATTGACAAGCTAGCGCAAATGGACCAGATGGGCCATAAACCCCCTCTTCCAAAGCCGGACTCCCGAAATGACAAAGGGAAGGGAAAAGCGATTGTTGTCGCTAATGCTCAACAACAACCGAGCGACTCGAAACCGGTTGCTCGTCAAAATAATATGCGTCCATACGTGGGCCTTGAGGAGAGGCTAGGACGCTCTTACTCCTTTCCCCGCGATAAAACGAGGAGGTTATTCGAGCCGGCGTTGCGCAACCGACTCATAAATCTGCCGGATCCAAAACGTCCATTGCAACCAAGTGATGTCAACGAGCCCAACTACTGTCCTTATCATCGAGTACTGGGCCATCCGATCAAAGATTGCTACGTTTTCAAAAATTGGCTTGAAAACCAGTACCGACAGGGCAAATTCACGTTATCGGACAAATAGAAGGTGAATCCCCCGCAGCCCCACACATCTAAGGGGACGAATACGCCGGGGGCAACATGCTCCGTCGTTGAAGAAGCTCCTTGGGAGGTTGTATTATCAACCAAGACAAAGAGGATGCTAAACGATCTTCAGACATGTCCAGTAATTAGGTGGAAGAACACGTTGGAACCGCAGGTCATTGAAAGGATGTTGAAGCCACGTCCAACTCCAAAGACCGATGGTGGTGGCTCAGGCACTCGCAACCGGCCGTCAAAATCTTCGAAAAAGAAGAAGAAGAAATCTAAGAAGCCCGTGAAGCCTGGCGACAAGCGCTCGGACTTGCAAAAGCAAATCGACGCGCTGGAGGAATACAACCAGAAGGCACGGACTCCCATTACATTCCAAGAGTTCCTCAATCACGTCTTTCAAGAGGAAGATGAGGGAGAAAGTTCATCTGATGAGTCTGAAGAACACGTGGCGAGCTGTCATGTGATTTCCCATTCGTTCATGAACGATGATGAGACTTCTTGTACTGAAACGCTGGAGGCAGATACCGAATCAAAAATTCCGGTACCATCAGATGAGATAATTGACACATTCCTTAACGAAGCTCGATTGAAAAGTAAAGCTGATCGAGAACGTGAGGCGATAATATTTGAAAGGGCCAAACGCCAGCGACTTGATGAAAGAGCTGAGGCGATCCCGCTGGAGCAAAACACCTCCACTACCGACAAAAGCCAATTCAAGATGAGGAAAATGTTTGCTAAGGCCATATCAATGGGCATGAAGCTACCATCCTCCGAAGGAAAAATTACTGGTGAAATAGAAATGCACCCCTCCTATTGCTTATATCATCAGAAGGTTTCGCACCCCACTCGAGAGTGTAAAGCTTTCGATAGATGGTGGCAAGGATACGTTGCTCGTCAACAATGCTTTAAGAGGGAAAAGCGCAAAACTCGTCGGGAGCGGAAAAATACGACCGAAGAGCTTAAAAGAACCACCGGCGATTGTCGCATGGTTAGCACCGGCGGGTCACAAGTGCCTATATTCGGGAGCGATTCTGATGAGGAGCTGGAACTTTCCCCTCTCTTTAAAGAGTCCACTTCGGGAAAAGAAGAAGAGCCGAAGATTTGCGAAAATATTCGGCTGCGGAATCGGACGCTGCCTGAAAAGAATCTCGGACCCTCAAACAGAAAAGATAAAGGGAAAGAAAAGGTCTCCGAAGATATCGTCTTAGATGACCAAGTGGTGGAAGAGTTAAGCGCCAAGGACCCGCCGAAGAAAAATAAGGTGGATTACAACGTCTTAGCGCATCTGAGGAAACTACCCTCGCAGCTCAGCATTCTTGACGCCCTTTTGTTATCAAAGGAGGCGAGAGATTCATTGATCAAGGCACTACAAGATCCGGAGCAGTTCCAAGCTTTCCTGGCCGAAGAAAAGATGAAGGATGAACTGGAAGAGGTGCACACGGCCGATGTCACTTTCGGCGATGAAGACCTTCTCCTTGGGACGTGCGAACACAATCGCCCCCTCTATGTCTCAGGATACTGCCATGATATAAAGATAGGCAAAATCCTGATCGATAACGGGTCGTCTGTTAACTTACTCAATGTGCGGGTTTTAAAGGAAATCTGCATGAGCGTTCAATACCTCGCTCGAGACAAGATCACCATCTCCGGATTCGACTCCCAATCGTTAAAGACTCTTGGATCTGTAATACTGACGCTACGCTTCGGACTGCTCGTCACGGACATTAAATTCCACGTCATAGATGCCAGGACATGCTACAACGCTCTGCTCGGCTGACCATGGTTACACGAGTACAACATCATCCCTTCTACACAGCATCAGTGTATGAAATATTTTAGGGATGGTCTCGAGTATACCGTGACGGGAGAACTGAATCCGTTTTCCGTGAATGAAGTTCGCAGATATGAAGATGCCAAATACTTCTTGCCGAATTTTGAAGACACGGAAAGGTGTCGCAAACCGGAGAATAAAACTAACGCTACTATCCCTGTCTTCGGCAGTGATACCGAGGAGGAAGAGGAGATAGTTTATTCGGGTCCTCCCCAATACACCAAGCCGGGACCGTCCGCTCCTACGTTGATCTTTGGTAGTGATTCGGAGGATGAGGTCCATGCTGTATTCTCTGCTCGACCCTTAATACAAGCGTCCGCCGATGAAGAGAAAAGTCTACAAGTTGCTATGGTGCCGCCTAAACACCGTAAGGAACCGGATGCGCTTGATATCTACAATGTAGAAGAGCTGCGAACGTTCTATATCCCTCCCAGGAGAGAAAGCGAAAAAGCAATTCTGTTCTACCGCTCTGAAGAAACCAAAGTGGAAAAAGAAATCTGGCATGGCGCAGATCCTACGCTGGACAGACTTCAACCCATCCGTCTACCCAGATATTATACGGAAGGTTTGAAAAAGCTGCTGAAACGCCAGGGGATATCCTTCAAGCAGATCGTTCGAAAAGCCAAGTTCTACGACAAAGTCTGGAACGTTCCTGGGACTCAACGTAAGCTGCCTAATAGGAGGATGGAGACGATCGGGCTCGGATACATTCGCTCCAAGAAACGAGAGCTGCTCCGCGACTGTTACGTCGTGCACGACTTCAATGAAGAAGCAGATGCGCAACGGGAGGACACTAATCCTGAACCAGTAAAAGTTCCTGATGCAAAAGTGCCCAGTCCGTCGTTTGAAGAACAAATGGACAGGCTTATAAGGGAAGCTGGTCAAAAGGTTCGAGATGATCACAACCGCGAAATGGCCATCTACGATAAAGCCAAAACGCAACGCCTCCTTCAGCAGGCCGTCGAAAATGAAAGTGTCACTCCGTGTCAACCTGTTATGAAGAAGGCTCGACGCAGAAGCAGAAACAAGTCGAAAGGCCAAAAAGGCGCTCAACAGCAACAAAGCGGGGCTAAGAAGCCACGCAAGCGGGAGTCGAGCATTATTGATCTGTCCCTCATGAAGAAAATGGGTCGAGCGTATCCGTTTCCTCAGGACAAGACGAAGAAGATACTTGAGCTTCCTCTAAAACATCAGATGCTTACACTGCCGGAGTCCAAGTACCCCGAACAAGCAGGCTAAGTCTCTGACCTAAACTATTGCTCTTACCATCGAGTAATAGGGCATCTTCTTGAAGATTGCTTCACCTTCAAGAATTAGGTTGAAGATCAGTATCAGCTTGGCAAATTCGCTCTGTCTGACAACTGGAGGGTAGCGCCGCCACAGAAGCATGAACCCAAAGCCGCAAGAACAGAACCAACTCCACATTGGGATTGGAAGCGGATTCGCACTTGTCACATGATAACAATATTAAAAGAAGGGCCCGAGAACATGGACAACCTTCCCCGGTGCTTCGAAAACAGCAATGATGAGGTGATCTCAGAATTTCCGCCAGCTCCGAAAGAACTGGAGGATGGAATACATACCACCGCAGATAACCTCAAGAAAATTGAGTTGGGGACGCTAAACGACCCGCAACCGACATTTGTCAGCGAGCTGCTATCTGAAGAAAGGGTGGCTGCGTTAAAAGACGTTCTTGTAAAGCATAGAGATTGCTTCGCATGGAACTATTCCGAAATGCCGGGACTAGATCCAGAAGTTGTTGTGCACAAATTGGCAATATCCCCAGACGTCAAGCCAGTCAAACAGGCACCAAGAAGAATGCGGCTCAAGCTTGAGATGAGCATCAACGCTGAGGTCAAGAAGTTAATCGACTCTGGTTTTATTTAGGAGGTTCAATATCCTGAATGGATCGCTAACATCGTCCCGCTGATGAAGAAAAATGGGACGGTACGCATATGCGTGGACTTTCGGGATCTCAACAAAGCCTGCCCGAAGGATGATTTCCCGGTGCCAGTCACTGAACTGATGATAGACAATACGTCCACTCATGAGGTTTTCTCCTTCATGGACGGTTCATCAGGGTATAATCAGATAAAGATGCATCCCGAAGACCAGAAGCATACCGCTTTCCGGACCCCTTTGGGAATATTTTGTTATAAGGTAATGCCCTTCGGTCTAAAGAACGCCGGCGCCACCTATCAGAGGGCCATGACGAAGATCTTCGATGACCTTATACATGAAATCATCGAATGTTATATCGACGACCTCGTGGTTAAGAGCAAATCATACGAGGAATATCTCGAGCACCTAAAAACTGTATTTCGACGCCTTCGACAATACAACTTGAAGATGAACCCTCTCAAGTGTGCATTCGGAGTTTCTTCGGGCAAATTCCTGGGATTCATCATCCGACACCGAGGTATCGAGATAGATCCATCCAAGATCAAGGCGATTATGGAAATGCCTCCGCCAAGGACTGTTAAGCAGTTGCGATCTCTCCAAGGGAAGCTCGCATATATACGGCGATTTATAGCCAACCTTTCGGGCAAGTGCCGCCCTTACAGTCACCTGATGAAGAAGGGAACTCCATTCGTCTGCGATCAAAAATGCCAGGGCGCGCTGGACGAGATTAAACAGTACCTGCAGAACCCGCCAGTGCTGGCTGCTCCGGTTAAGGGAAGGCCTCTCATTCTTTACACAATCGCCTTCGAAGATTCTTTAGGCGCATTATGGGCGCAAGAGAATGACCAGGGGAAAGAAAGAGCACTCTACTATTTAAATCGAGTTCTTCTGGGGGCAGAAAGCAACTACTCTCCTATCGAAAAACACTGCCTGGCGTTGATCTTCACGATAACAAAGCTCAGGCACTATGCATTGGCGCATGAAGTTCGTCTCATATCGAAGGTTGACCCCCTTAAATATTTGATGTCGAAGGCCATATTGACAGGTCGACTCGCTAAATGGGCTCTGCTCTTGATGGAGTTCTCGATAACGTATCAACCTCTCAAGGCGGTGAAAGGCCAGGCCATCGCCGACTTCCTGGCTGAGCACCCGATACCCGCCGATTCTCCTCTAAATTGCGATTTTCCAGACGAACATGCGTTTGATGCAATCGACGGTGGTGATACCCGATGGGAGCTCTATTTCGATAAGAGCATCTTCCGTAAAAAAGTGCAAACAAAGTACCCCTATAATCAAATCGGGGGTAGGACTCATCTTTGTAATTCCGCAAGCTGGGATAATGCGTTTCGCTTTCTTCCTAACAGAGCCGAGGACGAACAATGAAGTCGAATACGAAGCTTTGATAGCAGGCCTCGAGATCGCCATTGACATAGGAATTGCAAACCTCCTCATATACGGAGATTCTCAACTGGTCGTTAGTCAAGTAAACGGCGACTACCAAACGTGTAAACCGGAGTTGGTGAAGTACGGTGAAAAGGTGCAACAACTGTTGACCCAAATTCCCTCCTATACTTTGGAAAGCATACCGCGCGCGGAAAATAGCAAAGCAGACGCGTTGGCCAAACTTGCTAAAGAACTGGCTGACGAGAACCTCGATGACGTTAGAATCGTGGTACAAAGCCGTCGGGTGCTTGCCCCAGCAGAAGTACCCCTGGAATCATCCGAGGAAAAGGGAGCGACTAAGTAGATGACCTTACAAATAAAAGAACGAGAAAAGGCTGAGGACTGGAGGGAAGTCTTCATAGACTACTTTAAGTCCCATCGAATGCCCGAAGATGCGTCCACAAGACATCAGCTCATGAAACGGGCTCTGTCTTTCGCCTTCATCAATGATACTCTATACAAGAGGTCGTTTGATTCTCTGTGGCTGAGATGCCTAGGGCCTGACGAAACGGAAAGGGTCGTTCAGGAAGTCCATGACGGACTTTGTGGTTCTTACCAAGCAGGCCCAAAGATGAAGATGAAGATTAAACGGATGGGCTACTACTGGCCCACGATGATTCAAGACTGCCTTGAGTATGCAAAAAAGTGCCACTCATGTCAAATTCATGGGGATTTCATCCATCAGCATCCAAATCCGCTACACCCGACAGTGGCTAGCTGGCTATTCGAAATGTGGGGAACTGACATAGTTGGCCCCATCGAACCAGTATCGTCTAGAGGACATCGCTTCATCCTGGCGACAACCGACTACTTCTCAAAATGGGCAGAGGCAGTACCGTCGAGGGAAGTGAAGACGGAGAATATCCTCCATTTCTTCAAGACGCACGTCATATATCGGTTTGGAACTCCGCGACGGATCATCTCCGATAACGGGCCAGCTTACAGAAGCCACAAGATCAGTCGCTTCGCGCAACAACACAATATAGACTGGAGATATTCTTCAGTTTACAATTCGCGAGCTAATGGTCTAGCCGAGGCCTTCAACAAGACCCTGACGAAGATCATGAAAAAGACGGTGTCCCGAAATAAGAGAGACTGGCACGAGAGACTGCAAGAAGCTCTCTGGGCGTATCGAACCACGTTCAAGACGGCCACGAACACAACGCCATACGCGTTGGTATTTGGGACGGAAGCAATACTCCCCCTCGAGATAGAGTTACCCTCTCTGCGAGTGGCAGTCCATTACGAGTTGACGAACGAAGAAAATGCTAACCTTGAAGAAACACGGCTCATAGCGCAACAAAATCTGGAAGCTTATAAAGCAAAGATGACGCGCTCATATGAAAGATTGACCCGACCGAGGACATTCCGCCAAGGCGAACTCGTGCTAGTGGTCAAAAGGCCTATGATCCCCAATCGCGCCAAGCGGGGAAAATTTGAGCCAAACTACGAAGGCCCGTACATCATAGATAAAGTTTATCAGGGTGGGGCCTATCTACTCATGGACATGCACGGTGAAAGACCTTTCAGGCCAATAAACGGTCGCTTCCTAAAGAAGTACTACGCTTAATGAGCCATAGCCTAGGTCAATGATAGATGACGACGACTATGTCCGCTCGCTATCTTCCTAAGCTCAAGCTTTATAAGCAGTAGCCAGCCTTCTCCATGCCGGACCGAAACGTCCTTAAACTAATAGCGGACCAAAACGTCCTTAAACTAATACCGCAGCATCTGTAGGCTGACGTGATAAAAAAAAATAATAATAAATAAAAATGGTATGTCCATAAGCAAAATAGGCACGGATGAAAACCCAAAAGGGCTCCGTGAGTAAAAACAGCAGGGCTACCGGCGAGTGTTCGTGAAAACCCGAAAGGGCGCGACCTCGTAAAAAAAGGGGAAGAAGAAAATAAAAAGAATAAAAAAAAACGGTACGTCCATAAGCAAAAAGGGCACAGATGAAAACCCGAAAGGGCTCCGTGAGTAAAAACAGCGGGACTACCGGTGAGTGTTTGTGAAAACCCGAAAGGGCGCAACCTCGTTCAAAGACACTTATAGGGTCCTCTCGACCTTGTAAGGAAAAATCACCCGCGTGAGATCCTTACGACTCACAAAGGAGCAGCACACTTAGGGATCCCCACGATTCCTAAGGAGAAAATACACTTGCGAGATCCTCATGACTCGTAAGGAGAACTCTCTTATGGGACCCTCACGGCTCATAAGATTTGAAAGTCTTAAGTTACAGAGACCTGAACCTGTTCTTAAGCAACCCCCACAACCTCCGATATGGCCCTACAAGCGGCTCATACTGACCCTTGTACACAATCCACGGGCGCGAATAAACATTTCCCTAACCAAGTCCCACCCATGACTGGGGATATGTCCATACGGTGAACAACCCTTATAAGTCCTCTCGACTTGTAAGGAGAAAACCCTTTTGTAAGATCCTTAAGACTTACGGGGGAACATACACTTAGGAATTCTCACGATTTCTAAGGAGAAAACACACCTACGAGATCCTCATGACTCGTAGGGAGAAATACCTTTGTGAGACCCTTACGGCTCATAAAGTCAAAAGCCTTAGTCGACAGGATCCTAACCCTGTTTACTAAGCCACCTTTGTTCAACATCGACAGAGGCAAATGATGATTCGCTCGTGGCAATATCCCAGTTGTAGCGATACTGATGCCTAAACCAGTATCAAATTCCAAGTCCTGTCATGGCAAATGATGATTCGCTCCTGACAATATCCCAGTCGTAGCTATACTGATGCCTAAACCGGTATCAAATTCCAAGTCCTTTTACGGCAAATGATGATTCGCTCTTGGCAATATTCTAGTCGCAGCGATGCTGATGCCAAGATTGGTATCAGATCCCAAATCCCCTACTCGCGAGAAAAAATCAGCGAGCCAAAAAAAATGCATATGAAATAGCCGAAATGATGGGGCAACTTGCAACAAAATCAGCAAGTAAAAATGTATGCATACAAAAACAGCCGAAATGATTGGGCAACTCGCAATAAAAAGCAGCGAGTAAAAAGAAAAATAGCCGAAATTATTAGGCACCGCGAAAAATAGCCGAAATGATTGGGCAATCGCGACCTCCGCGATATAAAAGCTGAAAGGATAGAGCATCACGGAAATAAAAAAAAAATTCTGAAAGAATGAAACTTTTTGCCCTGCAGGTGAGGTCACATTGACCCCTGTATACAATCCATGGGCACGAATAAGGAGGGAACCATACCTTCCCGACAGGCTCCAACGGAAAGCGAAGCCAAATCTCGACGGCTCATAGACAACCTAGAGACAACCTCGACATTTGTCGCAATATTGCAGACACAATGTCAACAAACGAAGCAAAGGAAGATCCCTAGCTTCAGGGTCTCGACGTCGATATCGACAACTTAGAGATCACCAACGGCGTTTCTCCTCATTCCAAACAGATGCAGACGTGACGTCAACAATCGACCTCAGAGTCGCAACGAAACAGAACCATGGCAAAGTCCCTAGTTCCAAATCTCAATGGCCACATCCGCAGCCTGGAGGCCAACAACAGTGGGCTTCCTCATTCCAGCAGGACACAGATGTGACACCATCAAGCGGAGTGATGGCAAAATCCCAGCTTCACTTCAGCATTCGTCTCGATACAGCAGACACGTCAAAGCAAATGAAGCGAAGGCCACATTCCTAGCTTCAACATCTTGACGGTAACTCATATAAAACCGGAAAGACAATCGGAGATCATCTCGCACCAGCGCGGAGTGGTCACCACCACGACATTCGTCTCGATACAGTAGACGAGATGTCAACAACAACGTTCTTCCTCCAACAGGATTAGGACACACCAAAGCAAACGAAGCGAAGGCCAAATTCCTAGCTTCAACGTCTTGACGGTAACTCATATAAAACCAGAAAGACAATCAGAGATCATCCCACATGGAGTGGTCACCACCATGACATTCGTCTCGATACAGAGGACGCGATGCCAGCAAACGAAGCGAAGGCCAAATTCCTAGCTTCAACGTCTTAACGGCAAGTCATATAAAGCCTGAAAGACAATCGGAGATCATCTTGCACCAAGGCGGAGTGGTCACCACCTCGACGTTCGTCTCGATACAGCAGACGCAACATCACCAAAAGGAGCCACGACAAAATCCCTAGTTCCAAACCTCGACGGTTCACCAGCAACCTAGAGACAACCGCGACATTCGTCTCGATACAGAGGACGCAATGCCAGCAAACGATGCAAAGGCCAAATTCCTAGCTTCAGGGTCTTAACGGCAAGTCATATAAAGCCTGAAAGACTATCGGAGATCATCCCACACCAGCACGGAGTGGTTATGACTTATCGGGGCTCTCCAAAATGAGCCTAACCTCAAGTAAAAAGCGGCATGGCAAATTCCTAACGCTTGCTCTTTCGACGGTCAAACTGCCAAGGAGGATTGCTTGAAGAAGTCTTGTCCAGCACCCGAAGGGATCAGAGACACGGCAGTCGCAGGGCTACTCGAACAGCACGATTGCCTATCAAGGGATATATCAGCTGATGCGATGGTACGACGGCCAAAACCCTAAGTACCAGAGACCCTAACGGACTTCTGTCGTAAAGAGTAGAGGTTAACTGTGATGTTAGGATATTCTTGCGAGATCTGCTCGATTCATTTCGACTCGTGAGGAAATTGATGTCTTTGCGAGAACTTCTCGATTCGTCTCGACTCGTGAGATAAAGCCTTAGGCAGTAGGGATTAAAAAACCTGTTTCCTAAGCACTGGGACCCTGCAAGTCGGCCCAAAACAGTCTCTTGCATACTATCCACGGGTCACACTCTCCAAATTCGAATCTCGACAAGGAGGGAAACAACCACTTACGAGTCCTTTCGACTTATAAGCGGGAAAATTCTCTTATGAGATCCTTACGACTTTCAAGAGAAAACACACTTAGGAGTCCTCACGACCCCTAAGGAGAAAATACACCTGCGGGATCCTCTCGACTCGTAGGGAGAAAAGTCTTTATGAGACCCTCATGGCTCATAAAGTTGAAAAGACTTAGGTGGAAGATCCTAACCCTGTCTCCTAAGCCATCACCGCCCTGCAAAGAGGTCAAGATGGACCATTTATGAGCCACACTTGCCAAAGCTACATGCCACTGAAATGGAGAAGCTACCCATGAGCATATAAACTACTTCACGCCAGAGTAAGACATAAAAAATGGAAGGGTGCGGCTCATGGGGATGAGGGTTTGGAACTATATATCTTAAGAGTCGAGATTTGAGTTAATGATAAATGACAACGCTTGTGTCCGCTCGTTATCTTCTCAGATCAAGATTCTGAAAGTAATATACCAACCCGAAATTGGTCATACGCTATGCATTACTTTGCACTACTTCACCCACATATATACTTACGTGGGCAGAGTAGTGGGGGGCATTTGTTCCCACCGAAAATTTCTGCGCAGAAGAGTCCAAGGTATCAAATGGAAGCGATACGCTTAAGGAAATGCGAACCAATATCTTCCGGCCTGTATTTTGATAAGTTCCCGAAGGAGGAACTATTAAATTCTGATGGTATTGGAAGCATCTCGAAAAACCCTTCGATTTGATATATTATGGGCCTCATAATTCATCCGGGATCAAAAGTTATGAGGTATGACGTGTGCACACGTGATTGACCTTTAAGAACCCGCTGGAGGAGTTAAAAGATATAATAAAAACTCAGAAAAGACCTCAATGGGGCATCACGTGCTCACACGTGACCATGGGTCACGTGCAGACACGTGATGGGCTTTTAAAGCCTCTAAAATAATGAATAGAATTTAATTCTAAAAGTCAGAAAATACCTCAATGAGGTATCACGTGCTTACACGTGACCAATGGTCACGTGTTGACACGTGATGGTTAAAACAACAACATAAACAAGCGGCTGTTAAAGGAACCAATTTGGGGGTCACGTGCTCACACGTGACCAAGGGTCACGTGCCAGCACGTGACAGGCTTTGAAAGCCTTACAGTTTAATAGAATTAAAATTCTAAATTTTAGAGCTTTGAAAGCCTTACAGTTTAATAGAATTAAAATTCTAAATTTCTCTAAAATCTTTCGAAATAGAATTAAAATTCTAAATTTCTCTAAGTCTTTCCAAATGGAAAAGGATTATGGGGACCGTTGGATTAAAAATCCAATGGTGATTAAAAACCACCAATTTATGGAAAAATCTTAAATAAGGAAAGATCTCCCCAAATCTCACCGAAATAACAAACAGAATATCTTTTGGATTTAAAATCCAACGGTGAATAAAATTCACTGAATGATTTAAAGGCTTATATTAAATACGAAAACAAATCAAATCTTTCATTGAGAGATTTGCTGAACAAATTGATTCTTTTCCTTCTCCTATAAATAGGAGCCAAGAAAAGAAGAGAAGGGACCTTTTTTTTTTTGGAGAGAAGAACAGAGAGAGGAGAATTTAATTCTCAAGGGAAGAAAAGAAAGGAGAATTTAATTCTCAACAAAGAAAACCCTTGGTGAGAAAAGAAAGGGGATCAAAATTTCAAACAGAGAATTTAATTCTCAAAATCCAAGAGTTTAACTCTTATACAAAAAAAGAACTCAGTTCTTCTTCTAGTTGAAGATCTGCACAGAGCACATCTCCCCATAAGTTGAGAATTTAATTCTCATCGGGTCGAGATCCTGCCATGCAGATCCTAAACTTAGAAGGGGAATTGAGTTTTGAGAATTTAATTCTCCTAAAACAAAACTAGGGTTCAACCCTAATCAAGAATCTAATTCTTTTACATATATGGGAATTTAATTCCTTTAAAAAGAAATCAGGGTTTTATCCTAAATAAGAATTTAAATCTTTCACAATAGGAATTTAATTCCTCCAAAATTATAATTAGGGTTTAACCCTACAGAGAATTCAATTCTTAAAAGATCTCTGTTCATGAAAAGGACTAGGGTCACGTACCCCCACGTGACCCTTGAAAAGATTCCTGAAGAAAAGAAGTTTTGAGGCAATGCCCCACGTGCTCCCACGTGACTCCCAAAACGCAGAAAGAAAAAGTAAAGGAAATGAAAGTTTTGGGTGCTCTCACGTGTTATCACGTGACCCCTCAGCAAATGCTTTAACAATTGACGCACAGATCCCCATCACGTGCCACCATCACGTGCCAACACGTGATGCTCTAAAATAAAAATAAAAGTGTTTAACACTTATTCGCAGATTTGAGGATAAAACAAAAGGAGATCTGGCTCCACATTTAGGGCGTCCTCACGTGTCCCCACGTGACCCCTAACAAATCTCTTTAATATCCAATGGATGGATGCCAATCACGTGCCCGCACGTGATGACCAGTGAGTCAAAAAGTGTTTAACATTTATTTGCAGAACAAAGTAAAAGGAAATCTGGCCCCATCTTTAGATGCCTCACGTGCTCACACGTGATGGCCTGAAAGCTAAGTGTTTAACACTTATTTGCAGCCTTAAGGGTAAAATAAAGGAGTTTCGGCCCAATCTCAGGCGCCTCACATGACCCCACGTGACCACACCATTTGTAATGTTTAACACTATTTTTAAAGCGCATCACGTGTGAACACGTGATCGTCAAATACCTTCTAGTGTTAACACTATTTCAAAACCAACCTAGCCCAAAATGGCTAAGTTTTTCCAGAGGCAGGATTCCTCTTTGACTGAACTTCAAATATACCCTTGTTTTCCAAACTTGATCATTTCACATGACATTCAAAGTAAACTCCAGAGCCATGATGAATGGTCAGTGCCTAATAAAAGCCAAAATGTTGTCAGAGCCCCCAAACCTCTGTTTAGCACTGCTGCATGATGAGGGGCTGAACCCAGACAAATGTCTAATGGCCCAAAAGGCCAATATTTCAAACATAATTGGACTTAGCCCAAACTGGCCATAAGTCCTCAAAGCATCTTGAACTGAGCACATCTGCTCTTTCAACCAACTCATTAGTTCAAGGGTACTTCTCTGAACTCCTCTGATACTTGTCGTTGTAATCCTTCAACGACGTCAGAGAGGCGACGGGTCCCAACGACCACACATGAATACGGACTGCAGGGTCCCTAAACCTGTGGACCGAAACGTCCTTAAACTAATATTGGACCGAAACATCCTTAAACTAATGATGGACCACTACGTCCTTAAACTGGCGATGGACCGAAACGTCTTTAAACTAATAATGGACCACCACGTCCCCAAACTGGAATATGGACCACTACGTCCTTAAACTGGCGATGGACCGAAACGTCCTTAAACTAATAATGGACCACCACATCCCTAAACTGGAATATAGACCACCACGTCCCTAAACTGGAATATAGACCACCACGTCCCTAAACTGGAACATGGACCACTACGTCCCTAAACTGGCACAATAGAGCCTCCAAATGCTCTTTTACCGGATCTAAACGGTCCCGTTTAAGTTGATCTTATCCCCAAATACGGCTAACGTATCCTTAAACATTTAAATGGACTATAAAACTTCAAATCGATTTTGGTTCGAGGGTACATCTCTGAACTCCTCTGACACCTATCGTTGTAATCCTTCAACGACGTCAGAGAGGTGATGAGTCCTGACGGCCATATATTAAACAGATCACCACGTTAAGTTGATCTTAGTCTCAAACAGGACGTACGTATCCTTAACGAACGTTTAAGTTGATCTTAGCCTCAATACGGATAACGTATCCTTAAACTAAAAACACCAAACCCAAATCTAAGTAAATACGGATTTGGATTAATCCACGTCCTACGGGCGACGGCATTACTCAGTCTCCGTATACAATCCACGGGTAACCACAAACAAAACAAACACCCACGACACGAAGTGAAATTCTGGAGAAGGAGAAAGTTGTTACCGCGATGCGGTAGCGTAATTAACTACAGGGGCTTGCGCCTGCAGGGAAGAGCGTCCCCACAATCAAAAATCCCTCAAGCGAGGGGGAATCTGACGAAGTCTGCTACATCGGCCGCATCTGTCGAAACCTCCGATACACGGTACTAAATCAACTTGGCATCTTCGGAGAGGTAGACGGATAAAACCATATAGCATCTGTCCCGAATCTCAGGCTAGACGTCCTCACGTCGCGGCCGCCATTAGGAGGGGAACAAGGTTGAGGAGGAGGTGGAGGGTAGAGGAAGGATGGCTAGGAGGTTGTCAAGGAGACGGCGACGATGGAGGAGGGCCGACGGTGATGAGGGCAGCGATGGGTTCGTGCGGGTTGTGCAGTCGGGGAATGAAGGGGAGGAGAGAGGGGGTGCAGGCGAAGGTGGAAGTGAGGAGAAGGAGAGATGAGGATGGTGACAGGGTCGACGGTGATGAGCGCGAGATGAGGGCAGGGGCTAGAGTTCGCGAGGTGAGGGCACGAGGCGGCGGGAGAAAGAAGATGAAAGGAGAAAGAAGGGAGGTGAGTGTAGTGATTGGGAGGTGACCCGATCTCGTGGGGGGTTTAAAGAGGAAAACAATTTAGAAAAGAGAGAGAGAAACGGTGAGATATGTGGTTAGGATTTAATTTAAAATTATATTTTAGTTAAAACACTTTTTTTTAAAACGTATATATATATATTTAATAACTGTTAACAGTTAGAAATATATTAAATATAATATTAGTTAATTTTGATTTTTTGGCTAATATAAAAATAGTCCAAAACACACCCGGGTCGGGTCTAAAATTATGGTTTGAAAATACGGTTAATATACGTGTTAACCAAAACTAAAATAGGATATCCGGGTAACGAAAAAGTATATCCCCAAGAACGGATGCACGCAACGTGCACGTAGCCATCCAAAAGAGTCCGTTTCACTGAACGGGACGAGAACAAGGTGTGCGGATGCTACCACAGGGTCAGGGGTGTTCCCCGCCGAACACAGAGACGCGACCGCGCAGGTTCGTCTTGCCTGAAATTCGGGGCAGATGCTAATTGGTGCTATCCGTCCACCTCTCCGAAGATGCCGAGTTGATTTATGGCACCATGTATCGAAGGTTTAAACGGATGCGGCCGATATAGCAAACTTCATCAGATTCCCCCTCTTTTGAGGGGTTTTTGATTGTGAGGACACTCTTCCCTGCAGGCGCAAGCCCCTGTAGTTAATTACGCTACCGCATCGCGGTAACAACTTTCTCCTTCTCCAGATGGTCACTTCGTGTCGTGGGTGTTTGTTTTGTTTCTGGTTGCCCGTGGATTGTATACGGAGACTAATTTATGTTGTCGCCCGTAGGGCGTGGATTAGTCCAAATCCGTATCTTCTTAGATTTGGATTTGGGGGTTGGGTTTAAGGATACGTTAGTCTCATTTGGGACTAAGATCAACTTAAACGTATGTTAAGAATACGTTAGTCTAATTTTAGACTAAGATCAACTTAACGGGATCGTTTAGATCCAACAAAAGAGCATTTGGACTCTATTGTTTAATTTAGGAACATTACGATTAGTTTAAGGACATTACGGTCCATTGTTAGTTTAAGAACATCTCGGTCCAGTGTTAGTTTAAGAACATCTCGTTCCAGTGTTAGTTTAAGGACATCTCGGTCCAGGTTAAGGACATCGTAGTCCGTGGGCTTAAAGGGACCCCACAGTCCGAGATTAGGGACATCGTAGTCCATGAGTTTAAGGACCCCACAGTCCGTAGTGTAAAGACGTCATAGTCTATAAAGTTTAAGGGCATCATAGTCCATGAGTTTAAGGACCCCACAGTCCGTGAAATATGTGGTTGTCGGGACCCGTCACCTATCTGAAGACGTTGAAGGATTACAACGCTAGATATCAGAGGAGTAAAGAGATGTACCCTCGAATCGGTGTGAGTTGGTTGAAAGATCTGTAGTCCAATTTGGGACTAAGATCTGTTAAATATTCGTGAGTAGATGTGCTCAATAAAATATAAGTTGAGGACTTATGGACAATATTGGGATAAGTCCAAAGAATGTTTAACATTTCATTTAGGGCCGTTGAGCTTTTATTTGGGCTTGGCCCTTTTAATAATGCTGAGCATTATATCTTGACAAATTTTTTTGCCTTGTATTGAATGCATAGCATTCATCAGAACAATGTGTGTTTTGACAGCGCGCCACGTGGTGCGCCAGGCGCTTTGCGCCAATTAAAGAGCGCATTGCACTTCTGCCAAGTAGCGCACATGGAAAGGACACGTGTCGCGCTTAGCGCTAAGCGCCAAATTATGAGCGCGTTGCGCTAGTTTAGTGGCGCACCAGTGAGTGACACGTGGCGCACTTGGCGCTGAGCGCCAGCCCATGAGCGCAGTGCGCTATTTCAGAAGCGCAAAGCGCAAGTTGCATACGTGGTTGACACGTGGCATGTTTTGGCACTGAGCGCCGATCCAAGGAGAGCAAAAGCGCAGTTCATGAGTGCAAGGCACTTTTGAATAGTGCAAAGCGCATTTGATCAAATTTATGATCAGAGAACAAGTTTATATTCTTTTTTCTTAAAGGAGGCTTTGCCTCAAAATTCAAGAACAACAGTTCTTATTTTGAAAGGGGCTTTTCCTTTGTAGATCAATGATCCGTGAATGAAGTAAATACTTCTTTTGTTTCTATGATGAGATCTTTTGATCTCTTTTTATAAAAGACCTTGGTATTTTTGTAGATCTATGATCTTTTAAGAAGACAATTCTTCTGTTTTAGTGAGATGATTTCATCTCTTTGTTTAAGAATCATTCTTTACCTTGAAGAAATAATCTTCTTTTGCTAAGAGCTTGCTCTTCTTTCTTTGAGTTTTCTCAAAATTTGTAGGTTTTTTTTTATCAGACTTGAAGTCTTGGGGCCTTTATATAGGGCAATTTGATTTGTTAAATCAGTTAAAGAGATCTTTCTCTGATTGATTTGGGGATGTTTCCCCACCGTTGGATCTTTGATCCTAGGCCTTCTGTTTTACAGAAGGCAATCTTCTTGTTTTTAACAAAATTGAAAAAATCTTTCCATAACAGAATTTTAATTCTGATTAATTAATGATTTATCATTATTAGATCTCTTGATCTAACGGTGGGGAATTTTTAATTCTAGCGCTAGCGCATCTTGCACCAGCGCACCTACGTTTGACACGTGGCGCGCAGTGCAGAGCGCAGCGCAGCCTGCGCTAGCGCACCCGTGTTTGACACGTGGCACACAGCGCGCTTAGCGCTGGATCTGAAGCGTTGCTTCAACTTTTAAATTTTGAATTTTTAAAACCGAGCTTTGCTCTGATCGGGGGTGCGCTGCCTAGGGCGCAGTGCACCTGGCGCTAGCGCATCTGTGTTTGACACGTAACGTGTAGCGCGCCTAGCGCTGAATCTGAAGCGTTGCTTCAATTTTTAAATTTTAAATTTCAAAACAGAGCTTTTCTCTGATTGGGGGAACAGAAGCGTCGCTTCATTTCAAATCTCAGAATTTGAACAGAGCTTTTGCTCTGATTGGGGAAAACAGAAGCGTCGCTTCATTTCAAATCTAGGAATTTGAACAGAGTTTTGCTCTGATTGGGGAAACAAATGCCCCCCACCGTTGCACTTACGTGGCACACATGTGAGTGCAGCGGTGGCAGCATCTGCACCCTCGGATCAACCCAGAAGTTGAAGAGGCGTTTCAATGCCTATAAATAGGACCTTTGGTCCCTTAGATGATTTTCATCTTCTTCTTGAAAATTCTTATTCAGAGCATTGCTCTCCTACTTAAGAACTTTTCAAGAGTAACAACTTTGTTAAGATTTTAGGTAGAATTTAAAACTTTTAATAAATTAGGGTTTTACCCATTAACAGAGCCTTGCTCTTCATAGTTCTTTGATCTAAAGAAAACCCATTTAGGCTTTCATTAAGAGAGCTTTGCTCTCTCCAGATCATGAGCCTATAGATCTAAGGAGATCTTTTCTTGGGTTTTCTTAGCCTATGAATTAGAGCTTTGCTCTTTTGAATCATGTTGATTTGTTAATTTTTGATGAAGAACTCTTAAGAGTTTGTTCATGGATCTTGCAAATCCCAGAATTTTTTTTAATTCATAAAAATTAATTCTCTTCTGATGGATTTTTCCATCATCATTACAGAGCCAGGCTCTTGACATTCTCGGGGAATCTCTTTAAATTCCTTTCATAATTGACTTTGACAGGTGTCATTCCTGTTTGTAGAGCATTGCTCTCGAAGAGTTTAACTCTTTGACCCGAAGGGTCGCTTATTAAATGAGATTCCTTTCTCGGGATTTCTCACAAATTCGAATTTATTAGGTGTCATAATTAGAATTTGTTTTCTCCATAGGGATATCAAGAGTCGTTTAAATTCCTGTGCCCGTTTTTCCTCATTACTAATTTTTTAATGATCTTTTCAGGCATTATGGCTGTTCATTTATACAGTCTGAACGAGTTCGTTACTTATGAGGATATCCGCGTACAGGGCCGTTGCCAGAACCAAGAGTTTACAGATGCCCAATGTGCGGAGATTATGGATCGTCTGTATGCACGCGTCGGTTGGCTGCTTCCTCGCCGTTCCGCTCTATTGAAAATCGTAGTGGGAGCAATTTGGAGAGCACTTCCGGGGTTTTACGAGGCCATGCCGCTTAATGCGCTGGATGATACTGAAGACAAGGTGCATTCAGTGTTCCTGTCGGGGCTGATCTCGAAGAAGCGGCGAGACAACCTCATTGATATTCTGCACCAAACTTTCCAACAGACGACGATAATCGCTTCTTATCAAAGGGAGGGGGACATTGCCGAGGATCTCGACACTCGTGAGCGCGAGAGGATGCACACGAGAATGGTTAGAAAGGCCAGAAAGACTCTAGACGGCCTTACTTTTGAATTCCTTAATCCATGCCATGGATCTGAGGTTTTACCATTGTAATCATTTTGATGATATTTTCGTTTACTGCTTTCATAATTGTAAGAACTTTTCGAAGTATGAATGGCAAATTCCTCATTTCAGCGTATTTTATGTACTAAATCTTTTTGCACATGCATGAACGGGTATGCTTCGAACGCTTAATCAACTGCGAATCAAATGTTTCTCCTTGTCGCTTTCTTCTTTTTTTGTTATCAGCATGTCACCTTAGTAAGCATAGCCGGCAGATGATAGAGTGAGCATCTTGTCTTGGCTTCTTTGAGGGGTAGTGATGGCTTAGGAAGTAGGTTCAGGTCTGCTACCTAAGACTTTTCAACTTCATGAGCCATGAGGGTCCTATGAAGACTTTTCTCCCTACGAGTCGTGAGGATCTCGTAGGTGTCTTTTCTCCTTAGGAGTCGTGAGGATTCCTAAGTGTGTTTTCCCTTATAAGTCGTAAGGAACTTATAAGAGAGTTTTCTTCCTGACGAATTGAGAGGACCCGTAAGTGTTTTAATGCGATTGACGTTATCTGCATTTCACGGTGTCATTGGGTGATGTATTTCCGAGGTGGGGTCATGCAGATGACGTATTTCCGTGACGGGGTCATGTGGATGACGTATTTCCGAGACGGGATCATGTGGATGACATATTTTCGAAACGGGGTCATGTGGATGACGTATTTCCGCGACGGGGTCATGTGGATGACATATTTCCGAGACGGGGTCATGTGGATGACGTATTTCCGAGACGGGGTCATGTGGATGACGTATTTCCGAAACGGGGTCATATGGATGACGTATTTCCGCGAAGGGGTCATGTGGATGACGTATTTCCGAGACGGGATCATGTGGATGACGTATTTCTATGACGGGGTCATGTGGATGACGTATTTCCACGACGGGGTCATATGGATGGCGTATTTCCGAGACGGGGTCATGTGGATGACGTATTTCCGAGACGGGGTCATGTGGATGACGTATTTCCGAGACAGGGTCATGTGAATGACGTATTTCCGAGACGGGGTCATGTGGATGACGTATTTCCGCGACGGGGTCATGTGGATGACGTATTTCCACGACGGGGTCATGTGGATGACGTATTTCTGAGACGGGGTCATGTGGATGACGTATTTCCGAGACAGGGTCATATGGATGACGTATTTCCGAGACGGGGTCATGTTGATGACGTATTTCCGAGACGGGGTCATGTGGATGGCGTATTTCCGAGACGGGGTCATATGGATGACGTATCTCCGAGACGGGGTCATGTGGATGACGTATCTCCGAGACAGGGTCATGTTGATTACGTATTTCCGAGACGGGGTCATGTGGATGACATATTTCCGAAACGAGGTCATGTTGATGACGTATTTCCGAGACGGGGTTATGTGGATGACGTATTTCCGAGACGGGGTCATGTGGATGACATATCTCCGAGATGGGGTCATGTTGATGACGTATCTCCGAGATGGGGTCATGTGGATGACGTATTTCCGAAACAGGGTCATATGGATGACGTTGCGTCTGTTGTAATGAGACGAATATTGAAGCGGTCTCTGGGTTGTCTGTGAACCGTTGAGATTTGGCTTCTTCTTCTGATTGAGCCTGAGGAGGTGTGTTTCCTTCTTTGTTTGCGCCCCTAGATTATATATAGGGATTGATTTGATATCACATGTAGGGCATAAATTTCATTTTATTTTATTTCTTTCCGCGATGCTCTATCATTTCAGCTTTTATATCGCGAAGGTCGCGATTGCCCAATCATTTCGTCTATTTTTCGCGGTGCCCAATCATTTCGGCTATTTATTTTATTTTTACTCGCTACTTTTTATTGCGAGTTGCCCAATCATTTCGGCTATTTTGCATGCATACATTTTTTTTACTTGCTGATTTTGTTGCAAGTTGCCCCATCATTTCGGCTATTTCGTATGCATGTGTGGCTCGCTAGCTTTTCGCTGCAAGCCTGGAATCGGATATCGATTTCGGCATCAGCACCGCTACAACTAGAATATTGCCAGGAGCGAATCATCATTTGCCTCTGTCGATGTCGAACAAAGGTGGCTTAGCGAACAGGGTTAGAATCCTGTCGACTAAGACTTTTGAATTTATGAGCCTTAAGGGTCTCATAAAGGTTTTTCTCCCTGTGAGTCGTGAGGATCTCGTAGGTACGTTTTCTCCTTAAGAATCGTGAGGATTCCTGAGTGTATGGCTTTTCGTAAGTCGTAAGGATCTTACAAGAGCATTTTCTCCTCATAAGTCGAGAGGGCTAATAAGGGGGTTTACCGTGCAAACATATCCCAAGTCATGAATGAGACTTTGTTAGGGAAATGTTTATTCGCGCCCGTATACAAGAGTCAATACTGAACCGCTTGTAGGGTAGTGTTGGAGGTTGTGGTGGTTGCTTAAGAACAGGTTTAGATCCCTGTAGCTTAAGACTTTCAAATCTTATGAGCCGTGAGGGTCTCACAAGAGGGTTCTCCTTACGAGTCGTGAGGATCTCGTAAGTGTAATTTCTCCTTAGGAATCGTGGGGATCTCTAAGTGTGTTGCTCCCTTGTGAGTCGTAAGGATCTCACGCAGGTGGTTTCTCCTTATAAGGTCGAGAGGACCTTGCAAGTGTCTTTTAACGAGATTGTGCCTTTTCGGGTTTTCACAAAAACTCGCCGGTAGCCCTGCTGTTTTTACTCACGGAGCCCTTTCGGATTTTCATCCGTGCCTGTTTTGCTTATGGACATACCGTTTTTTTTCCTTTTTCTTGTTTATTCTAACGAGGTTGCGCCCTTTCGGGTTTTCACAAAACTCGCCGGTAGCCCTGCTGTTTTTACTCACGGAGCCCTTTCAGGTTTTCATCCATGCCCTTTCTGCTTATGGACATACAATTTTTTTTTCTCTTTTTTTATTCCTTTTTTTTGTATCAGCTCTAAGATGCTGCAATCCACCGTAGTTTATCGACATCTCGGTCAACAGCTAGTTTTAGGATATAGTGGTCCATCGTTAGTTTAAGGACGTTTCAGTCCGTTGTTAGTTTAAGGATGTTTCGGTCCGTTGTTAGTTTAAGGACGTTTCGGTCCGTTAGCCGGCTACTACTTATAGAGTTTGGGCTTAGGAAGATAGCGAGCGGACATAGTCTTCGTCACCTATCATTGACCTAGGCCGGGACTCGTCAGGCGTAGTACTTTTTCAGGAAGCGACCATTTATTGGCCTGAAGGGCCTTTCGCCATGCATGTCCATGAGTAGATAAGCTCCACCTTGGTAGACCTTGTCTATGATATACGGGCCTTCATAGTTCGGCTCGAATTTCCCCCGCTTGGCACGATTGGAGATCATAGGCCTTTTGACCATCAGCACGAGTTCGCCTTGGCGGAATGTCCTCGGCCTAGTCAATCTTTCGTATGAACATGTCATCTTTGCTTTGTAAGCTTCCAGATTTTGTTGTGCTATGAGCCGGGTTTCATCAAGGGCATCGAGCTCCTCAAGCCGAAGGTGAGCATTCTTTTCGTCCGTTAGCTCGTAATGAACCGCCACCCGTGGAGAGGGTAACTCTATCTCGAGGGGGAGTACCGCCTCTGTACCGAATACCAATGCGTATGGCGTTGTGTTTGTGGCCGTTTTGAACGTAGTTCGATACGCCTAGAGAGCTTCATGCAGTCGTTCATGCCAGTCCCACTTATTTCGAGACACCGTCTTTTTTACGATCTTCGTCAAGGTCTTGTTGAAAGCCTCAGCTAGACCGTTAGCTCGGGGATTATAGACTGAGGAGTATCTCCAGTCTATGTTATGCTGTTGTGCGAAGCGGCTGATCTTGTGGCTTCTGTAGGCTGGCCTGTTATCGGAGATAATCCGTCACGGAGTTCCAAACCGATAAATGACGTGCGTCTTGAAGAAATGGAGGATATTCTCCGTCTTCACTTCCCTCAGCGGTACTGCTTCTGCCCATTTAGAGAAGTAATCAGTTGTCGCCAAAATGAATCGATGTCCTCTGGCCGATACTGGTTCGATGGTTCCGATTATGTCAGTCTCCCACATTTCGAACGGCTAGATGGCCACTGTTGGATATAGTAGATTTGGATACTGATGGATGAAGTCTCCGTAAATCTGGCATGCGTGGCACTGCTTCGCGTATTCGAGGCAGTCTTGGATCATCGTGGGCCAATAATAACCCATCCGTTTGATTTTCAGCTTCATCCAGGATAACTCGACTCAAATAGTAGAGGGCTCTCTCCTTCCCTTGGTCGTTCTCTTGTGCCCACAGCGTTCCTAAAGAACCTTCAAGGGCTGTTGTGTACAGGACGAGAGATTTTCCTTTAACGGGAGCGGCCAGTACTGGCGGATTCTGTAGGTATTGCTTGATTTCGTCCAGTGCGTTTTGGCATTTGCGATCCCGGACGAAAGGGGTTCCCTTCTTCATTAGGAGACTGTAAGGACGACACTTGTCTGCGAGATTGGCTATGAATCGCCGGATATATGCGAGCTTTCCTTGGAGAGATCGCAGCTGCTTGAGAGTCTTTGGCGGGGGCATTTCCATGATCGCCTTGATCTTCGACGAATCTATCTCGATGCCTCGGTGTCGGACGATGAATCCTAGGAATTTGCCCGAGGATACTTCGAACGTGCATTTGAGAGGGTTCATCTTCAAGTTGTATTGCCGAAGGCGTTGAAATACGACCTTCAGATGCTCTAAATGTTCCTCTTATGATTTGCTTTTAACCATGAGGTCGTCGATATAACATTCGACAATTTCATGTATGAGATCATCGAAGATCTTCATCATGGCCCTCTGATAAGTGGCACCGACGTTCTTCAGACCGAAGGGCATCACCTTATAGCAGAATATGCCCAAAGGGATCCGGAAAGCAGTATGTTTCTGGTCCTCGGGATGCATCTTTATCTGATTATATCCTGATGAGCCGTCCATGAAGGAGAAAACTTCGTGAGTGGACGTGTTGTCTATCATCAGCTCGGTGACCGGTACTGGGAAGTCATCCTTCGGGCAAGCTTTATTGAGATCCCGAAAGTCCACTCATATGCGCACCGTCCCATTTTTCTTCATCACTGGGACAATGTTGGCGATCCAATCAGGATATTGAACCTCTTGGATGAAGCCGGAATCGATTAGCTTTTTGACCTCGGTGTTGATGCTCATCTCAAGCTCGAGCCGCATTCTCCTCGGTGCCTGTTTGATCGGCTTGACGTCCGGGGATATCGCCAATTTGTGCACAACAATCTCTGGATCTAATCCTGGCATCTCGGAATAGTTCCATGCAAAGCATTCTTTATGCTGCATGAGCACGTCCTTTAGCGTAGCCACCCTTTCTTCAGACAACAGCTCACAAACGAACGTCGGCCGCGGATCACTTGCCGTCCCCAAATCAATTTTCTTGAGGTTATCTGCAGTAGTATGTATCCCATCTTCCAGCTCTTTTGGCGCCGGTAGAAATTCTGAGATTACCTCGTCATCATCGTTTTCGAAGCACCAGGGGAGTTCACCTATATCTTCGGGTTCTTCTTCCGACAACATTATCATATGACAAGTACGAGATCGCTTCCAAGACCGATGTTGATCTGGTTCTACTCTCGCGGCTTTGGGCTCATGTTTCTGCAGCGGGGTTACCCTCCAGCTGCTGGATAGAGCGAACCTGTCCTGTTGATATTGGTCTTTGACCCAGTTCTTGAAGGTGAAACAGTCTTCAAGAGGATGTCCTATTGCCCTGTGATAGGGGCAATAGTCTGGGTGAGAGACTTCGCCTGCTTGCTCGGGGTGCTTGGACTCCGGGAGGGTAATCATTCGATGTTTTATGGAAAGATCAAGTATCTTTTGTATTTTATCCTGGGGAAAAGAATATGCTCGACTCATCTTTTTTATAAGAGACGAATCCATACTGCTCGATTCCTGAACGCATGGCTTCTTGGACCTGCTTTGTCGCTGTCGAACGCCTTTCCCGTTCTTTGGTTTGTTTCTGCCTCTGCGTCGGGCCTTTTGTACAACGGGTTGATAAGGAGGAGCATTTTCATTTTTCACAGCCTGTTGAAGGAGGTGTTGCGTCCTGGCTCTCTCGTAGATGGCCATTTCACGATTATGGTCGTCTCAAGCCTTTTGACCAGCTTCCCTTATAAGCTTGTCCATTTGTTCTTCGAACGATGGACTGGGCATTTTCACGGCGGGAGCTCTTTCTGGTTCGGGGTTAGCATCTTCCCACAGAGCGTCTCCTTCCTCATCAAAGTCATGTATGACGCAGCAGTCGCGGAGGAGTTCCCGTTTCTTGGATTGAACATATCCAAGCCTAATCGTTTCCATTCTCCCGTTGGGCAACTTTCGTTGTGTTCCGGGAACGTTCCAGATCCTGTTATAGAATCGTGCTTGTCGCGCGGTTTGCTTAAGGGGTACACCTTGGCATCTCAAGAGTCTCTTTAATCCATCCGTGTAATATCTGGGCAAACGGATGGGTTGGATCCTGTCAAGTGTAGAATCCGCGCCATGCCAGATTTCTTTCTCCACTTTGGTCTCCCCGGATCGGTAGAATAGGATCGCCTTTTCACCTTTTCTCCTGGGAGGGACGTAGAATGTCTGCAGTTCTTGCACACTATAAGTTTCAAGTGCATCGAGCTCTTTATGATGTTTGGGCGGAACCATGGCAATTTGCAAACTTTGGTCTTCATCAGCAAAGGTTTGTATTGATGGCTCAGCAGAGAATACAGCATTGACCTCATCTTCCGAGTCGCTGCCGAAGATCAACATAGGAGTGGACGATCCCGGCTTGTTGTACTGGGGCGGACCTGAGTAAATTATCTCTTCTTCCTCCTCGGTATCACTCCCGAAGACCGGAATGGTGGTGATAGCTTTGTTCTTCGTTTTGTGACATCTTTCCGTGTCCTCAAAGTCTGGTAAGAATTATTTTGCATCTTCGTACTTGCGGACTTCGTTCACGGAGAATGAGTTTAGCTCTCCTGTCACAGTATACTCGAGACCATCCTTGAAATATTTCATACACTGATGTTGTGTAGAGGGGATGATGTTGTACTCGTGTAACCAGGGCCGGCCGAGTAAAGCATTGTAGCATGTCTTGGCGTCAATGACGTGAAACTTAATGTCCGTGACAAGCAGCCCAAAGCGCAGTGTCAATATCACAGATCCAAGCGTCCGTGATGACTGAGAGTCGAACCCGGATATGGTGATTTTGTCACGAGCGAGGTGCTGAACGCTCATGCAGATTTCCATTAGCACCCTTACGTTAAGGAGGTTGACGGAGGACCCATTGTCGACCAGGATTTTACCTATCTTGATGTCATGACAGTATTCGGAGACATATAGGGGACGGTTGTGCTCGCATGTCCCAAGGAGGAGATCTTCATCGCCGAAGGTGATATCGGCTGTGTGTACTTCTTCCAGCTCGTTCTTCATCTTTTCTTCGGTGAGAAAAGTTTGGAATTGCTCGGGCTCTTGTAATGCCTTGATCAAAGAATCTCTTGCTTCTTTGGATAACAGGAGGGCATCGAGAATGCTTAACTGCGAATGTAGCTTTCTCAAGTGTGCCAGAACGTTGTAGTCCACCTTACTTTTCTTTGGCGGGTCCTTGGCTGTCAGCTCTTTGACGGCTTGGTCATCAAGGATGATATCCTCAGAGACCTTTTCTTTTCCCTTATCTTTTCAATTCGACCCAATGTTCGAGGGCCCAAGATTCTTTTCGGGCAGCGTACGATTGCGCAGCTGAATATTTTCACAGGTCTTCGGTTCTTCCTCTTTTCCCAAGGTGGACCCTTAAAGAGAGGGCCAAGAGTCATTTCTTCGTCGGAGTCACTCCCGAAGGTGAGAACTTGCGATCCCCCGGCGTTGACCACGCGACAGTTGCTGATAGTTCTTTTATACTCCTCGGTCGTACTTCTTTGCTCCCGATGAGTTTTGCGTTTCATCCGCTTAAAATGTTGCCGGCGAGCAACATATCCCTGCCACCATCTTTTAAAAGCGTTGCACTCCTCGGTAGGGTGCGCAATCTTTCGATGATATAAGCAGTAGCTAGGATGTGTTTCCACTTCACTAAGAATGTTTCCTTCGAAGGGTGGCAGCTTCATTCCCATCGATATGGCTTTAGCGAACCTTTTCCTCGTCTTGAATCTGTCTTTATTTGCGACGGATGTACTTTGATCTGGCAGAAGTGTTTCGACCCTTTCGTCCAGTCGCCGGCGTTTGGCCTTTTCAAATATGGCCATCTCACGCTCCCGATCAGCTTTACTTTTTGAAAGAGATTCGTTGAGGAATGTGTCGATCATTTCGTCTTATGGCCCCGGAAGTTCCGGCTCAGGATCTGCCCCCAGTTTCTCGGTGCAAGGAGCTTCTTCATAGTCTATCGACGAGTGAGAGATCGCATGGCAACTTGCCACATAATCTTCAGATTCATTCGACGAGTCTTCTCCATCATTTCCGTCCTCAAGGACGTGGCTGAGGAACTCTTAGAGCGTGATTGGAGTCCGCACCTTCTGGTTATACTCTTCCAGCGCGTCAATCTGTTTCTGCAGGTCCATGCGCTTGTCACCAGGCCTCACGGGCTTCTTGGGTTTCTTCTTCAAAGATTTTGACGGCTGGGTGTGAGTGTTTTGGCTATCACCACCGATTTTTGGAGTTGGGCGCGGCTTCAGCATTCCCTCGATGATCTCGGGTTCGAGTGGATCTTTCCACCTGATCGCCGGGCATGTTTGGAGATCCTTCAGCATTCTTTTTGTCTTGGCTGAAAGAGCGATCTCCCATGGAGCTTCTTCTACGAAAGAGCATGATGCCCCCGGTGTATCTGTATTCTTGGGAGTGTGTGGCCGAGGCGGGTTTACCTTCCAATTCTCGGATAATACGAATTTGCCCTGCTGGTACTGATCTTCTATCCATCTTTTGAAGATGTAACAATCCTCAATCGGATGGCCCGACATTCGGTGATAAAGGCAATAGTTAGGATTGCTAATGTCGCCTGGTTGCGCTGGGCGTCTTGCTTCTGGCAGAGTAATGAGCCTGTTGCGCAGTGCAAGTTCGAACAACCTCTTCGTCTTGTCTCGAGGGAACGAGTAAGGGCGTCTCATTTTATCTTCGAGAGATCGAGTTCTGTTATTTTGGCGATCAACTGGTCTCGGGCCACCAGGCTGCTGTTGAGCATTGGCGACGACGATCGCTTTCCCTTTTCCCTTCTCGTTCCGCGGCTCCGGCTTTGGAGGAGACGGTCTATGACCCATCTGGTCCATTTGGGCCAGTTTGTCGATCAAGACTTGGAATGTGGTCGGCTTAAAGAACATTATGAATTGTGAAATAGTTGCATGAGGGTCTAGGGTGCCCACGAACATGCCCACCGCCGGTGCTTCTTTAATGCGCTGTTCGCATTTCGACCACAGATTCCGCTATCGGATCGCGTATTGAACCCACGTCTCGCCTGGCTTCACCCTGGCATTGATCAATGCCGTTATTGGGGTGCGTTCACTAGCACTCGCGAATCACTGGGTGAATAACAACTCCATTTCTGCGAAAGTCTTGACGGAGTCGTTTGGAAGTTCGGAGTACCACTTAAATGCCGTCTCCGACAAGCTGCCGACGAATTGGCGGAGCAAAAACTTATCATCACCCCCGGTGTTGCCGCAAAGAGCCCTGAACTGAGCGACATGTTGACGGGGATTGCCTGTCCCCTTGTACACATGGAATTTGGGGATTGTGTATCCCGGCGGGTACTTTATTTAGTAATACCAGCCTGGATACGGTCGCCCAGTTTTAACGACTTGGCCGGCCGCTTCATTCGCCTGGTGAGCTCGTATTTGCTGAGCAATATAGTCATCCAGAATGGCTTTGGAAATAGTTTCCTCTTTGGCTGCTGAAAGAGCCGGAGGAGGGTTCGATGTCTCCCCTCTGTCGTCTTCAATAATGATCGGAGGGTCTTCAGCTGGAGGATCCGGCTGTAACATCATCCCGACCATGTCTTGGAAGAGAAGTGCCATTCGTTTTATGTTGGCAGCTTGTTCTGCAGCTTCTCTGTCCTTCTTTTCGAGGACTCTGCGTAGGAAGTCAGCATCGGTTTCTTGTTCGTGACGCTGCTCTGATGACGCCTCTGGTCTTTCTTTTGGCCCGGTGAGTGCGGCCATTTGCGTCAGCATTTCCTGAAGCTTCTGCTGCTGCTCTTGGGCTTTTGTCACGGATCGGGTGAGCGGTCGGTGACCCGTCGAAGCGCGGCTTTCCTCTTTTCCGGAAACCATGTAAACAGTATGCACCTTTATGCCCCCAGACTTGGGGCGTTTGGGCTCAGCGTCTCCGTGGTCTGCCGTAGTTACATGGGCTTTCTTTGGCCTCCTTCTCTTTTACGCAGTTGACGTTGAGGGGGCCGTTGTAGTGGGCACCCAGGTAGTTGCCGTCCTTTGTGGCTTGACAGGACGGTTCTCTTCCTGTTGAACCTTCAGCTTTTTCTGTCGGCGAGGATAGTCTTGATAAATCA